>OZ005613.1:21132500-23532500 GCA_963930655.1 Myrica gale | reverse complement strand
AAAGACTTATAAAAAAGAAGACTATATAATGCACAAGATTTTTCAGATATGAATGAGTTTTTGGATACTAAATACTGGGCAAGATCGTAATATGAACAAGTGTTTGGAAACTGAGACAAATGAAATAAATAAGACCCCTCTAATAGAAGCTCAAAAAAAAAAGATTTAATACTACAGATGATGTCTAATTTGCTTGAATCTTGTTCCTTGCCTCAGACAGACCCACAAAAAAATTGAAACTGCCAACCCCCTCAATATATGTTACGCGATATGTGATGCAATTCTTAGATGGTGTTCGGGGGTGGAAATTCCCACACCTCAAAATTTCCACACATCAAAAAATTATAAAATAATCTCTCATCATCAAATTATTTTTTTTATTATTATTATAATATTCATTTAAATCTTCTCTCCACTTTTTCATCAAATCATAAAATATCTTTACTTTTTTACAAACCCCAATACCCCAAAATTTCCAACCCCCAAAATTTTTACTGCCGAACACCCCCTAAAAATATCTTTAATAAACTCCACTGTATATGCATGACTCTTTCTTTCTTGTCAGATTGTCAGAGGAACAAACAGAGGCATACATAACCCCAGGCCACAATGATGGACAATCTATTGATCACTTTTCACCATTGGCACATATAGACAAGAAGCTGAGTGAATGACTAGAGCTCTATATTTTTGTATACTCTTTCGTATGAAGAAATTTCTATATGATGTAGGGACCAAAGATTGTCTCACTAAACAGCAGTGTTGTCACAAAAATTTGAGGGATATAGATGCCAAAATTATAAAAACTTATTCACCAATTCACACTGTGTTACTGCATCTAGCTTGGTTTCAGTGGGCAGGAAGCCAAAATAAATGGATCTAAAAGGCTCCAATAGATATCCAAAAAGTAGAACTAAAGGATTATGCCAGTATCTTTTCCCCATGAAGGATTGATCTACATTGATAAATTTCTTTACTACATAATAGGATACACAGTAGGGATAGGGCTTTGCAACATGTGATGGTCACACCCTCTCTGCAACAATCTCATTATCTGGCAACTCCCTCACCATGTACGCACACTTAGTTCTGTTAGTGGTGATGAACTGCCTGGATCCAGTGGTTGTGGCACTCAACATGGTGAGCAGAGGTCCATGATTGTCCCAATCAAAGAGAAAATCTGCCTATGACAGATCAGCTCAGTAGATGGAGACGACATTACGCAGACGGTCCCAATCACTCAGGAGATCCATCATACATGAATATTTGGTGAATAAATGGCCCAATCAAACCCAAAAATGACCTATTTCTGTTGGTCCAACTTGGATCGATTTCTCAGGATAGTCAGCTCAGAAGTAGTGGCTGTACTGCGTCTGCTGCCCCTCAATACGGCCTCCAAAAGAAGCAGGTGAGCATGGGTGACAAAATATCTTCTCATATAAAGGAAAAAAATGAACCTTATCCCCCCCAATATGGCTGTCAAGGTATCTTCCCACAAGCCTAAAAAAGGTTTGAAATTCTGTAAACCACAGACAACAATGCACACTGATTCTTGATGCCAAGGTATACTTAGTTCCCCCATTCTAACCCTCTATTTCTACCGTCTTCCGAAATACTGTCTTCCTAAATTTTAATCCTCTTGGTATAACTTTCAAGGAATCCTCCCTGTTGTGTTTTGTGTTTGTGAGTTTCAAAACACAAGAGATACCAATAAAACAAAACGTATTGGTTCTACTGATCGGCCAAACTAGTGACAATACACTTGCGCAAAAATGCATGAAAAGGGTTACATAATGCTAGCAATAACTGACAACACATATCCAGCAATTAATATAAGAAAAAGCTTCCAGTTTACAGAGCATCTCCATTCCTAGAGTAATTTTTAGGCACCATCTGATCCACATATTTTTATTGATATAACCATAGCTTTTTTCTCGCACCAGAGAAGGAGAGAAAGAGAGGGAAGAGGGGGGGGGGGTCTGAAGCATTTCATGACATGCAAAGAAAAGGACATACGACTCATACTGATAAGAAAAAAGGTCAACATAGGCACGTACAAGGCTGCTGGCAAGGACTCACTAGCAGACCTTAAAGAACAATAACCACACCCCCTACATGCATGCATGCATGCATAAATACATACATACACCTATATATTGGTGGAAATGTAGACAAATAAAAGAAAGAACCAATGAAAAAATATATTTGTAGCTTGTCTAATTCCAAAAATTGTTTGTATAGCTGTTTAGTGTGAAATGATATACATTTTGACATGCCTGAATAAAATTTATCAGATACCACCGTGTTAACATGCATATCTTACCGAGAGAGGGGCGGATACAATTTCTGTAACAATCCACTTAAATATGGGGAAATCCCATTAGATTTTATCTTACTGGATTGACTGGGAGGCGCTTGGACTTGAATTTAGCTATAAAGTACAATGTAAATCAATAACAAGAAGAAAAGATCAATCTCAGTGTAACATCCTTAATGCCAACTTTATTCTGGCAAATAGTTATCTTTGGTCCATACTATTAACACCTCTATTCTGTTACATGGGAATTTCTTTAGACTGCACAATATGCACCTGTATAAGAGCTCTGAATCCCAGTTCATTAGTGCTGGTTCAAAAATATTATCTTGTACATATCAAATTAAATTCTTACAAGAATTTGTAACATTCGAAAAGACGAGACCAATCTCAAACGTTGATTTAGATGAGAAAAGATTTGAACCTGAAAAACTTGGTGCATGGCTTCGATTTGCTTCCTACACCAGTTGAGTCCATTTCTGTTGCAAAAAATTAGCTATTTTTTCTCAGTTAATATTCCTCTGGATTCTTAATCCAATTATTAAGAACATTTCAAACTCATTACAGTCTTAATAACACAAAATTTCATCCCGGAAAAAAATGGTTCCCTTCTGCAAGAAATGTCCAAACATTCTAAGAGTTCATTATCTAAAATAGTCAAAAGTAACTTTAAGGAGTCGATTTGTCTGTTTGCCAAGTGAGAAAGGGTAGTTTTCACGTAGAAAAAAAAGGAGAAAGGGTAGTTTTGAGTTTCCAACGCGCTCAACAAAGAGAGTATACTATTTAGATTTTGGAGCAACCTAAACACGATTATCAACTCTTCGTTACATTCCACCAGATTTCTTTCTTTCTTCTTCTAGGAAAACACCTAGCATTTATTAGAAAACCCCCTCACTGCTCTATACCAAATAAAGCCACTGGACTACTTAAACACCACTAACACATAAAGCCACCGAACTCGAATGCAAACGCACAAAGAAGGAAGCAACGCAAAACACGATAACTAAAATTTAGCTGGACTAGAAGAAATCAATTAGAGCTTCAGGCACCCCTAAAAAGAAGTACACAAAGCGGCTCCTAAATTTTTCATTACGCACAGTAGACAATATGACAATTTCATACTTTCTCTGGAACCAAACAGAGCATAAAATACATGACAAATTTCGGACCCATCCTATACATAAATTAGAGGATAGAGAGCTCCACAAACCTGACTTGGACTTCTTGAGACCGCCATTAGCACTAAACCCAGCTTCAGGCCTCCCTCTCTTGCGAGTATCCATTCGTACACCTCACAGATCCAGATCCAAATGTAAAACACGGGTATCACACCAAAAAAAACTCCTTACAGAATGCCTCAAGAATCACAGAGAAAGCAAAACCCCTGGAAAAAGATTAACCGACGAGCAAAAACCCTAACCCTAGCGCTAGAGGAGGGTTTTTGTGGTGGAGAAGCAGCTTAGCTTGGGGGGTTGGAGGTCGGATTCCAAAAGAAAGAGTGAGAGAGGTCGATCGGGGATATTAATTAATACAGTCACTATTTCTATATTTTACCTTTTTATCAAATATTGGGGATTTTAAAGTCAGGTAAATACTTCAAGCGCTTTGAAAATATCGGGTTACGGAATGTTATTTTGTAATTTTGGACTCCGCGCCGGCGCCTTCGTGGGTGAAAAAGTAAGCGGCTCTGTATTTTAACCCTGAAGTCACGTGCCTGACGTGTTAGAAGTATTTTTAAGGAAGGTACTACAACGAAGTATTCGGCAAACGGCCTTAGCGTGGGGCCCTCCTCCCTCTCATGGGCCTATTGTTGAAGCCCATCCAGCTGACACTTGTTCAAAATTTTATCTCAAAGCCAAACATAAATTTTGAAAAATTTCCGTCAAAAAAAATTTCAAAACATTTCTGACACGTGAGTCCACTTTTTTAGTTTAAAATAATATTTATAAAATTAAAAATTTAGGTTGTGTTTGTGTTGTAATATTTTTGGTATGGGAATATGTGTTGGTTTAGTGAAAAGGTGAAGAGAGAGGTAATTTTTTATAGTTTTTTTAATTTTTTATATTTTTTATGAGAGAGAGATTATATTGGAGTATTTTATTAGGAGAGATAAAATTTTGAGAAAAATTAGCTTTGCAAACGCAACCTTAATAAAATAATCTATCTTTTCTCATCAAATTATCTCACTCTTACCGTATTTTTTTCAAAGTATTTTGGGATACAATGTATTCAACAAAATTCACAAAACACATATAAAATCTCAAAAAATATACACAACACCAATATTAACAAATATTCTCTATCCATACTTTTTTTCACGAAATTTAAATATTTTTTTATTAAAAAATTATATCAAATCATTTCTCTTTACGCATTTTTATAAACTCTAATAAAAATTAAATATTCACAATATCTTTAAAAAATTTAACCAATTTTTACATAAAAACTTATAAAACTTCAATGTACGTAAATATTCATAATTCTATCAAAAACCCTAAAAATTTTAAAATTATTTATAAAAAAACCAACACAATTTCATCAAATTCTTTATAAAATGAAAAAAATAGTAGAATTCTTTATAAAAATTCTATCAATATTTTCTCACTTCACTTTTTCACTTTCTTAATTTTAAAATATTCCATCAAATTTTTTTCCCTAATTTTTCACCTCACTCTTTATAAACTTTCAAAAAATTTCAACACAAACTAAATATATTTCAAAAACTTCATACTTTTTTCACAAACTCCAAATAAAATTTCAATTTATCTAACTTGGAATTCGTCATTTCGGAAGACACTGAAAATAAACTAATTTTCACACCGCGACTAAAATTTTCATTTGCCAAAAGTGGGATGAGTTTTGAGTGCATTCCTGTACATTAATATGTTGTCACTAGGCTACAACATGAAGTCTCATTAAAGGCTTGTTCTCTTTCCCTGATTGCTGCTGAAAGTGCTTATGTAAAATTGGCATAATTTTCATGGTCAAAACAATTATTTGTATAAATGTATTTTTTCATTTGTAGAATTGTAAGAGCAACTTGATTAAGTCTGAAAGGATGTATAGCTAAAGAGGAAAGAGTCTGGAAGGTGCTGGGAGCATCTAGAATGGTTGGGAGACAGTTGCTGAGCTGTTAGACAGATTTACGGTTGACTGGGTTAGCCTTGGGTCAGCCTAGCGGGAATTCTACAGAAATCGTATAAACCTTCTAGAAAGTTGCCCAGTCATCAAAACAATTTCGTTTTGACTACTTTACCCTCACTAAAGCCATATACCACTTTCCCAAATCACCTGGACGTCATTCACTTATCGACTAAGCCAAAAACTCCAGAAAATTCTCTCTGTATTCGATTTCCCATTTTCTCTCTCTTGAGCAAGATTCGGTTCTAACCGAGATCTGAAGGTGAGAGTGTGTTAGCTTCCCTCTGGTGGAAGATCTGTGAGCCTTGATCGTTGATTGAAGGCTGGACGTTCATACTTCTTTGCTGTTGAAGATTGGAATCACCAAGTGTTGAGGTTCTTGAGTGGGTTCTCAAGAACAACTGCTGCTGAAAGTTTTCAGAGGAGTTTCAAGTCTACGAGTTCGTGGGATCTGCTGTAGAACGAGTACTAGAGTTGCTGGTCTTCGTGTGGGTGCTGGGCACCAACCCAATTCGGTGGATTGGGTGATTTTACATAGGAAAAGGGGTCTTGAGGCTAAAGGGTCTTTGGCTAGATCACCATTGTAAAATCCCGACGTTCTAGTGGAAAAACTTGGTGGAATCACCCGGAGTGTTTTTTATTTCTCAAAAGACGTTCTTCTGGAGAAATTTTTCACTTCGTTACCAAAAATTTCTGGTGTTGATTCTATTCTCCTCTTTCTTGATCTTTTTGAAACTGTTTTCTTGTTGATCATTTTGCAGATCTAAAAGAATTGGTAACTTGAAATTGGCAAGCTTATTGGTTGTTGGATTTGTGTCCGAATCCTTGTTGATTTACTAGTCTTAGAATTGTTAATATTGTTGCTAAAGAGTTAGAATTTATATTGCTGGTTCTGAGAGTAATTCTTGTGTTAAATAAGTCCAGGAAGATCATTTTACATTGAGTGTGTCTTGCTGAAATTTGCATAGGTAGTTCTTGTGATATTACTTCTTGAGGTGCAGATATTATCTTGCTGAAAAATCATTATTATGTTGGTTATATTGTTGCTGACTATATCTCATTGTTGTTAATTAATAGTTGTCAAAGTTACAAGTTTATCTTGATTTTTCTGTGTTGAGTATTTGTGTTATTGAGAAGTGATTGCTGCTGTAATTGTTACTCTATTGGTTGTATGATCAAGCTGTATCATTCTTATTCTGATTAATTGTGGTTGCTGTTAAGTGCTTAAATCATATTGTTTGAATAGGTTTTAATATTGCGATTGTATTAGTATATTTGAACTTGGTTTTTCTGTGGTCTCTTAAAGAGAGGATTATTAGTTTTTTAAATACCTATTCACCCCATCTAAGTATATTCTAGGGTCTAAACGCAGTTTCAGCTGCCCTTAAGAGAATGCAGTGTTGTCATAATTTTTGGAGCATGCATTTCCTTTGAGATTTAAGGCACGACTATGTGGAAGAACTATCTCAATGCATTTGCCATTTGGGATGAGTTTTGAGTGCATTCCCGTACATGGTCTCTTCAGATCAAATTCTGAAGACTGATCATCTGCCATGCAATAATTATCACCTGACATCACCTTGCAGGCTGGAAAAGGAATGATTTTTAACCACCCCCCCCCCCCCCCATTTTGGAGTTTAATCCGTTCCTTTTTTTTCTTCACTCCGGTAATTAAATATTGATAACTTTGTAGTTTTCTGATTTTTACCTGTTCTTTCATGATGTCTTTCAGTACAGAAACCCAGAGAACGAGAACAAGTTTTGCTGATACAGAGGCTCTCTTGGACATTAGGGATGCAGTAGTAGCCTCTGTCAAGGCACATAATACTGAAGGAATAACACCGGCAGATTTTGTCACGTCTTCTATGACTAGTGACCGTAATATGCTTTTTCTTCTCTTCTCTTCCTTCTTGGAACTCTGTGGTCACTTAAAAACTTCCCCCGTCCTCCTTCGCAGTTTGATGATGCTGTTGCAGAAGAGAGAACAGATACTGATCCAAACATGTCTATTATGTTTAATATCGTGAAGAAGAAATAGGAGTGTCAAGCTTGAAGACATCTATAGTAGAATAGAAACTCTTACGCACAGACAGTGGATAATTTATCTGCCTTATCATTTCTGGTTAAAGATCGTGTTCAGATGCTTACATTTTGATCTCTGTTTGATTTCTTTTCTTTTGTACTCGTTCTCTTTACACCATTTATTTTTCTTAATGTTAGCACCAAGAAATGCTACTTCTGCAATTGCTGTCAGCTCGATCGGGGGATGCTGCTTACAGGCACTTCGTGTTTAGATTAGATTTTAAGGATTGGACGGTATTTGGATGCAGTGGCGAATCCAGGATCCAATTTAAATGGGGTCCAACACATAAGGCGAAATGACAAAATTTTTTTCCCAACGTAATATAAAAAGTGTCTTAGAGTTAAAATATCGAAAATGACAATTAGATCCTACTAATTTGCATATTATATATATATATATAAGAAAATGATAGTTTTAGCAGCAGAAACTCCACACAAATTCAAGGGCATGAAAAACCCTAAACAAACAAAAACTAGCTAAATAATTAATTCGGGACCCAACAATACGAGTGAGTTTCTATTTATTTTCGAAAAAAATTAAAAAATTAGAAATTTTTAGGTAGTAACCTCTTTAGAGAGAAAATAGACTACATCTGGTCCCTGTTTGGTTACTCAGGAACTCCTTTAAAAGAAAATGAAAGAAACTAATCTCTACTATACTCCGTGTTCATCTTGTTGGTAATCTTGAATATCAAGTTTTCTGCATCTTGTTGGTAATCTTGAATATCAAGTTTTCTGCATCTAACCACAACCTAACAAAACAGTTGCATTTAGTATGGCGAAAGAAAGCCATAGTCTAGTACTCTCATCCTAAGATTTTTAGTTTCGGCACAGATTTCGTAGGTACCTTCAAATATTATTTGCCTTTACATTTTGTTTTGGACCGGTGATATCTGTTCTCAACTTAATTTCTGGAAACTAGGCGTGATTTACTTATTATGAGGAGAATGTTATTTTGTCTGGTAGATTATATGTTTTGACGTTGTAGATATCTTCACATTTATCCCGATAGAGACCGTCTTGACAATATCGAGCTCAATGTCAACATCCTCAATAGGTGCCTTGTTTACATAAAACACATTCTCAATCTTGCAGAATTCTTGTTTTGATTTCTGGAGGCTAAGTGATTGAAAATGGCTGCCGCTACAACTCATGGCATGGTAATGACAACCATTAATCCCTACGTATCTTCTTCCCACAAAAGAAACATGACAAGCACAGCAAATTTCATTACCGAGTGTAAAGAGGCATCGTGGACAAGGCTTACGAGTTCTTCTCACATCTCATCACGGCAGCAACTCTTTCAGAGCTTCACATCAGGACATGTCAAATTTCAAAAGTTCGTTACCAGAGCAATGTCCGGTACTGACAAGAAGAAGCCTCTTCCAGGATTGCCTATTGATTTGAGGGGTCAGACATCTATTTCTTTGGTCAATAGTATAATAATCCCTCTCATTATAAGACGTATGTATCATTGTTGGGCGTTTTTTCCATCCTCATGGTAGTTGCACATTACCTACTTCAGTTGACTTATAGCAAATTGTGAACACCAAAACTTTTTCCTTGGTAGAATTTTATTGATACTGCAAGCAAAGGCGAGGTCTTCAGCTGCAGGTGAGGTTTTGACATGGAAGCTGACATGTATAGTTCCTAAGATGGTGTTTCACCAAATAGTCTCAAGTTGGGTATGGATTAGGGTGAATTTCTTTCTGTTATTTGTTATGCGGTTATATTCATCAACCTGATAAGACAATAGCCTTAATGCTCTGTTTAGTTTCATATCCTAGTTTCTGATATGTATCTCTACTGAACACATGCAAGTCGGTTAGAAAAATGATAGTGATATTGCATGGTAGAAAGAACATCTTGTAAACTTTCATGGCCCACAAGAAGGGTCACGTGTATTCTGTGTGAGAAATCTGGACAAAGACATTGATAAAAGCACAGTCATAATCCCTCTGGAAGGACTAAGAGAAAGTGAAGATTTGGAGTGAACAATGAAACCATTCTCTGGTAGCACTGAGGCAAACCCCAAAATTGGAACGAAATTGGAGATCGGTAGACGAAAATAGGTCATGTCGTTTTGAGACTAAAAATACGGTATTTTTTACCTATTTTTTGTGTCTTTGTTTTCCTTTCTTTGGTTGGGTCAGGTGAATCTAGACATGGCAAAAGTTCGTTCCAAAGCTAGAGGATTACTAGAGAATGCCAACTTACCTAGCAAGAAGCACCATAGGGCAGCAAAGTCCATCTGAATGTTAACCTTGTATGACTATTTGTTTATGATACAGCAGGGGAGAGAGTTCGGCAAAAGAAACAACTAGTTGTGTTCTAGTTTATAACAGTTGCTTCTGTCAGTCTTTCATACATATCCGGACAGTATGAAGATAAGATATATGCTGCTGCATTTAATGCGGAGACAAATGTTTACAGGTAAGAGAGCTTTCATCGCTGGTGTCGCTGATGACAATGGATACGGGTGGGCAATAGCAAAATCTCTTGCTGCTGCGGGTGCTGAAATTCTTGTCGGTACATGGGTGCCGGTATGCAAATTGAACTTACTAAATCCTATGAGTCCAGAGTCTCAAGTATAAAGATTAAACAATCTGTGATCTAGACTTTTGCTTTATGTAGGCACTGAATATTTTTGAATCTAGTTTACGGCGAGGGAAATTCGATGAGTCACGAAAGTAAGAACAGATTTCCTGCTTCCAGCATTATGGGCAGATCTATTGATGTTTTCTGTACTTCTCCAAGTCTCTGCTAAGTGCTAAGTGAAATTTGATTTTTCAGATTACCAGATGGTTCTCTGATGGAGATTACTAAAGTGTATCCATTGGATGCGGTTTATGACAAGCCCGAAGATGTTCCCGAGGATGTAATAAAAGGCCTCACTGATAGTTTCTGGAATAATCACTATAGTAAATGATTGCATTTTTTATGATATTCTTAAATGGGGCATTATGCAGGTAAAAACAAACAAACGCTACTCAGGATGCTCAAAATGGACGGTTCAGGTATCATTTATGGCTGAATAGATTCTCTTTTAGCAAAGTGGTGATTAGAGTGTTTAAAAGAATTATTACCTCGCCAAAACCACCAATGTATGACCTCCTAGTGACCTGGGCATTAGGTGGGATGAACTTTTTCGCTTTATGAATTCTCAAGCGTCAGTCAGCGCTGCTTAGATTCATTATGCTTGATTGGTGTACTCAGAACTATCATTCAAGCCAAAGTGCAACAATAGATCTGAACTTGATCTAATTGTGAGAGTTTTGTTCCTTCTCTGGAAGATAACAACATCATTAATGAAGAACTGAACTTGAATGTCACCATGGTCCACATAGATTGGAAGGGGAAAGTTACCTAACAGTTCTAAGTGGATAGAATTTCCTTTTTCCCCTTGATCTCATACAATTATAAAGCTTGTTATATTCTAATCTGTGTCATGTTGTGAGTCAAATTTCTTTGCCATGGCATAGAAGAAGGGTTAAGCCTGCACTCAACCCTACTAATGATAAAGCAGCATTTTTTTAACACTCGGTCTCCAGATTTTTCAGATATTTGAACTTCATGTCCGACTGTAAACCTTGAAATGTAGAATGCTTATGATGAGTAAAGGTCTCTTTACTGGCCAATACATATAGTAGAGATAACTGCCGCAACTGAACATTGCTAACCAAATTGGTTCTACCGTTTTGCAGGAAGTTGTTGAAACCGTGAAACAGGATTTTGGGAGCATTGACATCCTTGTGCACTCACTTGCCAATGGGCCTGAGGTGTTGTGTTCAACACATAATCCTTTACTGCTGTTCTTTCAAGATCTTAATGGTCCTTAAGCAGTCATCTCCTCATGTGCAGGTCAGCAAACCTCTCTTGGAGACATCAAGGAACGGATACCTTGCAGCTGTCTCTGCATCTAGTTATTCCTTTGTTTCTTTACTTAAGCACTTCGTTCCAATAATGAATCCAGGCACAATTCTTACTTTTTTTCCCTTTTATTTATATCTTTATGTTATTCCCTTCCCCTTCCCGCCCTGATGATTTTCCTTATCCCTATGTTCCCGTTGAGTGGGAATATTAAGGCATGCCCTGGCAAGTGATGCTGGAATTTAACCTTGATTGCTGATTTTACAGGCGGCGCTTCAATTTCTCTAACATACATTGCTTCTGAAAGGATCATTCCAGGGTGTGTTTCCTAGTGCATTTTGAACATAGGATGTGGTTTGCTTGGAAAGAAATTTCTTAACTATGACTGTTCTGCACGCAGATACGGTGGAGGCATGAGTTCAGCAAAGGCTGCTCTGGAGAGTGACACTCGTGTAAGTCATACATTTTTTTTCATAGTATTTTTTTTATGTATTTAAATTCCTTTGGATGTTTGTCATGGCAAGCGTCAACTTATGTGCTTGATTCAGGTGCTAGCTTTTGAAGCTGGAAGAAAGCATAAAATCAGAGTCAACACAATATCTGCAGGTATTGTACTTTCTTGATCGGTCACCATAATTCACTTAAAATGAGCGTAACTATCTTCTCGCTTCATGAACTGGTTGATGTCCTGGTGCTTGAATAGCTTTGTGCCTAACTTGGGTGTGCTGAAATGAGACCTTTAGAGGGGACTGTATTTATCTTCTCTATATTCGGATTAACAGATGACATAATTTAATGACTTGTATGAAGATCTTCCAAGAATACATCCATCTTACCTGGGTTCTTCCTTGATCATAAGAACGATCTATTCCACCAAAATCTGTGCTAGAAGGTGCTTCCGTTAATCTGCCAAAAAAAGCCAATCCCCGGGTTGCATGGACAAAAACCGTTCTGCATGGGGCAATTTATGGAAGCAATCCTCAATATCATTTAATGCAATTAGTTCATAGAAGGTACCCCCTCAAAGATAGTTCATGCAAACATTCCTTTTAGTTCAGAAAATATATCTTTTTGGGGCTTGAATCTTATTTAATTTCACTTACATTAGCCCAATCGGTAAGCTAATGTGCTCAAAGGCTTTGAATTAATTCATTTTTTCATCTGTACATTTAGTTTTATAGTACAAATCTTTTCACTTTAAATTAGAGCTACAATCTCACTGTACAGTTTACATTGGTTTTCTGGTTCTCATTAGACAGTGTTATCACTATCTCATTTGTGTATACTGAAATGCTATGGCCTTGGCTTCAGTTTTTCATGTTAACTTACCCTTCCAATTTGAGAGAAGGTATTTAGGGAATTTCCAAGGTAGAAATGAAGTTCGTGTTAGACAGTATCTAATTTCTCACTTGTTCTTCCAATGAAACACATAAATTTTCAGGCCCATTGGGAAGCCGTGCCGCAAAAGCAATTGGGTTCATTGATATGATGATCGATTACTCCTTGACCAATGCACCTCTACCGAGAGAATTAACTGCAGGTGAGAAATGTCTCTGTTTCAAAAACATTCATTACTGGCTACTTTCTGTGGAACAAGAAAGCAGTTCAAGAAGTTCAAGAGTTAAAATATTATCCCGGTTTACAGTCATGATTGCCTTAGCCTGCTGTGATTTTCACCATTAAACAAAGGACACTGAAGTGCTGCTTCTTAATAAGACCAGCAGATGCAGCCTTTTTTTCTCTATTCTTTATATTTTATTTGTTTTTGGAAGTTTCCTTTCCATTGTATTATAACCACTGAACTCAAAATTTGAATGGAACAGAGGAGATTGGGAATACAGCTGCTTTCCTGGCATCCCCATTGGCTTCAGCAATCACTGGTGCTGTTGTGTACGTGGACAATGGTCTAAATGCAATGGGTGTTGGAGTTGACAGCCCAATATTTGAGAACCTAGGCATTCCAAAAGGTAACTAGAGCTACAGGTCGAGTTCACAAGGATTATGGTAAATGGATTCTATTGAGAATTTTGATCTAGCAAACACAGTAATTATTGTCATTTTTCTTCACATTTTTGAGTCATTTGAGAATGGCTTATTTCACATCTATATCAATGACGAGATGGCCTGCTTTCCTCCCACATTTGGGATGCGTTTTTGTCATGTCAGTATGATACAAATCTAGAATGAAAATATAGGAGACTGTCAGGATCCTATTTTACCTCTTTTTGTATTAACGCACAATTCCTCCGCAAAAGAAATTAGAAGTGCCCTAATGAAAATAATATCTATTTGTGCCTCAACTTTATATAAGTTATGGATATGAACGTACCTACCTGAGCTTGACTCCTGACTCCTGACTCCTGTGTTCCTCTGGACCATGTCCCCGTAACCTGTCTCCTGCAATAACCAATATTCTAGGCTTCCAGGACTTGGACATTCACCAACTCTGTTCATGTTGAGCAACAAACCTAGAAAGAATTTTTTTCTGCAAGTTACCTCGAGGCTTTCAAACGCATCCAAGCAATCGGTATCCGATTGACTAAACTACGCTTGGACGTTCAATTATTGATAGGAAGAAGAAAAATTGAATTAAGGTATGTTTCGTCGACTCTTAATCATTACGGTTTCATAGGCACGAGTAGTTTAGCACCAAACGCTGCCATAGCCTCTGTAAGTACGATGGAGACTCATGGACTGGTTAGCTTATTTGCTCTTTGGTGTCATCTCAATGTGGAGTGTGGACCTGAGGGTCGTGACTTTAATCTTACAAGATGAGTGTGGAGGTTCCTCGCATCTCAATGGTAGCAGACAATTGCTAACGCTGGGTAAATTGCAGACTCCACGATATGCCTTTGTACTGTGGACTTCAAAACCAATGGCTACAGTAAGTGGATAAGATTGATGAATAATAATTTTCCAATTTCCCCTTCCCCCCTTTTACAATTACACGTCATACATTCAAAAAGAGTACGGCTATCGATGCTTGAGAGAACCCAAAACAATATGCCAGAAGCGCATGCAGAAGGATGCGGGTGATCCCGAAGGGCCTATTCCTGTAGTCAGACTAACCAACTCAGTAGATTTCTACCATATACAGAGGTAACTAACTGTAGTTTACAACCACATACTCTTTAAGTCTTTTTAGTTAGGAAATATCACGGCGTTAATGGAGAGTCCCCATCCAAACAATTTGCCGTCGGCCTGTGCATTCGAATTGCAGTTCTTTCTTCAATGAGGTCAGATTGTGGTGAGTCTTCCACAACTGAATGTTCTTGTAAAACCAGCCCCCGATTTCTACACAACTTCCGTATGGGTGTTGTAGACACTGCTGCTTGAGAAACACCAGACGGTGGGTCTACCTCAGGATTGCTTGACATGTTTACTTGATTCCTGTGTAGCATCAGCTCTTCTCCAACCCCAACAGAACGAGTCATCAGCTGCAAATTCCACACAGGTACAGGGTCCGCATGAAATCGATTTATGGAAAACAACAACACTAGCAATTGGAAATAGGGCAATGCTTATGGGTGTGCTTGTATATGTATAGGTGAAAAAACATCCAAGCAGAAATAAAGAACAATATAAAAATCAAGTATACAGACAAAAGGGCGCCTTCTTAAACATGTCTTCGAGGAAGGTAAACCTCTAATATAGACTGTAGACACAATCCAAAAAGCTTGGATTAGGCCTCCATAATTCATCTTTAGACCATCTGACTTCCCCACCTACTTTGTACTTTCAAAAGCATAATGACAATATGGTAAAAAAACCATTTAAAAAACATGTGATGCAAAATTATCCAGACATGATTTTTTGGCATCCTCTCATATCAAATCGTGGTTGTGAACTCCCATATGCCAGTAACTCGTTCAAAATGCATACTACACCAAGTATCCTCCATAAGAAATTAAAGAGAAGAGAGATATCTTGTGAAAGTTAACTATAGATATATAAATTATAGAATCCTCGTTCAAATACCTTCCAATCCTTAAAGTCTAATCTAAACACGAAGTGCCTGTAAGCAGCATCCCCCGAGATGACAGCACTTGCAGAAGGAGCATTTCTTGGTGCTTACATGAATAAAAAATGGTGTAAAGAGAACGAGTACAAAAGAAAAGAAATTAAACAGCGATCGAAATGTAGCATCTGAACAGGATCTTACAGACAAAATGACAGCCTTTCTCGTTCACTGTTATTTCCGCCCGCCCATCTTTAACCAGAAATGACAAGGCAAATAAATTATCCACTGTCTGTGCAAAAGAGTTTCTATTCAACACTAGATTTTCAAGCTTGACACTTCTATTCTTCTTCAAGAAATTAAACACAATAGACATGTTTGTATCAGTATCAGTCCTCTCTTCTGCAACAGCATCATCAAACTGCGAAGGTTGACAGGTAAGTTTTAAATGACCACAGAGTTCCAAGACCGAAGAGAAGATAAGAAAAATCATATTATGAATACATTACAGTCACTAGTCAGTAGCTTGAATTGGCATACGAAACTAGTACAGACAGGCAAAAGGGGTACATTATGATGCATTTATGACGTTGGTATCCATCAATGTGCTCAGCTATGTGGAATCGGACTGAATCATAAATTTCATTTTACTGAGAATGAAAAAAAAATGCTTATCAAGGAGAAAAAAAGGAATCACGTTGCATCATAGTATTGTAATGTAGCAAGCCATCTTCAATGGGTTCTACTATGAAAATAAACAAAATAATTTAATCTCTAGGTTCTTGGACCCAAAAGGAAGACTGCATCCATGATGAACAATGCATACCCCATCAGGATGAGCGCTTTCTGTGGGTCTCACTCGTTTTCTACGAACACAAGTCTTCCGTTGCTTTAGTTCAGTGTTCATTGGCCCAATCCTGAAGGAAGGTTAATGATGAATATAAAATTCATTTATATGTCTTTTAATAGAATCATTATGATGAGGAATCTTAGAATGAATAATCCATATCAATAAGGGAAATACTTATATATCTATTACATGGTGCAGCATCCTGGACATCTCCTGAAAACATGAGAGACTGAAAGACCAATATCCTTCCAAAATATAGTGTCCCTGACATCCTCTGTGCTACAACTCGGTCTGCTTTGTTTCCCAAAATCTCTCAGAAGACATGTGACAAAATCTACCGGATTTAGTCCTTCACTATTATGTGCCTTGACAGAGGCTAGTAATGCATCTGTAATGTCCAAGAGAGCCTCTGCATCAGCAATTTGCTCTCTGGGTTTCTGTACTGAAAGACATCAAGAAAAAACAGGGAAGAATCAGAAACTACAAGTTGTCATTATTTATCAACTCTGGAGTAAGAATAGGGAATAGACAAAAAAAACTCCAAAATTTGGGGGAAAATAACTTAAAATCATTCATTTTCCAGTCTGCAAGGTGATGCCAAGTGATAATTATTACAGGATAGATGACCAATCTTCAGAATTTGATCTGCAGAGATCATGTACAGGAATGCACTCAAAACTCATCCCAAATGCATTTTTGAGATAGTTCATCCACAAATACGCACGTTCAATCTCAAAGGAAATGCATGCCTCATGCACACTGTTCAAAAACTATAAAAGTACTGCATTCCCTGGAAGGGCAGCAATCAGGAAAAGTGAACAAAACTTTAATAAGAACAAACAACACTGCACCAGGCCTTTAATTATTGCGACATAATGAGGCACACTTGCAATCAGAAGGACACCCACCTCCTCCACAATCTGCTCTCTTCCATTTCACTTCACCACTATTTACAAACTTCTGAAACAATTGGCATAATATCCAACCTTCAAATCTATCACCATTACACCCACTGACATGTTTTCCCCTTATTATCCTTTCTTCTTTTTTTCCCGGCAGCAGCCAGTGGGTCTTGAAACCACAACCTCATCCTTTATACCATTTTTATGCGGAGAGCATGTACCATTTAAGCCATAGCTAATTGATTAAACAACTGGGCCAATCAAATTATAAGAAAAGGGATAAAAAAATATGTGAGTGATAGGGGACTAAACCTACCGAGATTCTGCAACTTATCCACTTCGTTGATATTTGACTGAAACTTATCAGAATCGACTCTTGTCATATCATCTCTTTCATCTGCACAACAATTACAAGAAAAAAGAATAAACACCAAAACGTAAGACAAACCAGGTATGTAAAACCAAAGAGGGAAATAATTGTATGTAGGTAGTGACTTGTTCGAGGCCCAAAAACCAATTGTAAGAGATGATAAGCATTGAGAATCTCCATCTAATATTGCAACCTTCAATGCAATCTGCATCATATTCTTAAGCGATTAACGACCTTGCGCCATAATTGGCTACATAATCTTATCCTCTCTAATTTCTTGAATTCCAAGAAAACTAACATAGGCATACTTGGCTGGCCTGCTTAAACAAAATCCCCATAGATAGAAGATGTAGGAATGTATTTACAGGTTCTTATAACCATAAAACACAAAACTGGAGATTAACTTTTCTTTCCGTCCGCAACAACCAAACACAGGAATCAGAGAAGTCCAAACACCAACTGCGCCTAGACGCGAAACTCGAACCAAAAACCAAGCACCTAAATGGCACAAACCTAGAAAAACCCTAAAAAACAGAAGAGATAGAAACATACCGCTAATGAGGCTCTTCAGGGCGAGGTACTGAGAGCGAAGGACTCGACGGTCAGCATCACCTCGAGGTTCAGAGTCGCTGGCCCCTTATTCAAAAAATTCTTCAACTCTGTCATTGGTATTATCGCCAGGACAGCTCAATTCTCCTTTCACGATCCTAACCATTGCTTTTTGGATTTTCGCAGTCAGTTTCCCGGGACAAAAAAAAAAGGAAAAAATTGATGGTTCTTGGCAGAGTAGTATGAGATCAAACAGAGATTGGGTGACGGAGTAAACCCCCACGATTCCAATTCTGAAAGTCATATGAAACAAAGACCCTACAATGAGAATTTGAAGACTTTTCGCTTTCCCTCCTCGTCGCTGCGTCTCTCTGTTTTCCGGGCGGGTATCTTTTTATTTACTTCTTTTATTTCACAATTTTAAGTTCTGTAACGTCAGCAGGGTGATTTCAGAAATGCACGGCTAGGATTCGATGAACAGTGAGTGGGAGAGAGAAATATGCTTAAACTCGAGGGTAAATGGGTAATTAAGGTGGAATTTTATATAGAAGATTCCACGTGCGGGAATGTTGATGGGTAGCTTGTGACGAACATTTCGCTTTTACCGAGGATATCTGCTTATAATGTTTTGCAAAAGGTACTTTAAGCGAACGCGATTAATTTTAATATATTTCATTTTTTAAAAAAAAAGGTTCTGGCATGATGACGTCCCAATTGTGCTAGAATGCGTTATCACGTTATGTTGTAACTCTAATTTTTCATGTAATAAAAAACGAACTACTCTCTCGCGTACTCAAGTACACTTTCAAACCACATAAATTTTAGTGTAAATTTTCTCCCTCTTCTTTCTCCTTTGTGTAATCATGGTAGTTCACGCTGCAAATTCAACATGTTCACTCTTTTCACATGCAAAAACAGGTGGGTGACAGTGTGACACACAGGAGGCCTAGGGCACAAAGAGAGAGAGAGAGAGAGTCGAAATATATAGAACTGCAAGCAACCGAGCTGTATTACCTTTCTACTCCCATGAATGACTATTTCAGGGGGAAAATGTGCACCCATAAATATTTCAATCGAAGCCCCAACACAACTTGCACAAGTTCCCCAACATGAATTAAGACTAGATTACAAAAATTTTCATTTCAACTTATGTATTCCCTATCCACGATCCTCCAACAGAGCCGCCTAGATCCATCTTGCGAAATCAAAACCTCCCAGCGTGTAAACAGGCAGATGCCCCAAAGCTTTCTTGATTAGATAGATGCCTCCAGTTTGCGGCGTGCCCACCAAGAGATGCCTGGTTTCCAAAAATAATGAGATCCAACCCACGATGTCCAGTGGTTCTGGCTCCTGGATTAATCGATGTCAGTATATTCTGGCAACAATGGACAATCATCAAGGCCAGAGATTAAGCCAGAAACATAGTGATGTGGGACTGCTTCTAAACTCTCCATTCCCATTGAAAGCTCCTTATCCATGACAGAAGATAAATTGCTTCCCACATCGTCAATACCAACGTCCAAATTGATAGATTGAGTCCCGTCAAACCTTATAAAAGGATCACTCAATGCAGCCGCTGGCAGTGGTTCCAACAGTGGCTCGGAAATAAGGTGGGGTATCTCACTATGCTCCATCGAAGACTTTTTGAACTTTGCTTTAGAAGGCTTCATCGAATCGAAGATGGAGAGCTTATGCTTTCCCAGTGATGGTAACTTCGACACTGATCTAGCCTTGACTTCATTTGTTGGGAATACAGAGGCTGCCCATCCCAGACTGTCTTCAACACAAGCTCTTGCAGAAGCCCTAAGAATAAACTTCATTAGCAATTGCAATACCTTTTCCAATAACCTTAAACTATCCGTTGTCACACATGTAATGGTTGTTAAACAAATAATATTTTGCCTTGATGACGTAAAACAACCTCTCAACAATGGGTTTGTGTCTCCAAATGATATGGGCCAAAAGTATTTAGTGTGCCCAGGTACTTCATGAAGGAAATAAAACCACAACTGGCACACAACAGAAAGAAATCATATGGTAACTAATAACAAACTGGGGATAAGTGAGGCAATTCCTTCTGGTAGTGGATGTTGGTGTACCATACTAAAATCTATATTTTTGGGGCCAGAGTCATAACTTATGAGAGGGAAATCTTTCAGTTCAACTGCTAATAAATAACTCCAATGAATCATTTGGTACAAGAAAGAACCATTCTTTTGGGTAAGTTTTTTTTTTTGATAAGTAAGAAGAATTTTATTGAAGGGAAAAAGAACCGAGGCGAAATTAGTACAAAGGTTGTACTAAATTCGCTCAAAGCATACAGATAAAGAAACTAAGGAAATCAACATAGTCCTCAAAACATCCCCCTAAAAGAGCATTAGCCCACAAAAAAAGAGAAAGAAAAACATCCTTCTGGTAGTGGATGTTGGGTAAGTTGATATAAGAAAGAAGTTGACTACAGTTGGTTGTAGACAAATCCACATCGTGAAACAAGCAAACGACATGCATGCATTGGGCCATACCTGAACCGGTCCTCAGCCATAGTAGGGGAAGCTTTAAGATGATGACCTTCTCCAGTAGCCTTGCATACATATGGAGGATCTTCTGCAGATATACATAAATTTATAACAGATGGCAACGAGATCATGGAATCCCCTGTTTCTTTCTGAAACTCCAGTCTAATCTCCATTTGTTCCGTGATAGCTGACACGTCATCCCCTTGGTTGGGAAGGGAGACTCTCTCATCCTGTCGTCTATTATAGGCATCATGGAGAGCAGCTACTAACATCTTGCTATTCTGCCCTAAATTAGTGAATTTCATCTTTTCTACAGGTTCCCGTAGGGAATTCTGAGAAATGCGGCCAACCGAGGAACTAAAAAACCTCCCACCAAAATAGAGACCATTTCGGGATGATGGGAGACTTGGTCTGCAGTCTACACGTGATGTCACCCTCCATACAGAAGAAAGCAGGGCAGTAAAGTGCTTCTGAAGGAGTAACTCTCTATCTGGCAGCTCAGCGGCGACGTCTAAAAGCATGCGCATGTTCTCCTGCCCCAGCAGAAAAATGATGAGCAAGGTCTCCTTGTTACACGTTTATGATGCTAGCTTTCTGCTGCAATTATAAAAAAAAAATCTATGCAATTTTTTTCCCCAGTTGCACAGGTGAACCACTCGTAAACAATTGACTTGAGGTTAACACTACAGCATAAAGATGTGTAAAGCAGAAAGTTAAGAAGTATGTTTGAATTTAGTGTGCTCACCTCTGTTACTTTGAGAAGAGCCTTTCCAGACCCTGTATTGCTGATCTTTTCAGTATTAGGATTGTCAGGTGCAGACAAAACATATCTCTGGATGAGTTCTCTAAACCTCTCACAACAATGGACGGGATGGCGATATCTTCCCCTATAATACCCACCAGCCGTCATTCCGTAAAGAGTCTCACTAACCAAGCTCCAGTGAGGGCCATATTCATGCACCACAGCACATAATATTGCATCCTCCTGGGACAACCAAAAATCAGGAGATGGAACACACTCTCTTGACCAAATATTTGCCTTCTTTAGTTTTTCTGGTTTTATCATCAAAACCCGCTTAACTGGCATAGTAGTAATGGATATTTTTCCTCCCATCCTGCTCCTGCTTGCTGGTTTTTGCTCAGTATCAACCACACTCTCACAAGGTTTTGAATATACCGGTTCACCATGTTGAATACAGAAATCTAAATCTACAGAACATCGTTCAGTAGTAGGCTTCTTGAGTTTCTTATACTTCTTTTTCAAGGTCTTTACTTCTTCAACATCCAGGGTAGAGTCAGCCTTCCTACGCTTTTTCTGCACACATGAGAGTGGTGAGCCGATTTCTGAAGAGGTGTCCACTTCATGACAAGTAATCTCATCTGACATAGGTTCTCCTGACGGCTCTTCTTTCACACACTTCAATTCAGATGATAAAGATCCTTTCTTCAGAGATTTGAACTTGGCTTTCTTCAGTTTCTTTTTAGACTTGGGTTTTGGATCACTTGGCATTTCATTCCTGCCAACAGAATAAGCTTAGTCACTGAACACCAAATCCCAATACATTGGTAGGACCACTTACATTCGCACATTCAGGAAATACATAAAAATGATCACCGTCCTGCTATATTCCAATCTATTCATAGATGTCAGACATACTTCTGTCAACCTGTATTATTTATCAAGGAAAAATGCCAAGCCGCACACCAGTCTTCTTTCTGGCATCCTTATTCGTTTGGTTTCATTCTGGTTTCGTTCTCATTTCATTTTGTTTCTTCTTTCCTTTTTTTTCAAATCAACTACTTTAACTAGGTCATTATAACACCAGAAAATTAACTTCCCACCATGATTTTTCAGTTACTCTATACAGCCAGTAGGAAATTAAAAAATAGCAAAAAGGCCACTTTTATCGACTAAGTACCCTCCTATGATTCTACAAGTTTTTCCCCAAAAGATAAGAAACCATGAACTTGTCAGCTTATCATTTTCTGGATGAGAATATAAAGCGTTGTCTTACTGCATAGAATCACAATTATCATCTGCATCTTCCCTCTCCTTAGCTGCACATTCCAGTTCTTCCATTAACTACAAAAAATATAGATATATTAGCAAAGAAATGAAACATCTCAGAAGAGTATCCAACCTAGAGTTTGTACTATGTACCTGGTGTTGAGCCAAGGCCTCAACTTCCTGTCGATATGCCTCAGTTGCAAAATCAGCATCCCATCCTAATACAAGTAGAAAATCCTTCAGTTAAGAAATATGACATGCCTTCATTAAGTAACAGGTTCAACATAATTCATGAAATTCTTTGGACACGGTTCCCATTATTTTTCCACCAAGTGACAGCTCTCATACAATGTTTGAAAGAAGGAGAGGCAAGACCTTTAGGTTTCCTACGGTTGTATAGCATATCTCAGGAAGTAGAATTATCAAGAAAAATAAATCAACTGTAAGGAGTTAAATGTCAGGCAGCCAATACAGAGAAAAAGATGTAAAAATAATAATTAAAAAGGCACTTACTCTCATAAACAAGGGGTTCCTCATCTTCATCAATCTCAGCTTCCATTTCTTCCTTATACCTCTCAAGGCGGTCCAGTTCCCATTCTCTCTCCTCAAACCTGACTTGAGAGTCCACTGCAGCCTTGTCAATAATGGGATCCCATAGTTCTAGAAAACGGATCGCATATCGATCTATTGGACGAAGCTCATTCTCCAAGGATGAAATTGCTTGTCCAGCAGCTGCCGCTGCCGCTGCCATTTGTTTGACATCAGCCAGCATATCAACATCATCTTCTTTTCCAGCAAAAGAAGGAGCTCTCTCTTCATTACGACTACTCCCATTTAAGATCATCCCAGTTTCTTTATTTGAAGTTGTGATCAGGCTGCCCTGATCTACAGGCTCATCAACCTTCAGATCATCTTCATTTACAAAATCATCTTCTTCCAACCTCCCAATGGCTTCTTCTGTAAACTCCTGATTGTCGACAGCTTCTTCTTCTTCAACTTTCTTCAGTGCCATGTAATCTGCTTCATCTTCAACATATTTCAAAGCAGCCTCCACATCCGCATTAGATACAGAAGCCTCATTTCCATTGTTGTTGTTGTTCTCCTTCTGTAAATTCTTGATTGTAAGAGATCTGTGACCTGAGAACAGTTCCATAGGATTAAGCTTTTTGAAGAATTCAGTGTTGTACCCTCCACTTTGAATCACTAGATCATCAAGTGCACGCTTTTGATTTGCTTTCTTTAAAATATTCTCTTCAATTGTGCTCTCACTGATTAATCGGTAAATATGTACTTCACGTGTTTGTCCTATCCGGTGGCATCGATCCTGAGCCTGCTGATCCATTGCAGGATTCCAATCACTATCATAAAAGATAACTGTATCTGCCCCAACCAGGTTTATACCAACACCCCCACTACGAGTTGACAAGATGAAAAGAAAGATTTTTGGATTTGTGTTAAAGCGTTGCATTAAGGTCTGTCTCTCCTCCGGCTGAGTGGAGCCATCCAAACGCATGTAAGTGTAACCATACAAATTAATGAAAGCCTCCAAGATATCAAGCATCTTCGTCATCTGGGTGAATATTAATGCACGATGACCTTCTGATTTTAATTTCCTGAGCAAAATTGAAAGTTCCTGCAATTTACCACAGTCAAACTGTATAAGCCGCCTGTCTGGGAAATATACTTGTCTCCGGACAATTGCAGGTCTGATAGGTGATAGAAAGGGAGATAACGTCTCAGAACATTTCTGCTTATAAGTTGGGTGCAGAAACTCAGAAGTCCCAGATTTACTGCACCAGAAAACAGGCAGTGGGGCCCGTGCAGCTGGTATTGCAAACATGAAACTTTCAACAAGGTCCAACATTCTCTGGAAGCGTTCCACTGGTGACAGGACTATGTCAGCGAGCTTTGAGGAGTAAAGGTAGCACAAAGGATTGGCCTTCAGACGATGAACATCATAAACAGGATGCTCTATCGTTACAGTTTTCCTTAGCGTCGTTGAGTATATGGGTTTCTTCTCACATCTCAAGGAATTCCACCATGCAATTGCAGCCGCCCGTTCCTTTGCTTCTCTTAGTCTCTCTTCCATGATTGCCTTGTGGATCTCTTCAAAAATATTCGTCCCATTCAGCCTTTTCCGATGTTTAAATCCAGACCCTATTTCTTCCAGGTTACACAAGTGACTGCGCTCCTTGATTAAACAAGAGGGGGTAGCAATGGCTCTCACTGCATCACTCTCCCAAGAAGTCATGCTAAAATCAAGATGAGTAAACAAAAATCCCAAACCCCTAAGGTCCACATCAGAAAATGGACCCGGGGAAAGAATTGAACAAATAGAAGAACTCAATTGGATATCAATACCACCCATATCAAAAGAACTGACAATTGGACGACCCTCAAACAAGTCGGGGTGATTGCAAACTTTGCGAAGTTGCATGATAACACTGATCATCCCAAAAAAGTTGGCACTGGCAAGAGTAGCTTGCGTTTCTGAGCTAGCAATGAAGTCTTCATACAAGTTACGCTGCCTCTTTGACAGTCTACAGTAAATGACATGTTCAACTTTCATAGGCAGCTGCTTCTCCACATCTCGTTTCAACCGACGCAGTATGAAAGGACGTAGGACATTATGAAGACGATCAACAACTTCTTTATTTACTTTCTCTTGTCCCTCAACCATTCCTGATATTGGATTACTGAACCAATCCTTGAATTCCTGATGAGATTGAAAGATGTGGGGCATCAAAAAATGCATTAGAGACCAGAGTTCCATGAGATCATTCTGCAGTGGTGTCCCAGTTAACAAAATTCGCCTTTTTGAATTGAAGTTCAAAAGTGTTTGCCATCTTTGCGACTTCCAATTTTTAATAAGATGAGCTTCATCTAAAATAAGGTATTTCCACTTCTTACGCTTGAACACTTTTGAATCTTGAATAACCAGTCTGTATGTCGTTATGCATACATGAAAGAAGTTTGGTTTCAACCACCCTTGCCTCTTATATTTTCGCTCTTTTGCACTACCGAAGTAAGTTAAAATTTTGAAAGCAGGACACCATTTCAGAAATTCAGTTTCCCAATTGAGCATGACACTCGTGGGGACAACAATGAGATGAGGGCCCCATATTCCCTTTTCACATGCTAGGTGTGCAAGCAAGGCGATCGTCATAATTGTCTTCCCGAGCCCCATTTCGTCAGCTAGAATCCCATTCAGTCTTTTCTCATACATTGTAACAAGCCAGTCCAAGCCAATGTGTTGATATTCGCGAAGAGGATGCTTCAGAAGAAATGGGAACTTCGTACGCACTTTGGTTGTGGAAAAGGTATTCCCTGTTGGTTGGGCTGATCTTGCAGCTGCAGCTGCATCCGCAATTATATTCTCACTTTCCCTCCCTTCTGCTTTTTCAAGGGCTCCTGATTCCTGCTCTTCTGCAGGAGAACACACAACTGGCTCACAATCACCAGTTTCAAAATCTTCATCCACAGAAATAACCAACTGCTTAAGTTGAGTTTCTTCATGGGCCAGTGAATCCATGAGATTATCTGATAAAGCAGATGCATAGTCGGATTCATCGTCCGTAACTTCATTCTCATCGAAGTCCTAATAACCGGATATTGGAAAGAGAACAAAATAAAAAACATGATTCCGACCCCCCAAACAATAAGCAGCAGCAAACATTTAACGTACCTTTTTATACCTTGCAAACAATTCTTCTATGGGTATTTCACTCTCCTTTTGCAGTAATGCAATCTGCAAAATAGGAGCTTCTTTCAGAAGGGACAAATTACAAGTAAACCAACATGGTCAACTGGCTAGAAAAATTCTTAAAGATAAGGAAGTAACGAACCCAGAAACTTTCGTCCTAGGATATCAAAAGTGGACAAACAAAGAATAGCTTGACTTGCTCTATACCTCGTCCATGGGATTGCTTGTATCTACTTTCGCCAATTCCTCCTCTTCCGACAAGGTTGTCTCATCATCCTGGACATCGAAATCACATTAGAAGTTGGCATAACCACTGAGAATCATGAGTATAAACGAGGTAAACACCACCCTCAATCATTCAGCCAACTTGAACCTAATTCTGACTAGGCACGCACAACCAGAAATTACAAGACAAATCACTTTCACTTGAAAATCAGAAAACAGAAAAATAAATGATGTCACAATAATAAAGTTTGTTCAACTTACATCGCTATAAATCACAGTCACTAAAGGCAGTAGTAAAGGGATAAACAGCTCAATTTTTGAACAATGGGAACCCCTTACATGTTTTTTATGAAGGAAATAATTCATGATGTCTATACCTAAATTCTGAGAAAGCACACAAAGCCCAGAAAAAAACGGAGAATATTATTTTTGGCCACTATAGGCATACAAATATTATGACAACCCTTTTTTTTCTCAGATCAGATCAAATTCAAAATTAGGGTATCATAGAAATACTTTGCAAACGCTTCTTCAATCCTTCAGGTCCTAATATATAATAAAGGTAGTTGAAGCAACAATGTCCTTCATGAATATCATGCGCCAAGACAAGGACTCAGGGCAGAAATACATATAAAAACAAACAACAAACGTACTATCCCTGCAATATGACCAAAATGTAAGTACTTCGAACATTAAATGAGGATGACTGAACCCAAGAAGATAACACAGTAGGACAATTAGGTAATGCAAGAACAAGGGAAAGGTCAATGAAGTGGTTAACTCTCACAAGACAAAATCCCTAAGAAGGTATCAGCTAGCCTCCTCGGTGCTTTTATCATAGCCATTTTCTTACTGACTCCCATGTGTATCAGGGTTAAGGGTGGAAGTACTGAAGGAGTACGAGCTAGGGAAAACTAACAGGCTCGCTCCTATTGTTTAGCTTAGTGTCCCTTTCAGGCTAGAGACTTGGAGCAAGCCAAATACAGGTTTGAACTGTGCATATAAAATTGAAGCAACTGTAATCAAGCAGAATCCATGGCACATATATAACAAAAGAAAAAGGGAAAAAGAACAAAAAAATTCTGATATTCTAGAAAGAAAGGAACATGCCTTCTCTACAATACAAGAAACTAGAAACATAAACCCATAATTGGGAAGATGACAAAAGCATGTTTCATATTATTTGATACCTTTTCTTCCCCGGAAGCAAGAACAAAATCACCATCTTCCTACATAATTTGAGATACATGTCAGTAATTATGTTATATAAAAACTCATCTTGATATGTCATACATAGAACACAAAACAACAAAAATAGAGTGTAAAACAAAAATATAGGAGACAAAGAATGTTTGTGCATAGATTTGATATGAATTCAAAAGAAGACAAAAGAACAAAACCGGTGAACCATTAAAAACAGATTATTACCAAAAACAGATGAAAGATCAGAAATTCTCGCACCGTAGGAAAGGACGTGTAAAATTTTAATTTACACGTCAATGCTCTTCTCAAATTTTTCAGTACAATTTTTACGCTTTAGATCCAACTCCTACATTTATGTTTCTGTAAATCAAATTATCGCTGTTCTATATAAAGTTCAGGTCATAACCAACGAAACTGCTTTATGTTGTCGCATGTCTCTTCATTTCTTTATATTTACACACAAAAAGTTTTATCAGATCCAAGGCAGGTTGATCATAATTGATATAGCAGAAAACGAGTAATAAGCTTATGTATAAATTTGAGGTACACATTGACACACAATCATGAATTAGAAATTAAAAAGCCCAAAATATATTATTAGAAAATCTGAAATTTGCATATAGACAATACACACAATACTTTTTTTTCATGAATTAGGAAGGCGGCCCTTATGCACAAATTGGCGTCTCTTGATGCCTTGGATGAGGGGTGCAATCTTGATGAGGTTAGTGGAGCGCAGAGGTCTCTAGAGAATTAAATGATTTGATCATATTGGAGGAGGTTAGCTGGAGACAAAAGTCTAGGGCTCTTTGGCTGCAGGATGGTGACCGTTGTACCAAGTTTTCTCACCGTGTTGCAAATTCTCATAGGCGGGCGAATCTGATTTCTCGTTTGGAGGTGGAGGGGGAGGAGTTGGAGGATCCCGATAGGATTGTTGTGGAGATTGTTGATTACTACTCTACTTTATATGCGAATCCGTTTGATTGGCGTCCCGCGCTTGACGGATTGGCGTTTGATAATATTTCGAGGGTTGATGCAGATTGGGTTGAAAGACCTTTTGATGTCGAGGAGGTAACTGGGGTGGTGCGTACCCTGAATGGTGACAAGGCGCTCGGTCCGGATGGCTTCTCCTTAGCATTCTTTCAAGCTTGTTGGGACTTTCTCAAGGATGATGTGATGTTGATGTTTAATGAGTTTGCGAGGGTGGGGAAGTTTGTTCGTAGCATGAATTCTTCCTTTATTGTCTTTATCCCCAAGAAACTGGGGGCGGTGGATCTTAAGGATTTTTGTCCCATTAGTCTTGTGGGGGGGGGTGTACAAGATTCTAGTCAAGGTGTTGGCTAATAGATTGACGGTTGTGCTGGACAAGATTATTTCTCCTTCCCAAAATGCTTTTGTTAGGGGGAGACAGATTCTGGATTCAGTGATCATCGCCAATGAGTGCGTTGATTCCAGGTTGATGTCGGGGGTTCCAGGCATGCTCTGTAAGCTGGATGTTCAGAAGGCTTATGATCACGTGAATTGGAAGTTTGTTATTTACCTTCTTCGTAGATGTGGCTTCGGTGCAAAATGGTGCAGTTGGATCTTGTTTTGTATTTCGACGGTGAAGTTTTCCGTTCTCGTTAATGGCCGCCCGCATGGCTTTTTCGGTAGTTCTCGGGGTTTGCGGCAAGGGGATCCCCTGTCTCCCCTCCTTTTCGTGATATTTATGGAGGCGTTCAGCCGTATGTTGGGGAGGGTGGTTGAGCATGTCAGCTTAGAGGGCTTTTTGGTGGGAGGTGGTTCCGGGGGGAAATACATAAATTGAATTAGCAAGCTCCCACAAACAAAATAATTAGTGCTAGAATTTTGAATGGAACTGAATCAAGCATACATTTCAAGGTCTAACCAACAAAACCTAATGAAACATATCTGCAGAATAAATTTTTTAAACATAAAAAAGAGTGGAAGAAACTATACTATTACCTGTTCATCACTAAAATCATAGAGCCCGTGATCCTTGGCTGACTTCCCAGTAATTTTTAATGGATCACTAACTTGACATGTCTCAATTTCTAACGTATGGCTTTCTGAAACAGATAGGTCACTATTTCTCTCAACCTGAAATCAGAAATAAGTGTTTGATTAGGAGGTCTTATCTTGCCCGACAATTCACCAACCACGACCACAAACACATACAACTTACAGAACGACGACCAGTGGCTATGACTGAATTGCTTGTGTCAATTGCATTGACAGCAGAAAGATCATTTCCTTTGCCTGCAGCATATACAAACCAATGCCCCACGACCTCATTAGAGACAATTGCATATTTCAGATGATAGGTGGGATAATTAACTGATTCTTACCCTTTCCATCATCTTCCCCTGTGGGCATTGGTTCATCCCCATCTCCATCCATTTCTGGAGTACTTGTTTCTGGAGTACTTTCTCTGCTAAGCGGTTCAGCACCATCTTCACCCTTTTCCTGACTACTTTCTCCGGTAACTGACCATGCTCATATGGATTAAAATTAGTCATATGCTCAATGCAAAATGTAAGGTGCCCATTAGCCAACGTCTGTGTGTGTGGGTGTCTGAAAGACAGAAATATCCTAGCAGAACCAATTTTTGGCGACATCACTATTTTTACCCGTGTTTATAAAAAAATTTGTAACCTATGTAACACATATAACATGGAGGACAGAGTAAAAACAGTAGTGTGATGCTAACTCCAAGGCTCCACAGTCTGAGAACTCTTGCAATCTGGTAAGTGCCTCAAGCATATTAGGCGGTCCTTCATTACACACAAGACCAAGACTTATATAAGGCTTTGACGGGTTAGGGGAAGGGACTGGGAAGGCAAGTGAGACAGTGCCTGCTTTGTTTTTGCAGGGAAGAAAGTAGGTCTGCTCAAAACTTGTGGCCCCTCTATTAGGAAACCCAAGCAGACAACTAACACACAAAAATTAATCATGATGATAACTAACCTTTCTTCATGGCATAACGTTTGAGTAGCTCCTCAAGTGGAAGATCTACTTCATCATGCAAAGCTGCTAATTCTTCTAGCCTTTCTTGTTCAGTTATAAGGGCCTCATCTTCCTCAATTGTGTGGTCATCATCTTCCTAAACCAGAAAAACAATTCTAAGCATGTGAAAACCAGAGCACCAAAAAAGAATAGAAATCATAGGACATTTTTAATACTTATCCACAAAAACCACTTACGGTGCAAAACTGCCGATGCATCCATCTTCAAGATTACAATTGGAAATCAGACTACAATGCAGTCTAGAGTGCAGGCAAAGTTACATGTTTAATATTCTACAAATGCCTGTTTAGTCTCGACCACCGGATAACTTTTAGTAGCAACACCTATGAAATCTGATGCTGCAAAGTTGCAACTATGACTTATAATTTTCAGCAAAAAACGGCTACATGTGATATTTTGGCCTCTTAAGTTCTCTGTTATTCTGCATTTGTAAGAACGGTATATACAAAATAATTTGGCCAATACTTCCATTTTTGGAAAGCAACAAGTGGAGTAAATGGCAAAGGTATAAGAGTTCCCAACAATGACTTGCATGTTTAGAGTCATAAACTTCCATATAAATGATAACAAACTCAAAATATTTAAAACCAACAGGTAGTGAGACAATTAGGACATACTGTGTCATCTTCAGATCGTATATCATAATCATCATCCATGTCGGCAGTATTCGACTGAGACTCTGTCAGAATCAGTTTAAATATAGCTGATTAAAAAAATGTCATCCTTTTGAAAGTAGCTGGAAATTCATAATGAAACCATATCCTACTCACCAAAATTAAACACGGGAGATTCTTTAACATCATTTTGGTCCACTTCTTTGTATTTAATACTTGGTTGATCTTGTGTTGCAAATTGTTGCACTGGTTTGTAGTTTTCTACAAGATTTTCTGCTAACATGGTTGAGTACCTGACGATATAAAACAGAAGCATATGACATTTCGCTTTACAAGTGTTTCACAGATGGCATACCCAATCCGCAACAAAGGACCTGAGATGACTTCATTTAGAACTAAAAAAAAAATCTACCTCTCAGTTTGCCCCAGAAGAAACTCAAGTTGCTTATCAAGTGCCTTTTTCTTTTTCTCATCCAGCTCCATCTGATGCTTGTAAAGCACCTGGAATTACAAGATTGCTTTTACACATGGAAAAATAGTCTAAGAATTCCAGAAATAAGCTCTTTTGACAGATAAAGATCATAGAAGAACTTGCCAGCTTTTCTATTTTTATCCAGAATTTCTTCACATCCTTTGAAATATTAAGTGCAACTTTTCTCAATCGCTGCTCCTCTTCCTGTGGGCAATTTCAATTTGTTGTCATATACTGATATTATCCACATCATCCTGTTTTGTACAGAACCAAAAAAAAATCTACATCAACATGAGGAAGCAAAAAACATGACCTTCATTTTCTTTTCTCCCCTTGTAGCCTGATCTAACATGCCCTTACTTGCACGTAAAGCAACCCTCTTCGCTTGAGCCAATTTCCATTTTCTCTCGGACTCGAAGTCCTGCTAACAACTAATTTGATGAGCAGGGAAGCAGTTGACAAGAAAATCTGACCAAATTCAGTAAATGTGCTGAAAGAAAACGAGTGCAGCATAATCATAGGAAGTAGATGTGACAGCTAAAAAAGTTTTTTTTTATAACCCAGGAGCTCCCAAGGTCAGGTCACTTCATGTACCCGGCCCTACAAGCCAACCTGGGGGCATGTGTCAGGACCCACCCAACACACCCAAGATAAGTCAAGGGCGATAATGGTGGTGTTGGGGCTCGAACTTGGGACATGTGAGAACTCAAGCCGTTGCCTTACCACCAGACCAAACCCCTGGGGGTGTGACAGCTAAAAAAGTGGAAATCATAAAATGTGAAATCTTTAAAGGCACTAGGATGTTACCTTCGACAACCACACCATCTCTTCTAAAACATGATCCCAATGCGTTTTAGGGCGACGGGGTTCCTTGGGAGTTTCAAGCACCTGAAACAATCAAGTTGAATCCAAGTGACGATAATGGACCCCAGCAGGATATTCAATTACTGACAATTCTCACCTAAGCACAATCATCACAAATGAGCAGCAGACCACTAATTCCTTAACCAATTTACAGGTTTCACCCCTTTTTCAAATTTGGTCACTGTTCACACGTCGACCCGGCTTCGGAAGCAAACGAAGCTCGTTTCAAATGGAGGTCGCCTAGGAAGAGCATTCCTTAACCAATTTACAGGTTTCACCCCTTTTTCAAATTTGGTCACTGGTCATTCATCAAAAAAAAATATTGGTCACTGGTCACACAACATTTTCTTTTGGCACCTTCAACTTCTATACTATGTTTTACGTAGGATTGGACTCAACACGTAAGTTGAAGCTTGAGTAAACATGAAGTTTTCTCACAAGTTCAACTAATAAAGGAAAAAAAATGCATGCAATAAATTCGACTAAATGCGATGTGCTTGCAGAAGTTATTCCCCTAAAAATATACCAATAACTGCGGCTTTAGATTACAACCGCAAATCCGTCTCATATAATGAGAGTAAACAATAAAAATGTTACAATTTCCAACCAAGAACAAATAAAACTTTCTAATATTCAAACTGTCTACAAATCCATCACTTATAATTAGCCTAAAAATTCAAAAAAAATACACAATTTCCGACCAATAACAAACAAACTGTACAAAGTTTGAACTGTCTACAAATGTCATTCGCACATTATGTGATATTCACTTTTTAAAAAACAATAAAAATGAAATTAAACACAAAAGTGTCATGAAACAATCTGAATCAATAGGTTTCAAGTACTTTGCAAGAGGCACAAGAAAAAGTCAACAATGATGATTCCAAAACCAATTTCAGCTAGTCAAATAAGCGCAGAGGATACAGCTAACCAAAACAATGCCTTTATTGACTAGAGCTTCAGAAGGACACTGAAAAATTACAAGAATGAATGCCAGATATAGGAATTGATTTATGTCCTAAAAAGAGGTACAACAGCCATAATCTAGAAAAACAAATTTCACAAACTGACCTTTTGACGTTTAGCTCTGGTCTCATGATCAAGTTTACACCTGGGACCTTTGGATGCCATGATTTTCTGTACTATCTATATCATTATAGAGTGGCTGAAGATCTGATTATGACCCAAAACCAACATCCATTGCAAACATCAGATCAAACCCTGTCAAAATGATAACTGCTGACAACTATACAAGTGACAGAAACGAAAATAAAGATCAATATATATCAAAGCATGTTATACTTGATTCTCGGAATGCTTGTGACAGAGAATATGGCCGTATAGATGTGAAAACAATTTTTTGGTGAAGTCCAACATTTCTCTGGTGAACTTAGCGGAGGTAATCTAGAGTTGCTGACACTTACCTTGGGGGAGCTATCTCAAACTAATAGCTCCACTTTTAAGAGCACCTGGCCTATTAGCAGGCACTTCGAATACACAGAGTGAGTACGGTACACAATTTAAAGCATTTGCTTGGCCCTCTCTCATGCACACACGCTGGTTGAAGGCGAAAAATAAATTACGAGGAAGCATAAAGCAAAATTCAAGGGCAAAAAACACCATACCTGAGAAAGCACAAAGAGAGCACGATTTGGGACTCGGGAGAGGGTATAAATTTTCGAAGAGGAGTGGGCGAGAGAGAGAGAAATCGGTCCAGGCCATTTGAGATCTGCGATTTATCCGGCCCGGTCCGGTCCAGGCCACTTGAGAGCCGGTATGGACCGGACCGTATTTATTAATTTAAATAATAAATATATTTATCAATTTTTTAAATACAAACTTTAAACTTTAAAAATAAAAATCTTGAGTCAAAATTATGTATTTTGATTTTTTTTCCTAGTCTCTTCAGTTTATTCCCGCCTTCACATTCGAAATTAAGTCCTTCATTTTTCTTGATTTACAAAATTAAAAATTAAAAATTAAAAAAAAAAACTTAAGAACAGAAAAAATAAACCGGCTGGACCATTCAATAGAATCACTTTAGACCGGTAAGTGGTCCAGTCTGGTCCTATTAAGGGTACGTTTGCGGTAAAAATTTCACAAAATATTTCACAACTCTCAATAAAATACTACAATATAATCTCTCTCTCCCATACAAAAAATATAAAAAAATACCTCTCTATTCACTTTTTCACTAAACTCAATACTAACACTAAACTCAATACCAAAAATTTTACAACACAAACATAACCTAAGTATAATCGAAAATTCGGTAAGACTGAAATTCGGTAAACCAATTATGCAGTCCTAACTCGTATAGCTTGCAACCCGGTCAATCCATGTTCAGGTTTTTTTTTAAAAAAAAACGGATCTGGAAATTTTTGATATATCCGACGGAAAAAAATTACACACGCGAATCCGGTACCGCGGAAAGTTCTGCCCGGATTGATTACTGAAATTCCGGTTCTACGTCGAAGAATCTCACCCTCAGCCCACATTTTAAAAATAAAAAAGAAAAGGAAAAGGCAAAAGTGACTCCAATATCAGCTTTTACAAGTGCCTTAGATATATGTTAATGGAAATGAACCTAAAAATAGTCGTTTATCATAAGTAGCATATATGGTTCCACGAAGTCTTAGAATGAAAGAAACAAATATCATCTAACCCTATGTTTGGTTGCCGATAAACCTTGAAATTGGTGGACAGAAGAGAGCGCAAAAGACATTCATGGCATACGCGAGAAAGAAGGGAAATAAAAAGCAAACAGAAAGTAATCCAGACAACTGCTTAGGTTTTGTTTTGAAAAATTTTAGGTATTGGGTTTAGTGAAAAAGTGAAGAGAGAGGTAATTTTTTATATTTTTTATAGTGAAAAATTATAATTTGATGGGGGAAAAGATTATATTGTAAGAATTTATTGTGTTAAAATTTTATATTACAAACACACTCTTAATATACCTCCCACAGAAAAATAATAAAAAACCACTATCGAATTTCATAGGTTGGTGACCTAGAGAAAGCAAAAAAAATATAAAAAAGAATAAACGAAGGATTTTAAAATAATCTCTCTTATAGTATTTTACAATCTCTAACATTTTTTGTATTAGAAAAAATAAAAATTAATTAAATAATTCTCGAACAATTTTTAAACAAACTCTAATAAAAAGAAGGTTAAATATAGTTTGCACCCCTTATATTTAGGGGTGTTAACATATTGTACCATAATATTTTTATTTTTAAGACATTGAACTCATTATGTTACATTGCTGAACGATTAGCATCCCGAAGTGAAATTTGACATCAAATTATACATTAATCATTTACACGTGCATTTCCCGTGACCCCAGTCCCTGTCAGATTATTGAATTACCTTGAATTTCAAACAAGACACGATTAAATAAACTTCAAAACTTAACATGTGAAAACCGTGATTTGTTTAAAGATCATTTAATCGTGATTTAATTAAGATTCAAGGCTGAAATGATAATATGACATGAACTGAGGTTGCGTATAAACGATTACATTAAATTTCACTTCATGGTGTAAATGGTTAAGGAAGTTAACATAATGAGTTTAATGTCTAAAAAACAAAACATTAGAGTGCAATTTATCACACTTCAAAACATAAAAGGTACAAAATATATTTAACCCTAAAAATTAATATACCATCAAACTTCTTTCAAAAAATATCAACAACTTCCAATAAACTCTTTTAAGAACTTAATTCATCGTTTCTGAAATTTTGTCCACTAGAATTACAGAATGATAAATAGACGTAGGCTGCGTTTGCTAACACAATTTTACCCAAAATATTATCTCTCCTAATAAAATACTACAATATAATCTCTCTCTCCCATCAAAAAATATAAAAAATTACAAAAAATATAAAAAATTACCTCTCTCCTTATTTTTCCACTAAACCCAATACCAACAATATTTCAACACAAACACAACCGTAGGATCGTTTTGTTTTTATGTTTTTTTTTGGGTGGGGTGGGGTTTGATGTTTTCAAATTTTGGAAATTTTAACGGCTTTTGTCTTGCCACATGTTACGAGATGGTAATCCACATATCCCTCTTCGGCAATTCCATGGAATTACAGAAACACCCAAATAAAGTAATAAACTCAGAGCATCTACATCTTTCGCCCTTTTGGAGAAACCCAGGGGTAAACTTTGACGGACCCACCAAAGAAGCAAAACCGCCAACTCAGAGTCCCGCCCCCGACACCGAAACTGAAAACTAGTCCAGCCAAAATCTGGCGGAATCCCCGCTTCGAGTACAGTGTTTGGCGTTTGCTACCAATTCAAATATCAACGGAGCTTCAATACCTCAGTGGAAAATTCAAAAGAAGAAAAAATCCCATATAAGTCTGTCCACCCTTCACTACCCACTCTCAATCTTACTGAACAAATTGGAAGCAGATAGCGTTAGGGTTTCGAACCAAAATGAAAGCTTCCCTCAAGTTCCGAGAGGACCAGAAGCCACTTCTGAGAGCCAAAGTCCCACTCAGCATCTTGGGCTTACCGTTTCAGTCCGGAATAATTGCCGGCGAGTCCAAGGAGCTCACTCTCAATCTCGGCACCTTCTTCGAATCTGGGCCGTCCTTTAAGATCGCGTACCGCCCCAACGACATGTGGAACCCGTTCTCGCTCGTGGTTAAGACCGGAACGGGGCCGTACGGGTCGCCGATTTCGAGCTCGATGCTGATGAGCACCGAGTTCAATTTGCTTGGGAGCGGAAACCCTAGCTTTATGCTCCACTTCAAGCCTCAATTTGGGGATTTCTCGATTAAGAAGTCCCAGTCCTCAGTTTTCGATAGGACCGTTACGTCTCAAAACGGCGTCGTTACGGAGGACGATGCGTCGATCGAGGTGGTGGAGGGACCGACAATGAACGGCGTGTTCTACGGCAAGAGAATAACGGCTTCCACTCCAGATTGGACGGCCGGACCGATCGCCAGTCTGTTCTCCGGCATGGACGTGGCGACGAGGACGACCTTGCCGGTGAGAGGACACGCCGTCTTGAATTTCCGATGGGGGGTAAGAGTTCCTGTGGAGCTGCAGACTGCGGGTAATAATCCAACGGCTGGGATTGCGTTTCAGAAGATCCCCTTCTTGGTGATGAACAAGATTGGCATCGAACACGTGGACGCTGGGGATTCGAAGAAGACTACAGCGAAGGCGGGCCCGGATTTGACCTTCCATGCGAATCGTGATGTGGCGGAGACCTGTTTCGCAGTTAAGCGACAGTTGGAGGTGTTGCAAGCGGAGAATGGGATGTTGCGAAAAGCCGTGGAGGATCTCTGTCGAGAATTCTCCGGCGCGAACCCGGTCTCCCCTGTCGCAGAAACAAGCTCAGGTAAATACCGAGACGTTGAGAGAAATGGACACAAGGCATCCGGAGGTAAATCTGATCGGCGCAACAACGAGAAGAAATCATCTGAATTTAACAGTTTCGCGGGGAGGTCGACAGATGGGAACGTGAATGAGGAGCTGAAGAGGGCGTAGATGGGAGCTACCGGCGCTTGAATTTGTCGAAATGATTGTAGAAGTATTTTACACGTCGGTAGTGAAGTCCTTTTCGCTTGGCATCGAAAAAGTGCTTGTAGTATATATATCTCGGTTTAAGGAGTTTTGTTTTGGGGGTTTGTATTTCTTCAGTATATTATTGGGTTGGTTAGAAAAACTTGATACGAATAATTTACCTCTTCGAATAATAGAATCGTACAAATTACGATAATTGGATTTTTTTTTCCGAGGGAAAGTATGTGTTGCTTTTGGAGGATTGCACTCTATACTCGGCCGTCCATATTGGATAGCTAAAATTTTGGGTTTGGGAATGGGGTAGAAAGTGGGAAAAGAGATTTTTTTTTTTTTTTTGTAGGCAATGCAGGCCTAAGCCTGCCGGGAAAGGGGATGAGGGAATCGAACCCCAAATCGGGACCTCCTAAGAGGGAAAAGAGAATTTAAGAGTGAAAATTTTCTTTGGACTGCCTACTTTCCTGCCCACATGAATGCCAATTTGGACCTTCGGATTTGGGTTTCCAAATTCTACGTCCCTTCAAACTGATATCTCCTTGCAATGGATAGAGCGGAAAAAGAACTACGAAGCGTGGACGTTGCCTGTGAACTTCTGGCACGGCCTGGACTCTTCTGTGATGGGACATCTCAAAAATGTTTTGAGCCCAAAGTATTGGATTTACATATTTGTTTATTTTTTCGTATTATTACTGTTATTATTTCTGAATAGTCCCAGTATAGCCTCTTATATCGAGGCGAATGGCGTCAAAGGACTAGGAGCTGCTTAGAGATGGACCGTCTTAAAAAGATTAGTCGAACTTATTCCTGGAGCTGCTTAGAATGGCAAGGTAAATCAACCTAATAATGTGTCAAATGGGAAGCCTCGAGCTCGTTAGCCTCTTCATGCTCCACGAGTTGGCTCGTTGAAGAGACCGCGATTATTTTTTTTGGCGCATTTCTTGTAAATAAGGCATAGAATAAAGTGGCTTGAGAGAGAGAAAAAAAAAAGTATAACACAAGGTTCTTTTCGTTTGCATAGCAAGCATTTGAAAGAAAATTATAAGATTTTAATAAAATTATGAATATTTAGGTGATATTAAAATTGTATTAATATGAGTAATGAAATTGTTAAAAAATATTGATATTTGTAAAATAAATAACAATCTATTACGTCGATGGTAAGTTGGTAACTATGAAAGTAGGAGATAAATCCTAAAAATGCGGTGTAAACCAATATGAACAAGGTCTGTTCCCGTTTCTCGCCCAACCTCATCCTTTGCTAAACTTGACTCCTCTACTCATCTCCCTCTCTCTTAAACTCTGTAAACAATCCCGAAACAGCATGTGTATTGGTGGTCCATCCGTACTCGGTAATGGGAGGAAATACGGGTGGGACTCTCCCGCGGAGTCTTTGGAGCTCTGACCGTCGACATGAGAGACTTGGGCAGGTCCATTTGGCGCCCTTCACTCACGGGCTCCTCTGAAATCCACGACGTAGTCGCTGTCTGCAACTTGGTATTTGTCAGCTTGTTCGCTACTCGCATTTTGTTGGTGGGTCTTATGCAGGTGTGTTGTTTATGATACTACTCGCTCCATCTTTCTGGATTTTTAAGGATTGCCGCGTTTGGATTGCTTCTTCTTTTTTTCTGTTTTTTAACTGATTCAAATTCTGTTTCTGTGAATATGAATAGAGAAAGAGGAAAAAACCGAATATTCCATCCGGGCAGGCAAATCTTTTCCTTCCAGGCAACAGGCTCTCTTGGTTTGGTTTGGTCGATGGCTTTTGATCTATATGCTTTGTGAGGAGTGACATCACTTTCAGGATTGCCTATATTGAATGGGTTTGGTGCTTTTCAACAGGTTAGCATTTTGGGTTTGATTTTGATTGACGATCGTTGCTTTGTAGGCTTTATTGCAGTTGCTGGATCCTTCTATTTATTTTGGTTTAAATGGGCGGTGATGCTTTTCAAGCGTGTTCTTTTTCCTGTTATTGACAATTATTGATTTCTGTGCTTAACTGGAGGAAAGTTCACAGAGACCAAATTTTGATTCATATAAAATAAATCTTCTTTGCCATTTGATTGGAGAAGGGTTGTAATTCCACGTGGTAGAACTGAATATTGGGTCAGGCAATCTTAGCCGTTGTTGTTTTTTCTTCAATTTGACCATCAATTACTTTGGCTACAGCCCTACAAATAACTGGATTGCCTCTATAGTGCTGCCTAAACAATATATTGAGATTGGTTGGGAAGACGAAAGAGGGTCTTTATGATCATATATAGTAAAAATTTTGCACTGAATGAATGATGATTCTAGGAAATGGACTTTTGGCAGATGGAAGGTGGTCTTTCTTTCTGTCATTTTTCCTTAGTTGTACTTGATGCATCTTCTTTGCATTTTATAAGCTTCAGGAGGACCAACTTTGGGAATCTTTCTTCTCCTTTCTTTTCTTCTGTTTGCAGTGATGAGAAATCTCTAGTGTTCAGTGGTGGCTCTTTGATAGTGATTTTGAGGGTGTTAGTTGAAGATCCGTTTAGAGAAGAGTGAGCTATCCAGCAAACAAAAATAAAAAGAGTGGCTTCTTGGACAAAGTGGGATCTTTATTAGGATTTGGAAAGGCTATATCAATAGAAGTATCCAATTTTTGTTTTATTAATTGAAAATCATAAATTGGTCTTCTTCAAGGTGCATCTTTTAGGAAAACTTAATCAGAGGAGAACTGCTATCAAAAGAGGTTCTCTCTATTCCTAGATGAGGAAATTGGGAAGGTTTTGTCCATTGAAACCTAGAGATCTGAGCTATGAAATGCTTTGTTGCTTGTTTTTTTTTTATAAGCTTTGTTGCTTGTAAGAAAGTAGTAATGTCCTTACCTCTTGCATGAACATATATTCTCATGAGAGTATTGTTCATTTAATTTGTTTTCTGGACGCAGACAGAAGAAGAGAAAGAAGGTGCTGCAAAATTATTCAGAAAATACTATAAACTCTGTTAGGGGGAGTATCTTCAAAGAACAAATGAAAAAAATTAGGGCTGCTTGTATAGTCTAGAATACCATTTTTGGCGTTTCAGTCCATTTTCTCGGACCTGCCAAAAAAGATGGTAGCATTTTGGCTCAATAATGGCAGTTTTAAATGAGGCATTTCTACATACAGCCTTTCAGCTCTCTTGTTTGTCGCATTGACATAACCCCAGATCCCTCCAATTGGGTTTGATGTTTGGTTGCATTTTAGGAGGTGTGTTCCGAATGACACTGTATATCTTGTTTATGGGTATGAGGGGGTCCTAGATGGTGTCCTTGTCGGCTTGTAGTGGTCTGCAGGCTTTTGATGTCCTCAATTGTGGGGTGGTGGTAGTTCATAGTTGATGATTTTACTGTGTTAACGATTTAGTGGATGGATGTGTTGGGAAAAGCGTCACGAAAATTCAAAGAAAAGGAACACCAGATTTACGTGGTTCGGCCCCAATCCGGCCTACGTCCACCCCAGAGCAATTTTATTAAGAAAGTCTAAGAAAATTACTCTGCCCGCCCCAATACAATAGTCACACCACCCTCTTTCTCTTCCTCTCTCTTTGCCCAATGCACACGATCTCACGTGCTCACGTGCCTCTTCTCCTATAACATAAGCCTCTTATTTATAGGGAAAAATACAAAGAGAAAACCCTAAGAGAATCCTAGATGAACTAGAAGTAGGGAGCAAGTAGACTTCCACTATAAGTCTACTTCTATTCCAAGTCTATCTCTTATGGGTGTGGACCCCAACAAATCTCCCCCTCCATAACCATAAGAGAAGAATTTGTTCCTGACATCTTTCGGTTGAGTGCTTCCCGGGTTTTCAACAGTAGAAACTTCCTGCAACTTGGTGTCTGTTGCTCCCCTTGCTCACCACCCCTTGCAACCTTATTCTACTGGCACTCCAACCTCGTCCTTGTCACCAGACGACCACACTCTCATCTGAGAGTCCTGCACCCCGCATAGGGTGCCCGCATCCCCTGCTTGTACAGCCGGACCCATGTAGAACAGTATCTCCTCCTGCTATTGCATCTCCTCCGGCTGGTACCAAGCACCTTCGTTTTCTATACGAAGTCAACAATTAACCGGCCTATAACCTTCCGATTGATCTTCTTCCACTTTGCCTCGTCAATCCCTTCCGGTTTCTTTCCCTTGTTCTCCAATGGATCATACATATCCTTCCCATAAAGGATATCCTCCATCTGTGGCTTCCAATTCATGTAGTTTGCAGCAGTCAACATCATCAAACCGATAATCATTCTCTCTGCCATCTCAATTCACACTGATCGAGGCCGAATTTCACAATTCTGACTGCACCAATGAATCCGAGATGGCCTAAAACCTTAGGAACCGGTCTGACCTGCTTGAAAACCGGCTTAAAAGCCCCTGAACCGGCCAAAAAACCACACTGAACAAACAAAAACCGGAATATTCCCCCGGAATATTCTTTGATGACGTGGCAAAGCTGACGTGGCGCTGCTACGCAGATCTCCTGGGACCCACTGCTGACGTGGCGATGACGTGGATGCTGACGTCACAGGACACGTGGCAGCCTCTTGTCGCTGGCGCGTGTGGCGTGTGTAGAGAGTGAAGCCCACTCGCCTTGGCTCTGCTCGGCGCGTGATGGCGCGTGGCGGCGCTTTTTCTTCTTCCTGCGGCGCGTGGAGGCGCGTCCCGGCGATTCTGACGACGCGGTTTCGACCAACGGCTTCGTCTCGATCTCCTCTGCAGGCTGGTGCTCTCCAATCTCATATCGGACCACTTTGAATTTTCGGACCTTCTCTGCTTCTCCCCGAAAAAACCACTCCGGCTCCTCGAACCAGGCTCCGATACCACTTGTTGGGAAAAGCGTCACGAAAATTCAAAGAAAAGGAACACCAGATTTACGTGGTTCGGCCCCAATCCGGCCTACGTCCACCCCAGAGCAATTTTATTAAGAAAGCCTAAGAAAATTACTTTGCTTGCCCCAATACAATAGTCACACCACCCTCTTTCTCTTCCTCTCTCTTTGCCCAATGCACACGATCTCACGTGCTCACGTGCCTCTTCTCCTATAACATAAGCCTCTTATTTATAGGGAAAAATACAAAGAGAAAACCCTAAGAGAATCCTAGATAAACTAGAAGTAGGGAGCAAGTAGACTTCCATTATAAGTCTACTTCTATTTCAAGTCTATCTCTTATGGGTGTGGACCCCAACAGGATGCTCTGTTGATGTGGTGTTTGTGGCTGTTCTGGGAGGCAACAGTGGATGCGCGCATCCTGGATTTTGGCGTTCATGTGATCGAGGTACTTCATTCTTGCCTCTTGTGACAAATCTGCAGGCATTATGGCCTAATTCCATGAGGATGGCATGGCATTTGTTTTTACTTTGAATCGTTTGATTGATTTTAGAGAATTGAGTCACTATGAGCTTGTGTTTCTAGTGACATTTTACCCTTCGTAGGATTCTGGAAGTGATCTATTCATTTTCCAGGTGCAGGTGGTCCCAATCTCTCGTTCTACAGTTGGTCAAATAGACTTAGTAGTCTGTTAAGCAAGTTTGGTGTACCCTTACAGCGTTGCTGCCTCAGCACCTGGGATGGGGCGTCCGACAGTTGGAGGACAAGTAGTAGTCCGGTGCAGGCTGCGTGGAAAACTATCTGACGGAGTAGGCGACTCCGCAATGGCAGGTCTTGCATATGACGCTCAAATGCTCAGTGTACGGGGTATTTATATCAGCACTGTCGGGTTCAAAGTATTATTCTGTAACAATTATTTCTTATAAATATTACGTGATTCCCGATTACTTTCCTGTATGTAATGTTGAATGTATGATTTCGTTGCTGTGCTTTGGTTCGTAGGGTTCGCGTTTCGTTCAAAAATCCGCAGCTCGAACCAGTATAAGCCAATTTTTTTAGCTCTTCAGGATGTTTGCAAGAAACAAAGGGGCTTCAGGGGAAGCAACAGAAACGCAACCACAACATCATTAGGCAGCCCTTATCCCGAGCTAAATATGTTGTTCTTTACAAACATGTCCACCGCCATGATATAATTTTACACCGACTCCAGACTGGTGAGAATTTTACTTCATGAATGAAAAGATCCCCCCCCCCCTTTTTTTAAGTCCCGGACATGTACAAGAGTACAAGACCACCAAAGCAAGGTACCGTTTTTCCATGCGGACGCACATCGATTCAGACCATAATAAGGAGGCAAGAATCCACAAAATTAAAAAGAATCAGATGCTGCCCGAATAGCCGACTTGCAGATCACTGCTGCAACACAATCCTCGCATGATATTTGTCCGTTACCTTGAAAACAACCAATTCTTGAACCACCCAGTCTTGGAGTCTGTGTCTTGATAGTTACACCATACTACGCGTTTCTCCATTCTCATCCTACAGATTGCCCGTTCAAGAGTGGCTGCTCTCCATCTGCTTTGAACCAAAAAGTTACATTGAGTTGAGTTCCCAATTCATTAGTTTATGTATCAAGATAGACATTAAAGAATGCGGACAACAATGGCCTTCAGTAGAGTGCCATGGGGGATATAACATACATGTATCAGTTACTGACAATCAAATATGTAAGTCTAGGCCAAGAAAAAAAAAATGTAAGAAAAAAAAAGAATCAATTATGTAAGGTTGTTCAGATCGCAACAGTAAGGCATTGATACCTCAATTACTAGAACCTTAATGTTACCTAGGACCCTGGTGCCCTTCCTCTTTCTGCGCAAGTTTTCCCTTGGCTAAAATAGTAAGTTCTGAATTGAAAAAAACCTATGTACTCTTGCTTCTTTCATATGATCAATCCAGCTCAAAAATTTAAGGGCAAAATATAGTCCTCTCAACTTAAGATTAAACATTGTGACCTCAGATGTACAGCCCTCATCCAGATCACCAAAAATCTCTAAAATTGTCACGCATACTGAAAACATCATTTCTCAATACTTGGAAAAAAATGATTCCTCAACATAAATTTTACAAGTACAACAAATGGGCTATGGTCTAACTTGAAAAGTAAAAAAGATGCAATGAACCTATTATGTAGAAATGCACTTATTACCACTTTCACCATCAGATGCATACGCAAGCCTAGCAATAGCATCAATGAGTGCCCGTTCGTGATCCTGCATTCATGATGTACATTACATCAACTTTGTAAATGAAAAGGGAAGACAAAAATGAGAAATTCCGCAGGATGCATTACTAATCTTACTTTAAGCATCTTCTTTGCCTTTTCAAGCTCAGAAGGATCTGGATGACTAGCATTGAAAACTCTCTCCACCTGTTACGATAAAAATGAAAAGGATATCAATAGAAAAACATCATATTAATTTAGTAAATATATTGGCTCAGTTCTGTAATACATACCTCCTCTACCAATGTATCAGTGTTAAGCAATTCTAAGTCGTCAGCAACTTTCTTTCCAATACCATTTTGTAATGAAAGAAATTCCTTTTTGGATTGGCCCCTTATGGATCCTCTCCCTCTTCCAGCACCTGGAATAAAACCAACACGGGCCAGGGGCTTCTTAATCCCACGGGCTTTCCCACCCCCTCGATGCATTATGCCAGGATCCTCCCCTTCCCATCGGATATCCTCAGGAGAGATCTACGAAAATAGGCTATCAATATATCTCTGTCTAAGGGAACCTTCAAATCATAAAAATTTCACACGAGAATGCAATGTTCCATGATAGGCACTTTGCTTTTTCCTATTTAATGACATGTCTAGAGAGGGTGAAGGCAATATAATACAAAGCTGGCTGAGGTCTCTGTAATTTCTTTACTTCTATGAAACCTCAGGATCATATCTCGCCTCTTCATGGGCCCAAAATAAGGAGAGAAAAAATTGACATCTGGCATAATTTAGCATACCACTGAAAAAAGGGCCCTTTGAACTAAAACCAACACACACACAAAAGAAAACATAGAAGGAGAGGACCATGAGACTTACCTCTTTGAGATCAACCCATTCCCACGTCTCATTTGCTGAATTTATATCATACACCAAAGCATGACGACCCTGTAATTCATAAGAATCTCTTGAGCAAGGACAGGAGAATATGTCAATGCAAATATTTAAATACCAATTTATCTTAACATGCCAGCCATTTTATTCCCATGAAATGGTCAAGCCCTTAGCCTCAGGCAGCATTTTCAGGAATCATTCGCACAATTATACATAACACAGTTTTACGAGCAGTCAAGAACACAAGGAGATAAGGAGGCTCTGTTTCTATTTCACAACAAACCAACGTATAAGAATAAAATGCCACAATACTCAGTTTCTTCTTCATGATGGCTAGATCCATATGCACTTTTAACTCTCTAGGAAGGGGTCTCTAGCCAAGCACCACACCGCGGATGGTTTGCAGATTTTGAGTGGCGGCTTAGAGACTAGGGTTATGCTGGAGGAGGTGCAACAACTTCTACCAGCCCAAGGCAACTGCACCAGCTCTTCAAGCTCGCTGGGGAGATCTACATTTTTCCTCCAGAGCCATATCTCCCTTAGCCTGTCCCATGCTAAGAAAACTTTCATTTACAGACCTCGCAAAAATAAACTTTTTTTTGGAAGGGCTGACAACTTACTCTTTTTAGTAGCTCACTTTAGGGCATGTTTGTTTGCCCAAAAATTTGGGGCCCCAAAAAATTCCAACCAAACAAATATACTTCAAAATTTCCAACTTTTACACATACATTTCAAACTTTTCACAAACTCGAATAAAGTTCAACATTCAAAAAATTCCCAAAATTTTGGGAATATTCCCCAAAATTTTGGTAAACAAACAACCCCTTAGCCTGAACATGAAGTCAAACATTCATCTACGAAAATCATTCTTCACCACACCGTGGATGGTTTGCAGATTTTGAGTGGTGGCTTAGAGACTAGGGTTACGCTGGAGGAGGTGCAACAACTTCCACCAGCCCAAGGCAACTGCACCAGCTCTTCAAGCTTGCTGGGGAGATCTACCTTTTTCCTCCAGAGCCATATCTCCCTTAGCTTGTCCCATGCTAAGAAAACTTTCATTTACAGGCCCCGCAAAAATAATTTTTTTTTGGAAGGGATGACAACTTAGACTCTTTTTAGTAGCTCACTTTAGCCTGAACATGAAGTCAAACATTCATCTACGAAAATCATTCTTCAACACCATCATTGTCTCAAATTTCATAAACCCTCTCGGGAAAGATAATCTCACTAAACCATTAGCAGTCCAATTGCTGGTACCGAGTTATTGCTATAAGCCTCCTTTCACGTTAATGCTGACTCCCTCTTCTCTCAAAAGTTGACTCTCAACGATTATGTCCAACGTCTCACAGTGCACTTCCTCCTTCAAGAACAGTAAACCCCGAACAACCAGGGCATAAATTAAACAAGTCTAAAACGAGACATGATGTGGCAGAGGCAAATGCCTAAAATATCATATAACAACCAATAACTTGAAACTACCTTTCAAGTGTCAAAACCAGTACGGTCATTTTATATCCTTGCTTACACACCGGTTACATACTCTTACGATTCACGTACTGTAAGATGAGTTTCAGAACTTTGCACGTACCTCAGCAGCGTTGTAATCAGTTATGACAGCCTCGTAGAAATTATTGTCATCAGGCCATCTTGTCCACACTTTCCTTCCCATTAATGTATCAAATGTTGCAGGTTCAGCAGGTTCATTTGCAGCCAGGGCACCGGAGGAACTGCGATTTAAGAAATGTCTACTTCCAGCAGGACCTGAGGAAGGGTACTGCATGGACTTCATTGAGGATAAACCATGCAAAGGCTGAACCTGATAACAAGAAATGGAATACAAGGGAAAGCAACAAAATCGAGGTCAAGCTAAAATACTTCTAGTAGTATGCTTATTCCAAGTAAAACGGCTACAATTTGGCTGAAAAAACAGTGGCTCCAAAGAATCTCCTTGCTTTGTAGCAAAGACACTGGCACTATTGATAGAGGAATGAAAGCCAGTAATGGTACAAAATCATAGAGAAGGTACCAATTGGGATGTCTTCTGTTTCTTGCGGGATGCTGAAATGGTGGGACTGGGTACAAGATCGTGAGCAAGCTGAGAAGTGATGACCCTGGCAGGTTGCTGCCCACCTGACTGTCTCCACTCCCTGATAGCATTTTCCAACACAGTTACACAAACTATTAGATCACAGAATCCATAAGATCCTCACAATTTTACCACTTATTCCTAGTTAAAATGATTTCATCAAACAGTCGAACCTTATCTTACAAATGATTTCATCAGCATTGGCCTTGCTCAAAAGCTCCCTGTGTTCATCATCTGATACTCTCAACTCCTTCCTAAGTTCAGTTATCATTTCTTCTTTCTCCTGATGGATAAGGGTACAACAGGGGAATCGAAATTGCTTCACTGAAGATATAAAGATAAGAGACTACAAAATATATGCATACAAAGAAAAAACATATACCCAAGTGATGGCGTTGGACTGAGCTTTAAAAGCACGTAGGACTGCATAATATGCTTCTTGCTCAAGGTGATGTATTTCTGCCTCCATGTCACTATGCATCCTAAGATATGGAACAGAACCTACAGCAGACCTTCCGTTTCCACTAACATGGCTCCTTCTTGGAACTCGGTTTTGGTGTGATGGAGGAAGATCATCATCTGTATCTGCACGTATTTCGTTGGGAACATACATGATCTTATAAGACAATATAACATTTTTCCTGGATGGTTAATCTCAAAGCTGCATGCACGCACAAACTTATTGGCATGGCGTAGAAACTTATTTCTACATCCTTAAGTTAATGAACTTCCAGTCTAAGGCTTGTCCCAAACTTCCTCGTGGATTTTGTAAAAACCTTAGAATCATTGTTTGGACTAGTTTTATCTTTTTCATTAGTTTTACTGTCGCCAGTACTGTGTTCCCATATGATACTTGCGCATGTACTCTACAGACAAATTTCACTCAAGATGTCAGGTAAAGTAGCCGCCAGAGCACAAAGCAAGCGAAAGAATCATATATTAAAGTCTAAACCTTGCAAGGTTCTCACATGGGACTTCTTCCTTCATTGGCTAGATTGAGCCAACAAACACGAATTATAGCAGCCAATTGATGGTAGATGGACACGGTATCGGTGGTGGTAATACGGAAAAGACCCAGAACAACCTTTTGCCGTGTAATCCCATACCTATACAATTCTCAAAAGTGAGAAAAGGCCAAATTGCAATCCTAGTTCCCAGTTCCACGACACAAAGAAGCATTACTCCATATCTACGACATAAAAGTCCAAGCAAAGCAACTGGAAACAGTATCTATTTCCACCGCAGCCCATTATCTCTCGAGACATCAAAACCAGGCGGAAGCAATAACCCTAACCAAGAGTCCATCTCAAAGCCTTCAAAAGAAAAGGGAAATACCCAAATTAACGCCCTAAACCCTCATTCGTCCATGTTTCCATCGCTAAAACCTCACTCAAAACCCAATCACCACAAATTAAACCATGACCTAAAAAGCGAAACACCGCAAATTGTGCATCCCATAATACAATGCAAATGTCAACTGACTTACCACTGCTATCGGAAATTTCGTAGTTCATGGAAAGAGAGGGACTCTATATTGGGTCCCGAGAGAGCCCTTGAAATCAAAGCAGGGTGCAGCGGGGTTCTTATGGACAATTAAGGAAGCCGATGCGAAGAGCAGGAGTTTCAGGCACTGCGATACAAAAGAGAGAGATTGGGGAGGGCGCAAGGAGCCGGAGGAGCTTTTGTAAAGAAAGGGGGGGGGGGAGAGAGAAATCAGTTAGCGCGAGAGGGGAATAGAGCTCGAACGGGACTAGGGAGACGGAATGGAGTTGAAAGCTTTTAATATATGGTTGGCTTTCTCCAGTTCCGATCTCATTGGAAAGGCAAAGGCCCCTCTTTATTACTAGTTTCTGATAAGTAAAATTTTAGAGATGTTAAAATTTTAGGTATTGAGATTAATGAAAAAGTGAGGAGAAATAATGAAAAAGTTGGTAAAAAAGTGTATGAAAATTGATGATAAAATAAGGAGAGATAGTGTTTTGTAATGATGATAAAATTTTAGGGTGTTAAAATTCTGTTATGCAAACAGAGTCTAAGGAACACGCTTTGACCACCTACGTGTGTGCGCACCACAATTTCCTTTTTTTCCAACGTTTCTCGGTTCTTTTCTACAAAAAGGATCAAGATGCCTCCCTATTCTTCTAATCTTAACCGTCTGATTTAAATAGATAGTCAGAATTTAAAACACGTCATACAATCACTTAAAAATATATTAGGTAAAAACAGAAACTCTCCTTAGTATTTAGTTGACGGCAGTAACTTTGCCTCTTCCCTCTCTTGCATTGCGAAAAGTCATATATAGACCACCTTCAGCTACACGTGCCCACCGGACCAGGATACTCTGCAATATCTAGGGTATTGCAGAGGGTCCAATTCGGTGAGAGATAGAGACAAAAGTGTGGGTCTCGCTCGGGACCCACACATCTCTCTCTGCCTCTCACCGAATTGCTCCCTGCAATTCGATCAGCGAATTGCAGGAGAGCCGGATCCCATGCCCACCTTGGCTGCTACCGCGGTACCATACTTCGCATTGATGCGCCTGATTTTTTTTAAATAAATAATTTATTTTTTTATATGAGATAAATGATAGGTTCATACCATATAGAATTATGGTTTTGAATTCTACACGTGATTGCAGTAAAAACAGAGCGTTAAAATATATAATTTAAATAATAAACACACAAAAAAATGCTTAATTGAAATGCCCGAATCATGACAACTAATTAAGGAAGGAATTGTGCCCGGAAAGAAATGGAAATTATTTTATGTAAATATGTTAAAAACAGAGCTGGAAGACTGATATCTTTTTTTATTTGTAGAGAGTGGAAATTTCTTCCCAGTTATAGAATGTATCTCTTTTTTTGTGTTAGCAATCTGTATTTTGATGTTTAGTGCTAAATATTTAATTAGCTTAATAAATATTTTTTCACTTTGTTATTAAAATAATATAAAAAATTACTTAAATCCGTAATTAGCTTCTACTCCCATCTCACGCGGTCCATCCTCTTAATTGTATACGTGGTATCCGTACCGGAAGGAAATCGGGCAGGGGAGTGGAAGAGAAGAAGGGCTTTATTGTATAATTGGCCCAATCTTGGAGACACAATAGAACAACAGTAGATTCGGCCCATCCATGGAGCAATAATGGGTTATCCAAGTTTCTCCTTAGAACAGCTTGAGGATGAGCCCGGATCTGTTACGAAAATAGGCCCAACGGCCCAAACACCAAAGGGCTTTGCGTCTGTGTTTGGATATGATCCCCGACCTCTAAAGATTATTCTTTTATCATAAGAAAATATTTGAAAAAGTGACAAAAATTAAAGGGATCGGGGGAATAATTTTCCTTAAATCAACCACGAGCCTAAGGAGCCCAGAAACAAAATTAATAGGGTGTTCGGTTGAGTTGTGTTTTGAGAATTTTTAGGTGATGTTAACTTTATTGGTATGCGTGTTGTAGTTATTTTTATGTAATATTAAAAATGATATTTTGTTATAGAATTTTTTATATTATAAAAATTTTAAAAAATTTTGAGAATACTGGTTAACAAACGTGGCCTGAAAGAAAGAAAAAAAACTCGCGTACGGCATGCATGCTAGTTGGGGCTGATCCAAAGAGATTCTCAGACAATTTTCCACCGTGATTTGATTTTCGAAATAACCAAAACGATTTCCATTCTTGCGCACGTGACACAGACAAACACATACTGCCCTAACCCTAGAATAATCAATGTGCATTTTGAATACCAAAAGGGAAAAGTATTGACCTCAGCAGCGACTGCGACTGCGACTGCGACGCAAAGGTATATATATAATAAGTTTATAAATATGGAAACAAAAGTATTTATAGTCAGGTATTCTCACATGATATATTCCTAGCCGAAGATGGCTGACGGGGTTGGTCACGTAGGCTAGGCTTACAATAAACTAGCTTCTTCCAAGTTGCTGACTGCCACGTTCCTTCCCAGCCCATATTCCAATCAATCCTGTGAAAACAGAACAGATCGTCAGGGAAAACGGGATTAAAGTATTGTGAAACGAAGCTGACAAAGCCAGCTAATTAAGTTTAGTTAATTGGGTCAAAAATCCCTTAACGAATTCTAGGCTTTCAACTGATCACTCGCACTACACTATTAATAGCTACTAGGAATATGGTTTACCAATTTGTGAAATTGGGACTATGACATTCTCTATTTTGATGTCTAAATTAAAAAGAAATAGACAGTCCTATATTCAATTACTGGGCAACTATCTCTCTCTGAATTAGACAATAAATGGTAGGTGATTTCTAATTATGAAACTGAGAATAATCTATCTTTTATCCAGCTATGTTTAGATGAGTTAACTTGATTCAGAGGAAATAAACCCAGGATTTAACCGAGAAAGCCATGGAAGATTTGAAATTTATTGAGCTTGATTCAATTTCACGTGCTTAACCACATGAACTTTAATCCCTGATTGCAGATTAATCGCAATGAAGTCAGAGACGGTAATAGTCAATTCAGCATCACATGATCATCACGGCTTCCAAGTCCCAGCATATATATGTTAAGAATTACGAATAAGACATCCATTAAACCATTATATTACTAGTCATGATTAACTGTAGCTGCTGAAGAATCTAATCTTGGAGATCTTATTGATCTGCGCCGTACCGGCCTTTTGCTCTTGAGTCACGCCTCTCAACTGTTGCTAAGGTAATGGAAATCCAGATTCCAATTTCCAACATGAAATGTTTTTTCCGTTCCAAGTCTTTCAAGAGGCCGCTATGATCAATGATTGAGAGTCTTTGCCTTGGAGTGAACTGCTTTTAGAACTTTGTTTGAATCTGCCTAGTCCAATTGACCGAGTAATTCCAGAAGAATAAGTTCACTCACTCACTCACTTCTAAATCGAACGAGTTAAATTAAAATAAGTTTAGCCGCGTTTTAGGATAGCTGTCTTTAACTTCTAGTTGGCATGTTCCAAGTTAGAGGATTCGCAGACCACGTGAAGTAGGCATGGCTTCGCACACTTCATATATCTAACTTGCTTCCTCTCCTATGGTTTCTTCTACTTTCTATCCATCGAGTTCCTATTTTCTCTTCTGCGTGCCAACCTCATCATGAAGATCAGCGCCAGAACTTTGGCTGCTCTTTTCGCTTTGATCATTGTTGAAATCCTGGTGTGCTCTTCGTTTTGTCAATGCCACGTAATTATTCCAAGAGAAAGATTAATTATCCAATCAAGGAAACTGCTAGTTTCAACGGCTTCTGTATCGACAAATCCGAACAAGATCAATGGAGCCATGAAAGAGTACCCCAAGAAAGCTGTGGAGCCAAGCTTCAGGACAAAGCCACCGAGCGCTCCAAATCCCACCCAGAACAGATAGCGTCGAATACCTTCAGGCTACATAGGAGGTCCCTCTACGTGCGGGCAATGTTGGAGCATTTTCTCTCGGTTCCTGTTTTTAGTTGTATTCGTTTCGCCTAACCTTCATCTATCACTAGTTCTTCTTGTTCTGTGTTGATTTTGTATCGTAGAAGTTTCAGTCTTTAGTACTGTATGTATGAGAGGCCTTATGAGTTGAGTGCTGGTAAAGTTTACATAACGAATATAACTAGATATTCCGGAAATTAGTTGCTTGCATCAGGATCGATGGAGTTAAGGGCAGAAAATTTGATCAAGCAATTGCCTAAGATTCAATTTTGTAGTAATTCAATTGAATGTTTTGGATCCCCATCTCTTTAATTTATCCCCCATTTTGTTGCTGACAATATTCGAACGTAAAAAAGCAATCTGGGAAAATTGCGAATTGCGATTTATGCACTTGGGGTATGAATAGTAGTGCAAGTTCAATAATCATTTTCTTTTCCACCATCTTCGTGGCAAAGTTTTAATCTAGAAAGTGCCACTCACTTCAAATTTGGCCAAAGGGAAGAGAAGCAAACACCCAAAACAACAAAGAAAAAACAAATTAAGGAAAATTGCATTCTCGTTAATTTGCCAGTAACACGAGGATTTCTTGTGGGCTGGGGGGTGGTTGTCGGTTGTAAAGAGGTTTGATGAACATGAATTCAACGTAACACTCTGTTCTTGATTAACTCGAAAGTTCCTCCGACCCAAGAGCCTTGATATTTAGCCTGGAATTCTCTCACCGTTAGTCCAAGATTGGAAAGGAATTAGCGGCAGGTACGCGCGACCGCATGATCCATGATCTGAAAAAAGGCTCATTTTAATGCATATGTTCTGTCGCACTCGCACGTCTTGTCCCGTGCTTGAATAAGGGAGTGATATTAGTGCTCTGATGGAAAGCGAGGGATGCATGTTGGATTGTCAAGTAGTGTGTTGTTGGATTGTTAGTCCTGCACCTTTTAGCGTACGAGGTTCTTGTTCCAGCCCAAAAGTTACTTACTCCAACCCTCCAAGTGCTGTAAACATGCATGGAAAAGCGAATTGGAAAAGCAGGCAATTTGCTACTACTTGCACTGGGTTCTTGCTGGAACTGCGCGCGGTCAGGGGCCATTGCCAGATCCAAGCTCCTACTGGAGTCTGTTTTTAATGTGGGGAAGCTTGGAGAGTTTTTCTTCTTTCTTGTTACTGGACTCCTATTTCGGCTAGTAACCATCAGTTGACGAAATCTAATTGGGCCTGGTTGGAAAGTGCCAAGATGGCACTCCTGTTAGCAACCACTGTAAGTCTGTACCCAAAAGAGAGAGGCTGACAGGGGAGGCTTGGACTTATTGCAGCGACAAAGCCTAAAAGATATGAATGAAGAATGTTGCCGTCTGATTAATGGAGGCCCATTTTAAACAAACAGTTAATATTTTCCAACGAGTTCCTGCTTTTTCTTTTTCTGGGCCCAACAAGCTCCCACTTGGTTCACACTTCACAGGGTGCGTAACACTGCTATCCAGCCCAGCATGCTTGACTTCATCGAACTCCTAGGCAACCGTGAATTTGGACTTCTGCATGGTGAAATTGTGGCTGTTGAGAAATGTGTAGTCACATATTGCTTAGGTAATGTGGGCATGTGAGAATTTTTAGCTTATAAATAAGCCTGTTAGAAATTAAAAATTTAAAATTTGATAAGTGAGATATCCATTAGAAGAATACCTAATTTGATTAATTACGTTAACTCACTTATATTTAAAAGGTTACATGGGGGTTTATTTATAAGCCAAAATTCTCATATGCCCACATTGTCTAAGCAATGTGGGACTACACATTTCTCAACATTACCTTCTAGCGACCATTCGGCTTAGTACCGGCTTTCTCCCGACTCAGTATCGGCAACTTTTTCGGCTCAGTTCCGGCAACCTCCCGGCTCAGTATCGGGGCAACCATCCAACCTAGTACCGAAACTTTTTCAGCTCAGTACTGGCAATCTCCCGACTCAGTACTGACAATTTTTGTTATTATTTTCCCTGTAATTATTTTTGTAACTCCAAACTCAAAGTTTGTCGGTTTGTCCACCTTGAGTTTGCGGGGGAGTGTTGAGAAATGTGTAGTCCCACATTATGGGCATGTGAGAATTTTGGCTTATAAATAAGCCTCCCATGTAACATTTTAAATATAAGTGAGTTAACATAATTAATCCAATTAGGTATTCTCCTAATGGATGTCTCACTTATCAAAGTTTAAATTTTTAATTTCTAACCGGGCCAGATCTCCAACTTTCAAGGTTCCTCATTCTTTGAAAAAGGCCATTTCAAAACTTTTTTTTAAAAAAAAGTATGACTGAGTGTGGCTGAGTGTACGAAATGGATCAAACCAACCTTGGTAGAACTTTAAACTAGCAATTTCTCCTTTTTCATGGTTATTTGTTTCCTCCTCTTCTCATTTAGTCATTTAGATCCCGTAATCCGTATTAATACTTACGGCCAGTAATCCTAATGATTATACGCAGATTTCATCTTCTGGACTCTTACGTCGCCTGAATTTAAGTGGGAAGTGCTTTGATCAGCTCCATTTCTCTTTCTTTCTTTTTTTTTCTCTCCTGATCATGTTTGTTGTCAGAGTACCGCCTGCCCTACGACAAGGGCTGTGGCATCGCCGCGTCGTGTCTATTTTGATAACAAATAGAAGGAGAAACAGTACAGTTCCGCTGCCATATCCTAATACAAGAATAAAATACCAAGAAGTTCCAGGCATTCCACTTTTATCTAAAGGAAATCCCTAAATAAGGAAGCAAGGAGACCAAAGGAACCAATATCACTCTTCTAAAGCTTCACCCCCACCCCCTCTCTCTGTAAAATAAAAAGCAGCTAAAGAAATCTTCGAATAAAGAAGCACATTAGCTACAAAGAAGCATCAATTATGCCTGGCCCTCCTCTGCGAAGTGAACCAAAAAGCTTTAAAGAAAAAAAATTTACATAAGACAAAAACATACCTTGACTTTTCTCCACACTATTTACCTCACGTCACTCCATTTCTCACGAAATCACTTATCTCAATTTTTCTCAATCTCTCTTCACTCCTACCACAAGGCACACACCACTTTCACACCACTTTTCTACGCTCGGACACACCACTTTTCACCTCACCTTTTCGGCTTGCCAATTCTACTACACAACTCACACACCTTTCTACTTTTGACGCACCACTTTTCGGTTTCAACCTCTCTACTCTATTACACGGCACTACTCACTTCCTATCTATAGGTGACTATGTCGGCTAGTGAGAAAATTCGGTCCACTCATTTAAGTCGGCTACCCGGAAATTCTCGCGTCTTCTAGTAAATTCTGCTATTTTCTTCTCTTCACCAAAAATCCAGATGTTTCTTACCGCATCTTTTAAATAAGTCTGGATGCTTCTAGATAAAGTCTCTTTTAAAATAAGTGCTGAATATTAACACTCTCCTCAGCACTTATTTTTCCTCGATCCAACAATTCATGCAAATATACATTTTTTACCTTCATTTGTCAAAGCTTCCATAATTTTTCAATACCCAATATTGGCAGCATATTATCTGTTGTCTTGATAGTTGTTGATTCTCCAAATGTTTTGTCACTAGCCAATTCCTCAACTATTAATGGTGCTTTAACTCATCGGGATTCTTGACATAAAATCCCAAATTTTATTCTTCACCACTACATCAACCTTTGCTTTTGTTTTTTTCCATGCTTTTTCTTCAGGCTCTTCATCTGGTGTTATATACTCACCAGTCTGCCGTGGTCTTTCTCTTTCTTCTTCACCCGACATATCGGACTCTCCTTCCTTTCCACTGCTTAGAGATACGAATTCCTCCACTGCTTGACGATCTTCCCGTTGACCATCCTTTGACTCAACAATAACACATATGACTATCTCATCAAAGTCTATCTCTTCTTCTGAGTAGACTTTATCTCCAAGGCTTACCAGAGTGGAAGGTACTTCAAAATCCCACTCATCTTCAGGCTCTTCATCTGGTGTTATATACTCACCAGTCTGCCGCGGTCTCTCTCTTTCTTCTTCGCCCGACATATCAGACTCTTCTTCCTTTCCACTGCTTAGATATACGAATTCCTCCACTGCTTGACGATCTTCCCGTTGACCATCCTTTGACTCAACAATAGCACATATGACTATCTCATCAAAGTCTATCTCTTCTTCTGAGTAGACTTTATCTCCAAGGCTTAGCAGAGTGGAAGGTACTTCAAAATCCTACTCATCTTCTCTCATATATATTGTTATCTACAGTGGCAAAAGAAGCACGAAAGTCCTACTCATCATCACTATCATACATACCTTGATGAATGCCGGATGTTACCAGATTGCCTTCAACATGCTCTTTCTTGAATCTGCAATCTCGAGCATAGTGTCCCCTGCGACCGCAATTATAACATTCATTGTTCAACTGTCTGCAGTATTGATTGCCTTTCCACTGAGCTCCCCCTGATTGTGAGCTTCTCTTTTGTGGAATTGGAGACTCTTCTTCCTTTTCCTCCTCTTCATCATCTTTGCCTTTCTTCTTGAAGTCGGAGCCCCTCCGAAACTTGTGTCGACCTCTCCTGCTACTGTACAGTGCCTCCTCTTCATTCTTTATTGAAACCCCGACTAATTGTCTTGCCAAGGTTTCTTGATTCGCCAGCAAATTTTCCAGCTCTTCCAAGGAAGGTTGGGTTGGCTAACCTTGGACCGCAATAATAAATCCATGGTATTCGAGTCTTAACCCATGAATAATAATTCTTCTTATACGTTGCTCATTAATTTTTGCAGAAGAGTCTAATTCATAAATTTCTCGGTAAAGAGACTTTACCTTAGTAAAGTATTGATGAATCGTGAGCTCCCGCTGCGTAGTTGACATGAGCTCATTTTCCAATAGTTGAAGCCTCATATCATTTTTCCTTGAGAAACGGGCTGTCAATGTGTCCCATGCATTCTTTGGTGTGGTGACGTGTCAGATATGCTCCAACATTTCTTTTTGAACGGTTATCTTGATCGCGAACAAAGCTTTCCCAGCCTTAATTCGTCACTTTCGGAGTGCATCGACATTCTCTGCAGGGGGTGGCGTGGAGTCATTCCCTCTAACGATCTCCCAAAGATCCTGACCCTGCAAATATGACTCCATGCACGTCTGCCAGGTAGAATAATTATGGTCATCAAGCTTCTCTACTGTGCCAACAAATTGGAGATCTGCCATCGTCACTTGGTGTCGTCTCACGTCCTCCCAAGCAAGCTTAGTCTCAGACTATCGAGCTTCACAATCCCAGATTGTGCACGAACAATGATCTCTCGAGCAGCACCTTAACACGGTCTCTGACCACTTTAACTCTCTACCAACAACTCTTTCTCTGTGCAACTTCGAAATGACTTCAACTATCCTACTCTGACACCGGTCCCTGACCGACTAGCTCTGATACCAAATTATTGAGTGAAGTGAACCAAAAAGCTTTAAAGAAAAACTTTTTATAATAAGTGAAAAGAAGCTTCTGCATATAAAACAAAAACATACATGACTTTTCTCCACACAATTTGCCTCACGTCACTCAACTTCTCACAAAATCACTTCTCAATTTTTCTCAATCTCTCTCACTCCTACTACACGGCACACACCACTTTCACACCACTTTTCTACACTCTCGAACACACCACTTTTCACCTCACCTTTTCGGCTTGCCAATTCTACTACACTACACAACTCACACACCTTTTTACTTTTTTGGCTTCACTTTTGACGCACCACTTATCGGCTTCACCTCTCTACTCTATTACGCGGCACTACTCACTTCCTATTTATAGTTGACTATGTCGGCTAGTGAGAAAATTCGGTCCACTCATTTAAGTCGGCTACCCGGAAATTCTCGGGTCTTCTAATAAATTCTGCTATTTTCTCCTCTTCACCAAAAATCCAGATGCTTCTTACCGCCTCTTTTAAATAAGTCTGGATGCTTCTAGATAGAGTCTCTTTTAAAATAAGTGCTGAATATTAACCTCCTCCTCCTCCTTTGTACAGTACTCACGACGACGGACTCGGTACGTGTGAACGCACTGTGTTCTCAGCGCTTGACTAGTCTTAGCTAGCTCGTCCACTTGTCTACAGATCCCTATCAAAGTTGATCAACTAATTTTCCAAACTTAGCCTCGAGGTCTAGTTTAGTATATCTCAGACTCTTTAGTCAAGCAAGACAGGTAGATGTTTAGAAAAACTGACAAGGAAATACAACGGTAATACTCCAGAATCGGTATAATAGTACTACGAGGATGTAAAACGGACAAGGAAATTAGGTCATGTAGCGGCATCAACTGCCAATTTTAAAAGAAGCAGAAAATTACAGCTCGTCGGAATAGAAACTGTTCGGGCAATGCCTAAATATATTTATTGTTGTGGGGTTGATAATTAATTTAAACAAATCCACGACCAATGAAAGAAGATAGGTCCCAATTAGTCATCCAGGAGCTAGTACGTATCCTAATTACATATAGAAGCGTACCTATAGTTATAAGGGAAAAAAAAACAATGTCCGGATTCGGAGAAAGTCTGCCTTTGTGGGTATCCTATACGTTGGGATGTGACATCATCAACTCCATGCACCCGTCGAGAGCATGTGCGTGTCGTTGTATCAGATTCATCAAAGATTTCCCCTTTATAAATTGGTACCTAGGCCACCCTCAAGGTCTTGGTCAATTTTTATTCGATACCTATATATATGTGTGTTTTGGTTGGAAGGAGAGGTAGGAAAGCTGTCGCTTTGCTATGAATTGGTGCATGCAATAGAATACACAAAGTCTTTGGCACTGGGATGTATATATCTCTGAAAATGAAAATAAGCTTTTGCAAGTCACTTTCATCATACGGGCCAAAAACAATACAAACAGTAATACTGTTGGACTATTATAAATAGGCAACTGATGGAGGAAATTAATTTACTTGTTAACCATCTCGAAGAACTTCTACGTACAGGATGGCAGCACTTATCACAGATGAAAATCAACCTGGGCTCCACTTTTGCCAGCACTTATCACAGCAGGTAACAAAAAGCGAGAGAGACCCCAAACCTACTCCCAACTTTTGGATCTATGTGACTACTTATTGACGCAGTCCAAGCACGGTTGGTCGCTTCCAACGTTAATCAGTGCACGAATTGAAATAATTATCAAAATGATGGGCTTTGGCAAATCTTAAAGTGTTTTGCAATTCCTTACCTGCGGAAAAATTGTACTGAGAAACGAAGGCAAGAAGAACAATCACACAACACATAGATTTACGTGGTTGACTTAGAGTGTGTTCGGTTAAGGTGTATTGTGAGGATTTTTTGTGTTTTGAGAATTTTTATGTGATGTTAACTTTATTGGTATGCGTGTTGTAGTTATATTTATGTGGTATGAAAAATTATGTTTGATTGTAGAATCCTGAGGATTCAAAAAATCCTGAACGAACATGTCCTTAATATGAGGTACGTCTACAGAATTGCAGCAGTTATTTACCATTACTTATAAAGGACCCTGCCTCGAGCGCATCACCAAAAATCGGGTCAAAAATATTTCCACGGGGCATTTGGAATTCGATCCCATATTGGCTCTCTGAAGCGGCCTCAAATTTGGCTCAGGCTAAAATTATCAAAAGGTGGAGGAGGATATTTTTAGTTCTTTGAACAGTCCTCTCAAACCGGTGAAGGCTCAGTCTATCCGAGTTATTGGGATACTATTAGATCTCTTCTGATCAGTTTTGAATATTCAATGAATTGAAGTACGTTCTAAGGGAAGGAAATGCTCCTACAGATTTTCTAGTGACATATAGAGGTTTGGGGATCACAGCTCACTGTAGTTTATGTTTCGTGTGTTTTGTTGTTAGTTTTACATTGACTTTGTTATTAATTATGGATAAGGTGATGGCTCTTGTGATGTAACTACTGTATTCTTCCGCTACAAGTGAGGGCTATCAATAAAGTTAGGCAGCATCGTCCTCTTTTATTGAAAAAAAACACTTTGAATCCAAGTAATTAAACATGTAATTTATACCGATAATACGGATAGTTTGTTTATTTGTTTTTTTTCAGCTTTATGCATGGTTAGGCCGCTGGAAACCTGAAAATATTAGCAATTTTTTTATTTTATTTTTGTCCCTCTCTAGACGGAACTAGGTACGTCGTACCAGCTTAAAAAAACTACTTTAATTATCCCTAATTCAAAATATATGACTGTGCTACTCATATTCCCAATTACTATACCACAATTAATTTCATGTCATGAATCGCCGGTGCATTTCGTATGACAATTCAGGTCGTGAGGTCGGATAACTATATATATTAATATATCCTTGCTAGCCTTTTATTAAGCCTAGCACTCTTCCTTGACCTTCGTATCATATAGTATATTTGTCGGCGCAGTTTATGATGACCCCATATATGCATACAGTTTCTGTAGGGATCGGTTATGGTGCTGAGCACTTAAGGTGCTGAGCATACTGATGGACGGTGATGATCAGTTTTCCAACATCTAAGGGCTACAATTAAAACACCTCACTTAATGAAATAATCCGAATGAAACACTTTGACCCGATTCTGACCCGAAACATATTCGAAGTCGGTTCTTCTTGCTGAGCAAAATATATCAGTTTTCGAAGCTTGCGTGCTATACAAGCTTTCTAAAACATATCAGTTTTCGTCTGCCCACATCTGCAAATCCCTCTTAGCTGTGCTGCCCAGATCTGCGTCTCCCATTCTCCTTGGTTGCCGAGTCTGTTACTTCATCACAGGTTGCCGAGTCTGATTGTAAGTAAATGGGTTGGTACTGCTTATTGTATCTACAGGCGTGGCTCTCTATCACAGTGCTTTTCAATTTGCTGCACATCTTTGCACTCTATCTTTGACTTTTCCTATTAGTTTTGGTGGAAGATGGGTTTAGGCTTCCAAACACTGCACAACAAGTGAAGACCTTAACATTGTTGTCATGGACTTAAAAGTCTTCGTGGCTTGTAACCGGCCTTGTAGGCCTATTTGTATTCACAGCCCATCTCTTCTTTTTGAAGTGAAATGAATTAGACATGAAGAATGATTACTACAATTCTTTGGCAGGTTTTCTTTATGTAGATTCATGAATACTACAATCCTATTTATTTCATTTTATTGGCTTGAATGTTGCTTTTATTTTATTTTTATTTTCGTTTTATGCTACTGGGATTAAGATCTATCAATCACCTCCCTTCTTTTGTGGACCATTTTGATGAAAATGGGAGTTTTGGATATCTTTGTTTTCTGTTTGGAATCTCATCTAGTTTTTGCTAGCATTGGATTGCTGAGTATCTGGGGAAAGAAAAGGAAAATGTTTTAGGAGCTGAAACTACATTAACGCTTACTTGAAAGGAAAAGGAATATGGTACTACGTGCTGGCTATTCCGTTGCTGTAAAGCAGCTTTCATCCGTAATAAGGCCAAAATTGAAAGTAAAGCCTAGTATTTCAATATTTGCTTTACTTATCTGAAAAATAACACCAACGAGCCAGCAGGCACCTTCTCTCTTTGTAATAAGGCCAAAATTGAAAGTAAAGCCTTGTTTTAAGTGCTGCTTTAATTCGGCCAATGAGTTGTTGCTTAGATGACACCTTCTCTCTTTTTGGAGAGATAGATCCGGGGGTTGAGTCCCTCTAACTGCAGGCTTGCCTATCCAGGGGTTGCATCCCCTTTCACTGCAGGCTTAGTCCTGCCCCCCTCCTAAAACCATTTTTTTGCCTTAAAAAAATAAAGTGCTATTCAAAATTCTTAGAAAAATGAACAACAGATCATTCTTTTTGCATTTTTTTCTTCTTAGCATTTAGCTTATTTTGATCATTTAAATTTTGAAGATTAAGGGTTATGTTAATTTTTGTTTGAGTTCCTCATGCCCTCATATTCTTCTTTCCTGTTTAGATAAGTTCAGACTAGCCCTATGAACTCATCATTGAAATGTTGCCTCAGCTAATCCAACAGAGTTGATCACCAGCCTATGTTTTAGATTTATTCACGAAAGAGGATGTATGTTTATGTCTAAAATCTAACAAGAAACAATGTTGATGATGATCAGTGATCAAGCATACTCAACAACGCCTCATTTAGTGTTCAAAAGGGAATCCTAGAGTGAGCCGAGATTGGAGATTGCAGGCATTCTTTTCTGGAGAAGGAAATCCAACCAAATATTTCACTAGAAACCGCCATTACATTAAAGGGTGCAAGATCCTCTGTTATATAATATTCTTTAAGCTGAATATCGGGTGGGGACATTGCTATATAATATTCTTAAATTTTCATATATGTTGCTTATTTAATGTTGGTGCTTGCAAGACTAAATTTTGGTTGTCGGTTTGATTTGTATTTAGATTATAAAGGGACAATATGGCTGAAATGGAAGGGACCAATCCCAATATCACTAGACGAGGGTCTAGTAGTACTTCTAACCCAGAAGGTGAGTTGGTTGTCCTTTTTCTAAATGGTTTAAATGGTATCAGGACTTGTTTAATTATTTTCTTTTATTCGTACGTGTAGGTGACATGGTACAAGCTGACAACGAAAAGATAGTTGATGTTTGGAGCCTAGAGTGGAAGGATGTCGACCATGTGTACGATTGGTACAATCGGTACGCAAAAATCAAAGGTTTCAGCATTCGTATACATACCGTCTTCAAGCATAAAGAACATGGGTATTGGACAAGCAGAGCTTTTGTTTGTAATAAAGAAGGGATGAAAAAAGAAAAGAATCAGATTGTGCCCGTGAAGAGAGTGAGGCAAAATAAGAGATATGGGTGTCTCGCAAGCTGTACTGTTCAGCGGCAGTCTAGTGGGAAGTATTGCATCTTCGAATGGTATTCGCAACATAACCATGAGTTGGCAACACCTTCGAAAGTTCACATGCTCCGTTCTCAAAGGTTTCAAAACGCTGGAGCCAAAGCATAAAGGGAATAAGCGATTGAAGAGTGGACTTGAGCAAAGGAGTTCACGTGGTCGTAGTCGTGCTCGTGGCCGTGGGGTTAGCCGTGCTTCATCACAACCAGTGTCTCGTCGTTTGCAATTACTTGATGAATTGGAGGTATGTTATCTAATTTAATGCTTAGAGTTATAATTTAAATGCACCAAAATCGTAACATTTGTATTTTGTATTCCTCCTTTATAGGCATCTAACGAGGAAGAGGACAACGATAAGGATGATGACGGGGAGGATGAATTGCTAAGTGGACGATTTAGGAGCCTTGACGAGTTGTAGAACTCTTCAAATGTCTTTTAGTATTTGGGTTGTAAATATTTATAGTCTATGTATTACTTTGTTCCAAATAGCAGCATTGTCTTGCCCCTGTGTCTTTGAATGAAGAAATTCCTATTATCTTTAGCTATATTAATTTCTAAGTTCTAAGAAATGGAGATTTATTTTCCCAGTACACTTATTGGATGCTAAATCTATGATTTGGACTTTAGTTGATCATCTGCATTGTTGTCTGGACTTTAGATACGCTTTGAAGTGGCGTCTGTTTCATCATATTTATAGTTGGATTCCTTTTTCTCGTAGAAAATAATGCTGAGATTTAGCAATCAATTGATGTTGATTCCAGTTTTGTTTTGGTCTGGGTTCATTCTTTATCTTAAATGGACGATAACTACAAGGTCTATTTAATTTATAGTTTAATTGAAAATGGTAAGGATATCTGCCTGGGTGTTTTCATGATGTAGTAATGTTGATGCCCTTTTCAAAAGGTCCTGTAATATTAAAGCTCTACATTGAGTACATATCAAGGGTGGTCATTGAACTGTCCAAGAGCAGTTTCTTACATCATACTAAATACTAAACCAAGAAATCAACACAAACTGTCATAACCCCATCTGCAGGTCCACCAAGCCGAACTTATCAACACGAACTGTCACAACGTAATCATTGATCTGGACAAGCTCAAGAAGTCCATCTCCTGTACCCGCGAGGTACAGTCCAACGGAACTGGATGACAAGCTCAAGAAGTCCATCTCCAGTAACACAATATAACATCACAAAGATATGAAAATGAGTTAACTGCTCTCCACAGCAACTTATTGTCATCTAACAACATAAACAATCAAAACCATTCTAATATGAGTATGCACCAATTCCACAATGTTCAAATGACAAAAGTTTCTGTATGGATTGAATAATGCATACTTGCGGGCAAAGCCAAAGAAAGAAGAAAATTACTCCCGAGTTCTTCAGACAAAACCAACATGCATTCATCTCTCCGAAGCACTACATCGAAATTCAACAATAGTTTATCAAGTGGAGCGAGAACAACCAAAGGGCGCATCTGCTTCTCTCAATAGCAACAGTGTTCTCATGCTCGGAAGAAAATAAGATTTAAATTATCTATAGAGCCTAGTTCTAAGTTTGTTGATATGATGCAATAGTTGGAAGGAATTAATTGATGCTGAATGCTCAGTTTTTGCCTTCAGTAAATGCAGAGAGTTAACAAGAAAATTACAGGGAGGTTTGGTGGGGGATGGCAGCAAGTAAATCCAAAATTACAAACTGATTTAGCTGATACTAAAGAATATAATCCCCGAGCTGTGTCAGCAAATAAAGCCAGTCAAACGAAGCTAATTACCATCGAGCAAAAGGGCGCCTCAAAAGGACTTTTGGTGCATACTTCTTCTGCTTCTTAAGCCTATATTTCTCCTGCAAGCATTCTAAAATCAGCTAATCTTAAACATAAAATGTATTTGACAACTTCATTCTTCAAGTTACCTGCGAGAACAACGTTTTGTTTTCGAATGTAGCACTATTAGCAATAAGAGCATCAACTATTTCATCACCTGTTGCACCCTGTTTGCGTGAAAATAGCAAGCTTTAGTCAAAATTTCCTAGGATAAATCTGTATGCGGCAACAAACTTATGACTAGCTTGACCCAGAACATTGATCTGACAGCTCAAACTGCGAGAAATCAAACAACATAGTGGCTGAAACATTTTGTGCCATCAAATACATATCAACAAACAACAACACCACAGCCCTAGATATCTTTAATATAAACCACCCCTGTAAGCAGTAATATACAAGAAGTAATATACTAATATACAAGAAGTAATGTTGGCATAAAACTTCCAGCTAACCAGAACATGATGTACTCACCTTCGCATTGCATCAATATCTTCACCAGTTAAGCTTTGAGCCTTATTATTGTCAACTAAGGCTCGGTTATCTTTGGATATCTCTTGTGATTGAAAGTCTCCTTTCTCCTCACCATTATTGCCTAGCAAGAAGAATTCAACAACAACAAAAGAACAATAAAACAAGTAGAATAAGAGACTAAAAGAACGAACAAGGACCTTCAAATAAAAATTTGACGAAGTTTGAAAGTTAAGGAGTAAGTGGCACAATTCTCAAGGAAACAACTACAAAAACCTGAAATAGACTACTAGGGTAAAGTGAGAAAAAATACACCTTCAACTTAAACTATCCAGCTCTGACCCAACTGGAGCAATTATTTGTCATTGGTATGGGATATTATCCAACTAAACATGGGGTCCCCTCAATGCATCGCATCTCAACATCAAGATGGCAAGTGAAGAGCTTAAGTTGAAGAAAGTAAAAAGGACCCTAGTTCATGTTATGGGGTTGTAAGAAAGCAAATGCAGATTGCAGAGGCAACTATAAGTTAGCCTTTCAACTGTTAGTACTCAGTTTGAAAGAAAATGACTGTTCCTTCTCTACTCAGTTTAGAAACGATAAGATGAACATAATCAAAAGCATTGTCTTGGTAATAAAACCTTCTATGGAGGGGATAAAGCGAGCCAAGCAAGGCCCTTTGTCGCCATCTTCGATTTGAAACAAAGAGCCGAAAGGACAGCCAACCAGGGGCTGCAGCGAGCACGTCTTATTCCCAATTTTCAGAGTCCTGCAAGACCACAAAGTGCTTATCAATGGAAAATTAGTTTATGTGAAAAAAAAAGGAACAACTTTTTGCACGAGAAAAAGACTAACGAGCCAGCAGAGAGACGAGCAAAAACCAGACGATCCCCGTCATTGATGTCGAGCAAGACACTGCAACCTTCCCAGGTAACTCGGGTTTTGAATTGAACCGGGTTGAGAATTATTTTGCGATTTCGACATCATCACCACCATCTATAGCAGCCTTCTCATCTTTGGTTTTCTTATTCTGCAACAATGGCAGCTGAATACTCAGGCAGGTGCTGGAGCTGTGGCCAAAACGGAATGTCGAAATGGTTTTCTGCAAACCGGGTCGTCTAAGGGTTACGAGGAAAACGGGTCATGTGGTAAATGGGTCAAACACGGGTCAAAATTCATTAACTAATGTGTCGTTATTTTTAGCCCTTGGATCTTGAAAAGTTAATCCCAGCCGTCCATCAGCACCCTCAGCACCTTAGGCGCTCAGCACCATAACCGAACCCGTTTCTGTATACATATAGTACTATGCCGTCCGGCATCCTTTTTTTTCTTTTAAATCATGCTGTCCAATAATTAAGAGGAGCGAAAGTTAAAAAACTTTTCCAGAAATCTAAAATTATTCAGAGGACTTTTGATTCCAATATATATGCTTCAAAGTGGTGACACAGCAACCATATACAAAAAGAAGAACTGCACAAATCCCCACACCCCATCATGTACAATTCTCCAGATCCCATCACTTGGAAAGAAACACGTAAATCAAAGTAAGAAGATGATCCAAAAGTAGAAAATGAGAACGGAAGACTGAATCCACCCAATCAACTGTACTTTCCCATCCCTAATAATTTAATTTAACATACAAGAGTGGGAACGTAGAACAAGTAGAACAAATTCCGCAAGTATCTCAGATGCTTCTAGCAAGTCAGGCTGCAGGTCTTGGGAATCACATACTTCTAGTCATCATTTCTTGGAATCTCCTATACGATTCCTCCTTCTCCAACCTAAACTTCTCGTGGCAGCTTGCTATGAACCTCTCGGCCAGCTTGTCAATCTCATTGAGATCATTCTCAGAGGTTGAATCATCGTGAACCTTTTCCTCGAGCCATTGGAGGTATCCGGAAAGCTGTGACTCCCCGCAATCCTCACCTTGCTCGGTTGAGAGAATTGAATTCCAAGTCGAATCATAGTACAAACGGGTCTGATCAGGAACCCCGACTCTTTCTTTCGTGTGAGAATCGAAGTACAAATGAGCCTTAGAAGCCCCTTCTAACAGTACAGGTGCTGGAACAGGAACCACATGCGAAGAGCACCAGTTATAGTGCAGCCTAAATGACCCGACGAATAACTTCTTGTTCTTGTACTTCTTGTTCTTGTTCTGGGAGTGTACGATGTACGCGGACTGGATTTCCTTAAGAACCTCAATGAGGATGGTTTTGGCCTTGGAGAGTGCTCGAATGATGCGGCACACGTGTGAAAATATAAGGGTGTGAATTAGGGTTTTGATCTTCGTGGAGCCTAGGGTAGAAGATGGCCCTGACTTCATCTGCATGTTTGGCTAGCTGTGAGTTTGTGTATGAGAATCGTGGCTACTGGTTGAAATGGCTTTATAAAGGAGCTTCATTACCAATTTGCCCATAGACTTTTAGTTTATTCGAGGAAGAACCCTGAAGTAACTCTTATGAATATGAGGCGTGGTCTTCTATCTTTTTCTTTTATTTTTTTCCTCTCGGTTTCCTTTTTGGGATTTAAAATTGAAGATTTTTTAGGGAAGACCCGCTTACCTTATTTGAATACTGTGGCACTCTTGTTATTTGGGTGAAAATGGAATGTCGTTTTTGGAATAAAGTTAGATTAGGTGTATATATATATATGTGCGCGCGCAAGACTGACGACGTCCGGGGCCAAAAGCAGTAAATTATTCTTAAGTCCAGTAATTGACCCGAGACCGGCGATTGAGGCTTAATCTTCGACTAAATTACAAGCCCGAGGATTATTAAAACGGGCATATGGAGTTATTTAAATTACGATAACTTATCCTTAATACCTAGCCTATATCTGCTCAAGCACTAGGCACCAAATTTCATTAATTGCCCATGCCTTTCTATGGACATATCTTAAGCATGTGTTCAGGCTCCAAATTTTGCGTAAGCAATCCCAAACCCGAGAGAAGCTTTTGTCAGAATTTACTGCTAAAGCTGTCTCGATAAAAATAAAGGAACCCCAATTTTCTTTTTGATTAAATTTGATCTCAGTTGCAGGAAAGTATATACCAGTGATCAAAGTTCAGCCAGCTCTCTAAAATCCCAAGAAACCCACGTAGGTTACTTGCGGACTTCAGTAAAGATCGACGACTTGACTACTTGTACAATATGGAAGACGATAAGGAAGAAACGTCATCCTCTACGTGCTAAAGGAAAGGAAAAACAACTTAGCAGTAAACTAAATATTGCCGGGAGGAATATCCGTGGTAGACAGACCTTCGATCACCTTTGTAATTAAACGCATTGACGGCTAATTGGAATGACGACAACAATAGCCGACACAAACATATAATTCAAGAGATCATTCAAACTTCATTGCTATGTCACTTTCTCGGAAAATTCCGAACTCTTCGATAAGGTCGTTCCAGTCCCGACTCCCTTATCAAACTCTTTCAGCTTCAAACTTGGCACTAAAGTGAGATGGAAATAACTTGCGAGTCATTTACTGATCTCAGTAGTATTATTTCAACCCTTTAAAAGTGTTAAGCGTTTTAATAGATGGGTCAGGGTCTGGAGAGAGAAGTACAGCAGCTGGTTCAATATTCGTCTACTGAATTCTTAAATAATCATACAATTGATAGGCAATTCTATAGGTAGGGTTAATTCAAATTACAAATGAATCAAAGTACCTTCGTAGATGGGAACCATATTCAGGAGAATTTAATCCAAATAAAGGAAAAAGAACCCCTGCTAAGTGTTTTCAAAAGCATTAGCAGTACAAGCTAAGTTTACTGCGTTTGTCCTGAAACTAGCAGGTGTGGGGAGAATCGTTAAAAAATCAAGGAAAGGAAATAAAGAAAGGGAGATCGTAATAGTTGGTAAAACCCTTAGCCAACTTTAGACTTTTCCAAAACATACACGCATACTCAAATCACATTTATAGCTGCACAATCGGACCGCATTTAACAAATCAGTTTTATTTAGTCTCAGGGGTGTTTCGGTTAAGTAGTTTTTTGAAAATTTTTAAGTGATGTTAACTTTATTGATATGCGTGTTTTAATTATTTTTATGTAGTGTTAAAAATGATGTTTAGTTGTAAAATTTTTTGTATTCTGAGAATTCAAAATCTTGATAATTTTGTTTAAACGAACATGCTCTAAGTCATTTGGGATCCAGTTTGAACCAAACCTGAACGCATTTATGAATTTAAATAATGAATATATTTTTTAATTTTTTAATATAAATTTTAAACATAGAAAATAAAAATGCTAAATCAAAATTATGGATTTTGACATCCTCCGTAATCTATTGAGTCCCTTCCGACTTTTCTCAGCGAAATTAAGTCCTTTTATTTTCTCTTTATTTAAAAAAAATAGAAAAATAATAATAATAAAAACTTTAAAAAAATCTATATGGACCGCTTAAGTGGTCCAACAACTCCTCACAATACCTCCATGTAATTGAATGGTTCAACTTTCTCATGTTCTATCTGAACTTCTGAGCAATTCTAAATCCCACTTTGAATAGAAATATCTCACTCTCCTTGTGTATAGCGCCCACGTTACATCACCCAATATAAAAACAACTTGATATCAACAAACGCCCCCTTTATGCAGTGCCCTTCCCTTGTATTGCTCCACATAGGCGCAAAAACTTCGATCGAATCTGATCATTTTCTTTGGGGCAGGCATTTATCTATACCCCGCCCCAAAAAAAATTGAAGGGAGAGTCAATAGGAAGGCTGAATCTACATATCTGCAGACGTTGATTCAAACGGCGATCATATGGAGCTAGGGTCCTGTGAGATATTTTGCAGTTATTCAATCTCGATTATGGATCACATGACTTTAGTGTTTCAATTTTTAACTTGCTGGAGTCCGGAATACTGATTCAAAGTTCAAACGACGTACATGAGTAAATTTTTTTAAAAAACGTACTTGCGTGGTACTGCTTAACATGCATAGAACCTGTTTTTAGACTAACACAATCTTCTATATCCTGATGAAAATCGTTCCCTCGATCGTTTCAATTCAAACGATCTTCTATATTCTTCAATATGATATATTATATTGAATTACATCTATCATAATATTTGTCGAGACTAAGAGATAACAATTGGATCATACGGCTCTGCATCTTCTGAAAACGTTGCAATATGACTTCGATATCAATAGTTTCAAAAATTTCCTTATCAATATATACTATCATATTATCATTCATCTAGTTACCTCTCATTTTATTACGCAAGTTAATCTTGATAATCTTCATCTTAGAGAACATTCTTTCAACGATTGCAATCACAACTGGTAAGACCAATGTCAACTTAATAAGGTGATAAACGAATGAATATAGAGTATGCTTTCTTGTCTCAACCATCTTCACAACAAGACTTCTAATATCTTGAAACCTAAAAAAACATTATTATTTCTCATATCATAAATGTAGGTGTGAAGTTGATCTCTAAGTATCATATGATCAGCTGCTGAGAAATCTTCTGGATAAAGCTCAGCAAGACGAAGTAACTTAGCATGATCAAATGCTGAAAATGAGTTCATTGGACCAAGACATGCTATGCAAAGACTTTGTACTTATTTCTGTGAAACGATGATCCATCTCATGAGCGATCAAACAATAATTTGGCTGTGTAATGGGTTTGAGAGAGGGAAGAGGGTGGAGGGCTTGAGCTTTAGCTGGACTTTAAGGGAGACAACTTAGTTAAAACTTAAAAGAGACATATATAAGTTATATTTAAAAATAATAATAATAAATGTCAAACTTTTTGCATGAGGCCACTGGGTATTGCCTTGTACTTTTGTGTGTGTTTGCATATGTGTGCTCCACACAGGATGGCCCAGCGGTCGTGGTCTCTTTATCTTTTCCACGTTCCTTTTCTTTTTGCATAGTTCAGTATATAGTTTGACATATGCAACGCCGTATATCATGTTTCTAAGGTGGGTGGACATAAACTTTTCTCCCCCATTGCTTGAACTAATAGGATGGATACAATTGTATTGGGAGCTACCCTAAATGTCTCTTGACAAGCAGCCGAATAAAGTTTAATCACTTGAAAAGCAGAAAAAAAAAGATTCAAAATAATTGCGCTCATATCTTCAGTTGATCCTCTTTCCCTCCTAAATTATTTCGCCCGTACAAGAATATATTCGATTAAACCAGTAACTTTTTTTTTTAAACTAAGTGATCTGTTATTAAAGGTAACCAACACATACGTGCACTCAAAGAAATGAGTGACAATATGTCCTTGGACAACAAACCAGGCCTTAACTTTTCGTTTGGCCAGTGACTCATGACCCATACTATCCTTTCTAGCCTCTTCTTCCCCATGTAAGATGGATAATAAGGAGTACTCCTTAGACTCACAGATCATTATAAGTCGTTTAACCCTTTTGCAGGTTTGGAAAAATGTTACTCAAGATGGTAAGAGTTCGTAATCATTAATAGAGATCACTGACTTCAGCTCCAATTATGAAATATTGCACATGGAAAAGTTAAGGAAAAGTCACGTATGACATAACCCAAATCGGGCATCATATTCATCTATGGGATTTGATAGTCTCATGCATGTAAATGTGGGGTTAAGATTGATCATGTGTAGTGTGGTGCATCAGCGTATATGAGGTACATTTCGTGAGCAATCAAGCAGCAGTTCAGAAACATCTAAATGATTAGATGTGCCTACACAGCACGTACACCCCTTAAAGCGTGTTTTTAGGACTGAAATTGTGGGATTACTTACGTTGTCCGAGTAAAGTCAATTACCCATGGCATGACAAATTGTTTCTGTTCTCGACAGATTCACACCATCAAGGCAGATTCGGTCTAGTCTCACCATGCATTATGTTGCTTGAGATTATAGCAAAATCGTTTCCAGCACTGGCTCTTGCCTGCGTAGAGCAACATTTGACTATTCTGCTTCCCAGTTCCCAATTGCGTACGTTAACCCAAAAAACAAAATGATCCGCGTAGATCAACAAGCGACTATTCTGCTTCCCAGTTCCCAATTGTGTACGTTAACCCAAAAAAAATGATCGAATATCTAGAACAAATAATCATGGGGAATCCCAAACTGGTACCATGCACTTGATCCAAACGTTAAATTATAATTATATAAGTAAATGCTCTTTGTTTAGAAGTTAATGATCATTCATGTATTATTAAAGTTAGAGTCACACGTTGCTGAAGTAATGTGAGCTATTATATTCGTTGGCTTATAAATAAAGCCCTATGTAATCTTATTAAAACATAAGTGAGAAAATTGAATGTCCAATTGAGCCTTTCAACAGTGAATGTAGGTCGTTGACCGAACCACTTAAAAATCTTGTCTCACTTATCAAAGTTTAAATTTTTATTTTTTAACTGTATAGCATTTCTTTTTATCTTTAAAATATGTCTCGCCATGGCAGATCTAGACCGCCCATAAAGCAAAGAATCTCCTTTGTATATCTTTTAATTATCTTGAACATACTGCTGTCTGCAGACTTATAAATTATGCAACTCACAGCAATTCGGCACAATGCATGCGGAAAAAATATCCCAGTCTCATCCGAACTTCTACGTGCCAAATCTTTGTGGGGGAGTGTGCATAGGGCAGTTGAAGTCCAACACAAGATTTTGTGTCACAGACGGAGGACAAGTTCTAAGTGTGCAAAAATTGGAAAAGCTTGTGAGCCTAATTTGTCCCCAGCTCAGAATCAATGCGTGAGAGACGAAAATGGCATACTCGGTTCGACCACAGCAGCTTCTGTTGTCCTTCAGGTCCAAAATAACGCCATTCCCAAGGCCACAGTGGTAGGTTATAACATGGATCTAGGGTTGAGAAAGCCAGGAAACAGCTTAAATTATTGAGGTTTCCTACAGCTATATATGTCACTATATATATATATATATATATTAAACCGTTTTTAGCAGGCCCTGCCCAAAATTAGCTAGGCTATTATTGTTAACTCGATGCCCGGCGGGATACGTGCGAACAATTATCCATGCACTTTGGGAAAAAAAGTGTTAATATATATATATTAGGAAAATTTGTTTTATAGTTATTGAGTTTTACCTCCTTTTCATTTTTAGTCATGAGTTTTAGTGGGTCAAAATTTTAGTCTTTGAATTTTCATCTTTGTAAAATTTAGTCATTCCGTTACCCTGTCATCAGTCCCATTAACGGATCTCTTTAACACGTCAGTAATTTTGAAACGGTCGACCGGGTATATGTTTTGAAAGTGAACGGTCGACCGGTACATGAAACGGTCTGTCGTCATATGCCGTCAAAATTTGTACCGGTCGACTGGTACAAATTTTGACGACAGACTGATTGAATGACTAAATTTTACAAAAATAAAAGTTTAATAACTAAAATTTTAACATTCATGACTAAAAGTGAAAATGAGGTAAAACTAATAGATTAAAAAAAAAATTCTATATATATATATTTCAGGTCTCCTCTACTGACAAGACCTGAAGAGAAGGAAAACCACATATTTATCAGTCTATCACTCCTACAAAACTGCTAATAGTATATTTGAAGGTGCAGGGAAGAGACTCTAGTTTATTTATTTATTTTTTTCTCCGTACTGAGACACTAGTTTCATTTACCCAATGAAACGGCAGTTGTCACTGGTCAGACAACGCAATTAAATAAATAATGGAGAAACAATGTATAATTATTGATTTTATTTATTTATAATATATAGGATTATGAAAAATTATACCCCGACTTAGGAAGGATATGCTACCTTGACTAATTTCTAAGTCAATCAGGAAAGATAGGACCATTTCTAAGTTATGCACGCAACATGTAATTAAAAAACAGAGTGTATATTGGAAATTATAAATTATATTGTCAATGGGTTACGCGTAGCAGAAAAGAGAAAACAAAATGTATAAAAAAACGCCATTTTTGTATATATTAAAAAGATAAATTACAATGAGAATAAATGTCGAAAAATTATTGAACTGGACCAAAGTCAGTCAACACCTAACCAAGTAAAACCGTCTCCAGGTACGCCTGCTGCTTTCCTCAACTCTCTTCTCTCCGGGCCATTTTAGACTCTCACTGAGCGAAATAGCATCCTATATGCATTTAATTGATATTATTATTTTTGTTTTCAAGCGTCTTTTGTATATAATTTGACTATGATTTGTGTGAAAATTAAAACTTTCACCTACAAACTGTCATGTATGTTGCACTTAATACTCTAAAATACCACACGCTTGAAACATTGCATCAATAAATTATAAATTCTTAACATATTGCACTTTTTGTTTATTTTTATGTCAAATTTAAGCAAATTTAACTTTTTTTAATATGAAAGGATGATTATATTTAAGGGTATAATTGTCATTTTAATTTTTTAAATTAATTTTCGTCTAATTTAATGGAAAAAATAAAATGTGTTAAAAATGTATAGTTTATGGATATAATATCTTAAATATGATAAGTTATCGTGCAAAATGTAAAATCTATAATAATTGATAAATTAAAAATTGTATTTTTTTCCTCTTAAGATGCACGTTAGATGTCATAACGTGTGCGAGAAAGTAAGAGGTTGTTCGGTATACAAAAATCCTCAGGATTTTTTTGAATTCTCAGAATACAAAATATTCTACAACCAAGCATCATTCATAACACTACATAAAAATAACTAAAACACACATACCAATAAAATTAACATCACTTAAAAATTTTCAAAACATAAAAAATTCTCAAAATACACCCAAACCGAACAGCCTCTAAGAGAGGTGTTTGTCGCCGAGGTAAAAAAAACGAAAGAAAAAAAAAAGAAGAAGAGGGTTTTGTCACAGAATACTAGTGGATATCGCAACACTGCCCCATGGGCCAATTGAAAATTAAGCCTGTTTAATAATTGGGCCTAGCGCCCCAACAATATAAGTGGCAGAGTTGGAGTTCTGACCCCTTGACCCACGAACTAGACCGTCAGCCTTTAAACTTTCAGCCGACGGCCTTATCTATCTGCTATGGGCTACGCTTAGTCCTACAGACCTACCTCCAACTATGAAAGCAAACCCTTACCATTACAAAAGCCCATGTGAGTTTGGATAGGAAATGTAACGGGCAGTTTGTAACGGGATACGTTTATTTATTTAACTCGACCGATTATATAATCTTTAAATATTTCACATAGATAGATATTATACGTTTTAAATTTTTTTTTTTGTGAAATATCAAAAGTTTTGACATGGGTATTACGGGATTCATTATTCTAATAGTACTATACAATTTTATCTCGAGCTAAGGGAAAGAAAAAGAATAAATACTATAGTACGTAGAAACATATCTTTTGGGAGGATTAAGAATCGGATAACAATATTCTCCCATCTCTAGTCAGAAACGATGGCTCAATAAAAGGCAATCCGATAGGGTAGTGGCGGTGCAGTTGCCTGCAATTTGGCAACCAAACAGTCTCATTCTCTGTACTTGAATTATTCTTTACTTAGTCATATGAAATGGCCCATGCTTGGAATGCATGTGTAGTATTGTGAGCTCTCTCCTCCATTATCAAGCAGAGCAAAGAACATGGAAAAAGGTTAAAGGGGATCTGTATTAGCCTCTTTTTCCAGGGGAATTGTTCTTACATGAAGCTTGGAAATGCCATTTCATCATGATCGATGATACAAAGTACCCTATCGAGAATAGTAGTGGGCACAAATGGAGGTCATTGTCAGATAGGCAAAGGTCCGGTACGGTCTAAAATGATGTGCGGAACAACTGATGCGGATTGCTGTTTTTAATTAGAACTTCAGTACCTTTTTCATTTCAGTGCTTCTGAAAAGATTAGTTACCCACATTTACCTTATTAACTGAGCAAATTAAATTCTTCCTCTTCGTGAAAAAATGTTACGTACCAAGATGCATGCCTGCCTGCCTGCTCTTGGGGGCATATTCATAGAAATTAATTAACCGGTTTGAATTTATGAAGATTTTACTTTCAACGCAAGCATTTTCCCTCGTCATTTCTTTTTCCTAGATAAGACAAACTTTAATTGAAGCACTACAATTTGTAGTTCTTTCTCTCTTTAGTCTTATCCGTGTGTCTACACCAACTAAAGAGAACCCCACATACTAAGCTGTAGCAGTGCTCAGCTAGGTAGGGTTTGGATTTGCGAAGTTTACAATGGATGCTTCTTTGTGCAAAATGCCACAAAAGCTTTATGCATGTTCCCCATTATTGAAAGTTATGGCCGAGATCCAGAGAGAAGGCACTCGAGGCTGAAAATGTCCCTTCATAGATTTAAAATTAGGTCAGTTTGTATGGCAATGTCCAACTAGGATGTAACAAGAAACGAAGCCCTTTAGTCCTTTCCTTGAAATGCCGTGTTGCTTTATGTGCCTCCTCATCGTGCCTACCGCTAACTAGTTCACAATTTTTCTCTCAATTCTTTAATGCCCATCTGGGTTCTAGCGTATTAGACGAAGCCAAATTTCTTTCATCACTACTATTTGGGCACCAATCAATACGAGAAGTACAGAGCATCAAATCTGTAGTGGAATTTGAACGTGGTCATCTTGTCTTAGCTGCATACGATCGAAAGTCGACGGACGACATTAAAAATTCATCTATCCTAAATTGGAAAGAGCTAGGAATCGATGCCAGCCTTGGATAAACAATTATATATTGTAGAATATAACTTTTTTAAAAGCTGCACCCCCTACGTGTAGATGCACCTCCATATACTCAAATGATTTCGGACCAAATTATTTATTTTTTTATTTACGCAAAAGTACAACATAACATATCATGTTCAATTGAATTCTAACTATGGGGGGGGGGGGGGGGTTTATTCGACAATGCAGAAGGCAGGCTTAAGCAAAGACTTGAAAAAAGAAACAGAAAGTTTGTCAAGGAGGATCGACCGTGCATCCACCAATTTTGAAATAGAAAGTTTGTTCTACCCAACACTACGCCTATGATATGAAGCCGTCTCAAATATTTTGTTCAGATTTCATTCCTAAATCCTATTGCTTTTGCCGAAAAGTTTTCAGGTGGCAGTTTTTTGATTAGGCCAATTATATTCCACGTTTATAAGCTACAATAAAAATTCAACATGCCTACGTACATATATACGACTAGCCAAAGTGCGTTGGATCGATTGATCGATTTCGGTTCTGCTCGTTACGACTAGCCAAAGTACATATATTCCTTTGTCAATTGGATTTTGGAAACAGATCAGGAAGGGAGAAGGAGAAGATATTGAAATTAACTGTCTATTTGGACATAATAATGAGTACTTTACCCGTTATAGTACTTATATATATGATGGCATGGGTCTAAAGCTATTCGCAATAAGCACGTTATGTGAGAACAGATGCAAAGTGCCAAACAATCACAAGATCGATTCAGGTTTAACCTGAATCTAGCCCTATCATGAAAAAATAAAGTCACCTAAAAGCATTTCAATGCAAATCATGCCCATTGTTAGAAATAATATCATAATCACTTCTACAAGATTTGATATGATATTATTGTTATTATGATATCGAGTTTAAATGTGATATTGTTATCAAATCGCAGAGATCCAAGTTTAAATGTAAGAATATTATTGTCTTTTGTATTGTCTCTATAAATAGAAATCTTTAACTTGTACTCTATATGCACTTATAATACAAAATATAGTCATAAAGAGTTTTCACAGTAAATAGATCTCCTAGACCGAAACACCTAAAATCTCATGTCTCTTGTTACTATTTCTCTCACCTCTTCATTCTAACTAGGGTTGTTCAGTGCCATTGGAAAAATTCGGTGGCACCGGCTCTGACACCAACACCAGGTTCCCGGTACTCGGCTTCACCAGTGTCGGTTTAGTATTTTTGTAAAAAAACTGGTGGTATTCCCGATTTGCGGAAAAATAGGATTTTTTTTAACAAAACGATTTGTTTTGTCAAAATTCCCCCCTCCCCCATTTCTTCATGTTTCGACAGATGTTCTGTCATCAGTTCCCTCCCGAAGCTTTTTGCCCATCCCACACGTGCCTCTCTCTCTCTCTCTCTCTATCCCTCTCATCCCTCTCCTGCGCAAAGCGGTAATGGCACAACCCTTCGCCGACCACCACTCCTGCTGGCTGCCGCTCCTCCTGTGGCCAACCAAACTTCTTCATTTTCTCCCCTCCTTCACGTGTCAATCTCTCATCTCCTCTGCCACATCTCCCTCAAGGCTTGAGATTTATTTAGGTATGTTGTTAAAAATCAATGAGTTTGTTTATTTTAATTTGTTCAATTGAAAATATTGGGACATATATTATTGCTTAAATTTTCCCCCTTTGTTTGTTATTTTTACGGATTGGAATTTAATAAAATTAGGGAAGTTTAATATCATTAATCACCCAATTAGAGATTTTTGTTGATTGGTATGTTGTGTTTATCAAGCAGTTTGAAGTGTAAACTTTGGTATTAATTAGGTGAGATTGTGTCGATTTGCTTAGTTATTGCTTATAAATTGAGTAATGACCATTTTGTCTGTGCCATTTGGTTGCAAATTGTGTCGGTTAAGGGATGACATGAACATCTATGCGTTGAGTGATGGACAAATGGTGCAGATAAGTACTGGACTTTGTTGTTTATATAGATGTTGGACTTGGTAGCCCTAGGGATTCCGTAATAAATATAGACTATTTGTTTACTGTATGATTTAATAGCAAATTTTCTCAATTTAATGCATAAAATGTTGTTGATTCAATATATTACAGACTATTTGTTTACTATATAATTTAATCAAAATTTATTGATTTTGAATTTTATTAGTTTAGACTTCAAATTATCATCTTATCTTTTAAGATGATCTTTAATTTTATTGATTTTAAATTTCATTAGTTTTGATTGTATTGATGTGTGATTAATGGACCAAAAAAAAAGAAAAAAAAATGCATTGGGTCAATTGCGTAAAATGCTAAAAAAAACCCAATATGAATATAGGTTAACCAAAAATCGCCACCGTTAAGGGCTGATTTTTGTCCTTAACAGTGTAGGTGTAGGTGTAGGTGACAATTATTTAAAAATCGGTCTATCCTGTGTAGGTGTCGATTTTGACCAAAACCAACACCTACACCAAAATTGAACAACCCTAATTCTAACTTTTTTCTTATCCCAAGAAGGCCCGTGTTAAATTTAGGACGCATGCATGTGTGGGGAGCATCACCTGCATGCACATTTCTTGCACCGTCCATGACATGGAATTCGATTTAGATTACAGTTCTGACGTTAAAGCATGTTAACGTTTTGGCATCTTTATGAGAGGAAAGAAGAGAATAAGTTGGAAAAGAGCAACTATCCGTGCATATATATTATATATGATGCCCATCTTGACAGAGAGATCCATAAAGTGTTTCATATTTTCCTATACCTTAGAAATTTCAGTTGATTAAGACATGGAACAGGTTCTCGAGTCTCAAATGAAAATGGGGTTTGGCCGAAAAAGGAAATAAACATGACTCTCAAATGTGGGGGGCTATTTTCCTCTCTCTAGTCGTTGTCCTTGTGACTTGTCAATCTCCACAAGCACCAACCTTTCAACTCATCAACCAAAGGAATGAACAGCATACTGTCATTTGTCTTCTTGTGCTAGACCAATCCTGTCAATTAAGGTGTTCATCCGGTCCGGCCTCCTTCGAACTTCCGGCTTCAATACAGGTTTCGGTTTTGGACCGCCAGTGTCTGCTTTTATCAAGAATCGGAACTGATAGATGTTTTTAAAATGTTCCAGAAGCAGTTTTGTTGGCCGGTGACAATTCCGGCACCAAAGCGTGCTGCGTTTGCATCAAATATTTTACAAAATATTTCACCAACTCTCAATAAAATACTACAATATAATCTCTCTCTCCCATCAAAAAATATAAAAAAATTACTTATCTTTCACTTTTTCATTAAACTCAATACCAACACTAAACCCAATACAAAAAATTTTACAACAGAAACATAACCTTAGTTCTGTTTAATCCAGGATTTATTCAGGTAAGCTAAAAAAGCCACTTGGGATGCTATTTGGCTCTCACCATAGAAGAACAGTTTCAAATCAATCAACCATTTCAACACCTTTAACTGTTCTAGGACTCAAAAAAACCCACCTAAAAATATTATTCTTGTCATCATGAAGGGACCGAAACATTTACCGAGGAATCAGGCTTTCTGCCTACAACACTAAACAGCATTTGATTCGAGCACTTCTTCTGACAGTGACATGCAGGCAATTAATACAAGAATAATTTGATATGTATTAGAACATTTACATTACTCCTAAATATATACCACAATACTTATATATAATTAGCCCTGATATTATTACGTACCCTTATTTCGAATGGTACGACATTGGCCGTTTAAAGATACCCATGCAAATATCTTTGCTCATGTACCTTATCAAATGCTTTGCGAGCAGCCTCAGCTTACAAGAAAAGCCAGCTGGAAGTAATTAATCCTTAGTTGTTTTTTCTAATTTTTTAGTTTTTTGGTCTTTATTAAGTACTGAATACCGCTGCTTTTGTTTTACTTTAATTTATAATGAGTCGAAGTGAATTGTAATATTGTACGTGAGTAACAGTTACATATTAAAATTTTACTCCTCTTCAAATTTTAACACAATAAAAAATTACAATATAATATATATCTCTTTTCATCAAATCATTACTTTTCACTACAAAAAATATAAAAAATTACCTCTCTTTATTTTTTTATTAATATCAATACTTAAAATTTTAACGGCATAAAATTTAACTTCTAAACACATATGATAACTTTTTGAGGATAATGTTGGGAAGTGATGAATGGTTAATCTTGTCGTTGAAATTTTCCATGCGTGATTTGTTGTACATGGAATACTGGACTTTTTTACTGGCTCATGTTTCGTCTCAGAGCCTATAGATTTTTAGCAGGTAGGTTTCTATACAAAGCTGAATATAACCTCAAATGTTGACTCCTCACTCATATCTCTCTTTTTTATATATATATATGTGTGTGTGTGGGGGGTTTGGCTTAAAATAGTTTTCTGCATGGGTTCAGCAACCCGTCTAGATTCTTGATCTATAATATTATAATTGGTCTTTGATCAGTATATGTATCCCATTACTCGTTCAGCATTGGTCTAGAGGTCACTCGGGTGGATGGAATCGGAGGTCTTTACACATATTGATGATGTTCTCAACATGTTAAGAATCTCCTAATATCGTACAAATTCCACAGTGCTCTTAGTACAGCATGAACGTCTTTTCTGGTAATTACTGATACCCACTTTGCATCATGCAAGATGCAATCTCAAGGGAAGGAAGAAGATTCGTATCTCTTATTGTAAGAAAATTGAGATGGATGGAAAAAGATAAAAGTTGAGACCGAATGCAATATTCTCATTTAGTAATTTGCTAACAAGCAGAGAGCTCCCTTTATACAAGCTTATGCGTAGTGGGAGAGAAAAATAAAAATGTATAACAGAAAGAATACAGAGGACGTCATTCGATGCATAACAGAAAGGATTCTTCCTTCAGCCAACGTCAGTCTGTTGCATGAGACAAGGCTCCAGTGTTGTAGAATGCAGAGGAGTTGGTTGTGAGCTTGAGTGAGGAGCTGGAGAATCGTTGCTGACCTGGGAATGTATTGCTGGAATAGCTGCTGACCTGGAGTTGGAAGATCCAGATTCTAATATCCCCCCACAAGATGGAGAGTAAATATCTGTTACTCCCATCTTGAGCAAAAGGGACCGAAAGCTGTGAGAGGGCAGAGGCTTGGTAAGTATATCAGCAAGCTGAGAACCAGAGGGAACAAAGGCAGTAGCAAGCGTGCCATCAGCAATTTTGTCACGAACTAAGTGACAGTCAAGTTCTATGTGCTTAGTACGCTCATGGAACACTGGGTTGGAAGAAATATGTAGTGCAGCTTTGTTATCACAATGAAGAAGAGCTGGTCGTGGATGAGGCACGTGAAGATCATGGAGAAGATAACGGAGCCAGGTAATTTCGCAAGAGGCAGCTGCCATGGAGCGGTATTCAGCTTCAGCGGAGCTGCGAGAAACAGTTGACTGTTTCTTGGACTTCCAAGAGATGAGGGACTGACCAAGAAGGACGCAATATCCAGAAATGGATCGTCGAGTGTCTGGGCAAGAAGCCCAGTCAGAGTCACAAAATCCAATCAGCTGGAGAGGAGAAGTATTAGGAAAATAAAGACCTTGGCCAAGAGTACCCTTTACAAACCGAAGGATCTTGTGAACGGCAACAAGGTGAGGAGTGCGGGGCTGAGCCATAAACTGACTAAGAAGATGTACAGAGAAGCATATATCAGGCCGGGTAAGAGTTAAATACAAGAGTCTCCCAATAAGTCGACGATAGGAGCCAGGATCATCCAGGAGTTGACCTTCATCCTTGGATAATGTAACATTCTGGTCCATGGGAATTTTGGCAGGTTTGCAGCCAAGAAAACCAGTGTCTGTGAGAATGTCAATGGCATATTTACGTTGACAAAGCTGAATACCAGCACTGTTTCGGGCAACCTCAAGACCAAGGAAGAACTTCAGAGGACCAAGCTCTTTGATGTGAAACCGAGAGTGTAGAAAATGCTTGAGGTTGGCAACAGCAAGAGGATCGTTAGAGGCAACAACGATATCGTCAACGTAAACAAGTAGAGCCAAAAAAGAGGAACCCGACTTCTTGACAAACAGGCTGTAGTCAGATTTGGAAGCAAGAAATCCATATTGTAAAAGTGCCTGAGAAAATTTTTCATACCACTGGCGAGATGCTTGTTTGAGTCCGTACAAACTCTTGCGAAGAAGACAAACTTGACCGGGCTTGGCAAGATGGTAGCCAAGTGGTGGTGTCATATAAACCTCCTCATGAAGATCACCATGCAAAAATGCATTATGAACGTCAAATTGGTGAAGAGACCAGCCGTAAATAGCAGCTAAAGCAAGGAGAGTACGAACTGTCACCATCTTTGCAACCGGGGAAAAAGTCTCATGGTAATCAAGACCTTTCTGCTGGTTGTAGCCTTTGGCGACAAGGCGAGCCTTGTATCGTTCAATGGAGCCATTAGAGTTGTATTTAATACGATAGACCCATTTCGAACCAATGGTAGATTTGCCTGCAGGGAGATCAGTAATAATCCAAGTGCCATTGGATTCTAAAGCAGAAATTTCAAGAGCCATAGCTAATTTCCAATCAGAAGACTTAACAGCTTGAGAATAAGAGGAAGGTTCAGCAACTTTAAGAATGGAAGTAGAGAAAGCTTTATGAGCAGAGGATAAACGGTTATAAGAAAGAAAATGATGCAAGGAATAAGGATGGGTAGAAGAAAAAGTCACCTTGGAGGCCGAAGGAAGAGTACCATCAGCAATGACCTGTTGACACATGTAATCCTTCAGATGAGCTGGAAGCTGACGAATTCTAGTGGACCTGCGAAGGGAAGGTGTAGCTGCTGACGTAGGAGCTGAAGGAGAAGAAAGGGCAGGAGACGAAGGATGAGAATTAAAAGAAGTAGGAGGTGATGTGGAAATAGAAGTGGAAAAAGGTGTGTCAGAAGTAGGAAACCAAAGTGGGTCGGTGTGAAGTAGTGAGGAAGGTTGAGGTAAAGGGTGAGGTGGTGATAAAATATGTGGGAAATTGGAGGCAGGTGGTAAAGTGGAGGTAGATTGTAGGTAAGGAAAAATATTCTCATGAAAGTGGACATCACGTGAAATAAAAATTTGGTTAGAATGGAGATCAAGTAATTTATATCCTTTGATACCGAAAGGGTATCCAAGAAATAAACAACGACGAGCACGAGGATCAAATTTTGTGCGATGAGATTGAATGGTGGAAGCAAAACATAAACAACCAAAGGTGCGAAGATGAGTGTAGGAGGGAGGATGGCCATATAGGAGTTCAAATGGGGTGCGGTTCTGTAGCTGAGGAGTGGGAGTACGATTTAGAAGGTAGGCTGCTGTAAGAATCATATCAGGCCAGTAGGTAAGGGAAAGACCAGACTGAAATTTCAGGGATCTCGCAATATTGAGAATGTGCTGGTGTTTGCGTTCTGCAATACCATTTTGCTGAGGACTTTCAATGCATGTACGTTGGTGGATAATGCCATTTTTAGTGTAGAAATCATTCATGAGAAATTCAGAACCATTGTCTGTGCGGAAGCATTTTATTTTAGCATGAAATTGGGTCATAACCAGAGAATGAAAGGAGAGAATATATGGTCTTGTTTGAGATTTGGTACGCATTATATAGAGCCAAGTACAACGTGTATAGTCGTCGACCAAGGTGAGAAAATAACGGTCTCCATTGTATCCCTCTTTTGAGCAAGGACCCCAAATGTCAGCATGTATAATTTCGAAAGGTTTTGCAGAGATGTGGGAACTTGGTGGAAAAGGTAGCTTGTGTAATTTAGCTAATGGACAAATATCACAGACAAAGGATTTATTTGATGTAAAATTCGGTAATATGTTTGACAAAAGAGATAAACGAGAATTAGAAACATGTCCAAGGCGATAATGCCATAATTCGTGTACGGTAGGAGCAGAGTTCACATGAGCAGAAGAATTAGAGTCAGCAGCCAGCGCATAAGAATGGACAGTAGACATGTTGAAATGATATAGTCCATTGCAGATGTCACCCTTCCCAATCATTCTCCAAGTTGCTAGGTCCTGTATAAAACATTGTTTAGGAAAGAAAAGAAAACAACAATTTGAAGAGAGAGTTAGTTGCCGAACTGAAAGCAAATTGAAAGAAAAAGTAGGAATGCATAACACATTTGTGAGAGTGATGTGAGAATTTAGTTTGACAGAACCAATATGAGTAACATCTGCTAAAGCACCATTCGGAAGTTTGACTTTAGTGGAAAGTTTGGTAGGAATATCGGTATAAATAGAGGGGCAACAGATCATATGATCTGTTGCTCCAGTATCTATAATCCAAGGAGAAATGGTTGCTTGAGCAGAAGAAATATCAGAAGCATGAAGACAGAGAGATATACCAGTCATCTGAAAATTTTCGGAATGAGATGATGAAGGAAGAGATTGAACATTGTTACTGGAGACTGCAGGAGTCTGTGATTGGAGAAGAGCTATTAGCTGTTGAAGTTGGTCCTTTGGAATTGTTACTGAAGAGTCAGCCGAAACTTGGTCTCCTGTTAAAGTGTTTACTTGGTTCACAGATGGAGCAAAACTTGGAGATTTTCCATGAAGCTTATGGCCAGGAGGGTAGCCATTAAGCTTGTAACATTTCTCTCGCACATGTCCAGTCAATTTGCAATAAGTGCACTGTGTTTTATCAAGCTCGGGATGAGCTTTAGAACAACGATCAAGAGAATGACCTGCTATCTTGCAATAAGTACAAAAATATCTGTCTCTACGTTGGAAACTAGAGGGTCTTGCAGAGTCATGAAAATTTTTGACAGCAAGTGCTAGAGAGTCTGCTGGGTTGAGTGGAAGAGAAATCTGTTTTCTCTTCTCTTCTTGCTGAACTAAGGCATATACTTCACTTAAACAAGGCAATGGCTTAATCAAAATAATTTGAGCCTTAATAGAAGTAAAAGAGTCATTGAGCCCCATTAGAAACCTCATCACCCAATCACGTTGCTGATTTTCAAGCAGAACTTTGAGTGCTCCACAGGAACAAACAGGTGTAGTTTCAAAATTCTGTAATTCATCAAGAAACCCTTTGAGCTTGGAAAAATAAGTGCTGACAGAGTCACTACCTTGAGTAAGAGAATGAATAGCTTGCTTCAATTCATAGATGCGTGGGCCATTATTTTGAGCGAAACGTTGCTCTAATTCCAGCCAAAGTTCAGATGCCGTATCAATATAGATGATGCTGTTCTTGATTTCGGGGGACATGACATTCTGCAACCAAGTAATCACCATGTCGTTGCATTCTAACCAACTCTCAAAAAGAGGATCGGAGGAATCAGTAGGAATAGTGAAAGTTCTATCAATAAAACCCAGCTTTCGTTTGATACGAAGAGATCGTCGAATGGTGCAAGCCCAAGAGTGGTAATTGTCGGCTGTAAGAAGGTGAGTAGTAAGCAGAGTGGCTGGTCCATCATTAGGATTAAGAAAATAAGGACTCGTAGAATCCTTTGGGTTGATAACAGCTGAAAAAGGAGTTTTATCTGCCTTGATAATAGTTGAAGAAGGAATTTCATCTGCCATGGAAATAACAGAGGCTGCTCTATTGCTCTGATACCATGTAAGAAAATTGAGATGGATGGAAAAAGATAAAAGTTGAGACCGAATGCAATATTCTCATTTAGTAATTTGCTAACAAGCAGAGAGCTCCCTTTATACAAGCTTATGCGTAGTGGGAGAGAAAAATAAAAATGTATAACAGAAAGAATACAGAGGACGTCATTCGATGCATAACAGAAAGGATTCTTCCTTCAGCCAACGTCAGTCTGTTGCATGAGACAAGGCTCCAGTGTTGTAGAATGCAGAGGAGTTGGTTGTGAGCTTGAGTGAGGAGCTGGAGAATCGTTGCTGACCTGGGAATGTATTGCTGGAATAGCTGCTGACCTGGAGTTGGAAGATCCAGATTCTAATACTTATGACAGGAAAGATGGAGTTTCTTTTGTTTCCAATACGATATTTTCGTTGGCGAAATTGACTTCATCCGTATCCAACATTGGAATAATTGAAGATATAGGGTGAATTTATGCCAGTATCTTCGATTAAATTATTAGCCTGCAGATGCCCATAACAATATTCTCCAATATTTAGGTGATAAACTGCCGATGTTAGATATATTTTTAAAAAAATCGCGAGACCCATAACGCCTTGAAACTTTATTTTTTAATTTCGCTTCAATTTTTCTTTGGTGATTTAGACCCAGTTAAATCCCAACCCAACCTAATTTATTTATCTTGGAGAGAGTTTTTTAATGTCCGTTTTTGGGCTTTGCTTATGTCAATAGATCATTGTTCATTCCCATCCTTTACGGGAATAAATAAAGGCCTTGCATAGTGCTCCTACACAATCAAAATCTTACACCTGAAGTTTTTTCAGAATATAAGAGAGAATTTTATGCTGTACATCAGAATTCATCGCTGTTGTTGTTTATTCTTCTGATCTGCATCTTCTCTTTTCCGGTTTGCTTTTAGATTGTGCTTTCGGAAAAAAACATAAAAAGAAGAACAATATTTTGTTATAGTTTTGGATGATAGCTAGGATATTTGAGCAGAAATCTTCTCTGCTTGCTGTTCTTGTTGGGATAGCAGGTTTCAGTTTCTTTCCTTTGTAGATGAACGATCAGAAGATAGATTCACAAGAACCAAGTCAGAACTATGGGCTAATCAGAGATTCTAGTTCTGGATTTGCTAATCGTTCTTCCCAGTTAATTGGACTTAAACAGCCTCGGTACATAACTTGTTTTGAGCCACAAACCATGGGGGGAAGATCGCAACAGCAATGTGTTGGGCCTGCAAAACCATCCAGCACCATTATGAGCCGCTTTGAATCACCAGCTTCTGCTTTTTATGCAACTGAACGCTGCATGGGGTTTCCACTGTATGAGGGTCAAGTTGGTAATCCCTCTTTCTCCTCCCAATTTTCCAGGGCTTATGACTCGCAGTTCCCTTCGTATCAAGCTTCGGGGGAAGACTTTTCCAGTGACCTAGCGCACCAGGATGACTCCAACTTTGATTTGCGTAACACCTTGCAGGCAATAGTGAAATCTCAGTTCCCTGGTAATCAATACTATGGATCCTCTGAAAGATCCTATAAAATTTCAAGCAGCAATTCACCCGGATGCAAGTTTCTTCCAGCTGAACGAAATAAGTTGCTTGGTGATAGTGCTACCTATGGTGGGAGTCGGTTTTGTATACCTTTCAAAGGAATTCAGGACCATATGGTTTGTGCTTCCTAATCTGAAGTCTATATATTTCCAGTTCCCTACGTCATTTCTTTTTCTGTATGTTTTTCTGTTCTTTGGTGCCATAGTTGAAATTTAGCATCCTTGCAACCATTCTGATTATAGCTAGGCAATTTTGCAGGGTCATTGTAATTCATTCACTTCCTCACTTCCACAGCTGAGCTTCTCCTCTCCGCAAGAGAAGCAGTCTCCAAGATTTTCCTATGATAGTGTATCTGTTACTGCGGGCAACTCTGCTTCAGCCGGGCCAGTGCTCTCAAGTAAAACAAGAATAAGGTGGACTCAAGATCTTCACGAGAAGTTCGTTGAGTGTGTTAATCTTCTTGGGGGGGCTGAGAGTAAGTAATTTGATATAAGCTTAATCGAAATAAGAAAAGCCAAAGATTTCTGACAATCTCTGGTGAATGACTGCAGAGGCAACACCAAAGGCAATAGTGAAGCTGATGGACTCAGATGGATTAACTATATTCCACGTGAAAAGTCATCTCCAGGTATATTAAAGCTGTTTTAAGTGCTTGCGATGTTGCTCGTAACCTTGTTTTAATTTTCTTGCACACATCTGATCCTTTTTCTTCGTCTCCTTATCTTACCTATAGAAATACCGAATTGCAAAATACATGCCGAACTCAACAGAAGGTAATGTATCTGTTCCAATTCTTATGTATTTTTGCTGAAGTGATTTATTGTGATCGATCCCTCTCCTGGTAGCTTCTTCAACCCTCCTATTCAAAGAGACATGACATTTTCCTGATCTTTCCCTTGCAACTCTGTGGTTGTGTAATCTTACTCTTGCTACCGGTACTTTTTCCACTCTTTTTCTTCTGTTTGTGAAAATTAGCTTGGCACTAGTCATCAAGAAAAGGATCCTTTACTTTTTATGTTTGCATGGCAAGTTCCCCACGATAAACAGGAAAATTCATTTAAGCAGACTGTGTTATAGTTTGCCTTTAGAACTAAATTTACATCACATGCAAGGCTTTTGTTTCACTGCTAACCCCAGAATGTTTCAGCATTGAACCCCGAGTTTGTGGTCCTCCTCTGGATGTGGGTTCAATTAGGTGACTCTGTCGAATCACTAAATTTACCTACAAGGACCTGTCTCCAGGTTCTGTAAAACCTGCAATTTATTTAAGTTTTTTTTATGGAGGGTCTGTTCAATTAGGTGACTCTGTCGAATCACTAAATTTACCTACAAGGACCTGTCTCCAGGTTCTGTAAAACCTGCAATTTATTTAAGTTTTTTTTATGGAGGGTCTGAAATTATAATCCACTGTACTTCCTCTGCTTGAGTGTATATTTGTCTATCCTCTTTTGTTCGAAGAGGCTTAAATTCTATGTCCTCTGGCATGGGGTTAAGAAGAGTTACACTCGAGGGCTCAAGCTTTTCTTCTCTTTTTTTCTAGACCATTAGTATTGATGACTCAACTGAAGCAATTACAATTATAATTATGCTTAACTCTCATGAAAAGTAAACTTGTTGGCCATTCTCGTGGTCACCCGCAAGTTTATCGCTTTTGGTGATAGATGAAGTGTTTGTTTAGCTTTGCTGACTTTTCATCAACCTACTGTGCCATCTCTTTCAATAGGATTACGGTGACATAATTTAGCCAGTTAAGAATTGTAGAAGACAACGTATTACTATTAACCCAGATACGAGGGTCAGCTAAGGAGTCGTATTCTAAAGGGAAATCAAAAGTACAACATTAGATTTTCAATTGTAGTATCCCACGCTTTAGGCGTTTGATTTTTGTATCAGTAGCCTATTTATTTGTATTCATTTTTTACAACATCTCTATAAGAAGAGGTTCTGTACAGTGACAATGCAACATTCGAAACTCTTTAGTTTCTCTGTAAGAATCAATATGACCAAACCGGCATTTTCTATTGCAGGAAAATCAGAGAAGAGAAATAGCATGAGCAATGTACCTCAGCTTGATGCTAAAACGTAAAGTTCACGACTTTGATTCTCTCTTTCGTACTCATTATTTTGGGTTTACATTCCAGCCCCAAAAAATTGTAGTTCCCTTTAATGTTTCTTTCCTTCATCGCTATTATTCTGTCATATGACCTCTAGTCTGACACCAACTGTGAACTTTGACTGGCAGTGGCTGGCAGATCAGAGAGGCACTTCAAGCGCAGTTAGACGTGCAGAGGCGTCTCCATGAACAATTAGAGGTACACTCACAAGCGGCTTTTCTTCCCCATCTGATGTAGGGATTACATTTATGTTTATATGTCCTGTTTTCCAGTATGGTCCATTCTCTCTGCATTTATTTCCTTCAGTCCGTGCATATTTGTAGTTTCAGATGCCCTTGACGGATTCTCCTCCAAGGTGATAAAGACCCTTTTTCTGTCACAAAATGATCAATTACCTAAAAATTACCAAACGTCGATTTAGAAGCTTGAACTTTATCGTCACCCTCTGGTGATTAAAATAGAACGTAGTGAGGCTTTCTTCAGGGGAATAGTAGTAAAACTTCAGAGTGTTTTTTTTTTGTGTTCTAGCCTTCTAGATAGTATGACAACTACATGAATTAACTTGTCCAGATTCTTGCATGATGACTACGCTGGTTTGGTTAGTGAGAAAATTTATTTGGGGTAGAGAATGCACTGCAACCTAGATTTCAACCTTCTTTAAACCCCAGATGCGTGATGTGGAATATAAGCTTAGGCCAAGCCACGGAACATGTGTAAATGTGCCACTACATTCTTACAATAAACTGGACCTCACACCTTACATCAACACTTTGCATCTGCTACTCAGGTTCCTACCCTTTCATCATGAGTGTTTGCAGGTAGTTAATCACCAAACTATTTGAACTTCACTTGCTCACCCTCTTTTTTTCTGGGCCAGATTCAGCGAAATTTGCAGCTACGAATTGAAGAACAAGGGAGGCAGCTCAAAATGATGTTTGATCAGCAACAGAAAACAAATAGTAGCCTCTTCGAGACTCAAAACATGGATAATTCTTCTCCTGAATCCGCATATGGTCTTAAAGATGTTCAGGCTTCGTTCTCTGAAGGTTCTGGAAATTCCTACTTCCCATCCAAGATAAGTTAGCTCCTCGACGCACGCCATATGATCTTTCTGCATATATAAATTACAGCACTTAAGCAGTCATGGGGTTCTATAAGGAACTCTCAGTTTTTCCATGTGTAAAGGCGTAAAGCAGTCGTGAAGTTCCTGCAAAGCTTACCCCTTACAAAAGAATCAAGAATTATGCAGGAGCCTAATTACGAAAAGCGGCCGTCTTAATCCTCCAAAGTCAACTCAGTGAATGTACTTGTTAAATCTACATACATCGGATGGCACTATGCATAATGGCATAATGCCCCTCAGAAAGAAATGCTGTGTGTTCCGTCCGCCATGCCTTCACTACTGCATAAACTCAGTGAAAAGCATTCTTCTTGTAATGCTCGTTTACGCTTCTCGCGTTAGTGTAAGAATTATGTATTTGTATTGTGACGTGTGTGCTCATGTTCTCTCGTAAACGTAATTGAAAATGTAATGAGGGGAACCCATTTGGAATTGGATCTAAACTCTTTGGATTTCTGATGCACAGGCATGGCTAAAATTTAAAACTCCTTTTTTTAAAGTGGTTGTTATGGGTGGTTGAACTGTTTCCACGAAAGCTACAAGGTGCCTCATTGGCTGCTATAAGCCTATATGAAAGACTTGCTTTTTTCCCCCCTAGGCAATTGACCTTATAATGATTCCAATTTGGGCTCACTTGGTGAGCCTTGACCAGGACAAGACAAACCGACCGCAAGGGTGTACACAGTACAAACACAAAAGGACCAGAAGGGCCGAGACACAACACGACAGTCCCACATGGCGACGGCAGCTCGTGAAAACAGCCAAATGGGAGGTTCTTGGTGCGATCGTGTTGTACTGGATTGTGGGAGATATCAATAGCTGCTTTGTTGTCATAATAAAGATTAATATGTGATTTTGGAGCAAATCCAATCTCGGTTAACAACTGTTTTAGTCATAACAGCTCACATAGTCCTTTGGCCATTCCCCGAAATTCGGCTTCGGCGCTTGAGAGGGATACAACTTTCTGTTTTTTACTGTGCCATGTCACGAGATTTCCACCAACAAAGGTGAAGTATCCTGACATTGATTTACTATCTGATATATTCCCTGCCCAATCAACATCAGTGTAACCATGTACATTTACATGATTATTTCTAGAAAATAAAATATCTTTCCCTGGAGAAGATTTCAAATATCTGAGGGTACGCATCACAGCATCCATGTGCTCCTCACTTGGACAGTGCATGAATTGACTCACAACACTGACCGCATATGCGATATCAGGTCGAGTATGAAAAAGATAAATAAGTTTGCCAACTAAGCGTTGGTATCTCTCTTTGGTGGCTGGCTTCTGATTATCATATATCCCCAGCTTATGATTCTGAATAATCGGTATATCCGCAGGCTTACATTCTAATAAGCAACTTCTGCTAATAAATCCAAAATATATTTTCTTTGAGACAAAAATATACCTTGACTTGATCTCGCAACTTCTATGCCCAAAAAATATTTCAGTCCACCCAGATTTTTCATTTCAAATTCCGCAGCTAACTGCTCTTGGAGTCTTGAAATCTCATCAAGATCGTCTCCTGTGATGATCATATCATCCACATAGACAATCAAGGTCGTCACCTTGCCATTTTGTCTCTTTAGGAATAGAGTATGTTCGGAGTTGCTTTGAGAAAATCCATATTTTTTCATTGCAAGACTAAATCTCCCAAACCATGCTCGTGGTGATTGCTTCAATCCATACAAGGCACACTGTAACTTACAAACCACCTTAGTTCCATCGGTCACAAAATATCCTAGAGGAATATCCATATACACTTCCTCTTCGAGATCATCATGGAGGATGACATTTTTCACATTAAATTGGTGTAGTCTGCAAGAGATAATAATACCCGAACAGTATTTAATTTTGCCATTGGTGAAAAAGTTTCATGGTAATCAACTCCGTATGTCTGAGTATAGCCTTTTGCCACGAGTCTCGCCTTGTATCGTTCGATTGAACCATCTGCCTTGTGTTTAATAGAGAAAACCCACTTACACCCCCACGGTTTTCTTTCCATCCGGCGATGGCATTAAATTCCAAGTTTTATTCCGCAACAATGCATTAATCTCTTCTTGGATTGCTTGAGTCCAATTCTGATCTCCCAAAGCATCTTCAATATTAGTGGGGCTACGCCAAGTAGATAGCTCACGTATAAAAGTCTTAATTGGCTATGTCAAAGAATGCTGCCTCAGACAGGGGGCAACTTCCGGTTCCTTCTGATGCAACTCAGGCTTGTTTTATCTCTGGCCTTCCTTTCTAAAATTTGTTTTTTCCCTTTCTTAAATACGTGTTATACATGTCTGATTTTCTTTATCTTATGGTAATTATTGGGACTTTATCTGTCGTTTCAAGCCAGGTTTGTCACAGTTCATCGTCCACGCCAGCTCCCAGAAATAAAAAGCGAGTCAGATGGACTCAAGATCTTCACGAGCAATTCGTCAAGTGTGTGAATGGTCTTGGTGGTGCTGAGAGTAAGTATCTTTATAAGAACTTCACTGATTTGCAGAAGATGCCTCAAACCTACGATGTAATGCCTGGTCATTTATTCGTTGATTTAAAATCACAGAGGCAACTCCAAAAGCAATACTGAAGCTGATGGACACAGATTTGTTGACCATATTACATGTGAAAAGTCATTTGCAGGTATAAGTTCTTCTTTAAGAGCTTCATGTGTCATTTTAAAACTATGTTCGTGATAGACTTCTCCAAATTCATCTCTGAGCTTTTGCCCTTTTCACACTTCCTTCCCATCTGTATTACAGAAATATCGAACTACGCAGCACATCCCAGAGTCTCTCAAGGGTATATCTCAGACGAACGATTTGCTATTTTCCTAGGCCTTCTGTGATTCTTTTAGTCACAGAAAACAATGAAATCGACTTATGTCCTATCAGTATATCTTTCTTTTCTATTTGTTCTTTTAAATTGATCATGTGCACTAGTTGCCTCACTAATGAAATTAGTTGGTTCTAGCTTGTTAACAGGAAAGTTTTTGATATGGGTATTTGTTTCCATTGCAGAGAAATCTGAGAGAAGAACTAGTGCAAATGACTCACCTGGCCCCTGCACCAAAATGTAAATTCCTAATGAAGCGCTTGCCACCGTTATTTGGATATATTCTCATAAAAAAAAAAGACTATGACTATTGTCTTTGTAATATTAGCATTCACCTAGTTCCTCTTTCTTTCAATATTTTCTGCACTAACCTCTTAGGAAAGTACTTCCCGAATCCCTATATCTAACCCCCTGCTTGTCGACTTGTCTCTCAGCAGCAAGCATATGAAGGAGGCATTGCAACTGCAACTTGAAGTGGAGAGGCATCTTCATGAACAATTAGAGGTGCACTACCTCCTTATTTCGTCACTACCAGTGCTAGAGCCTCTTAGATAGAATCCTGGATTTTAGAACCTTGCAAGTAATATATCCATGGCAGCAGCATGCACATTGTGCTTCCATGCCTATTATTCATTTGTTCTTTTCTCTTTTTTTTAATGCTTCTTTCAGGTCTTTGTTTCTTTAAAATTCTTGAAGTGATTTTAATTTCCATAAGTTAAATAATCTTCTCTCCATAAGTTAATTTTCATTCTGAAACCGGCCAACTTCCATATTCTCTTGATGGGATGTAGCTGCTTAATTAGTACGTAGCGCAGTTTAGCTTTCCTTAGCTTTCCTTGTTGAAATAATGCATCTACTGCTGTTTACTTTTCCGGGTCAGCTTCAGCAAAATCTACAGTTGCTGATAGAAGAAGAAAATAAGAAGCTCAAGATGATGTTTGATCAGCAACAGAAGAGATATAAGAGCCAGTCAACACTCGGACCTCAAAACTAATATCCATGCAGAAATGACCTGCCGGGCGAACGACAAGCTCTAAATGTGGGGGTGTTCAATTTTGAGTGGAGAAGTTTCTGGCAATACACCCTTTACATCAAGAAGCTTTGGATCTCCCATTTCCCAAACAATTATACAGAATAGCCAAGCAGAAGTCGATGGAGAAGAAAAAGGTTAAAATGAAAGAGGGAGATTAATAGTAACAATAGACAAGAGATTTTAAGTGTTTCGGTCTAGAAGACCTACATCCACTCTGAAAGCCCTCTATGACTGTATTTTGTATTATGAGTTCATGCATATTACAATTGAATATCTATATTTATAGAGATAATACAAAGCATAATAGGAGAATATCCTATATTTAAATTTGAATATCTACATTTGAATTTGAATTTGAATCTTCATAACAATATCCTCCTTCAAACACAAGATGGAGAAATCTGAAATCTTGTGTTTGAAAAACAAAATCTGAAAGTGATTGGACCTTGAAGTCATAGATCCTTGCTCCCTTGTTGATCTTTGCTCCTTTGCTTAATATTTTTTTTTGAATTTGATCGTACCTTGAAATAATATCATAGGCATACGACCTTGAATACAGGCTGAAAGTGATCGGACCTTGAAATCATATGCACACGACCCTTGTCAAACATATTTTTGCTCTGTCTTTTCTCTCTCTCTTTCACTCACCTATTTTTTTCTCTCAAGCGGAGATTTGCTGTAAGTACAGCAGAGGTGAAATTCAAGGATGCAGAATTTTGTTCCTCTGATACCAAGAAGAAAAAATGTTAAAATGAAGAGAGGGAGAGAAATAGTAACAAGAGACAAGAGATTTTAAGTGGTTCGGTCTAGAAGACCTGTTAGAATTTACACAATATGTGAAAGGTAGGTCTAACTCAACTCCAAAAGATGTCTTAAGGAGTAAGGGATGTCACAACCTTGTAAGGAGCACATTGACTAGTTTCTCTAGCAATATGAGACTTCCAACACGCCCCCTCACGTGTGGCGGGAGGACATCCAAGCCAACACGTAGAAACGGGTAACGGTGGATCACAAATTAGGAACCTCGCTCTGATACCATATTAAAATTTACACAATATGTAAAAGGTGAGTCTAACTCAACTTCAAAAGACGCCTTGAGGAGTAAGGGATGTCACAACCTTATAAGAAGCACATTGACTAGTTTCTCTAGCAATGTGAGACTTCCAACAGATGGAACGCAATGGTAAAGCTGACGAAAATCTCGCATGATTAACTTTCATGGTATTTGACCTGCAAAACATAATGAATCTCCTTTGTCATGTTGACATCTTATTTTTCCTTCACCCTTTATTCGTTCTTTTGAGTTTAACCTGGAGAAATTAGTCTAAAGGGTTCCAAAATACCAACTGTTAAGGGAATAGCTATTACATTTTCATGGGGGCAGCAAAGAGAATATCATAGAATAGAGCAGCTAAACAAAGCCATGGCCTTGTGCAATAGAAAACAAAAGGAAGGTTATGCTTGCTAGCTGCATAACTCCTGAATAAGAATGGAATGCTGTATCAAAAGAATGGAATGCTGTATCAAAAGAATGGAATGCTGTATCAGTTGTTGATCTCCGTGTGATATGTTCCACTTAAGAAGATCCTACTAGCTAGGAGCCAAACAATACTTCTGCAAGAGATCTCTTCCTCATCTCTTTTGTTTGGAAACGGGTAGAAGTAGAACTAGTCCAAGCCTCGCTAGTGTTGACAGAAGGAGAGAGGGACTAGAGAATTCCTCGTGCCGATTTGTTTAATGTCAGTGCATATATATTTCAAACTGTTTCTGTATCTGTCAATAATAACGACAGACGCCACTTTCGCAAATCCCCCTGAGTTGGTGGCAGGTCGTACTTTTTTTTTTTTTTTGCAACGCAGGTCAGCCTGCAAGGGGAATGAGAGTAAGGGGATTCGATCCCCAGGAGTAACCCTCCCCACAGAGAGGACTTGCTAGCTCACTGGCGCAGGTCGTACTTAAAAACCTCTTTTTCGTGCTCGAGGACAAATCTACATCTTGGGCCTGGCTCGTTTTTCAGGGCCCTTTTTTGGAGGCCCAATTTTTCCTTTCTGGGGGCGCTGGTGGCCATCCCCTTCATCGTCCATTGGATCTCAAGGTGATGGAGCGGAATGGGGCGGGTCGCATTTACGCGGGTTCTCTCTTTTCAACTCCTATTCGATTCCCTCGTTTTGGTTCGTACTCCTTGCCAATTACCAAACAGGGTCTTAAGCGAATAGATAATTCTAAAAAAGTAAGAAAATAATAGATTAGAAACGATTAAGGATGAAAGAAGCTGCTGGGTTTCCAGTAACCAGTAAATGCCAATCCTATCGGGCAATGCAGACGTGGAGGTTCGCGAGATCATTCCCGTATGTAATAACTCATTTTCAAAGCCAAACAAGACCTAGGGGAAGTACTCCGGAGCCAATCACTCCCTTAAACTAGTCCGCACAGACATACATCCACACCGTCGACACCGAGAAATTAAACAGAAGCAGAAGAGGAAGAGGAATGGAGGACATGAAGAAGAGAAAGCTGGGAGAGGCAGCGGGTAACGTAGAAGTTTCTTCAGAAGAAGAGCTTCGCTTGCTGCTTGATCCTCTCCCTAAACCCCAGCTCGTCCATCTTCTCTCTAAACTGTACGTTTCTAATGCTTATCCCACTCCGGATCATCCCTCTACCTCTCCCTCGTTTTTTACGCTTTCCCTGGTAGTTCCTGTGGGCTTTAATTTCTGGATTTGTCTCCAATTTCATTACCCTTCTTTTCCTAGGCCTGAAACATGGAAAACAGAAGATCGATTTTGTGGTCTTTTATGGTTCTTTTTTTTTTTGAGTATTTTCGTTCCGCATTATCCAAAATACAAAGTCAATTCAATTTTTCCAGCCAATTTCACTTTTGTAGTTAGGAAAGCTGCGGTATATAAGACTGAAACCCATTTCTACTGTTTCTTAGTTCCTTCCCTTTTTTTACCCAAATTGTGGGAGTTCCGTTGAAATCTTTATACATCAGCTCATTGTGTGTTCTGTGCTGTAGATAAGATTCATACAATCAAACATACATAATTGGATGCAGGAAAAGAAATGGCTAATTTTTTCAAACAAAAACGCAAAACTGGGGAAAGTTGTCATATATTTCTTGACAAACTATGTTAGAAGCTATTCTTGGGAATGTGAACCCAATCAAAGATGAGAAAAAGATACAGTGACCAAACACATAAAAATAGTCTGCTTCAATGCAGGAGGTGCAGAACTTGGTGTACCTTGTGATTCGAGGCATGAGTCTGTGACTTCGAGGCAGGCTTCAACGCCGTGAGCGTTGTATCAGAAAATAGTGTCTTCTGAAACATTCCTGCTTTTGTGTGTCTTGTGCATGCATTTGCTTTCGAATTCATGTTGCATGTCAGAATGTGGTGCTTGTGTCATGTGAATAGGGGCCACATTAGAGTCACTCCTGACTGTATGCTTCATGATTGACCCTGTGCATGTGTGTTTGTTTGCATGTTGAGGCATAAAGAGGCTCCCAATATCCTTCAATTGCAGAAGAAATTAGAAGTATTGCCAGTGCAGATCCTGTCCATCGAAAGCTTTTTGTTCGTGGCTTGGCCTGGAATACCACTTCAGAAACCTTGTGTGCTGTGAGTGAATTGCTGATTGCTGATTGTGTGTCGTGCTTGTGATTGTCCCATGAAATCTGGAAAATTTTATCTACTCTTCGCTCATAGCTGCTTATTTTGTTCAATACACCTATATTTTTAGTTTAACATCTTGCCTTTTAAACTATTTTCCTTCTAGAACCCAGTAAATTGGAGCATTGAGCCTGTATGTTATACTGAACATTCGAAGGTATGTTCTTGTCCAGGCGTTTCTAATGCATGGAGAAATAGAAGAAGGAGCTGTGATCTATGATAAAGCAACAGGAAAATCACGTGGTTATGGTTTCATTACTTACAAACATATGGAGTCAGCTCATAATGCATTGAGTGCAGCTAGTAAAATGATTGATGTAAGCTTAATGTTTGTGCTTTAGGCTCGTACATGGATCTTCACTTACCATATTAAATATTTTTTGTAAGGGGAAACTTCTATGTGTGTGTGTGTGTGGTGAGTGAATGAGAATGTGAGCGACATGATGCTTTGAACATGTCATTTAAGAATCAGTAGAAAATCAGTTTGTAGCCTGCAATGCTTTTTTCGGAAGTACTTATTTTCTGTGGTTCAGTGCATTAAAAATGTATGATCCTATTTCATTCCCAACAGGACATGAGGATTATTGAGTTAAGTATGAATACACAACACAACTTTCCCTTGAATGCTCTATGAAATGTGCGCATTTTTCCAAGTTGGTATAACATAAATCATTTTGTATAATGCATGCTAGGTTTTACTTATAAAAATGCAAAACTTGGACTTCTTTACATATCATTATGGTCTTGATGTGTAAAATTTATTCCTGTAGCACTATAATTAGCAGTCCTGGTACTGTCATAAGTTATGGGTGATAATCTAATAGAAATTCTGTGAACATCAGATAAAAGAAAGGCATTTGTTCTGTTAAACCAATAATTCCATCATTTTACACAGATAGATGTTCAGTAGTATCATAATAATGATTTTCCTGGTTAATTCTACATCTTCATGTAGGGCTGATTGGCTGTTTGTAATCTTGCTTGTGAGGGCTTAAGTGGGGCAAGTGCAACACATGATTTAGCCCAAAGGAAGCTTTACATTGGGGGTTTGTCGCCAGAGATCACCAGTGAGAAGCTGCTCAGCTTTTTTGGGAAGCATGGCGAAATAGAAGAAGGTTCAGTTGCATATGATAAAGATACAAATGAATCACGGTATAATACCATTGCCACCTATTCTTCTGCTTCCATGTATTCTTAGCTAAGATATTTTAAAATTTTATTTCATGCGGTACTTAATGATGCAACTATCATTCTCAATTTGCTTTGTGTAGTGGTTTTGGCTTTGTGACATTCAAGACAGTGGATGCTGCAAAGAAGGCCATAGATGATCCAAACAAGATGCTTGGGGTGAATAACCATAAGCCTTCTACTCATATTGCTTTCTTCATGCACGGCCCTTTCAGGCCTCATTGTTTGGATGCTTGAAAACAATTTTCTGTTTCCTGAAGCCCAAAGAAGGAAACAACAGAAGAGTTAATGGAAAATAATGCATTAAAGATCTAATTTGAAAACTCCCTTACATTGCTGAAAGCCCAATGCTGTTGTTTTTTTTTATTTTGTGCATGAGATACTATTGTAATTCTGTAGTTGAATGAATTGGTTATTACTTATCAGAAAAAAGAGAACAAAAACATTCCCTGGTTTTGTCAAACAAAAGACAACCAAGCGAGGACAAATGGCCGTCATTACTCTCATATCTTATACAGCTAACCGCCGAGGAAGTAGAGGTAGTCACAAAACTAACAATGGTTGGAGAAAGGCTCTATGCTTGGAAGAATATGGTCCTTGCGGAGAGGGAGATTGTTTTTCAGTTCATACTGGAATAGTCGGTCCATTGCTGATGTCAATCTTAAATGGCTACGTGTACTTATTTCTTGGTATTGTTTAAAAGTGTAAACTAAGTTGTTTCTCAGACTGTAAACTAATGAACCTGATGTTTAGAAGTACTAGTACTGTGTACTGGGGGCTGTCCATGTGCTGATTTCTAGTAGGTCCTGAGCATTTGGGGTAAATCAAGACTCTTGAATTAGTACAATTGCTAGATTTCTCTGTGCAGTCCCATGTAAGGAAAGCAATTGTTGATTTTGATTTTGATTTTGTTGCAGGGGAGGAATATTATTGTAAAGCTTGCTGATACCCATAAGGGCAAATCGCTGCAAACACAGTTACCTACAGCAGCTGGTCCAATGACCTTACCCATGGCAGCTGGATACCCACAGCCTGGAAGCGCACATGTGAGCACTGCTCCCATTGGCTACACTTACCCGCAACCTGTAGCACCATATCCTCATGCCTCTTTCTCTAGCCCTCCTACAGCAGCTGCTCCTTATCCGATACAACCTCCTATTTCTTACGCACCAGTCACCTTAAAGAAAGAACACCTTGGACTCCCTGCAGCACCAGCGGGAATTGGTGCATATCCATATTACATCTCCAAATGATAACCGTAAGTCAACTATAGTGATGGTGATATCTAGCCTCCATCTCCGTCTTCTCTCTTTGTGCTCTGATCTCATCCATTACTACTACAATGGTGGTTTCATTTCTTACTCTGTTGTATGTCATGGTTTCTGCAGGTGGTACCTTGTCTCATGCATCTGGGAAACTGTTTCACGGGATTTGGCTTTCTGATTTCATAGATGGCATGAAATCTGATGTCTGGACATTTGTTTTTAGAGCTTCTAGCCAGGAACAATGGGATCCAAGCTCATTTACAGTGTTAGGGTAGTTTATCACAAATTCTGTAGTCTTATTTTATGTCCTCTATTTCGGATCTTAAGGAAAATAGTAATGATGAAGTTCTTACTATAATTTTCTCCTCCATTCATTATGTTGTGGCAGCCTCATTAAACCTTGACACAGGATTCTGCTAAAATCGGTTTAGGCATAAAGAGAATGGGATGAATGAAAAATAGCGGACGGAGCTGTTGGTATTTTTCTTTTGGGAGTTTCTGGAGGGGATATAAAGGAAGGGATTTACGAGGGAAATTTTTTAACATCCGCAAGGGACTTGCTTTCTGCCCAAGGGATATGAAGGGAAATGAAACTTTTTTCCTGTTTCAATGAGATTCCTTCGTTACAATCAACTCTGCGTAACACAGTTACTAAAGTTGGACAGCCTAGTTCTAGGTATCGATCGACTCATCTTACCGCTACTGTGTTTGTTAGCCAGGAGAAGGAAAAAAATAAGTTAGGTTTTTTCTTTCTTTCTTTCTTTTAACAAGGGATCTAGAAACTTACATAATTTTCAGACATCAAAATACCGATTCAAAGAGAAATGAATGAAGTGTATAATTATAATTTCTTCTTTTTCTTAGTCTGACACTGCCCTGAAGCTTTTTATTCCCCATGAGCAATTTGTTCGTTTGATACAAGCATATATGTGAGTCTTTTTGTTTCTAGTAAAATTCGTGAATTTAGTTACCGTTTAAATCCAAGGGTTTCTATGCAAAAATAACCGAGAGGAAAAAAAATTAGGAACTAATGCCTAAATGCCTCTAACCTCTGGAATTGACTCGAGATACTCTCTGTCCCGCGAACTTCGTTGATACTTCTGAGAGTGTGAGACCAACTGCTCCGCATCCGAAGCGTCCGTACATGGCTACCACGGAATCGCCAGCAGTACAACAGAACTGCGCAACTCAAACTTTAATGCTTTCTGTGTAGATACAGTCATTTCCGGGTACACATCAAAGCTCAAGGTAAGAGTTTCAGCCTGGACTCTGGAGACTTCACACTCATTGCTATTTAGCCTAAAAATTGGCCTGCTGAGCTCTCCATTGATCAAACTCGAATCTCAACAATCTGCTCATGAACCATTTTGCAAAACCTAGAGCACTATGTATTATCCAATGGGTTTCTTCAGATATTGGTGAAACCCAACTTGGATCATCAAAATTGCCGTTTTGGTTAAGTGGGGCTTTCATTATTGGTCCAAACCCTAGGTATTATCGAACAAAAAGAACTGTCCATGCTGAAACCTTCGAAAGTCTGGATGAAGCTTCATCTGCTAAGAATAAAAATGTTGCTAAATTTTCTCGTGCCACGCGAAAAGAAGCTCAAGCTGCATTGTTGGATTATCTGCATTCAACTAGGAGCATACAATTCATGGATGCCGAGAATATGAGCAAAAACTCGCCGCATTTCCTCGAAAAGCTCTTGAAAAGGGTCGAAAATGAGCAGGACATTGGGAGGTCTATTACCCGGTTACTGCGTTACCATCCTATTAACGAGTTTGAGCCCTTTTTTGAGACCTTGGGATTGAGGCCTGGTGAGTATGCTCCTCTTCTTCCGCGCGGATTGTTATTTCTTGGTGATGATGATTTGTTGCTGGAGAATTATCGGGTATTGTGTAATTATGGCATAGCACGTAATCAGATTGGGAAGATTTATAAGAAGGCAAAAGAAATTTTTCAGGATGATTATGGGGTTTTGTCATCAAAGCTTCAAGCTTATAAAGAACTGGGCCTAAGCCGCTCTACTGTAGCTAAGTTTGTTATTAAAAGTCCTGATCTTTTGATTGGAAATGTAAATGTGGAGTTTGTTCAGGTATTAGAGAAGCTGAAGAGTTTTGGAATCGATATCAGTTGGATTTTGGGGCATTTGTTAGAGGGGAGTACTTATAAGTGGAGTCAGATGCTTGGCCTTCTATGTTTGTTTAGCAAAATGGGATGCAGCGAGGAACAGTTGGCTGGTTTGATCACTAGACATCCGGAGCTTCTATTTGACGGCTCAGGGGACAGAACACTTTCTCTTATTGGTTTCTTAATGAAATTTGGATCTAGGTTGGACCAAATATGTTCAATGTTTCTGCAGTTTCCACAGCTCGAAGTTGGGAAGTTTCTTTTCAATTTGAGGCAATGTTTTCTGTTCCTGAATGAGATTGAGATGGAGGCAATTGGGAAGATTGTCTGCTCTAACGCCCTATTGCTGGGCTCATGTACACTGAAGAAAACTAACAGCTTGCTGTCTAACTTGAACGTTGGGAAGAAGCGACTCTGTAAATTTATCCAGGAGAACCCACAAAAATTGAGTAATTGGGTTCTAGGAAAGAGAGTTCAGCCATTGCCTAGAGAGGAAAATTCACACATTGAGAAGTCTAAGTTTTTGTTGAAGGTGGGATTTGTGGAGAACTCGGACAAAATGAAAGCAGCATTCAAGGTGTTTCGAGGCAAGGGAGCAGAGCTTCAGGAGAGATTTGATTGTATCGTAAAAGCAGGTCTCAATCAGCAGGATGTCTCTCGAATGATTAAGGTGTCACCTCAAATTCTGAACCAGACCAAAGATGTGATTCAAATGAAGATTGATTTTCTTGTACATGATTCAGGTTATCCAATATCAGCTTTAGTGAGTTTCCCAGGATGTCTTGCCTACACAATACAGAGGGTCAAGCTTAGGTTATCAGTGTATAATTGGCTCAAAGATCAAGGAATAGTGGATCCCAAGCTGGCCCTGAGCACTATAGTCGCATCCTCAGAAAAAATGTTTGTAAGCCAATATGTAAATTCTCATCCTAATGGCCCTCAGGTCTGGCAGGATTTGAAGAAAAAAAATTGATTCTGAATACTAGACGTTTTTTTAACTTCTTGCACTTTTAAAGGTTTTTGCTTGCAACTTATCCACAAGTTGGTGCAACAAAGTTCTTCCTTTTTCAGCTACAAGTTCAGAAAGTGTTCTTAGGTTGCGTTCATTAACAAAAATTTTGGGTCTCTAAAATTTTCTTATCATTATAAAAATATCTCTCCTTATTTTTTCACCAACTTCTATAAATTTTTCAATTTTTCACCAACTTTTTTACTTTATCTCCTCACTTTTTTACCAGCTTTCATACCTAAAATTTTAACCACCCTACAAATTTATCACTCAAACACAATAAGGAGTTTTATCCACAATTGGGCAAGTTAGCGAGCACATAAGCAAATATGCAGAGAAACCAGATTTGAAACCAGGTATCATTCCTTAAGTTCATTTTGCTTTTTCCTTTTTTTTTCTCCGCATATAGTGTTTCAAGCATGTCAACATCCCGTGGCAAATGAGCAGTCTTTTGTTTATGCATAGAATATGAGAATAGTCCACCATGTTCCTTTGTTCTTTATTCTTTTCTCTTTTCTCTTTTTTTTTTCCTAGGGTGCTTCATCATGTTTCTACTAGTGGCATAGTTCTCATCGTTTTTAGAGATTGTTTAACATAAAGGGACAACTGTATTTATTGGGTATTTTGTTCATTCTGACAGCTCCTGGATGTTAAAAGTACCAAACTGTCGTTTTACATGCTATGCAGGAGTGAACCAGTTCACTCTAATGTATAGTTCATCACAACCCCCTAAGAAAGTTAGAAACCAGGGCAGAAAGAATGCAGAAATTGGTACTAATAGAGTAGCAACTGAGAAGTTCAAGGATGACCACATTTTCTCTTTTTTGAATCGAAATACAATTTTAGCAAAACGCTGGTTCAGGGGTGCTAGTTATTTGGCCTCACTGGCATAGTAGTGAAAAGGCTAACCAGAGATTACATCGGAGTGTTTTCAAAATTCCAAAAGACAAATCGGCTTTTGATTTTCCGGCTTTAGGGCTCATTCTCAACACTATGGTTAGGCTGATCTATATGACGGTTTGGTCTTAAAGTAGCAGATAAAGCAAGTAAAAATTTTGCTCTCTTCTATTATACAAGTTAAATATTTTGTATCTTTTTTAAAAAATAGGATTGATGACCATTTTGATCTATGGGTTTTACCCTTTTTTTTCAAAATGGTCTATGAGTTTCAAAATTTTGCTCAGTCCTTAGGTTATTGTTGGTTTTCGATTTAATCCTTCCGTCAAATTTCGTCTCTTACATGCACAATCAGCTAACGACGGACACGTCACACCCAATAAGATCTCGCGCTTGTGTATCAATTTGAAAAAAAAAACTGACAAAAGGTTGTCCACATTGGCATATTCGTTAAAAACAAAATTGACAGGGAGGTCACCCCTTCACGCTAAGGGGTGACCTCCCCTGTTCAAATTTTTTTGTTTTTTATTTTTTTTAGCGAAGATGTCAACGTTGACAACCTTTTGTGAGTTTTTTTCCCAAATTGGTACACGTGGCGGGATCTTATTGGATGTGACGTGTCCTGCCGTTAGCTGACTGTGCATGTTAGAGACAGAATTTGAAATAAAGATTAAATCGACAAAACAACAATAACCTAAAGACTGATTTGAGTAATTTTTTCAAACGAAGATGTCAACGGGGACAACCTTTTGTGAGTTTTTTTTCAAATTGGTACACGTGACAAGATCTTATTGGATGTGAGGTGTCACGTCGTTAGCTGATTGTGCATGTAATGAACGAAATTTGACGAAATGATTAAATCAAAAAACAACAATAACCTAATGACTAAGCAAAGTTGAAACCCAAAGACCATTTTGAAAAAAGTATAAAACTCAGGGATCATTAACCCTAAAAATTACATAATGGGTGGAGAGTGGCCAACAATGACAAAGAGAATGTCGTCTCTTATTAGTCTAAACCTACTGCAACAAATCTTTAAGAGTAGTCCAAAGCTACGTGACTACCACCTCCAAGCCTAATGAACAAAGAATCTCAAACCACACCCAATAAAAGGGTAGTCCAGGGCCTTCTAACTAGTCTGTCGAACTTTCAGCGCTGGAAGCGGATGAGTACCCCATTACTGGACCTGATCTTGTGCAAGAAACTTTAAAAGGGTAGCTTTAAATAGTGTGGATTTTGTGTCAATCTTTCTTTAATTGCATTTTTAGAATATTACCGATAATTCTATTCTAATATCCCGTTGCTTATGAAAGTTTGCAGGAGCCCAAATAAATGTCTCATGGCATATTAATTTGCAAAGATATTCTAAACTATAATGAGTGTAATAAAATTCATAAAACTAATATCTAAAATCTCATAAAAAAAACATACACCAACATAGACATCTTTAACTCAAATTCGAACAATTTTTCATACAAATTTCAATATTTAAAAAAATTAATAAATTCTCTCTATGATTTTTCACCAAACTCTGCTACTTTTTTATTAAAAGATTATATTAAATCATTTCTTTATATACCTTTTTATAAACTTTAATAAAAATAAATAAATAAATAACTTTAAAACTTTTCACCAACTTTTACATAAAAATCTATAAAATTTTAATATATATAAATATTTACGATTGTATCAAAATTCTTACAAGTTTTTATAAAACAACATCCTCTGATGCGTGTTTGAATTTGAATCTAAAATTTCAACATCTTTTTAAGAGTTTGGTTCAACCAGATTGATGAAATTTTTTTTGTTGAAACAGATAATTTTATATATTTTTAAAAAAACACAAACAAAAATTACAAGCTACTAAAACAAAGAAAAGAACCCAAAATAGATGTTACAAGCGACAGCGGAGGGGCCAACAGTGAAGTGGCTATTAAAGAGGACACAAAGTCCTCAGAGGTGGCGGGCACAAAACCCGAAGCGAGAGGACCCGAGGGTCCTAGGAAACACGGAAAATTCATGAAAGAACTATCGCTGAAGGACCGCCAACATAGTTGGCGAGCCGGCTCCAAAAGAGCATTAAACTTGTAATCCCAATTGTAATTACAAACAGAAGAAAAATACATAAATAAACCTAAACAAGCCTTAAACAGAGAGGCTAGCCCAAACGGGGGAAAGTATAACATAAAACAAGCCATAAACATAGGGGCGAGCCCAAACGGGTTTATTTCTATAAAGCGTAACATAAGCCCCAGAGAAGACCGGGAAGTCTCTGGCCAGACTGGCGGCGGCGCGTGGTGGCGGGAAGACGAAATCCACGGCCCAGGAGAGAGGGAACAAGCCATAAAGGCCAGATCCAGGAAGAAGAGCAAGTGTTGAGCGGCGGAGGGTGCCTCACGCGCGGCCCCTAGCGCCTGCGCGTCAAATCCACGCGTGGGGCGCATGTATGGACATGCGTCGTCGTATCAAAGCCGAAGAAGTGGCGCTGCATCGGTCTCAACGTCCTGAATGCACCCAACAGGTGCGTGTGTGTCGAAAGCCGGTGAAAAACGTCGTTCGCCGCTTGGAAGTCACCTGCAAAAAAATCAAAAACTAAACCATACAACCATCAACACCGGCCAATCAAACCATATAGGAGGAGATGGGAGAGGGAAGGAGGTGGGGAAAAGGAAAAATGAGGAGGGGGATGAGGGAGTCGGAGCTACCCCTACGCCGTAGGGACACTTTTGTGAGGAGAAAATAGAGAGAGTTTAGAGAGATGAATTTTTTGAGAGAAGATGGTATGAATCGAAAGTATAAACGGAAAAGGAGGCATATAACATGGATTTTTTTTTAATTCTTTTTTGTAACAAGGGAAATCTTATGCGCGATCCAACAACTTGGAAGGTGATATTTTGTCATCAGACTTATCCAGCCTGGGTATGTTCGTTTTCACCATTTTTTCAGGATTCTAAGTATATTCACAATTCTACCACCGAACATATTCAGAATTCAAACACAAAAACCAATACATTTTACACAATCTCCAACAACTTTTTAATTTTTTATTCAACATAAATTTTCTCTCTCTATACTTTTTCACATAACTCCAATACTTTTTTATTAAACAATTACATCAAATCATATATCTCTCCACTTTACACAAACACCAATAAAACACTATTCAACATAAAAATTCACAACTTCACTAAAATCCTACATTTTTTCTGAAAACGAACATCACCCAAGACGTCGGATGTCCCATAAGTCTATGACATGGAAAGTACATACAAAAATATTCACGGCTTGGTTAGATCTTTGCACTCGGCCTTGTGCCGTACAAGTCGAACGAGTACTAAGTAGAAGTGAAAGGCACGCGCTAGTGTATGTATTGCTTCCTGTTTTCACGGAGGCACTGAGAACCGGTCCCGAAGTGGTGTCCGCACGTGACCGTTTATCCTTTTTTTTTTTTGGCGTTCATATTTCAAATAAAAGATTTTTAACTTGGCCATATATATTTTATTAATTTTACCTGTTCTCTTTTATGAAGACCATATGTGTCATTAGCCCATCATCATTGGCATATTTGTGCATTTGATAAAACAAACAAAATATTTAAGATCTAAAATTAACCTGTTCTTATGTGAAGAGTAATGATTCTAAGGCTGTATTTGCGTCTTAAAATTTTACACACTTTAAAATTTTAACACAATAAAAAATTACAATATAATCTCTCTCTCCCCCATCAAATCACTACTATTCACTACAAAAAATATAAACAATTACATCTCTATTCATTTTTTCACTAAACTCAATACCTAAAATTTTACAACACAAACACACCCTAAGACATGTTTGTTTGTCCAAAATTTTTGGGCTTAAAATTTCTAACAAAATAAATATATTTCAAAAAATTTTACATATAAACTTCAAATTTTTCACAAAACCCAATAAACTTTAACATTCAAAATATTCCTAAAATTTTGATAATATTTTTCAAAATTTTGATAAACAAACATACCCTTAATCTAATCTTAAGATAATTGCTCCATAAGGATATGAATTTACACAGTTGGGCTGAAAAGGGGCTAATTTGAAGAAATCCCTAAAATAAAGGCTCAATAATAATTCTTCAACTAAATATGCGATCCACAGCCACGTTCCACGATCGAATACACGAAGAAAGGAAAACTGTCTACTACCCAAAAAACCATGATAAGGTAGTTGAAAGAGAGCCCGAGAAAGGAGCAACAAGGGAAAGATTGAAAATTCACTATAAAAACGAAAGACGAAAAAGAAGAAAGATAAGCAATTCACAACGCAACAATTATTGATTCAAAGAACTGACGAGAATTTATTCCCCAATGATAAGGACATTTGTTTAAATTGTGCAAGAAAAATTTACAAGAGAATAGAAACGTATTTATTCCGAATAGCCTTCAAAAATTAACTGATTAATTAAATAGTAACGTATAGAACAAAATAATTAGACTTTTCTTAGATAATTCTTTTGATAAATAAATAAAGTCATATCATAATTTACAAGCAAGTTCTTTCGAATAACTTTAAGGGAAATTTACAAATAACTCACTGAGTTTTAGCGTATTTTTCAAAAACTCACTGGGTTTTAAAAAATTTTAAAACGGTCACTGGGTTTACAATTTTAGAATCAAAACTCACTTGACCCAACGCCGTCAGACCTATTTAACAGAAAATCCATCTCGTCCAATCACAATGTGACACGTGTAAATAAATAAATAATTTATATATTTTTTACAAAATAAAAATTTAATATAAAAAACGTAATTTAAAAAAAATTATAAATAACTCACTAAGTTTTGGCGCCTTTTTAAAAAGCTCACTAGGTTTTAAAAAATTTCAAAACGCTCACTGATTTGTCATTTTAGTATCAAAACTCACTGGACCCAACGCTGTTAGACCTATTTAACGAAAAAATTCATCTCGTCCAATCACAATGTGACACGTCATTAAATTAAAAAAAACATAATTATTCCTCTGGGTGGGGGTTGGGGACCTCCCCCTATCCTGCAACCCATAAAGACCACCGCTCGGGGTGGAGGAGCCCTCCCTCTGGGCGGCCAGAGGTGGAGGTGGAATCGGAGGGGGGATTCCTCCTCCACCGTGAAAGGATTAGGGGTCCCCAATCTTTTAAAAAAATAAAATAATAATAATTATATTTTTTATTAATTTTAGATTTATTTACTTTTAATTACATGTATCACATTGTGATTGAACGAGATGACATTTCCATTAAATAGTTCTAACACCGTTGGGTCAAGTGAGTTTTGATACTAAAATGACAAACACAGTGAGTGTTTTGAAATTTTTTAAAACTCAGTGAGTTTTTTTAAAAATGCGCTAAAACTGAGTGACTTTATTTGTAAATTGTTTTTTAAATTACGTTTTTTTATTAATTTTATTTTTTATTTATTTAATGACACATGTCACATTGTGGTTAGACGAGATGTATTTTTCGTTAAATAGGTCTAACGACATTGAGTCCAGTGAGTTTTGATTCTAAAATTATAAACCCAGTGAGTTTTTTGAAATTTTTTAAAACCCAATAAATTTTTGAAAAAAACTCTAAAACTCATTGAGTTATTTGTAAATTTTCCTAACTCTAAATAAAAGGTTGGAAAAACCAAAAAATAATCACTTCAAGTAAAAAGGATGAGCAACCATCATGGTTTGGATCCCAACCAATTGCCTCTCCTGACTTCCTAAGCAAAATCATACATCTGACAGCTGCCCACCTTTAGCTTATTGATTGGGGGATTTTTTTGAATTCTACTTTTTTTGTTTTCAATCTCATCCAAACGGCTCACGACAATTGGTGGCACGCAACATTGAAGTCGGGCTAGGTTCTAAATCAGGTCCATTTGGAGGACTTTTCTTTCGCTTTGACTTGGTCTTCACGATCAAAGCTTCACCCACGGGGAAAATAAAATTAAAATTAAAATTTGAACTTCTTAGAGATGTTTATTTGTTAATATTTTAAATATTAAAATTTATAAAAAATTTAGTATATACGTAAATATTAAAAATTGTGAAATATATTTATTTTGTTGAAAATTTAGATATTAGTATCAAACATCACACCTATAAACTTTTTTCAACATGAGTTTTAAGGAAATATTATTAAATACTGACTACTTGTAACTTTAGTTGTAAAGTCCATCCATGGGAAAGTTCCGTGTAAGTTCCTCTATAACACGTTTGCTTGGACGGTTTCCAAGTGAAGTAGTTCTCTCTCTTTCTTTTCTTTTTTGCCTTTTTGTTTAGCAGAATTTCAAACAGAAGGCTTAGGTATTGACCAAGGACAACGGACCACCATTTTTGTACTCTATAAAAAACAAAAAAGGACATCCCAGAACAAATATTAAATATTAATGGCGTATTTAATAGTAATAACAATAACGAAACACAGGGTGTTACATGTTGTCCTTCCTTTTTTCTGAATTCCACACATCCTCTTAAGAGTTTGACGTAGATCTTTTCTAATATTTTATTGGTCGTGGCAGATTTTAATTCTTTAAATGTAAATTACGTTAAGATGTCTTCGTCTTTTGCCTGATGTCATCAATATTCCTCGACATCCGAAATGTTCTAAATTTATATCCAGCTTGGGCCTTGCGTGACCCGGCCTGTCGGTCTAAATAGACTCGCTTATTCTTCTTCCCCTATTTTTTAAAATCCAAAAAAAAAATTGTATTACAGGCATCCGTTGTAATCAAACGTCTAATACCATTCCTAAACGTTAAACCCCTCAAAGAAATGAGAAAAGTATGTATTTCGAATATTTTTATTGCTTAATTTAACTCAAGTGTTAGTGATGATGGACTTTTAAGTATAAAGATTAGGCACTGACTTAGAGATTCAAATCAATACATGCGCAAAAAAACTTACAACTTAAATAGAGGTTAATCGATGGGTCGATTGTCTCTTCAAAATTTGTCGTGACGTTAAACCTAATTCGTGTAGATATTGAGTTGTATTCGTTTTTAATCCTATCAAGATAAATGTGTACTCGAATTTTTTTTATTATCAATAATAAAAATATTTGTTTGCATTTTTTATATTTAATTATAGTTTCATCTTTGTTACTAGTAAAGGTAAATTTAAGAGGTGCGGATAGAATTATGTTGAAAGGTAAGTGGTTTATGATATAATAATGGAAACTTGCTTAAAATATAAGTTCGGCGAAAATTTGAAAAGCAAAAGAGGTTCATTCGAGTACGCGTTCTTGCTCCCAAAAAATGAAAAAAAGGAGTAGACAACGCTTACTCCAATCTTTTACCACTGCAGTGCAGTCTACCACTTTTGGTAATTTCCCATTCAACCCTTGGAAGGAGGAAAAAGAAATATCTTTTTAAATTCTCAACCATTTTCCTTCCTCTTTCTCCTTACTTCCTCCCAGCCTTTTTTCTCCTCTTTGGCTTTGGCTAAGCTCTCAAACCAGCGTGGCTATGAGAAACCCCTTCAAGCCTCAACCTGTTCTGCAAACATTTTTCCTTAAAGGAATCATTCACTGATCTTTTCTTCAGCAATTATTATTCAGATCATAGCTTCCACCTCTTTTTGGCTTCTGTTACTTCACCTTAAAACCGTCCATAGAAACAAATCCAGTTGTTTCTCGGGGTGCTAATGGTCTCTTGATTCGTATATTCATATTTTGAGGAATGGGTATTGGCTTAAACATGCAGGAAATGGTTGCGTTTTTATGAGGTCAGCTTCCTTTTTGTTCTTTCTCTCACTTTCTCTAAAACATCCGAAATAATAGTCAGTGATATTTGTTCTCTCAAAGCTTTTGCTTTCTAAGAAGTTGATACTTTGCTGGTGTGCTCGAAGAAGTAGGAAAAGAAAATTGATGAGTATTTTCAATCATGGATTTCTCATTGTTTGGGAACTGAGAAATAAACGACTTTCACTTCACTGAGGACAATTGGGTGTGGATTAGGCAGTATTTTATTTTATGGAAACGGAAACAACGGATTACATGCGATCTATATTTTTTTTCTTCTTCTTCCCTTTGACTTGTTTAAAGTGAAGTTACCCTCGATTTGCCCTTGTTTTCAGCATGAAATGGATTATTTTGGTAGTTTGGCTCTCGATTTCATTCATATAGTAGGTGCAGTTGAAAACAGATCTAGAAAGAGCGTGGCTTGCTTTGTAATATTCTGTTTTCATTTCGCTTTTTATGCCTTGACTTCTATGTTCATAATATGTTTGTTTCCCATGGTTTCCCCCTGTGGACTCTACTGCTATTTAAATTGTTTGTCTAGAAAAGGATGTAAAAAGAGGAGGCCGATTAAACCAATGTACATGAGCTCTGTTAAATAGGGCTCCCGAATATAACATTCTCTGAATGTCTCTGAATGTGTATTACATAACTTTTTGGTATGGTGGACGCGAGCTTTCCTATTTTCAAACCTATTCCATCATCAAACAATTGGCTCGAGCTTATACTTTCTTTCCTTTTTGTCGGCTTCTTCAGCAATCAAATAGAGGTTAGCGTATTGATTCATTATTTGTCTTCAGATGGAATGTAAGAGTTGTATTTTGTTTGTATTTGCTTCCATTTATAGTGAGGCTGAGCATATGTCCTTTTCCTTAATGGTTTTTGGTTTAAACTCATATCATATTTCTCAAATGTTGTCATTCTCAACTTCATTTTTGGCATGATATGTATTTCTTCGAATCTGTTTTGACTGTGGAAAACGGAGCATATAAATGTTGTATCATCTTTTGGAGAATGTGCGGTGTCAGTTACTAGTTTTTATTTAAGCCTCTGAGTTTATCTCTTGACCTTGCAGAAATCTGACTTGACATACAAATTGTCTTGGGGAAGTTTCTTTATAATGGGTAGAGGTAGAGGAAAAGGAAAGAAGCGATTTGCTTCTGCAGCTCGTGATGATCCTGGAAGCGGCGAAGAGGGGAAAATTCCAGCATACAGGAGAAGAGGAAGGCCTCAAATTAAACCATTGAAGGATGAAATCGAAGAAGAAGAAGAGGAAGATGCTGAAAAGGCAGAAGAAGATGGTGAGGATGCTAAAGGTAAGATTTCTAGAAAAGATGCGAACAATCAGGCTACAATAGAGAACGGACGGAAGAGGAAGAGGTCTGCCCAGGTGAAAGAAAATACAGAGTCGGTCGGAATTGAGGATGGCATTGGAACAAAATCAAGTCCTGAGGATTCAACAAAGTCTGTTGGATTCCGTCAAAATGGAAGTAGGAGGAAAAACAAGCCTCGCCGGGCTGCTGAAGCTGGTGTTGAGTGCAAGTGAGCTCAGATTAGCTATTTTGCCTCGGATAAACTACAACTATGGAGCTGGGCTACGTTATCTTACATATGGTTTTTTGTAATTCCATTGTTATCTGCTTTTTGGTTTTTGTAATATCTTGGCTCCATTTCCTGTTTATGAATGATTTTGTTTGGGAGCAGATTATACTCTGCCAGAATTTTGCATGGAGCTAGCACCTTTAACAATTATTTGTTACTTTTATGCTATTTGCCTTTTGTTACGAGTGACCAGAAGCTTCTATTCCCTCTGCCAACAAACTTTTCTCTTCCACATACTCTGAAATGAATCAAATTACCTAGTTTCTTTTTCAGTTTTTTCATTATCTTTCCTTCCTTCAACGCACTTTGGTTAGGTTTATATCTATGAATGCGCACCTTTGAGGGAATCTCACAAGTTGGTAATAACAGAACAGTGCTTGGGTATCCATGATATCCTAAATCTGCTTGATACAGGTAGGGGCTCAGAGAATGAAACTGAAGACTTGGAGCTGGAAATTAGAGTATAACTGTTGTGGATTAAAACAGGCTTGCTGAGGAAGTATTGATCACAGATATGGCTATAAAATGGTCTATGTTTTCGAAAGCTAATATGCTACATCAGGCACTGAGAACTTCGTACAACATGTAGACAGATACATGTTCGGGGGGACTCTTGCTCATTGTGACACGGCATCCTTAAACACTACAACAAATTATATGCAGAAAAACCTGTTGTGAGTAGGTTTGATGGTCGGTGCATCTTGGATTTGGCTCATTCGGAACATGCTTTATATTCCTTAAAAATCTGAATGGTTGGTTCTTAGTTTACTTTGTTCTGCAATGCTAAGAAACCAAGGGAAGCCATCAATGTCTGCAAACTAAGAAAGCACGTACTTTATGGTCCACCCGTTTTCAATGTTTGGGCCTTGGCGCACCAAAATACAATCTCTTTGGGCCTTGTGTGGAATGGAAATTGCTAGGGTCCAACCGTCCAAGTCCAATTATGCCATCCTTGTGCCAGGGGCCCAGGGCTGTCGGCTGAGTCTAATGACCATGAAATTAAGTGAACACAAAAATTTATCAAAATTAAAATTGTGTTGGTGTTAAAAAGAGGTGTTATTGAAATTGGTAAATGAGTGATAAAAATAAAAGTAAAATTTTGAAGTGTGTTTGATAAAAATAAAATTTTATTAAGATTTTATTAAAATTTTGAAAAGCCAAATGCTACTGCCTCCAATCAAATTCCATATCATGCTTTTCGATGGTTTTGAAAAAAATATTTAAATGATCAACAAATTAGTTCATCTGGTTTAAATTTTAAAGAGTTGGTTATGTAATCACCAATACGATACACATGGTTTTCCATTCACACCACCGTTAATCTCTGACTGATATGTTAATATTATCTAAGTGTTTAAAAATAGATATATTAATGTATTCCACAGGAGATTAATAGAAATGTAGACAGAAATATCTTGTATTGATGATCATATAAATTAAATAGTTGAAATTTAAACTATATTGTAACAAATTCAAATTTCAGGGAACATTTCAACCGTTTCAGTATTATTATTATTACGTTAATATTATGTTCTCCAGGGGGATACACAGTTCTGCTGTATCCTTGGATTGCCACCAGTGTGACATAAAAAGGCACATACCATAATTGTTCACAAAAAAATAGGTTATTTCATAGGAAATCAGACTTCGTACTAAACAAATTCACAATTACTTTGGGAAATAAAAATTGATTATATGCATGTTTCCGCACCGTGTTCCTTCCATACAGAGTGCGAGGGGGAAACACCTTGACGTGGGCATTTTTCCTCGGTGGCCCACGTGTCCAAAGTTTTTGTTCGAGAAAATCTAAACTGCACGTTCGAGAATCAGAAGGAGAACGCATTAATCGACCTGCACTCCAAACAATACTTGGAACTTTGGAAGGTCAATCACGGAGCCTGGTAGCTTTGGTTAATTTTATTAAGCGGCGGGGAGGGGACTGATCAGGCTCCGCCTACTAAAATTTTATCTATTTTAAAATTTTAATATAATAAAAAATTATAATATAATTTTTCGTCTCATCAAATTATTATTTTTTATTATAAAAAATTACCTTTATCTTCTTATTTTTTTATACACTTTAATATCTAAAATTTTAATCCCTAAGGTCGAAAGATAAGGTCAAATCTGTTCAAAAAGGTATTTGTCAGTGGGATACTTTACCGATTTGTATAGACCTGACATGATTTCTCAAACCAATAATTGTTTTACTATTTCTACAGATATATGAATGCGAATGTAGTGGATCAGGATTCAGAATAATGAGGAAAATTGCTAATTTTGAACATTCTTCCGTGTTTGTTGCTGTAAATAGTATCTAATTTACTGCAAATAGCATTTTTAAGGTTTACAAAAAAAAAAGTTTAATATTTTTTTTACGATCTCGGGTATTGGATATTTTACTTTAACTAATTTTTTTTGAATTTCTTCAATCTTTAGTTCCATAAATAAATAATTATCAAACAATAAATGTTAATATTTTTTCTTTTGTCTCCAACTTGAGGTAATAATTTTGATTGTTAAAAATTTGAATCATGTAAGATATTTTATATAAATTAGTAAAAAGATAAAGAGGGATAAAATTTAAATTAATATTATAATAAAAATTAATAGTTTTATAAAAATAAATAATTTTTTTTATAATTTTTTTAATCACGCCTAAATTTTTGACTATCACGTAAGGCCAACTCGGCCTACAAATCCGCTGAAATATCAGTGCTACCAATTGCATTAGAAAAAAAGATATCTTGTGACTCTAATTGCATTAGAAAAGTCTTGAATCCAGTTTTTTTTTTAAGAAAATGTAATTAGTATATTAATATTTGAGAAAAATACAGTTAATTCAAAAATTAAGGAAATGCTAGAAGGCCAGTAATAAAGATTAAGTGGACCCAAATAACCTATAATATGCCGAAGTCGGATATTCAAAAATTAATTTAATAATAATACCTAGAGCTAAAAATAATCACACTCGACCACAAGTGCCAAGAAGTACAAACATATAACCGACTTCAAAAGCTAGCGAACAAAATAAACCAACAACGTATACAAGCAGTAAAAAGTAAAAGAGATAAATGTAAAATTAGTCCATATGCTATAAATAAAAATCGATTTAGTCTTTGTGATATGAAAAATATCGATTTAGTCCTTGTGATTTCAGAAAGTGATAAAATTACTCCTTGATGGAGGACCAATAACAAACGAAAATAGAATCACAGGGACTAAGTCGATATTTTTCATATCACAGAGACTAAATCGATTTTTGTGTATAACACAATATTTTGCATTTATCCCAAAATAAAAACACAAAACAATAGTAAATCGACAATACAGTACGAGAGTCGGGACAAAACCCAACCACCGCACATGACAGACTGCAGATTCCACCTTAATGCGACGAAGAGAGGAGAAGAGAGAAAATGACAGCTTGAAACAGTACCAAAAAAAAACAACCAGAGCCCAACAAAAAAACGGCTGAATCTAACCGGAAAGAATTGGGAAGCGGCAAGAAGGGGATAGCAAACGAGCCGGGTGAAGGGGGTTCCCCCTCTTTTTAAGAGAGATTTTCAATAGGGAAAAAAAATAAACAACTTAATAGGGAGATTTTTGTGCTTTAGAGAGAGTTAAAGATGAATTTTAAGAGAATATGAAAAACAACACAGAAAGAAAGATCACATCTGTTGCAGAGCAGCAGAGATGCTTGTAAAGTGGTTTGTCTGTGTGTGGAACTCTGTTCCCAAAAATGTCACATCTGGGCTTAGTAAACTACCTTTCCCGATTCCCAATGGGTTTCCCCCGGACCTGGTCCGACACGAACTAAACTGGGGGTTTGGAGGCGGGACATTGACTACCCACTCGATGATGAAAAGTGAATAGTTCGACTGATTTTACGACGAGACAAATTTACCCTTAATCTTTTAGGTCACGTGAACCTAAATTGAAGTATGAGGACATTTGGGTGAAATTTTTAAAAGGCTTAAATATTGACTTTTTAAAAAAAATATTGTGGTTTGATTTTTTTCTTAAAATATTTCTGAGTTTCAATTTGTTGTCTCACTGACTATGTGATGACCTACATTCCCATAAGTACTCCTCCGTGTTGATTCCGTTTTCAATTCAACGGGAGATCTTGAGGTGTTAATATTTGACACGTGATAGCCAATATTGAGATGACACATGGAAGATTCGCTGACATAGCGTCTACACCTGTGGTTCCCGCTGTGGCCACGTTATCCACGAAATAAAATTCCCTAGATCTTCTTCATTTAAGGTTCTGATATATGCGATTCCGGGTTAGGTTTTGGGAACCAGTAATTTTGAGGACAAAGTTTGCCTTTTGGCCTTGGATCTCGAGCTTTGGTAAACCTTTCCGCTTGAATTTTGAGGTTTTGCAATTGAGAAATTGTGGTTTTGTGGAAACTTGGGGTAATTGGTGGTGAATTGTGGGAATTTGAGTGGTGGCGAAAGGGATCGTGCAGGAATAGGGTTTGGTAAATGGATTCGAATCCTCCATTCCAGGTGGAGGATCATACGGACGAAGATTTCTTCGACAAACTGGTTGACGATGAGTTCGGGCCCACTACCACCACCGGAACAAACTCCCAATTCACTAATGGCAACGATTCTGACGACGCAAAAGCTTTCGCGAATCTGACAATCGGTGAGACAGAAACTACACATTGGGGATGGAAGGGGGTTTGGGTTTCGACTTATTGGGAAAAATTGCACAATTGGCCTGAACATATGGGGAAATACCTAGGGTTCGAGAAAGCCACGATGATTTAGGAAAAAATTCCGAGTGTTCAGGGGACAGGAAATGTTGAGTGTCTGGGCGAAGCATGGACTTTTGCTAACGTGACAAGGGCAAATTTGGAATTTTATTTCTTGGACAACGTGGCCACAACGGGAACCACAGGGGTAGAAGCTATGTCAGCGAATCTTCCAAGTGTCATCTCAGTATTGGCTATCACGTGTCAAATGTGGACACCTCAGTATCTCCCGTTAAGTTGGAGACGGAATCAACACGGAGGGGTACTTATGGAAATGGTAGGTCACCACAGGGGTAGCGGGACAACAAATTAAAACTCAGGAGTATTTCAGGAAAAAGTCAAACCACATGGGTATGTGAAATATTTAAGCTTTTTTAAAATTTGAATTCATTTAAAAAAATTTAGTTGATGTTTAAATTTTTATTAATATTTATGTAAAATTTGTTGATTTGTATTGATATTTATAAAAAATTATATTAATATTTATGTAAAAGTAATATTAAAAAAATTAATATATAAATTTAAAATTTTTAACAAAATAAGCATGTCTAATGTATATGCATGCCAGTAAAAACAAATAAAAATAATGTCACCCTTTTCTGTATTCTTCATAGAAAAAATAGTGTCACAATTGTCTAAACCTCAAAATTTTTGAATTGGTATTCAGTATCACCTGCCATTCGGTCACCCCAAATTACACATTCGCGATACTCTAAGTATTACCGAGGAGGTCGGTCCAAAGTTTTTAGACTTGTAGTCCTAGATTGGCTACATATTTTTATGGACGCCGCCCATCATTTTCAGATAATGTACTTGTTGGACAGTTGTATACGAGAATTTGTGCGGGTTATGATGAAACATTTTCCAAACCGAACTTATCTCCGATAAGCGATAACCCAACTCGGGTAATCTAACGGTTAGGCGCACATGGAATCACGTTGTCGTACTTAAAGATTTTACATCTTTGGATTTTTTTTGTTCGGTTCCAACTTCTGACAATTTCGAGTATGTGATTTTCGTTTTCAACAAAGGCTGCGTTTGCAACCAAAACCATCCTCAAAATTTTATCTCTCCTAATAAAATATTTTAATATAATCTCTATTTCCCATCAAAAATATAAAAAATTACATCTCTTCATCTTTTTACTAAACTCAAAACCAACACATATTTCCATACCAAAAATATTACAACACAAACACAACCAAAATAGCTTTCGTGGTCACTAATTTATATAATAAATTAATATCTCCCCCTACTCTCCTTTAGATCACTCACCTGACACCTATAATGCCCATGTGGTCGTCACCATCAAAGAGAACACGCCACAGGCCCACGTGTTCAAAATATTAATAATAATTTTTAAAAATTATTAAAATATAAAGAAATCAATATAAAATTATGTATATATAATATTTTAAATCACCTCACCACCTATAAGAGTGCGCCACATGTGCAAAATGATAATAAGAATAAAAAAATTAAAACATACAAGAGAGAGACAAAAAATTTAAAAGATATACACATGAAGAAATTAAAAATTGAAATTAATGCCTGACTACAAAAAGTATTTGTCAGGAAAAAGTAGAAGGAACGGACTACATATCTGATAAAAAAGTATTTTTTTCCTAATTTGTTATTTTTTTAAAAAACAATTTTATATTTAAAAAAACATTAAAAACATAATTTTTTTTTTAAATTATTGATCAAGTTTAATTTTGAATGACACTTATCAATTTATAATTAAAACGTATGTGTGAATAAACTTTTTAAATTATTTGATAAAAATTATAAATTCAAAATATCCGTGATTAACTTGTAAAGAATATTTATTATAATAAGTAAAAACGTTGGATTAAATAAGATTGTGTTTGGGTGTTATAATTTTAGGGTGTTTGATTTGGAGAAAAAGTAAAGAGAGAAGTAATTTTAAATATTTATTATAGTGAAAAGTAATGATGTGATAAAGAGAAAAATTATATTGTAACTTTTTATTGTGTTAAAATGGACCCTAAGTACATTACTGGCTATTTTATACACGCGATTTTATTGTGGTTGACAGTTACCAAATAAGTACATTATCATCTAATTAAGAATAGCTGGAATAACTAATTTGTTACAAGTTAGTTACTTCATAGACTATCTTATTAAAGTAAAAATTATAGGAAGTAGTTTGTCATTATTCAAAACCAAAACAACTGTAATGCAATTAGGATTATTATTTTTTTTTTCTGAATAGATGGAAGGAGTTCGTTTGGTTAACTTTTATGGCCGTTGATAATGCTAGAGGGGGATCTTTTGAGAGTGGCACAGAATTTTGAGGCTTTTAGGTCCTAGAAAATATCTTAGCTCCTTTAAAATATCTAGTAGGTTGGGTACCAACTTCACTTTTTTTTGGGTTCGGATTGAATTGTTCTATGATCAAGAATATGAAACTAATGTGGTCATTTAGGGCCAGTGAGCTCGCTCAAGTGGCACTTCTTATTTTTGGGAGGGTTCCTTCCGAGGATTGAATCCTCTTACCTCTTTCTCCTGCAAGCTTAGCGTGTTTTGCTTAGAAAAAGCAAAAAAAAATTGTAGTCATTTAGGGGCATGTGGCGTAGAAGAACAAAAAAAAATTACGGGCAAGTGGATTTCGAAATTCTATAACCAATAGGCGTATTGTACAAACACTTTGAAGAACAAAACTACTTGCCTCTCTCTGAAGCCTGGATATTTGATTGTTTCCGATTACAGAAAAGGGTGCTAGTTTTCCATCAAAAGACGTGCTAAAATAAATTTACTCCGGAACCCAAGTTTTAAAAAATATTATTTTATTTCCTAAAAGTAAAAACTAATACTTTTAGTGAAAATAATGCAAGACACTGCACATTATTCGACAAGAACCAAGTTGAAACCCACAAATCAAGAAAGCCGGGGCTTTTTTAGACTTCACATAATCCTCAAGAAAATCTTGTGCCCCGTAATGGCATCCATGCGGCCATGCCCCAGCCATCACAACCGGAAAATGAGACAGGACAGAGACAGAGGGAGAGGGAAGGACGAAAGTCCATAACAAACAGCTACAGTGATAGTTAGCATATAAAGGCCCAAAAGGAGCTTCATTAATTCCTCTATCAGAACTATATCGACACTTTTGTTTGCTTCTCTCTCCTCTCTTTAGTGCCTTTTCCTCCATTATTTGGCTTCGAACAGTTCCCTCAGTGTACGGTACTACAGAAGTACAGCACCTCAGCCTCTTTCTCAGCTGGCATGGCAGGTCCCTCCTTTTCTTAGCCTCTCCACTATCTCCATCTACATCACCCTCTCTCTTCACTTCTAAACAAATCTCTTTCTCTAACCTTCTCTGACGACTCAAAAGCAGCCACACTGCTAGAATTACGGACAGTGTTATGGGGCTCGAAGTTGCAATGAATGGGCTTTAGAGGGTGCGAATGGAAATGGGTACGGGTTCTCTGGCGGATTCAGGAGGCTCCTCTTCTGCTTCCCCACCAATCTCCTCCTCCTCCTCCGAGTCACTCAACGGCTTGAAATTCGGGAAGAAAATCTACTTCGAGGATGCGGGTCCCGGGGCTCTGACCAAACCTTGTGATGGGACCTCCGTGTCCGAATCCGCCCCGCCGAAGAAGGGAAGGGGTGGTGGGGTATTGCAGGGGGGTCAGCCATCTTGGTGTCAGGTTGAAGGGTGCAAGGTAGATCTGAGTGATGCTAAGGCTTACTATTCCAGGCACAAAGTCTGTGGCATGCATTCCAAGTCGCCTAAGGTCGTTGTTGCTGGCCTCGAGCAGAGGTTTTGCCAGCAGTGCAGCAGGTCAGCCAGCTCTCTCCTATGTTTTACTTATCTTTTTCGGTTGCAATTACAAGAGAAACGCTTTATTTTGTTCCAATGTTTTTGAAATTTTCGGCGTGGTTTGGTTGGTCTTAGTTTGGGGTACTGCACTGGTATTTGGTTTGGTTTTGTGTTTGTTGGGTCTGGTTCTAATGTTTTCTGGTTCATCTGGATCGTTATTTTTTACAAATTTGTACTTTTTTTAAGTTGTATTGTTTGACGGCTGTGTCATGGTCTTCAGTGCTTGGACATTTTTGTTTGTTTGACGGCTCTGAGTCGGGAATTAAAGTGGTTTGCTGTTGGGGCTGTTTATTTGCTGTTTTGTGATTCGACAGTTGTGGGTGTTTTCTTTTCCATTTTTCTCATTCTGTTGGGGGTGGGGGGTGTTGCCGTAGACATTTTGGTCTTATGTTAGTACTGCTGTTATAGTCACACCATGCCTAATTGTCCACTAATCGGGATTGTTTATGTTCCTGAATGACCTATTGTTGTTGATGCTGCGGGATATTGGATTCATTTTGTTGATGTCTTTTGGATTTATTTCTTGGGTGTCTGTGGGGACAAAGAATTATTTTTAGCCTGTTGTTTTGTATGTTCTGAATGACATTTTGTTTAGTCTTGTGTGAATGTGTTTGTATTGTCAATAAGTATAGAAAGTAAACATTGCTAATATCCAATTGTACTTGACTCGACGCAGCTCTTCCTTCTGTTATTGTTGCTATGTTTTGGTCTTGTGTCTCCATATCTCTACTAGTAGACACTGCCGTATCTCGGCCATCTCGTAAAAACTTCGTCCCTGGTGCGAGTAGTTTTTTTTTTCATAGGCCAACGTCTTAAGATAACCTGACCTATGAAATATAATCTAATATGAAACGTCAAAGTGGCTCTGTTTCGTAATATTCGCCCCATGTCAAAATCCGTTCCTTTAATATCCCTTTGGTGTAACTTATATAAAAAAAATCCCTTTGGTGTCATGTAGAGAAAATATGTGGTTATTGTCTACTCTATCAGTATCTCTATGGGAAGGATAGTACTCCTCATGTAATAATCTAGAATTGCAATAGAAAAGAAAAAGGCACTTTTAAATGCGTGCACCATGAATTTTCTAGTTCTCATTCGCGAGTCTAATGGCTGACCAATAGCTATGTTCTTTTGGTGCTTTGAAATGTTTTATTCTGCACCTTGATGTGCTAGTTAAAAGTTCCAAAGAAAATTCTGGATATAGAACTCAGAAATGGGCAATCACGAGGGATATGAGTTGAGAATGGACCGACCCTCATGGTGAAACCCCATTTGTATTTTTTTGTTTGTAAGTGAAGGTAGCGTCTTCAATTCTGATGTCGATTTTTCTGGAGAATCCATAAAATGCGAAAGAAAGATTTTGAGATTTTTCTAGTGAGCATATTGAAGTTGGATTGGGTGTGCCTAGTCTTTGGTGGGAATAGAGATGGTGTACTGATGCAACTGAAGCATATGGGCTGCCAAAATAAATGCAAGCAGTTGGCATGTCCCGTCCTTCAAAAACAAAGAAGACCGTCATTTACGATGTATTGAATTGTGGTCTAATTGTAATTCTGTTGTCTTTCTTGTAGCAGTTTCTCTAAGATCTGGAGTAACTTTACTGATGAGTGCCTCTGTACTGAAAGAACCAAGTTGGCTACCAATGTCTTTACTTCAGAATTTTCAGTTCAAGTAGTAGGTTCAGTTCTTTTTGAAAAGGGCATGTATCTGATAAATTTGTTGCTGACATCTGTAGGCGATGGCAAATTTTGGGTTGCTCGAATGGACAGTAGTGGGTCGCAGAATAGTTAACACCCTCGACTTTAGCAATCCTTGATATTCTGATACTTTGAAAATATGTTGCCTATAGGATGCTCAGATTAATCCAGGGACATGCTAGATACAACTGATCAATAAACCATAATATCTTGTACAGCCTCAACTTTGGTTTTAATGTTTTTATTCCTTTTTGTGGTTACCTCATCTAATTTGAATTCATAGTTTCATGAAATCATAATAGTAAGGAACTCTTCTAGATACAGAGTTTGGGCTCCTTGCTTACTTAAGTTTGAGCAACTTGTCTCTGCACATTCTTTGGCAATAAATGGATGACAGTTTAAGGCTAATAAATTTTTCTAACTTCAACTTGCGAGGTGCAATGAAGAGTATGCCACATGATGCTTGGCAAGCAATTAGTTAGTCCATGATTTATCTATTTATTTTAGGTACTAGTGTGGTTTGCTATAATTCTTTGCGAGAGATTCTTTTTGTTTTCAAATTACTTCTGAAGGGTTTGTTTGTTTCAACTAATGGATGGCTATGCTTTATTTGTCCAAACTAATAGCTACTCTTTGAGTCAGATTTCATCAGCTTCCTGAGTTTGACCAAGGAAAACGAAGTTGTCGTAGACGTCTTGCTGGTCATAACGAGCGAAGGAGGAAGCCGCCACCTGGATCCTTACTGTCGTCTCGCTATGGCAATCTATCTTCATCTATCTTTGGTTAGACACTTTCAACAGATGATAATTTTCAAACCCCAACTTTGCTGTTAAACTTACAGATGCACGTGATTTTTAGCTTATATGTTGGTTCATTTGCGTGATCCTTGAAATGACAGGCAACAGCGGCAGAGGAGGGTTTCTGATGAACTTTACTGCCTATCCAGCCCTTCCTGGAAGGGATTCATGGCCAACTACAAGATCGTCTGAGCAGGTACCTGGAAATGAAAGTACCACTTCGACCGGAAAGTGTCTTCCACAGCCATGGCAAAGCAACACTGAAAATCTTCCATCTGATCTTTATCTGCATGGTTCAGCAAGGGGGATTGGTTATCCCGGTCCCCGAATTCCTCCGGGAGAATGCTTCACAGGAGTCACTGACTCAAGCTGTGCTCTCTCTCTTCTGTCAAATCAAACATGGGGCTCCAGAAACCAGGTATCAGGTCTTGGGATGAAGGACTTGATCAATGCTGAAAGGGGACCTTTGGTTCAACCTGTGGCTCCTCATGGTGCAGTTGTCAACCAGTTCCCATGCAGCTCATGGTGCTTGAAGGGCAATGAGTCTGGTGGCAGTTCACATGGGATGTCACCTGATCTGGGTTCAAGTCACGTTTGTCAACCTCTTCACGGTCAATTTTCCGGTGAGCTTGAGCCGTCCCAGCAGAATTGGAGGCAATACATGGAATCTGGGCACTCAAAGGCTTATGGCTCCTCTACCGAGCAGTTGCACTGGTCCCTTTGATTGCCCCTTTTGTGCTCTGGTTCGTGTGGAAACCATATGTGGATTAAATAAGTTGAATGTTGGGCAGGTGATCGTGTGCCTCTCCTGTTTGGGATGGACCCAAACCAACTAGTAGTCTAATGCTGTTCATGAAAATTGTAAAAACTAAGCTTGGGTGTACCCTTGCACTACCTAAGTTGCTTGTTGCTACTGTTTTGAATCGTCTGAAGTATGTTTGGTGGGTTTGTATGGTTGATAGAGGAGTTAATCTCCTGCATTTTGCCTTCTGATAGGTTCTGGTGCCATCGGTTCTTTTGCTGCTGCCTGGCCTTGGCAGCAAGGACACGCTAATTTGCCGCAGCAGCGGCTATACGTTAACTATGATAGTTGTCCTTTTACGATTTGTTTTTCCTGATCAATATCACATTAGAGAATTCCAATGGTGCATAGTCTCAGTTACACGTCCTCAGGGATACAATTAGCGTCCGGATATCCAAACGCTTCGTCTTTAGCAGCCATTTGGCCCCGCGGGTGTGCTTTTCTATCCCTTTTGCGGGCTAATCCATGGATTACACGTGGATTGGAGGAACGAGACTTGATATATTGACTAAATTGTCACATGAAACTGGAGTTCTGATTTGCTCCTTGTCTCTACACAGAATCGTCTAATTTGTTAGTGTCTTGACATCTACATACGCGTTAATTTATGCACTGTCTCTCTATCCTCCAATAGAAGATATAATTGGAGACTTTTACAAGGATGCAGTCGTCATCCTATACGACAACCCGGGATCATATTGCTCCTCGGTAATAGTTCCCAATGATCTCATCGCGTCATTGGGGATGGCAAAATGACAGAGATGACCCACTTGCAAGAAATTGATATTTTGCACCCGATCTTCCATCAGAAAGCAGTCTAAGTTCAGTGGTCGTCTTCATCAGTTCCCGGGCAGTTTGCCAACAGTGCCTCCGTTGATTCATACTGAAAAGAAACGGTGTTTTGTTTTTTTTTTGAAAGGGCGTGGGGCGGAGGATAATTCATTAGAATTCGGTGTTTAGAATCATGAACTCGTAATTTTGGGTACCCAAAAAATAATAAAAAAAATTCTAAATTCTCTCAGCAATTTCAGTATCACCTTAAAGCACTGAAACTTATAGCAACTTACCCGACATCCACAGAAGAGGCAGTATTGATATACATCTCTCAGTTTCATCAATATATTCAGCAAATCCTGCATGCAGTAGAGAAAAAAGGAAGTATTAGAAAACCCAAAAACGGTTGTAGCTAAGCATACAGGAAGCATATAACGGGAATACCCTCAGAGAAAAAGTCAAAAAAGAAAACATCATTCGGTTCACAAGGGCATCTTTTGAGTAAAGGACAATTTTTTTTTACTTATAAAAAAAAATTGAACCAAAAAGAAGGGTGAAGCCAGATCAAACAAAACAAACGGTTTGAATCATTTCACTTAGTTTCGCCCACAGGCCTCTCCACACCATAAAATCCCTCCTATTTCTTTCTAACCAAATGCACTAACCGGCATGAAGGGGATACTCTCAAACTGTTAGATACTCCACTCCTCCCAAGTTTACCTATTAAAAAGCCGCCTCGATTTGATGTACTACTCTAGGCATAGCCAATTGAACCGCCAAACAATGAGAACATGGGTAAAAATGCAAGAAAAAATAACCTCAGTGCATGAGTTTCAAATTACAGAGAAAAAGGAATGAGAAAAGACAACTTGTGGAAAGAAAATCTTTTAAGAATAAGCAATTCAACACAAGTCTGAGATCTGAAATATAAATGTTGGACTTAACCACCCCAACCTCCCTCATCTACCACCTTTCTCATATCCAACAAACCAACCACGTTTAAGCTGTTTGTGCTCTTCATACTTTTTCATCATAATTGTCATACAGGAACCTCTTTCTATGAATTGTCAAAACGACTCTGTTCTCAAACAAGGTATGCACAGTCAAAAAATTGAGACAAACCAAATTCTACATCCAGATGGGCCTTAGTTATAACTTATTACATGTCATAACAGTTAACTTTGTTTTATATCCTGGCGAAAAAGTGACATATGTCACCACACAGTATGATTGATGCGGTCCAAGTTAATGTTGCACAAGACAACTTAAGCAAGTAACATATGTTACCACACAGTATAGTTGACGGAATATAAGTTCATGTTGCACGAGAAAACTTAAGCATCCACATAATAGACATTATTGGCCATGCCATTGCTTATAAAGAGCTCTTAATATTTATAGATAAATTAACAATGCAAAGCTGAACAGCTATAATATGACAACCATCACCTTTTTCCATGCATGAAAGACGAACAAATTAATCACATCTCCAATTTAAACTCTAAAAAACAAAACAGCTCTCACTCAATTGTAAGAAATGTTTAATGAAACCCAAACTGGCTATCAGTTATATATTTTCATCTTAACAAATGCAATGTGCATTTTCATTTTAACTGCTGCAACTAACAGCACCATGAAAACTTAAAAATTGCCAGCCAACTCACCACAAGATGCTCAAATACCTAGTTCAACACTTGAAATATTGAAGAACAGCTACAGCTAGGTAATCCATTAAGCTACCAGCATCCCAAACACAATTTATATTTGATCATTAAGCCACTAAAGAATACAAGTAACAATTCGTCAGCATTTAGATCCCATGTCAATTACTAAGACACTCCAATCTTCCATGTATACAAGTCACAGTAAGAACCATAAAAACATACCACATGCATCTATGAGCTCATAAATCACAGTTCTTACCAGTTTTAGCGTAGCAAGAGCCAAAACAAGCTAAAGTAGAGCTATAAATATGCATAGATTGAAAGAAATATACCTCTTCCGTTATCTCCTCCTCTTCATCTTCATCCTGTTCACCCTCCTCCTCGTCCTCATTTTTCTCAGGTTCCAAAACTTCCTTATTCTCCAATTGATCAAGAGCAGCCTTTGCTTTTTTGAAATTGACTACAACTTTACGACTCCGCCAATTAGACTTCTGCCTACATCCAAACTCTACCATTAAAGCCTCTTCCTTTCTCCTCTTCCTCTCAGTCACAAACTCCTCCTTTTTTCTCTTTTCTTTAGGGGGGTCCTCTCGGCCAATCCCAGCTCGTGATCGTCGAATCTGAATCCCCACTGGTTCAACCCTACCTGACCCCTCCTTGCCGAGGGCCGAACCAGGAGTATAGCCCATTTGCTTCAGAAGCTTGAATCCAATGTTGGATTGTGGGATTGGAGCTTCCACTTTCGCTAACGTTTGCTCATCTTCTTCTTCTTGCTTTCGTTCTCTTTCAAGTTTACGCTCTTCTTGCCAACTCAGGGTTTTGGATTGCTTCTTGGAGGATTGAACAGTGTGAATCTTCGTGTTGGAGATCTGCAGAAAACAAAGGGAAATATTAGTTTTTCTACAGTGTCCTTGAAATTGGAAGGAAATTAAGGAAAGGTGGGTTCTAACATTAAGTTTTCTCTATAGCAATTTGTAAAAGATCAATTCAAGTCAATGAAGATGAACTATTTTACTCTTTCTTCCTTTTTTTTCCCCAAAACACCCAGCGATGCAAGCAAAAAAAGAGAGAGAGAGAGAGAGAGAGAGCTAGAACTGTGCCCCATTTTCCTCAGTTTCTAAGGCAACCATACCGGTGCCGGGATCTTCCACGTTCTTTTAGCCAATCTTGGTATTGCAAAGCCAGAGGTTTGGGTTTCTTGACTGGGGTTGAGCTGCTAAGGTTCTAATTTCCACAGAATCTGACTAAGAAATAAATTATCTAATGACCTAATTTATCATATTTGGTTGGAGAGATAAAGGAAGAAATGAACTTCAAATTCATTTACCATGTGTTCATTCATTGAACAAGAATCCAGCTAATTGAATTTAAAAAGTCGAAAAAAGCTCAATCCAACGGAAGTATTCCTGTAGAGTATATGACTTTTGTGCTGAACTGAAATTTGTAACTTCTCAGATATTAAGTAACCTAGCACTTAGTCACACACACAAAAAAGAAGAAGTAACCTAGCTCTTAAATTCTTCTCTAGAAAGTTTAGGAAGAATAGCAAACTTAATTTCAAGTCTTCCTCCTCCTCGTTGACCGGATTTTAATCTATATAAACATGGCTTCACACAAGTAATCAGCCCCAATTTCGAAGACCGATACTTACAAGATCTCCCCAAATTAATTTCAGCATTGAACAGTAGGATTGCTTTCTCGGCACTCAACAGATCTTTTTTATCTAACAGCATCGGCATCTCTCAAATGGAAAGAAATTCAACAAGCTCGTATTTTTCACAGGAACCAGACGAATTTTTTTTTTTAAAAAATTAATAAAAGAATAAACAGTAGGATTGCTTTATGGTTGCTTGATGTTGATGGAGAGAATTATACTGCCTAAGGTTTTGGTGTGTAGCAGTTTTGAAATATTGGGTAACTATATCGTGTTTTGGTACCGAGAAACCCAATGCAAAGCAGTGAAGAGGATTATGCGGAATTTCTAAGTTTCCAGTAAAGGAAAGTGCAAGAACCTTACGCTAGTCTGGCTTCTTTTGGGGAACGAAACAGGGTATTAAAACTGACCTTTTTGGACACAGGTTTTGGAGCGTTAGCGGATTCCATAGGAACGAATCGAGAGAGGTCCCCCATGTAGTCTTCTTCTGCTTCAGCTGCTGCTCCATTGGTTGCTTCGTTGTGGGCTGATTCAGCCATGGTTGAGAGGTTGAGGAGACATACAGAGAGAAATGAGAATTAACGGAAACAGGGTTTGCGGGCTGGGTAGCGGCTGAGTGGGAGATGGGCCAAAATTGGGCTTCATTTGGGTATTGCAGCCCATTGAATTGGAGAATACTACATGGGGCTTCTATTGGGGTACGTATCGCTATGGCCACCCAATAACTAGGGCCCAAGAGGAGACATCCTTTGTCGACTACTTGTTTTCGATGAGCCACTGGGGCATTGAAAAAAATAAAGGAAAATTTCATTCTTGGTAACGGAATTTTTACTTTTTTTTTTTTTTACGATTTGGTCACTGATTTTTTTTTCCTAGTTTTCAGTCATTAAATTTATGTCCTTTTTTATTTTTAGTCCTTATGTGAATTGCTATTGACTAATGGAATTTGCGCTCCACATCACAATTATGTCCTCTCATCCAACAATTCTTCACGGCACTTCCCACTCATAATAAAAATTGACACTGGTTCCTTTATACGTTATTTTGTTCCAAATCGTACCGTTTTAAACCATTTCTGTTAGTCAAATGTGAAGTCATCTCCTCTATCTTGTATAAAACCCCGAAATCAAACAGAGCCCTAACCAGTCCTCTCTTCTCTCTCTCTCTCATTATTTAGCTGTGAATGAAGAGCTAGTTGGTTTTGTTTCTGAGTTGGGAAAAATTAGTTGCTGCTTGTTTGGTTTTGTTTTTTAATACGCATTTGGTTTTGTTTCTGCTTGGTTTTGCTGGCTATCTTCATTAATGTGGACAAAATTAGTTGTGAATAACAACGTTTGCCTAAGGATCATGACTTCAATTTCTTCAAGCTAGAAATTGAGAACATATGTTTGATTGATTGGTTCGGTGGTCCAAGCAATGTGTACTCATTCATGGGAAGAAGAAATATTCATCCCTTGTAGCTAACTATTTCTTCAAAGTCATGATTGGTGATGGGTTTTCGAAAGAACGTGTACTGATAACGATCAGGTCAATTCTTCTCTTTGAGCCATTATATGGATTGTTTGCTTTCACTCTTACCTCTTGAAGTGCATTAATATGCTCGCTTTCACTGTGTTGTTTGCATCAAAAGATTGTTAGAAGGTTAGTTAATGAGTCAAAGCTCGCAAACACTCTAAGGTTGATAGATGCACGTAAAATTTCAACAAAATAGAAGGGTCGAAGCACGAAGACTAATATGACACTCTAATCCCACCAGTTTTTGCTGGAAGGTGCACGAAGATTGATCTTTGGTTTCTCACGCTTAAGGCAAACTGGCAAAAGAGGGTCTCGACAGTTTAGGCGACAATTTGGGAGGTAACAAAACTCAAAACGGTGTAGTTGATATTGAGTTATCTTTGCTCGTATTCAAAACGATGAGGCTTTGCTTTTAATTTAGGGTTAATGACAAAAATAGTCCCTGAGTTTTATGCCCTTTATCGATCTGGTCCCTCGATTTTCAATTTGGTCACATAAGTCCTTAGGTTATCCTCATTTATCAATTTGGTCCCTGAGTTTCCAATTTGGTCACATAAGTCCTTAGGTTATTCTCATTTATCGATTTGGTCCTTGGGTTTCCAAATTGGTCACATAAGTCCTTAGGTTATCCTCATTTATCAATTTGGTCCTTCCGTCAAATTTCTACTTTGACGCCTCATCAAAATGAGCTACTACCCCCAAATCAATCTGCAAACAGAGAGCAACAAATAGAAAATCCACAACAAGATTCAAATCTCAAAGATCACCAACGGCTTCAGATTGGATATCTCTTCGCTTCGTGAAAAATAGACGACCAGCATGACTGATTTTTGGTAAAACATGGATCTGGGCTCCCTTCGTCGATCGAATGGGGGGTCTCACCCATTTGATTTTTTTTTTCTTTTTTACGAATATGTCAGGTGGACATGAGTTTTTTTTTTAAATAATAAAAAAAGCATACACGTGTCGCGATGTTATCGGTGGTGACGTAGCCCACCGTTAGCTGACTGTGCACGGAGGAGACCGAATTTGATGGAAGGATCAAATCGATAGATGAGGATAACCTAAGGACTTATGTGACCAAATTGGAAACCAAGGGACCAAATTGATAAATGAGGATAATCTAAGGACTTATGTGACCAAATTGGAAACCCAAGGACCAAATTGATAAATGAGGATAACCTGAGGACTTATGTGATCAAATTGAAAACCCAAGGACCAAATCGATAAAGGACATAAAATCCAGGAACTATTTTGGTCATTAACCCTTTAATTTAGATAAAATATCAACTAAAACAGTGCAATGGGTTTTGATTTTCATTATAACGGTCAGTAGTTTAGGCTGGGAGGATTTAGAGAGAGATGTGGAGAATTGTTGGACGACAGACTCATTAACTCATAAAAGGATTAAAAATTTAAAAAAATTTAATGACCAAGTCGTAAAAGGGTTAAAAGCAAATGACCAAAAATGAAAATTTTTCAAAAATAAAAAACAGATTTCTACCGTTTGGTATATGATATAAAGCACGTGTTCCTAACGACTAACGGAGTTTGCCGACGTGGACACCAGCTCATAAAAAGTTATTGTATTCTGAAGTTAAATATCACCGCCATTGCCACGTTACCTCTGCCCTCCTATCAGTCTCTGCAAAACAGAAAACCTATACCCTCTCTTCTCTACTCTGTACAATCCCCCCTCCCTTTCTCTCTCTCTCTAGAACACAGAGAAAATCTTCCTCAGAAGCACATCCCAAGTCCCAACTAATCCTGTGAATTTTTTTTTTGTAGCTTATCGCTTGGCTGTTTTCTTGCGAAAAGTAACAAAGTTAAGGACCGTGATTTTCAGTTTCCTCTTGGTTTTGAAGGTCGAAGATAATCTCCGTTTTTTACTCTTCTTACGAACTTTTCTTCAATATTTACTTTCTTTAATTTTTCGCTTGAAAACGCTTTCTTGAATGTGTTTGATCTATGTGTGCTGACTGACTGGTTCTTGAGCAGTATTCTGCTCCGTTTAGGATTTAGAGAAAAGAGAGAAAAAGAAGAGAAGTTTGGGGCCTATACTTGTTATATACTTCTTTAGCTTTTTCTTTTGTTAGCACAAAGTAAAATGTTTCTTGAAGAAAAAAAATTATGACTCATTTTGCTCTTGCAATTATCTTGGGGCCAAACAGGGGGCATTAGTTTCGCATTTTTCTTTTCATGACCAGAGTATTTTTCCCTTGAATTTCTCTGTGACAACGGTCTCTATATTTTCCAGGAAATCACAGAGATCACCTGACTGATTTGTCTGATTCTCGAGACAAAAAGCCATGAAGTGTCTATATCTTTATGTCGCGGTAATGGTCTTCTCGGCCATTCTGGCTTCACAAGCTTGGGCAATTATCAATCCACTTGAAGGTAACTCAGCTAAATCCTTTTCTTTTACTTTTTTTCTCCGATTTTATTTTTCTATTATGAAGATATAGAGAGTATAAGACTTGTGGTAAATTGACGATTAACACTGATTTAGAATTTTTTTCATCCTCTGTTTTGGTTGGTCAGAAAAGGAAGTAAATTAAGCAAAAAACCATTACGCTAATCATTGTCACTGATCACGAACTAGGAAAATACATGAAGGAAAACAGTGGTTAGGATTCTCTCACCTGTTTTTGTAGCGAAATCAAAGAAGATGACAAGATTCGGAGTTTCATATTCTTTCTTTTTCTCAGTTTCTCAGCTACCAAACATGTATTTTGCGAAAGCTCAGATCCGTACTTTAATTTCTGGCGGGAAATTTTAAACTGAATTTTGGCAGGTCAGCTGTCACCTAGCGGGCCGTTATACCTTGTGTAACAAAGGTTTACAATAGATTATGTAGAATCCAGAGTTGAGTCCATCACATATTGTGATGGACGTCAGTGATGTTAGGATTTGACTGCATCTTTTTCATATTTGATCAGTATTTCCTCTAGCAAACTACAGTGTCGTGGCTTCGCTCTGTATCATCCGTTACACGAAGCAGAACTGACCTAATAGGGAGGGGTCAAAGGCTACATAACTAGTGACAACTACCATTCGTGTTCCTGATCACATACATATAGAAATCTTGTGCTAATTTGTGGCTGATTAAATCAAAAAGCTTAAAGCTCCTAGTATTGGTCACCACTGTATTTATCTTTGTGTTCATTAACTTCATTGCTTTACGTTGTTGAGCCCTGCAGTCACTGCTCTTCAAGATCTGTATAGGTCACTGAACCACCCATCAGAGCTGAAGGGATGGAGACTGGATGGCGGAGATCCTTGTGAGGAATCATGGACAGGAGTGTCATGTTTTGAGTCATCGGTTATTTACCTGTAACGGCATAGCTCTGTTTCCTATTTAACCTATTTCTGTTAGTAATACAGGTTGCCTAAAACCTAACTATACCTTACCTTTTGCAGTAACATTCAAGGACTAAACCTCACTGGGGATATTGGAGGCCAGCTCCATAATCTACATAACTTGAAGCACCTGTAAATGATTATCCTACGTAATATTTAGCTCCAAAAACAGTTCTAGAAGCTGTACTGTTTATTAATCTTTTAATCTGGCATATTCTTCAGGGATGTTAGCTTCAATAAAATTGTGGGTGAAATTCCAGACAGTTTACCACCCAATGCCACTCATATGTAAGATGTTTTTTGTTTTTGTTTTTGTTTTTTCAATTTTATATTGTAGATATCAGAATGTGAGTATGTTATTCATTTGTGTTTCGTTTATCCTTTTACCTTTTATTAATGCAGAAATATGGCATACAACTATTTGTGCCAAAATATTCCCCACTCGTTACCGACCTTGAAAAATCTCCGACATCTGTGAGTTGCTTGTCCCATGAGAGCCTATTACCAACTTCCCTTTCTCTCAGCATTATTCAGTTGCAATCACTTAATTCTTTCCTTGCAGAAATCTAAGCCACAATTTATTGTCTGGACCAATTGGAAATGTGTTTACTGGCTTACAGAATCTCAGAGTGCTGTATGTGTTCAACTCCTTTTTTTTTCAAATTTTGTGGTGTTTGAAGTGAAGAGAGATAAAAGCACTTTAAGCACTGGCAGATTACAATATTATAATATAAGAAAGGAGTTCTAAATAGTTAGAATGGGGTTTTCGGTTGAAGGGTTACATTTAAATAGTCGGGAAGCACCAAACTGAAGGGCAATGGTATTTTCTCACTCCGCTTCCCTTCCCCCTCCCCCAAAAGATGTCCATCCAAATATACGTAACCCCCATGTTTGTAACCCAAAAATTTATGAAAATTTTGGAAATGTTATGAAAATTGAGATGGATTAAAGTTTTATTGGATTTTTAGAGGAAGTAGGACAAAGTAAAATTTTATTGTAGATGGATGATAAAGTGAATTTTTTTATAATTATTATAATAGAAATACATGATTTGATGTGAAGAAAGATAAAGTTATTTTATTTGATCAAAATTGAATTAGTTATGTTTGCAAACTAAAATTTTAGATTGTAACAAAATTTTGGTCAAGCAGTTTCCATTGTTAATATATTGTGAAATGACTATTACTCTTTTTAACAGGGACTTGTCACAAAATAATTTTACTGGAGATCTACCGAATTCATTTGGAGCTTTGACCAATCTTTCTGGACTGTTAGTTTTTCTTTACTTTCCCACTTGGTTAACGATATACCATACGGTTGCACATTGTCTTTCTGCAATTATTTTGTCATGTTGGTTTCACTATCTGCAGGTTCCTGCAGAATAACGATTTCACTGGATCAGTCACCTACCTGGCTGAGCTTCCACTAACTGACCTGTAGGTTTCTGAGCAGCTGTTTTTTGCTGCATATTTCAACTTATACTGATTCATTTCTATGATTGCCTGCCCACTCATCTGTGTTTTCAGGAACATCCAAGGCAATTCTTTTAGTGGCATTATCCCAAAGCAGTTTCAGTCAATACCAAATTTATGGCAAGTGATCAAAAGCTTCAATTATGGGTTCCTTAAGTGCGAAACCAAATTCACACATCATTAAATTTCATCTCTACCCCTTTATTAGGATTTGGGGCAACAGGTTCCATGTAAGGGATGACACTCCACCGTGGGATTTCCCATTAGAAACCGTGCCCACTGTGCAAAACATTAGTGCTCCTACAACTCACTCAAATGCCATTGAGAACTATCCTTCTGTCAACAAAAGCGGGCAAAAGAAGAAAACGCTGAGCTCCGGAGGAATAGCCTTTATGCTCGGTGGAGGAACTCTGGTGGCAACTTGCGTGGCACTTGTCATCGTGATACGCAACAGATCTTGTGCACAGAAGCTCCAGAGGTTGGGAAGCAGAAGTAGCTCATTGCACTCACTTCCAGTGAGTACAGCCAGAGGTAAACTGAACGTTGTATCATCCACACCATAATTTATATAGCTACCAAACATATTACTGTTTTGTGCAATTTGGTGGTGAGAGAATTCAATCAAAGTCAACCTGAATTAACGATTGATGTTTGCATATAAATCATCCTCCTTTGAATCAAATTGAAATTCTAACGTAACTGTGTACCCTTGTGTTACAAGTATTTCTGCTGCAATTGGCGTTCCAAGCATGCTACTTAGAAGTAAATTTATGTCCTCTTATCATCTGAAATACTTTCCAGAAATGCAGTTTCAACTTGTAACCGAAGTGTTCAAGTGCTTCCGTTGTCACTAGTAGCAGATCACTTTGATAGTGACTTTTTTTCTTTTTTCTTTTCTATTTGGTTTCCGTTCCTTGTTAGCAGACGGTTCTTCTACTTCACGAGGAGAGAGTCCACAAATCTTGGCTGTGAGATCTCCACCTGGTCACCGTTCAAGGCGGGTACCTCCAATGTGCCATAACAGAACCGAGAAAAAATCTAGAAGAAGTTTCTCTAAAAGATGCAGACTTCCAGCAAGAACGAAACTTTACACTGTGGCAGAGCTTCAATCAGCTACAAACAGCTTCAGTGAAGGGAATCTTCTCGGAGAGGGATCTCTTGGTTCTGTGTACAAAGCCGAGTTTCCTGATGGCCAAGTACAGCCCGCACATACCAAATTTAGATAGATTTTTTCGTCATATAATAACCTTTGTACTTCATACAAGTTACGTGATGCTTTGACTGTTCATTGCCAGATTTTGGCTGTGAAGAACATCAACATGGGGGCGCTTTCTTTTAAAGAAGAAGAACAGTTCATGGATGTTGTTTGGACTGCTTCCCGTTTGAGGCATCCAAACATTGTAACACTTCTAGGTTATTGTATAGAATATGGACAGCATCTTCTTGTGTACGAGTATGTCAGAAACTTGTCTCTTGATGATGCTCTGCACAGCGAAGCATACAAGCCTCTGTCATGGGGCCTCCGTCTCCGGATCGCTGTGGGCGTTGCTCGGGCTTTGGAGTGAGTTTCCTTCGTCGTTCTCTCTAGCACAATCCATATTTTCTTCTTGCAAGTCTAGAACTTTTAAAATGGTCCTTGCATGTCAAGCACCTGTTAGTGTAGGAAATGAATATACGGATTCACACGATTTCCTTTTGCAGTTATGAGTTGGGTTTCAATCTCTATATCATGTTATGTAAAACGAGTAATCCAAATATGACGTTTCTGACTCAGGATTTTGATTCTCTTCATTTTGCAAATGACGTTTTCAGCTATTTGCACTCCACATTCTCACCTCCTGTTGCTCATAGCAATTTAAAGGCTGCCAACATTTTGCTTGATGAAGAATTAATGCCTCGTGTCTCTGACTCTGGGCTTGCAATTTTGAGGCCGCTTACAAGCAATAGAGTTAAAATTAAGGTAAGTACTTTTAAAGAGTTATCTCATTTTGCCATTGCTACTTCTCTTTACATTTTCCTCTAATAATAGTCGCTCACAATCGACAAAATGATGGCATATGGCTTCTGCAGATTGTTAGCAGAAAACGCGCACACACGCCCACATGCCTTCCCTCCCTCTCTTCCTCTGGCACAACATATAAAACACATGCCATGGCCCATGTGCTCAATATTTTAAGCTGACGCAAGTCCCATAAATAAAGCATAAACATGTGGCTTTAGATGAAGAGAACAGAACATTTTGTACGCTATAGGCTTTGCTGTACCCTGGTTGTAGTGCTTAACATTCTAGCCTATTGGCTCTGGTAGTTAAATTTACTGGTTTCTGCTACCGTTCACTCTGCCTAGCACTAAGTGTTTGTAGTCTTTGACCCTTTTGAGGGTCCTGCTAGTCCTCTTTTACAACCGGATTAAAGTTGGGTCGTAGGTAGAATTTTCTTGTATTCTTATTTGTGGTTCTAACCCCTGTCATGATTCAGAAAAAAAAAAGTTCATTTCCATTAGTCCTGTGGCAGTAAGCTGCTTAGATTTCATTGCAAGCTTGAGGCGCAGACAGCATAAACGTGTGATTAAGGAAGTTCGATAGAGATAGAGATGAATACATAGCGACTCATCGATTACCATTGTTATTGGATGCAAACAGGCCTCTGAAATTGCTATTGGTGACACTGGCTATAGTGCTCATGAATATGGCGAACCAGGAACGGATAATACAAAGAGTGACGTCTATGCCTTCGGAGTGTTGCTTTTGGAGCTGTTAACGGGAAGGAAACCATTTGATAAGTATGTGTCCATGCTCATTTTCTTTAAATTCCCAGACATTCTCATTGCGTTTTCCTAAGAATGAATCTGTACTGCTCTTCCAACATAGTTCAAGACCAAGGGCAGAGCAATCCCTGGTGAATTGGGCTTCATCACGGCTTCATGACGCTGAGGGTTTGGAAGAGATGGTTGATCATTGCATAAAAAAAACAATATCCTCCAAGGCTCTCTCCCGTTTCGCTGATATTGTCTCCCTCTGCATACAGGTATTGTCTCTCTTATTGTGCTTTAGAAAGCAAACTGATTCGAACAGTCTTGTTGAAACTTCTTTCTCCGACGAGGTTGAAACCAAAACTTTTCAAACTCGGCCTTCTTCAGTACATAGAGACTGTGAACATACAATTAAAACAGGATACATAGATCCAAGTTCATTGATCATTGTTCCTGCATTTGTGCACGTACCTGGGACATGAACAGCCTGTGAAGGAATTCCGACCACCAATGTCCGAGATTGAGGAATCACTTACCCCTCTGTTAGAACAGCTCAACATGGTAAAAGGCGGTACAGCAGATGGTAATGAAGAGGATGAAAAGTCCTTCTGTTCAACCTACACCCGATTCGTTGGCTCACCTGAATTGGGCTACTCATCCCCTTGACCAATAATCGCCACTTCAGAGAAAATTTACCGTCTTGGATCGCCCTCACAATCAACTTGATTGTTCAGCATGTTTTTGTAGTTTACTCCTATTAATAAAACTCCCATAGTTTAGCATCTGTGATCCAAAATTCCATTTGTATAACCCTCATCACATCATGTACCGCAAGTTTTCGGCACAAGGATTCACTCTTTGGTTCTATCCTACGGTGCTGTTTTCAAAATCCTACTTCACTCCATATAAGCCTAAACAGAACGAATATCAACTCTATTCCGTTTTCCAATTATCCTATGTTCCTTCACGACTTCTAAGAGTGCTTACGATGTTGAAAAACCTTCTACTTGTTAGTGTAATTGGCGTAATAACTAAAATTTGACTTCCCGAAAGCCAAACTCGAGTCAGAAAAGATAAAGAGGACTCGTGCTGATGCTTACTGATAACTAAAAAATGAACGGGAACAACCAGTAGCAATACCAATATACCATAATAGTTATAGGGTCATACTATTTCGGTAAGTACCTTTGCAGAATCTCTCTAGCTTTGCAATACAACTTGAGTAAATTGAAGACATCAGGTTACAAGTGATATGAGAGTAAATGTTCCGGGAATTAATAAAGAGAAACAGAAAAGGACAACAACCCGCCTATACAATTGTAACATTACATATAATAGGGAGACATCCCTTCCGCAACTTGAAGAGATCTTATGATACAGAGTTGGCATCAGGGACATCATCCAGGATAAAAGGACCGAGTTTACCTGCCCTAAATAAAGCAAGAAGCTTTTTTGATATCATCAGACGAGCTTCTGAGGCCTTATGAGGTATTTTAAATGCCTTCTGTAGTGCTTCAAACTGCTGCTCTATAAGATTCTCCAAGGCACTTCATCGTCCACATTACCAGTGAATTCTGACAGAGTTAAATATAAAGCACACTGGACATCTGTAACAAGATCCTGAAAGATAAAAAGAACAAAACTAGTAGTTTAGAAATGGAAAAAAAAAAAAACAGTTTAGCGACAACATGAGACAATACAGAGTAATGTGCAAACGAACAAAAATATATAAATCTTGAAATATTGAACATAAAATGTGACAATCATAATGTTAAAACGCCTTGGGCGATAGCAAGCAAAACCACGTCCAAGATCTAGGGGCAACTCAGTGTAGTTTGAAGTGAATACCAAGCATCATGAGTTGCATGCTGAGGATAACTGTATAAAAGAACTTTGGCCATCCTATATGAGACAAATAAAATGTGAGAGGGATCATATCTATCACCTCAATATAAAGCACATCAGAGTTATTTGGTGGCTTCCTCCTTTTGGGCCGAAGATCTTTAAGACCATACTCATGCTTTCCCTCGGTGGCATATTGAATCCCTTCCAGCCTCCGGTTGTTCAAATGGTTCCAATGAAGAGGAGTTCGTCGAGTGTTTAAAACTGCCAGCAAGTATTGAGCAATACGCTCCTCACCGACCACTGAATCTTTTACAGACCCTTTAAAATACATTTTAAGAATGTCAAATATTTTTATCAGACAGAATAAAGAGTGCAGTATGGCAATGTAGCATGGCAATAGTAATTGCATGTGATTTGAAACACCTCCCCCAACCGACAACTCTCCTCCTACGCTGCAGCTCGGGCCATCTCTAGGTTGGAGGTCAACATGAGGTTTAAATGTTCATCCCCTTACCAGAAAAAGCTCAAGGTGTCATTTTTGCCAAACATAAGACTCGTGTAGTTATCCATCAGTGTGTATCTGTGGGCACGTTCGCGTATGTACTGTACAAATTGAGTCCCCCCCCCCCCAAACACCCCCCAAAACCAATTACGCGCCCCTCATAGTTTTGAAATTGGACTGAAACTCCCAGTTTGTTGTGAAAATTCCAGTTATGTCCTTGAAAAAAATTTAATGAAGGCAAAGAGGCAACTTAAATATATGATGCTCTTTAAAAAAATGGAAAACCTCAAATGCTGAAAAACATGAAAAGAAAGCACAAAATTGCAGGAGGGTTGAAAACTCTCTAGAACAAAAGGGCATGAAAAACAAACTAAGTTCCTTTTTCCCTTCTCAATTGGACTTGAGTCTGAAAGTGTTGGATGAAAAGAAAAAGATGATAAGAATATGATTTTTGAGAATTTAGACTCAGGGGTTACTCTGTAACAGAGAAGCACTGGGCTTACGTTGCAGAATAATTCGAATCTAATGTTGTCATCAATTTGCTCTAGTCTAATTCCCATGTGACGCAATTTGTAATATTTAGTGACCAAATGGAGCAAAACTTATATTTAACTCAAATGAGTGCTATTCTGGACATTTCCACAACTAGAGGGGGGAGGTATATCATGATTATTTTCAGAAGCTAGGAGATTACTATTTTTTTAAGCCTAAATGGGTGTTAAGAGTGTATTTCTAAAACCACGGCAGAGATTCTTGCAATAGATGCAAGAGGACGATACCTGCAAGAGCTAGCTTCAGTCCTGTCTCTATGTCAGGGATACTTGGAACCAATACGCCTGGACTGTCTAGAACGTATATGCTAGGCTGATGTGCGATCTGTATGTTACCAATTCAATGTTAGCAGTTACGCATAAAAGATGTTGAAACAAAAGCATCGAGAAGTTGATCACAACAGCAAGAGAAAGGAAATAAAATAGAAGAGGGAGGGGAAATCCATGTTTAGAAACATAATAAGCATTAACACAAAGGCTTGATGATTTGGCTTTACACTCACCATCTCCGTTAAAGTAAAATTGGATGAATGAAACAATAAGGGAGCCATAAAACTAAAAATCAATAAAGTAAAATGTTACCGTCATAGTAAACCCTTTCATTTTATCAATCTTAACCAAAATATTACACGTCTCAGATAACTTCGCTAAAGTCAGTCAGCTTATGAAAGCAGCAGTCTCCGCAAAGTGCCTAATTATCACCACAAGTAGAACAATACACAGCTAAACCTACAACATCTTCCAAACAGGAGTATCATTTAATTAGGATCCAAACTCAAAAATTGAGATTAATTAGTCGAATAGTCGCATACTTATGGCAGTTTGACCTATATTTGCATACTTAATATGAAAGAGAGGATAGGTGAAGCTAGAATTTTGGCCTTGCTTTATGCTTACAAATTTTCAAGACACTCTGAAGGTTCATATGGAAAGAAGAGCAAAGTATATGCGTAAGAAGTTTATAGTCAGTGTATCATTTATACAAAATCTCTTGACCTTGTATCCAGCAATATCTTGAGTGACACCAGGCAATGGACCTACTGTAGCTCGCTTCATCTTCCCCTGCACTATGAAAGAAAATATAAGTCATTATGATTCAACTTCAGTGACTTCAAGAACACAAGGTAAAGTCCATTAACTTCCACAGTTCCACCAATTATGATTCAAGACAATGGAATCCCCCTATAATGAAGCAATATACAGTAGCATCTTACCAGGAAAGCAGGATGATGCTATTTGATGGATCGAATTAATTAGAGCAGACTTGCCGACATTAGGAACGCCAACCACCAGAACAAGAAGAGTAGGTTCCCTCAAAATCACTTCCTTCAGTTTGAACTCCACAAGCTCCAGAAGCTTTGGTTCATGAGCCATGAGAAGACATCACGAGCACAAACGGAAGTAAAACAAACATAATAAAAAAACCCGTCAAAACACCTTGGACCAAGTATATTTGTAGCTATGCAATAACGGACTTATATGTAGTGTACGAACTAACCTTCCTTACGGAGCTCTTGCTATGTGAATTTATAGCAATGCAGTCCTGCTTGCACGAATCGAAATAGTGAATCCATTTCTACAAGTATCTAAGCCAATAAGTCATTATACTCTCTAGAAAAGGAAGGATAATTGAAAATGAATTCGAGAGAATATGCATACGTATGTAAAACATTCAAAGATAGTCCACAGATATGTCGTAAAGGTGATGTTAAAGAAGATAGATACATGCATGATATTGGGGTTAGCCAAGTCTTTCTTGTTGAGGGCAAGGACGCGGCGTTTGGAGGAGAGGTGGGACTGGAGGTCCTGGTTGGCGGAGGACAAGGGAATGCGGGCGTCGCGGACTTCTACAACCAGGTCTGCCACCTTGAGGCGCTCCCTTATGGCGCGTGTGGCCGCCGCCATGTGGCCTGGGAACCAGTTAATGGCTCCGCCTCCGGCGTTGAAAGCCATATCCCCCAAGCCCTTCTTTATACCTCCCATCTTCAGATTCTTTCTCTCTCTGTGACTGAGACGAGGAGGAAGGAAAGACTAACTGTGGGGAGCTTTGAGAGTTGTTCAGGTCAGAACTGTCGATGAAAATTGAAAGCGAGTCTTTGTTGGTGGAGGTTTAGGGTTTTTTTCGCGGGAATTATCACCCATGATGCTACCAAAAACAATTTATTTTTCAACCCTTTTATTTCTATTTCTTTTTAATTTTCTTTTATGCAGGCACTCTCCAATTATCACATACTATATATTTATCTTTTTGAATTTATTTGATCAGCAAATTGGATAGGCGTCAAACTATAGTTTTAATAAAATTTAAGTACATAAACTTTGTTAAAAACTGTTATATAAATCCTGCCATAATAAAAAATATAAAAAGTTTAATGATGTTTTATTGTTATATTAAATTTGAGAAAATTTGGTAATTACAAAATTTACACTAACAAAATAATCACTAAGTTTATTTTTTTTTACGTTTGATCATTGAGTTCATATCTGTGTGACGATACGGTCTTTTTGGTCCATATTTCATAACTACATCTAGCGAAATCTATAGTCATCTCAGCAGTCCAATCATCTAAACTAAACTAATCTAATCGAATTGTATAAATCATCCACCCATTGTCTTTCTCTACTGTACTCTGTTTTCTTGCTGAACCTGCTAACCATGCCGACGACCAGATCATGAACCAAGTTTATGCAACCCATGTCCATGCGGACGAAAAGTTTTATGTCGTCTCTCTTTTCGCTGTCACCGAAAACATTCTTAAACGTGCCACACATCTTGTTGACGATGTCGTGCTGGGACATATACCTGGTTCCACCTAACTTTTTTTTTTTTGAGTTTCTCCTCTCAAATGACAGGGGCAGGGGATGATGTTGTTCTAGCTAGTTTAATATGGGGCAAGAGGATGCGGTTTTTGTTTTTCACTTTGCCCATAGTTCATCCAAGTATTCTCATTCAATACTGTTTACGACATACCAGAGAGTACCCAGGCACACTGAGAATGTGGAAGAAAAGGCACCCCAAGCCAGTTTCAGTCCACCGCTGTGCACTCTCAAGGCTCTATCCTGCGAGGTAATTATTGCAAAGAACAGAAACTTTGAAACGTTATACATCTCTATGAATCTGTTTTGGTATTCTACATTTGACAGAAGCTTTGAAACAGTTATACATCTCTTTGAATATGTTTTGGAATTCTATATGTAAATGTAGAAGAATTATCTGAGCCTAGAATAAGATTTCTGTTTTGTTAGTTTGAAGTTTGTCTATTATTTATTGGTGCTTCTTCTGTTAGGCTCCTTAAACTTCTTCACATGTATTGCAGATATTGGACATTAACTCAATAGCTTGCACACCATACCGTCAATGGTTGCAACTTAAGTCCCGGTTGTCTCCTTGGCACTAGGACCATCAGCGGACCTGTATGGTTTCATCTCATTCATTTTATTATTATTTATTCCATAACCTCATACTGCTGGGTCCTGCTAATTTGTTTTCAACTAATTGTATAAATTAAGTTAAGAGTTTTATGATCTCTGTATTTTGCTATTAAAATTCAGCCACCTCTCTTTTCTCATATACGAAGAGCCAGAATCTCATGGATTCTTGCTAGAGTTGACTTGGAATGGGCAGAAACCACTATCATTGAATGGGATAAATCGGAGCCAGTTTCAAAACTCCAAATGTGTACGTGTAGATGGCATGCAAGGCTCCAGAGGAAATTGCGCACAAAACAACGTTGTCAATACTCAACAAACTCTCAAATTCATGGGAAGCCAAGGCAGCGCTGACACTAGGGGCTTTTTCTTTGGACTATGGGGACTTCTGGCTCCTTGTCCAACTTCACTCCTCGGACCAGCTTGCCAAATCAATGGGGATACTGAGACGAGTGCCGACTATAGTAAAGCGCCCAAAGAGGTTTAAGAACATAGAGGTTTGGTTGTGCTGTGCGACATACCGAGATCATGGAGGTTTTCAAGAGAATAGCCAAAGAAGGCGCTAGAGGAAGACGAAGAGCCATTGACGTACGGAAAATAGCCGTGAAGAGTCTGGAGAGATGAAACCAAGGACGTGTTCGAAGGGGGAATTAAGCAAACAACTTGAGTTAAGCGGTGCGTTTTGTAAATTTTATGACGTGGTCATATATTCCGTTAGATGTAGTGACAGAATATGGACGAAAATACCATATAGTCGCAGATATGAACTCAGTGACCAAAATGTAAAATAAATAAACATAGTTATTATTTTGTCAGCAAGTTATTAACCCAGTGACTAAATCACCAATTTCCCTAAATTTGACAACGTTTATCTTGCTTCATCAAGTCGAGTCATTCAAACATATCCCATGGTCTGTATCGGAAGTTCGATCTAAATATTTATGTCAAAACTTTTACAACTTAGCTAGTGAGCATCCATAGTGATGGGAAGCGGAATCTAAAGAATGATTTAAGAGGGAAGGCGGAGAAGAAAAATAAAAAAAAAGGGTACAGACGAGCTGCAGAGTGAACCAGCTAAGTTATTCAGCCTCAAATATCTCCACTGTTCTTTGAGAACGATTAAAAGAATGCCACTTGATTCCGTTCTCACTTCCACATTGCAGGTTTCCAGCAAATATCCGAATGTCAAGCCCCAAGGCTGCTAGTCAACAAGGAATTGATCTCGCCGATGATGTTAACAGGTCTTCCATCGAACATGGAGGAAAGTGTACTCTGACACAGCTTCTTCAACTCCCTTGTTTTGGTCAGAGCTGCTTCCTGATATGGGAACAGAGTTACTCTTTGTATTGCAAGTAAAAAGGGGGAAATAGAGGCATGAGGACCTTCATGGTGCATTTGTGGTAAGAGTATATGTGACAGCCATATTAAGACTTATCTGAAAGGAACTGGTGAAAGGGAGCATGACTGCATATGCCACTTAGCTTGACTAAATGTGAAAAGCACTAGGGCGTATGTCTACTAGAATTACTGTAAACCAAAAGTCACAGTGCTACCGTAACCAATTCATGGGTGTGGGCACTCGTGCGCACAGTGTGTAGCTAGAAGGTTTTCTTGCAAAGGCCAAGAGTTGGACAGAGCTTCATTTTAGAATTATTATCTGGGTGGTCAATATTTGGAAGAGAAGGAAAATAATTTCACAAAACACAGAATTAGATTATGCATCACACAAGATGTAATACGCCAAGTACTATTTCCATGTAGACAAGGAGAAAAAAAGTAGTAATAAATGCACCAGAACCATTTGATTAACAGTATTATACTTGCATGATATGCGCATCTTTCTATACAATAGTTTCATTGTATAGTAGGCAAAAGGAAACATTTCTATGACAACCATAAACTATTTTATCTGCAAGGTCATTCAATATCCATCCAATCGAACAAGGACTCACTTGCTTCGGCCAAGAAGAGGCTAGGGAATTGTGCAGCTCCATCCGTTTGGTAGCCATGTCCTTCAATCCTTCTTTCAACCTCACTTCATGATGCTTCTTTTCCTCTAATGTACTTACGAGTCTGTCTAAAAATCTGAAATTCACGTAAAAACCAGGGTAAGTAAACATCCGAACTGTCATAACATTTTGGAATTGAAGCCATGACTACTTACACTGCAATCCAACACACTAAGACAACAAAAGAGGAATGAAACTATTCAAGAAACTGACACATTCCATCAAAAACCGGGATTGCAATTGATGATATAGTCAACAAAAAGAAGCAAATAGCAGATCTTTACAAAAAGAGTAACAAGAATAAAGGGAAAGAAAAGTACCGACAGGATATATTCAGAGGTCAAATGATACCGCGCCACTTGACCAGAAATTACTATTATGATGCCATTATTATGCCCCAATCATGTCCGTGAACTTCAGCATTTTTTCAGTTTGACCCATACTTCCACACTTATACAAATATATGATAGAAAACTAGTATTTTAGAATACAACATGCTATATCAACATTTTCTCTATGTAAGGGATGAATTGACAGTAGAAATTCCAATGACCTTCAACCATTACTTCTCTTTTATTGCACAACTAAATGTAATAAAGTTAATTTTTTTTTGATAAGTAAGAAAATTTTATTAATGCAAGCAGGAACATTACAAGGGACTATACCGAAAGCGCTTAAGACAAACATGCGACAAAACTGAGGAAATCCTCAAAGTCAACAAAAAAGCCCCCTAACACCGCATTAGCCCAACAAAACAGGGTAAACAACATAAACCCTTGCAAATACACTAGGGACAACGAGACATCTTCAAAACATCTATTGTTTCGCTCCCTCCAAAGGCACCACCAAACACAGGAGGGAATCATTCTCCAAATAACCTTAGCAACGGGATTAGAAAGCCTCCTATTCCAACCCCAAAGTACCTCCACCACCATCTCCGGCATCACCCAGTGAAAATTCGTGATGCTAAGAACATGACTCCACAGCCCGCGCGCCAAGGAACAATGAAGAAGCACATGGTGAACCGGCACATGCGTAATAAAGTTAATTGCGCAAGGAACAATGCAGTTTAAAATATATACTAGCACCTTTTAGAGTTGAGGATCAAGATCAAGTCCCTTGTTTTCCTATCCGTCAGCAGGGAAATGGCTGAGGAAACGTCAGAGATCATGGTGTCAATGGCATCGGGTGTATACTGCTGCAGCACAAAGGGAGCTACTGCCTGGACTTGATGTTGCAAGGACAATGTTTCTTCATTCTTCAACTCCGTCAATCGTTGATTTAGAAATGATTTGATCTGAAAAAATTATGGCAGTACTAAACATCAACCCTTAAATTGAAAATCCTTTGCTCATATCACAGCATCCCAAAAATAGTAACTTCAGTTAAGGCTGGAACATTATTATTCGAAAGAAGTAAAAGATATCCAAATATTGGAAAAAAGAAAAGCAAAATCAAACCCACATGAGCCAGTTGTTTATAGAAATGGGATAATTAGAACATACCTCATACAGATCATCAAGAATCCTATTCCTGTACTCTGTCTCCAAAAGCTTGCTCCTCTCTTCCTTCATCTCTGGTGTTACAGTTGATGTAGTTGGAACAGATGCCTGATTGTCCAGGACTACATTTGGCAAACTGACATCATCAATCAAATCAACTTGAGCAGTCTCAACACTAACATCCCACGATATTTCTGACACAGGAATTTCTGGGTGTAGACCATGTGCCTTTTTATCTAAAGAAGGTTGGTCAGATTCCAAAGCTTCATTTGGTGAAGAGTTCTGTAGGACATCGCTGGCATTAATAATTTCGTAAGGACCCAAACCATTGCCATTATCATCTGTTTCTTCAACAGTACCGATATCCCAATCAATCTGCGTACTGTCAACTGAAATATCCCAGTCAATAGTATCTGCAGCAATGTCCACATCCCCTCTCACAAGGTCTGCCTCTTTAGAGTTTGATAGAGTATCAACAGAGTTAACAATCTCAGAGCCCATAGAAACATGCAAAGAAGGTGGATGTTCCCGAATATCCCTCAAGTTAGGTAATACTATTGCTAACAGTTTCTGCAAACATATTTACAATTTAGGCACAATTTCTCTAGCAATCATTACGAGGCAAGTCAAAATCCAATTATGGCCTTACATCCTTTTCTGTGTGAGCATCTCTCATAAAGTTCGAGTAGTACTCCATAGCCCTGGATGTAGAATCACTGTTTATAACTTCCAAAATCCTGCCGAATGTCCTTGGGAGAGATTTTGCCGTCTCTAAAAGTTCTGATCTCACATCTTTTCCCTGCAAAAAATTAACGATTACCAATTATATGCACTGATTGTATGCAAGAACAATCACCAAACCAAGTTGGAAGTGAAGCAGCCACTATCATAACCTGCAAACCAAGCTCTTGACAAGCCTCATCGTACTTAGCTGCTGATTGGGTTGCATTTCTTTTTATATCGGCTTCCTTGCGCTCTAGCTCTGATAGTTGTTGCTGGATCTTTTGCACCTGTTTTTTCTGATATGGTCTTCATATTTGAAAAAGAAGGGAAAGCAGCGATCAATAATACAACCTCATTTTCATTAACCAGGATCTCCTTATATTATTCTTTAAAGAGCATGAGGGCAACTGCAAGAGCACACACTTACATGTCATAGTTCACATTCTGAACCATTATTTGTGCAGCCTCACCAAGGTAAATATGATCCTTCTCAAAAGAGTGCACAATTGCCTCCCATGCACCCTGCGAAATTCTAATATACGCTTAATCATCTTAGAAACTAGTTTAAAGAGGAATATACATATACATATACATACATACATGCATTGTATGTGTTTATATGTGTGTGCAGAGAGAGAGATGACTGTCTTACAGCAGAGCCTGATAGCCGGCCAAATATATTCCGGCTTTCTGGAGTTGACTGCATAAGAATATCATATATTCTTCTGGATTCTAAGTAACCAATCCCTGAAATAGTATGCAAATCATCCCAACCATGAAAAATGGTTACAATGACCAGCTAAATTCCCATAAAACAACAACACAGTCATGCTTGAATTTCCTCCGTATCCGACCACAGATAACAAAGTCCAACAGTTTCTTAGCAAAACAACACAGCTTTCAAAATGATCAACAGGATAATTTGCCAGCTGAAATACAACAGAACAAAGAAAATATACCTTCGGGGTCTACTGTTAGGAAATAGGGATCGATATCCTTAGGAAGCGCCGAGAACTCCTTTGAAATCCGAGCCCTAATGGCCGCCAAACGTTTTCGCCAATCGGCAGGTATTCGCTTCCGATCGACCAACCATTCTTCAAATAAAAACGAAATCCATCAAATCCAAATCGATTCTACGTTCCAAAAGACAATAAAATAGAGGAAGGCGGGAAAAAAAGTGGCCTTAAGGAGGGAATTGGACGGGCCGTTTGGTGTGTGTACGGGATGTTTTTGCTGTTACCTCCAAGACGAGAAAATGTGATGTCGATGGGGAGGTTGCGAACGTCATCGGCAGTCTGCATTTTCCCGGTAAAATGTTTTCCAGGCCCCAGGGGAATTGAGAAGATCGTTTCCCAACTTTTTCAGTAGTGTTTTGGGGGTGGGGGTTTGCTCTCAACTAATGCAGGGAACTAATGCAGGGTACAGCTGTCTGTCTGTCTAACGTGCGCCTCCAAGAAGTGGGCTTTGTATATGTATCGGGTCGACCATGCATAAGAGGTTTTTTTTTTTTTAAACAGTGTAACTTATATTATTATCTAATATATATTTATTATGTTCATTTCTCTATAAATTGTTTGGTTCAATTCAAATAATAAATTAAATTATGATCCATATAATAAGTATGAATTATTTTTAACTAATAAGTTTTAACTTAAATAATTATAATTAGATAAAATATTTATTTCTTGAAAAAAAAATAAAGATGAAAAGAGGCCAATACGAGAATTAGACAGTAAATTGTAATTATCTTATTACCAAAGAAATCTTTAATTCTCGTTGGATATGGTCATAGGATTAATTTACAAGATATAAAAAAATTAAAATGTTAAAAAAAAATCAATGGGTTTGGAGATAGTTGGAGGTGCTTCTGTGCTTTCTGAGTAATAAATAAGGAAATTTGCTTTTTAGTCCTTTTTAATTTTAGTCCTTGAATTTTCATCTTTGTAAAATTTAGTCATTCCGTCAGTTTGCCGTCAATTTTTGTACCGGTCGACCGCCAATTTTGAAGCGGTCGACTGGATATATGTTTTGAAAGTGAGCGGTCAACCGATATATGTAGCGGTCGTCCGCTTCATGTAGCAGTTGACCGCTTCATATACCGGTCGACCGGTACAAATTTGACGGCAGACTGACGGAATGACTAAATTTTACAAAGATGAAAGTTCAAGGACTAAAAATTTGACCCTCTAAAATTCATGACTAAAAATGAAAAGGGGTTAAAAACTAAGGACTAAAAAGCAAATTTCCCTAATAAATAGCATATTTGATAAATTTCTACATTCGTGTCTCTTGATAAAAAGAAAGAACATCTCTTGATCAATATCAGCCCAATAACAAGGCAGCACATGCACTTTTGGGCCCAAATGAGCTTGACCCAATTAATGATGGATCCAGTTTAACATTGAGTGAGGGTAACATGGTCAATGCGATAACTTTCGGTGATGCAGTGCGAGTAGCAGCTGAGTTCTGGGAGCATTTCTCTTTGCCAAGTCTATCTGACAGGAGCTCTCGGCTACTCCGCGTTCCGTCAAAGACTCTGAAAGGTGCACCATCGATCTATTGTTATACCTCTTCGATCGTGCATTTCTGTATCCCGGGGTAACAATCCTTAGTTTCTTAGGTTTAAATCTATTGTGTTTTATGGATATCCATCTAGGGTCTGAATAAACCGATCCTTTTGTCTGCGTGTTTCAAGTGGGGTGATTGGATGTCAATTCGCATTTCTTTGTCGCTTTTCCGAGCTGCGTGATTGAATGCTTAATTTTGTTGCACCGATTTCGTCTACGCTAATGCGATTCGTTATGTTAGCATTTTGTTCGAGGATTTTCGCTGCTTTTCGCGTTGAAGGCTTTCGTTTTCGGTTCTCACACAAAACAAAAGTGACTTCGTAATAAACGTTAATCAGAGGTGGTGTATACCTTTAATTATGCATCTTCTTTCAATTTGTGACGGTTGAATATTCAGACAGTAGAGAACTCCGACACAGGTTTCAAATGTCCTCAAGGGAGACGGGGACTAAAAAAAAGTTTTTTTGGGCAGAAATTATGTGTGAGAATATTCTCTGGTTGAAGCTATTGGAGACGGAAAAACCTTTGCCTCAATGAGGCAAACCTGTTATCTTAGTTTGGCATCGTAGTCTAGAGTGTTAATATTGTTGTTGAGGAATCCCAAAAACTATGGCATTAGTTCTGATTGTTGTATTTGTTTGAAACTTTGGTCAGTGCCCAGGTAGAAGAAATCCATGGATCTGGACCCAGTAGAACGTAGGTATTTAGAAGAAGATGATACTCCCCTGATGAAGACAATTAAGGGCGCAACAACAGGTTTTGCGGCTGGAACTATTTTTGGGACCGTTGTTGCCACCTGGTATGATGTCCCTCGTGTTGAGAGAAATGTTGCTCTTCCTGGGCTAATAAGGACCCTGAAGATGATGGGTAACTACGGGTTGACATTTGCTGCAATTGGGGGAGTTTACATTGGTGTCGAGCAGCTAGTGCAGAATTATAGGATGAAGAGAGACTTTGTCAATGGAGCTGTGGGTGGTTTTGTTGCAGGGGCATCTGTTCTAGGTTCCAAAGGTGAGTACTTCTAATTTTTCTTTTTGTTTTGTTTTCTTGATTTTGACTTGCTTTATTGGCTTTGCGGAATCTTTACATGTGATAGTTACTATGGTTTGGTGACAGATGAAGGAAGTTAGAAAAAGTGGTCCTATTGGACATTATCTGTACTTATAAGTTCTTGAATTTTTGTGATGAAGCATGCTAATGGGAATCGCAGTTGATTCTCTTTTATTTTCACGTGAGTTCTATGTTTATTTGCAATTCAAACTTCAGATACAAGTTATCACTGTTGAGAAATCTTAGGTGACGTGCACATGGGTTTGTGGTACAGTGATGGAAATGTCAGATGTTCTTGGCCTATTATGTCATATGGTGGTTGTTGGCTTAGTTGTTTTGGTGCTTGGGTTGTGGTATGCATAGGGGTGCTAATTTGGGTTGCCTTCGGATCCTAATTTATGTCTCTTTGGGAGTTGAAATGTTGCATACTGTGAAAATCGATCAGAATTTGTTCTAGGTATGAAATCAAATCAAATAAGCTAGTTGTCTTCAAGAAGAAATAACTGTAACAACTGTAGAGTAAAGAGATCAAATCTTTCTTTTCCCCTTCAGGTTTTGCTAGATTCAGACATCGTAGCACTTTTCCGAATGGGCGCTAGGGAATCTGGCAACACTAGTTTTGCTTCAGTTCTAGTTTGGCTTGACTGAACTGTTGATAATGTGGTAATTTGGTATTTTGTATTATTTAGAGATGAAAAGATCTGCCTTTACCTCTGCTTACAATATGCAGCATGCTTGATTTGATATTTTTGACTGAATATACGTTTAGGTGATTAATAAAAGGCTATTGGAGTTTACTTTTGGAAATTTGAGAGTAATGCAGCTAGCTATCTTGTTATGTTTGTCATGACTTTTTGCTCCAGCTAGATGGTTTAGGGTTAATGATAGTTGTGACATCCGTTTACTTGAATTCGTAGATCTCTTTTATCTTGTCAGATTAATTATATGTTCTCTATCTGCATAATCATTGAATTTTCTCTATCCCCTATTCTACTCCTACTACACATCAAGAAGATCATAAATTCTTTTGATCCCGAGCACTAGGAAGGACAGTGACTGAGTTGAGCTTTTTGTTTAGTTAGTTTCTTACTTAGCTAATGCTGGATTTTGTTGCTAAAGTTAGATCCTATTGGTGGAGCTGATTTTGGACTTCTATAACTGCATTTACTCCATGTCTTCCTCTGTTTCTGTTCAAATCGTGATCTTTGGATACCAGGATGTCAAATTTTGTTACTCTTTCCCCTTGATCCCCTTTTATGCTCCATGCCTTGAACTCAACCCAAGGCAACAAAGCCTTGAATCTTAGCTTCTCAATGGACTCCAGAAGTAATTCCAAGTCGAGTGTTTATTGAAGTAGAGCTTTCAGTACATGGAGACAGACTCTAAATTACTGACTCTTGTGGACTATAATCTATTGCAACTGATAAGATGGTTGCATCTTCCAAGGACAAGATCTCTCGTGTGAGCTTGCACATTTTCTTGAACTTGAGTGGTTTCCCTGAATGTATTGTGCTAACCAGACGTTGTTTTGTGCATTTGTTTATTGTTATCGCTTCTTAACTTTTCAGTCTAATATTGAGGATCGTGTTATAGAGCTTTTGAAGTGGTCCTAAGTATTTGATTGTGGGAGAGAAAGTCTTATGAAGGGCATGTAATTTGGTTTGCTCTATGTTTTGTTTTGCAAAGATTAGGAGCTGTCAAATAATTACAAACATCAATATGAATTCATTCCATTTTTGAGTGAGGCCTTGATATTTTTTTGGTTGTCTGAGAATCATGCTCTAGGCCTAGTCTAACATACCCAATCACAAAGAAAAGCCCTGCCTTTTCCAGGCTTCAATTCAAAGTTATGTTGCTCATAAAGGGTGCACAATTGAGCTTTACATGTCCTATACAGATGATCAAAGTAGGACTTCATTCACATTAGCCCAAATATACTTCTTATCTTCCTTGAGCATTTTTGTTGAGTATGTTGGCTTTGTTTTCTTCTTTGTCGATTATATTGGTGGATATGCTAATTCTTTGGACTTATAAGATTGCTGGTTACCTACCCATCACGATTTTAAATCCGTCACATAGGTTTGTGTTCAGAAAAGCTTGTAATCTTTTCAACTGCCATTATTGTCAAGCTTAATGGTCAATTCGCTGTCATTTTACAGCAAGGAGCATTCCAACAGCAATTTCTGCTGGAGCAGCATTGGCAGTCACCTCTGCTCTAATTGATGCTGGGGGTCAGACTACAAGAATTGACAACGGCAAGGAGTATTACCCATACACCACCAAGAAAAGATCCACTGTTGATGGATAACTTTTCATTGCTGCTGTTTGAAAAGAAGACATCTGCATCTTACTGGAGAAAAAGTCATCACTGTTTTCTGAACTAGTTTTATGTCTGTTTTCAGAGATGTAATCATACTCTCGGATATCTTTCTACGCTTTTCAAATATGAAGGTTTAATAGCTTGAACCATGATGTAATAAAATAGGCTCTGTCATGTTTTGAAAGTTGTGTTAAATGTTAATCCTCTTTTTGGGAAAACTGCTACTATGTAATTTTGTGACATTGAGATGGCGCCAATCATGGTTAAGCAATATCTCCTGGAAAGTGCAGAGTTTTGGGAAATTTTTTTGGGATATATGGAACCTACTAGTCTTATTAGACTATGTTGTTGGTTGTGAGATGGTAATGGATGGGAAGGTGTAAGCATAGATGTTGGATTGAAATCCCTTTTAAGCAGCAATGAAAAATTAAGAGGTGATTGGCCTCCAGTAGCTGTTCACTTGTACTCTATGAACCGTAGCCAAATACTGACGATAAGAAAGAATGGGAAAAACAGAGTGGTGGCAGTAAGAGGTGACTGTGAAAATTAGAATGCCGATACCCAAAAGTCTTTATTTTTTTCTTTATACCCAAAAGTCTTTAGCTCGATCTCTAATTATGTTTTCTGATAACGTGATCTAGGTTAGCTCGATCTCTAATTATCCCTATGGGCTGTGACGCATCAATCAAGTTTAAAAACGCTGTAGATTCGGCTCATTTTTCTTTTTCCCCCTTCTTGCTTTTAACCCACCTATGATTCTGGAGGAGGGGGGGGGGGGGGGACAAATCGTACTAGGCACAAATGTAAGTTTCTGTATTATTTTGAGTACGCGTAATTTTTTTTTTCGCAATAAAAACTTAGCACTGATCATATAAAAGCTAAACAAACAAAGAGTTCAGGTCGCATGACAGAATGTAAAAAGGAATACTGCACGAAGCTCTAAGATCAGTAGCATGAAAACGAGCTGCCTGCAGTGCTAGCAGATGGGCCTGCTGGTTGAGCCCCGTAGACGCCCAATGAAGAGCCCAAGCAGACTGGGCTTTGAAAGCCTGACGAAGGGAAAAAACCATCTCCTCAACTTTCCAACAAGGGGGGAGATCAGAATCAATATAATCACAACTCACTTGGTCTAATGAGGAGAGCATATATATTGTCCAGCACATGGGGTTTTCTCCGTTCTCTCTCCTCCCTTTTCTCTCCTTTTTGCTTTTGCGTTTAGTCTTCTGGTTAGATTTTTTCTTTTAAGTGCTCTGTAGCTTTAGTTGTCTGCCCGGAGGTATGTCCTTCTCCCGCAGATTCTGTGTTGAAGCTAAAGCCTTTCAAGTTATAGTCTTAGGCTATGGTGATGTGAAACTCTCGGAGTGGAGTCGGAAGGCTTCGAGTTCTATCATCATCGGGAAGCATGGGGCAGTTTGGTTGGTTAACACGATTTCTAGATTATTGGCGGATGCGAATAGGGAGTTTGTTGTGAAGTATAATGTAGCTTCTCGGGCCTTTATGGCACAGCGGTGCTGCAACATGGCAGGACGATATCTGGCCTTAGCTGAGTTTGGTGGGGGGCGTCGAAGAGGGGTGGTAATGGTTCCGGAAGGAAAGGGGGCGACAGGGTGGATGGAACTTGCCTCTGTGTTTCAGGGTGTGGTTTCCTACCTTGGGCAGAAAAATGGTGGTGTTGGATCTGGATCTCTTGGCTCGCTTTTGCGCAAGGAGGTCTCATTCCTTGAAGTTGCTAAGGGCGGGTTGAAGGGGGAGAGCGTTGGGAGTGGTGTGTTAGCTATGAAAGACGTTGAGGGTCAGGGGGGTAGCGTGGGACAGAAGGGAGTGCAGCACGTTTCTGCCCATGTGTCTCCGGTGGTCAGTGACTCTATTACCCAGGAGCATGCTTTTAAGACTCAGTCGGCTGGTGGCAGGGTGTTTGACGTGGAGCTTTGGAGAACAAAATTGCAGGGTCTTCGTTCTGAGATTGACGTTCTTTTGAATTTTTTAGGGTGTGATGGTGGACCGGGCTATGCTGTGCTGAGTGATGGCAGCCTCCAGTCTTCAGCTGGACCCGAAAATTGGCCAGCCCATTCTTCAGCTGTACCCGAAAATGTTGCCCGAGGATGCAAGGAGCAGCAACGTCAAATTGAGGGGCTGTTGCTTGCAGATGGGCCGGGCCCAAGGAGATCGTTAGGTGTGGAATGTGGGAACACTAAAAGGCCGGGCCCAGGGGTTATTTCGAAGGCCTTGGTTGGGTTGTGTCATGTCGGGTCTGGGTCTGGGTCGGGTACCCCTGAAGACCCAGGCTTTACGTGCGTTGCTGGTGACGGTAAGCCTCGTGGCTCCGTCGTTGGTGCCGACCAACCACCGGCGCAGGAAGGAGGGTCGCCGGCGACTACGGGGGCGAGGGGTAGCATCTCGGATGCATTTCCGGCACCGGAGTTGGCGCCGATTCCATCATCTGCGCTTCCCGACATGCTGGTCTCTTCCCCGGGGGCGCTTTCTTCGCCGGATCTTGCTGTCGACGACACAGCTCAGGTCGCCGGCTCCTTCTCTTTGATTTCTGAACCGGGTATGGCAGAGAGGATGACAACTCCATGGCATGGGAAGGTCTCCCACGATGGTCATGCCGAAACTTCTGTGAGGGGTCGAGTTGATGAAACTCGAATTGCTGAAACCAGTTTCTTGGAGAAGGGTACTTTGGAGGGGGTAGGGGTGGAATGTGGGAACCAAGGAAGTGAGGGGTCTGATGGCCAGTTCAACATAGGTGAAAATGCTAGCGATCAATTTACTGAATGTGGCAGTGAGCTTACTGAAGATGCGAGGATGGATCTTGGGGAGGGGCAAGGCAGGAATTCTGAGGGTGGGGATCGGCTGGGATCGGCTGGCCGTGAGAATTTGGGTGAGGGGGTTGACAGTCCTGAGGGTGGGGATCGGCTGGGAGATGTCTCTCTCGGGGGCTCCGAGTCTCCCAGGGCAGTTGTGTGTGTTTCTTCGAAGGGGAAAGTGCAGACGGAATCTCCGGCGTGGGTCTTGGACATGGTTTCCTCTGTGGGTCAGCTGGTTGGGGTCTCATGTGGTGGTCAAGAGGAAAAGCTGAGGGATCTTTTTGCAGTGTTGGAACGCGATCGGATGCCGATTAGTTCGAAAAAGCCTAGGAAATCTGGGGGGAGGTTGATCAGGGAGCTGAAGGGATTGCAGTCTTCGGTTATCTATGAAGGGTCTTCTTCCTCTAGGAAGACTAAGAGCTTTGGTCTAGACTGCTAGGGGTTGAGGGTTCTCAAGGGTTTTTAGCTTTCTGTTGGCTTGTGGGTTGAGGGTGGGTGGGAATTTCTGGCGTTCTCTGGGTTTCTTCAGTATTTTCTCTTGTACTGTTGTCTCCGTCGTTGTTTTTCCTTGTTCTTCTTTTTAATAAAATTGGCTTATTTATCAAAAAAAAAGAATCAATATAATCACATAGAAGCTTTGAGTACGCGTAAAGATGTTAAAGAGATTCATACTACTATTTCTCGACACATAGATACTGCAAACTTCAGTATCAGAACCTATTAGCTTTATCGAAGAAGCATAAACATAGTGAATCAGATGAGGAGAGTCCCCTTTATTGAAAGCTACAAACGACTAAGATTTGAGTTAACGGGGAAGTGTGGCACCAGAATCGCTGCTCGAGCTTGTGTCTCAATGAAATTGGGCGTCAGAGTTTGCCTCACTGCTCCCTCCCCATCGCTTGACACACGAGGAGGGCGATAAAAGCAGCAACAGAGGGATGATAGGAACCCCATGCTAGCTCTCTCGCTGTTGATCGCTCCCTCTCTAGGATTTTTTATTTGCAAACTGCAATTTCTGTATCCACTTCTACTTACATAGAGGCCAAATATAGAGCTTGAAGCAAGTCTTGCTTTTCTGATATTTTTCTTTCACTCGATGCTTTTGTTGGAGACTGGTAGCTTTTGCGTCTTTTTCAGATTTTTCTTTGGAATTTTTTTCCTCTTCGTTTCTTGTTTTCCTTTCGCTTTTTCCACTTTTGTGACGGCTCCCTCTGGACACGGTAGCTTAGTGAAAACGCAAGAGAAATGTTTCCCACAGCCCACAGGTTTTGGAAGTCTTAATGCAAACTTATAATGCGATGAGAGAATCTACCAAAATACTCACTATTTATCGCGTGGAGGTAGATACAGATGATGTTCCATATACTCAAGAAGGCGAAGAAATTCAGCTACAGTAGAATTGAGACGTTATTAATATACTTATACTTTTTCAGTCATTATTTGCATTAAAGTAGCTAACATTATAATTGGAGAAACGACAGGAAAATATTGCCCGTCTGCCCCAGAGATTTATTTGGTGAGCATCTGACAAGGGCCAGCATTAAATAGAAGCAAAAGAAAATAAAACAAAAAGGAGGCTGGATCAATCTCATAATGCCATGGCAGATGGATAAAAAAAAACTACTTTAGGAATATTCCGCCAACAGAGGAAAAAATTATGTCGTATTTAAAAATTGCCCTTTCCATTGTTTCGGAGACTGGCCTCCGATATAGTAGTGATATATCCAGTCCCAGTTACCCCTGCCACGCGGCTGCAATTAATTGCCCTCCTAAATTGCTTGGGCCACTCTTGCCTATAGTAAGTGACGCTGTAGAGAGAGAGAGAGACAGCGAGGGGGAGTGGGAGAAGATAAATGGCAGGCTTTGGGTGCTCTTCAGCGCTCTCTTCCACAAGGTAATTTTTCACTTTCTTAGCCAATAAGCACAAATGTATGACTACCCACAATCATAACTACGCCTTTTCTTCTTCTTTCGTTTCATTTCGGATCCCATATTGAGTTTCAGCTTCTATTCCAAGAACATAAAGGGTAGTATTTAATGTTCTACTTCCAAGTTAATTGACGTCGATCTTTTATTCTTATGGAAAGAAAAAGAACAGAGTTTTGGTCTCTGTTGGCTCAGCTAATTGACATTAGTTTTTCGTTCTTATGGACTCTTTGGCAGTTTGGCGACAAGGAGGCTGGGAAATCCAGAAGTTGTTTTAGTTTCTTTAGCTCAGTTTTCTCGAATGCCACCAAAAGGGTGCAGAGATATTTAAGGTTTTAGATATAGGTTATGAAACACTTAGGTTCGAAGCCCAGTTTGATTTATTATACTGATAGTAGTGAGAGAATTGAGCTTCAAAGTGCAAATGGATTGATGCGTAGACTATTTTCAAATAAGGAACTTAAAGTCTGTCAATTCCCGTCTTGCCTGAGACCTAATAACCAGAGTAAAAGAGAAGAAAATGAAAGTTTTGCATTTCATTCTCTGTTCGTTTGCTTTTAAGTAGTAACAAACTCAACCAAACGAAGCTAGTTCTACTGTCTCAAATAATTCAGGTGTCGCAGTTTCTTCCCAATTTCGAGCTTTAATTTCTTTAATTTCTTCCCAACAGGGTATGTCTTTTAATATATTATAAGTTTAAATATAAGTTAAGAGGACGAAGGAAAGAGATTCAGTCTTCTTTGGTTCCCTCTTCCCCTCTCCTCTTTTCTGTTTGGTTGACAGAAATGGGAACTTATTTTGGGATATGAATGAAATGAACCCGAGCATTCACTGATTACCCCAAAAAAAGAAAAAGAAAAACCTGAGCATTCACTTGACATAGACAACGGAATTTGATCTATGAGCATGTCAGTAAGGGATCAACGTTTTCTTTTCAGCAACTTTCAGGCATCATGGTTGGTTTCCAAAACTCACCGTGGAAGGACCATGCCAGGGAAACTATTCTATCGCAAGCATTTGAACTTTAAAGCAGAAGTGAATTATGTGAATACTGAAGAAGCAAAGAAGCTTATAGCATTCGATGAATACACAATATTCTGGATGTGCGAGACAAATCTCAATATGACCGAGCTCATATAAAATCATGTTCTTATGTCCCTCTCTTTATTGTAAACCAAGACAATGATTTTGGTAAGCTTTCTTCATATACCCGTTCACGTGTCATGTGTCCTCTCCTCTCTCTTATTTGCCACTTTAAAATTACACTTGGTATGGTTGCCTATAGTTGGATAGCTGCTTTTTGGTTTTGAGTTAGCTGGTAAACTATTTGCAGTTACAATCATAAAGAGGACCGTGCACAACAATTTCGTAGGTTTGTTATTTGGGCTGCCTTTCACTAAACTCAACCCGGATTTTGTGCAATCTGTCAAGGGCCAATTTTCTCCTGAAAGTAAACTCTTACTTGTATGCCAGGAGGGGTTAAGGTTAGGTTCCGATCTGTTGCTACATGTTTAACTTCTTAGTGTTAGAAGGTAGGTTCTCAGCTCTCCTTGATGAGATACAAATTCAAGTGAGAATTGTCCAACCAAACTTAAACATGATTGGGACACGCCCTTTGGAGAGGCTAGCCATGGATTATGAGGCTCTCATTATGCCTTTTGTGTTCTTTCTTCTTGTGTTAGACTGAACCGCTAATAACTATAACACTGTTGTGGCTTGTACCAATGAAAAGATTTCCTGGACTCTAAAAACAAAACTAGCTGGTTACTATTACAGTGTCTTGATGAGAGTGTGGTCCTCTAAGTCTGCCTATTGTCCTGGTGCATATGAGATTAGTTATTCTCCATAATATGCTTTATGAGAGCCTGCAAAACATCTTCAATGCACAAACAACACAACTCAATGAATGCAGGACTTGGACACAGCTAGGACATGCTTGTTGCTGTGCTAACTTGTCAGGACATGATTGACGCAAACCCAAAAAACGAAAGGAGAGGAAATTGGATATCCCTTTTGTTCCTTTTTGCTTCATATTGGGTTCTATTTTGCCTAATCTACAAACCGTTTGACAGGGTTCTGTTTCCTTTTCAATGTCAAGGTCTGCTGCTGCTGCTACGAAGCTAGAGCAAGCTGGTTTTCAAAACATAGCATGCAAAAACGTCAGGCCTTCAGGCTGTGAAACCAGGTTCAAACCGCATTGTGATACTTTTTTACTGAATCGACCTAATCCGGTACGTATAGGTGAAGAAAAGAATGGGGTTTCTGTTTGCAGGAACATTTGATATTTGTTGGAACCACTGAGTTGAAGGATGCAGGCAAAGCTGGATTAGTCCAAGTTCAAGGAAAGATCTCAGCTGTACTTGGAACAGAACTCATCTGTAAGTGTTCTTCAGGAGCCCCTTGAGGGTACCATGCTGTTACCCTTGATATGCTTGGCCTCTCAAGTTCATTTATTTTCTTAATGACTTATGCAGGTGCATATCTATTCATCACCTTCTTCCCGGAGCAAGCAGAGAAGCTGCTCCAACTTGCACCAGTGGGCTAGGCTTCGTAAAATCCTTAGTTTTTTTTCCAGTCTCTCTTAAAGTTCTTAAAGAAAAGATATTTTTAATGTGGGGGAAGTCTACTATTATGTGTACCAGTCACACAAAAAAATGTTAATGTCAAAGTTTTTGAACAAAGAAAAAAGTCCTATCTGATTAAAGTTTTGCACGAATCTATTCTCAAATGCTCAAAATCCATACATGCATTGAGCTATTTTTTTCGAGTTTCTTTTATTATCAAATTTATGCGGGTTGTTGTCTCACAGTTCAAATCCAAGGTACTAATGTGATCCTCGAGAGAGTATAATCATTTGTGATAACTTAAAAGAAAAAGGTCATTTTACATATCGTGTGAGATATTTCTACTCGTTCCTCTCAGTTTTTCCCTCGAATTAGGCAATTCTTCGACAAGTTGAACTGGACTTCATATCCAGCTGCAAATTCTATTAGAAATTCATAACAAATTCAATCAGGAAAGATTAAACTCAAGAACTCACAACGGGCAAAATTTTAAAAGCTTGAACCAACTTCAACATGCCAGACCAAGAGAGAAACCACCAAGCTGTGAACCAAGTTGTAAAATAATAAAGCAAGATTTTCTTTTTCTTTTTCAAAATTCAAGTATTACAACGAGATTAACGAATGTATCTTCAATCCCACTGCACCAGTGTCAATACACTATAGCTTTACCACTCTTAAGTAAACAGGGTTGATGATTCTCGGCTGCAAGCAGTGCAACTAGAAGTGGCTACTGCAACTTGGTGAGGGTTGAAAATAATGACTAGAGAACATCTGTACTAATCTTTAATTGTGCCCTGGGATTAACACAATATATCAGTCACCTTGTAGACAGTAGAGCTGACGGACGTTTCCCGACGCTGAGACAATAATTAAACTTGGTTAAAAGTCAATAAATGATTTATGGGATTATTCATACTAGGAAAATATGGTATAAAATTATTTTGTTAGAATTAACAGAGAGACCCATCCTCTGAAAACATAAAACATCAGCAAAGGAAATAAAAGTAAAAACATGGCATTCAAGCCACAACTTTAATCCTTGCAATCAGATGACAACAAATATAGAATGTGGAGTTATGTCATGAGGAAGGAAAAATATTCTTTAAACCAAAAATCAAATCCCACCAAAAGATCAGGCCACCAAACCAATAAGCAAGTCCGGTGCAACTGACCCATCTCAGCTAATTCTGTTTCCAATCAACAGCAGAACCCAGTACGATCTAGCATCTGACATTAACGTTGCCCCAGGGAAAAAGAAAAATCACTCTGGTACCACAGTTGGTAAACTTGAATTCTCCAGAACATTTTTTTTTATGACGAGGAAATTCCCCAAAGCCGGACCCTCAAACCCCGGCCCCCTGGACCGACCCCACAACCCAGGGAGCAGGTAAGTCAAGGGTAATAATGGGGGTGTTGGTGCTTGAATTCTCCAGAACATGAAGATCATAAAGTGCGAGCTGTCTTCATATTCACATTGAATGAATAAACACAATCCCACTGAGGGAGGGAAAGGAAAAAAAAGGTGGGGGGGGGGGGGATAGCAACCCCATAAATAAGGATTCAAAAATTTCAGAGTATGACATAAAGCTCTGTGGTCCAGAATTACCCACAATCAAGAGTGTAATGTGATGTCTCGAGCAATTCACTACCGATGGTCCTCATCTATATGGTACTCGAGGACTTGTGAACAAAATACTCTTATGTCTAGGAAATAGTTTGGCAGCAGGCAACTTTACCAGTCCTGATGAATAATGTAGATAATGAAATGAACAAGAAATAAATCCAGAACTACAAATGAGATCAAGAAAAACAAAATGATGAGAACACAGTAACTAGCATTCAGCAAGAAAAATAAGAAGTGAGCTCAAAAATAAGTCCAAGATGCAAGATGACTAATTGTATTTTGTGAATGAACAGAGATGCACATGGAGATCCGAGTGCAAATAATTTTCAGCAGAATATAGCCTTCATGTAGCAACAAAACAAAAACAGATGAAAGAGGAAATCATTACCATATAACCAATCCTTAAAATAAACATGGAGTGCAGATGAGAACTCTCGTTTACGTGTCTCTTCAAGGGGTGCTTCCTTCAATAATTGTTTTATCTCCCCTAAATTTTTTTGCTGCAAACACAAACAATCCAAACAAACATCAGGAGAATCAATTAGAATTAAAAGTCTAACATTTCCACACACAAGAAACCTAGGTACCATTGTAAAGACAAAGGACCTCAGTTAATCAGCATGGTACAGTGGACATACATTTCTCTGCTGAGCCATCAAATAAACATCAGGTAGTTCAAATGGGTTGTCTTTTGTAGACCCAGATGATTCACCTCCAAACCAGTCAGGAATCTGTACACACCGCATGAGGAAAAACGTTCAAATAAATCTTTTTTTGATAAGTAAGTCAATTTTATTATTAAAAAAAGCACACGGAGCCAACAGTACAAGAGAAAATACTGAAGAACCCTAACACAAACACCCACCCACCCTAACACAAACACCCGCCCACCCTAGCACAAAACCCCCACCCGCAGCCCACAAAACACCCAGAGACCCTTAACAGTAAAGCCCATAGCTCTTAGACTTTCGAGAGACCGAAGAGGACCCTTCATAGGTGACCGAAGACTGCAATCCCTTCAGCTCCCTTAGCAACCTCCCACCAGATTTCCTAGACTTTTTCGAATTAAGCGGCATACGATCACGTTCCAACACAGCAAAAAGATCCCTCAGCTTATCCTCTTGACCGCCACACGACAGCCCAACCATCTGACCCACAGAGGAAACCATATCCAAAACCCACGCTGGAGAATCCGTCTTCCCCTTCTCCTTCAAAGAATCCATCGGAGATTTGTAAGGAACAACCGCAAACCCATCAAGACTGCTGTCTACACAAACGAGAGGATCAGCCTCCGTTTCCACATCTGCCCTGGACGACGACAGCCCAACCCCCTCCTCTGCCACAGCTAATGCCCACAAAAGCAGGCATCCACTTTCATACTGATTCAATTACCCACAACCCACCAACAAATCCAGCACTGAGAAAATTTCCATACCAAGTTAGAAAAAGCAAAGTATAGAACATACCAAAAAATTTGTGAACTGATCAGGGTCTAGTCGTGTGGCGGACTCAGTCTGCACATCAGATACACCTGCAGGATGAGATAATGAATCGTGTGGATCAACCACTCCTAGTGCCAGGGGTTCGTTCCATCTGTTAATTGTAGACTCAACACCAACTTCATTCATGTGCTGCTCCAACTGAGAGTAAGATGTATTGTATGGTGCCACCTACAAATGAGGGCAACAAAAAGTATTTCTGAAAAATGTTAAGCATTAATAGTACTTGGAGCTTAAAAAACGCAATGAATAATCGTGCTTAACAAAATGCTTCATACGATAAAGAAAACATGCTGGATCTTATTCAATTTTTGAACAGGACTGTATTCCTTTACAATCAGTTTGATCATTGAAGCTTTATGGACAACTTGGGCATGCAATATGCCATAAGAATGACCACATAATGTAGTGAAGATTATCCTGTGAATCCTAACCAAATAACGAGCAAGATCATACAGCAACTCCAGATGGTGAATCCATTCAGCTAAACTCACTATATTCCAATTTGAGAATGATGATAAACTTGATGCATAACCACACTGAGTGATCTTGATCAGTTGTATAATACAACGCAATATGATTATAGCCTGCCAGTGCTCTCTGGCAACTTCAAAGTGGAATTGAAGTAAATAGTTTGAGTCGCCCACCTGCAGCTTATGGTTATCACCAATCATAAGTGGTCGCTGGTTCACCCCCAAAAAGAACATGCATTCTCTGCAGTTTGCAATGCAGATTCGCTTTGCTGCCGTAATTACATGAACTCGTTCACAATGCTCAACCTTTACAGCCTAAAAGTCACATAATTTTAGATGCATCCGTGTCAGTTTCCATCCATAACTAATAACACTCAAAATGAGTAAAAAATTAGTAAAAATATCTTTAGATTACCAAGTTTATCACTTCATGTAAGCATGCAGGATATGTTACTATAGCAGTGAAATGAGGGCTCAGAAATTATTCTTGAAATATCTTGCACAGGTGAAAAAAGCTAATATAGCAAAATGTAGATATATTTCATTTGTCAAAAGAAGCATTGTTGCTTCAACCAAGTATGCCTGTTGCAGGTCAACAACATTTTAAACTGTTTTACAACAAGAAAACAATGACAAATAATGGACAACAGCAGATAGGGCATCTCTGCGGAGAGCTCTCCAATACTAAAGAACCAACTATAGATGACCATATGATGGACAATTCATTCTAGCTATTTATTGGCATACAACATGAAGAAGTCATTTTACAGGTTGAGCATCACTTGGTGAGCAGCAAAAACACCAACACCAATACTAGAAAGTATCGAAGGAAAGAACTCATTCAAACAAGAAAAATATATAGAAGAAAAAGAACCAAAAGAAAGCAAGTATGTACTAGGGTTCACAAACTTTTTAAAAGGAAAAGAAACTTTAAAAAAAAGGACTTACTGGGATTAAAAATAAAAAAACAAATCAATCATTGGAGCATTGATAAACAAGTAGTAATGACATAGCAAGTACTTTATTACCTTGCCAACTGCTCCGAGAACTATGGTAGTATCAGAACAGCCGTAAATGGTGGCATATCTCAAAGGTGCTAAGATGTAAATGACAGAATCTTGACAATTTAGGACCTGCAATTGCAAAATTTTATTTTAGAAGAATAATCAACATAGAAACTGTACTTTATTGATAAATTGAGGTCAGAGGTGAATTATTGCACTTATATGGAACGGAGCACGCAAGAGAATATGCTGACTGTAACCACAGAAGGAATAATTAAGGTCCTTTTCACTCAGAAAAATTAATAACTCCTTTTCCCATCTCAAATGAGAAATAATTTCTATTATAGACCTGCCAATTTGGATCTAAGAAAGACATTCTTTTAAATTATAAAGGACATAATTGAATATCCAGCGTAATCTAGTTTCTACGTCATGTATCTCACCCTCATTTCTCACCACTACAACCAGATAGAATAAATATTTGGAATATCTAAAGAAATAAATGACCTCTTGCACGCATACTCGCTTCAAAAAGATTATTCAAATTGAAAGAATGCCGCTTTGATGTATAGAGTAAATGTGTATATCAAACATGAAAATAGGAACAATTGCATGACCGACTACTGAAAGAAATTAAGAACAGGCAGTCAGTATGTAAATTCAGTATCTATGCTAAAATCCAATCCATTCTGTTAGACATGCCCCCAGATGAATTACATATAGATGCCCCCAACAAATTTCAAATAGTAATCGGTGAAATATGGAGGCAAGCAGAATCTGAAAGCAAGGATCAAGTATCTGGTTTCTCTTACTTAAAATTTCACATGTAATATTCTACGGTACCAAAAACTTAAATATTACAAAGTATCATGGATTATGCATAAATGATCAAGAAACTAATTAGACAGAATCTACCTCAATCTAAGTCCAGTCACTGATTATCAGATCTCATGATTTGGATTCAAGTTCAAGATGGAGATGTAATCAGCTACATAGGCAATGACAAGTAACCTTGTACGCAAAATTAAATGCATTCCAAGACAGATGTGTCACATACAAACCTTCACTGAGGGACCTTTAAGATCAGATGCTTGCTTTAAAAGCGATGACTTGGAGATCCCCTCAATGAAACTGGGACCTCTAGCACTTGGTGAGGCCTTAATTGAAGTTGTGCACGCATCAGCCATAGCAACATCCTGATCAGAGGCAGTCGGTGGGCCATTTTCTTTAAGAGAAGCTCTTTCCGAAATATGTTCCAAAGCAGAAGTTATATTCTGTAGAACCCAATCATGGATTTGTGCTGCAGGAACGGGTGCCGCAGGCATGTCAGGATCTGAATTCGCAAAAAAAGGAGCATGTTGACTGAGCCGAATTCCTTCAGCTGCCTTATCACCAAATTGAATTAGAAACCCAAGGTGTTCAAATCTATCCATAGTCAACACCTACCAAAAATAGGGCTATTTAGCAAACAATGAGGCAAGAAATCCCAGCAAACACAGGAAATTACAAGTTCAAAGACATAAATATTACCAGCAACCGAAAGTGAAATTGATAACTTTAAAAAGAAAAACAGGAAAAGCAGTGATTCCATTCACATAAAGCATGACCAAGCCCTCTGCATAAACGTATACAGCAGGGAATTTCACAACCTAACCTGTTAAGTCAAAGAACAGCAAAGGAGTGGCCTTGGTGCCTCCAATATTTTGTTAGAGAAATGTCAACAAACAGATTGAGCCAATCCATAAGATTAATGTTAATTTCATCAATGGGAATACTTGACAGATAGGATAAAACGAGAAGCTGTGCTCCTTATAGCTTCACAAGCGTTTTCCTAGTGAGACTGAAATGAAGGGAAGCATTTCCCAGGCCTCCAAATTATGAGTAAAACACTTGATTTTGCCTTATAGTAACCATAAAACAGCTTAAAAAAATGCTCGCATTAAATTCTACATCTAATAGAAAAAAAGGTTAGCATGTACTAAATGACAGGGAAAGAAAAAAAGAAGCAAAGCCTCCAGCAAACTCAGTAGTAAAAAATGCAGCAGTTTTACAAACCAAAGATTCTTCGCCTTCCCCTTCCACAGGCTCCGCTAAGAGAGAAAGAATGTTAGCCAAGTGCTTTTGGAGATATGATAACTGATGCGCCTCTTCGTCAGTCTGGGACGGCATAAACCGACGGCTGTTGCTACGTACAAGCTGCCATATGATGGAACAACAAGATTTTAGAAAATTTGACTAAATAAGCAAAATAACTGAAATAAAAGGTCCTAGTGAGAGTTAAAGGTTCTAACAACAAAATAGGAAACGAAAACCACAATCAACCATGGAGAAACTCTGTAATCCCGTATATTGAATGTTCAGTGCTACAGAATTCATTATCGTGAGATTAAACAAAACCTTATCCTAACTGCTTGGGTTAATCACATCAATCCTATCAGGCAGTAGCATGCGAATCACAAAACTGGCATATGAGAGTTGCAGGTAAACAGATTGTATCACTACCATAAAAATCCTAACAAATGCATCCTGCAAGTTAAAGCATGCAAATTCCACACAGGCTGACAATTAGGTGCTCGATAATTCTATATTACACGTAGTTAGGTTCACTAGAATTGTAAAGAAAAAATGAACGTTTGTTGAAAGAAAAAACAAACACTTTTCTATGCATTTTAGAACCATCTAACAAATAAGTCAAATATAACGTTTTCACAGACAAACGAGAAGCCGTAGCAATTCATGCAAAATTATTTTTGAACCAAATTCACAAAATCAAAGAAAAATTCTAACCGCATTTGAGTCATATTGGACAAAAGCAATAAAAAAAATCAATTCAGACAAGCTCAATAAGAAGGTTCCCCGGCATAGTAATAACGGTCTAAATTCCACCTGAGAGATATCGCGCCACGAAAACCATCACACTGACTAGAAATTGCAAATTCCTTGCAAACAAGTAGATTGGCAATACGCATCGATAAACGAACTATCTCACGAACGTCATGAAAATTCAATTCTGCATTTCGATTTGCACATTCTAAGAAAGTCAGAGCGATTAACGGAGTCACCTGGAGCGGCGAGAGGGCGGACAAGTAACCATCAAAGGCGGATGTGGAGGGCCAGACATCGGCGACGGAGGCCGAGTCCTTGTGCGTCCTTGGAAGAAGCTTCTTGTATGACTGGATGTATAGGAAGAGGAGCAGATCGTGGACATCGGCGGAGGCGCAATCAATCTCGTCGGGTTTGGATCGGACGAGCGGGTCGGAGTCGGAGTGGAGGACAGAGGCGAGGGTGTCGAGGACGAGGCGAGCGTGGTCGGGGGAGATCTGGAGGGCCTCTGACAGGGCCTCCGAGTCGACCCTGTGATTCTTGGTGGAGGAGATGAAGGTTTGCTTGAGGGGGATTAGGGCTTGAGTCGGGTCGGGGAAGACGAGCTTAGGAATTGGGAGTAGGCCATGCTCGAAGGGTTCTCGCCGAGGATGGAGAAGAGAGAGCGGGTTCGGGTTTGGGTCTCTCACCGAGGACGATGAAGATGTGGAGGGATCAATGGGGTCGCTCATTGCTTGGAGGAAGAGAGGGCGAGTTTAGAGAGAGAGAGACTAGTTGGAGTTGCAGATCTTTGAGATGAAAATCGCGAGAGAGAGAGAGAGAGAGATGGGATTAGGTGTATGCAAGCTCGGGGGGAGACTGCGTGGCAGTGTGCTATTGGATGTCAGCGAGTAAGCAGCGAAGCCAGGGGGAATTAACTAGTGCAGTGTCTTCTGCGTTAGCGACTTAGCTCGACTGACAAGCTGCTGGGGGAGTATGAAATCCAGATCGAACAGACGTCTGGGAGAGACCTGCAGCTTGCATGCAATTGATTTTTTCTGAGCGCTAACACGTAATTGATTGGTGTATGTACAAAATATTTCCTTGCATAAAAAATAATTTTATTCAGTTTTCAATTCGTATAAAATAAAAATAAAATCTCAAGTGGATATGTTGCCATTTGGGACTTTTCTGGTTGTGTGATATTTTACTTGGAAGACAAAACTAGCCAGTAAAGCGATTGTGGATAGTTAAAAGGAAAGAACAGGAGCCATACAAATAGGCTATTCAGTTTTAGAACCCAAAAATCAGTAATGGGACTAGCCAATTTGGGTGCTAATGTGCTGAATGGCCGGCTATATATAGGAATCGCGGCTCCACTGGTCACCCTTCTTCAGTTGCTGCTTTTTCGCGTTTTGCTCCACCGATAAAGTAAAAAAAAAAAAAAAAATGGCGGTCGCATCCTCAATTCATTTTTTTCTGTAGGTAATGGGGTGGTGAGCAGGTTAAACCTGCATCTAACGATCCTCAATTCTTTTTTTTTTTTTTCTAGTTGATAGTGGTGGGGAGCAGGCCAAACCTGCATCTAATGGAGTCTATCTCGGAATCAATCCCTCCTTGAGGGGAGGGTGTCAATCGAGCTATCAGCTCGCTGGTACATCCTCAATTCATCAAAGTACAGTATTTTGTGGTATTGGACATTTTCAACCTAAAAAGCTAGCTCAAGAGGTGAGACTTTCCCTAACACTTATAAACTGACCATTAACTCATTCCACAACTGATGTGGGACAACCCCAACAATCTACTCCTCACACATCTGGCCTTGGGCTGGATGCAGACAACCTGCTTCTCTCATGGACTCTTGGGTCTGAGACTTGTTGGTAAACCTGAGCTCCGATACCAGTGTTAGGTGATTTTGGGCCTTCTCAACCCCAAAAGCTAGCTTGGTGAGACTCTCCCTCACACTTATAAAGTGACCACCTATGGACTGTTGGGTCTGACACTTGTTGGTAAACCTGAGCTCCGATACCAGTATTAAGTGGTTTTTGACCTTCTTAACCCCAAAAGCTAGCTCAAGAGGTGAGACTCTCTCTCACACTTATAAACTGACCATCAACCTCTTCTACAACCGAGACAACTCCAACAATCTCCCCCTCACACATCGGGCACTGGGTTGAGTGAAGACAACTCGTTTCTCCCATGGACTATTGTGTCCAAAACTTGGGCCTTTTCAAGACCAAAAGTTAATTCAAGAGGTGAGGTTTTTCCTCACACTTGTAAACTGATCACCAATCTCTTCCACAACAGCCGTGGGACAACAACATTTTCAAGTATAGGGAGCCACGGACGGTGCTAGCGAGGCGAAAGCAGCCAATGAATGAACACTAACATGCTTCAAAGCAACTCTTGGTTCCTATTGTCGTCTTTCCTGATAGAAAAAAGCTAACGATATTGACCGCAAGCGCGAGAAAATCACAAACTGTCGTTCATAGTTTTTCTTTTGGGTACGGTTGGTCATGATTACTTGCATCTACCTGGACATCATCACCAAAAAAATGCAGCATAGATACGTACGGCGGTTGCGCCAAACTTCTGTCAAATATTTAACTACAGAGAAAGAGAGCATAGGAGAGCAAGAAACTGAAGACAGAGAGCAGAGGAAAGCAAGAAACTGATCTAAGAATGTTGTTGCTTAAGACTTCTCATTACTCGAGAAGAAACTGAACTCAGTTAACTTATCTAAACAAAATGGTTTGTTTAAAACTTTAATCCTTATCAGTTGATCTGGATGTGTTGTGTTTTTTTTTCCTCTTTGTGGGCTGATGCTCGTCGCCATCCGCTATCAGATGGGTTACTTTCGCTTTTCTGGAAGGGGAAGAAGGTTTAGAAGTATGCATGATAGAGAGCTTAATGGAAGGTCAAGCGATTGCCATTGACATTTTCTCGTGCTAATTTACTTAAGATATTGATCTTTGCATAAGAAAATAGAGCGAGAGAGAGAGAGAGAATAAGAAGAAACTAAAGGCATTCCGGATCTGGATGGGTTTGACTCTGGCTGACTAATTGGATGATTATAAGAATATCACCTTCAAGGTTAATATTCAATGTTTTTAATTGTGTTGCTGCTGAATCCATTATCATCATTAGACCTAATTCGGCTTCATCAGTACTGAAGGTTCCATTGGTGCTCATTTGTAGGCCTATGTGTGGATCGGCTTCCCAAGCTAGTCCGAGCATATTGCTAAGGTCTTGATAGCTGCATCAAAATTTAGGGTGACAGAGTTTGCTAAGGTCTACTTGGCTAACTAATTAAGGTGCTTCTACTTCGATCCGGGCTACGTGATCTTCTTTTAGCTATTTTATTCCCTTGTTAGCATGTAGCTTCTGAACAGCTATGGGTACTGTATTTTCAGAGGAATTGTGATTTTCCAGATTCGAGGGGTGTGACTCCAACTACGGAATACATTGACCTTGTTTGAACCCCAAATTTGGGGTTAATATTAAAAAATTTATCAAATAATTTATTATTATTATAATATTTATTAAAAAACTTTTATTCTTATTTTTTCACCGATTATTATGAAATATTTTTATTTTTTCACAAACAATAATATTTTACAAACCTCAACACCCATAATTTATACACTCAAACAACACCAAATAATCCACACGACATCGTTATCTCTCTTTTAGATTCTTTAGACAAAAGTATATGATCATCATGATATAATCTCGTCCAAGTTTTTGGCTATAACCATCCCGGCCCTTCGCTCTCACAAGCACGAGTCATACAGTACTCAAGGAGTAAAGACACCGCCAATCATGGCGCCGACAGAGTGCAAATATATATACAAACTAAGAAAAGCATTTAAGTTACCCTTTTTCTTCTGTTTGATTATCCCTTTTTTCTATCTTCTGGCGACAACATTATGACCTTGTTATTTCCTATATATCATGAGTGGAAGTCGATGTCCCACTCAACCTATACTCGATGATCCTTCATTCACAACTTAATACATCCACCTGCGATCAATAGATTATAATCTCAATCTAGGAAGAAATTAACCATGAATGGGGATTCTTTAGACGGTAAAATTGGTTAGTTTCTGTAAGCTATCATCATATATAACACAATTTTCCAGTGGCTTCGAGGCAAAGGAAGACTCAGTGGCGGAACCAGGACCAAAATTCAGGGGGGTCGAATTCTAAAGACGAAATGATAAAAAAAAAATTCCTTTATAATGCTAAAAATTGTCTTACAATTACAATATCAAAAATTAAAGACTAAAAGCATTAAAAATATTACAATACATGTACCGTGCTATGTACTGCGACTGAGAGGTGACAATTGCATCCTACGATTTTACATATTTTGAAAATGTTACAAAACGACTTCGTTCTCTTGTGACAAACTTATCTATTATCTAAATAAAATAAAATAAAATGAATGTATCAATATATTATATTCCAGTTACTAAAAGCCATGTGGAGATGCAAAGTGAAGTCTCCTGTTCATAAACACATGTGGAGATTCAAATAAACAGTGAAAAATAGATGGCAGCCAATTCCACAAAAGCAAAATAGTACAATAGTTGTCAAAATATAAAAACAAACAATTGCTGAAGTTCTAAAATTAGTGCTTCCCTTTGCTCCATGCAATGACACATTTGTCTACCTAGAAGTGCAAAATACTCATCCGCCTCATGATATTTTGGCAATCAACTTTTTCTTCGTTTTTTTTTCTTTCATTCTTTGACTAAGTTAACGTCCATACATAGTGGATATCTAAGTCCACATAATATTGTACCTCTGAATAGAGGAAACAACACCTGGCTCTTATGATCAAACATCGAGACTTTCACAGACACCCAGCGAGGGTATACCCAGGGAAGAAAAAAAGTGGGTCGCGGGAACAACCTGCAACCGTACTATCCAAATAATTGAACAATATTTTTTTTTGCAAAAAGTTACAATAGGAGCTTTTAAGTTTTTTTTAATATAATATGCAAAAATAAGGGAAAAAAGCAAAAAATGAGAGAGTGAGAGGTGTGAGGACTGATGGTGCCAGTTTAGCTCATTTCTGCTGTGTGGACTGATAGAAAATGTCAGACGATGTTATTGCAGTTTTCTGGGTCAGGGGTATCGGGCCCAGGCTTTATGTGTAAAATATATGTATAGTTGGTCTGAGCCTGAGCTTCAGGGGTATCGGGCCCAGACCAACTTAATTTAAAAAAAAAAAAAAAAATTGTGGCTTGAGGGGTAGCGACAGCCCAGGGTCGCTACCCCTTAGTTCCGCCTCTGGGAAGACTTGTTCTTTTTGCTTTCTGTACTGTCTTTCCGGTTGCGCAGGATTGGAAAGAGAAAATTCTCCGAGCCAAACATTGGTTAAGCAGTTATTCATTTATGTCCTCATTATATAAGAAGATAGATATATACCTTACAAAGTCTAACCGATAACCATTGGGGGCCGCCGGCCATAGTAAATAGTATTAATTCATTGCCCTCCACTGTCAGTGTCAGCTAGCTTTTGTGGATTCTATCTGTACCGGAGATAACTGTTCTGAGAACACTTTCCCCAGTTACGAACATGGTTTCCCAAAATAAAAATCTCACACTTTTCTGTATAGGCGAACTATAGACTATTACAGCAAGTTACTTAAGACATAATGTTGAATTCAAATTCTAATTAGTTGCTCTCACTTAACTAATATACATATATGGCAGATGAGTGTGCGTTCTCGTAATTTTTCCAATCAGTCGCAATATGGTCTACACGTGTTAGTTCAAGCATTTCTATCATTACCAAAAAACCAAATTAATTAGTCATTCAAATGTTGTTCCATGAGAAGTAATATTCACATGCTAATGAATCAATATCCTTTTCTAAGATCATTTATGTAACTATGTTGTAGGCCCTTAGTGATTGTTTATATTTTTCAATTCCCAGTCACCTACGCAAACGTCTGTCCTTGGGCTTGAGAAGCCAACCCATGAGGGCCATAGAACCGTGGTGTACTCTAGCTGGAGTCCAACGAAAGCAAGGAATATGTGTCCACCAAAAAACACATGTAAAGGAGAAAGCATTGCTAGTCCTAATGGTGATGAAATCATTCACCGTAAACCGGAATTTCCAGTTTTGGTTCCGGTTTTGGAATTCTAGTACCGGTTTCGGCATATTCCGAAATCGGAATCAATTTTTGAGAAATTTCGGAACCTGAAATTCTGACAGAAACGCTGGATTTTTCCAATTCCGGTATTTTTTATAAAAAAAATTAATTTAATACAAAATTCCAATTACGTCGACCCAGCCCCCAGGTCACCGTCACTCACAAATCCCTCCCAGTCCCAGCCTCCCTCCCGAGCCTTCGCTTCAATAAATTTCCCCAGGTCCCCCCCTCTCTCTCTCTTTCTCACGAGTCGCTGCCATCCAGTTTGGCTTGAGAAGGGCGCGATGGCCGATCATGGTAGATTCGTAGATGAAACACCACCATCTGGACTCGAAAAGGTTGTGATCCCTCCGGGCAAAGGCTTCAGATCCGCACTGGGTCTTAAAGAATGAGGTAGTTTTTCATTAGAAGGCTTGAAAAGGGCGCGATGGCCGATCGTGGTAGATTCGTAGATGAAAGTGAACACCACTATCTGAACTCGAAAAGGCTGTGATCCCTCCGGGCAAAGGCTTCAGATCTGCACTGGCTCTTAAAAAGGAGACATTTCATCTTACACCTTATGTGCGGCTCAGCTTGTATTCTAAACAATATTCCGGCTCGCGTTTTGGAAATGCAAGGTCCGCTATTTGGATTTACAAAGTCCAACGAGCTCTTTGTAGGAAGATTGGCTCAGTTGCGCATTGCTTTCTCTTTAATCGGATAAAGAAAATAAAAAAGATGAGAAACAGGGAAATTTCCGCTTTCATACTGCTTTTCAGTGTTAAAATTTTCCAGAAAATAGAGGGATTTAGTGATAAATCACTTTCGTGAAAAAGGTAGTGATTTTTGTGACCTGTGAAAGGGTTTTTGATGAGTGTCTCATTAGGAAGTGAGTTTTTTTTTTTTTTTTTTTGTAGATTCAATAAAATCTCTCTGGCTAGTTTTTATGGAGTATCATCTTTCTCTTCGAACCTTGAACAACCCAAGTTGAAATACAGTCTGAAAGATGATGCACAGTTTAAAATTTCTACTTGCAAGTTGAATCTCTTTCCGATTGCATGTGGCTGATTGATTTTCACCCGATTTTGGAATCGAAACTTCCGTATTTCGTTTTCGGAAATTCCGACACTATTCCGGAATAAAATTTTTCATTCCAATGAGTACCGGAACCGGGTCATTCCGATTTCATCCGTTCCGGTACTCACCCATAGGTAGCCCCTTTGTCACTTTAGGGAGTAGAATCCCGTTTTACTCTTTTACCTCTTATAAACCGTGCTCGACGAAAGCCGCGTGCAGGCTGGTCCGGATTCCGAAAGCTACTTGCTCTTCCACCGTCCTTGACACAAGTGTCGCGCAGACGAGTGTCAAAGTGCAGAATCTGGCATGCTCCCACAGGGTGGCGTCACGGGGTGTTGGCTCCATATATATTGCATTTTTTTTAATTGAACGGTCCAATAATCTTAATCTTTTTATTTTTTACATAAATAAAAAAATAAGCCATACAATTAGAATTATAACTAATAATACAAAAGGGCAACCCATAAAGTCTGTCTGTGCATATTAACAAAATTAATAATATGAAAAATAAATGTTTGTATAAAAAGTTAATTGACAGCTTCTATATATGGGTCAACCTTTTCGTTGGTCGGATTAACGACTCGTGACTAGTAAGTCATACACGGACCTACTTTAATTAATTCTAAACTTGTTATACTAAAATTGAAGTTATTTCTTATGTATAAAACAAACTTCAAAAGTATATAAAAATATTATAAATGCAGAAAATAGTGCACGATTTTAGTAAACCACCGTCAGCAACTGCATCATTATCAAACAAGATTATATATCATTCTCGTTGAACTAACTTGTTAGCGAAGGATACTTTTTCATGGTGTGTTGATTGACTGCGCTAACTAACATAATTCCAATTGACGTGTCATTTTCTGGAGCTTTCCATAATATAAATATTATTTTTGATAGTGAGCCGGCAAAGTTTATGGGTTGCAAAATTTTTTTTATCAAAAATTATAGAAAATTGAATAGTGATGAAAATAATTAGGTAGATTATAAATTTGTTGTTTAAATTTAATTACTTATTTAGTATTAATTTTTAACAAATTAATAATTAAAAATACATATCTTTTTATCCATCAAATATTAACCAATTAAGATGATCTGAATTAAGAGTCTAGAGGCCAGTGAGCTCTAGCTCAAGTGGCACGTCCTCCTTTTGGAGAGGGTTCTTTCCGGAGATCGAATCTCCTTACCCCTTTTTCCTGTAGGCTTGGTCTGCTTTGCCAATAAAAAAAAAGAATTAAGAGTCTAGAGATATATATTTTCAAGATTTTTTAAGCTTTGAATGTTGTAATGGTAATTTGTTATTTTCAAAATTTGTATTGAAAGTAGTGAATTATTCTTCCACCTCACCTTAACGCTTACACAGGAACACGAACCAACGTTCCTTCGGCTTTGCCTGTAGCCAAAGGAATCAATTTCTTAACGTAAATTAATTTACCTAACGGCCTCTTGTTGTCGTCTTTGCGGAAGAAGAGGATCAAAATACAGGCCGGACTGGTTGGGGTAAAATTGTCATCCAAAATACAGGCCGAACGCGGACGCTCCTCAGGGCCACAAAGGGAAAATCCAATGTACCCGGTGAAAAACGCAGCACCACACCGCCTCGGGTGCCCCAGAAACAAACAACGTTGTTTTGCACGTGCGAAAGCCCGACTAATGTCCTACGCACGCTTGACCCGGGTCCCAGTTTCCACCCCCAGTGTACATCAACAGTCTCTCTGTTTCTCTCTCTCACGTATCCGGTACACAGTCAAAAAATAAAGAGAGACATCTGAGTAGCTTCTGTGTATATCTCTCACATATTCATCAGGTCCCACTCCCAAAGCAAAAGCAAAAGCGCTCTCTCTCTCTCTCCCTCTCCCTCTCGCTTACTCCCTCCACCGCTCCTCACGCTTATCTCTTTGATTTCACTGCCCACTAAAAGCAAACTCCATTCCCGCTTGCTTCAGCCGGATGATGAACTCCGCAACACTTTCGGTCTAGGCTTTCTCTGATCCTTGTTTATCTTCAAGGTAATGCCTCGAAACCTTCTGCTTTCTGAGGTCTCCTGCGGCCCTGCCTAACCTTTTTCATTTTACTAAGCGTTTTCTGATGCATGTTTGCCGAGAAAGTTTAGGAAATGTAAACCACATTTTTTGAGTATTATATTTTTTGTGATCTTGTCTTTTGGCTCTCCAAGAACAAGTAGTTTAGCGAACTGAGGCCAATGAATAAGTTGGACCCAGTTAAGTGTCAGTTTCTCCTTTTCTAGGGTCTGCATTGAATGAAAGAAGGAATCAACTCGGTTATGTTATTTACTAATTTATTTTCCCGCGTTTGCTCGGTATTTTCCTGGTTTTATCGGCAACCAAACACAGCATTTGAATGTGCATGATTGTACTATTTGCGGTTTGTGTCTCTGTTTCTTTCTGATTTTGCTTCGAATAGGTTTCAAGCATTTAGATCTGAAGTTCATAAGGTCATTCTCTACCCTTGAACCTTAAACGTTTCTTCTTCCAAAAGATCTGGGGTTCTCGGACACAACTTTGCATTTTGCTTTTCGTCTATGGTCTCATCCAGAGAATTTTGAGCATACTCTGTTTTCCCACATTTTTTCCTCTTATCTGTCTGTTTTTTTTGTTTTCACTATTTCCCTTTCGTACCCCCCTCCCCCTTCCCCCACACGTCGAATTCGTTATTGTTATTATCCTATTTTTGAGTTTTCCGAATGTTCAGGCAGGGCTGTTTTGTTTTGAGTAACGGCTACTTGACACGGTTTCTTCCGATGTTTTAGGCTTCTAGAAACCTTTGAATAAATACTGACTGAGGGACTCCATCTATAACATCGAGCGCTTTAACTTCAACTTGAACTATTTCATTTGGGTGTCTCTGCTTAAACCCAGAAGATGCAGAGGCCTCCTCCAGAAGATTTTTTGTTGAAGGAGACCTATCCCCATCTTGGAGGGGGAAAGGTCACTGGCGACAAGCATACGAGCACCTATGACCTCGTTGAACAGATGCAGTATCTCTATGTACGGGTTGTCAAGGCCAAGGACTTGCCCGCAAAAGATGTCACCGGTAGTTGTGACCCTTACGTGGAGGTGAAGCTTGGAAACTACAAGGGTACAACTCGGCATTTTGAGAAGAAGTCAAATCCTGAGTGGAACCAGGTATTTGCTTTCTCAAAAGACAGGATTCAGGCTTCGGTGCTTGAGGTTTCTGTCAAGGATAAGGATTTTGTGAAAGATGATTTCATGGGTCGGGTTTTGGTTGATCTGAATGAAGTTCCAAAACGGGTTCCCCCAGATAGTCCATTGGCCCCGCAGTGGTATCGATTGGAGGACAGGAAGGGGGATAAGGGTAAGGGAGAGCTGATGTTGGCTGTTTGGATGGGTACACAAGCTGATGAAGCATTTCCTGAAGCGTGGAATTCAGATGCTGCTGGAGTTAGCGGAACTGATGGTCTTTCTAATATGCGTTCAAAGGTGTACCTCTCTCCTAAGCTTTGGTATTTGAGAGTCAATGTTATCGAAGCCCAGGACTTGCAACCAAGTGATAAGGGCAGGTTCCCTGAAGTTTATGTGAAGGCTATCCTGGGAAATCAGGCTTTAAGAACCAGGATATCTCAAAGCAGGACTATTAATCCTATGTGGAATGAGGATTTAATGTTTGTAGCTGCTGAACCATTTGAGGAGCACCTGATTTTGAGTGTAGAAGACAGAGTTGCACCAAACAAGGATGAACTTTTGGGGAGGTGTGCAATCCCCTTGCAGTATGTTGATAGGAGGCTTGATCATAAACCTGTGAATACTAGGTGGTTTAATCTTGAAAAGCATGTCATTGTGGAGGGGGTCCAGAAGAAGGAAATTAAATTTGCCAGCCGGATTCATATGAGAATCTGCTTGGAAGGCGGTTATCATGTACTGGATGAATCAACACACTATAGCAGTGACCTTCGACCAACTGCAAAACAGTTGTGGAAGTCCAGCATTGGGGTACTGGAACTTGGGATTCTAAATGCTCAGGGGTTAATGCCAATGAAAACCAAAGATGGGCGTGGGACAACAGATGCGTATTGTGTGGCAAAATATGGTCAGAAGTGGATTAGGACAAGGACAATTATAGACAGCTTTACACCCAAGTGGAACGAGCAATATACTTGGGAGGTATTTGATCCTTGTACAGTGATAACAATTGGGGTTTTTGATAACTGCCATTTGCATGGAGGAGATAAGTCTGGAGGAGCCAAGGATTCAAGAATTGGGAAGGTGAGGATACGACTGTCCACCCTTGAAACTGATCGGGTTTACACGCACTCGTATCCACTTCTTGTTCTGCACCCCAATGGGGTGAAGAAGATGGGTGAAATTCATTTGGCTGTGAGGTTCACTTGCTCCTCTTTACTAAATATGATGCACATGTACTCACATCCTCTTTTGCCTAAAATGCACTATATCCATCCATTAACCGTTAGCCAGCTTGATAGCTTGAGGCACCAGGCAACTCAACTTGTATCGCTGAGGTTAAGCCGAGCTGAACCATCTTTGAGGAAAGAGGTGGTGGAGTATATGTTGGATGTGGGATCTCACATATGGAGTATGAGAAGGAGCAAAGCAAACTTTTTCAGGATTATGGGTGTTTTTAGTGGGTTGATTGCTGTAGGAAAATGGTTCGATCAGATTTGCCACTGGAAAAACCCCATCACAACTGTATTGATTCACGTCTTGTTTATAATACTGGTCATGTACCCCGAGCTCATCTTACCAACAATTTTCCTTTATCTTTTCTTGATTGGGGTTTGGTATTATAGATGGAGGCCAAGACATCCTCCTCACATGGACACTCGGCTTTCCCATGCTGATTCTGCCCATCCTGATGAACTCGATGAAGAATTTGATACCTTTCCAACTTCCCGGCCTTCTGACATTGTGAGGATGCGGTATGATCGGTTGAGAAGTATTGCTGGGAGGATTCAGACTGTGGTTGGTGACTTGGCTACACAAGGGGAGAGGCTGCAATCTTTGCTGAGCTGGCGAGATCCCAGAGCAACAGCTCTGTTTGTCATTTTTTGTCTGGTTGCTGCTATTGTTCTCTATGTTACACCATTCCAAGTTGTGGCCCTTCTCGCAGGATTTTATGTTTTGAGGCATCCAAGGTTTCGGCATAAGCTTCCCTCAGTACCATTGAATTTCTTCAGGAGGTTGCCGGCCAGAACAGACTGCATGTTATGAGCAAACCAATGTTATCTGCAATTGTTATCGAGTGTAATGGCACTGTGTTTTCCCGGAGAAGATGTGGAAACATATGGGGCTTCTCTGTTTCGGTGTTTGGCAGCTGATGGTGGGTTCTGTGTGTAACCTTCCTCTGAAGGTAGTAGATTTTGTGGATTTGTGGCTTAATCGATGCAATTTTATGGTATTTCTGTTTGAAGCTTGACTTTATGGCAATGAACATCTATAATTTAGTAGGTTGTGAATTATGCTATGCTGAACCATCTATATGCTTATGAATATCTGCTAGCTTTTGCTTAAGAGCCGTAAATTCTTGCTGGAATTAGCTTCTTTTTCTTTGACAACTGTTTCAGAAGTATGTCATCTCTTGACGTGTATGGTCCTCCAGTCATTCATACTTCAGCTTGATGTGATCTATAACTAGTTTTTATTTTTATTTTTTTTCATTTCACTAAACCTCTACGATCTCTTACTAATTGGGTATCAACCTGGTGGTGCATTATCTTTATGATTGGTCATCTTGAAGTTGGGGACGATTATATGTTTATATCTAATATTCTTATGTAACTACTTGTATGAATGAATGTAGACATCGTTGTTCTCGGACAGTGCACAAAACATACAATTTCTGCCTTCTTTGATCTAGTCTCATGCCCTTATTTATCTAAACATAAAACATGTTTTACTTAAAAAAAAACATAAAACATGTTTCTGTGCTTCTCAGATAAAAGGTTATTTATGGAACTAGGACAGACAGATTCCCCTCCCCCAGTCCCCACAATTATTGGTTGTTGCTATCTTGTGTAATGCAAATGCTTTATTGGGGTAAAGTTGTAGAACGTGATGGAGTTGATTTTATCCATTTGTCTGTATTGTGTAAAATATTTTGCTGCATTCACCTAGGGAGTTCTTGTAAATGTGCTTGGATGCTGCAAATAGTTGGTGGCTTTTTATCTTTTGATCTTTTCCCGTTCCAGGAGGGATTCCGTGTACATGTGCTGGGATGCTGCAAATAATTGGTGGCGTTTTGTCTTTTTATCTTTTCCTGGACCAGGAACTATTGTGAAGTATCTTACTTGTTTTAATTCTTATCCCCCACTTGTAATTCAAGAGAGAGTCGCGAATGGAGTAGGTGGTCACCCCGTTCCAATAAAGCCTTAGAATATGAGACGGGGAATCCTGAAAATATGTTTGTTCGTGCACCGTACAAAGTGGACCAAAACGCTCCCTCCCATGTGTTATATCAAATTTTAGCTTCTGCCCTTCACTGGGTACTCCAAAACAGTTCGATTAAAGTGCCCTCAACAGCGGCGCCTGTCTGATTTTTAACGGCAATTTTTTACTGCAGGGACCATAATAAAAGCCCTCTTACCCTCTTAGATATGTGGGGACCTATTTTCTATTCTTTACAGCCTGTTAAAGCTTTTATTTCCTCTGGACTTTTTTTTGTCTTTGTTAGACTCGTTCTAGGGGTTAACAACGAAGTGGTGAGCTGCTGGAGGCGGTGCGCAATCCTTGGTAATTGGCGTGAGAAGGATGGGCTTAGGAAAAACAAAAAAAAAGACGTGAGAAGGATGGAAAGTGGTCTGGGAAACCTCCAAGGGTAGGAGAATCATTAGAAATCGACGTGAGGAGGTTGGTGTCCACTCGTACTTTATCAGACATATAATGTCACAGTCCCACGTTTGGGCCCATATATCGTAAACAGAAATTAAACAGATGGGCCTAAATTTCGTACACTTCTCTCTCTTTTTTTCCTTGTGGGTGGAGCAATTTGTATATCATACTTCAAGTGAGAAAGGTTAGTGTATTTGAGGACCCCTACAGGGAACATCTCCCTCGTGGCTAATCGAGGGACGTCTTAATCTTGGGTTGTGTTGCATGTACCATTGTGATTGGACATCCGAACACCATTGTGGAACCATGAAAAGAATATTATGTTGGGCTCCCTGTTTTGCTAACTTATTGGGTCCAGTATTGTGTTGGACCATTATGAAGAAAAGCCAGGCTCCGACCCGATTTTGGCCCATCATCAATTTTAGTCCTTTGGTCGCTCCAGATTGCATGGATGCTGAATGCTATTGCTGTCTATGTACGAGTCTATCACCATAAAATTTTGATGTGGATAACGTCGTGATCCCAACACAGCCCAGTTTATCTAGTAAAGAAATCGAGTCGGGATTAACAATATTTCCCAAAAAAAAAGGGGATGAAATCAAATTTAATTGTCTATTATATAAATATAACATGGGACTTTTACCATATGTACGAAATCTACCCTCCCAGGTACCACATAATGTGTCTGGCCTTTACTCCATCAAATATTTAGAATAAATCATAAGCCAATTTTATTCCTTCTTCAATCAAATAGTACGGGTGCTTTAATAATAATAATTTCTATTACTACTACTACTACTATTATTATTATTATTATTTATCACACACATAATTATATAAAAGTTATGGGTTTTTCTATGAGCAAAGCATCTCTTCAGTATATTTATCAGATAATTAAGTGTGACAATGCACCAATTGCACCTGCGTTTTACCATCTCTCTCAAGGCTCAATAAAATAATATCTCAAGTTTTGTCGTATTTTATTTCTTAGTCTTCGCCTCCTGGACATCTGTTCTTTATTTGACAGGAAGATGATGGGAAGTAGGTTTGAACGTATTCTATTCAATTGAAGATGTGTCTGATGCCCTTATGGTTCGTTCATTTTCAGACAGAATTGCTGGTCTATTTCATTGTGTGAAACACTGGAATTTGGGCGGTGAAGTTCGTTCAAGCCACATATTCCAAGAACCCCAACTTTATTCATTGATGCTTGTGCCAACTCGTCAAGCAAATTAATCCAAGTCAAAAAGAGGCCAACGCTGTCAAAAACCCTTGGCTGACTTGTCAAGCAGACCGGGTCTGAGTTTTGTACACAACGATGTGTACACGGCTTGGCTAAGAATTTTCTAGCCTTAGACTTCTGCTGCATTTCGTACGCTAACCGTTCAGCTTTCATCTATCAACTTTGCAACGCTTTAAAGATTGTCACCGATACCCACCCTGATTTCATATGAGTATTGCTTTGCCGGGTCTGAGTTTTGTACACAACGATGTGTACACGGCTTAGCTACGAATTTTCTAGCCTTTATAGACTTCTGCTGCATTTCGTACGCTAACCGTTCAGCTTTCATCTATCAACTTTGCAATGCTTTAAAGATTGTCACCGATACCCACCCTGATTTCATATGAGTATTGCTTTGTTTAGGTTTAGAGACTGAAGACCAAATTCTGCCCGAAGTGAAAGAGATTTTTGGATAAAGACGAACTTCCCAAAACCACAGATCGAAGACAGCTACTTGGCGCAGTTTATTGAACCTCTCTAAAAGACCAAAACCGCAAAACGCCAAGCCAGCGAGAATTCTTGATCAGAGGCCAGGTGGCCAGTGGGTTATCTGAATTTAATGGAAAAACCTAATGAGAAAGAAAACAGGGGAGCTCGCTGTCAAGCCGAAACCGAAAGGGAGAACAACATTCAACGAGGTTGACAGCTGAAACACAAAACCCCAGGAAAAACTGAAAAAGGGTAGCCAACCAGATCAAGATTTACTATATTTAGAAACTGAAAAAGAAACTGGAAAAGGAGGCTGATCACGGGCCCCACTTGCAACTTGGACCATGTTGATAAGGGTGTAATTATTAAGGGGTATAAGGTAATAAGGCCCATAATGGCCGGCCCCCATCCTAAAATTAAGGACTCGTCAGATGGAAAACTTGCGGAATCCAAGCCAAATACAGTAAAATCTGCTCATCTTTCTCTTCCCCGCTCTCCATCCAAAAATAATTGTACTTTCGACCTTTCATAAAAGAGGTCCCATGAGGTTCCTCGCTATCCCCTTTTTCCCATTTCGGTAGAAAGACCGTGTGTTTGGACATTCCCTCAATCCCTCCCCGCCCCAATACATTCCCTCAATCCCTCCCCGCCCCAATGGCTCTCAGTCCTTTTATCACTCACTTCAAGTAAGGCAAGGAAGGGCCCGTTATCTCTAAGCTCTGAACCCGCAAGTCGTTTTGCACAACGAAATTTGCTTTTTTATAGTAAAAAGATAGCTCCCCTCTCACCTAGGGAATTGGAAAAGCATCGAGGGGAACTATCTGGAAAACAAAGTTCTGGCATGTGAAGCTCTAACTAATGTCACATTCCTTTAAAGCCGAGGACCTGCAGACTGCAGAGTAGTCGGTCTTCCATGACGGATAACTGTAATTGGAGCCTTGCACCAATATTGCCTACCCATTAAACGGAAAGGCCAATATCCTGTATAAGAGAGGAGCCTTATGCCTTGTGCTCCATATGCAGTACTGCCTGAACCACACAGTATCCAGAGGCCACTTCCGCGTGCATATAGAAGCATGAAAATTCACCATTTGATGGAAGCTGAAAGAATCGACATATGCATGCCCTAGCAACTTTAGTTACGGGAATAATATATATTTTTTCAGCAAGCTTGCAATAGGCCGTTAACGAGTTTCAATGGAGATCATCAATTGTGTTCATTTATTTATATACGAATTAGACTATGGGCGTCAACTACTATATAGGATAATAGGAAGGCGAGCAAGTGGCTACGCTACCCCTCTCTTGGAGGTCTCATATGTCATCTTTGTAGATACATCAGAAACGTGCTTTAAGGAATAAGATCCGTTCGCAAATTTCAATCAACCACATGTGGCCGGTGTAGGGTCGTGGTCGTATCTTTGTTACAGTGATCCATGACGTCCACGTAATTGGCTAATAATGGCTTAATTAATATCCCTGAAATAGAACATGCACTCTGTAAACCAGCAAGTACATCCGTATTATTTTAAAAACTCGGATATAGCTAAATATTGATAACAATAATGCCTTGCTTAGTTGACCAACTCCTCAATATAAAATTCAACCAAAAAAATTAAGAAATAAATAATGGATTACATTAATTAGGAGTACTAGTGCAAATTAAAATGAAACAATATTATTCCCGTTCAAGAAGGCCGATTAATTCCATGAATCTGGCCATATATATTGGTACCCAGTCACGTCTGTCCATGCCATAAGTACTGGCTATAAGTGTAGTGTATATATAATAAGACTCAGAAAAAATAAAAAATTTTAATTAGGAATTAATTAGACATAACATTAGGAGACTATATATATACTCCATATTACTGTTTGGTTTTTCAGTGTCTTCATCTTCTTAGAATTCGTTCTTTCTTCTTTTAAGCTCTATATATATGATCAAGAAAATTGAAAGGGAAAAAGATGACAGAACAAAGGTACTGACTGGCCTCTCTTTTATATGTGGATGAATGTCTATATTAATTCATACCGATCGAATAAAGCAACAGCTTGCTCTTTTATGAATTGGACTTCCCCAGCTGGTTCTGGAATTGCTTGGCTTGGCTAGCTTCTTAAACTGTATATAGATAAGAAATGGAGGACTGTCAGATTGTCAATTGAATATGATCTCTTGGCCACAACTTAATAAGAATATTTATTTAGCACAAGCAATATTAGACAATACAATTAGTTAGAGGTCGGTACCCAATAACTATATCTAGATTAAATATTATTCAGTCAATAGACAATATGCTAAATTTTCCGTTTTTTAATTTGAATCTAAGCAGTACCTTGTAACATTATTGCCTGTTTACGTCCATTTCTGACATCGACCCATATGCTATATATATACATTTTTCTCGATACGTTTCTTCATATAAAACTGAAGGAAAAAAAAAAAACTGATTCCGTAAACTTAATCCCAGTGCAGAAACATATCATATTATGCAGTCACAATGTCAACTTTGGGGATCGTATTTGAAAAACTAGTGCTGCATAAATTTTGAAACGAAAGAAAACTGCTTAAAACGGGGGAGTCAATAGCATACGTGGAGTGTCAAATGAAATGATCATGTTTTTAGTTGTTGCACAGAAGTTGTAAAGCTCACACGCTGAGCAAATCACGGTCGACACTAGCTTAATTTTGAGATCAAAAGCAATTTTCATTTTATAAATTAATGGCCATCAACGAGAGTAATTTGTTTCGATCGTTTGGAATTATTTGTCGTTTTCAGGTTGGAAATGTCGACTCAGCCAATCGGAGTTGGTGGAAACCTAGCTACTACTTGAAAGGGCCTTAACCAGACAATTGTAATTTAATTGCGAAATTAGTTTAATTACTTTGTTTGGATGTGATCTGATATACCTAATCCTAATGATTTGTCTTTTCCATCTCTTTTCATATATATACATTTAAAATATCTCTGTGAAGTGAATAATGCAGCAGGACAAGAAGATTCAATAGACGAGCACCTTTGCTTAGGTTCCTAATAATAATATTGTGAAAATATAAGGGTACGGTTCCGGAAATCCTTTGCTTTTTTGTGTACTTTATGGTGTTTGATCATGAACTTTTTCTTTATAAATTCAATTCAAGTACTGCCCACTTATAATCCAAACAAGTAAGAAGTTGGAAACAGCATGAATATTAATGCTTCTGCAGAATTAATATATATACTCGATCGGATCGATCCTAGTGGAATATTCTTTTTTCTCCGGGGGTTTTTCGAATGTTAATTTCCTGGTGTATATATATACCTTGGGTAAGACTAATTAATTATTTGGGTACTGGGTATTAATTTGTTGTGAATACATTGGGAAGGTAATGTTTTGTATTGTAAACGGTCGTGCTTATTGGTCCTGTTTGTTCTATTCGCACAGTAGGTTAGAAGAAGGGGAATGATCACCTGACCGTACGTGTTAGGGGAGAATTAACTCAGGATCAAAAGAAGAGGAAACAGATAGAGATACAAATTGCTTACAAGATAATTGACACAAGAAAGATTATGGAAAAGATTAAAAAAGAAGAAGAAGAAGAATGAGGAAAAGTACTAGGTAGACCTAGGGAAGGGGAGAAAAAGGCCATGGATCTTTTATACTACATATATATTGAAGCTTAAGTCTGGAAAAAAAAATTAAAACGTGGTGGAAATGGTCTCACACTCAAATTAATAAAGCTCCCATCCTACCTCTATGAATATTTTGAATTTTGTTTTTTTTCTTTGCTATAAATATATAAAACATATATAGATATAACAAACATAGGAATTATGTATATTTCCAAATTTGTCCTCAAGGAAGAGGATATTTTTTTTCGTAAGCAAGAAGGGGAGAGGGGGCAACCAGGGTAGTAACCCTTCTTGGACGTGACTATAAGATTTATTTTCGCAAGCGATTTCAACCTATGTCTAAGTCGTATTCCTAACTTTCGGGCTAGTGAATTAGTGAGTGGTATCAACTGGGCTAGAGCTCTACTCGCACAGAAGATGATGGATTAAAATTATATTGATTCTTATTTGCCTAAGTCCACATGATATGATTGGATCTTAATTACGTTTTACTCGATCAGGCTTCTTGATGTTTGGTTTAAAGGATTAACTTAAAGGAAAATTTAATTCAAGTTGAAACGTTGGGGATCAAATTGAAATTTACATCAAATGGGTGATATTTGTAAACACTAATTACTTTAGTGCTATCGATTCTAGTACTTTAAGGGAAAAATAATAATTGAGTTTATCGGTGGTGATATATCCTTTCAGCTTCTATTCTGTCTCCCGCATCCAATAACTGTAGTCAAATTTTGCTATCTAATGAAGAGGTATGGGTTTAGGCCTAATTCGCCATCACCTCAAAATATTTTTCCGAAAGTAATAAAAATCCTAAAGAATGATCCCAAATTTTAGGTACACTTCAATTATTATAACCATATTTAGTAGAGTAGTGGATATTGTTGTACGTGATATATATCAGGTCCCAATTACCAATTAAAATGGCTTGGAGTTGTACCTTGTGTAACAAAGTGAGGAGACAAAAACATCTATATTAATTGCAAGCACTCCTCTCATGACAACATCGATCAGTTAATTAGGTATATCATATAGAATGCTTATGTTTTACAAAACATGATGCTTTTATAACCCATCAACAGATGGTACGTATCATGTAAAAATTATACGGGCAATGATATAATATTATAACGTACTTGTTAGTTTTCCGTACACCTACAAGTAGAGTCAATTGCTTCTAGTTCACACACGTGTTCATTTTTTATCAACCTCGTGACTTATAAATAGTCTTGATTATGTTCGTTTCTTACCATTTTTTCAAGATTCAAATGCATTTCACAAAACTATCACCGAGCATATTCATAATTCAAACACAAACACCAATACATTTTACACAATCTCCAATTTTTTTTTACTTTTTTATTCAACACAAATTTTCTCTCTCTATACTTTTTTACATAACTCCAATACTTTTTTATTAAATAATTACATCAAATCATTTCTCTCTTTACTTTACACAAACACGAATAAAATACTATTCAACATAAATATTTACAAATTTTCTAAAATCCTACCTTTTTACTCGAACCGAACATATCTGGATTAAATCAAAGCTACATACAATATTGAAAATGCAGAGATTAAAATTACTCCAAGAAAAGTAAATTGCATAAACAGATTCTCTTCTCTTCCTTTTGTATTAAAATCTAGTATTACCTATTTGATCGTCTTTGCCCTATTATTAAAAATCAAATACGTACCGAAAATTAAAATTTAAAAAATGTTCTAATTTGTTAATCATTTAAGAATAAATAAATCTCGCAGATCAGATATTGTCATTTTCTCAGCAGTTAGCGAGCAGTTCCTATTTTTGGGAGTGGTTGGAAACCGGGAGTAAAAAAAAATCGCGGGAAAGGTGGTGGGGGGCCGGTCTTCATGGGCCCACCCGAAAAAACCAGCCCACGATATCCAACGCTCTCTGCCGTCCGATTCTCATTAACTTTGGCCCGATCGGTGGGTCCCACTCCTCACCCTCCCAAACCCAAAAATGAACTCGCACGTGACACGTGTTCAATAGTCAACGGTCATACTTACGTCACCCGGTGGATAGCTGCCTCTAATAACTATTACTATATGATATAAAAAGGAAATTATAAGGTATACATGCCCGCTTCAAAAAAAAAGGTATACATGCCCAATACTACCCCTGAAGATTCCGTAACGGACTATTAAACTTTCGAGCCCAAATCCTTTCCATTCCGCGAGGGAGTTCTCGGGCATATTCATGATTCATCTAAATCTTGCCTGATAGATGGATAAATGTAAAATTAGTTGATGTGATATAAGTGAAAATTAAATTAATTAAATTAATTAATGTGATAATAAAAATATAAAATTAATCTTTAGTGGAAAGATTAACGGAAAATAAAAGTAAAGACTAATTTTATAATTTTGTTATTACATAGACTAATTCGATTTTCGTATATATTACATGGACCGATTTTTCATTTATTTTTAAAATAAAATAAAAAATATACTAACTTTACAGAAGTTCCTGAGGGTTATTATCCTCATAATATTTGACCATTGATATTCTAATATTCCCCTTCCTGTAAAGTTGCAAAAGGATTATTCTTATTTTTATTGATATTTTTTTTATACTTTTTACCTATTGATCACCTTCTACAACGATGTCCCCATGACTGTGCAATCCTTCTTAAAAGCCGAGGTTAGCTTAGCTTATTACTCAACTAGTCTGAAATATGCATGGTACCTATTTCCTGCGACTTTTTCTTTTAATTACTACATAGTCTACATTTATGCTAAATAATTAAGTAAGTTCTTAGCAATAGACATGTTCAAGATTGTTAGTGTATAAACCAGCTTTTTCAAATTATAAACACTTCAGGATATAAATTATTATGTACTTTAGATTAGGAAATCCAACCAAACAATTGACGATTAATTCATGCCCCTACCTATATAAATAAGCTCAAGATTGAGGAACGCCATCTTAATTTCATGATCTCACGACTTTATTAATGTTTATAAATTTGTTTCTTGTTTGGAATCCGGAAAACGACAACAATATTTCTAAGCTCTAAAATAATTAAGCCAATTTCTACCATGTAATTAACTATTAATCTTCTCTCACATGGAGGGAATCGTACTCCTTGTGATGCTTCAATTAAAATATGAGTTTAATATATCGTACTGGTGTTTAATTATATATGAACATCAACCGTACGAAGAGATACCCACCCCATATGAGGCACAATATCTTCTATATGGTTTGAATCTCAACTGGCCGGAAAGTCCTTCAACAAGCTCAAATTAATTAAGTACGTAGCTATTAGAGGTTTCTTGTATATATATTAACAAAATTAGCAAAGGATTGAGAGCACACAAGTGCCAAGAAAGAGCTATATATTGTTGGGAAGCCACACTAAGCAAGTGGTTATTCATTGGTTAAAACTGAGATTTTGCCCACAGCTCTTGGTACAAAGTTGCTAAGCGAGGCATGCAGTGGGCATTTCCTTAAATATTCAACTCTTCTAGCTAGCTAGCAGTTACCATCCAAGATTCTATATTTTAAAAAAATATCATACTAAGCCCCATATCTATGAGTAGAACTCAAATTGTATCTCATAACTTTTAATTTGATTAAACATATATCATAAATTTTAAAAAGAATCAATCATCGCTCTCCATTCAATTTTGCCGAGAAAAAGAGACGTGGATTGATTGAAATATCTTTCGAAAAAAAGAATAGAATAAATTTATTTAAAATAAATAAAATTTAAAAATAAGTGAAAATTATAGAAAAAGAGATGTGGATTGATTGAAATATCTTAGAGTCGTATTTTGATATTTTTTGTATAGTTTAATAGCTAAATAAAACGGAAGATAATGATTGATTTTTAAAAAAATTTATGGGATAATTAAAAAAATAGAAATTACGAGGTTCAATTTAATTTTCATCCATGGATATGAGACTTACTATAATGTTTCTCAATTTTTATATGCCTCTTTAGTATTACCAATTTTGCCTTAGGAAAAAGAAACTATAGTTTTAAAATGTGTTGATCAAACCATGTAATTACTATCTTCAATGGTTCTCTTTGTTATTTAACAAAAAATGGGTGTAAAAATCGTAGTGAAAATTGGTCTCTTATCTTGCCCTGCCCGTTAGGTTGGGCGGAAAAGAAAAAAAAAAGAGGGCGAGAAAGGAAAAGAAAAAGAAAGACAGCGTCACAGCGGCTAAGGGATTATGATCTTTGATCTAGAGACAGGAGCCGCCGCACCTATCTACGTGTACTTTTGCATGAAAATGTCAATAGTAAAATCTGAAACCAATAGGGTTTTCTGTAATTTCGTAGGCTTGGACATTGGCCGTTTCCATTTGCCACCCAAGGTTGTTTTTCTCAATTGAAAAAGGCTGTTTCTCCCAGGTCTTCTGTAGTTTCCCTTCTCTTCAGATAGGGAGAGAAACTTGGACAGCATATTTTATTCTTAAGAACCGCTTTATCTGAATATTTGGTTTTCAGAAAGTCGTCTGCTTAGAGAGAGAGAGAGGCCAAACTTGAAAAAGCTTTCTCTTTTGTTTGTTTGCATTTCAATTCAATTACTTCTTTTCCTCTCTCTCCATCTTCCTAGCGAGCTCCCTCCATTAACCATAACCGACTCTCTTTCTCTCTCAATTTAATTGCTTTCTCACTCTCTCTCTCTCTCTCTCTGCGATGAAGGAGAGGAGATGATCTTTGGAGGAAAAAGAAGGAGGCGGTTTGCCCATTAATGGGTTTTGCAGGTACGCTTGAAGTAGTAGAAGAAGAAGAGTAAAGGTTTTTTACGGGCTCCTCTCATGGCTTCCAATAACAAGGCCACCAGCTACCCAACCCAAATACAACAGCAACAACAACAACGTCAACAACAGCACCAGTATCAAATACAAGATCATCATCATCATCATCAGATTCCTTACGGGATGATGCAATCATCTTCATCATCCTCCATTCCAGGAAACTTCATGTAATTCCGCTATAAGAATAAGAGCAAAACCTGTGTTCCTTTAAAACTTTCATTTTTTTTCCATCTCGCCCTCCATAGACCAGGTCCTGCATAGTGCATATCTTTGAACTCTTTTTTGTGTTTAATTTCACTTTTATTATTCCCATTAAATTTTGGTGTCAGCAGAAGCAAAGATTCTGGAGGATATGATTTGGGTGAACTAGATCAAGCCCTTTTTCTCTACCTTGATGGACAAGAACCGGCCTCCACTCTCCAAGACCAAAGACGTGAGCTCTCTCTCTCTTTCTCTCTCTTTACTTCCCCTTCCACCCCCGGCTTCTAGTTAGATAATTATTTGCTTCCTCTTGCTTTTGTGTTTCCTGCTGGGGAGTTTCTTTTGGGAAAGGGCTAGTTTGGGTCACAGGAAAAGCATGTCCAGCAGATTGAAATCTCTTCTCCAGTACTTCCTTTGACCGGATCCTTGCAGAAAGAAAAAGATGGAAATAATTTCAATTTTATTAATATCTCTTCGATTTTCTTCGTTTCTTTGCGTGGACCATGACTTGTAACAACCCTTCTGATCATGTATTCTTTGGAATCCCACATGGACTGGAACGGGGAACGAACTGATTTTTTCTTTTTCTCTGCCTTTTTCTATTTCTTTCCTCCTTTTTCTGTTTGGATGGCAGAGAGCCAGAACTGCATGACGATCCCGAAGATTTTCTGTCATAGTTCATACTTCCCGTGCCTTGTCTCGCTTCCCCCTCACCTGGGTCGTCCTTTAATCATTGTGTCTCTTCTAAAATTGACCTTAATTGGTTGTCGGATTTGTTTCTTCAGAGAGCCAAGGAATGAGGCCTTCGACTCTGAACATTTTCCCATCTCAGCCTATGCACGTAGAGCCATTATCAACAAAGGTAGCTTTGTCTAACTCTTAGCTCAAAAAATTTTTGTTTTTCAAATGTTGAGCGATGAGTTTGTTTGTATTTGGTAGGCTAGTACAGCGTTGGTTTCTCCAGCAGCCAGTGGTTCAAAGAGAGCATCAGAACCGTCGATGGAGTTGGCCAACACAGGCAATGATGTTCCCTCGGGCCCGGAACCAGCCAAAGCGATCAAGGTATGGTCTAGTTATTTAATATAAAAATGAAATAATAATTAAACCAAGAATAATATATAGTTAGTAGCTAGCTTACTACGACTGAGATTCTCATGAACTACGATTTTTGTATTTTAAATGCTCTGATTTTGTTAGTATTGATTGATCTATTGAATGTTGCGGCAGCGTGAAGGTAACCGCAAAGGTCCAACATCAAGTTCCGAGCAGGAAGGACCCAAAACACCAGACCCTAAGGTACTTCTTTCGTTCCTTTGCTAATATTTATTCTCCTTAATTTGCTCGTCGAACAACGTTGAACTTATGTTACCATTTCTTCGAAGAAGACACTGAGAAGACTTGCTCAAAATAGAGAGGCAGCTAGGAAAAGCAGACTTAGAAAAAAGGTAAATTCGCATAAAATAACCAGTCACGATCAATCCTACGGTTCTACCATTTGAAGCATAGCTTCTAGAATATAGTCGTTCTAAACCATTTTTTTTGCCGGACGACAGGCATATGTTCAACAGTTAGAATCGAGTAGGATTAAGCTTACGCAGCTGGAGCAAGAGCTACAAAGAGCTAGAGGTCAAGTAAGGACCCCATTCTGACTGCTATTATTCCACGTGATGTGTACATAGTACTTAGTCAAGAACTGGGTTTTTCTTAGGGCATATTTTTCGGTGGAGAAGGTCTTTTAGGAGGAGATCAGGGACTTCTAGTCGGTGTAAGCAACATTAGCTCAGGTACGTGCAATTCTTCCAAAAAACAAGAAAGACGACCATGTTCTCTTTTTTGTTCTGTCGACCTTTTTTTTCCTCCTTCCAATTACCTCAAAGCTTCTCATTTTCCTTATAGTATTGTTAAACAATTTTCATTTCTTCTATTTCAGGTGCTGCTGTCTTCGACATGGAATATGCGAGATGGCTCGAGGAGCATCATCGGATCACGTGTGAGCTCCGCGCTGCAGTACAGCAGCATTTGCCAGAGAACGAGCTTCGGCTCTTTGTTGACAATTGCTTAGCACACTTCGACGAGGCGATTGACCTCAAAAGCATGGTTGCCAAAACGGACGTGTTCCATCTCGTTTCCGGCATGTGGAAGACTCCAGCAGAACGGTGCTTCATGTGGATTGGTGGATTCCGGCCATCTGAGCTAATCAAGGTAATCCCCTTCTTACGTATTAGTAAATATTAGTAACGATGCCTATTCTTTCTTTCTTAGCTCTTCCAAGTTTGGTCACATTGGCAAAAATATGAAGGAAAATGACTAAACTAACTATGACAAGAAGATGCTGAAAGAAATGACCGGCCCGAAAACTCCCCAAGCATAGATTAGGTCAATAACTAAGACGAGCAGATTTATTAGATACACGGAAAGGGAAAGGTTTCTATACTGCAGAGATTTCTCTAAGTAGCACCAAAACTAACACTACCTGATTTCTTATAAATAAATCCCTGGACTTAGTAGATCATATAGGCGTAGACATGCATAAACATATAAAGAGATTTTGATAACTGGGGGTAAATGGAAACTCATGATGGGGGATACGATGAGACCGTAGGAGTACTGCAGCACGAGGATATAAACGACGCTCAATGCACTGTCCAACTTGTCGGTGGCGCTGGCACGGAAGATATCGTATAATGAATAAAGATCAATGAATGACGAAAGGTATCGTGAAGCTTTCTACTGTAGGGTCGAGTTGTACATGTCATTCCAAATTCCAATAAAGCAATTTATGTCGTTACAATTTCTGGTTTGGGACAGAAGTAGAAAGCGAGCTGCCCGGGACTCTCCTTCGTCTCCCTGTTTCTTTCTGATTGATGGGAACAAAGGTCCTCAAAAGCATGTTCATCCCACACTTTGGTTTCTTGTAAATGAATAACAAACCCTGCAATAGACTGAAAAAAGATATAATCGAGAAGAGAGTTGGGGGCGTCATTTGTTTTATCTATTTCCATACATGTATATACTCATCTCCCACTAATATTTATTTATCACGAAATTTATAGACTTATAGTGAGGTTTCTAAAATATTACCGTTTTGCTGTGTTGTGTTTGTGTGCTAGATAATATTGAATCAAATTGAGCCATTAACGGAGCAACAAATATTAGGTATTTGTGGGTTACAACAATCTACACAGGAGGCGGAAGAAGCTCTCTCCCAAGGGCTTGAAGCCCTCAACCAGTCACTCACAGATAGCATAACCTCCGACTCATTGAGCTGCCCTCCTAACATAGCTAACTACATGGGGCAGATGGCTATAGCCGTGAACAAGCTGTCCACCATCGAAGGCTTTGTTAGACAGGTACGTTTATCATCATCAACAACTCAAAGCTGGTTTATTAATCTTTCTTTGTCATGTCGATGAAGGCCTCATCACTGTCTGTTTCACTGTGGTCCCCGGCCGCAAGAGCTTCTGACTAGGGTGGGGCATGAGGAACAAGAATCTGTTCCTGCTTTGGTTGGGAAACCTACCCCAACATTATGAAACAACTCCATGTCTCACTCCCCCATGAGGTGGCTGGTGGTTACATGGAATCTACAAGACTACAATATATGTCTAGTACTAGCTCTTAAAACGTTTTTGGAAATTTACGTGAAAGGGACCAAAAGCATTTACGTACCATAGTCCTCCTCCTGTCGGGTCCGTTTCTGAGTTCCCAATTCTACTAGGCCACACCATCGTTAGGACCGATAGGTATCTCCTTGAATAGTTACTGCATGTGTACTAGAAGTAACGCATGCGGGTTTAGAAGTATCTACATAGTCACATTATCTAAAGGTTGTATTGGACTGAAACGCAGGTAAAAAAAAGAAATGCAATTAATGTTCCCTTCAACATATATACTTGTCCACTATAATGCGTCTACTGTCTAGGGTAGCTAAAATTAAACTTGTTGCTTGGAGAAAAAAACAATGATAAGAAAGATGAAGAATACGGCGCTGTTTAAGCCCTTCTGTTCTTCTTGATTGAGAAAATATAAGACCAAAAGCCAAAGAGTGACTCGTAATAACATCCAGTACAGCTTCTCCTAGTTCGACCCGATTGCATGCCATGATGAGTCTTCCTTTAGCTATATCAAACGTCCCAGGCCATAGTTGAAAGAGAACTTCTGAGACTCCAAAATATTTCCTCTCTAATTTGCTTTTTGACTCTTCAAAACAAAGAAAAATGCTTTGTTGATGATAAATAGAAACATTCTTAATTTTCGACTCCGAAAACTGAATGGGTTGTAAGAACCTCAGAAACTCAGTCCAAAACAACGCACCAGATCATGAGGAAGCATGGCTTTTCATTGTGCTTTGCAAACTAGTTACTTCTTTTTTCCCTAGTCGTACGTTTATCAAACTCTTTTTGTTGTTTTTTCAAATCAAAGTTACTTGAAAATTCAGACTCCTCACAAAGATCGCTAGCTAGACTCACGAGTGTCAATACTACGTGGTGATGGTTTAAACAATCATCACGTGCACGTGGCACTCCTGCATAAACATATAACCAACAGATAACCTGGTAGCCCCATGTCTGCATGATGTCAGGGTCGTAACCGTTTGACTTAGCAGCACCATGTAGGCCCTTCTGCCATAACTCCTTTTGACTAACATGTCTTAACTCTTAAGAAGTGCATACTTATATAGAAGCCAAAACGTTACAAAGGGATACACACGCACACCAGTATACCACCTGTTTGAAGAACTTACTCTACGTACCCTCGGTCAATTGTCTTTTCCTTTCCCTCTCTCCCTCTCCCTCTATCGGTTCAAAAGTAGAGGTTGGAATGGAAGTTACCCATATACGTCAGTTCATCGTATTAGGATATTGAGGATTGGGTGGGCCTGAGGTTGGAATTAATGCTGGCTTAACCTTTGAAAATCTAAACCCTACATTGAAAAAACGACATGAGTATGGATCAATTAGGTCCTTGGGCAGAAACATTATAAATTGGAATTTTGGGCTAGATTTTGTCCAATCAAACCGTAGGAATCGATAGTATAAGTCTTCATGATCATGATGATTTGTAGCTAATTAATCAATCTCCTAAGTGTGGGACCTCTTTAGTCTTAAGTTGACCATTCAATATATGCCAGGAGTACTTGACTAATTAAAGGGCTGTGTTTTCTTTTCTAGGTCCAAGTAAATTATGATCATTATCATTGTTTTCCATTTTGAATATGATCACCAGATGAGACTAGCTAGGAGGTAGAAAATCCATTATTTGTCTAAGTTACGTGCATTACCAAAACCAAGAGAAGAAAAACTTGCGACTTGCTTTCATAAGACTTGAAAGACACTCTCAATCTACTTGTCAAGGCTCTCGCAAAAGCGTCGGTATATATGACACGTATAGTACTGACGAAGCCTATTTCCAAATCCACGTTATGCGGCTCTCTCATAATTTTCTTATTCTTTAGGGAATTTGACGAGCAAACCACCCACTCCCGTTAAAGTCCAATGTCTCGTGTCTCTGTGCAGAGTCAATTTGTTGAAAGTCTCACATTGCTAGAAAAACTAATCAATGTGCTCATTATAAGGTTGTGACATCCTCACTTCTCAAGGCGTCTTTTGGAGTTGAGTTAGGCCCACATTTCACATATTGTGTAAATTCTAATATGGTATCATAGCAATATTCTTAGTTTGTAGTACCATCTCACCCGTTTCCACGTGTTGGCTTGGATGTCCTCCCGCCACACATGAGGGGGTGTGTTAGAAGTCTCACATTGCTAGAAAAACTAATCAATGTGCTCCTTATAAGGTTGTGGCATCCTCACTTCTAAGGCGTCTTTTGGAGTTGAGTTAGACTCATCTTTCACATATTGTGCAAATTCTAATAGAATTCTTATCGTTCAATAAACCAAATGGTCCTTATATATTCTTCTATTCAAAGTCAAGTTAATATACTTTTTATATATCTTTCTTGTCTTCTTGTTATTCTGGGTAATATTATTTTAAAAACAAAACTTACAGGCAGATAATCTGAGGCACCAGACCATTCACCGGCTGCATCAAATTCTGACAACACGTCAAGCTGCAAGGTGTTTTCTGGCAATTGCAGAGTATTTCCACCGTCTCCGAGCTCTTAGCTCTCTTTGGCAGGCACGCCCTCGACAGGAATGATAAAAGAAAGCCCTAGACGGCTAGACCAACAGCAAACCTTTAGCCTTCTCCTTTAATACTCTTATTGTCTTCTTTTGATATCCATTTCCTCATTTTCTACAGAGTAACAGAAACGTGTAGAACCATAGATAAGTTATAAATCTGAAGCAGTAGAATTCTCTCTCTTGTTCTTCTTATTTCTTTCCCTTCTTGGTTGGAGAATTTTTGGAACATAAATTATTTCCGCAGACAGCAGCTATTTTTGACTAAGAAATGGAGGAGAGAGGAAAAAGAAGGAGAAGGTTTGATTCGGTATTTGGTTAATCATTAAAGATTTAAAGTTCGTCCAAGACTCAAGAGTAGGACAGAAAATCTTTGGCCGTAGAGGAAAACCGAAACGTCCATTTGGCGTTGGGGTTGCTTCACTTGCTTGCTGCATGCATGCCAATCGCCGTCGTCGAAACTGACAAAAAGGCTTTCATGTTGGACTTAAGACTTATTCACTTTTTTTTTCTTTTATAAACGGGCCTCCGTAGTTCAGTTATCCTAAAAGTGGGCTTTGTGGTCCAGATAAATAGCCCAACGTTTCACGCGAGTGAGTCAAAACAGAATCCGAATCCTCGCCACGGGAGATGTTGATATATTTTGCTAAAAGCTGGAAATAAATAAAAGAGGAAAACTAACCAATCATAATACTGAAATTATATAGAAAAGAAATCTTATTTATAGTTAATCAAATCGGTAATAAAGTATTTCAAATTCCAACTGGCACCTACTCGTGATTTTGGATCAAACCGGTTTCTCGTTGATAAACGGCATGTTGCAGAAAGGCTGGCCCAATCCCATATGCGAAACGATACAAGTTCGGGCAGGCCCTTACGACGTGCGGCCTCTGGGCCATCAAGACCGAGAGCGGTGCGTTTTCCTTTGCCATGACCCCAGGTCGGCGATTCCACAGACCGTCCAGGTGAAGCCGCCGAAGTTCCATCCTGCCCAAGACGTTTAGAAGCCGCTTGTCAACAAGCGCCAGCCTAAGCCCACCGAGCTCAGGTTCGGCTCTCTGGTTCTTATTCTTTCTGTTATTCCCTCAAGAAATTCTACCAATGTATTGTTTTTTCTTGGGTGTATTTTAAGGCGAGTGTTACTCCAGGGACGATGTTGCCTGTTGGTATTGTTGGCTGGGAAATTCATGGGGAAGCCGGAAGAGGGTTATTTTTTTTAACAACTTGCATCTGAGTTGTTTCTGGAAACTTTTTGCTGTTAGTGATTTTGACTGGACTAGGAATGATCTAAGGTTGCATGACTCTTCTGCGTTTCTTTTTCAATAGAACAAAGGGAAAAAAAAACCTCCCGAATTTTAAGTCATTGGGAATTTATCAAGATGGAACGGAAGATCCTCAAACAAATCTTTTTGGAACAAATTTGTTGGAACGATTTTATTTTCCTAGACATTCGAATTCCAAACAGCAGAGGAATTTAAAATAAAGAAAAAAGAAGTAACAGCCATGACGATTTCAGCAATACAGACAGAAAAGAAGTAAATGGAATACGAACTGACATTAGAACAAGAAGTTGCGTGTGCTAACTCCTTCCAGCGCTCAGAGCATGCTATCGGCACAAGATGGCAGTCTCCTGAAGAAGTTGTTGGGTACTGTAGGCATTTTGCTTCGGAATTTGGGATGCCGTAGCCAAATTAGGCCTGCAATCAAAGCAATCATCCTAAAGGGCGTCACGTAGAGAACCACAGCGGCAACGAGGCAGAAAATAATGAAGAGGCTGGTTGCTCTTGGGTCTCTCCAGCTAAGCAGAGCCTGAAATCTTTCCCCCTGCGTGGCAATGTCCCCCACCACCGTCTGAATTCTTCCGGCTACACTCCTAAGCCTATCATACCGCATACGTATTACGTCTTGAGGCTTAGATGTAGGAAAAGTGTCAAACTCTTCATCCACTTCGTCCGGGTGAACTGCTTCGGCCCATGAGAGCTTAGTGTCCATGTGAGGGGGATGCCTTGGCCTGAACCGGTAATTCCATATCCCGATAAGGAACATGTACAGGAAGATAGTTGGAAGGATCAATTCTGGGTAGCAGATCAGTATGAAAAACAGGACATGAACCAGAACAGAAGTAACTGGGTTCTTCCAATGGCAAACCTCGCGAAGCCACCTGCTTGTAGAGATAACGCCTGAAAACAGGGATACTATTCTAAAGAAGTTAGCTTTACTTCTTCTCATGCTCCACATGTGGGAATCAACATCCAGCATATATTCGACAACCTCTTTCCTTAGTGGTGGTTCTGCTCGACCTAGCCTCACTGCCACAATGTTCATGGCCTGATATCTCAAACTGTCTAGCTGGTTCACCGTGAAAGGATGTAGATAATGCATTTTTGGGAGTAATGGGTGGCAGTAGAGGTAGATTATATTTGCTAAAGAGAGACAAGTTAATCGAACTGCTAATTGGAGTTCACCCATCTTTTTCAATCCGGAAGGGCTTAGAACCAGAAGCGGGTAAGAGTTTGTATAAATTCGATCCATTTCAAGCGTTGATAGCCGGATTCTTACCTTCCCAATTCTCGAGTCAATTCGAGGTCCACTGCCAGCCCCCGGTTTCTCATTTCCACCCAAATGGCAGTTGTCAAAAACTCCCAAGGTGATCACGGTGCAAGGATCATAGACTTCCCACGTATATTGCTCATTCCACTTCGGAGTGAAGCTTTCCATGATTGTCCTGGTTCGCACCCACTTCTGCCCATACTTGGCTACACAGTAAGCATCTGTAGTTTTCCTGCCATCCTTGGTCTTCATTGGGAGAAGCCCTTGAGCACTCAAAATACCCACTTCAAGGATGCCGATTGGCTGCTTCCACAGCTGCCTAGCAGTGGGTCGTACGTCACTTATGTACATTGTAGATTCATCTAGTACATGGTAAGCACCCTCAAGACAGACTCTCAGATGAAGCCTGCTTGAAAACTTCAGCTCGTGCCTCTTGTCTCCCTCCAACACACCAAAGCCAAATTTTTCGAGGTTAAACCAGCGAGAATGGACTGCCCTGTGATCCAAGCGCCTTTCAAACATGGTAAGTGGCAAGACTATCTTTCCCATGACTTCGTCTTTTGCAGGGGTTACTTTATTTTCAACTGTAAGCATCAGCTGCTCTTCGAAAGGTTCAGCTGCTACAAAGATCAAGTCTTCGTTCCAGAGAGGGTTGGTGGTTCGTGTCGGGCATATTTTTGTTTTCAGTACCTGATTTCCAACGTGAGCCTTAACAAACGCTTGTGGTGGTTGGCTTCTGTCATGTGGTTCAACATCCTGAGCTTCAATGACATTAACTCTTAGATACCAGAGTTTTGGTGAAACATAAACCTTGGACCGGATATTAAAAACTCCCTCTACATGAACTGAAGCAGCATCTGAGTGCCAGGAATCCGGGAAAGCTTCGTCTGCTTGTGTTCCCATCCAAACAGCGAGCATAACCTCTCCTTTCACCTTGGTATCCCCTCGCCGGTCCTCTAATCTGTACCACTGAGGTGCCAAAGGGCTGTCTGGTGGAACCCTTGTTGGCACTTCATTCATGTCGAAGACTACCTTTCCCACATAGTCATCTCTTCCCACCATCTCTCTGTCTCTGACATAAACTTCAAGAATTGAAGACTGAATCTTATCTTTTGAGAATGCGAAGACCTCCTTCCATTCAGGGTTTGTTCTCTTCTCAAAGTGCTGAGTTTTTCCCTTATAATTCCCAAGCTTCACTTCCACATATGGGTCACAGCTTCCAGTTAAAGGGTTCGGGGGAAGATCTTTGGCTTTCACAACTCGAACATATAGATAAAACATTTGTTCAACCAGATCATAAGTGCTCGTAGCCCTTTCGCTACTAATCCACCCGCCTCCTCCACGGAGTCCTTTATGTGGCCACCGCTCCCCAAGCTGGGGTTTCGTGTCCTTCAGTTTATAGTCCTCTGGCTGGTTAGGAGCAGCTTTTGAGCTCATTTCTCTTCTGGCAGTCTCCGCTCTTGCTTGATATAATTGGTGGCAAGAACCTTGATTCCTTCAAGGTTTTGATCTTCTTCGCTTTTTCAGCTGGAGTACAACAGCAGTTTAGCAACTGTGATGGTGCTCGGAATTCCAGCTGCAGGAACTGTGGAAGTTGAGGTATGTTTAACTGCTCTTGTAGCTGTGTTGCCTGAAGTAAGACAAAAAAAAAAATCAATCATGCTCGATAGATTGCATCGCATACTATAGAGTAAAGATACTTTTTCAGACTCTTGCGTTGCAAAATTTTCCACCTTCTCTTACCTTTGACAAACTACGAAGACTTCTTTACTAGCTGGAATGGCGGACAATCTTCCTCTCCTTTATGAACTTGTATTGGACCATAGTTTCTCGTCTCCTGGAAAAATCGAAGATGGCGAAGTAGATTTTCTCAGCATTGCCATGACATCAATGGTGATTTCAAGGCATTTGGAATACTTGAGGTTGGAGAAGGAGCTGCTGTTTCCAAAGTTCGTGCGGTGCAAATAGAGTTCTGGTTCTGTGGTTTCAACAGCCAATTCTACAACCCTGTGCTAGATGATTGTTCTGGTTTCTTTGGCATCAACAATGTGGCTTCTGCACCTTCACTACCAGCTTCATATCACCTTTTCTGTCGGTCTGGAAAGCTAAAAAGGATCTTAATTTGTTGAAAAGGAATAAGATAACATAATGATCAAGCTACTAATTGGAAGTAATTGACTTATGCACTACACGATGTGCTGGAGGGAGAATGATAGCAAAGGCTTTTGCTTTGTTTGAACGCAAATTAATTAAAATCTGGAGTATGATAGCTCGTCTCAAAGCGTGGAGAAAGCAAGTGGAGAAGCCGTCAAAATTCCATGCTTAAGAAAAGAATTGATGCTCCACTTGGGAAGACAAAGATAGACTTTTAAGTTTTTCTATCTGACTACTCTGTTGCATAACACTTTATCAGATTCTTTCGCCTTTCGTAACTTTGTTAAGTTGACAAACTGCACAAGCAATTTCTCACCGTGCGCCTCCCTCTTTCTCGGTGGCTTCATTTTGAGGGTGCGGCTCATCTCCCGTTGTCCCGCCTCCTGCTTACTCCAGTTTTTAAAATAGGATTCTGACATGTGTATAGAGCGGGATCCAAAAGTCAAAAAGCAACCACGTCCGCATGGTTAGGGCCTGTGGACTGTGGTGGTCTTCAGGAAGAGATGAAGAATGGACACACCTTAAGTTGACGTCTGCAGTTAACTCCCTAAAAAATATGCTGTGAGGACGGGAGCAAGGGTCCAAGATCCTGTTTATTGATATATGAAATGGATCGGGCATTGTAGATTCTATTGCGAAACTCATATATGTTATGTCTATCTTGCTAATTGAACTATCCAATTCGAAAAACAAATTAAGAAAGATCTTTGTATTTTCACATGTCCACGTCCTATTTAAACACAGCAACACACGGGAGGGAAACCGAGGGAAGGTGAGCCGGTCCCTTATTGTAAAGATATTCCAGCATTCAAGGCCACAGTGTTTTCGAGCTTGCATTGCTTTGGCTATATGACGACTTTGTTCTTTTTGCAGGAAAGGCAATGTAAAGCAAGATGAACAGAGATAAAGGAATTCACAAGAGGCTAAAGTAGGGTGGTGTGCCTGCTTAGAGAAAAGCAAAAGCAAAACAGGAAGCTCAAGGGTCAGTGACCTCGCAACATAAAAGATGCTTTTGGACATTATTCTCCTCCTTTATGCCCCCCTTTAAGTTTATCCTTTATGCCCCCCTTTAAGTTTATTTCTTATTCTATACATACGTTACACTTATCCCTTTAATAGTATACTCTTCCAGAGAAGGAAACCTCTAAGAGAACTTTTCAAGAATTATACTCGGTATGGGCCATCTAGAAAAAAATACTCGGTATGGGCCAGGAATTGGGCTCTGTTCTCGCCTGGTGAGCACGCAGTGCGTCTCTCAGTATGGGCCTAGTAGGCCAGGCTGTTTATAGACATATTGGGCTGTGTTCACAGACTGGCGTGGAAAATTTAGGCTTTAGTCTGGAGCCCAATCGGTTCGTATTTAAGGAAAATAATTCGCAGCCTTAAGAATAGGTCAGCACTCAGCAGTACGTCGGAAAATAATTGTTCATTTAAGTGGAGCTATGGCGTACAAGCAAAATGCTTTACCGCAAGCATAATGATGATTATTATCAAATACTATTATTCTCGCATATTCCGGATTTTTTTAAAAAAAAAAATTTAACGGTTTCAAAGTTCGAAGTCTTGTGCTTTTATTTTATTTCACTTATTAAAATAAAATCAGCCAGACAAATCTTGGATATTGTTTTCTTTTATTTTTTGCGGGGGAAAAACATAAATGGTCAAAACACGTGGAAAGCTTAAAACAGATCGGAATCCTTATCTGATCATCTGCACAGCGTCTATTAAAAAAAGAGGACAAATTCCGGAGGCAATTTTTCTACCTATATTTCCCCCACCGTTAGAAAAGTTCTCACGAACAAGCACGTCTTAACACAGAGAAGCCAAGGCAAAGCGTGGGCAATAGTCTCTTTTTTTTTTTTTTTGGAATTATTACGTATTATTTTCCTCCGTATTAACTTATGGAGAAACAGACCAATCACCATTTTGCCTTGAGTGTCACGGCTAGTGACCAAATCCTCTCTCTCTCTCTCTCAGAGATGAGATGCTTTGCATGATAGAACAAGCTGCCTAGCTCCTGGGGTTTTCCCCGGTTTTAGCAGAAATCGGGGGTGTCATGCTCTTAATGAACAGTATCTTTGGTTACGTGAACTATAATACCGCCGGATTTTATTTTTTAAGAAGTTGTGGAGTGTTGAAGCAGCACTAAGCCTGTCACGGGTCAACTTTGAGGTCTATTAGTGATAACACCACATGCTTGGTCCAAAGATTATAATTTCTATCCTCGCTGCATTGACTTGCAAACCTTGAAACAACTTGAAATCTTAGAATTTTAAAGTGGTCGTTGGGTTACTTTCCCGTCACACTTCAAGATCTGCAGCAACGAACACTTGGTGAAGTTCCATCTGGTGGAGGAGCTATAATTATAAATTCTATACAAAATAGATAGAAGGTCGTTGGAAGCCTTCGTTAAATATTAGCTAGCCGCTCTTAAATTCATTCTCTTTCAAAGGCATCTAGAATATTCAAATAGATCCAGCACCCAGAGGATAAGGATATTTTAACAAGCCCTCATTCTTGACTGATCCAAATGGTAGTAAGCGTCCAGTGTAAGCGGTGAACTGTCAAGTTTTTATTGCTTTCCTCATTGTTAAACTCTTTGGATCCTACTGTTTCCATAATTGGCACCTAAAATTAACTTCCAAAGTGAGAAAATGATGTCGGCTTAGGATCCTCGCATGACAAGCGCAAGTGGTGTTTCAGAAGCCAGCCAGAGGCCATGACAATTCATTGGGAAGTTCCAAAACCGTGGGTCCGTGGCTACGTACCAATTAGTGAGGCCAGGACCAAAAAACAGCGTCAATTACCGACACCGTAGTCTGTAGAGGCTCACAACAGTGTATGATGAACTATAGCCAAAGCACCAACTCACGCAGATAGCAAGCAAGCAGCAGTACCTAGTCGTGCAGAGTTGGTTTTAGTTGTAATAACAAGAGCCAGTTAAACAAGCACGAGCTCGATACAAGATAAACAAACGAGCTCAGCTCGACTCAAGCTCGTTTTGTATTTATAAAATTACGGAGAACTTTTTATGATTTAAAATTACTATACTTTTGACATTCAAAATTTTGGCCCTAATTAAAAATATATATAAAATAATCTCTCTCCTCATTACCATGTAATTATGTATAAAAGTTCTAAATTTATGATCTAAAGTATAATTAACATAGGCTAATAGTAGATACATCTATTCCTAAAGATAGATGTTGCTCTTAACTTATGAATTACGACAATATCAGTTGTATTTTAACTCGATAAAATCTCAATGGTACATCTGTCATCAAGTATAGTCTACTATATGTCTTAAGATATACTAAACATGACATATTAATTAAATTAGAGTTGCTTCCATGCGTATCAACTATTCTTTAATAAGGAACTCCTCTAATCTTAACCTTCTATATATAAAATAAAGTTTAATTATTTATACTTTTGTCAAAATTTGATATATATTGAATATCTAGATCATTAGATCGAAATGATGGAAGTTACTAAGATGAAGATTAGCAAAATTTCATATGAAAGAATTTTTAACTTCATATTAGCTATATGAATATATGAATGACTATGAATTACTAAGAAAATGTTAAACTAACACGAAACACATATGTTATATAAATTGAAGTAGCTAAACTTTTAAGTAAATATAAAATGGTAAAACATGTAATTACATATACGTGATTATAACATAGAAATTAAAGAAACAACTCTTAAGAGTGTTTCAAGAGGAGCCGGAGCTCCTCCCGCCGCCGGAGAAAGAGGGAGGGGTAGGGTAGCCGAAAAACACCAAAGGTATGCCTCTCTCTCTCTCTAGAACTGGGGTTCAAATAAAAATGGATAGAATTAGGTCGATCGGCAATAAAAAAGATTGGATAGAAGGTGGTTGAAGCTTTGTCCACGTAGCATTCAAAGAATAAGGAACAATACGCCCAGCTAATTGTTGACGAGTTATGCACAAGCAGCGAAATGTACGTAATTTATTACATAGTAACCCCGAATCCATTTCCTTTTTTTATCGCTTGTCTCAATATTAAACTCTTTGCGTTCCCATATTTGGGACCCAAAATTAACTTCCAAGTGAAAAATTGCTTTGGGCTCAGGATCCTCACAGCTAGCTAGCGCCAACGGTGTTTCAGAAGCCAGACATAGATGCCTTAACCAAATAATTGAGACGTTCCAAAAGTATGGATCCATGTATGGCTACCAATCAGCAATGACAGTACAAAAAAGCGGCATTCACTTGCCAACATTGCAGAAACTCGTTACCGCGCGTATTCGCAACCACATGTGACGCGAGCTCAAGAACTTACCGACATTGTAATGTTTGACCCGGTAAGATCACGAGTGAGTCAAAGAGTCCATGAACCCAGATCTAAAGAAATTTGATTTGTTTGAATGGACTGCTTTGACATTTCACTTAAACCTGAGCTAGTAAATTCTACGAAGCCTCTGAGCTGTCTAAGGGTGTGTTGCAACACAAAATTTTATATTATTTAAAATTTTAACACAATAAAATATTACAATATAATCTATCTCTCCTATCAAATCATAACTTTTCGCTACAAAAATATAAAAAATTAATTCTCTCTTCACTTTTCCACTAAACACAGTACCTTAAATTTTACTACACAAACCCACTGAGCAACCGTCACTTCGTACATCATCGATATCTAAAGAATGGATAGAATGACACAGCCTATAAATCTCATTCGAATCTGCATGAAATTTCGCACACACATAGTTCTTCCACTCCAGCAAATACCCAAACATGGCCTCCCCTCTCCTCTCCCTCCTCTTCTTCACCCTCCTCTTCTTCTCTGCCCACTCCAAGCACTGCAACCCACAAGACAAAAAAGTCCTTCTCCAAATCAAGAAAGACCTTAACAACCCCTACGCCCTTACCTCCTGGAAACCAGACACGGACTGCTGCGAATGGTACGTCGTTAAATGCGACCGTGTCTCCCACCGCATCATCTCCCTCACCCTCTTCACTGATTCAGTCTCCTTCCAAATCCCTGCCGCGGTGGGTGACCTCCCTCATCTAGAAACCCTGGAGTTCCACAAGCTGCCCAATCTGACCGGGCCCATCCACCCCGCCATTGCCAAGCTCAAAAACCTCAAGTCTCTAACGCTCAGCTGGACCAACCTTTCCGGCCCAGTCCCTGACTTCCTCAGCGAGCTCAAGAACCTCACTTTCCTCGACCTCTCCTTCAACAACCTCTCCGGCTCTATCCCACCGTCACTTGCCTTGCTTCCGAACCTCATTGGGCTTCGCTTGGACCGCAACAAGCTCACCGGATCAATCCCGTACTCTTTCGGTACGTTTCGTAGTGTACCGGACCTGTCCCTGTACCTCTCTCACAACGAGCTATCGGGTACGATCCCACCCTCTTTCGCCAACATGGACTTCAGCGTGATAGACCTATCGCGTAACAAGCTCACAGGCGACGCGTCGGTGGTTTTCGGCGCGAACAAGACCACGCAGATCGTGGACCTGTCGAGGAACTTGTTCCAGTTTGATCTATCCAAGGCGGTGTTCCCCAAGAGCCTGACGTCGTTGGATCTTAACCACAACAAAATCACTGGGAGTATTCCGGTGGTGATGACCACCCTCAATCTACAGTTCCTGAACGTGAGTTACAATGGGCTGTGTGGTCAGATTCCTGTCGGTGGCAAGTTGCAGAGCTTCGACTATTCATCGTACTTCCACAACCGGTGTTTGTGCGGCGCGCCACTTCCAAGCTGCAAGTGATAAAGGTCCCCGGAGAAGGGTTTTGCACCTATGGGTCAGTTGGATTTTCCCGGAAACTGAAATATAGATTCCAGTGTAGGGCCTTGAATAAGTACTATCACAATGTCCTCGGTGCGTTGGTTCTTCTTTTTGTTTTGTTTTATGTTCTTTTCCCCTGAGCAAATGATAATACATAAAATTATGAAAACAGACAGGAAATATGATAAATCAAGTTAGCAAAAATACCCATTTTTTTAAACAGAGCAGATATTCTGCATCAACGGGGAATATCAACAAACAGAAGCTTGAAGTTCACCCCGAAGTACAACGTTCGAATACAAAGGACTTAAAGTCCACTACATGATTTGCTGGAAGAAACTTGGGGCAATGACATTCGCCCGCAAACTTAATGGATTCCAGTGGAAATATGGATTTGAACTAGTACTCTGCACTCCCGCAATGTTCTCCGCGAATTGTTCTCGTTCCAATTTCTGACGTTTTTTTTGTCGTCTTTTGGGTTTCTGATAATAATTGAAGTAACGTTTCCTGAAGAGGAGAGTTATGGATCACTCCACCAAAATAATATGTGTATCGCTTATATACAGTTCGAGTTCTGCATGTCGTTAAGCTATACATACGAAGATAGAGTAATCTTGGCACCCTGCCTATTTAGTGCCGTGCTCCGCGAGCGAAATTAGTGCATCCCAACTTGCAGAGTACTCTGCCATTGATGCAATAACGGCGAAGACAAATGAATTTAATCTCTCAGGGACAACCAGAGCTCCCAAGGAGGTATGTTTTAGGAGCAAATATATTTGCTTTTGCAGTTCTGTCCCCCCCCCCCCCCCTAATGGCACATGTGAATTGCTTTGAATAATCACAAAAAATTTCAAGAAAAACAAAGAACAAAGAATGGGCGCGATCAAATGATGTAAATTCTATCAGATAGCATCACATGGGGCAACATATGGTAATTCACAACCCCCACTCTTCCTATGATTTTGGGTGGTGTTCCTGATATCAGTTACGATTCATCTGAAAAGGATTAGCTAAGCGAAGAAGGTTACAAAAGAAGACAAATGCAGGCTCTTCTTCACATGCGATGTCACTGTCACAATGGAGACTCTTTCCATTCTAATCTGTCAAGCCCATCAACGATTGCCCTGCGGAACTCGCCATTATGGAGAAGGAAGGATGAGACATGCCCACCAGTGACCCATCTCACTTCTGAACCTGGCCAAGCTTTTTGAAGCTCCAGCACAGAGTGCTTTGGGATATAACCATCATCCTGTAGGGTGATTGCAGTTTAAGAACAAATTTCGTAAACCCAATTTGCATAGAATAACTTCAAAACTAAAAGGAACTAAAAACACAACACACGTAATTTACATGATGACAACGCACTGAGCATCATGAGCCCTAATCAGTTAAGGATTTTTCGGTGGGGCTTGTAGTTGCTTCAGCTTTTAAAATGGAGCTACTTACAAATCCTCTCTTTTTCTTTTTTGTGCACCTTCATAGAGTAAATTGTCACTTATTACCAAAAGGAGTATTCGTTGACTCCTTATTGACCATAATTAGGGAGAAAAACTACAAGAACTACAAAGAAAAGTTGAAAACAAATAGAGATAGAAAAAAACAGTAATAGACCCATAAAGATTCCCAAAACTTATGTTCATAAGGTAATGCTGAGATCTGATACTTACCGTGGCAGCAACGAATATTACAGCATCAGGATTTTTGGGAATTGGAAAGCGTGTAACATCTGTGAGAGACAGTACGTTACGCATCCGCTCTCTCACCTCCTTGAGAGTCATTGCAGTCTCCTGTGTTGCCAGATCCTCTCTCAGTGCCTCCCATGCAGTGCCATGCTTTAGTATTCCCTCACAGAATGCCACGACAGCAGAATGTGGTGAGAGAAAAGGAAGAGTTGCAACAGGTGTAGGGTGAAGTGATCCAACCATTGCAGAATGCACTCCTCCTGGATTATGTTAAGAGCGTTAGTATTCTACTTGCAGGGTGAACGTCTTCTGGTATTTTTCCCACTAAAGGGATCTTTTTATTTAGAGGCACGTCAACTGATTCAGGTTTGGAAAAGAAAAATCTTATATGCCAAATATAGAACCTCAAAGCTAAATCATATCCAAATCCAGACCCCGTTAAGGACTAGCAAGGGATTCGTTTTAGCTTACCCATACTGAGTCCACAAATACCCATCTTGCCAAAGCCTGCCTCAGAGTCTAACCAATATAAGAGACTACGGGCCTCTTCAATGGTTGCTCTTCCTAGTAAAAGCAAGTCACTAACGCACAAAAGCTTTGCACCATACTGCTGTGTAGGACGTCTTTGTCCGTAGAAAGGGCTGTAACAGATACATATTCCTTGAATTAGGTTCCCATAATTTGAATGAAGGAATTTAAGGGACAACATTTTTTCTGAAATTTCAAGGATTTGCTGGCTAGCAGCAGCATTAGCTTGTACCTCTCAAGCACCATAGTCGCAATGTTTTCCTTCAACAAAGGTCCACCAAGGCGCAATCTCCGTTCAAAGGTATGGTCTCCAGTGCCTGCAAAAAGAGGTTACATTTAGTAGTCGAGGTAGCTAAGTACCAACTGTCAAATGTACCACAGGGAGGAGATTCCATCAATAGTAAAGGGAACCATTTGAAACAGAGTCTTGATATTCCATTGGACATCAGAAACTGTTAATATTGTTCAATTAGAAAGGTATTCTTGGAAGTATCACAAACAAGGAAAGACGAATGAATAGCTATGGAATAGAAAACACTAGTAAGTTACCAAATCAGTATGTGTCCATAACTTATTTACCACTGAATCGTGCACAACAGGAACAAAAGATGTGCTCGAATGGAAAAAGAGTTTCTTTTCCTTTTGGAAATTAATGGAACCAAGACTGTACAATTACAAACGCATTTTCACCAGCTAACTAATGACTACATTCCTCAGATTGCTAAAGGGCAAAAACCATACTTAATTCCCAGTGCACAATGTCCAGTAGTGATACAGATCTATCAGCAAAATCTATAAGAGAAACATGTCATCGACCTCCAAAAGAAAATGAATTTATTTTAATGATGACTTCCCAAGCATCAAAGTTGAGCTTCATTGAGGAAATTTTCTAGCTAACAAATGATTACATTCCTCAGACTGCAAAAGGGCAAAGACCATACTTAATTCCCAATGCACAATGTCCAGTAGTGATACAGATCTATCAGCAAAATCTATAGCAGAAACATGTCATCGACCTCCAAAAGAAAATGAATTTATTTTAATGATGACTTCCCAAGCATCAAAGTTGAGCTTCATTGAGGAAATTTTCTGTTGGATAACCCCTTCACTTTGCAAATTTGACCTCAATACAAAGTGTCGGACCGTTGAGCCGACATTCCTCTCAAAACCAATTGATGTCAAGAGGCGTCACTCAAGTCTTTTATGACATTCAACATTGCACCAAGCGGGCTCTGTTCTAAGAGCGCTCGCAGGAAGCAGCATTGTAGAACTCCAACAATCCCTCCCTTATGATGACACTCCCGCGACTCGAACCCTGACCTCCTGGCTCTGATACCACTTGTTGGACCGTTGAACCGACATTCCTCTCAAAACCAATTGGTATTAAGAGAGCATAACTCAAGTCTATTATAACATTCAACATCGCACTTAGCAGGCATGTTCTAAGAGCGCTCGCCGGAAGCTGCATTGTGGAACTCCAACATAAAGTTCATACAAAAGCAAACCAAACCAAACCCAAAATGGAACAGTAAAATATTTGGGGAGGAGAGAAATTACATCAGAACTCTAAATTCCAATCTATTTGCCAGTCCAGCCTGTCCAACCAACCTTGAAGCCTAGCTCATGAAACAAAGGATAGCCAATTCCTTATCTCGTTTCCGAAAGCTGGAGTTTTACAATCCATATAAATGCCAAACAAACATACGATCTGGATACTTTGTTGAAAATTGCAATTAAAGTGGGAATTGCAACCAAATTAAAGGGACTCCAATAATCTAAACCAGCTCCTGATGCTAGAGACTACCAATTTTGCAACAGTAATGTCAAAGTTGTTTTTAGTTTAGGCAAAGGATCCGGAAACGAACAAATAACCTGGTGAAGTCTCAAGCACAACAATGTCGGAAAAATAAACTAAAATTGTTGCTACGTGTTATGTACAAGCTAAACTATAAACAGCTTTACCACTCTTAAACTCATTGTGGCAAATAAGCAAAGAATAAAGCAAAAGGTGCACTCCACATTTCTGCTAGTACTGGTAAATTAACCTGATATTCAATCTCCTAGCATAAGCACGAGGATCAAATACATCCAAAATCCCAATCCTTAATTTTTGCAGAAGTAAAAGTTATCTACCAAGTTACCTGCAAGATGAACCACGCAAGCCATCTTCTCCGGTGGCACTAATTTCGGCGTAAGGAAAGCAACTCTAGCATTGTGGCTCTCAGTAGGCAATGCGCTTAGTAGCTGTTCATCAAGACTGGTCCTAAATACTCCTTCTCGCAAACAAGCAGTCTTGGTCTCCCAAACCGTTGTCCAGGTGGGTTTCAGCAAAGTGGGAGGCCAATTCTGGCCTTCCACCCCTGGGAAGAGTTGCTTGAACATTCTCTCCAGCAATTCAAGCTTTGAGCCACCCCATCCTCTTGAGAAAAACGGTGGGCTTATCTTTGTTCTGTGCATCAATGCGCCATATACATGGTCCAAAACAAAATGGAGCTTTCCAAGCTTACCAGAGACCATTCTGAGAGAACCCCACAAACTCTAATTTTGTCACCCTTTCAAGAAACCCAGGATAAATTCTTTACAGTGGCGAATCACTTGAAAAAATCGGGGTAAATCTCTTTCTGAATCTTTAGATCTTCTAAAGAAACAATTACACAGTATTCAAACGTCTATGGGCAAATCAGTTTGTTGAGAGATTCCGATCAATTATTGAATCTAGTTAATCAAGTCTAGTGAAATTTTTAGGAGACCTTGTTGAGAGTAAACCAGGAACGGAAAAAGGGGAAGAAAAGGGATATTGAGATCCGGGGAATCACAGAATGAATGAGCCACCGCAACCAACGAGTCCAGGCAGAAAACCAAGAGGATCTACGTATCACAACCCGTTTGAGACTTGGAGGGAAAAGAAAAACGAAACAGAGAAGAGTATAGTGACAAGAGATCGAAGGGGAAACTGGGCCAGACCCAGAAAGGATAAACCAATCACCAATGAATACCGGAAGGCGGAGACTTACGAAAAAAAAAATACCGGAGGGCGGAGGGTGATTGAAATAACAGAGACAGAGATATAAAATACGAGGAAAACCGTGGGCGGGGGAGGAGAATGGTAGCCAGTGACACCCGGGATAGCGGTCCCATGTACCACCTGCTGAGCCTATTATGGTATTTTTGGTTGGCAGAAAAAAAATTATTTTGCCACAATCAAAAAGAAAAAAAATATATTTTTGTGCCTCTAATTTGGCGAATAATCTCAAATAGAGCAGTTAACGTACTTTTTTTACCCTTTGAATCCTAAATTTTTAAAATCATTTAATTTACATTTTAAAATAAAATGTAACGGTTAAAGTTCTACCACGTGAAACACATATAAACTATTTGATCTTCTTAGACTTATAAATTTAGGATTGTTCACGGGTGACGGCACCGGTCACTGCTCCTCGCTTAGTAGCAGGGGCAGGAGCGGTTGTCATTTTCATCAGGTGGCGGTGAAACTGCCACCACCGTTTTATTTTAAAAAAACAAACAGGTGAGAGAGAGAGGTGCGGGGGCGAGAGAGGGAGAAGAGAGAGAGCCAGAGATGAGGGAGAAGTGTGTGCAAGGCGCTGAAATTTCTAGTGTGTGAGCGCGCACGTCTCTCCCTCTCCCTTTCACAGTTGCTCTGCCTCCCATAGTCGTCGTCTGCCGCCGTGCAACAGCTGCTCCACCTGCCAATAAAGCTTTTATGCATCTCTCTCGCTCTCCGTCTCTCTGCCCAAATAGCCAAAAAAAGTGGCTCAAACGAACCAAAAAAATAGGTCCAGCGGTGAGCGGTTAACTGCTACCGCCACCATTGGGCATCGGTAACCGGTTGGAGAATTTTGAACACCACCAATGCACATCCCTACATAAATTAATGAAATTTCACAATTTAGAGATTCATGTGTGAAAAACAGTGATTAGAATCTATATTTAAAATTGCTTTGACAAGGTCCAAAGTAACGTTTTTAGTTATTTATCTCTCCAGGATCAAGTTTAACTGTTTTTTAAAATTTTTAAGAGTATCAATCTAAAGACAGATTTACCGTAAAATATCTTGACAACAAAAAGCAATTAGACACAATAGTATGGCGTAAATTTTAAGTTAAATTAAATTTTTTATTTATTTCTCGGTACTGGTTTTTGTTTTGTTAAAAGGCAGGAATACTGTTGTTTTTCTATAACAGGTGTGAGCCACGGCCATTGCTTCTTGGATAAAACCTAATTAGACCACCTCATTTTGTAGGTAGCTATTCTGCAGAATATTTTTCAAATAGCAACAAAAATGGTAGTAATCAAGGAATCAAGTAATTAGAAGGGGAATCTGTAGTTGGTACAAAAAGAATAAACCATTTAGAAAACCAATTCAACCTTTCCAGACGGAAGTAGGACCCAAATCCCTTATATACCAGAAGGGGTTTGCCCAAAATTAAAGAGTTGGGTCAGCCAATCAAATTTTGATGCTATTGGCCCAATAGCATCAAAATTTGGGATAATAAATTATCCAAAAAGAGGGTGATTTCCAAATTCAAGGTTACTAAAATGAGAGGCTCAAGTTGTGCCTCGTATAATTCAAAGTCAGTGCAGAAATAAATGTTTTCCGTGCAAACAACCAAGTGCTCTAGTTAGTGCACACGTCTTCGTTGAAAAAGACCTGCATGTATGGAAGTCGCCTAAATCGCACACGTTTACAATTACTTGTGAAGCATATTCGCTTCTCTATGGCCAGGTTGGTGCTCGTGGCATCTTAAGTAGTTAAGAGTATCATTCAAACATATCCCTATTAAATCTACAACTCTTTAAAATAATTTTTTTTTAAAAAAATTAGTTCTTTTGGTTTTAAGACCTCCAAACGAAGTTCTTCCAGGATATTCTTGGAGAAAAGAAAGATGATGCCAGTTAAGTTGTTAACAGAACAATTAGCGGTAGATGGATGATCTGTTTTTTGGGCTATTACTTTATTCTAAGTTTTTCGTATCTCTCAAGATAATAATGCCTAATGTTCCAAACACAAACGTAAAACAGTTCGTGAAGCATGTTGCCTGAAGTTAACTGATAGTTATGCAGGATTTGTGTCCCAAATAGATTGTGGGTATTCTTCTTTCTTTCTTTTTTTGCTGTTCTTTCTAGCTTGTGAGGCCTCTCATTAAGGAAGACTTTTAGTTTAGTCCACCCGACGTTGGGCCTCGAAAATTCTAAGACCCGATAAACAATTTGGTTGGGCTAGTTAAAACTAAAGCTCTAAAAGGGCGTAAAGTATTGGACTATTGGTTCCTGCTGTGGTCCTAATTCTTTTAGTATGTATTGGCATCAGGGTGGGCGCAATTTTCTTGGGCTGACATGTTGGCTTCATAGTCAGCACTGTACTTGCAGTGTTCCGTTGGCTTTGCAGTATGCAGGAATGCGGCGTTTTGGTCTTATTTGGTAGCTGGTTTCTGATAGTTTCTTATGGATTTCTGCTGTCCTTGCTGCAACTAGGTGCTGGCTTTCTGTGATGAATGTTGCAGCTTTCTTTCTGCAGGCTCTTTAGCACCCGGTTTCCGGCAGTTTGCACATGTTAATGGCGTCTTTCTATCGAAGATTGGTTGAGGGAGTTAGCATGTTATAACTTATAAGTCCATGGTTGCTTGGATATTCTGCTATCCTGGGGATATGCTGAATTTGCAACTTATCGGTATCTCCTACATGTGTTAATGGCTGTGGAGTTTGCTATTGTTGACTGGAATCGTTTAAGGTAGCTGCTTTATGTATGCTAGTCTTTCGGTCTAGTATTGTAATATATTGATTATTAACAATTGCTTAGTGTTTTTAGTCCCTTGTTACTTCTCCTGAAAAAAAAATCACCATGGTATTTCAGATTATCAAGTTCGTAGGCATGCAGAAGCTACAAGCAAAAACACGTCTCGACTAAGGACATTGGCTAAGTTCTAACGTACTCTTTGACTGATGGTACTCACTTCTTCCTTCCCAAACTCCATTAATTATATGATCTTTCTTCCCCCTTGTTCCCGTTTGGATACGCCTACTCACAAAGGACACTGGCTAGATGTCAGCCAATGGGCCGGCTAGCTCCATGGATCTATTACATTTGCGAATAGATGTGCTAATTACTGTCGTCTTTCTCCAAAACAACTTTTCTCCAGCTTGGGGGAGGGATCTATAGCTAGGGAGATTCGGGACGGACGAAATATATATTAGATAACAAAGAGTATGACATAAGTATTTGATTTGGACAACTTGTAATTATTGAAGCTTTATTATTTCACTATCTGTAGATAAGTTTATAAAACTCAATAAAAATATAATCGATAATTATATATATATTATCAGTCTTTAGAAAAACAAAAGCCAATGTAATGGACGCCTAGCTAACCTAATTATATATATATTATCAGTCTTTAGAAAAATTCCAACTCACTAAAAAAAATTACTTTCAGACTTTTCTTGATAGTTGAATTTCTATAAAGAAAACATTTTCTAGTCCATAATCAGCATCATAACCATAAGTATTGCTATTATTGTTATATTAAAATGAATTTTAGATTTTTCTTGGGAGAGTTGAATTTCCATGCATGCAATCTTTTCTGCATGACGACGAGGATACGCTTGTCGTTATAATTGTGGTCCGGACCTATAAATACCTAAAAAAACTTACCATTGAAATCAAGAAATATTTTTCCTTCGTTTTTTTTAGCTGCCGAGGGGGGACCAATTACCCATGTAATAGTTGCGTGGGGGAAATATGAATGCACAATAAAATTATGATTGAATTATAAATTTAAACGACTTATATATATATATATATAATTGGTACGATTTTGATCAATTAATGCTCTAACTGTACGGGTTTAGACAATATTAGAATACGTACGGCAGATCATGTATTTTTAGTCTTTTGATCTAAATCAGTGGACGTCAGGCCATAAGAAGAAAGCAATGGACACCTGAAATTAATCTAATAAACAAAGACAAAGAAAAATTTCTGACACTCCTTGAGTAGATAAATAATATGCATAATTTTATTTTATAGCATCATGATGAAGATATGGAAGGTGATCGCTTATGTAAGAGGATGCCATGAATACCCATCAATTGTGCTCCATGAGGTTGATGGAACCTCAATTACACACGTACGTTATAGACATAATTAAAGCACCAGATACTTTATTGATAAAAACAAATAATAACTTATAATTATCCACTTTTCAATATTTGTAACGGCGGTTTGCTAACGCCACTTTTTCTCTAAAACAAACGACTGCATGGAAAATGATAGCTGCCAAACCGTAATTGCAATGCCCCGATTATTTTGCAACTAGCCGAGCTGCTCATGACGAAGCCGAGAGGTACTCAAAGAAGAAGTAGATTCCAGGTTAAGAAAACTACTTCTTTGCCATCAGTGCCACGGTTAAATTTCAAGCATGCCCTGGAACCAATAATTAAGGAAAGGCTCTTTGACGACGGGTGTTAAATTTCAAGATAAAATAAAACAAAACAAAATATCTGTTTTTTTAATTAGAAATACTTATATATATATATATATATTATTTTTCATTTTTCTGAATTTTTCAATGTTAAATTTTGATTTGAATGTTATGAATGATATGATGTGTCTATTTCTTTCGAATTGAAATATCTAATTCAGACAGCAAATTAGAAAATATAATAATCCAGAATGACATGAGCTCTTATTATAAATACCTATCTTAATTTTGTTCTAATCTTTAAAAATTATTGTTAAGAATTAAGAAAAGTCGTGTCGTTTATTTCTCCATAGCCAATCCCTTCCTTTTGTCTATTGAGAACAGCTCATTATGCATCAGCCATCGGGTTTGTTTATTGTCGTGTAAGCATCTCGGGCAAAGGAAAAAAAGAGAAAGATACTTCAATTAGTTTAATTTGTTGATTTAAAAAAAAAACCCAGGAGTGATCACTGTTAGAGTCTCACATTGATTATGGATCATTTAATCTTGTGCTTCATATGTCTGTTGGGTCACCTTTTCCCATTGTCAATTGATTTTAGGATGAAACTTGACATGGTATCAGAGCCAACTATTTATGGGTTTGACCCACTTGTTTGTGTTCCTCATTGTTGTCCACGTGCATGGATCATGTTCATTTGCCCTGTTCATTCATTAATATTCCTAATTCAATCCAACCAAGTACAGATGTGATCGACCATACAAACACACTCTGGTTTAAGTGTCCTCCTTTGAAGATAATTCATTGGAGATTTATATAGCAACAGGCTGCTACTTACAAGCTCTTATTGCCTGAAACTTTTATTTATCGCTAGACCAAACCTTGAAACAACAAATTTATTGCACATAACTGATCAGCAAGTTAAGCTCCATTTCTAGGAAATCTCATGGTTCCCTAAAATGGATCAAAACGAGCAACGGGATAACACACGAGGGGAAAGGCCATTGCTCCAGAAAAACCTGACCCGATGTTTATATCTATCTTCCCCCCACCTTTGACCTTCCAATCAAAACATTGGGTCAAGGCTCCAATTGTCGCATGCGTCACCCGCAGTGCATGTGTGTTTCACCAAAGCAGCCTCTCCTTCCGCCCCCGAACGGAAGGTAATGAAATTCGTGGTCCTTCATATCAATGATCTGACGTTTGCCCAGCTTGTCATTGGAGCAGACCAAGAATCTCTCCGGTACAAACTCTTCTGGGTCCTGCCAATGGTCCGGGTCCCGCATGACTGTATAGGCATTGACCAGTATTTTAGTATTAGCCTTCACATCGAAGCCAAGGATCCTGCAGTCTTGGGTGCACTCTCTGTGGATGACTGCTCCTGGAGAATGTAGTCTTAGGGATTCCTTTACAACCGCGCGCCTGCAAGTAAGGGAGGTTGGGGACGTCTGATTCTTTCACTAGCCTGCTGGAACCCACGACAATGTCAATCTCCTCTCTGAGCTTAATTCATAAATACTTGCGATGGTTTATGAGCTCGGCCATGGTGGATTGTATGGCTGCTCATAAAGTATCGATGCTGGCCATGTATAGTTCCTGTCACACATGTTCCATTAAATTCTGGGGTATTTTTACATATATAAGTATAGAATTAGTTTTTTTTCTCAAAGTATAGAATTAGTTCAGAAAGCAAATTGCTTCTATTTTTATAAGCGGCCTCAACTAACAAATTGGATATGTTCTCCCCATTAATTCGAACTCCTTCATTAATTTACTGGATATTTAGGGTTTCGGCCTAAAATTACATGTGTATTAATCCGGTACAACATGTGTGGTTAAGAGAGTATACAAACTAATTCTATATTCATTACATAAAAAAACTAAAATATGGATATCTTTCTGTCAATTTAATTAAAAATATAGTCATGACTTATGGGAATTGACATATGATCACTTCCTCACAATTTTCCAAGCCACGTTATGATCAATCTTTGTTTCGTCAAAACTATCAACTTCTATGGAAGGATTAAATAAGTTCGACTTAATTTTCAAGAAAAAATAAACACTTATTTGTCAGGGCCAACAAGTAATTAGAAACCTATACTCTTATCTCAATGCTGATTAAGTTGACCTACCAAAAAAATTCCAACCAGCCTGCGCAATAGATTTTCAATATCAAGAGCTCAGAAAATATGTAGGTAATGAATTTTGACTTATATACGAGCTAACCATGAAGAAAAACTTGATCTGATTTCTTGTTAGCTTCACTTCTGCAGTTGGGTCTTTATAGGTCTCCAACACAATACTCATCAGATCTGCCCCTTCTATCGCCTGGCCGTCTACAATGAGGTCTTCATATTCCTTCATCATCTCCTCGAAAAACTGATCGTACCACCAAATTGCTTCCGAAAGCTTCCTGCCATGACCAAATAGGTCAAATTTCTTCAAAGGACCAATAATTTCATTAAGACCTAATTTTGCTCCAAGCTGCATAATTTCCACAATCAACTCCCTGAGTTCAGTGGCTCCCCCAGCGTTTTCCGAACATTTCTTGCTTAATGCCATTCTGCATAGCAAGTTATTTGTCGTGGTCGTTAACTCCGTAGATAGATCGCTCTCCTCTCCTTCTCCAGAGCTTTTCAATAACGATTTTAAGAGATTTTCAAGCTCTTGCTCTCGAATCTGATTGAAACGCTCTAGCTGAGGCCTTCGAATAGCTTGGTCATGCATAGCTTTTTTATGAACCGCCAATAGGTGTTATTAGGGCCAGAAAAAAAAACACGCTTAGGAATTATTAATATAGGGTCGAAAACTATTTTCTTGTTCCAAAATTCTTTAACTGGAAATTGGAATAGCCCTACTATATATGATACAAACATGTCACGATCAGACAAACATTGCTGAAGTAGAGGTGGAAGTTCCCCCGACTTGACATCTACATGGGACATCAATTTTGCAGGCTGTATTTGTGGATTCCTCCATCCAGCCCCTAGTATATATAATGGGTAGTATAAGTTTCAAATCTCTACGATGATACGGAGAATTTTCACTTTTAATTATAAACATATATTAAAATGGTAAATAAAAAAGGTCAGATTCAACAATTGAAATATGTAAAAAATAGACTATAAAGCACAGTACTTAGCGATTGTATCATATAACATGACGACTCTGATAGTTTTAAAACTCTTTTTGACATTGTGATATAAGTTTATGAACGGAAGGTGATTTTTCCCCCAACTTACCATGGTTGTGTTTGAATCTACGCTGCTTTGTTGACGTAATTGCAAAGCCGGAGGCTACGGAGAAGAAACAGCTGATCAGGCCGCATGAATGCTCCCCTCTTTAGTTTCAAGAAATCCCAACCCACACGCTACTCACGCAACTGAAATTAGTTGAGTTGAGTGGACTCACGGGATAAGCATCCGTATGTATCAACGTCGATGTCCTCTGAGCTTTCCAAAAAGGCCGGCAGCCCCGCATCTATCTGTTTCAGTGGATTCCGCTCGCAGAAGGAGGTTGCTCTCTTTTGTTTGATAGGAGGTTGTTTTGCCGTGTGACAAAATGGACTGGAGGATGGATAATCCATTTCACGAAATTCAATTAATCGTTCGCTTGCCTTTGAATTGTTTGTTTTAAATTTTTAATATAACAATCCTGATCCCGAAATTAGAGTAGCGCACAAAGATCACAGCCATCAAAATTTCGGACTAGTACTGTAGTGAGGAGAAATGGAGGGCCAATATATGAACCGGGTCATGGAGGTCCAAAAAATTAGGGCTACGTACATGTGGAGGGACTCGAGCTTTAAAGATACAACTACTACAGGCGATAAAAGGTTATTATAATTTATTCTCCAAATTATAATAAAGTTACCAATTCTATGTATTAAGGATAATGGATATTCAAAATAGTTTACCTGTGTATGGCTATAAGGATTACCCTTAACATGTTTTAAGCATCATTCTTTCATTTATGTCACGTGCCTTGTGCAATGGGCAAATTATATAGATAATCATGTGCACACTTAATATGTAACGATGACATTATTGTTAACTCGATACACGTGTCATAATAACTAAACAACGAACTATTTAACACACTTTCCCTTCCTTTTTGTCTTATTTCTGAGCATTTTTAACACGAATTTCTTACAAACACCAGCATAGAACAGTTATTGGATGATGCAATTAAACTCAAACTCAAAGCCCACCAAACCCCATGAACTAGATATTGTTATGCCTGGTCTTAAAGCACAATGAACAGGATAATCCAACAGCAAGGCCGGAGCGAGTCGTTAGATCGATCGGATTAAGGAGCAACAGGGTAATAAACAAGTGGATTTGCCATTTCAGTAGCAAAACCTGGTCCTTGCTTTAGATCCACCTTCTCCCCATGTTTCGGTTTCCAATCAAAGCGTTGGACCAGGGATCCGATCGCCGGATGCATCATCAACATAGCAAGGGAAGCACCGGCGCATACTCTCCTTCCGCTACCAAAGGGAAGGTACCGAAAATTCTGGCCCTTAAACTCCATCTGGTGCTCACCGACTCTCTCCTCCGAGCCTTCCAAAAACCTCTCCGGTACGAACTCATCGGGATTCGTCCATGAATTTGGGTCCCGCATTATAGCATAGACGTTAACTAGCACCCGGGTTTTGGCCTGAACAATGGAGCCGTTAACTTTGCAGTCTTCAGCGCATTCCCTGATGATTAGAGGTGCTGAAGGGTGAAGCCTCAAGGTTTCCTTGATGACCGCTCGTAGATAAGGGAGATTTGGGATGTCTGACTCTTTGACTAGCCTGTTGGGCCCCACAACCGAGTTGATCTCCTCCCTAAGCTTCTTGAATATTTCTGGATGGTTAATGAGATGTCCCATGGCCCATTGCATTGCTGCTGATGAAGTATCGGTGCCAGCCATGAAAATATCCTAATTTGAACAATATCGAAAATAAAGGATGTTACCACGTAAAATTTAGTCAATTGCAACATTTGATGAAATAAAAAAAAAATGTTGAAGTACTTCTATTTGCTCTCTAGCTACAAATAGAGAGGAAATAATTAGTTTCGTGTTCTAATTGATTTAGGGGGGAGGATTGGAAAGAAAAATATATAGAGTTGTTATCAATCTATAAAAGTCATAGCCCTAAAATAAAAAAGTTTGCATGGCATAATGTATATAATTTACTATTCGTCTAAAAACTCACAAGCAAGAAAGACTTGATGTCCTTTTTGGATAGCTTCACTTCAGCAGTTGGGTCTCTAAATGTCTCCAACAATATATCCATCAGGTCTTTCTTTTGGTCATCTCCTCCACCTTCTATCGCCTTTGATTCATGTTCCTCTATGATCCTCTCTACCAGCGCATCAAACCGTTGCAACGCCGACAAAAGTTTTTTCCCGTTCCCAGAGAAATCCAACATCTTCAGAGGACCCAACACATCCCCTATGCTAAGCTTCCCTGCCAGCTCCAAAAACTCCCTCATCAACTCATGAATCTCCTCAGCCTCATTCTCGCTACCCGAGCACCGCGTGCTCATTGCCATTCTACAAATCATGTTGTTAGTTAACGTCGTTAGCTCGCCTCTCAAATCGCATGGTCTTCCATCTCTCGAACTCTTCTCTACCCTTTCCACAAGCTTCTCGATCTCCTCATCGTTGATATTAACGGAGCGGTCAAGTTGCGGGACTGCAAGAAGCTTAGTCATGCAGAGCTTCTTCATGAACCTCCAGTAGTCGCCATACTGGGCCATGACAAACCGGGACCCCCTATAGATGAAGTATTCGGAGGAGCCGAATTCAGGCCTAGAAGAGAAATTTAGATCTTGGGTTTTGAAGATTTCTTTGGCAATAGCGGCGTTAGAAACCACAACGCATGTTGAGGCGCCCATGCGGATTAGCATTAGCGGGCCGTAGCGTTGAGCAAGGGTTTGAAAGGATTTGGGTAGGACTGAACCGATCAGGTGGAGATGGCCAATGAAGGGTAAGGCTGGCGGACTCGGAGGGTTTTGGGTCGCCGATCTAGGTTTTAAGCATGACTTTATGAAGAAGTGCACAAGGAGAGCTGTGATGAACCAAACGAAAATTACGGAGTAGGACATCATTTCAGTACCGGCAGTGGTGGCCATGCTCTATAGCGCTCGCTCTGAATGAATCGGAGAATGGGGTGTCTATGTATATATAGTGTGCGCAAATTAAGGAACGTGAGAAGTGTGCATCTGACGTAAAATTTGCTCCTAAGACGCGCTATTCATTACATGTTCTTCTTTTCTTTCTTTAATCTTATAACTTATTCTTTATTTTTTCTAAATAATCGTATAACTTATTCAATGTATTGTCTTTTCCTTTGTTTCTATCGAGGATCATATTGGATAGGAGATTCATTAACATGCCTAGCAAATCGTTTATAGTTTTAAATGCACTTTTTATAATTGGATTTTGACAATTTTTATATATTCTTTTCTCTTTTTCCGTTTACATTTTGTACTTTTTGACAGTTAATTTAGATAGAAATTATTATTTTCATTAAATTAAATGATGTTTTTAATCTCATAATTTTTTAAACATTATATTTTATGTGAAATGAAATTATTATTTTATTAAATTAAAATACTATTTTCTGATGCAAAGTGTACATGCAGAGTTGTTGTTAAAGGCAAAACATCAAGAAATTAATGATATGAGTGCATTAATGTGTCAGTAATCCAATAGTTGGAGTATCAAAAAAAAAAATTCGTCCGTGCAGAATTAGGTTTTTTTTTAGCTTATTATCATGCACTCTTCTTGGTCGTCATCATGCATGTTATGGTATAATATAAGTTTCGAAGCTGCATTATTGCTGTATAGATGTTTTTTTTACTAACCATTTGGATTGATGTATGAGTTCGTTAGCGTGGGACATTATACTACAGGCCGGTGGTCCACGTACGCTCGAAGACTTCGAACCAGGATATGGTTTCCCAATCCGGACAATGCAAATGACAAATTAATTACTTTGGTCGAGAGGGCTCCTTTGCATTTGTTAAATATATATAATCGTAACATACTTCTAAATTTGACACGGAACGGAGAAATTAGAGACTTCATAGATTTTAAAACCTTATCTAATTTGTCCAGTATTGCAAATGTGTATATAATTCGTACATTAAAACTCAAACTAATTACGATTGAGTTGTGGTCCTCGACCTCCGTACGGATTGGTTTTATGTGGTGTGGTCCTCGTGCATTATTGAACCCTCGCCGTCATCATATGATCTCGACCTATAATATGATTACGGGACGCGTACGCCTCTTCAAGGTTTGCACTCCGATCATAATTGGCTAATTACTTAATCTCAATCAAGGAGACATGGAGCAATGTTTAGATAATCCTATAGAACATCCTAATCCAATGAAGATCCTGGACTTTGTCGAAAGTAATTTGATTTATATATCTATTAATTGGAGAAGAAAATCTAAAGATTTTGACTTCATGTTGTATATTTTATTCTGACTATCTTTTGTAGAACGTACATGCTCTCTCTTTTTTTCTTCCCTTTCTTTTCAAGGCATATATAATGCATGAATCTGAGAAAAGTTTCAGTTCTAAAACTTCAATCTTATACATGTCTTAACAAGAGTTCTGATGTTGTCAACACATTAATGAATTTCATCAATGTCGACGTCCTGTTAAGAATAAAACTTTTCCTTCGTGGAATTGTCATACTTTTTAAGTATCTTGAAAGTTGCATATACAAGAATCATACTCCGATAACTAATATCAACTTTGATTTCTTCCGCTGCATGAAAAAAAAATAGAAAATTAGACTGCCAGCTATTTTTCTTTGAGATTTTTTTTTTGTATTTTGGATTTAAATAAAATTGGTCCTTCATAATTTTCAATCCCTCCTAATTGAACTGATGACATCGTGGATTTTATGGTATAATATAAGGTGGATGCATTGTTGATGGATATTTTTTAAACTAACCATGTGGGTTGATGTACGAGTTAATTAATTAACTTGGGATATGATATAGCAGGACGTGTGGCCAACGCACAGATCCGAAGATTTCAAACCGGGATATCGTACAACGTCATACTTACAAATTTGACAAGGAATTAACGGAGAAATTAGAGACTTCATATATTATTAAAATCTTATCTAATCTAACCATTGCAAATGGATTATGGGTATATAATTCGTCCATTAAAAACTCAGAACTAACTATCGAGCATGTGGTCCTCGACGTCCGGACCAATTAGTTTTATGTGGTGTGTTTCTTGTGCATTATTGTTTGGGTTATATACTTATTTAGTTACTGGATTTTGACCAATTTTAATAAATAGTCTTTGAGTTTTCTAATTGATCATAAAATTCCTTGACTTTGTAATTTTTATCAAACAAGTCCTTTCATTAAATTTATATATATAAAGTTAATGATTAACACTTTACTTTCAATATACATTTCAACCAAAACTAAAATCATGTTACTTATAATTTTAAAAAAAATCATGATTTTTTATTTTTAAAACAAAGTAAATTATTTTAACAAATACAAAATTAAGAAAAAAAAACTTTAAAAAATTATAAGCCAAATTATTTTAGTTTTTGGATTACGTGTGTGAACTTATGATTGGAACTGACGTGTGAATTAGTAATTTTGAAAATAAAATTGTAATAGAATCACTTCTTTAACAAAAAATTATAAACTCAGAGACCTCTATGATCAAGTTGAAAACCAAAGGACGGTTTGTTAAAAATGGTCAAAATTTAGAGGTTAAATGAGTATTTAATACTTATTGTTTCATGCGGGGAGAGAGAAAAAGAATATTAGAGCATATGGTCCTCGACCTCCGGACCAATTAGTTTTATGTGGTGTGTTTCTCATGCACTATTGTTTCGTATGGAGTTTGTGTTAAAAGTTATTTTGGTTTATATTAAAGGTATTAGTGTTTGTGTATGATTTTTTGATATTTTGGACGTTCCTTTTTAAATTTATTAGATTTTTTTATCTTAAAATACGTTACAAAACAAACATGCTCTAAAAAGAATATTAGGATAGTATATTTTAAAAAAAAAAAAAATTATGTTCATTGTACTATTCTGGGAAGCCCCTTCAAGTTAAACCTACAAAATAAATAATGGCAGATCTGAAAGTACCTGGTCTAAAAAGGACAGAGAGGGAAAAAAAGATTGTACCTGTCTGGACACTTGCCGTAAAGAGAACCCATTAATTTTGCATTCTAAACTCTGGACCAGTTCCATTCACCGGTGTGGGTTTAGGCCCACAATTTTGGTTTGGAGTCCAATCTTTGTGATTTACATAGCTATGGATTCTCTGCTCGATTAACAAGCCCAGAGAGTAGCTGGGTAAGCCCAAGTGATCATTTTTATCTTCTTGGATATGCTCAGGGGATGGGTTTAAAACATGTAACCCCCACAAGTTAAAGTGAATTAAATGCGAAGGCTTGTGAATGGATGGAATAGCCTGATTAATTTCTTCTTCGTTGAGTGTTGAAGGTGAATATCGACATTTCACCGGAACGGTAACTTTTGACGCCTGCTTTTTTATTCTCTCAAGCCACGACTTCTTAGGCTTTTTTATTCCCACGTCTGACACGTCTTATTCTTCTTCTTCTTTTGCTTTTCGTCCCTGTCCTCTTCTTTTTCTTTTCTTTTTATCTTCTTCTTTTTTAACATATTCAATACTTTTTAAAATATCTGCATCATGATAAAAAAATTGAAATTATAATAAATAAAAACAAATATTATTTTATCTTTTATCTTTTTCACTCTTCCCAATAAAAATAATATAAAAATAACATCATTAAACAGCATCATTCTTTTTTTACACATCATCAACTTCTACAAAAACACCAATACAACTCCAATATTAGCTAAAATTCTCGTAACACTTCCGATCCTAAAAATCTAATCAAAACAACCTACCCTCCACGTCATTTTAGTTTGCAAACACGATCATTTTTTTCTTCTTCTTGGGTATGTCCAGGGGATCCTTTGTTTTTTTGGGTGCCAAGGGACGTTGCTGCTTGCTAGTGGATTAGTAACCCAACGGATCCTTCGCCGAATAATTTCAGATTTATCTCGCCTACTCCTAGTGGGCCTTGCCTGTGACAGAAGCCATTCGAATTTGCTTTATATTTTTTCTGGAGCCAATTCAAGCTTCGTTATTGATAGAAGGCCGGGGGCTTTATTCCTTTTACAACCGAAGCCCTAGTGCCTACAGAGAGAGAGATGAGAAGATGAGGGGGAACCGGATAGAACCCGAACACATGTACATTCTGTGAATTGGGCCTTAATGAATGAGCCCAAGTTTGCTGTGGAGAATTGAAGTCTCAGGGAAACGAAAATTTGGAATGTCTAATTCTTTGACAAGTTAATTAGAAAAAAAAAAATCTTTGACAAGTCTACCAGGCCCGTCTGATTTAACTGCCAAAATCCAACGAGCTAAATTTTTATTTTTATTTTTAACCTTAATTTGATAAATTGAGGACAGGAGAGGATTACCGAGATTGTACTTCCCACTTTTTTCTGTCTAGACAATGCTAGGGAAACGAAATCCACACTTATTCCTGCCTAAACATCAGGGGAGAGAAGAGAATGTATATTGTATAATGGAACAGAACTCGAGTTAACAAACCTGATGCTTCTTTATGATACCCAAGAAACAAATGGTACACCTCAAAACAATAGCTACTAGTCCGGCACAAACCCATCAAAGAATGATGGGTAGCTGCCATCAAAGGATGATGGCTGAAAGAAACAAGCACTTCTAATTGTCCCTACACTGCAACCTGGTCCTTAGGTAAAGTAAGCTGCAAAGCAAAAGTAACAACAACCTAATGGAATACAGAAGCGTTAGCGTAGATGTCAAATGCGAAGAACAAAAAAATGTGAGATATATCTGCAAAAACATACTTATGGAGTCCCTTTATATCATCAGCTGATGATCAATCTTACCGTTCGGGCTTCTTGTCCCTTCTGTCTTTCTGCTCTAACTAGGGTGCTTCCGCAGACTCGGTTACGGTTGCTGTAAAGTTGAAAAGAATCAACGCATAGACATCAAAGTACGAACTCTTTTTTCTCTCTCCGCCTTCTTAGCACTTGGGGTTCTCTTCAGTTTTTGCAATTCCTCCATCACCACTTTCTCGACTTTATCAATTGAGTTTAAAAGCTTCTTCTGAGGTGTGTCAAATTCAGATTCCCCAGCGTCTTGATTAGCGATTCCGTGCAGAATCTTTGGCACCTTACCGACTGCAGGTGTCTTAAGCTTGACACCAAAAACAGGTGACCGAGTCTTGACACTGACAGTTGGATTTGGAGAGATAATAGAGAGATCGTGCTCGAGTTGAGCACCTGATACTGGAACAAAAGGATCATGAACCATTTGGCCCTCAGGGATTTGACTCACAATTTGTTGCCCTTCTTCGGCATCCCCCAATAGAGCTCTTCTCCTTTCTATTGCCTGAGGGCCACGGATAAGTTTATTAGTTAACATATAAACACCTCCAAACAATTACCCAACGCAAGAAATGCTGTAGCAAGCGACCAGGATTTACCAGCCCCGTTAGGTGGGTTCCACTCCGGTGGGCCTGCCGGGCTGGTCCTTCATTAAAAATAAAATAAAATACATCCCAATCACAATCGGCCATGGAAACAAAAAGATCACTGAATTTTCCTTGGTACTTGGCATTCAGGGAGAAATGTTAAACTCCCCAACTAGTTCAGGAACCCGTTGTGTTGCCACATTAACTAGAATCTCCAACAAAGGGACTGGTAATAAAACTCGACTCAGTTTCCCGTTGTGTATTTCACACTTTTTGGAACGAGACAAAGAAGAAATCTCTTCTACGATCATTTGGTCTTTTGGGTCCTTCGAATTACCACGAAGAATTCAACCAGAATGAACAGCTTTCAGGAACTTCAACTAAAATACGAAAAAGAAAATTAAACAAGAAACTGAAAGATGCGGCATAGAACTTTATAATACATATTCTTCGGACCTTAGAAGAGGTCAAAGGACAAAACTGATCAAGAGCAAAAGTATTGAAATCAGAATTTGTCGCAAGCTAACCCAGATATAATCAATGAAAAACAAGTAGAATATGTAATGGAGAAATACACCATTATCCGTAAGAGAAAGCGGAAGTTATCTAGGGCCGACTATATCATCTAATTTCTGAAACTCATGGCCCAAAGCATAATAAAAAAGAAAGTTGGAGGACGAATTAGTACCGCACTAAATATTTGAGAGTGTTGATAATTAAATAATCCAATGCAATTGCGATTATGCATTAAGAGCCATTAACCCTTCAAGTAAACAGAGTTCGAAATTATTTTAAAAAAAACTAGTCAAGACTGAATCAAAAGAACGAACAAAAGACCAAACCAAACAAACAAAGCTGAAGAAGAGTAACTTCATTACCCTCACAACCTCAGTGATATCGCGAAGAGGGGTTCTGGGGTACCAAGAAGGAAGCGCACTGCTCCCTGGTCTGCCCCGACCCGACATCCGGTGGAAACTACGAGTGTTCTCCCTACCCGAAGCCGGAGTCCCGTATAGAATCCGGCTACGCACACTTCTTGGAGTTCCAAAGCCGCTTCTTCCGCGTCCGCCACCTCGTGTTGCACCCAAAGCCGTTCTCCAACCTGTCGCTGGCGTTGTAGCAGTAGTCAGCCGCCTGATCGGGGATCCGAACAAGTTCCTTATTTCCGGGTCGTCCATAAAAACCCCGATTCCTGCCGATCTCCGGCGAACGAACACTGCCGCGTAGTCGACGGGCCTTGATATTCTGTCCCTTGATTCAGGCATTTTTTACGCTTCAAGTGAGTTCACGAAAACAAAAAACAAATCCAAGAATTAGGTAAACAAGTGGGGGGGGGGGGGGGAGAAGCAAGAAAAGAGAAGAGCGGACGCTGATTTTTTAGGAACAAAAGAATTCCCAGCAAAATGTGAGGTTTATACCTCAAGTGTACTAGGGATTGTGAGAGGCTTGGGTTTGTTCTTGATGGCATGGGATGTAGGGGTCCCTGCTTGGCCCTAAAAAGTGAAGGAGAAGAGCAAGAAGTTCTTCGAGACTTCGAGTTGAGAGAGCCGAAACTGGCAATTTTTTTCGAAATGAAAAATGGGCGGTATTATAGGGTAGGGTAATCGAAAGTATCCGTAGGTGGGTCGAAATTTTTCAGCACGTGTCTGAAAATTCGACCAGTTCAAATTGAACGGAAGAGCGGGATCAGAACAGAAGTCGTTGCCACTTGCCAGCTCGAAATGCCAATATTACCCACCAAAATTGGGCCGAGATGCATCCGTCTCTATTGGGCTTTCAATGCAATTAAACGATGCTGCTTTAAAAAAGAAGAAGATATTCACATATCCAGCTTAAAATAAAGTTATTATTGGTTGACCCACAGAACAAGTACAAAAACCATAAGACAGGCTTTGATAAAAGATCATTTCATTTGCAGTCTACTGGAACTTACTGTATATGAGCGATTTTTCTTGTAAATGAATGTAACAAGGGCATATACTAACATCCAGCCAACAAAGTGGTGCTAAATGTAGAACTATGTACATACATAAGTATAGATATATATACATGAATTTGTATATATTATGGGTACAAAATGTTAGAGAATATAATTTAAATAGTAAAATCTTTATTTTCAAATCATCTTAAACTTTAGGATGAGTGATAGATTCACATAGTATCATAACAAAGTTCAATTAAATATTGCACGTATTATGTCTTTCAATTAAAGGAGAGTTTATCCCGCACTTGAGAAGATTGTTAAGAGAATTCACGACATATAATGGAGAGTACTCGCGTTATCATTGATGCATTGACTGGAACTCTGGAAGAACATATTTTAAAAACTTTTGTTTTAATCTTTGTCCTTTGGAGCTTGGGCCAACTCTGGGTATGATTTGGCTCTCATACTACAAAAAGAGAGAACGAGAGAGAGAGAGAGCCGAGTATAGAGGGAAATGAGAAAAGGCTAAAATCTCTGTTCAGTAAGAGGGGAACCAAAATTGGATCAATATATTTGCAAACGATTGAATCTCTGTATTATCATACCTATTTGACAACAGAAAGCAGCTTTCCCTTCCATACAATGGATGAAAAACATCACAAGTGACACAACCAACAAAAGTTCCAATAACATATCTATGGACATCAGTTTAACTGACGTCGGCACTGCTCGAAGAAAATTAGAGCCTAAATGAAAAAATTTACCAAACAAATAAGTAAACAAGTGGAAGACGAGTTGAAGTTAACATTAGGAGGACTAAAAGCAGCAACCGCTCCTCCTAGGCTCCTGTTCTTCGCCAGGAACAATAATCTTGGTTCCCTTCAGAAGCCCCGCATTCCCCGTGGAATCTAGCTCATCGCTGGCAGCAAGCGTCTTCTTACTGATAATCCGATATATCTCTGTCAGAATAGTGAAAAATGCTGTTTCAACGTTCGTGGCCTCGAGAGCCGATGTCTCCATAAAGAATAGGTTCTCTCTTTGAGCAAACTCCTGGGCATCTTCAGTTGGCACTGCTCGAAGACTTCCCAAGTCACACTTGTTTCCGACGAGCATAATCACAATATTCTTATCTGCGTGCCCCCTTAGTTCCTCCAACCACCTTGACATGTGGTCAAATGACAGTCGCTTAGTCATGTCATATACTAACATTGCGCCAAGTGCACCTCTGTAGTATGCACTCGTGACCGCCCTGTACCTGCAAAGAGAGAGGAACGAAAGAGGACATGACTTCAACAAAACATAAATAGCGAGTTAATTAAAGGTTCAGAATCTTATATTTCCGAAAATTAGAAACAATTTGAGAGCTTGCAATGAGTCAGCCTATGTTGTATCTGGCTTAGCTGAACCCATGTTTTGAAGTATTCCAGATTGGATCACAAGACATGGAAAAACAGCTTCATCTGCAAATCTAATTAATCACGTTCAAAAAGGTAGAATATGAACTTCAACCTATGACAATTAGACAGGTGAAAAGGTGAGAAGATGTTTCCATTATAAGTAGTAATGCAGATCTGTTGATGCATCCAGATAGAACCAGAGCTTCCAGAGGAAATAAAACGTTTTATAATGGGAAAACAGGGTAGTGTTTAAAGATGAAGATGCTAACATTTTCTCAAAAGGATGTATAAAGGGAAAGGTAAAATATGTCTCTGAAATATTGAGTTTGTTTGTTGTGACATCAAGGAGGAAGAAGGAGCAATCTTTTGGTGAGAAACTCATGCTGAGCAGATCAGGAACAAAGCTTCAACCATTTGATCCCTTACTCTAAAGATCAGTACCAGGTGAACGTGCCCACTTGGTTGCAAAGTGAATTCCAATACACAAGGTTGTTAACTTTACGTACTGGAATCGCCGATGCAGATCGATTAAATTATTCCATTACCACCATGAACAAAAAAAAAAACTACCTAATTTCATTTTCATTAATCGAAAAGGCCATTTTAAATTCAACTACACTATAAATTACCAAACTGTTACCAATGCCCCAACCCACAAATAAAGCTGTAGGGCCATGATGGCACACCTCTCTTGGCCGGCGGTGTCCCAAATCTGAGCCTTGACAGTCTTGTTATCAATTCCTAGCGTCTTCGTTTGGAACTCCACCCCGATTGTGGCCTTGGAATCCACGCTGAACTCATTCCTAGCAAAGCGAGCCAGAAGCTGCGTCTTTCCAACCGCTGAGTCTCCGATCAACACCACCTTGAACACGTAGTCAATTTTTTGGTTGTAATCCCCGTACAAGTTTGACATCCTCAGCGAGTCAGCGCAACAGATAAATCATGAAGAGAGACTCATTACAGAGGATACGAAGCTTGGATGTGAGGATGGAATAAGAAATGAATGAGTTTTCGCTGGGGAGGAGAGAATGGAGATTGGGAATTAGGGTTAGGGCTTGAGAGGGAAAGATCAGGAATTGTAGGACATGTTGGATTCGTTGGAGTGCCTGTGCACACAAGAGGGGAGAGAGAAAGGGAACACCAACGGTCTGTGCGGGACCCACTTAACGGTTTTCTCTGCGGTAGGAATGTTTAGCTGTAGTGCATGTACACCACGTTAGTTGAGTATGGATCCCACAAGGCCCGTTTGAAAGATGGATCCATTAAGATGCAGATGGCTCTTAGTTCCGATGATGGGTTGGGTCAGAAATTCCGTCCCTTTCCTTCCCTCTGGGTAAGGCTTAAAATTACATCGAAATTTCAAAAAGAGATCCATTTTGAAATGTGACGATTTGACATTTCAAAAAGATGTCACATTTTAGCACAAATGCATCAATATTTGTCTTGTTATAGAATTTGACATTTGAAATATGTAGAAAATAAATTTTAATTAGCTAGGTTGATGAATTTTAATAGTTTTTGATAATGTTGGAGTTAAAATGTGACCATTTTATTTGAACATCTTTTTTTGACATTTTAATGAAAGTTTTGGGCTTAAAAATGAAGATCTCCCTTTCTTTCTTAATAAAGCAGGCAAAAAAATACAACATTTTTCTCCACCCGTAGGTAAAAGAAAAAGGGGACGATAAATGAGTAATTATCCTCACGTAATGAAAGTGAGACGACCTTCTCCCGCAGATTAAGAGTTTTGGCGTATTATAAATGGTTTAGTGACCCTAAGTCTTTGTCTTGGTACTTCCAAAGTCATACAAAAGAAAGGGATCATGGATAAAGACAAAAGGCAGAAAAGGGTCATTTGACCTGCTCAGGCTCTAATTATTGACTTCCTCGGAGAGAATGGATTAAGACTCAATAAATGGCTTGAATATTGCAAGTTTTCCTAGGTACAATTAATCTGCATGCATAATCCAGTGATATGAACATCAAAGCCAACATGCTCTACAGGAAACCCGACTCGGTCTTACTTCAAGAAAACTAATCATGAAGTGGGACAAGATAGATTACACAAAACAAGGGTTGCAGTATATCAGCTTCAGCTGTACAGGCATAAGCAAGGTTAGCTTCCAGTGAGAAATAAACAACTGAATTCACCTGGTAACTACTCCCCTCTTGATGGAACGATAATCTAGGTAACTGTCTACTTACAAATATAATTCAAGAAAATGGACACCAAAGCCTTTCCCCAAATGCCAACATCTAACTTTCTTGGTTGGGAAGGCCAACCTGCCACTTACAATATTGATAATGATTATTAACAACAACAGGCATAATCACGTACAGCAAGGATGGTCATCTTTGAACATGTCCAATATGATTCCCCTCTTTATTTAATTTGGTGTGCGATTGGAAGCCTTGTTAGCTTACAGGACATGAATCTTGTGGTGAAAACATAAACCTCTACCAACTTTCTGTGCTGCATCAACTGAAAAGTAAAATATTTTATGTTCCTTCCACTTATTCCTCTGCACATAAATGAAATAAGAGCAGGGTTTCTACTCTCTTCTCCTTTACTCTCATTGTCTGTACAGCAGCAAGTTAAGCAATTTGATTTGAGACTGAGTTCTGCATGCTTAAACATTTGCAGTTGGCTCGATTTTCTGTAAGGGTCTGCAGAAGTACATAATCTTGGTGAATGGACGATGAATACGATTAAACTAGATGTAAGAGATTCAAATCCAAATTTTTATTTGATACCTTGAATTGTTCCTGAAGGTCCTTAATGTAATCGACAGCCAAGTCCAACATGTCTGCTGTGTTCGTTTGCTGCCAAGGAAATAATATAATATATATTGACTTTCTGAAGAAAAAAAGTAGACAAATATGCCAAGATATTTTGAGGAAAGTCCTACCTTGTCCATGTTTGGGACGAGCTCTTGAAGTTTCCTCATTCGTTCACTAATCCGGGTTCTTCGTACCTGAAAGTAATTGACCCTTATAATCACACTTACTACAGTTGAAATCAGATATTCACGAAATAGAACAACTAATATTTATGTTTATAACAAATATTGAAACGGTAATGGAGACAAATTCTACCCTTTCTGCAATGCTTCTAGGATGAGTGGCACAACCACGCTTTGCTCTAATTTTACAGGGCACAGAATCTTGGAATTGCAGGAACTTTTCCATGGCAACAATCTCCGATGATGTCTTTGGCAAACTCAGGTGGTGCGATAAAATATGAACCCGAGTTCCAATTCCTCCATTCTAATTATAAACATAAAATAAACTAAATTAAACGAGCAATAAGGAATGGGGAAAACCAGAACCAAATGTTAAAAATAGGACAAATTTAATACCTGAGTACCAGAAAATAGTTCCCCATCCTCATCTTGCTCTCTTTTCATACCAGTAAAATTCTCTGAGAAATGCAATGGATCATTAAGGGAACCATATGGGAACCCAAGGCCATAAAATCGAGCATCATCATTGCCATTTCCAAGCTTTGCATCACGAGGACTACTTGGCCCAACACTTTCAGACCTTATTTCGGAGATCTGAGGCAACATACCTAGGGAAGAAGGAAGTCTTGATGAGAAACTAATCTGACTCTTCAATCTGTTTGTAGATGGACTTACATCTCCACTAGTACCATTCCGCCCACCATAGTTTCCAACACCATTCATGGTGGTGTAGCCTGCAGTTTACACAGAAGTCATTTTTACTAATTTTAGTGTCTGATAATAATGAATTCACATTGTGCTTAATTGTTCTAGAGGGTTCTCCTCCAACAATATGATCATCTTAGATTAGCCTATACATTGAATTGATTAACTAAAAAATTCCAAAGTCTTCAGATGGAACGCAATTTCTGAACTTTGTCGAGTGCTTGATAAAAATCTAGGAAAACAATAAGTCAATGGATTCCCCATACAATGTTACTCGTTTTGTTAATCCAAGTAAATATAGTCCCACATAAAACGTGTCAAATACAACGAATATGGTAGAGTTTAATTCCCCAGTACGAAATTAGGGCTAAGAACCTTTCCATGATGTTTTCAGATAGTCCTGAGGTGAAAATTGATGAGAAAACGACTTTTTTGTAGCGATCATAAAGGTTTTTTCAGCAGCACTCATTGCAGGCAACCAACATCTTGCCAAGAAGTCTACGCTAGTGCAACCTAGCTTCTAATCATGATAGAATTATTTCCGAGATGATTTTTTTTCCTCTTCGTTTCCTCTCCACCACTCAATTCCCTCATGAGCCTCAGTACTCTACCACACATTTAAGTATAATGATGTGAATTTTCTACGACCAATTCTATACACGTTCCAACAGCGAAAAAAATGTTCAAAGCAATTTGGCCAGTTGTATGCACAATCCACCAGCAATAACAAATGTTTGAGGCATCCAACCTAACATGAAAAACGAGAACAAGAACATTACCATTGGGGATAGATATCTGGGAGTAAAGACCGGAAGGTGAGCTGTTTTGCCGAACGATATTGGAATTAACTACTTTCGCTTGCACGTGGTGATCCATTGCCATTGAACCCACCACCCCATATGAGCCATCCATGGGAGAAGGTGTTGTAGCAGTCGTGCTATATCTCGGATAATGGGGCGGCAAACCCCCAGAATAGCCCTGCTCAGAGCTCGCGCGGTTAACAGCGGCCTCGGTCGCTGCTGCCACTGGTGGCTTATCCTCAAAATCTGGGAAACTAGGAGAAGCTGAATCTGCACTCCCACTGAAGTTCAGGAATCGTGAAATTAATCTCTCTGGTTCAGAGCCCTCCGTGAAACTACCCTTGTTGGCACCGGAACCAACACAGCCCTCCGTGAAATTGTTGAGAAGCGAGCTTGGCGCAGAGCGAAACCGCAATAACCCAGAATTGGGTTGGTGATTCTGGTGCTGATAACTGTGCTGGGAATTTGAATCCATGATACACTCCTCTGTTTTGCTCTGTTTCTTTTTCAAAGACCTTGGAGAGTGGACTAAAACTCAAGGCTCATGGCACTATTTGATGCTAGGAGAACTATTATACGAATCGCTCGCTGCTTTACCCTCCCTTTCTTTGGAAATTCTAAGCTTGATTTCTAAGCAGAGTCGGATAAGATCTTGAGGAGGAAGCAACCAAGGGGAAAAGCTGAACCAAAAGGATAAGCTGCTGGGACTCGTAAACAAAAACACAAAAGAAAAACCCTAGCCTAGGACGTAATTAAACGGAACTTTGAGGTCTTGAACTCAGAGAATAGAAATCCTCAGGAGAGAGCGAGGGGGATATTAGTGAAAGCAAAGTTAGCTGCAGCCTTAGATTTGCTTTCCAAAGCACCGAAAGCAAGGAAGATCTTGTGCTACAGAGACGGGGAGAGAGAGAAGGTGTTGTTGGCGGAGCTAATAGCAAAGAGACAGAGTGAGGGGGCACAGAGAGAGAAAATAAGCAATATTTATCTTCTTCTGCTGCTGCTGCAAGTGCAGCCAACGGAGAAGCACAGTGCCATCAATCAGTATCTCCACCTTAGTCTCTTTTTTTTTCCCTTTCATTTAGGCATTTTCTTTGGAGGAAATTTTAAAAATTTGAATTCAATTTTTAAATTTACAATATTAACATTACTACCAGCATTATAATACAACTAAATATTAATTTTTTTTATAAAAGTCAAAATATATTAATAAAACTCAAATATCCACTAAATATTCATATTATACTTAAAATTTTCTTGTAACTAACGTACCCTTAATATTTTTCCTTTTCGACTCTTTGTTTCATGGTTTTTTTTTTACACCAATGACCATCATGAAGATTCAATAAAGCGGAATACCATTTCTGTGGAGTAAGGGTGGTTACCAGTATTATCGAAGCTGAATTTTGGCTCCGATACTGGATGCCGAAATTTCGACAGTTATATATGGGCTAATTTTTGGCTCGTTTTGGGCCCAACATTTTAATTTTTCTAGCTTATAATTCTGGACTTATTAATTACTATGCAATTGATCTTAAAATTTATTTTTTAGGCAGGTTTTTAAAGATGAATATTGAATCCAAAATGATTAAATTTAATTGGATGTTATATCCAATATTTTTTTATTCATTTAGATATTACAATTCTATAAGTATTTCAATTGCATTAAATTAATAAATCACATACATACACTAATAAAAGAAAAATGATACAAAATTGTAAATAAAAATTTACAAATTACAAATAAACATATAAATAAAATGTACAAATAATACAAATTTACATTCGGGAAAAAAACCTACAAATATTACAAATTTGATAGTTGAATTGAATGTAATAAAATGTTGATCATTTAATCAAAACATCATTATCATATGATTATGGTAATATTAGTTTTGTATGACATTTTATTTATATCATAATATTTAATGACCAACTGTAAAAGATTGGTCGCTATGTTTTTTTTGTTTTTTTAAATAAAAAAGCCAGAGGGGGAAATAGGGGACGTGCGGGGCCCAGGGAAAAAAAGGCCAAATGGGTGAGGGGTTAAATGTTTCGTTTTGCTTTTTAAAAAACTCGATGTCCAGTGAACCCGATGTCGAGTAACTCGAGAACAAAGAATAACACCGAATTTTTTACAAAACCTTGAACCGACACCGGCACCGGTGAAGTCGAACACCGGCAAATCGATGCTGGTTCCAATAGAATTTTTCCGTGGCACTATACGGAAGTTTGACCCACTCCTACTTTGCAGGATTTGCTATTTCCCTTTATTTTATTTATTTTCTTTTTTTTGTTTTGAATGGTTGGAGTGTTGGGGGAGAAATATTATGCGGCACCGTGTGAAGAGTAAATTTACATGAAAAATAAATAAATTTCTAATTTTTAAAAATTAAAATCATTCACATTTTAAAAATAAGAAAGTCTAAAATTATTTTAAACTTTAAGAAGTAAATTAATGAGTTTTTAAAGTTTAGTAATTTATTTAAGGGATAAATATAAAATCAGTCCCTATAATATTCACGAAAATCGAACTAGTCATAGTGCTAATAAAAGCATAAAATTAATCTCTTTAGTTTCACTTTTATTTTTTCGTTGGTCCTCCATCGTGGACTGATTTTATATTTCTGTGGAATTATGGGGACTAATTTTATATTTTTATTATCACGAGGACTAATTCAATTTTCTTGTATAATTCACGAACTGGTTTTATATTTATTCCTTTATTTAATTTTCACGTAAATTATATGAGTACATTTTATATTTATTTCAAATGTTTTGCAGATGAGTATAATTCGCTGTAACCCCTCACTGTTTTAGTAATTTGAGAATATTTTCTTAGCTGTTAAATACTTGATAAATACACATTTATGTGGATTTTGTATATTTTTATTTTTAAAAAAGTTAAAATTAGTTTGGATAAAACTTTCATTTTTATCTTTCAATCTAGGTGGGTTTGTTTTGTAAATTTTTAGTGTTGTTAAAATTTTAGGTACTAAGTTTAGTGAAAAAGTGAAGAGAGAGATAATTTTTTATATTTTGTAGTAAAAAATAATGATTTGATAGGAGAGAGATTATTATGTGGAATTATGAGGACTAATTTTATATTTTTATTATCACGAGGACTAATTCAATTTTCTTGTATACTTCACGAACTGGTTTTATATTTATTCCTTTATTTAATTTTTATCTTTCAATCTAGGTGGGTTTGTTTTGTAAATTTTTAGTGTTGTTAAAATTTTAGGTACTAAGTTTAGTGAAAAAGTGAAGAGAGAGATAATTTTTTATATTTTGTAGTAAAAAATAATGATTTGATAGGAGAGAGATTATTCTGTGGAATTATGAGGACTAATTTTATATTTTTATTATCACGAGGACTAATTCAATTTTCTTGTATACTTCACGAACTGGTTTTATATTTATTCCTTTATTTAATTTTTATCTTTCAATCTAGGTGGGTTTGTTTTGTAAATTTTTAGTGTTGTTAAAATTTTAGGTATTAAGTTTAGTGAAAAAGTGAAGAGATAGATAATTTTTTATATTTTGTAGTAAAAAGTAATAATTTGATAGGAGAGAGATTATACTGTAATATTTTATTATGTTAAAATTTTAAAAGATATAAAATTTTATAAAACAAACGCAGTCGTGTGATTTGTGAATTTATGCTGTAACTGCCGTTTTTTCTACTGTTTGGGTGACCAAACAGTCAACTGCCAAACGAACTGTGTTAACAGCGTTAGGGCCTAGAAAATTGTGCCAGCTTTTGCTCCCCATTTAAAGGATAAGGCATAACTGCCCAAAATCATTAGGAGTGGGCCGTGATACGCTTTCACGTCACCGTTTTGAGCACGAGCATCGGATTCACGCCGTATCTGATTCTCCCCGTCGTTTTCGCCTCTCTCTTTCTTTGCTTTGCTTTTAAGAACACGAGCGCCGTCTTTCCAAAAAAAACGGATTCTATTATTACCTTATAGGTACTCTCTTGCAATTTACGAAGTTACCATTTCAGACATTGCACGGGTCACCCAGCAAATCACGTAAAGAGATACGTACTGGTCTTGTCTCTCTCTCTCCAATTTTGCAATAAATATCAAAATAATCTATTGGAGTGTTGTGTAAAGAAAATAAAAAAAATCGTTTTATTCTTTGAAGATAAGAATAAAACATGCATGGATTTGGGTTATTCTTTGGCAACAAAAAGGGTCTTATGCAAAAAGAAAATACAAATGCCCGACAATCTTATCCACGAATTTCCGTACTTTACTGTCTTATAATGGACTAGTATTAGCGAGACAAGACATGAAGCTGCAATGGAAATACTCAAATCACACTAACCTCAAGAGGAACCCATGTAGGAGATAGTGGGTGACAAGGAAATCCTTGTACAAGACAGTGGGTTCCTCCTCTTTTTTTTAGTTTTTTTTTTTATTTTCTTTTGTTTGCTTGTGAAATCTTTTCCCTTTTCCGTCTTCGAATAGAGTACTCCAAAATTGGAGTTTCGGATCCATTTCAATTTGACTCTAACTTCCCACGGCAGATTTTTACTCGCCCAAAGTACATACAATTGGGTGTTTTTTTATTTGTTCTTTGAAGGTGAATTTCGTAATCTACGTGTACGTACCAGTGCCACCCATTGAACTATTTGTTCTCTTATTTTGTTTCCTAGCCTCGCGCCTGGACGAGCATATTAGCCTTCGTGGAACCGCATAAAAAATGGTCCTTGAAAGCGAAGACACAAGAATCAAACACAATTACAAAACATGCTTTGATTCCACTACGAAAGCTCAAAGACTGATCGTCGGACCTTTTTAAGTTCAAATTCAGACGGAATCAAGGGCGATAGTCCTCATCTTCCCTTTCTGTGTACTCAAAAACTTGCGTATATTTAATAATTAATTACAAGTTAATCCGAGTATTAAATTTGGATTAAGCCATCGAGTTTCGTGAGGTCTCCAGTGGTCCCCTCGTTTACCTCGCGGTGCCCGTGACGGCGAATAAAGTTAAACCAAAAAGATTCAATAAAATAATTTGATTGCGAAAGATACAAGACGATGCTTGCGCATTGAAAGCTCCCATTTAAAAAGGCAAGCGAGGGGTGGTGTTTGTGCGGTGGGAAACAGCGCCACGTGGGCTCGCGTTTTGCATCAATGGATTTGTCTCACATCTCTTTCTACTTTCTAGCCGCAGACTTTAAAGAAAATAAGAAAAAAAAAAAAGGATAAAAAAGTATAATATTAGTAACAATGACAATGATATTGGGACGTTCGGATAATGTGTTTTGTGAGGATTTTTTGTGTTTTGAGAATTTTTATGTGATGTTAATTTTATTAGTATGCGTGTTGTAGTTATATTTATATGGTGTGAAAAATTATATTTAATTGTAGAATTGTGAGGATTCAAAAATAATTCTAAAAATTTTTAATAAACGAACAGCCCATAAAGAAACAATCATTCACGTGTTGTTGAGTTTAATTTGCGTCATTAATAACTGGGTTCCTTTATAACTCTTCCTTCATCTTGTCAATATGTCGTCTCCGTGCCCAACTTTTCTTTACATTCCTACTATAGAATGGTTTAATCCAAATATCTGATTAGAGTTTGATGGATATCCCTTTCATTAGAAGTCAATGGTAATATTTTATTGTATGCTGCCCTGCTCCCTCGAGCGGGAAAGCAGGCTGAGGAGGAGTTCCCGAAAAAGCTGCCTACTTTTGGTTGCAAACTCGAGAGTATAATAATAAGACAATTTATAATGTTTTGAGACTAAAGGTTTAAAACCTTCTAAGATTACGTTTATAAAGAAACAGTCAAACAATAAAATCTTACAATTTTCATACAAATTTTAACACTTATTTTTATACAAGCTCTGACAATTTCTTATAAAAAAAACATATCAAATCATACTTGGCCACCCGAGGTTTCTTCTGTTGTCTATTCGTCTGATCACTCCATCTTCCGTTAGGAGTTCTAGATATTTTAAATTTCTAACCGAGCACCTACATGATCGAAGAGGATAAAGATACTATATATTCACGAGATCTATTTCTCTCCTAATAGAACTTCATTACTATGTTAAGAGATAGACTTCCAATAGAGATATGATTTTTAAATTCATATAAAAGGCAATGTATTACATTTTATGAGACTCACGCTTAATTCTATTCTCAAAATACTCATCACATTCCTAAAAATCTAACTTGACAATCGGAGATTTGATCTGATGTCACCCCTATGTGATTTTTGCAGGATTACTTCACTTTCGAGCATTGTAGTGATTCTTGATATCATCAGTTGGCCCCGTGTGTGAGAACTTCTCAAAAAAAGTAATCTCCTAGATGATATGACATTGTTTGTTCAACGATGACTTCCACACCAGATTCTCATAATGGTGATGCGCAATACGGAGTTGTCATTGACACAACTCTTGTGGATGACACCTTGTTCGTCAGCTCGAGGTGCCACCCCCACCTTCGCCTCAACCTCCGTCTTCGCTAGCATCTCTACCCAAATCTCGTGCCTCCATCCCTCTTCATGAAGGGTCGGACGAGACTCGCCCAGCTTCTTGATCCACTGCTCGGTCCTCTCCCCGGAGGACCCGTGCTGAAGGACAACATGATACGCTTCGCGACTAGATGATGGCTCAAGCTGAACAGATCAGTTCCTGGAACAAATACTGGCAACCGTGGAACCATCAAAGGCCGGTGGTACTACCACCCTGTCACAACTCGGCAGTTCCCCATTTGCCCCGAAAGTGCTCACTTACCCGTCACCTCAGCGATTCCGACCATCGGTTATTGACCACTTTGATAGCTCGGGAGACCCTGACGATCATATTGAGATCTTTCATCTTCACATAAAATGTATAGTCTTATGCCGATTCAGTCCACTGTCGCGCGTTTTCCCTCACCTTAAAGAGACTAGTACAACAATGGTTTCCCGCGAAAACATACCTCCAACAATGGATCCAGCGGAAGGAAAGCACCATAATAACTAGAAAAGACCCGTATAAAATTGTGAAAACACTCGGCCAGACACTAACCATTTGGAAAGACTTACAGGGGAAACGTCTCTCCCATCCCTAGAACGCTGCTCATTTGAAGAAATACTACTAGTAGAAAGTACCGGACAAACATCACTTATCTTATTCATGATAATTGACACTATTATCACAAGTTTTATTTGATATAGAGACAATTTGTTTTTCCCTTGACTGAGGTGATGAAATGTTACAATACTAAGGCACCCTGAGTACCCTGCTCGGGCCTTTATCTCACCAGCGTATAAACTCCACAGAGTACCCTACTCGGGTCTTGATCTCAGCAGCAGTCGAATATCTCTAATATACTCTGCCCGAGACTTGGTCTTAGAAGCGGTCAAACTTCTCCAGAGTACCCTGCTCGAGACTTAATCTCAGCAGCGGTCGAACTTCACCAGAATACCCTGCTCGGGATTAGATCTTAGCGATGGTTGAACTCTTCCGAGTACCCTAAGGAATTTTAATCCAATTAGCCCAACAGTGGTTAAACCACCAATCTACTCGGTCTGTCGAGGATAAAGATGGGGGACTACTGATGGGCCATAAAATACCATACCTCATCAGACCTAACCACCCGTGGTCTAGCCCGTTGCCAACGTATTCGCCTGATCACTCCATCTCCCGTTAGGAGTCCTAGAAATTTTAGACTCCTAACCGAGCACCTACGTGATCAAAGAGGATAAAGATCTTATATATTCAGGAGACCTCTTTCTCTCATAATAGAACTCCATGACTCTGTTAAGAGTTACACTTCCAATAGAAGTATGACTCTTAAACTCATATAAAAGGCAAAGTATTACATTTTATGGGACTCACACTTAATTTTATTCTCAAAATACTCATAACTTTCCTAAAAATCTAACATTGCCATCGGAGACTTGATCCGAAAAGCCACCCTCTCGGTGATTTTTGTAAGATTACTTAGCTTCCGAGCATTGTGGTGATTATTGACATCAAGTTCAATACTCGAAAGTATATTAATAAGACACTTTATAATGTTTTTAACACTATCTTTGAATCCAACGCAAGATTTAAAACCTTTTAAGATTTTTTTTATGAAGAAAGAGTCAAACAATAAAATCTTACAATTTTCATACAAATTTTAACACTTTTATACAAACTCTTCCAGTTTCTTATATAAAAAACACTATCAAATCATCTATATTTTTTTAATAAATTCTAAATAAAAATCAATCTATAATCACCCTCCCTGAAAATCAATCTCTCAATTTTTTTTTTCAATAAACTTGAAATATAAAAAAAGTTGGTATGCCAAATATATTGGCGAAAAATGCTGGCTTATTATTGAAGCAAAGATGCTAGAAAAAAAAATGTTTTGTGGAGCTATGTATCTTAAAACAATCAGAAACGAGGGAGAACAAGAAAAATGCGCTACATATAAAGCCCAAGGTGCCAGCAGAAATATGCATAGCTAGAGACGGAGGGAAACAGGCGACCCAAAAGAATTACGATTATTTAGAAAGTAAATGCCTCTTTAAATCGCCAAAAAAAAAAGCCTCTTTAAATCCCATGTTCTTTGAAGGATCTTTCGTACAATTTCCCTTTCTATTTTGGGACATAAAAAACGATTGGGTGATGCTGCTGCTGCTATTCCTTCCTCACCCGAAAAGATGCTGTTCTTACACCTCTACCAGGCGGCAGGCTCTTTATTCTTGGCGGCAGCAATTCAAAGCCATTAACTTTCCGGGTCAGAAGCACGACCCGATCTAGAAGATTTCCGTTTTGGGTATCAAGGATGACTGGACCCGTTGGCTGACAGGCCCAGACATTTTCCTTTATGGGTCCGATTGTCCGACAGAAGGGTAACACTAGACGAGGAAATTTCAAATGGAACTTTATCCTAATTTTAATCATATCTCCAGGTCAACTTGTATACACGATCACACCTAGAAAAATAAACAAAGGAATGAATAGAATAAAAATTAAAGAGAAAAAAAAAGTACATGATGATTCGATGAACATTTTATTCTTCTTCTCCGCTTCATGTTCCCAGTCTCATCATGCACGCAAGAAAAGTGAGAGCGAAAAGATTGTTAATTCCAAAAGTTGGAGATAAGCTCAGAAAATTTAAGGCTATAGTCCCCGAAGGAACTTTAACTAAACACAGATCAAGGGAGGACTTTCCTTGAACATCAATTAAAATGGTTGGAATGATACTCAAGGAATCCACAACGTTGGACATAATTCGCGAGAAACCCTTGGGTTACAACAATATACCCCACAAAACAAGCAACCGGATACACGGCCAACCAGGGACTAGTTAAACCGATTAGCCTGACAATATTTAAACCTCCTCCCTGCTCGGTTTGACGAGGTTGAAAAGATGAGGAATACTGATGGGCCATAAAATACCAGGCCCTATCAGACCTGACCACCCCTAGTTTGGCCCGTTGTCAACGTATTCGGCTGATCACTTCATGTCCCGTTAGGAGTCCTAGAGGTTTTAAACTCTTAACCAAGCACCTACATTATCAAAAAGGATAAAGATTATATATATTCAGGAGACCTCTTTCTCTCCTAATAAAATTCTACTACCTTAAGAGATAGTCTCCTAACAGGACTACAACGTCGGTACAGGTATAAAAACTCAAGTACTCTCCTAATTAAATACGCTCAATTCTATTTTCATAATACTCAACATCTTCTTGAGATCTAACTTGGTTGTCGGAGTTTCCGGACCCAAGGTCACCCTCCCCTCGGTGATTCTTGCATGTTCACTTGGCTTCCGAGCATTGTAGTGATTCTTGACATCATCAGCAATTATACAAGACTCATTGCACTTTGGGGATCTCTTTCCCTTCCCAGTTCCCACCCCGTCCCGGCTCAAAGTGCCTTTTCTTAGTTATATTGTAGGTCCATAGGGAAGATCATGGGTCCACAAGTACTAGAACGACCATTATGAAGCCTTTCATTACCTTCCCTTATCCGACCAACTTTGATAAATCAGTGTGGTTTATACTTCCTATTTCCCCTACCAAACATTCAATTTGTTTCTCCAGAATTTCTCAGCAGTCTAAAGCACAAAATGTCACTACCTATGAATGATGAAGATTGTATAGCAGAGATGACCTTTTTTAGAATCACAGTTTTATTGTCAGCTTACTACAAATGCCTTGTTGAACTCCTCGACTACGGATTTCTACAGGGGGAGAAGGTATAATATACGGTACAATTTTACTGGGTATAATCAAACAAAGACATCAACTCTTCTGTCTGTAGAGTATAAAAGAGCTATAGTCTCGAATTCGATCTACTACCCTTCTTTTCAGGAATCTGTAGAGCATCATAGTGACCAAAACCATGGTAGAGAACCCTGATTGGATTTTCCTTGCCATACTCTTGTCCATACTCAGCAATGGATATCAAGCCACCGGCATCTTCATCGTACATGTAGACTGTAATTGGCATCCTGTAGTTTACTCCTATCAGTTGGACGCTCTTAACTATATTATGTAGCAAAAGAAATAAAGTCGGTGAATAAGCATATCACGGACACATTTTCTTTTCCTACGTACCATAAAGAGTACACTTGCCTGTATATTAATACTTCTGGATCCATGCGAAGCAACCCTTTGAACTGATACCCCAATCCCCCACAAACCAACACCACAAAATCACATATGCACACTCAAGAGAGGAGGGAGGCTTACTGGAGAACATGCGAAGCAATGAACAGCTCAGGCTCACCTCCCCATACATGTGGCTCCCTCATGTGTGAAACATACGTATCAAAATCTCCTTCAACGAACCTGTTGTCATTGAGGAGCCATCAAATATAAGCCACATCAGAAACCATTACAAGCATGGCCTCTATGAAAAGCTTCTATCTGAAGTTGTTAACCATTAAAACATCATGCTCAAAACTACTATGAGGTTTTATTCCTGGGTTTTTCTATGCAAAGTGGGATGACTCAATCCTAAACCAGCTTTGAAGATTATTTGCATGGAAGCTTGTTTTATCCTGGTTAATTACTAGGCCCATGTTTGGTAAATTACTAAATAAAATACCATCAGTGATCGTGAAATACAAACGACAATAAGCATACGCAATTATCAGAATAAGAGAAGTATACAACTAGAAAAGCTACCATTCTGTCTCGTTCCTTCTTTTGATAAACTCATCTGCAACCTGAAATGTGAAGAATTACATACAAATAAGGAGGGAATTAAATGAGTAATATCTTGAAAATAAGCCTGCATTCACCATTGAGAAAACCAATCAGCCTCATTTGTTGAGGGCTGTTAGCAAGATGTCAGTTACTTGTTGGAAGCCTGACATCATCTTTGCATCATTCGTAACTACCCAGTTATCAGTTGTAAGATAGTGCACATCATCTTTTTGAATAGGCAATGAAAATAGACACAGTGACAGCAGGGGCTTCTAAACAAAACCACTCCTTTTCAATTTTAAAAAATGAATAAAAAGGAAAAGAAATGATTAAACATATTATCATAGTGAAGGAGCATAAGTATACCCTAGCCCTTAAGTCATCTGCTAATTCTCTCTGAAGGCTCTCACTTGGAGCTGGCTTCCCAGATTGCAAACAAGCCCCATGAGCAACGGAGCGGAATAGACATCTTCCATCTCCAGGTATCCCTGGACAGAATGTGCAGTTATCTAACACTCACACTTCAACTTAAATAAAATCAACATACAAGAAGTTTCAGATATAGAGTTGATGCACCAACAATTACAAGATTGACCAATTCTATATAGGCTAGCGAAAAGTAGATGCTCACCGATAACAGAGTAGTCAGTGTAGACTTTCTTCCTATGGGCGAGTGTAGCACGTGACAAATCAGAGTCATCTTCCTTATCCTTCTCTCGAGGTGCTTCAGCATGTGCTGCTTGAACTCGAATAACAAACCAGCAATCCAAAAATTAAGCCAGCAGAAGCACATCCTTGGGGCCAACAGCCAACATTGCACTTGATTCTGGGAAGCATTCCTCTTTTTGGGACAAAAAGCCTCATGTTTAAATTTTGGCATGCCAGTGAAATTTCAAGATTTTTACTGTGAGGCCGTTTAGCGCAACCCACACATTTAACTTGTAAGCTTCCCCTTTGATTGGAGAAGCAAGACCCAAAACAACTTCCTTGAAATGTTTGGCCAGTAACGGATGTAGAAGATATTGTCTCAGAGAAGGAGAAGCTTCCATAGTTTGTTTTTGAATGCCCAGGGTACAAATAGAAACAACTTGAACTGGATGGTCCACGGTTGACTGCAGAACAGATATTGCTGCCCATCTGTGACTGAACACGGGCACTCAGGTATATAACATTCATAGAAGACGTGCTGGTGGGAGACCATACAGGCATATTGGGACACCCTGAGGCACGAGAGGAGTGCATTATTAACTAACTAAAGGACACTGCTTTTATCTCATTATCACTGATTTCTCGACAAATGAACACCTATCTACATCGAGAGTACTTTCCATTCAAGATTGTGGCTTCGTATAAAAGAATGTCCATAACATGGTATCTGTGGGAATGTGAGGATTATACCAGTACATACAGAGAAAGACAGAGAGAGGAAGGGAGAGAGGGAACAAAACTATTTACAAGCACAGTCCTCATCATATCTCAAAATCATTATTTCCTTATTAACATGAAGACCAATCTATAAGAAAAGCTAACACCCCCCGCGCCTGGGGCGAAACAATAATACAACCAGGTAGAGAACAAATTAATATGTTTTTCTTCATGGAGCAATTCTAGGAAATTCCAGAACCCCAACCAATTAATCAGTCAACTGACAGTCACCTCTAGCTCCAATGACTCCTCTCCCCGTAATAACAGGATGGAAACAGAGGTTATTGGTTGAAGACCTCTTAAGTGCGTTTGCGGATTATGAGTAGTAAAAATTGCTAATCACATCGTTCAACTTGAGGGTACAAAACTCAAACAGAGGTTTGTCAAGCTCTATTTTTCTTTATCAATTACGATTCCCTGGAAAGAGAATACGAAACAAAGAAGCTATGTTTTGTGCCAATGAGCAACTTGGAACAAAATCTAATTTGCGTCCGGCGTCCACATTTTCCAGTATCAGATGCTCCAGATATCTATAAGCATAAGCAAAGTGCAAAGTGCAACAAATACATAAGGATGCTAAATATAGATAGAGAATGTACTGTGTACATGTAGAGATGGAGAGGTGCAAGAGAACCAAACCTGTTGAGTTCCGACAATAATGAAAGAAGACAAAGGGCGGCTGTTTTGTAATCTATATGGGAAATTCCGGGAGAGAAACACATGAATCAGCAAGATTAATGGAGACGGAAGCTATAGTTTGGGAGATTCCAGAAGAAGGAAGAAGGGTCTTGAAGCAAAGAATTCGAATACCAGCAAAACCTTTCGATGTTGAAGTTACCACACACAACTTAATTAGTTAAAAGGGAAAACAAAAATAAACTAACAAATATAAAATAGTAAATAGTTTATAGATAAGAGAGATAAAAACATATTCAAAAAAATCTATCCCACCTCGAATCCACCTTCAAGAGGAGCGGGGGTAACAATATTGGGTCACCTACATGGGTTGCGAAGCACCCGTCACCTTCCTCCTCCTGAAAGAATTTAAAGTTGGTGCTTTAATGTTAGTATTAATTTTATATTTACATTTTAGAATTCATTTTAATTTTGCTTCTTCCTTTGTAAATGTTATTGATTTTTATAATACTTTGTCTCTTTCCTTCTTTATATTCTTTTTTTAAAAAAATGTTTTCCCTGTATTTTTCTCTTTTGATTTGCATTTTTTCTCTTTATTTTGTTTTTTCAAATGCCGGTGGACAGAACCGTTTGTAAAAAAATTACCATGTTTTTGTATGTTTATGTTTATTGTTCTCATTAATTTATTTTATTTTAAATAAAATTTTAATCAGTAATCCCTGCTACTTTTGTTTCAATACATGTCCACATTTTAAAAAATTATAATAAAATCTACACTACTTTTAACTAAAGAAACTTTTTGAATCATCCAATATAATTAATTCAAATTTTTGTTTAACAAAATAATATTAATAAAATTTTAAAATCATATATTTCTATCATAATAAATATAAAAATTTGTTCAAATCATCTTTTTTTTCATTTTTTTTATTAATTTTATTAAAATTCTACACTATTTCTCTTAAAATTTAATAAAATGTTAATTTATCTCAATTTCTACAATATTTTTAATATTTAAAAAAAAAAACATTTGATTTAGAAACAGCGCCTGAAAAGAAGACAAAACCACCTCATAGGAAAGAAAAAAGGAGAGGCTAAAGGAGAAATCTAAATAAACCCGCGGAACGGCGGAAGAGAGCGGAAACCCGTTTAAAATTCCACGGTTTTTAACCATGGAATTTATCTCCCTCCGTTTGCTCTATTAAACAGATCCAATCCATTGGCACTGTTCAAATTTTGCAGTTCTGAACATCGCGTCGATGGAATTGGAGCTGATCTTGTGGGTCGTTTGTTTTTTCATCATCTTAGCTCTCGTGGCATCCACCTTTTATCAGGTAATCCCTTTCTCAATTCCAACTACTCTAAAACCCTAACCTTCAATTGTTTAGGTTACTGTGATAGACACGATTTGGACATTTTGGGGTTGGGGAGGGAACGAGGAGAAGGGATTGTAACCAGTTCTGAAAATGCATTTTCTGTGGTAGTTTCTTTCGCCTTCTCAGCAACCAAACTATTGAGGGCTTTGATGCCCATTTTGCAGGAACTGTACTCATTTCTACTTAATTCTACCTAGATCGCACACGATCACTTACATGTCTCTGAGATACTTCTCGAGTGAGTTCTTGAAGGTGGATATGTACAGGGTTATAAGCATACCGTTCTATGTGAGTTTTTGAACAAACTGATTTTCACTGTTCAACTGACGATAATTTACACGTGGGTTAACATAATGCCCCGAGCAAGTTCTTTGTTGCAAAAATTAACGACCCAATTCCAGACCTAGTACATATCTTTGATGGTATTTTTGGAGAAATTCTAGTGCTTCGTGAGTCCATACTTTCCACTGACTGTAAGTAAACTTACGTCTATGTGCCGTGAGAAACTCAGGGCATATGGCATTTCACGTTGTTTATCCTGGCATTAGATTTTCCTGATAACTCTGAAATATCTTTGTAGATTGTTATCCTGACGGACTTGGAGGCTGACTACATAAACATTTACGATACAGCATCTCGCATAAATCGCATCATTGTCCCTGAGTTTGCTGTGCAAGGAGTACTCTGTGCCTTTTTCCTCGTGACATGGCATTGGTTAATGTTTCTGATTACAGTTCCCCTTACTTGCTATAATGTGATGCTGTAAGTAATATCTGAAAACAATACGTAGCTTTCAATGGTCTTCTGTGTAATACCTTTGATGCGGTTGGTGCTGTGCTTTCCATTTGTTATTTGTTTAGCATACTATGTGCATGTGCATGCATACATGAGAAGAAACATTCTAATCATAATGATGAGAAATCAGGGAACAATCTATTTCATTGAACACTATCTGTCATTAATAGTGACACCAAATGAGATAGGTTTTTTTTTTTATGTCATAAATAGAGAAACCAAACCTTGGGATTTCGGAAGTGGGAAATAATGATGCCATCGAGAATATGATCAGTGGTATAAAAGGACTCTTGATGAACAACCTTCTGACATTCAGGGATTCCATGGAACCCCTATAAAAGTGCCGTTCGCTTTAATATTCCAGTTGTCTTAGCCCTATGTATTTGTCACTGAACTGGAAAATTATTTCTTGTTATGACCAATCTGGTGCTACAACTCAGGTTTTGGAAACGGCAGCATCTTTTTGACGTCACGGAAGCATTCAGATTTCTTAATGCTGAGAAGAAATTGCGCTTTGTCAAGCTTGGTTTCTACTTAGTGGTCTTTGCCATAATCACTTTCAGGTTGTTTTGAACTTGGCACATAATTTTGTCTGTTTATCTTGTGAACTGGACGGTAGATTGATTCTTGCTTTACCTCTGTCTCTGCTTTTCCTAATCATTGTTTCTCCTGTTGTTTATTTGGTTAGAATTGTCACCGCACCGATGGTACCACTCCATACTTAGAAACTCAGGATAAAGTTAAAAGGAACAAAACAGTCTTTGTTTCTCGTAATTTAAATATACCTGTAGCTGTGCATTATAGTCATGAAATTAAGGCGCATCAAAAGAGAGGGTGGGGGAGGGGGATGTGACAAAAACATATGGGTTACCCAGTTATTAATCAGCTTTGAATTTGAAGATCTATTCTGGTCTCTTTGGTTCTGGACTATATATTTCAGGATCTTGAATTTTCCACAATTGGTAACAAGTCTATACTCAAGAAAATTACTGTGCAGATAACTGAAGGTCCCAGCCACCTCCGCATTTTAAAGCAAAAGGACAAAACAAAAAACAAGCACTATCAGTAATAAGGTTTTAGAGTGTTCATTTAATTGAAAGAATTCTGTGAACATAGCATTAGGCAATTGACCAGAAAACTAATGTCTTGGCACAGTAGAAATTTCTGTTTTGTCATAATTGTTCTAAATTTTTATAAATTCAGACTTATCTGTTGGTGAATTAGTACAAATCTTGCTATAAGTAGCATGTAATCCGTTATAAGTATTAATTTGGGCCTCTTTATCTCTCTCCCATTCATATACTGATGATAGCTTGTGTTTATTTGCAGGCTTGTATTATCTGCTTTCATCTTGTTAAGTGATGCGGATGATGCCATGCATTTGTTTTAGTCGTCCCCTGCATGAGCAGTAGTAGCCTTCTGTTCAGGAAAATTAGCTTTCCTTAACCCCTTCATTGCAAGTTGGTCTCTCAAAAAAATGAACTATCACAGGTCTAGGGATGTCACAGCTCACCACTTAGGATAAATATCATTTAATCTTTTCACGTTGAGTAACCGTGCCTTAATTTTTTTTTTATCCAGAAATTGCAGCTATTGACTCGGAGTTGGAGAATGTGTGTATGTAGGCAGACTTTATTCTTATTTGTTGAATTTAGAATATATTTATTTGGAATTCATTCGATGGAATGGCTGTGTCATCTGATGTAATCAGCTAATCACTTAGTAGAACGGTTTCTATTTGTTCTATAAGTTGTCCTTTGCTTTGGAATATTTATTTAAAAAGCATGTCTTACGAGAAGATGATAGCAAACATCTCTGTCCTCCATTCAGCTATCGCTTTCCCCTTGCAAATACTATCTCGCCTTTAATACCCAATTCCAGCCTCAAGTAAACTCCGACTCCATGCCTAATGTTGTAAGCCTGTCAGGCATGATAGGTACTAAGGTTAGCCTTGGCAACTCATCTTCGCGATTCCGCTAATGTGACAGCGTCTCGTATAACAGCGCTATAGACGGAAAGGACCTCCTTAAAGCTGGCCATCCTCAAGCTTGTGCACCTGGTCAGCCCAATCTGAATTTTCGGGCTCCCAGGCAGGCCGCTTGCCAAGCCTGATATAGCAGAGACTAATGTCTGGGTTGGGCAGGGATGTTGGAGACTTTTAAGTTGGTTGCACAAAAGGGATTGGGCTTGTCAGTTATTGCGTTCCTCGGCCTGGATATGTAATGGGCTCCCCTTGTAATTTTCAAATTTAGGGACATGTTCTGAGAAAGTTTTAAGAATTTTAATTATGATGTGAATATTTAATTGATGTTTGAGCTTTTATTGATATAAGTGTAGAAATTTTCGACTTGTATTGATATTTGTAAAAAATTTAATGTTAAGTTATATTGATATACGTGTAGAAATAATATTATGATGGTAAATTTAAAAATTTGTAATCAAATTCTAAACCTTTTAGCCAACCGAACATGCTCTACTTGAAGTTTTCTAAGTTACTGAGCCCTGAAAATGACCCTGGCTTCAATAGTGACCCCATTTTATCTCACCCAACGACACTTAGATCTCACCCAACTGTAGTATACCCGACCGCTTGCCAGACCCGACATACTGTAGGCAGCTTGCCTTTCTTTGTACAATCAAAAAAGTTTGCGAAGAAACGATTGCTGGGTCCACTCGTAACATCATCAAAGTCCATCGGCCCTCCCCTCTCAGTGGTCCCCTCAACTTGATTGGAAGTTTTTAACCACTGGCAGTGTTGACACAAAGCCAATTGGCCCGCACCATTTAGCAGAGGTTGGGTCGTTTTCTGTCCCTGGGCTCCACTGCAGTTGTCTTCCCGTTTGCCATTCAGGCCCCACATCTGTGTTTTTGTCAAGGAGGACCCACATCATTGGGTGGGCCCATTCGGGACGAGTCGCTCTCGAGTTGGCCCGCTCGAGATCGACAACATCTGGTTGTCCGGCTGATTATAAAATATCATGTCCAGGGCTGCTTCGGGGAAACTAACGAGTAACGCTTCGTTTGTGTGGAAAACTTTGGTTCACCTTTGTTCTTGTTGCAGTGTGCGAAACTGTTGTGGGTATGGACTTCTGCAATTCTGTGTGCTCTTTCGAACTATATCTAGAGGCTTGAAACTAGCATTACCATTAATACTTCAGAGGGGTACTCAAGAAAAAATATCCCAAATTTGTTCATATCTATCTGAGAAAAAATGTGCAATTCCTTCCCATTCAAGAGAAATTGTGAATCCCGTTTCATATCCAGGACTTCTGTCTTAGAATGGATGTTATAGCTAAGGCCAAATAAAATGAGAAAAATCCTCGTAGGTATAGAGTAGAGCAGAGGATGTTTGTCGCGGTTCCAGCAAAAGTCACCAGCGAATAAATGTAGTGGGGTATTCATTTATACCGTAAGTATTTGCATCTCATATCAGAGAGACTTCCCGAGGCAAGTTTTCACCGATAGTGACTAAGGTATTTAGGTTGTGTGCTTATTAAAATTTTGAGAGGTTAAAATTTTAGGGTATTGGATTTGGTAAAAAAGTAAAGAGAGATGTGATTTTTAATATTTATTATAGTGAAAAATAATGTTGTGACGTGAAGTGAAGAGAGATATTATATTATAATTTTTTATTATGTTAAAATTTTAGGAAGTGTAAATTTTTTGTTAACAAATGTAGCCTTAAAATCTGTCATTCAAGCTCTCTAAATTGCTAACCCTCCAATTTAAAAGAACACACACACGAGATATAACCCCTACGCACTCAATATTATTTATATTAATTATTTGACCGTGCATGCATTACAACACACGATACATGTGTTTTTTCTCTCTCGATTTTATCCTATAATTTGGCCAGCAAAATTATAAAGAATCTCAATCTTCTCTAACTCCACGTTTGAAAGACATTAAAAAGTATAACTAATTATAATAATTTGCAACTAATAAATTCTCATTTTACGAGCTTTAATCCTATAGATATCCACACACTTATAGTCTAGTTGCAGTCATTTTCGTGGTCCATTCGACATTTATAATTATATAGCACTTCCAATGATGTAGTTTACTACAAACGCTAAGAACTACAACTAGAAATATCAACATTATCGTAACTATATAACTGTAAAGATGTCTGTCTATCTATATTTAGTATTTATTTTATACTGTCTGAAACTTTACGTAAATAAAATAAAAAATAATATAATCTATCGACTGTGTTTATCTATCTATAAATTGTATAGTATAATTTGGATAAGTAATTATGAATAATTTTAATCCATACTAATCAAGGGTTTGTAGTCATTTAAAACGGTAGAAGGAATTTTGCAAAAAGTAAAATGGCAACGAGAGGAACGTTCCAAGGTTTTTTAACTTGCGAACTTTAACCTATTTTGGGCATCTTTGTTCTCCGTGAATTTACAATTTGCTTGTGGTACATGCCCAATGGATCGAAGGAGTAGCAGAGTATGTAGGCCCAATGAAATGGACAGTTGTCCCAACCATGACGCCTGAGGTCTGTTTTCGTCACTGATAACATGAATGGTCACTGCCAGCGTGAAGTGAAATACTGCAAATTGGGTTGCAATGGGCCACGATCACGTGGATTGCACACCCAGGATGGCCCACTGAAGTGGACATTCTCCATCCTCCACCCTGGTTTTTTTAATGCGTGGATTCTGTGAAAATCTTATGCTTTGTGGTCCGAACCTCAGAATAGAAAAAAAACTCTCTACAAGTTGGCTCGATTTATGATTACGTCTGGCAAATCACTTTAATCAATGTATATATATAATATATATATATATATCCAAAAAATAATAAGATATATAGAAAGCAAGAAAAAATGGGCTTTCTTTGTTGGTGGCAACTCGCAACTGCCCATTTTGAGACATCATAAAGAGGACAGTAGCACTGCGACATGAAGTGCCATGAATTGATTGGTTGAAGCAAATAAAAGTTGGAGAAATACATCCAACTTAAGAGGAGTTTAAGACATATCCAGACATTCTCATGGGCATGGGGCTTCATTGTAGGATAAGTCGGGGGGGGTCACAATCCTTTGCAGAGGAAAATACACTCTGGGTCACAACTAGTTAAATATCATAGTGTCATCCAGCAGCACCGACCCATTATAAATGTCTCTGTCTATTTGTGGGACTGACCAACAAGTAAGTAGTAGTGGTTCCAGCCAAGCACAAAGACTATCACATATCCAAAATTAAAATTACATATTTCCGTCCTAAACAATCTGGTTACATTTCATTTGGCACCCTAAGGTTAATTTGCATTGAAATAATTCTTTTTAGTCATGTTGGTATCGATCTGTCAATATTCCCCAACTATTCTTTTAACCCAAGCCGGGAAAAGTTCCACTTCATTTACCCCCCGTGGGAATACCCAAAACTGGTTGTACCCTTTAGGATTGTCACTTCACTGTCGAAGATTTTAAGTACAAAAAGTCACGATCAAGCCGCGGGACCTCTGGTATTCTGTCTCTCTGCTGTTCCGCTTGCAAATTTGCAGTCTTTTACCTACAAGGATCGCGGTAAACAAATTTTTTAAATCACAACCCCCCAAAAAAAAAAGATTAGGAGAGAATAGAGATAGCTCTGTTATAAATCCCATGAGTAATCTTTTTTCCAAACACAATCCTGCGGGTAAACTCTGGATGGGGAAAAAAAGCTGCAAATTAGGTAGCATTTTAATTTTTTAATTTACACAAGTTTAACGACATCAAATGGCCAGGCCCGGTCTAAGATTCCATTCCTATTTCCTCCGGGTTTTGGATCACACTCGGGTTAAAGTTAAGAGCTTAATGGGCTTCACAGTTCCGACCAGATTATGGTGGCCCAGTGCTTACAACTTAAGCTTGATTGGGACCGAATAAGCACAGCTTATATCTTTCTCCCAATCAATTAACGGCGACTCAGAATCAATCGCAGTAACCACTCGGCCTCACAGCAGGAAGATGGTGTCTCCTTAAGCCTCGCAGAACTTGAAATATACTCGGCGAGTCTGAAGTGGCAGTGCAAAGTCAAAGTTTGGGTCGCAATCAGGCCAATTCGAACAAACAGCTGGAAACTTGAAACTTGAGGGTGGGTGGAGCAATACTGCCGTCTGCCGAGTATATAATTAATGAGTTTGAAGCCGGGTGGACCACACAGCCCCACAACCATAAGGCTCTCCTAAATTGGGACTCTTATCTCAAAAGGCCATCTTGCTTTGAGCCACTCAAAAACTTCATCATTATTTATTTCTTCCTTGCAAAAGAACAAGTAGGATAGTAGTAGCTTAGCTAGTCAGACCCAATAAAATGATAAATAAATTAATAAACAAATATATTTTTAATTCAAGAATTAATAAGAAGAAGAAAAAACGACAGTTTTGGCTTAATTTGTATCAGAAACAAAGTTTAAACTATATATATAAACATAGTAATAACCATAAAAAGGGGATTGCTTGTAGATGGTATTTTCCTGGCAAATTCTAGGTCTGCAATCTGATCACGTTTCCTTGCGTTTTCATGTGAGCAACTTCCATGGATATTATGGCAGCGGATTTTCCCTGTGGTTGAGTGCTTTGGGAACGAATTTAATTTACAATTCGGTACGAATACACGGTGCTCGAATCCTCATGGCTTCAGCAATCAGCAGGCGTCTACTGTATACTACAACAAGAGTCCAAAAGGCGAACTGATCTTAGCTTGACTTGACTGAAAGGCTATCTCTCGCATTACATATTTTTAAATATTTATTTTCTGCTTTTTATGGACCATGCATAGGTTGGTATAGAGAAAGCTCTAGGTTGTTCCCCCACTGCGCCTATCGATTGGGTTTCTCTGCAATAAATTGGAGCGAGGTCCTCTCACTGTCCATACCAGAACTTTTCTTGGTAAACAAAAAAATAATAATAATGTAAAGCCATTAGGTGATAGGTCTAAACTCAAGGTAAAATTATTTTACCTAAACATTCGGTGGTGGGCTGTTTCTGTGGTCTCTCTCCCATTACAAAGGGGGGCAATCGATGATTGTGTGCGTTTAAATTCCGCAAGGCGAAACTGTGACTTCTTTGGGTAAAGTGGGTTGATGGGGATCATTCTACAGATTCTGAAGCCTATAGCTAAACCTTTCCCGACAAGAGCCGCTAAGAGAGAGAGATTCGGTAGCAGTAAATGAGAGAGGCTAGTGGGTTTTGTATGGTATCGAGTAAATTCTGTGGACTAAATGCATGGGCCAGTATCCATTCGAACAGGGCTTTTCGTACTGCTGGGTTGCAAGGAAAAGCGAACCGGAATAAGAATACAATTATACAAGTAGCTCTGACCCTACCAACGAGAATCTACCCACTCAGTTACTGTTTGACAAATCAAAATTTCAGCTCTTGAAATTTTATCATTATTATATATATATATATATTTTTTTTTTTAATTTTTTACTCACTTTTTTATTATATCTCCACTTTTATTAACCGCTAAAATTTTAGGCGATGTTCGGTTGGAATATTTTTGATAATGTTTAGTATTTTGAGAATTTTTAGGTGATGTTAACTTCACTGGTATGAATGCTGCAGTTGTTTTTAGATAATGTTAAAAAATATATTCGATTTTAGAATTATAGGATTAATTTTTTTGGGGGAAAATACATTTTTCACCCCCAAACTACCATATGTTTTACACTTTGCACCCTCTAACTACCAATTTTTGACACTTAGCACCCTATGTCAAATTTGTAGACAAAAATGACGATAATACCCTTGACCCATTTTACATATATTAAAGATATTGTTGTCATTTCATTAATTTATTAAGGGTATTATTGTATAATGGAAGGTGCAAAGTGTTTAATATTAGTAGTTGGAGGGTGCAATGTGTCAAAGTGGATAGTTTAGGGTGCAAAGTGTCAAATTTGGTAATTAGAGGGTGCTATGTATCAAAATTAGTAGTTTAAGGTGCAAAATATAAAACTTATAGTAGTTTGTGGGTGGAAAGTATATTTTCCCTAATTTTTTTTTAGAAAAACAAAGAAAACGAACAAGACCTTATTTCCAAACGTAATGTAAATATAAAATTTTATGATTTATTATAATTGTTATAAACAAAAGTAAAAAATAGCTAAAAGTTGGAAACATATTTGTTTTGCCTTCTATTTCTTTTATTTGACAATCTTTCCTTCTCTTTGTAATTATTCCTTTTAAATTTGGTAGTGGATTATAAGCAAATTCAGAAAACCAAATTTAGAGGCTGTTCGGTATACAAAAATCCTCAGGATTTTTTTGAATTCTCAGAATACAAAATATTATACAACCAAACATTATTTTTAACACTACATAAAAATAACTAAAACACGCATACCAATAAAGTTAACATCACCTAAAAATTCTCAAAACACAAAAAATTCTTAAAATACACCCAAACCGAACATCCTCTTAGTAAACCTGAATTGCTGTAGAAGGGGGTAAGAATATTGTCCTACTCGTTGCTGTCGCTATCAAGCTAAGTTTTTTTCCCAAATTATCACAAAAAGAGAGAAACAAACGAAAAAGTTGTAACGTTACTATTTCCGAACTTCATGTCTTGTAAGTTGTAACGTTACATTGCATCAAACGAGCCCCCGGTCGTACACTTGTCAAGAGATTAGAGCGCATACACGTCAGGCCCTCACCAAGCGCGAGCGTCAAATAATTTCAAAAAATATTTCGTGAAATTTTAATCCCGCCTGCCCTACTTATAAAAAAGTGTATAATCCTCCATTATAAATGCGAGAAAATGACGGGACAATATTCTACGATTAAAATCAGCTTCGGGTCATGGTTCGCGTTCGGTCCCCCCGCCCAATGGGACCGAAAGAGAAACTTCCGGCCCATGGGTTTCGTACGGTTCTCCTTCCTGCTTTTCGCAAGGATGGTCTAATTCCAGCAGTGGAGTTCGTCTACATTTAATAGTCCGCGGGTAATATTCTTGTTTACTACCCACGTGAATTTTGTAGTCAGATATTATTCACGTGAAACATGACGCTCTCTATTTATTTCTGAATTTTGCATCATTTTGGTATATACTCATCATTTATATTTTCTTTAATGCCCGTATTGTCATCTTTAACAGAAGAAAAATACACTACGGCATTCTAATTATCACTTATTTTGTAACGTTTCCTTAAACTATTAAACTTAGCACATTGCGCCCATATATATTATTAATTTCCACTTTACACCTCATAATATGTCTCTTTTTTCTTTCTTTTTAAATATCGATTTCAAAGATGGGATATTTACATGGGGTGCAACATATGCACACATTGGTACTTTGAGATGCATATAGAGAAATTGGTAGTTTGGATTATATATTATTAATTGTATAGTAATTAAATGGTGCAAAGTGCAATTCAATTCTAACAGTTTTTTTACCCACATTTTGTTTTTGAGTTTTTAATCTGACTCGATTAATGTAGGTATATATTTTTTCCTGTAGGTTTTGATTGTCAAAAGCGAGTTAAAAAATAAAGTTAAGATTTGGTGTTCAATTGAATAGTAGTATATCATTATTTTTTATTATTTAATAGTAAGCTAAATATAAAAAGATCCATCTACATTTATTTTAAAGATAATATTACAACTACGAATATAAATATAATCATGTCTAGTTAGTTTTACGGGAAAACGCCATAGTCGCCCAAAATTGAATTGACCCTATAAATTGGACTATTAAACTAAGAAAAATATGATCAAATACCCATACAAGATAAAATTACTAAATAATATTAATTTTTAAATAAAACTAAATAAATTATATTATATTTTAATATTTACTTTTTTTTGTTAATTTGTATTGAAAAAAATATTTGGATCTATCTACACTACTTCTAATATCATTTAAGAGCTAAATTGAATGGAAGGTAAGAATTGATGTCTTTTAAAATTTTGGAGGCGTAAAAAAAGGTTAAGCGATTTAATTTGATTTTTGTTCACAATATTATGATATTTGTCCTAAATTATTTTTTCTATTAATCCTTGCCGTTAAATTTTTTTTGTTAATTTAATTATTTTTTATATTATGACACATATTTAGCAAAGCAAATAATTTAAATTAAGAGGATTCAGCTGTGCTTTCCCTCAATATTTCTATTATTGAATATATTTTTGTATGCTAATACTTATTAAATTCTTAAAAATTGCTTGCTTGATTTTTTTTTTCCTTCAGAAATTTTTTTAAAAATAATTAACAATTGGTGAAATTTTCTAAGAGTGTGTTTGTGTTGTAAAATTTTAGTGTTGTTAAAATTTTAGGTATTGGGTTTAGTGAAAAAGTGAAGAGAGAGATAATTTTTTATATTTTTTGTAGTGAATAGTAGTGATTTGATGGGGGAGAGAAAGATTATATTGTAATTTTTTTATTGTGTTAAAATTTTAGAGTGTGTAAAATTTTAGGACGCAAACGCAGCCTTAATTTATAGAGGAGAGATTATAGATACTATCTCTATATTGAATTGTACTGACTAAACAATCACATGATCAATTATATAAGCAACAGTATAATTAAAATAAAATAAGTGTTACTGAATAATACCTTCCTCTACTTTTTGGCTAAGGTCTGTTACTGAATATATGAATTTGGGAAGAAAAAGCAAAAAAAAAAAAAGCCTCTGTTTTATTCTCAGAGAAGACCACTGGGAAAGAAGTGAGTCGCTTTCCTTTCTACCTCGGGTAAACGAACTGTACAATTAGAACCGTACGTACCCAGGCATCCACCCCTCTCTCTCATTTCAAAAAAGAAAAAAGAAAAAATCCTTATAAAACGGGGCACCCGAAGCGACGTTGCTTTCTCCTCACTTCAAATGGCTGAGAAGTAATCTCTGAGAAACACAGAAGCAGAGACAACGCAGAGAGAGAAAGAAGCAGATTGACCGCCATTGGAGCACCCGTCCTCATAACTCATTCATACACCATTCGAACCAGCATTTCAAGCGCCTTTTCAACCCCCAACCACTCTCCCTCCCAATCTCTTCAGCTCCATTTCCCTTGAACTGACCATCAGACTAGCTGAGACCGTAAACAGGGTTTCGGAATCGATTTTTCACTGGAATTTAGCTATTAACTGTACGTTAGAGTTGTAATTTACTGAATCAGTCAAGTGGGTCTTTGTTTATCTTCAAAATTGAGGTGGGTTTGGTCCAATCGGTAACCAATTTAATCTAAACCCAATACATTGGGCATTCAATGGAGCCAAATCCAGGAACTATGTCCGGATCCATCCATATCCGGCACGAGCCCGAAGAAACCGGACTAGAAGCGCTCCAATTCCGAGAGGAAATCCAGCGGATTGTGAACTTAACGCTGGAAAACGCGAGCTCCTTCACAGCGCTTCTCGAGCTCCCGGCGACCCAGGCCGTGGAGCTCCTCCACACGTCACAGTCCGACGAAGGAGCTCAGGCGCCGCCATCCGGCGACATTTTCCAAGGAATCGGCGACGACCACAAACCGTACCTGCCCTCATTTGACGGCAATCTCACTTTCCCTTCGAACAAAGCCCTAATCGAACGCGCCGCCAAGTTCTCGGTCTTCGCAGCAGGCGAGAACTCGCCGGAGACGGGCTCGGTGCCGTCAAATTCGAGCGCGAATTTGGGGAAGGTGAAGAGCGAGCCCGTAGAGACTGACTCCAACCCGAACTCATCCCAACCGTTGGTTCCGGTTCCGACGGTGGAGAACAAGACCCAAAGGTCGGCGAAGAGGAAGGAGCGAGAGAACAAGGTAAAACTCGTAGGGTTCTGTAAGCTTCACTGTGTATTTCCCTCTTGGGTGATTACAGTCACTTCCGTGTCTAAATTTGAACCAACTTTTTGGCTTTTTTGGGAAAAATAAGGGCAAAGGGTCTACGAAGAAGAGCAAGAACGAGAGCTCTCAAGAAGCTGAGAAGCTTCCTTACGTTCACGTCAGAGCTCGTCGCGGTCAAGCTACAGACAGCCATAGCTTAGCAGAGCGAGTACTCTCTTAATTAACCCCTATTTGCGTCTTTTAATTTTCCTCAACTATTTCACAAAATACGATTTATTTAACTATTTTCGTTTGTCGATTTATATGGGCATGTTTGAGCTTCAATTAATTGGGCTTAAAATTTTAGGTTTACTACTAAAAAATTCAACACTTAATTTATTATTATTATAATATTTATTAAAAATCTTCTTTCTTCATTTTTTACTAACTCCTATAACATTTCTTTATTTTATAATATTTCTCAAACTACAATGACCAAAATTTTCACCCTCGAACGTACCCATAAATTCGCAGGCGAGGAGAGAGAAGATTAATGCTCGTATGAAGCTGCTTCAGGAGCTGGTCCCCGGGTGCAGTAAGGTTAGTTAAGTAGTGCTAATCTCATGATTAATTAGTTATTGCGTTGTGATTATCTGTCTTTCTGTCCAAATTGTCTCCCAAAAGGTGCGATTATGTTATTGGGTTATGCCGCTTTTAATAACGGTTTTGTCCTTGTCACCTTTGCTTTTCTCAAAAGCGATTGCTTTTGTAACAAGGGAAATGCCGAAGTGGCACTCGTAATTTTACCTTCGGGGTTGGTTAACAGTCTCTTTTGTGGTCAATTTCGTCATTCTGATCCATCTGTCGAGGTATCGACTATCGAGGATGGTAGTTTGGGTCTCGTTTTCTGTTGCGTATTTGGAATGACGTAAATGCTCTTCATGGGTTCGGGCGTTGAATTTTGGTAGACGCACAAAGTGGGCATGTTAGATTAGATATACATGGGTCCCATGGACGATGGAGATTTGGATCCCACTTGTGAGGTGCAGGGTACCATCACTGGTTACCAGTTGGGTATCCATCCTTAATCGGATGACAAGCAAAATGGCGACAAAAGAACAAATTCCCTTTGTGAAAGTGGGTACCAAAGGCCTAACTGCGTAGGGATATGATGTGATAGGCCGGAAAGAAATTAAGTGCAATCATAAACCAGATCCACACGATCAAAATTCATGATATATCAACAAGTGGTTGCAAGGACTCGTGACACCTAGTTAGCTATGCGACTGGATGGTTAAATAAATCAGCTAGTAACTTTATTTTTCTGGACCAACTACCCATAATTATGTTAAATATTTAGAAGTAGCTCACACTTCTTGTAAATGAATTAGCATGCAGGATGCAGCATATATTAGGGGCACTGTTGTGAAAATTCAAGTGTGGTTGAAGGCCATGTAAATAAGAAAAGTGTACTTGAAAGAGTTATTTCAGGGAAAGGACAAAGTATGAGCACTCTCATGCTTAATATGAATTGTTCCTTCAATTTTAATGTCTTCGGCTTGGTTCTTGGTACCTATCTAAACAATTTGTAAGAGCATCTTGTCTTTGTCTTGCCAAAAGTTTTAGTTTGTAGTCACAAAATATGCTCTCATCAGAGTCAAATGTGCTTATTATTTTAAACCTTATATTTTTTCCAAGTCAATTCTGTCTTCGTTTTAGCCATCATGAAGGAATGTACGGCCACTTCAATGGGATGGAAATTAGAATCACGTTACACGGCGAAAATAATGTCTATCATGTGCATGCATTACTGGAGATTCATAACAAGGCTTGGTTACGGTCATCCTAAAAAGATTTGTGTACATCTTTTGTATGTTTTGAGTGTACGTTTCTGTTGATTGGTACATGCTTCAGAAAATGATTACAAGTTAGGATGCCCTTTAGAAAAGTTTAATCATATCTAGCTAAGAAGCTGACCGAGTTCATTGTGACAGAAAGCCACTAGTAACCACAGGTTGTTTCATGTAGTTGTGTCAAATGAATTGGAAAAGCTCTACTAGTTAGTCGTTCTTTGCAGATTATTCTGAACTGGAAATTGCTTTGAAATAGCTATGCTTTTGTTTAGAGAATTACTGATGTGAAAAAAACATTTGCTATACAGATTTCTGGCACGGCATTGGTTCTGGATGAAATCATCAACCATGTACAGTCCCTCCAACGTCAAGTTGAGGTCAGAGTTGCTCATCGCATAAACTTATAGATATAGTTTAAAATGCTATGGGAAGGTTTAAAATTGAAAGAAACTCCGTAGTGAGAATTTTGTGGATTAAGACTTGAAAGATGGGTCCTTCAGCACCTCTATGTGGAATCATGGGAGACTGTGGAGGATTTGGGACTCATGCTTGGGATACGCTCCAGAAGATATTGCATGCCCTTAAACTAACATGATATTATATTGGACTCTGTGAATTGGATTCCCTTTCTTCCAAAAATATAAGAACAAGAGGGTAGAGCTTCAATGTCTTTTTCTTACCATTTCCATTTAATCCAGCAAAAAAAGGAACAAGGATATACTGGAGCCTTTGACACTGATAATATCATTCTGTTGTTAGTTTATGGATAAGGTCAATTACAAAAACCTGTGGCGTTGTCAGCCGTCTCCTTGTAGCTTTCTGAGCCTTGGAATCCCAGAGTGTGTAGAATATTAATTTAGATTTTGCAATTTATATCTATTGCATGGCATGAAGTGCTTAATTTTTTTTTCCTTTGCCCAACCTGGAGTTAAGAAGGCAAGTGAAAAAAGGGAAATAAACCATTTGAGATAAATTCAGCTCTACAAAAACTTGGCAATCCTCCATGGTCTTGTATCTGTATTGTAATGATGTTCTAAATACTCCTCTATGGGCTTGAGCTACCTCTGATTCAATACTTATTTGGTTTCAGTTCTTATCAATGAGCCTGGCGGCAGTCAATCCAAGAATTGATTTCAACCTTGACAGTTTATTTGCTACAGAAGTAAGCATGCATAATTCTGTCTCTATTGCCCCTTTTTTGCTTCTTTTTTTTTCCTTTCCAAATGGCAAATGAAAATATGAACTTTCTCGACAAGTTCTATTGACAATTAGTTTTCAGTTGGGAGATGTTTTCCATCACATCCTACCTGTAGACATCCAGAATTCTTTATCTGTGCCTTGTTTCATCAAGAACCATGTTCATTTTGATGGCTGCTATATGGCATCATGTTATTAAGTATTTTCTGCTGTTGGATTCATGATTATTTTTCTCATCAATACCCGTGTGGGTTAGTAATGAGTGCACACATGTGGTAAGTGAAAATGGAAATAGCTGTACTTCGATCCATATTTGGCTCCCAAACTCCCACCAAATTCTTAAATGACTGCTTTCTACCGTTAATATTTGCGAGGACAGGTGGTTAGACTTGGACCACATATTGCACATTCATCTTTGTGGAATATCATCCTCAACTATTCATCTAGAATATGATTGATCGAAACAGTTATCGGGACTACTTAAATGTCTTTTTATATTCTAGTTGTGATGGGGACTATTTTAATGGTCGATCCAAACATTGAGTCTGAATATAGTGGGGAAGATTTCTACAATTAACCAATCTGGCAATCATGTAGTTTTTTCAGATCATGCCACCCCGAATAAGGAACTGTTTAATAACCTATTGGAAAGTATAATGGTATCACCAGCTTGCCCCTTCTACTGGAGTGCTTAAACAGCAATAGTCTGGAGCAGTATGGTGTGGCACCATTTGATTGGCAATTGGTGAAAGTTTAGCACTTCGACCTTCTTAATTGTTTTTTGGGAAATTGACATTTTGGTCTTTGGGTTTATACGCCCTTTGGCAAATGGGTCCCTCACTTTCAAATTTCAAATCTAAAGTCCTTAGGTTTCATACTTTTGATAAAATGGTCATTCCGTCAGTCTGCCGTCCATATGTTTAACGACACATGAAGCGGTCGACCGCTCACTTTTAACACATACATCCGGTCGACCGCTTCATGTGCCGTTAAGCATATGGACGACAGACTGACGGAAGGACCATTTCGTCAAAAGTATGAAACCTAAGGACTTTAGATTTGAAATTTGAAATCTAAGGACTAAAATGCAAAACGGGTCAAAACCCAGGACCAATTTGTCAATTTCCCTTGTTTTTTAGAGGGTCTCCAATTTGCTGTGTTCGAGTTTTAGACTACTGCGATTCAGTTACATTGACAGATTTCTGGAACACGCTTAGAAAAAAAAAAAGACAGATTTTTGGAATACTGCCCTTAATTGTACTTTGTATCTTTATCCTAATCGTATACCACTAACACTTTCTCCTCTCCAGGGTGGACCTTTAGTGGACAGTAACTTTCCCAGCATGGTTTCTCCTCTACCGTGTCCAGAAATCCCATTCAATGGGAACAGACAGCAGTATCAACAGCAATGGCCTTTTGATGCACTTCACCAACCATTTTGGGGAAGGGAAGAAGACAACCATACTTTTCATTTCTCCAGAGAACTCCCTTTTGAGTCATGACTCTGCAAATTCAGGTAGTTAGAGAGCTTAACTAGGGCTCTACTGCATTTACCCTCCCAAATGGATGTCATTAAAATGATCCGCCTACTATTTAGCAATTGGATTCACAAATAAAAGATGGAAAGGGGGTCATCAATCTCTCACGAATGATTTTGATGTCAGCGTACTTCAAAAATGGTAGTTCATAGAACTGAGTCGTGGAAAACATAGAAACATCTCACAGATTATTACCTAAGTCTGACGTTCTAAGGTAGTGTTTTGCGTACAAGTTGAGAGAGAGAGAGAGAAACAGAGAAGCTACTCTTGCATTGTTTGGTGTATGCAAAATTAACAGCAAACTTAGTTAATTACTAGACAAAAGTGTATCTGTAAGCTTTGATATCTACTGACACCAATCTTTGGGCTACTTTGTGACAACGTTGGAAGCCGATTTCATTTTTCTTTTTTTTTTCTCTCCCCCTCTCTCTCTTGCAAGAGGAGTAATTTGCTTGTCATTAACTTAAAAATTGTACTGTGTTGCAGTGTTTCTGCACTCAAATCAGTTGAAGATGGAGCTGTGAAGACATAGTGAAGATCTGCTGAGTAGTTAGAGGTGTATATATCCAATATAGTATTAGCTGTTAGCAAGAAGTAGGGGGGAAATCCTCATCATTCAAAGTGGGTCTCCATGTCTTGTACTTGCCAAGAGTCAGCTGGAAACCTGGATTTCACTCTGCTGTAGCGGATTATGTTTAGGATGCTATTTCTTATATATTACTTATATAACATAACTCACTATATATACTAGCTTTATGGTTACTCAATCTAATAGTTGCTTCTTAAGATGATTGATCTGATCCATCCCTGTTGTAAAACCCTATGAGGAAACGACTGCTTACCTTTGATGAAGTCAAGCTTCTTTCTTCATTTCTGCTGTCAACATGTATCTGCACTACTTTTTGAAGACTCGCCCGTGCCTAGCACCGGCTATTCATATATTGCTCTGTGGAGGGGCAAAATGGGTAGAATCTTTTACTGAAATTACGCCCTGGGAAAAAAGATGGCAAATCGCTGGGTGTTCTCTTCTCGTTTTATGAAGAAAAGACAAACTCTACGGCCTAAGATGACCATCATTGCACGCTAATGCCTGATTGGGCCACTGTTTGAACCGGAAATGCCCATTGGGCCCAACTTCTCATAAAACTTGGATTTTTTTTTCATTTGGACGTTTTTTCTATCATATAAATAAAACTGAGTCATTTTGTTTTGGGGCATTATAAGAGTATTTTTTTGGACAAGAATTAAGAAAGCGTTTCATCTGCTGGTTAGTTTTTTTGGTTTTCTTTTTCTAGGCATTATAAGAGTATTTTTTTTGGATAGGAATTAAGAAAGCGTTTTATCTGCTGGTTGTTTTGTTTTTTGTTTTTTCTAGGCTATCTGCTGGTTGGTTGATTCGTCTTCGTCTTCGTCTTCGTCTTCGTCTATTTTTCAGAGGGGTTTAATCCTCTTCGTTAGCCAAGATTCATGGTATCTCTGGGAGTGGTCCAACAGTTTTAACGACTGGCCAGTCTCTGGGCTTTACCCTTTTCCCTGCTATTGTGCACGAAAAACGAAAAAAGTGGAGTATTAAATTCAACCCAACGGCTTAGGAAAAACAAAAACAAACAGTGCAACCACAAATGGCCACCCCATGGTCCCCATCACTCCTCGTTTTATCCTTCTTCATACTGCTCTTGACCCAATCGCAGCTCGCCACCTTATCCAAAATCCAACTCCCGGCCTCCACTTCCCGTGAACCGATCACCCTCTCGGTCACCGACTTTCAAAGGCGGATCCAATTACTTGTAAAAAAAATTTATTTTTTTATTTTTTATTATAAGTTGGTATGGGCCTATGGGGCCCGATCCCCATAGGCCCAGGCCAACCTTGGTTTTAAGCTTGTATGACATGGTTTTAAGTGTGTATTGATTGATTCTACTTTCAGTAGCCTCGGCCGGTTAAAGGTGCTAGAGAAATCGTCAGATAGTTTTTACTTGGCAAATGTGGACCTCCTTCTACGTGGACCTGGACCACCTGGTGCTAGAGAAATCAAGTCTTTTGAGTTTTGTTTTTCCTGTAAATGAGTATACGTGTATCTTAGTTATACATGCTGTCTCTTTATTACTTCTTTCTTTTAGTTTTTAAAGTATATTTTATTTGGAGTGGAAGATTTGACAATTTGATATTTGCATCTTAACTGGACATTGTGAGACAACTAGTGCTTTGATCAAACCTAATTAATGTCTTTGCAGTTGTATACTAACGATGGTAAATCCCCTCGTAGCCTATACGACACTGCCAATTTATTGAACAATTTGGGCAATTTATAGTTAACAGCAAATTTTCCATACTATTATAGGAATTATAATGCAATACTTCTCAGTTATTTTTGTCCATACTATTTTTGTAGTATTTGATACTGAAAATTTTAGTGTATATCCCCCTTGACTCTCAGCTCTCTCTTAATCTCATTATTTAGATTTTTGACGGTTTTAATTTTTGCAGGATACTCGAGATTTTACACTTGAAAATTGCTGGACCTTCGACCCCTACTATGTCCCTCTATTCAAGATTCTCTCTCTACGATTAAGTAGAAAATTTCATTTATTTAGTATGCTAAAAATGCTTTAGGGTTTGAAATTTTTTGAGTTGTGAAATTGTTGGAGGATGAGATTGAATTGGTTTGGATATCTTAGGGATATAGAGGTTTCTACCTAGAAATTTCTAATTTTTTTAATTTTTTTTCGAAAATAATTAGAAATCCACTCATATTTTTGGGTCCCGATTTGTTTTGGATTTTTCATGCCCTTAAATTCCGGTGGAGTTTCTGCTGCTCAAACTAACATTTTCTTATATATATATATAAGATGCAAATTAGTAGGATCTAATTGCCACTTTCAGTCTTAGCAAATAGTACGTACGTGTATTTTAAAAATTTTGATGTTTTTAATCCTTAATTTTCGATATTTTAACTTTAAGACACCTTTTGCATTACGTTGGAATTTTTTTTTTGTCATTTCGTTATCCGACCCCCTTCAAATTGGATCCTGGATCCGCCACTGCCGACTTTGGTGCCACCGGAGATGGCATTCACTACGACACCACCGCCATCCAATTCGCTGTCGACAGCTGCACCTGCACCCCCTGCTACGTTTCGTTCCCGCCAGGCACCTACCTGACCGCAACCATCTTCCTGAGATCCGGCGTCTTTCTGGACATCCAACAAGGGGCCACGCTCCTCGGGGGCACTAGACTTTATGACTACCCTAGGGAGGCGTGGAGGTGGTATGTGGTGGCGGCGGAGAACGTGAGTGATGTGGGGATCACCGGCGGCGGAGTGGTAGATGGGCAAGGGTTGAAGTTCGTGCAGAGGTTCGATGAGAGGAAGAACGTGATGGTGAGCTGGAATCAGACCGGGGCTTGCTTAGGGGACGAGTGCAGGCCCAGGCTGCTTGGCTTCATTGGCTGCACCAACGTCAGGGTCTGGAACGTCACGCTCCAAGAGCCGGCTTATTGGTGGTGCGTTTACTTATTTGCTTTTGGAATGGTTGTTAATCTACGATCACAATTAGACTGGCAGTTAGTGCCGTGTATTGCATTCTTACCCCGTCTTTCTAAGAATTTCCATTTTTAGGCGTATTTTCGTCAGAATTAATTTTTCTACCCATGAGCACCACCTGATAACGAACGCACTTGAGCCAAAGCATTTGCACTTGGTCGAACAATTTCCAGTGTTCTTATACTTTAATTGGAGCAATTTCGGAATGACATTAGATAGTTTAATTATTCCCATCAGTCCCTTAGATCACCGATGTCAAATTTCCATGTCGCAGAGGAACCAATTTAGCTAGCAAAATGGTGTTGATTTGGTTGAGTCGTACTTCTTCCTGTTCTGTATATTTGTTGTTCTTCCAAATCGCTTGTACGTTGAATTGGGTTTATTGCTGAGTCCCTGGTCAGTTGCTGTGTCTTAATTCTGTATATGATTGGATAATTGCAGCTTGCACATCGTAAGGTGTCAGAACATATCTATTCATGATGTTTCGATTTATGGAGACTTCAATACCCCCAACAACGATGGGATTGATATAGAGGATTCAAACAATACGATCATCACAAGGTGCCGAATCGATACTGGGGATGATGCTATCTGTCCAAAGACATACACTGGCCCCCTTTACAACTTGACAGCAAGAGACTCTTGGATTCGAACAAAATCTTCAGCAATCAAACTAGGTAGCGCTAGTTGGTTCGATTTCAAGCATCTTGTTTTCGACAACATCACAATTGTGGAGTCTCACAGAGGGCTGGGGTTGCAGATACGTGATGGAGGTAAATTGATCTTTCTTGCTTTTCTGTCGTTCTTCAGAGCTTTTGCTGAATGAATGACGAGTGAAGGCTTAGTTTTGTCCCCTTTCTGTTTGTACTGATCTTTCAATGTTGCTGGACTACTAAAACATCTACGTTGTGCAGGAAATGTAAGCGACATTACCTTCTCAAACATTAATATAAGCACAAGATACTATGATCCATCATGGTGGGGAAGAGCGGAGCCTGTATATGTGACAACCTGCCCAAGACACTCTAATTCAAAGGAGGGTTCAATCTCTAATCTGGCTTTCATTAACGTCACCTCAAATTCTGAAAATGGTGTGTTCTTATCCGGTTCTAAACACGGGCAACTAAGCAATGTGAGGTTCATAAATGTGAACCTCACTTACAGAAGATGGACAAATTATACGGATGGATTGGTGGATTACAGGCCAGGTTGCCGGGGACTTGCTAAGCACAGCATTGCTGGGATCATTATGGAACACGTTGAAGGATTGGAGGCTGAAAATGTGAACATGAGATGGTCTGATGACCAATCACGGCAATGGAACAATCTTCTTGATTTCAGGCCTTCAACTATAAATAACATTTCTTTGTCTAATTTTCGTTCAGGTTTGTACAGACAGTAAAGATGGGGTCGGAAGGGGAATTTGGTTGGCGTTTTTATATTGATGGAAAGAAATAAAATGCTCCCTCCAATTTATTATGGTATTCATGTTGCTACAGAAATGGAATATTGAAAAACACACCATTTCTTTTCGGACTCTCCTCTTCACCCCCACCAAACAAAAAAAAAGAGAGAAGAGAAGCGCTCTATTAAAATTATGTGTTAAAGGAAATTAATGCACCTCCGGCTTTCAGCAATTGCCGATGTCCTAGATTTGGGGGTTTTGGATCCTTGAGTCTTCAAGCATGCAACAGGAACGCATAGATGGGGTTCTGACTTCTACAGACTTTACCGCTTGACGATTGCTTGTGCCCCTAAATATGCTCCGGAATATCAATCACCTTCTCCATTATCCCAAACATGTACAGTTTTGTTCCATTGCTAACCTATTTACCTGCCAACTTTCTTGCTCCTCCCTCCCGCCAAATTCAGGATATTTAAAATTCCTCTGCTCCAACGGTCAACTAAGAGAAGCTCTGTTAGAGATGGCCCTTCAAGGCCCTGAAATGACGTTCGAGGGCTACGATGCGATTTTAAACGAGTGTGTGAACCAAAGGGCAATGACAAAAGGCCAAAGGGTGCAAGTCCACATGATAAAAACCTGTTATCTCCCTCCCGTTTACCTCTGGACCAGGCTAATTGTCTTGTACGCCAACGCGAGTCTTTGCGTGATGCCCGGAGTGTGCTCGATGAAATGCCTGAACGGAACGTGGTATCATGGACAGCCATGATTACGGCTTATTGTCGAAGAGGGTATGCCTTCGAAGCCTTGAATCTCTTTGTACAGATGTTGAGGTCAGGTACCTTTAAAACTTCATGTCCAGTAAACGCAACTTGGTGTTTTTGGCATGGTTTTCAAACTTGAAATATATGGTGGAATGATGGAAACATTGACGCATCTTTATCTTTTGATTTGGTGTTTGCATTTTATTCTTCTTGACGGACTTATTTTCTTTCCTCATGTCTTGGTCGAACTATTTGCAGGTACGGAGCCTAATGAATTCACTTTCGCCACTGTACTTACTTCTTGTATAGGTTCTAGTGGACTTAACCTGGGAAGGCAAGTCCACTCTTTGACAATCAAAACAAGTTTTGAATCCCAGATGTATGTTGGAAGCTCACTCCTTGACATGTACACCAAGCTGGTAGAATTCATGAAGCTCGAGGAGTTTTTGAAAGCTTGCCAGAAAGAGATATTGTTACATGCACTGCTATAATCTCAGGCTACGCCCAACTTGGCCTTGATGAAGAGGCATTGGAAGTATTCCGTAGGTTGCAGATGGAGGGGATGAGTTCAAATTATGTCACTCATACCGCTATTTTAACTGCATTATCTGGGCTTGCTGCATTAGATCATGGCAAGCAAGTTCACAACCATGTTCTTCGTTCTGGAATAACCTTATATGTGGTTCTTCAGATCTCTGATTGATATGTACTCAAAGTGTGGAAACCTTACCTACTCAAAAAGGATCTTTGACAGTATGTCTGAGAGAACTGTTATCTCATGGAATGCAATGCTCGTGGCGTATAGCAAGCATGGGATGGGACACAAAGTGATTGATCTTTTTGAATTAATGAGAGGAAATTGTAGTAAAACCTGATAGTATCACTATGCTGGCTGTATTATCAGGTTGTAGCCATGGAGGAATGGAAGAAAAGGGGCTGGGAATTTTCTATGAGATGGAAAGGGGAAAATTTGGGGTTATGCCGGAGATTGAGCAGTATGGGTCTGTGGTGGATTTGCTTGGGCGTGGTGGCCAAGTAGAAGAGGCTTTTGAGTTTATCAGAAAGATGCCTTTTGAGCTAACTGCCGCTATATGGGGTTCGCTTTTAGGCGCTTGTAGGGTTCACATGAATGTCAAGATTGGTAATTTTGTGGGTCGTCGACTTCTAGAGATTGAACCTGAAAATGCTGGGAATTATGTTATTCTGTCGAATTTATATGCCTCTGCGGGGAGATGGGAAGATGTAAGAACTTTAAGGGAGTTGATGGAGGAAAAGGCTGTGATAAAGGAGCCAGAAAAAAGCTGGATTGAGCTTGATCAAATCCTTCATACTTTCCATGCGAGTGATCGGTCCCATCCCAGAAGGGAAGAGGTGTTTGCCAAGGTGAGGGAATTATCAGTGAAGTTTAAAGAAGCTGGTTATGTTCCTGATTTGAGTGGTGTTTTATATGATGTTGATGAGGAGCGAAAGGAAAAGATACTCCTAAGCCACAGTGAAAAACTGGCGTTGGCTTTTGGACTGATAGCTACACCAAAAGGAGTGCCCCTTCGTGTCATTAAAAACCTCAGGATATGTGTTGATTGCCATAATTTTGCAAAATTTGTCTCGAAAGTCCATAGGAGAGATGTGTCTCTTAGGGACAAAAACCGGTTTCATCAAATTGTTGGAGGGATCTGTTCTTGCAGGGACTACTGGTGAATTTGAAGGTTCTTGGTGGGAAATAATTTAACTACCTCTTACTCTCTGTTTAAGACCAAAAGTAATATAATTGAATGCTGCGATGAACAGACAACTATTTTCAGGTAAGAGGAGGGCATGCTGCAATTGCAGAAAATTGGGAACTATGTTGCTATGGACGCAAATTCTCATGTAGAGATTGCGAGATTGTTGCTGCAATATGTGATTACCAAGCTCTGAGATCTCAGATACCAAGATTGAGATGCGTAAGGTTGCACTCACGCAGTGAAGGATATGTTTTGGATTCCTAATTTGAATCAGGGAAGCTACGAAGATAGTGAGCAACTGCGAGAAATTTACAGCTCTTCTTAGACAGACCAGGCATGACAAAACAGTCATACTTCCTGGTATTGAGGGCGGACCTGCCTCTGAGATGATGTACATCGACCTTTTTGTGAGCGGAATTTGGCTTTCACCGAGTCCATTCTTTAGTTTTAAGAAAGACTAGTCGATGATTTCAGTTATTGGATATGTAGTCGTTCTGACTGTCAAGCTCTGTTCAACTGCTGTCATTTGTCTACGATTTGGGTGAAACTTGTAGAGGTGTCAACATTACTTAAAACTGGTTATCGAGCGATTAAAAACTCTTTGTACCATTGGCATACTAAAAAACACATCTTAATTGGACGAATTGTAAAGAAAGCTCATTCAATTTCTTTTTTTATGTCGGTGTTCTAAGTCTTTTTAAGGTTATCCTCAAGGTGCCACTTATGACATTATGTGTTTTTTTTTGGCACGTCTTAATACGACATTATGCATGTATTGTAATATGCGTAATCAAACTCGGACGGAAGATTGATAAAATTAAATTAAATTATTATTTTTTTAAAAACAAACTGAGATAAAAGGAAGAGTTAAGTACCTCCATAGGTTTTGATATTTTTTAAAAATAGTCTTCAGTAGGCGTCTCTAAGATAAATGAGGCTTTAAGCGAAACTATAAAAAATGGTTTTTTTTAATAATAAATTATTATATTAAAAATATAAAATATCAATACATTTTAATTAAAAATTATTCTTCTTGATTTTTGAAAGGCGTATCAAAGTTTTGTATTCAAAATGTGTCAATAGATCATTTTCAATTGATAATATAGATAATCTATTTAATATTTCTTGCGTCATAACAAATCTCAAATATGATTTTATTAGTTTTAGTTTTGAAAAACTTCTTTTCCCATAAGCAACATTTTACTTTTTTTATATCCTTATTCGTATTTTCTATTAAAAATATTAGACATATCAAAATTATCCTAAATAAAAAATGATAACTACAATCAGAGTAAAAAGATATGGAAAAGTTATTGAGGATAAATATTTAAATTGAGAGCATATAAACTATTAAATATTAAGAAAAATAGGAAATTAGGGGTATTTATATTTTGGGGGCCTTAGGCAACCACCCAGGCTGCCTATGCTTAGAGACGTCCATTATTCCTCCGATTTTCAAATTGATCATAGTCCACGATTCGCATGTCAGTTTCAAACATAAATTGATATGTATCACCCTAAAACAAATCAGGTGATTTATAATTTTATGAAGATTTTTATTCAAAGTTTTTATTTTTTAATATAATTAAAATAATATGTTTTTTTAAAAAAAAACTAAATTTTTGAATTAAAAAAATACCAGTTAAAATGATTTTAATTTTAGGTGATATATTTGAACTTATGATTATCATTAGAACTAACTAGTGAATTATGAACTAACATAGGACACAAGGGTCGGCCCAGAAAACGAACCTAAAAACGCTCCTTAAAACAAGTCTCTTACCACTTGATGGCCCAAAGCAAGGCCCTATAGCCTGCTCAAAGCCTCGTACTCCAAACAAAAACACAGCAAGGCCAAGCTCATCAAGTCTTTCCTCTCTGCTTGTGTCTCTCGAGCTCTGGGTGTTGGTCTACAACCCCTAACCTAAGGCACAAACACGCATCATGCCCTCCCCAACGCCCATCGCCAGCGCCTCAAGAATGCTACGCCAGCGTCTCCTCGGCTCGCTACGCACCAGAGGTGGCACCGCTACTACTGGACAGAGCAGGTGGAGCAGCCCGGGCCACGAGGAGCGGCCCAAGGGGTACCTCTTCAACCGGACTCCACCTCCGCCGGGGCAGTCGCGCAAGTGGGAGGACTGGGAGCTACCCTGCTATATCACCAGCTTCCTCACCATCGTGATCCTCGGCGTCGGCCTCAACGCCAAGCCCGATCTCACCATCGAGACCTGGGCCCACCAGAAGGCTCTCGAGCGACTCCAGATGGAGGCCGCGGCTGCTGCCGGGTCGACCGAGTCTGACTGAGACTCAGATCTTTGGGTGGTATCGTCCAGTCGGATCCACCCTCATTTTCTTTTTCGCTGAGTTCGGTGATAATGACAAGCGGGTTTCTGTCTGTGGTTGTTCATATGATGGTATGTAGCTGAATAAGTGTTGAATTCCGAATATACTGTTTAGTGGAGCTGTTTCGGAAGCTTGGTTATTTCGTATTTACTGGTTATTCCGGATGTTTTGACCCAAAATCATATTTAGACTAGTAGTTTATAAATTCCCCGTTCCAATTTTAACGTTGTCACGATGAGGAATTGGGTTCAATTTTAGCTCCTTCTTGAACTTTGTTGTTGATGAATTAATCTCGTTAATTCATGATTTACTTTTTTAAGCCGGAAATTTGCGCCGGGTTTATGAGGAAATTGCAGCCTTTTCAGTCTCAGTCTGTGTCCTTTATACATGAATTATGGAAATCTGTGCAAAGTTATGTTGATCTGGAATTTGGATTGGTGAATAGGGTTATTACGCGACGGGTGAGAGCCATGGTCTCGGTCGTTTTCCTTCGTAATATCCTCGTTCCTTGACACCCGTAATTGCTGTAGGATAGCCGTAAAGATAGTCGTAAATTGTGAGGGCATAAGTTTGGAAACATGCAATAAAAGTGTTAGGATCTGGGTATCAACAAGGAGAGGGAAGCCAAAAGTCGGGGGAATTCTGAGGCTCTGAAAGTTGTTGCCTGAACAGTGTTTTGGTTGCTGGTTAGTCTCTTTGCAGTTCAGGTTTTGATTGGTTGAAAGGGGAAAGGGATGGGGCGTAGTAGACAGTCAATAAGAATATGGAAGGGGATTATTTTCAGATTTGGTTGGGGAGTTGATGCTTAGTTGAGTGTAAAATATTGGAAGCAAAAGAAGATAAGAGAAGAGAAGAAGTTCGCAATTACTTCTAGTGTTCATTGGCATTAAACCTAGGGTTCGCAATACTTTTTTGAACAATGAAGCTTATACTGATTAAGACTTGGACTCCAATATGAGAAACTAACGACTCAGTACCCAAATTTTTCCCGAAACGGCCCATGCTTACAACTATGACCCTTTTTGGTCGAACTTTGAAAATTTTCAACTACCCTGGACACCAAAAACTTGAAAAATATTGATGATATAAACCAACTTAAAGTAGCTCAAGAATAAGACTCCACTCAGACTAAATTATGGAGGCTCCCAATTAGGCTCTGCAGCATCTAACATGAGTCTAATTGAAGCTTCAGTCTTGGAAACATCCTTTATAGGTCTTTTATAAACCTTATGAGGAAGCTGCCATTTGTCTCCATCACTAATTTTGGAGCAAGGTAGGCATTACCTCCGTGCTTCAAACCAGGCCTCAAATGAACAGTACAATGTGTAATGGATGATGCCCATTCACTCTATATTGATTCCTCATATTTCCATGTTCACTGTCATAGTTTGCATCAGGGTTTTCCATTGCTCTCATAAGAAGCTGGAAGGCTAAAAAGTTTGTATTCCTTTCCAAGTTTTTAATTGCCAGTAGTCACCTCTGCAAAAAGAAAGAATAACTAAAACGCATTGTTAGTATATTATGTGTAAAAGGCAGGGCAACTATGCTGTGTTGAAATCAGCCATGCAACTGAGTTCTGCAAGGGATGTGTCTGTGGCCCGCATACATTTGGTGATAGGGCACTACTGAGAATAGTCTTCAACTTCTGCTCCCTTGTTGTTTAGATGTGCTACATAGCATGAGAGATAAATATAATTAATGCACTCGAAACGGCATATATTCTGTAATGCATAGCACTAATTTTCATGGCATCAATTTGAGGGTTTTGCAGTATTTCGCATCACATATCCTTTTCGTGTTTGGTTGTTGTATAGGTGCTGAATCCTGGAATAAGCCTCAATGTTACACGATTAAGGATCTTCGTAGATGTTGTGCAATGTTTCGTACTGCTTGTTTTAATAGGGTGGGATTACTAGTCCTCCTCTAGATTAGTTCATTGCGATGAATTGCTAGTTGAAGAAGTATTCATGCATTCAAGGTTGCTTGGTTTGGTGGAGGTAAGATTTTACCTCTTGATTTCGCATGAATCCAATTTGGATATAGCAGTTCAGGTGCATAGGTGTATTGCACCAACCTTGTCACAAGTTCAAGTATATAATTGTCAGAATCTTAGGAAGCTGTGGGCCTAAACTTGTTCGAATTATCAGTATTAGGAATTGTTTTGAGCATGATGAGAAGGCATTACAACCATAAGAATGCCTTCTAGCAAGCTCCTTGCGGTAAGTTGTTACATGGCATTTTTATACTATGTTTGGTTTGCATATTTCTGATTTCTAGTTTGCACCGTTTCTATCGTATCCTTTGGTGGCTCCATCAAACCAAAGGATCGGATTGTGCATTGGGTCTGGTGGAGCATTGTGAAAATAGCCTTGTTTGAGGCCTTTCTCTCAGGAAACAATGTCTAGCTAGGAGTACTGACCCGAGGATTTTGACGTCAATTTGCTATCCTCCACTCTTGATGCAGTTTCGGGAGAAGGATTTTGAATTTTGGGGCTTTCAGGACAGCGTACTGACGGACCTACGATGGAAGGTGCGGAGCAGTAATGAAGTAGGGGAAGTCATGGAGTTGCTGTGAGTGAGATTGCAGAAATACACGTTTGTCCGGATTATAGTTACGAGAATGTGCGCTCCATGTCATAGGTTCCATAGTCATAGTCATCATTCACTTTGAATGGTTAATAACTAATGTGCTTCAGCTTCTAAGTTCTTATCAAATGTCTCAAAGTAGAACATTATTGGGTTGCCGACCTTATGGTCTAGAACTGTGGCTTTTCAACCCACTAGGGTGTTGCAGTGAACTTGGGGAATTATATCCAGATATTTCAACGAGGAGGGTACATTGTTAGGCTTTGATAATGAACTTGCTCCAACGTGTGGAAAGAACATTAGATATTTTACTTTTCCTCCATAATCAAACCAAAGTCCACTGCCCACTATATAAACAAAAAGAGTATTATGCCCCCCCAAAAAAAACAAATAGAGTATTCATAGAAAGTGTGTGGAGTAAATTGAGGATGATCGGATTTAGGGTATGCTTAGAAAAATGGTAAATGAAATCTTATCTGAAGGAACATGGAGGGCTTCTTTCTTAGATCTAAATACGGGCTTGCTGAAGTCCATTTTCAGTGGCCTGGTGTCTCTTCTAATGATGGACCAAGAAGCTCCAGTTTGTAAAGCCTGTAGCTTTCATTCTACCCCGTTATTGGACTCTTCCACCCCGTCGTGTTTTGGACCCTTCCCTGCGGTTTGAACACAATCAGCAGCCTGCTATTATTCTGTTACACAATATACCTTCTAGACTGGCTGTGACCAAACATTACCCTAGTATACCGAACAGCGGAGAGACGAAAATAATAATTGTGTTGAATCCTATACAGTGTGGATCCGAGAAGTCCTATCCCCGAGGCCTGAACAAAGCTGCCTGCTACTTATTATTATTATATTTAGTTTTTTAAGCTGCAGTGCTACTTAAAGAAAGGAGTTCAACAGTTTATTTTAATTGACAAATGTCGTAAAACGAAGTTTGAGTTGCTAACTTGATTCCTGGTCGTTAGGGCTGAACAAAATCATACAGCAGATTAGACCGGATTAGATTTGTGGTCACGTCCGGTAGTAAAATTCGGTCCAGACCGAATTGAATCGGATTTATTAATATATAATAAAAAATATTTTTTTTTATATATTTTTTTAGGAGAAATTACACTTTTCACCCATAAACTACCATATGTTTGACACTTTGCACCCAAAATTACTATTTTTAAGTCATTGCACTCTCAAATTACCATTGTTAGACACTTTGCACTCTAAACTACCAATTTTGACACTTTGCACCCTCCAACTACTAATATTAAACACTTTGCACCCTCCATTTGACAATAATATCCTTGTTAAATTAATAAATTTACAATAATATCTTTACTATATACAAAATTGGTAAATGACATTATCGTCATTTTAGTCTCAAATTTTAAAAAAGGGTGCAAAGTGTCAAAAATTGGTAGTTAGAGGGTGCAATGTATCAAAATTGGTAGTTCATTGTGCAAAGTGTCAAAACTATAGTAGTTTGTAGATGAAAAATGTATTTTTCCCTATTTTTTAATATAAATTACAAACTTAAAAAGTTTAATTTTAACCTAAACTAAAACTATGCATTTTGTCATGTCATTTTCCCTTCGAAATTAACTTAAAAAAATAAAATGAAAAAAATGAAAGCGGTCCAGGACCATTTTGGACCAGACCGGTCCGGTCCAGTTCTTCATATAAGCATAATCGAAAATATGGTATTTCCAATATAAAAATCGGACCGAATTTTTGATTTTGCAGCCCTGTTCATCATCATATTTTCTAACAATTTTTTTTATTATTATTTCGTAGATCTTGTCCACTAACTCATTTTGTTCGCATTTACACGTCTCGAGTGCACAGAAGACAGGGTTAGAGAGCAGGCCTCATGTTTTGACAAGACAACCAATAATTCTGCAAGAAAATCATAATTATGATGTACTTCGTTGGGTGTTCACTGTTCAAGACACCCTGCTGCTTGTTGGCACTCTCTCTCTCTATTCCAAGCCCGTGGATTGAATCGGGAACATGTAGCATTTTGCGGACTCAAAAATTGTTCAGCATGTTAGGCGGGGTGATGGTTTGCAGGGATCCAACTTATCGAATCCGAAATCTAAGGTCTCGTGCGGTCCAGATTTACACTTTTTAGCCGTAAATGGGGGTACTAATTTGGTAAAGGGCTATCTAATCTATATATAAAGGTGAACGAACCGAACCGAATCTTTGCTTTAGAATTACAAAACATGTGATGTTTATTCTCAGCAACTCATTCCTTTTTATCGTGGTTATCATAGGCCCATGATTCGCTGCAAGTGCTTAGGCAACCATAGCCCCCTCACTTTTAGCTGCTAAAGAGTGCCTTTTTTTTTTATTTGCTTCATTTTTAGATTTCTGCTGTGTTCCCTTTTAGAAGATAAGATATTACTACTATTAGGATCTGTATCGGATTCAGCCAACAGTAGATTCCATTTGAGACATCTATGCATGAACCGGCAAATAGCACATCTTCGTAGTAGTCCAAGAATTTGCATTTGACTCCATGTGGATCAAAGCAATGATGCCTGTTCACATATAATCTACTCAATGACTAGTTTCTGACTCTCTACTACCAGTTTTAGAGTCGGTCGGAAGGCTGTTTATATTTGGGGGGGGGGGGGAAGCTAGACATATCCTCATTTTACGGTTACAATGGGACATACGGTTAGGAGAGGTGACATTTGGTTAACTAAAATTTAATCATTGTGTCCTTTGCATAGGTTGTTAAGGGAAGAGAAAACTCAAAACAGAGAGTACCAAACCTTGAGCATTTACCTATCTAATTTAAAAGCAGTTAGGAGACATTATTATCTTTAACAATTGTCATATATATATATATAATATAGTTGTTATTTTGTCTCCTGAGTGTAGGTGAAATGGTTAAAAGTTCATGTCTTCCAAACGTGAGGTCTCTAATTCAAATTTATATAACAATAAAATATTTCAATTGATGTACAATTTTTCTAGAATACAAATATATTCACAAAACTAACATCTACAATTTTAAAAATTTATGTACAGACATCAATACATTTTATACAATCTCTAACAACTTTTCACACAAATTCCAGTATCTTAAAACAATTATAACAAATATTCTCTTTTTATACTTTTTCGCTTAAATCTAATATTTTTTAGTAAATAATTATATCAAATCATCTCTCTACACCATTTTACAAATTTTAATAAGAATTAAATATTTTAAATTTTTTACTATTATTTATATAAAAATTTATAAAATTATAATCTATGTAGATATTCACCCTTTTATCACAATTTTACAATTTTTTACAAAACTAACACCGTTAATTGAGAGATCTAAGTGCACAGATCGCAGATTGTTTCTAGTTATTAAAAAACATAAAAAAAAAATACTTTTATATTTTCACTAGACAAGCGAGAGAATAATGAAATGGAAAGTATTGTTTTTTGCTTCTTATTTTTTTAGTCGAAGTATGTCTTTTGCTTAGCTTCAAATGTTATCCGCTGACGGTGACTGAGGAGAAGTGGGGGAGTTCAGGAGTGGTTGACGACGCTGGCAGCTGGCGTGGCCATAGGAGGTGATCACCTACCTAACGCACTTTCTAGTGTAGGACCCGCGCTGCAGACATCGACGATCACTTCCCGACTGATGTTTGCATCCCGCAAAGCGTCTTGTACACATTGACTGGGGCCCCAGTTGCCCCACTTACCAACTGGATTCTATTAAACCCAGTGGCTTTATTGACCAATTTGACCATATAATAGCGAGGTCATTCCGTCCTGACAGATACAGCGGTATCACGAAGTAATTATATAAGGGAACACGCGGGCATCGGGGTGATCGTTTAATAGTTAAAATCGTCACAGTTATTGGTATTATAATTGGTAAGGTAGATTATTGTATCTTAACGGTACGAGAGCGATGTAAAATATGTAATTTCGTCAATTTCTTAGTTGAGATTTGTGATGATTATTGATTATGTGACATACTTTTGTTGAGTTTTTGTTGGAATATGTTAATTGTTTTATGTCACATTGTTACACTTTTATTAGACTTTAGTATTTATTTTTTAATATGATATATTATATTGGATTTTTAGACAACTTATAATATTTGTTATGATTATAATGATTATGATATTTATGTTTGAATATGTTATGATATTTGTCTATTTAATATGATTATTGATTATGATATTATGTTAGAAATTTAAACAGACAAAAATAGTGAAAAAAATGAAAAAATTCAAAGAAAAAACTCATTTTTTTGACACAACGGTTATACGGTTTAAACAGTTATCGTATAATCGTTACCATTAATACTGTCACTGTCAAAAGCGATTATTGTGCCTTAGCAGTGCGGTGACGTGTCTATTGTGTGATTCCGTCAATTATAATTACTGTGATAATTTTTATCAAACCGTCGCTTATAATTCGGTTGACAAACCCTATACGCGCTCTTGGGAAATTAGAAAATGACAGCTTCCTTCACAGCTCCTTGTCTGAGTCATTTGTCGATGTCGGTGCCTCGAACACAGCCTTTTACTTTTTTTTTCTGAACACATAGCCTTTTACTTTTTTTTTTCTGATCACATAGCCTTTTACTTTGAAAGGGGAGGAAGTAGTGTAAAACCGTCGGAGAGGGAGGGGCTTCGGTCGGCCCAACTGTCTGATGGGATACGATCGCGCGCGCGCGCGCGTAAGTTAACTGCTTTTTTGTGTGTTAACTGTTCCTTCTCTTTCTTTATAACATTCCTGTGTCCCCATGAACATACAGCGTCTATCCAAAATACTCAACAGGACTACTTTAAAGGAGGTTTTTCCTTCTAAATGCGTATCCTCTAAGGTGCCAGGCTGCCAACCAGTAAGCAAATCCTTGACAAGAGATTCAGTTGCATTCGAAGTTGACAGGAAAGAGACTGCATTAAATAAATATGCACGATTCAATGCTGGAGCAGGATTGGTGTGTTATTGTTTTTCAAATTGATTGAATGAAACTTCTTCTTCATTATTTGGGAAAAAATAATTGACAGTCTGCGGAAGTTTAATTTAATATGAATAAATGGGTTTTTTTTATAACGATAACAAATGGATGGCTGATCTTTGCTCGTGCATGAGGATCACCGGTCACAGTGCCACGATGTGGAGTAAAACCAAATGGCATATGCCGTGAATTCGAGAACATTTGCAGTGTGTTTATTCTTAAAATTTTAAGTTGGTGTTAAAAAAATAGTATTAGAATAAGTGAATGAGTAATAAAAATACAAATAATAAACTAGAAACTAGGGTGGTGTTCGGGTGAAAATTTTCACACTTATTAAAAACTTATAAAATAATTTTTCTATCTTCATCAAATTATTTTATTATTATTTAAATATTTATTTAAATCATCTCTCTTCACTTTTCATCAAATTACATAAATATCTTTACTTTTTTACCGACTCCACTATCCCAAAATTCCTAAATTTTTACTGCATACCTACAAGTCATTGGTCAAACCAATATTTTAATTACAAGATGGATAAAATTTTATTCGTGCCAAGTTTTATATAGACAAATCAAAATCAAAGTAATATGTTTGTGAATAAGCTACCCAATTGTTTCAATAAATTATTTGCGGGTTCCAACAATCATGGATGGTTCTAGTGGTCTTGCGGTATCCAGTACTCAAGGGATTGATTATAAGAGAACGTAGGCTTAATTCATGCCAAATCTTATTCGGGCTCCTTCTCAGTAGGGGTGGGCTTTTCGGCTTCGGAAATTTTAACCCGAACCCGACCCGAAATACGGGTAGACCCGAGCCGAACCCGATTTTCGGGTTCGGCTCGGGTTCGGGGTTTTGGGCCTAAAAATTTTGGCCCATAACGCTTTTGGGCTTCAAAGCCCAAAAGGCCCAATACCACTCTGGGCTATACGTGTGCAGTGTTATGTTTCATTGTATTTTTCTGTGTTTGGCCCAGTCACTGCAGAAAATACATTTTCAGCAAGTTGTTGGGCTTCTTGAAGACTTGAAACTTGTGTTTTTCAGTGTTTGGCCCAGTCACTGCAGAAAATACATATTTTCAGCAAGTTGTGTTTGGCCCAACTTGATCTCAGCAAGTTGTTGGGCTTCAAGTAACATACATATTTTCATTGTGTTTTTCATTTACAAGCAAATGAGCAATTCGTGTGAAGACATTCTCACAGTCATTAGTCTATTACATGAGCAATACGTGTGCAGACATCAAAACATAAGCAAATGAGCAATATGTGTGCAGACATCAAAACATTCTAAGTTCTAACTATTACAAGCAATAAACATAATTCCTTAAGCCATTACTCTATTACAATGAAATTATGAAAATATAATAATTCTAAGTTCTAACTATTACAACAACTTGCTGAGATCAAATCACAATGAAAGCAAATAATATATTCTTGAAGACTTGAGTCTTGAACGATCACAGCAAATGAATCTTCTACCCTACACAACTGTTTACACTTTAGACTTTACAAATCACAACACAATCCCTTAGAAAATAAAATGAGCATAAAAATAATCAATGCTAGAAAGTAAACAAGTTACATTGTTTTTTGTTGTAGTCATACTCCAGCAGTCCAGCTCCACGTTCATAATCATTATTCGAGAAGAGTGCCCAATGGATCGACCTCTAATTCTAAAACAACAACAACAACCATACAAATGAATTTAACTTCACTCATTTAATAATTGAAATGAAAACAATTATTATTTAACAATTAAAAATTTACAATGCATGAGAAAGATACCTGCATCAAGCTTGTAACTCTCAATATCATCCAACTCTTCCTCTTGATGAAAGATAGGTTTGGACTTCAACCAATTTTGGGCACATATAAGAGCATTCACCGTTGATGGAGCTAATGAACTTCGATATGAATCTAGCACCCGACCACCAGTACTAAATGCAGACTCAGAAGCGACTGTAGTGATGGGGATGGCCAATACGTCTCGTGCTACTCGGGCCAAAATAGGATATTTGGTAGAATTGACCTTCCACCAAGTCAAAAGATCGAACCCGTCACTCGGACTCTCCACATCCTCCAAATAATACCGCTCTAACTCACTTCGATTTTCATTCAGATTATGAGAACCACGAAATCGACGATACTTATTCAATGCAAATTTGTTATGGGTCAGCCCTAATGAGGTAGAAGAAGGATGACTCTCAATTTCACTCCCACTTGTGTAACCCATACATGAGCTAGAAGAATCACCACCAATATGGGCCTTCTTGGCATATTGCCTAAACAAATGTTCAATGTCTTTCTTCAGCATTTCAACAAACACTTCTCCTTTCTCATCCCCCATTTCGTCCTTGAACCAAAAGTCTAGGGTATCTAATTTGTAGCGTGGGTCAAGGACTGCAGCTATGAACAACACGTTATTGATCTTCTCTGTCTCCCCAATATTTCTGATACTTAATCATCATCTTTCTAGTCATAGTACTCAGCACAAGATCATCACTATTAGTATATTCTGTCAAATGACCAAGAATGTTAGATAGCTCTTCAAAATACAAACTTGATGTGGCATACTTGGTACCAGACATTCTCACAGTCACTTCATAAAACAGTTTTAAAAACTTGATGAAAGCTCGAATTGTGTCCCAATCATCATCAGTCGGAGGTCTCAAACCCTTCTTTCCCAACCCATCCTCCATTACTAAGCGATACAGAGGCCCATCATCTTCTTGCAGAAGCTCAAAAGCTCGCTGAAATTTCTGTGCAGATTCAAGCATAAGGTATGTGGAGTTCCATCTGGTTGGAACATCAAGTTTTAACAAACTTCTGCATGAAATTTTTTTCTTCTCAGCACAAAGCCTAAATCTCTGAAGCCTTGCAGGAGAAGACCTCACATATCTTACAATATTCCGAACCCTAACAATTGAATCATCCACATCCTTCAAACCCTCATTCACAATAAGATTTAATATATGAGCACAACACCTCACGTGAATGTATGCATGTCCACTAATGGTTCCCTCACTAGATAGTGTTCGTTTCTTCAACCAAGCAACAACAGTATCATTAGATGTGGCATTGTCAACTGTAATGGTAAGATACCTATCTAATCCCCACTCCAACATACATGCTTTTAATTCCCTCCCAATTGTCTCTCCTTGATGATTTTGCACTTTACGGAAAGAGATAATTCTTTTGTGCAAAGTCCAACCACAATCAATGAAATGAGCTGTGACACACATGTAATTCAAATTTTGAATAGAAGTCCATGTGTCAGTGGTGAAACAAACTCTAATATCCTCTCCGAGAAACAAATCTCTCAACTTCTCCCTCTCCTCTTCATACACGCGTATACAATCCCTCATCACGGTATAGCGAGCAGGCATAGCAAACCTAGGCTCAATAACCCTCACAAAGTCTCTAAACCCAACACCCTCTACTATTCGAAATGGTAATTCATCAACAATAATCATCCTACCAAGAGCTTCCCGGATTTTCTTCTCATTATACTTGGCTAATCCCATAGTCTTTTCAATGCCACTGCAATCTGATGACTTTGAAGCCTCAAAACTCAGGAAGGACTGACCCTTCTCACACTTAGTTTTCACCCGGTTGTATTTCGAACATTTCTTTAAGTGATTCAACAAGGAGGATGTGCCTTGATTTTTCGAGTGACACTTAAGAGACACACTACAATAATCACATGTACACAAAGGTTCATTAGGATCCGACTTGGAATCCTTTGTGAAGTGATCCCACGCTTTGGATCTATTACTTTGGGACCTAGGCAGTGGTGGTCGTCCACCAGTAACCCTAACCTCAGTAGACTGACCCCCAGATGGTTCAACAATAGTAGGCTCTACATTTTTTTGAAGGCACTCAAATTGAATGAGAGGGCTAGAAGGCAATGTTGAGGGAGAAGCGGGATTAGATCCAGCTCCCGATGTATGCGTAGTAGTGACGAGCATAATCTCATCAATATCCAAGTTGAGATCATCCATCTGATATTGAGAATAAAACTAATTTAAAAATTACAGTGGGTGGGTGTTGGATAAGTATAGTGCTTGAAATAATGACGCAAGACAAGAGGCAGAAGCAACATTTGCACATACAATTCACATAGCATATCAAACATCAAACATGCACAAGACTAAGCCCATCCTCCACAGTTTCAAACACAACCAAATCCTCCACAAATTCAAACACAACCAAATCCTCCAATTAAGCCCCATCCTCCACAGTTTCACAACCTAATTTTCTAATCTATACTCTTAACATTATAATTTAACTATGAACTACAATAAATAATTAACATAAATTAAGGTAATGAATTTGTACCTGAATCAATGTCCCAAGCAACTGTCAACACCAATGGACAGCAATAAAGGAACAAGTAGTTTTAGGCAATCTGAATTTGGACGAAGAAACTGAGAAAATGGACGAAATTAAAACTAACATCAAATTCAGAATAATAAAGAGACATTAATAACAACAGCGAGCACAAACCAAGACATATTCCAAGACATGGCACATGTACATTTCTTGCTTCCAGACCCAGAATTTGCAGAAAGATAAGTAAACAAGATTTTGAACCTAAACTCTACAGATTCACTTATATCATCTAGGAAAGCACAGTTGGGCGTGTTCAAAAGTTACCACAACATTCTAAAAATTACTGCAGAAAGTTTGGATTTGTGAGCAGCAATAAAGCTGCTATCAGATAAGTTTAGTCTACGTGCTTCACTTCTGACAGTGCAAATAAAAATACTATATAGGTTGAATCCGGAAAACTGGTGCTGGAAGAAGCCGAGTTTGACTTGGGCCGAGAACTTGAAGGACTCGTGGATATGTTCTCTGTGCAGTGCATTAGCCACAATGTGGAAACTGTTTTAGATCTCTCTGGTATGACTCCAATTCTAAGTGGAAAACAAATCAAAATTAATGGTCAAAGATTACTTTTATGAGTTTATATCTGTTTCTGATGTGCAAATTCACTCTGTTTCCATGTTAGATGATATGCCAAAATTAGTTCGAGGAGACTCTGCTAGAGTTGTGCAAATATTTTCGAATCTCATCAGCAATTCGCTCAAGTTTACTACTTGTAAGTGCATCTACAAATAGCTATTGCGCTAGCCTTAGTTTCACAGTGCTGCTGACTAATAGAAACTAAAAAAACTAAGAAATAATGTCAATAGTGGCTATTTGGAATGCTCTCAGACTGAAATAGAATCTAAACTGAAATAGAACCTAAAAGAGAGAGAATGGATGGGAGAGAGCTATTCATTTCTAAAGAATCAACCGACCTCAATGTCTATCATACACTCAACCATTGTCTAGCTCTGTTGGTGACAAAGTGTCAGTTTGAAGATAATAAAAACTCTCTTAATTTCAGGTGAATATTTTTTGGAAGTTGGAGTTACAGATGTTTGGGACCATGATTGAGAATAGTTTTGGTTGATTTTGTTTTTAGCTCAGGTATCTCGTTAGATATCATTTGCTCTTGGGGGCATCTGAGGCTTGATCTTTCATCTCCTATAAATATAGTATGTTCCAAAATTAGAATTCCTCCATTACTCATTTTGGTTCATCAGTTAAGCTTAAGAGGCATGCATAGATGTGTTACTTGAAAGTGACTATATCAATTAATAATACCAAGTACAAAGCAAGTGATTCTTCAATTGAGTACTTGCGGAAGGTGACTCTACAAGGAATGACCCATCTACAACAAGTCACAGTCGAAAACAAAGTTAAACATTTCTGTAAATCACCAACAAGATTTAAAAAACCCTAAATCCGCCATGAATGACCCATCGACAGCTTGAATGAAGCAGTCACAGCACAGAACAACATGTATGGAAGAAACACATAGCTAATAATCACCTAGATCCGACCAATAATATTCAAAAAATGGCATCCAAACCAATAACTTCACAAACACATAGCTTTACTCAGACAAAATGTATGGAAATCTAAATAGATCTGCACCGCATGAGATGGAGAGGGAGATTACCGAGACTCCGAGAGTCGAGAGAGGCCAGAGACGGAGATTACCGAGAGAGGCCAGACACGGCGGCAGGAGGGAGAGCACACACGGCGGCCAGGCGGGGGGTGGGGGCGAAAGTGCGAACTCGGCAGCCGGTCTCACGATTTCGAATGAAGACTAAAACCTAAAGAGTGGCCGCCAAAGGGAGAAAATACCCTCAGCGAAACGGTGCGTTTCGCTGAGGGTATCAAACGTAGGTTTCTAATCTCTCTTTTCGGGTCGGGTCGGGTTCGTTTTCAGGTTCAATTATAAACCCGAACCCGATATTCGGTTTTTAAATATTTCAAACCCGAACCCGACCCTGATAAAACACGACCCGATCGGGCCGGAAACGGGTCGGGTCGGATCGGTATTTCGGGTACCGGGTTTTTTGCCCAGCCCTACTTCTCAAAAGGGCTTTTGTTTGTTCTTGATTTAGGAACGCTTAATATATGACCCCAACACAACTAGTCTGAACCACTCCATTGCCACTCTTTGTCCTATTTTTTTAGCGAACATTCTCATTTGTTTTTAAGATAATGGAGAAATACCCTATTAAGAAAGAAATATAAAAAACAAATAACGATTTGAACTGCACAACCTTTTCATTCAAAACATGAGCAGTACAATGTCGGCTTCTTCTTTGAAAATACTCCATAAAAACATTATTATTACTTTCGCATCATATCCATAGGGGTGTTTGTTTACTCGAAATTTTGAGGCAAACAAATGCAATTTCAAATATCCAACATTTTGAAGCCTCCGACTGACTCTGCTCTGACAGGAATAAAGTTGCAGAATCATAAAGGATAATACTACTTACAGAATAAGGTTGGCGCGTAACCAAAAAAAAAAGGACAGTTACAGAAACACAACTACGGCTTCACTTCTAGTTGGCGCGTAACCAAGAAAGAAAGAAAAAACGGAAAACGTAAAAAATGCATGTGGGCGCTTAACAAAAAAAAAACCAATGATTGATATCATTGCTATTAATTTAATTTCTTAAAAGTTTTCAACATTTATTTAAATTAATTTCAACAATTTTTTCACAAATTTCAAAAGAATTTCAAACTTCACAACATTCCTAACGCGGATAATATTCCCAAACTTCCGACGAAAGTTGTGTTTGTTTTCAAAATTTAATTAAAATTTTGTGTTAGTGTTAAAAAAGATATAATATTGAGATGGATGAATAAATGATAAAAGTAAAAATAGAATTTTAAAGTGTATTTGATAAAAATAAAATTTTATTAAAATTGTTCTTTAACAAACTCCTTGTTAAGAAAAAAAAAAGTAAATGGCAAGTTAACACTAGGGCGGTAGTTTAGTAGTACGGGAATTGTGTTTAGGATTTATAATTTGTTTCTAACGAAGGTTCAAACATAATAATTTCATTATGTTCTACTTATTCTCTTTATGTAAAATTATTGAGTTTAAGTGATGATAAAATTTACCTTGATTTTATGATTGTTCATCTCTTGAGACTTAAAAAAAGAAATAAAAAAAAGAAATACCAAAGGCATGTTCGTTTCCATGAATTTTCTTGAATTCGCATTCAAGTTGCCTTCATTCAACCGAGCATGTTAAATGGTTTCCATTTTTACCCTGCTAATGCGTAGAGACAATTACCAAAGTATCCTCCGTAGTGCTTTTGAGTAAATAAATATCTAATGGTAAAACCGGAATTTTAAAAACATCCTGGCCCCACACGTCAGCGTTGCCTGCAGCTTCAGTCCCCTTCCCTTCAGGCTTGTCAGTAGCCGCCTGCGACTACCCCTTCCCTTCAGCTTGATATTGCGTCAAAGACCACGAGATAATGACACACAAGTTTTCCATTGAATATAATAGGCTACAACTTAGAAAAAAAAAATATAATAGGCTACTGCATGCTATGTTTTCCAAGCCATAGGCCATCATAGGTTTATTAATCAACGTTTTCGTGCTTTTGCTTTTGTTTTGTTTTGTTTTTTTAACTTTTAAATATTTAAATTTTAATAATAAAAAATTCAAAATTTTAAAAAAACTTTAAACAACATCATTACTTTTTTACACATCATCAATCTCTACACAAATAACAATACAACTTTAACAACACCTAAAAATTCACAAAATTCTTCAAATCCTACAAAACTCTTCAACACGAACATCACCTAAGTTATACCTCATAAAAAATGACAAGTTATATCATTTATACAAACACACACATGTGCAAATTATACCCTGACTTAGGTTGGCAGGGAAAGACAAATTCAAACGTAGTAACATTGGGTTAAGTTGCTTAGAAAAAAAAAACATTGGGTTAAGTTTTTTTTTCCAAAAATTGTATGTTTTAATAAATATAATATAAATTATATATTATTTATATAAAATTTATCTAAAGCACGTTACGAAGGAAAGAACAAAAACAACAGTGAGTACTAAACCAAAAAAGAAAAAAACATCAGTTTAATTGTTACAACAACAAAGAATAGAGAGGAATATTTTAACCAATAACCAGCAATTAGAGACAGTGACGGTCTGTTTTATTCAACCGAGACAACGACAATTCGGTAATTCTAACAAGACTATGATGGCAGTTTAGGTATACCAAAAAGAACTTGCACATAACGCATTGCGTAGCCGGTAATACCCAGTCGCTTTCCCTCCACCGACAAACCTCTACTGGTTACCTCCACCAGTCCGTACATCGGCACACCACGACTCCCACACTTGCCCTTTTAAATGCCCACCATCCGCACTCGGCCCACTTATCGCTGCCAAATCCTCAGAAAGTTGTAGTAACTGCCGAGAGAGAGAGAGAGAGAGAGAGAGAGAGAGAGAGAGAGAGTCTTACAGACTTACAGTAATTGCTCGCCCACGAATTATAGACGCACCTATAGATAGAGAGAAACTTTTTGCTACGTCACTTTCCCGAAGCTTGTCTGCTAGCATTTATATCCTCTGGAGCTGTCAAAGTGAGATTTTCGAAGCTGAGGTGAGCTCAAGTTTTGGCCTGTTTTTTTTCCCTCTGTGCCTTTTGTTTTCGTACTGTGTATAACAGCTTTTCAGCGTCAATATGTTTTCCGTCGTCGTTTCCTCCGTCTATCGGTCAAGCAATGTGGAAACAGGACAGCAGGGGAAACGCATTTGCTTTGTGCCTCGGGAAAATATATCTTATCTAAAGGAGGCTTTTGATAGCTAGATCTTGTCTGTTTCTCCGTGATTTCCATTTCCTTTCTTTCATATGTTTGTGAATTTCGACATTTTGCGATGCTGTGTTTCACTTCCAGTGTTGACTGAACTTCAGCTTTCCTTTCTTCAGTTTGGAAGCTTCGATATGTGCTGAATTGTGCAAGTTCTAATTTTTTGATATCTGGATTCTCTGCGTTTGTTTGAGAGGTGCGTATCGAGCGTGTTAGCTTGTAGTTTTTGTTTTGTTGATGTGCTTGGGTGAGAGTGAGCATGGAGATCAGGTTATCGAGAGAGTAAAAAGTTTGTGTTTTGATTCGGCCAATCATAGTATGGATTTTAAGGCGAACGTAGACTGCTAATTCTTAGAAACTTTTCTTTTTGTGTTTTTGCTGATCTCTAAGCCCTCTGTGTGGAAGCCGTGACAGGTCCTCTCCGTTGACTCGTCTCGTCGGTCCTGTCCGGTTCTCATCTTGCCACGTCTGCATCTGGTCCATTAGACCTTGTGTTTCCTATGACGTAGCGATATCACCTGTGGTGTCGGACCACAAGTTTACTCAGTTACTCAGATAGAGGTCTTCGGCAATAGGCAATTGTTTTTCCGATGACTGGCAATAATATCTCATCCCTCTGCTCCAAGTCTGCGAGTGCTGGTCACATGTGCGGCCACTCTTTGTGGTTCTGATAAAAAAAGAAAAACGAATCCAACTAATGAGAACGGCGTCGCTTAAATCCTGCCCTGTGACTGTTGACGTTGATTTTGATCGCTTTTTCTCTCTTTTATCCGTGTTGATTGGAACGACTATTCATCTGGTCCACCAAATTTTAGCAGCGACCTGTTCCTCTTAGCTCTTCTATTAGTTTTTTTTGTTCACTCTTAAATACGTTGGTTTTTTTTACCTTTTGTTTCGTTTCCTTAAATTTTCTCAGGATTTTTTTTTGTTTCTTAGAACCAAGTTTGTTTTTTTCTCGGTTTTAAGCTCGAGCTCAGTCCCTTGTAAGCAAATCAGGTCTACGCATATAATATTCTTCACACTTAGAAACACCCTACATTACTCATGAGCTCTTCATTGCTTGCATAGTCGCTCTATTCTTTTCTCTGCAATTTTCCAATTGACCAAGAGTAAGTTCTTACTCCTTATGCGAGGGAAAAAAAAATCTTGGTGATTCAGGTCTGCACCTTCAGATTTGTAGTTTCAAGCAAAGATAGAACAATGAAAACGAAAACCTCTACTAATGTTTGTCCATTTCTGTTCATATTAGATAGTTCTGTCCCTCAGAGTTGTTTCACTATCCGATCATTGCTGGTGAAGATCCAGGCCTTGTACCTACCTAGAGCTTAAAGAGATGTTTCTGAAAATAACATCCTCTGTAACATTGCCTTAGGCGTAGTATCTTGTGGTGTTTTTACATAGTGCTAATTCCCACTTTGAATAAGTTAGGGCATGCCTTCTGATGTGAATGAGTTTTTAGCAGACCAGGAAAGTCTTGGTTCCAATGATTTTCTAGCACCATAACCTCAGACTTAAGCTATCGTCCTTGAAATTAGTTAACAGGAGGGCATACAAGTTACATTAACCTTATGTTGGTCAAGAGTAGCACAATGGTGATGGAAATTCTATGAATTGATCATAGGATATCTATATCAGTTTGCATTTATCAAGAGTAGTCCTAGATCTTGTTAAGATCGAACAGTCTGAGAGGGTGTTATTCATTGGTTGATCATCTACATCACCTGCGAGCTTGTACTCTGTTCTGGAGTGGGCTAGAGGAGTACACTCGATTTGTCCTTGTCCTTTTTTCTTCAGGGTTAAGAGTGCATTCTAGGTAGCATCAGACTTCATAGTTTGTACTGATTATCCACTTGTTGATTGCCTAATGGTTTTAATTCTGGTCTCCTGTCCTGTAGGTCTCTTTCCCGTTTCCTGTTTTCTGTATCTCTGAGTTTCCACTGTTACACTTTAGATTGTTAGCCAGGGCATGCTACGGTATAATTTCTTACCAGTGGGTTCCCACTAGTCTTTCGTGGTGTTCCAATCTCTTAGCTTCTAATTCAATACAAACTGGAGAAAATATTCATGTTCCATTTTTTTTTTTGCATTCTCTTCACTGTTTGGTTTGTTGTACTGACGGCCCAAACTTCTGCGTTGTTGCAGCCTTATTGCAGACCGAGCGAAGTGGCACTAGAAGCTTTCCAACATTTTAGTTGAGGAGGAAGTCACTCCAATAAGAGTGAGTGCAATTATTTGCTTTAATCATCGAGAATTGGCTTTTAATTGAGGAACTTTTCTAGGGTTGTTGACTAATTTTCTCTCCCCTGTCTTAGGCTCTTCATTTGATTGCAATTGAAGAAGGTAAAAACAAGTATGAAAGAGACTGACAAGAAGAAAATTTCAAATAATCAGACCAAGCGCACTGGAAGAGTTGATAGGAGAGACCATAAACTGCATCAAGAGAATCCCAGCAAAACTTTGAAAGCAAAAGAAGCTCGTTCTTCTAAAGCATCAGCTCCTACATCAGACTCAAGTATTTTAGTAAGTGATTCAAACGTGGGCACAGAGCCCTCTGAGGTCTATGAAAACTTGGTTATACATTATGTGGATGATGTCAACAGGTTTGAGGAGGCACCTCGAGATTTGAAAGCCAATGCTATGGCTTCCAAAGAAAACATGGATGAAGTTGTAGCGAACAGTTCCATTGATTTGGAGAAAGATGCTAAAAAGGGCAAGGAAGAAGTGTCAGACTCAGAGTGGACACAAGATTCAGTATCGTCTCAAGGGGATTCTCTGACAGCTGATGGTGAGAAAGTAGAAAGAGCTTCAATAGTTAAAAGGGATTCCACAGAAAGCTGTCATCGCAGATCAAAAGACGGATCTGATCTCCAAAGAAACAAGCCCCAATCTAAAGCATTGCACAGCACTCCCAAGAAACCCACAAATTTAACTAAAGAGCCTTCTAATGTTGTTCCAAAAATTATTTCCAATAATGGTTCCCAGAATATGAAATTTCCTTCTGAACCTTCATCAGAATCTTCTGGGGGAGTTGATGATAGGCCTGTTGAAGGGGTAAAAGAAGTCGATGTCTTGGATGGAGCCTCAAATGGTGCTCATAGTATTGGAAATGATAGTGAAACAGTTGATTCTGAAGAAAGTGATGAACATGAGGTTGAGGCAGGTTTGGAGCAAAAGATTGAAGAAATGGAAATGAGAATTGAAAAACTTGAAGAAGAGCTTAGAGAAGTTGCTGCTCTTGAAATTTCACTCTATTCTGTGATACCTGAGCATGGGAGCTCAGCACATAAGGTGCACACACCTGCTCGGCGCCTCTCTAGACTCTATATTCATTCTTGCAAACATTGGAGCCTGGACAAGCGAGCTACAGTTGCCAAAAATACTGTGTCAGGGCTTGTTTTGATTGCCAAGTCCTGCAGTAATGATGTCCCTAGGTATGTAAGTTATAATCTGACTGCTTTAAAATGTTCTTGTAAAATTGTTCTCAAATCTAAAGCTAAAAAATATTCTTTCCTCCTGTGTTTAAAGGTTAACCTTCTGGTTGACCAACACTGTTGTGTTGAGAGAGATCATCTCACGGGCATTTGGCAGTTCCCGCCAGTTCAGTCCAATGGCAAGGTCTGCTGAGTCAAATGGGAGTGGCACGAGCAGGAAAGGGAAGTCTGCAGTGTTGAAATGGAAGGGTAACTCTGGCAGTAAACAGGCTAATGGTTTTATGAAGTTTTCTGACGATTGGCAGGAGACGGGAACCTTCGCTGCTGCATTGGAAAAAGTTGAATCCTGGATTTTCTCTCGGATAGTTGAGTCAGTATGGTGGCAGGTAAAAAAAGAAAGGTCTATAGGATTGGGTATTGTGAATTGATCTGATATATAACAAAGTCATAATGAACATCTGGATGACGCTCTCTTGTTTTCATGCCTTTTGAATTGGATGAATAAGTGATAATAAGCCAGTAGCCAATTTATAACTACCATGTGTTATTATAGTGACTTCAACATGCTCTCCTCCTTTATGCTTACTGATGTTTATGTTTTCAGGCTTTAACTCCAAATATGCAGTCCCCGGCAGAAAATTTGGCAACCAATAAAATCATTAGAAGGTTTTTGGGACCAGCCCTGGGTGACCAGCAGCAAGACAGCTTTTCTATCAACCTATGGAAGAATGCTTTTCAGGATGCTTTTCAACTACTCTGTCCTGTTCGAGCAGGGGGGCATGAATGTGGTTGCTTGCCTGTATTGACAAGAATGGTACAATGCTTCTAACTCCTGTTCGATCTTTCCGCAACTTCAATTCCTTGTAACAGACTGAAATAAGTGCTCAGGCTACCTACCAAAATTTCCCTTCTTCCTTGATTTTCTAGCAAACTCTGACCTCTATCACCTTCCTTGAGTCCCTCTTGCTTTCGACTATTAATCAAATCTTAATTCTTGGATTAGGTTATGGAACAATGTGTTTCCAGACTTGATGTTGCGATGTTCAATGCTATTCTGCGTGAGTCAGCCCACGAGATTCCCACTGATCCTATATCAGATCCCATTGTTGATTCCAAGGTTCTGCCTATTCCAGCTGGAGATTTGAGTTTTGGATCTGGTGCCCAACTCAAAAATTCTGTATGTAACATGTTTCAGCTGACAATTATGTGTTTTGCTCAGTTTACTTTGATATATTCAATCCAAATAGTGGTTGATAATCGACAACATACTTTTGATCTGATAAAGAGGTTTCAACAATTAAAATTTGTGAAATAGGTGTATCCATTAGAATAGTGTGATGGAGGAACTTGTCCTGGGAAAGAGGTACTTTCTATGGGAACAACTAGGTTGTTTAGATAATTTAGGGACTTGCCTTTTTAATTGCATGCACCAGATATTTGAACTTGTTTACGATTCCCAAAGGGACTAATGGTCCTTTGGGGAATGCACCATACGTTTGGACAATTTATTTTTACGAAGAACACAACCGCAGAAGCATCAAGGGAAGCATTTAGATGTTTGGTGGAGATGAAGGTTGTTCTTTACTTGTTTCCCATATAATTTGGAGCGTTGCACGAAACCGTACCGCACTCCTGCCCCCATCAATTACCAAATGCTTCTTTGGTATGCTCACTTTGGTTGGGGGAGATTGTCCTCCAGTTCTTACCACCCCGTGTCTAATCAATATTTCATGTTTCGGCAAGGAATTGTTATGTAAACCAATGTCTCTCCTGACAGATTCTACCTATCACATTGTATTGGAAGCTCCTCGGTCTATGAATTTAGAAGAGTCAGAATTCAACGAGTTAATGTGAGGCTACTCTTCATGCAGATTGGCAGTTGGTCTAGATGGCTTACTGATATGTTTGGCATGGATACTGATGATTCTCTGAAGGAATATGAGCAAAGCAGTGAGGATGATTGTGCCCAAGTTCGAGATAGTGAATTCAAGTCTTTTCTTCTTCTTAACGAATTGAGTGATCTTCTAATGCTTCCGAAAGACATGCTTATGGACCGATCAATTAGAGAGGAGGTCTGTTTGTTTACATTGATGGCAGAATTCTTTTTGTTTCTTATCTGTGTTCCTTATCTCTAACTTGCAACATTCTGGTCTCATATTTTCCAGGTGTGCCCATCAATTGGTCTTCCGTTGGTTAAACGGATTCTCTGCAACTTTACTCCAGATGAATTCTGTCCTGATCCTGTCCCAGGAGCTGTATTGGAGGCACTGAATGCTGAGGTATGATTTGCATTCTACAGACCACCCATCTGGCTTCATGTTTGTGTCACCAATCCATTAAATGAGAAAACTTATGTCTGTGATTGGAAGAGACTGCTCCTTTATCTGGTCACCAATCCATCTCTGGTGATATCCAATTGCTCAATCCATTGAAGCGTCACACTTAAGCCTATAGATTGCTCCTTTATATCCCCCCCTTTACTCATTAATACCTTTAACGTTTTGTGCCCTTTGTGACAAAGAGATCATTGCTGGTAACTAATCTTTTGATGTATGGTAATTTCATTGATCAGAGTATTGTGCAGTGGAGATTTTCAGGAGACTCAGCTAGAAGCTTCCCTTATACTGTTGCCCCTCTTATCTACGACTCTCCTTCCTCTGCCGATGTGGCAGAGAAAGTTGCAGAGGCAGGAGAGAGATCACCATTGGCTAGGAACATTTCTGTCGTGCAGAGGAAGGGATATACGAGTGATGAAGAACTAGAGGAACTGGGTTCTCCTCTTACATCCATCGTCGACAAATTGCCATTTTCACCAACGATTCTAGCAAATGGAAATGCCAAGCAGGACCAGACCTGTAATGCTAGCACAAATGAAAGGTATGAACTCCTCCGGGAGGTTTGGTCCGCCTGAATGTCAAGGGCGACTTCTATATGTAAAAAGTTGTTGCGTGTTGGACCGAAGTAAAAGGAAGGAGAAAAGTACATAAAAGAAGTTGTGAAAAAATTAAGGGGGGGGGGGGGGGGAAATCAAGCTCATCCGATGTCTTAGGCTTTGGAGTTTCTCAAATGCACCCGAGCCATCAGCTTCCTTATGTAGTTCAATTCTATTTGAATAATTGTTGCCTGCACTTTGATTGGTGTCCGAACCAACTCTTCAGAAGGAAACGAAAGAAGTTCAATTTATTTTACCAGAAAGCATTTTGTCTACAGTGGCATTAACATTTTAACAGGTTGATGGATTCGGTACAGAATGCAGTGAGGTCGAGATTATACAGAGTTATCACCCAAAAGTATAATAGAAAGCTACCCTGTGAAAGCAGGTGGAACAAAAGATGCTGTTTCCAGTAAACGCTTTTGTGGTGTTGTTTGCTTTCCCTTTAGATTTCCGCGAATGGTTTGTAATGGAAGCTGCGGTTTGAGTTCAGTCATCAAGCATCTAAGGTACGGGCCGGCACAAAAGGTGGTGGCTCTTTGAGATCCATCTGGTTGTCGAACGCCGTACACATTAAGCACGCTTAACATCATCAGGATATACATGATAGACTTTGACTTGAGTCGACGAAAATTGGGTTTTGAGTCCAATTAAGACGCTACTTGAAAAACTTTTGCTCCATCGGGGAGAGTAAAAATATTAAGGGAAAAATTTACTGTGTCACGTGTTATAAATGAGTCATGTGCTGTTTGCTATGTAGGATTTTATTTTAATGAGTAAATTGATTAATTTTGAAAATTTGTGACTTAATGTGTTAAATAAAGTAGTAACTCCGTTTCTAATTGTTTTAGTAGTTTTGAGGTTGAAAATAACTTTTCTTCAAATGTTAATCAAGCATTTGTGTATGAAAAATGTTAATATTAAGCTAATACCAACATGATCGAAATTATAAATTTCTCATTCGATGATTGGAATTTTTCACGGGTTTTATCGAATTAACAAATGAACCTACTAATGGCCTACTCTGGTTTGCAAATATAAAAGCATGAGAAATTTCCCATTAAACGTGTAAATAAATTAAGTTCTACCCCTCTAAACCCGGTATATATTTCTGAAAATTAGATTCCAAACAAAAAAGAAAATATAAATGCGAGTCGTTGTTTCCAAATTGCATAGTTTTTTATTTTATTTTATTTTTAACAAAACAACCCAGCGACTTAGGTTGTGTTTGAGTGTTAAAATTTTGGAGTGATTAAAGTTTTAGGGTATTGGATTTGGTGAAAAAATAAAGAGAGAGATGATTTTTAATATTTATTATAATGAAAAGTAATGATGTGATGAAAGAGAAAGATTATATTGTAATTTTTTATTTTGTTAGAATTTTAAGAATCGTAAAATTTTAGTTGGCGTTGGGAATATAAAAAAGGATACAAAAAGGGTAAAAAAAAATAAAAAATGCTCTGCCGGATAGACCACTTAGCTAATAGGCGCGGCAAAGAATTTGACGAGGAACCCACTTGAAAGTCCAAATTGCATAGTTGATAGAAGTACTCAACAGAGAGAATATAAATTCGAGACTCTGTTTCCAAATTGCATATATATAGTTGTTAGAATTACTTCTTCTAGGAGTCACATTATAAATTCTATCCAACGATCCATATCATTAAAACCTATGAAATGTATCAAGCTACCTGTTTCTTATTTTTAAGTTGAACCCACTAGTTTTCTCTGACAAGCTTTCATCCATTAGAAGAACGTCTCATTAAGAAGATCCATCCAGCTCGAAGGATTGTCAAAGTCTGCACTGTACTGTCCGAAGTCTTCCCTCAGTTTTCCATCTTCTGTATTGCTTCCCACTCCAATGTTGCCCTCCCTAGTTGGTTCCTTCATTGGAAATCCACCATTACTACCACCGGTACAACTGTTGTCCGTCTCCATAGCTATTAAACTGCCCTCTGGAAAACAACTAGCCGGCGGAAGTACTCCCGGAACATACCAACTAAGATTTTGACTGGTTTCATCTCCACTTTGAACGCCAGTCAACCCATGGCAGAAGTTTGGGTTTGTTTGAGGCTCAAGGTTTTGAATCGCTCGATGGGAAGAGCTAAAGTTGAGATCCTCGCCTTGGTAGAAAGAGCTAAGATTCTGTAAATTTTGGCTCCGTTGCAATCCCAGATAAGTTTCAAGTGGATCCACATGATGTCGGATTTGGTTCCAAGATGTGTCAATAGAAGAATCATAACCAGTTTCTGTCACCCTCGAATTCCCACGCAACACCCTGCTATTAGTAGGAAATCCTCCATTAATGTTATCACTCATTATGCCGTTGATTGACCCATGGAGATCAGGAGCCATTTGAGAGGGAGGGTTTTGATAGTCATGGAGGAGCCAGCTAGGGTTATGCTGTACCTGGTTGATATGCTTGTAGTTCTGATTGAACTGAGAGAGGTCAGATGGCTGCATTTGCTGATTCCACCACGGCAAGAGGCTGGCGGAAGTACTGTCGATGGTATTCAGCATCGACGTCAAGTTATTCCCCTCTGAGACCCCATTCCTGGGAAACCCTAAATTCAAGCTCTCAGTTAGATGTCCACTGGTTTCCTCCCCTCTACCAAATGAAGTCAATACCCGAGTGGCATCATGAAGATAGGAGGAGCTAAGGTTCCGATAAAGGTCGTCTGGGTTGGTAATATTGCAGTTCTGAAGAAAGTCCGGTGTCATTTGATTCTTTGGGAGCACCAAGTTTTGAAGCTGTTCAAGTGCTTGGTTCTGTGGGCGCGGCTGAGAGCTGTTTGAGCTCCCTAACTGAGGGCATACTGTGGCTATGTTTTCGCTGTTTCTTTTCTTCAGAACAACATCATCTACCGAATTGTACCTTAAAAACTTCGAAGCGCCCTTGCCGATTGGAAGCTTCTCGCTTTCAAGTATGCTTTTGAATTCGTAGTTGCTGAGATCAAAATTGGTGACAGCTCCTTTGCCCTTCAATCTTATGGCTGCAATATCATAAGCTATGGCTGCTTCCTCTTCAGTATCTGATAATTTTGTTTTTAACATAGGAAGAGTTATCGGACAAATTTGGCTGGGCCAGGAAATGTTAGGTAACTGGTTCATAAGAGTTAAGAATAGGTATGATACTAACTAGCTAGCTAGTAATTGCACTTGTTTAGGTAGACATTTTAAGTAAAACTAGCATCAAGAGTAATGCTTTTTTGTTCATCTACTTGTAATGTAAGCAATTAAATCATTCATGCATGAGTGATTGGACAAACAGAAAACAATCTTCTTTTGATGATCTATTAATCCCGATATAGTCAAATGATAGACTGAAAAGTTCTCGTAGAGCTTACCAAATGTTCCAAGATAAATGCCTCTCATTCCCTTACCCTTCCCTAACCTGGCTTGCCATTTCTGTTTGTTGGAGTTCCTATTCAATTGTTTGGTCATGAGAGAGAGAGATGAGGGCGCAGAGAGAGAGAGAGAGAAAGTGATCGAGAAGATGATGATCATACCTTGACACCCCGCGGTAAGTAGAAATTCCTCTTGCAAAGCCTTTGCTCTTTCTGAAATAGTTTATTCATTCAAAGAAAGAAAATTCTTCCAAGTTCAAGTTATAAATAAAGTTTACGACATGAAAGTCGTTGTGCTGGAAATTAACATGTCCATGCAAGAGAAAGTTTCGGTCTTAATTCTTCGGTCCTAACATAGTATTCTGATACTGCCAATACACTAATAAATTTCATCAATGGTTTCGATCTAATTAGTCAATGCAATAATGATTCAATTATTAAAAAAAAAAGAAATTAAACCATTAATATATTGGTCAATTGGATCTGAGACATTGACGAATCAGGACTTGTTACGACATAGGCTTTAGAACCGAAACCTTTCTCGAAACCTCCTCCCTGACTAGCGGTTCATTAAAATTCTCACCTTCTGATGCTGAGCAAATATTCTTCCTTTGTCTTGAATTGCATATCCTCCAGTTCCTTCTCATAATCATTCACCTATAGATAGAAACATCCCAAAGAACGGATGGAAAATATAAGCAATTAAGCATCAAATAAGTATTTTATCTATCCACAGGAAAAAACATACAGAAAAATTTAGTGGTGCAGTCTTGCCCCAAAATTTAAGAGCAGCCAAATCATGAGCTCTAGCTGCCTCCTCTTCTTCGTCAAATCCACCTGCTAAACCGAAAGAAGAACTAAGCAACTAATGTAGAATAATATACTATTAATTTTACCATCTACATTTAGTTTTGATATAACAAGTGTGCCTATTTTCAATATTGAGATAATAATGTGTCCTAATATTAAGGTCCTAGCGTGTCCTAATAACGGCTCTCATTGACCCAAAACATTAATGAATGAAATCAACGGTCGAGATCAATTCAGAAAAATAACTTTTACGTAAATCCGGAGCGTCGATTTCATTCATTAATGTGTTGGCTCACTGAGAGCCGTTATTAGAATACGTTAAGACCTTAATATTAGGACCGAATTCGTACCTGAAATAATATACTAACTAGTTACATTTAAAAATATAGATCTAATTACACTCAACCGGTAAACGCATAGGATTTCCCTTGTTCCTAAATAAAAAACAAAGCAAGACTTCAACTGTTTTGCGAACAAGGATTTTAGTCACTTATTACCCATAATTTACTTCATCTTTTGATAATAAAATTCTATATTTTTTTTTTCATCTATGAAACAAAAGAACCTCTGTTCAAATCATGAAAGCTCTACCATAAATGATTATTAAACATTTCAAATTTTTGTTACTATCATAAATTTTAATATTTCCAAACAACATATATATATATATATATATATATCCATCCACCAGCAAAACTAATGTAGAACATTTCCTTACCAACATAAACTGGAAGCTCGTTGGAGGAGAAATCAAGCAGTAGAAGGAAAAGAAAGAAAAAACAGGTTAGTTGATATTTAAAGAATGATGTTTACATATAAGTTATAACATTGCTAATTACAACTCAGTATAATGTCACAATAAATCAAAGGATATATACATATATATATATATATATAGATGGTTCTTCTTTGGCAACCTGTCTTTGGTTTCTCTCCTGGATCGGTGTTTCCCCATATAAATGCTTCGTAATGTCCAGAATATCTGCATCAAATTCACTCATCTTATCTTCTCTTTTCTTTTCTTGGCTGGGAAATAATTGAGACAAATTATAACTTCTGCAAAGTAGATGTCTAGAAAACAGACCTACTAACTCCTCGGTAGTTTGAGCTTCTCTCACCAACTGAGCGGCTGTGGCTGCCGCTGGAGCTGGACTTTTTACGGTGTCCTGCTCTGGGAGGTACTTGAGGAACTATTTCCTCCATTTGACAGGGATCATCATTTTCTCCAGAAATACCATTAAAACTGCCAACAAGCTCTTGTTAATTTACTGCGTAGGGGAAAAGGACCCAAGTCCCAACTGAATAGTACACATGTGAATCATGCTTTAAAAATAAAAGAAGAAAAGAAAGTTAGCTACAGCAGTATAACCTAGTTTCGACGTTCCCTTCAACATTGTCTTCAACCTGCATACAACCCTTATCACTTCCTGAAAGTAAATAATTCGCGGCTTCTTGGTAATTACTGTAGAGGACCTCTAACAAGGGATTGTCAAGTGTAGGTGGAATTTCAGCCGCCATAAGGGGGTACTCGGATACTGCAACCGGAAGCTGATTTAGTCCAGAAAATATCTGTTGAGAAAACTCAAATCCCCCCGAACCTTTGATGTATAATGTGCCTGGTTCGACAGAGATGGACCTAGGGCTTGCTTGGAGTCGGTAATAGTGTTACTCGGGAACCCCAGGGAGTAGTTTCCAGACTGAAACGCAATTCATGACTGAGCTGTAAAAAAGGTGACGAAATTATCTAGAATTGATACAGAGAGTACTGAAGAATATATCCTGAAAAAAGGTTCAACAGTAAGAGAGGTTCATATTTTAGCACAGAAAATCAGCTTGGCGACGATGCTCAAAGCCCCAAAAGCGAAAAGAAGAAGAAGAAGAAGAAGAAGAAGAAGAAGAAAGCTGACCATCGCAGCTCATATTTTCTTCTGAATAATAATCGAACAGTACCCACAGTTTTGAATTATCCTCCAACTTAGGGTTATAACTAGATCGTCTAGAGAATCATAAAGATGCGATAAATTTTCTGTATGATTTTTGTGGTGCTGGAAACTTTACCTTGCCTGTTCCTTTGCGGAGTGAGAAATAAGTACTTTGGACATGACAAAAACACGGCTCTCTGTCTCAAATCTCTCTTCAAAGCAAACCTTCAAATTTTTAACAACCAGAAGATGCAAATGCAATTTCCTTCTGGAATGAGCAAAAAATTGGAAAATTGGAAAACGTCTGAACTTGAACCAGAGTCATCAAGGTTTGTACAAAGGGTAAAGAAGAGTTTAAATTTACCAAAGGAAAAGCACATTACTCCATTATAACCCACCCGGACGGAACTCCTGCAAGCAGATGGATACCCCGCCCTCTCCACTCTTACTGCTGTCTCTAACACTAATTGTATCTCAGAATCTGCAAACACATCTCCATGGTGAACAATTGTATTAGCCGCTTGATCCCCACAAATGACTTGCAAGACCTCTGATGTCTTGCATATGTTGCTGACTCAGCCAAAAGTAAATTAAGGTTTATTTGAATGCCAAACACTTTCGATAATATTGACATTGATAATCTTAACATAAGTGATAAATACACAGAGATTTTGCTAAACCACATTTAGATGTTAGTATTAAATTCTACAAATCCTGTATTTATTGACACGTTAAAAGGTCGGACCCACTGGCCACATATACCCCCGACGGTTTTCTCGTGGAGTTCCCATAATAGGATCGCGGCCTGACTTCCCACGCAACAAATGTACGGCAGAGGAATATGCATGCAAACATCTGTAGGGTAGTCACAGAATGCAAGCCATTTGGGTCAACATAGTTAAAATCAATACAAGTTTTTAACCACGTAAGATAATTAAGGGCAATATATCCGCAAAGCGATAGCGGTCAGAGTTGAGAGAAAAGATTTGTTCATAGAAAGATTGAACAAATAAATTCAAAAATCAAGTTTTTAACCACGTAAGATAATCCAAGTAATTAATTTATTGAAAGAATTCAAGACAATCTTACTTCGTATTCGCAAAACGATAGCGGTTAGAATTGAGATACCGGCTTCCAGGGACCCCAGCCCCCAGAAAATTAAGCTAAACTTTTTTAAGTTAGGCTTTATTTTTACTTTATGTTTACATTGGGCCTGGGCCTCGCATAACTTTAGCTAAAAATCTATCGGCAGCCATGGGCGCACTAAGTAAAAAAAAAATACTGAAAACATGGGAAAAAACAATATGGAGCTAACAGGCCGAACTTAAAGGTAAAGGCCCAAATGGCCGAACATAAGGTCTGCAACATTCACAACGGGTCAAACAGGCCACTACCAGAGTAGGTGTCCAAGTCCACAAAAATAAAATCGAAAGGCCGACTCCCTTTGCCGGTCACTGGATGGTTTGATCGATTTATAGTCAATGTTTGTCGGCTGTCGCCCTGTTCTTTTTACAATGAAAATAAGGTAATTATAAACATAAAGAACGACTAGTCAAAAAGGTAAATAAGAGGAGCCCAAAAACAGCCTGAAAACTCTAAGCTAAACCCACTCGATACGCGTTTTGATCGCCCAAATCCAGGCCCAGTTAGACCTAAGACCTGAAATTGCATTACTGCCAAAAAGAATCAAAATAAACACGAAAATTCTATAGAAAAGAACTTCTGGGTATTTCAATTTTTAATGGCAGTAAATTTGGATCCTCCCTATTTCATGTTAGCAGAAATACCCTTTTTTTAATCTGAAAAGGCAGAAATTGTGATTTATGATTTATGACGAATTCATTTGCAAATTATTAGAACATTGTGAAACTCTTTGTATTACTGATAAACAGAACCCAAAAGAAACCTGGCGCAGAACAGAAAATAGCATGCCTGAGCACATTCTTCTCCCAATCTTAAGTCAAAACGTAAAATCAAGTTGGCTTTACATCAAGACTTATAAATAAATAAATAAAAGAAGCAAGTCCCAGTCCATGTTTCAGTCTGCAACTGATTGCTCTTCAGAAGTAGAGAGCTCTATACATGGGAGGGAGGCCCTCAAGTCGAGGGACTGCAGTGCTCTCATAACTTCAAACATGGGTGGCCGCCTCTCTGGCATCACAGAAGTGCAACGGAGAGCGATTTCTAGAGCCCCTAGCATCTGTTCATGGGAAGAATCTGATATCTTGGGGTCAAGAACTTGGCATGCCCCATTGGCAATGTTAACTTTCCTTCGCACCCATGTCACAATATCAAGCGATTCTGCTGGTTCTGCCTGCTGCTCAGATTGTCGTCCAGTCACTAGCTCCAACAATACGACACCAAAGCTGTAAACATCCATCTCTTGAGTTGCCTTCCAACTGTATCCATATTCTGCAAATACATACCCAATGAGACCATCTAGACACGAATTTTATGAGAGATATATATCATATATTTATTCTATGCAAGGTATTCGGAAAGCAAATGATGGGCTTGTTAGCCACAAAATGGAAGAGGAAGAAGAAGAACAACAACAATAATATCTGGAAACGAAGGTACTATTAGAACACAGCACAAGCTGGCATTCATCAAGCATATTTCCAATATAACTCTCATCAGTTAAGTTGTGCAGCAAGAAAATCTATACAAAACTTGGATTCCAATAAATCTCTTACCTGGTGCTTTGTAGCACGATAATGCTGATTCTGAAGCCATGGTCACCTGAAATGCAGCTGCTCCCACAATTCTGTCCAGTGCGAAATCTGTGAGTTTTGGTTCAAAATCTGCATCCAACAGTATATTACCGGACCTAACATTTCTGTGAAGTAAGTGTGGGACATAATCCTTGTGAAGGTATGTCAATCCCTGAGCAACCCCAACGGCAATTCTCAATCTGACATCCCATGGCAAGTGAAAACCCGGCTTCTGAATCAAATCCCCCAAGCTCCCCTTTTGCAAGAACTCGTAAATTAGGAAGATCGAATCATCAGAATGGCAGAACCCAATAATTTTAACGATGTTTTTATGCCTGATCTTGGCTAATGTCTTCATCTCAGTCTTCAAGCTTTTAGATGACTGGCTCTGATAATTAACAAGCTTCTTTATGGCAACGAGTTCACCACTCGGCAAACCTAAAATGTAAACTCTACCAAATGCTCCTCCGCTTCCTACTGCACTTTTTTCATTCATTCCCATAACCAAGTCATGCTCGGTGACTCTAAGAGGATAGAAGAATACTAAGCGCCAACTTTCCCTTTGGGTTTTCTGCTTATAATACCGATGATACATATAAAACCCAGAAGCTACAATCAAAGTTCCAATAAAGAAAGCAACAGATATCAGGGCACATGTCAATGTCGTAAGACCAACGCTTCGGCCTCTTGGCTGGTCATCAGAACAAGAATTGGGTAATCCTGGGCCACATAGTCCCGGGTTTCCTTCCAAAAATGAAGCCGGAAGACCTGAAATCAGAGAATATGGGACCCAACCGGATAGTTGATTGAAGGAGACGTTGAAAAGAGCTAGCTTCAAGTTTTGAAGTCCTTGGGGGATGGGACCGGTGAGATTGTTATCAGACAGATCAAGGTAAGTTAGCACTGGTAAATCACCAAGGGATGGTGGAATTTCTCCAGTAAGACTGTTGTCCGCTAGAGACAATGAGACTAGCTTCCTGCACTTCTTCAACTCCGGAATATGGCCCGAAAGCGAATTGTGAGAGAGATTTATTATACTCATTGCAGGTGAATCACAAAAATTTGGAGGAAGTTCACCATATATAGCATTAAGAGATGCAGAGAATCGGTATAAGCTTTTAACCAACCCAAGACCCTGAGGAATTCTACTAGCCAAGCTGTTGTTATCCAGCTGAACTTGCTCCAACTGAGCAGCCATTGATACCGAATCAGGTATCTCTCCAGAAAATCTGTTGTTTTCAGCTCGGATGAGCTTAATTTTGGGCAAAGACCATAAACTATTTGGGATATCACCAGATAACCCATTGTTCTGAACCTGAAACCTCTCAAGATTTGTACATTGACTAATGGAGTTGGGTACGGAACCACTGAAGAAATTTGTATGGAGACTCAGGTTTATAAGGCCCTTTCCATTGCAAATTCCATTTGGGAAGGGCCCCAAGAGCATATTCTGTGAAACATCAAAAGACACTAAGTTCTTGAGGGAAGACCCTAACTTCTGCGGAACCTCACCGCTCAGATTGTTCTGTGAAAGGTCCAAAATGGACAAACTTCGCAAATCCACAAAAGATTCAGGGATCTCACCGTGAAAACCAGAGCTTTGCAAAAGAAGTTGCTCCAGCTTCTCGAGGTTCCCGATGTCACTGGGAAGCTCACTCAACAGGTAGACATTTTGAGATAAGTCAAGAACAACAAGCTCGGTGAAGTTCCTAAAGACAGCAGGTACACTACCTGAAAGCAAGTTGCCTCCCAAGATGAGAACTTGAAGGTTCTGAAGTGAGCCTATGCTCTCTGGGATCTTTCCCTCAACACGGTTTCTACTGAAGTCCAGCACTTTCAAAGAACCAAACTGAGAAATCTGATCTGGGATGGTACCCCAAATGAGATTGTTACTGAGATTCAGAGTCTCCAAAGTACTACATTGAGAGAGATGAAGATGAATTGGTTGGTTGAAAAGATTGTCTGCAAGATTGAGGTGAGAAAGATAGGGAAGTGCACAGATTGAAGATGAGATATCACCAGAAAGGTTTAGGCCTTGAAGGTTGAGAGAATAAACAAAAAGTGAAGGTGTAGAGGTACAAGTGATTCCAGTCCAGTTACAGTAGTGGGTAGCTGAGGCATTTGACCAGCTTGAGAGATAGTTATTGGAGTCCTGGATGGAGGCCTTGAAGGTTAGAAGGATATCTGCCTCAGATGAAGCCGAGTTAAGAATGAAGAAAGTGGAGACTAGAGAGAGAAGAAACAGGAATGTGCTGGTTTTGGCCATTGGAGCCGGAGATGACTCTCAGAGAGCTTGCCTGTATTCTTTTCGAGCCTTCCTATATATCTCTGCGAACGAGAGTGTGCCCCGGAGGAATAGATTCCTGGGTTATGTTCGTTGTAAGAAAAAATATAAGAGTTTTTGAGAAGTTGTGAATTTTTATGTTGAATAGTATTTTATTGGTGTTTGTGTAAAGGGGAGAGAGAAATAATTTGATGTAATTGTTTAATAAAAAAGTATTGGATTGATGTGAAAAAGTATAGAGAGAGAAAATTTATGTTGAATAAAAAATTAAAAAATTGTTGGAGATTGTGTAAAATGTATTGGTTTTTGTGTTTGAATTCTGAATATGTTCGGTGGTAGATTTGTGAATATACTCAGAATCCTGAAAAAAGTGTGAAAACGAACATATCCTGGATGTTGATGGGACCAAGGATATCTTGGCAAAGTTACGAAGAGTGGGTTTGTTTTATAAAATTTCAGTGTTGTTAAAATTTTAGGTATTAGATTTAGTGAAAAAGTTAAGAGAGAGATAATTTTTTATATTTTTTTGTAGTGAAAAGTAATGATTTGATGGGGGAGAGAGAGATTATATTATAATATTTTATTGTGTTAAAATTTTAAAGGGTGTAAAATTTTATAACACAAACGCAGCCAAAGAGTCATCGCAACTTTGAAGACTTCTTATAAAAGTTCTAACATGTTTAGAGAGAAAACACTGCTAGCGTCTTCGTTTTAAGAAAATTTATTAAATTGTAAGATTAGTGTAAATATGTAAATGATATTTGAGTTATATTAACATACGTCTAAAAGTGGTTGAGATATATTTATATGTGTAAAAAAATAATATTTAATTGTATTGATACGCATGCATGAGTATAAATTTAGAAATTTGGATTCAAATTCTAAATTTTTTAGCCAAATTAAAATGCCCTAAATTTCAGGTTTGTTTTTGTAAAATTTTAAGAATTTTAAATATAGTGTGAATATTTAGGTAAGGTGAGAATTATATTGGTATTTGTATAGAATTTATTGAGTTTAATTAATATTTGTAAAAAATAATATTAAATTATATTGATATTTGTGTAAAAATAGTGTTACGGTTATAATTTTAGAAAATTATATTCAAATTCTTAAAATTTTACCGAACATACAATAAAATCCTTCGAAATTACAATTTAATTTATCCATTTTTTATTGTAAATTTTGGTCAAATACAATTGTTTTGTACATTTATCTTTTCTACATAAATGCTTTGGCGTTGAAATGTAGGTTTTGATTTGTAATATATAGTTGAAGAATTTCAACAATTCGAATTCCTAACTAAATATTAGGATTGTCCAATAAGCTTGACTTATGGTCAAAAGTTTTTTTTTTAAAAAATATATATTCAAAAATTTGTGAAAATTTTGAAATATATATATATATAAATTAAAATTTTTTAAAATATATTTATTTTATTAACAAACAAACATGTTCATAGCGTAACAGATTTGCTGCGGCATGTGAGATTAGGATAAGTCAAAAGTTTTTTTTAAAAAATATATATATATTCAAAATTTTGTGAACATTTTGAAATATATATATGAAAATTAAAAATTTTAAAATATATTTATTTTATTAAAGAGCAAACATGTTCATATAAAGCGTAATAGATTTGCTGCGGTACGTGAGAATAGGGTGGATCTTACTCGGATCCAACCCTGTCTGAACAGTGCAAGGCTGCTCGGGCACACGTGTATCCCGAGCGTGACCCACCCAACCCTCGCAAAGAGCAGACCCCGTCCCGAGCAGACCCCGTCCCGTCCATATACTCCAATAATCCCATAATTCATCCTGTTCGACTGAACCAGTCACTGTCACGAGCTACTGGGTTGAAAATATGGCCTCCCTAAAGAGTAGGTGGGAAAAAGTGTAAAGTTATAACTTAACGAGGGGGAAGAAGTGCAGAAAGAAGCATATTACTAGTCACCAGCTGCAGGAACTTTTAGAAGTACTCGAAGCACCCAAAGTCAAATAAATTTAGAGAAAAAGATTAAAAAAAAACAGAGCGAAAGAAAACGACAGAAACTCCAAGGAAAAATTTAGAAAAGTAAGGCGGACTTTCTCGTGAGTCTGATAAGTGATGACAAAAGAGACAGAGAGGACGTGACAAGAGTCCACCTTGCACGTGCCAGCATGGGAGCTCATTTCATTTCAAACGACATGGATATCCATTATCCCCAATGCCAAGGTTCGTCGACACAAGTATTAATATTTCAAACGTCGGTATTTTATTTGTACTGAACAAAAACGAGGACACCGGTCCCAGAGCCAGAGTAGTGAAGTAGGTGATCCGTGCTCACTGTTGCGTGGTCTAACGTATCCTCCCTTCTGACGGGTCCTGAAAAGGACCCTCCCCGCTCTCACCGCCGGTCTGGCTCAAGTGATGTAAGATGTTATATCTGACATGTGATTCCAACGGTGGAGAACGAATCAACTGCGTGGTCGTGGACCGTCACAGCTTGATCCGACGTTAGCATTGAAAGAGGAGTTTACCGTCCAAAATTACAGGCATTTAAGTATAATTAATAAATGTTCAATGGTCAAAATCGGTTTGGCCTTTCCTTCCGGTTGACCCAGCCTCCATTTCACCGTTTTCTGTGAAACTGTGAGGTGAAAGAACTAGCATTTCTGCCGCTGTTTTCTGGTAAAATCTAGGCAAAAATTTTGCCGTCACGTCGTTGTGATTCTTGAAGGTCCTCCTTGTTACCGGCGGTACATGCAGGTGCAGATTCATCGGGCTAGCCATTTCAGACACTCCTCATAGGTACCTTGTTCTGTTTTCTTGCTCCCTCTCTATTTACTCCGAACGAAAAAACCGCGATAAATATGTACCAACATTTAAGATATTCACTTGTCGTTTTCAATTCATACGGCCACTTTCAAAATGGTCGTATTGATTCTATTGACTGTCAGGACTAATTACTATATATGTGTTAATGGTCGTATTGATTCTATTGACTGTCAGGACTAATTACTATATATGTGTTAAGTGAACTTAGCAATTTTTTTCATTTGTTTTTTTGTTGTTTATAGTTTGAATAGAGGACGACTTTTCACAATTTTAATTAAATATAAATTTCATTGATTTTTGTGATTAAAACTCGGGGTAATTGAGTTTTTTTCCCTTTAACGAAATAAGAATAATGTACGACTGCGTCAATTTGTATCACCATCACTTCCTCCAAGGCGAAGCAAAACTCTCTCTCTCTCTCTATATCTCTCCTTTATCTTCTCCGTCCGTCTCGTGTGTGTTCTGCCTTTTGCGGCTTCTCCATGACCCACTTTCTTTCCCACGCCTTTTTTTCAAGTCACCTCACTCGCTTTTCTTCGCCACTCTGTCTCGCTAAGTCCTCTTTCAAATTCAACTCTTCTTCAAGCCACAAGCCACCCCTCAATGTAACAATCCCAGCTAGGGACAGAGTCATAGACTTCGGAAAACATAAGGGCAAAATGCTTGGTACACTCCCCTCGAACTACCTCAAATGGGTCTCCAAGAACCTCCGAGCCCGCGACTTCGAGGAGTGGGCAAATCTCGCGGACCAAGTCCTCCTAGACCCATTTTACAAAGATCGAATGGAATGGGAATTTGCGGAGAACCTATTGAATGGTAACAACAATTGCTCTTCGAGGAATGAGAGTGTGGTGTCAGAGCTGTTGGAGATAAGCGATAGGTTTGGGTGGGACAACAAGGATAAGGTTGGTTGGAGCAAAGTCAAGTTTGAGCTTTTGGGTACCTCGAAAGGTGGGAGGATTCCAAGAGCTACCAAAACCAGTGAAAAAGAGAGACGCTTGGACGCTATAGAAGGAGAGTCGAAGGTTGAGGTTTCGTCAAGAGGAGAAGAAAGGAGGAGGGCGAGAAGAGAGAGGCAGAGGATGAAGACAGAGGTGGTAAAGGAGGAGAAGTTAGGAATTAAAGAGGAAAGCAGAGGTGGTTTTGGAAACAGGATATACGGGAAAAGTCCAAGAGACGAAGGGATAAGAACTCACGTGGAGACGACAAGTGATAAAGATCCTATGGTTGACAATTACAATCCATTTCCTGGACGTGAGGCTCTGTTAAAGAAGGTGCTTAGCCATAAAAGATCCTTGTAATTCTTTCTTTTCTGTTATTTCCCCTCCTTTATTTGAAGTATAAGATTTGATTGTTTGCGCACGCCATTTTCATAAATAAGAAAACGACCAAAAGAAAAAGGAAAAGAACACTGCACGAGTCACGACTTTGTGCCTGCAACTCGCGTCGTACAGAGTAAAAGCGTTACGGTGAAAATGTTACTGTGTAGCTTCTTCTTCGAGTTGACAATTTCAGGCTACATTTGGCCCTTTTTTTCTTTGTTTTTGCTCCGTTACATTTTACCTTTCTGTTCGAGAGCATTAGTGGAGAGGACAACCATCATTGCAGTACTCTGCCAAAATTGGGTTGTCGAGCCAAGTCCAAATTTCAGTGGAAACTGACCATATACACATATGAAGAAACCTACTGAAAAGAGTCAAGAACTCGTCGATAAACCACAGACTAAAATAATTAAATCTTGTGTCCATTTACCCATATTATATTCAAATTCAACACATTAAGCCCCTGCAGTTATAATAGAAGACCCTAAACAAATTGCTATTCTGGGTTTTAGCATAGTTGAGAGGGATGTAGGAAGAAAAGCTCTGGTATTTATAATACAGAAGGGAGTTTCTTTTCCGTATCTTTTCTACGTTGAAGTATGACATGTATACGCAAAAGATAGTCTGAACTCAAAGAACAAAGCTAAAAGCTTATAACTTTTTTCTTTTGAGTAAAAAAGCTTATAACTTGGCGGTGAGAAAGCCATGCATGTTATATAATAATTACCTACAAACTAAGTGGTCAATAAGCCATTATAGAAGACAGAAAGAAACCCAAAAAGTTATGGCAGGCATATGTAGCTTCAACCCTCCAGCAGGCCTATAAAACTTGTCAGATAATCAACGGAAGTAGACTTTTATATCACCAGCTGTTAGGTTAAACCCTTTTAGAGAAAAAAAAAATGTTAGGTTAAACCCTGATTTTTGTTTGTTCTTTAAAGAATTGAGCACTTCACTTGATATTGAGAACTTCACTTGACTCAGTCAACCCTTTTCATTCATCGATCACAACAATCAAACGCCTTGGAATAATCATTTCTCATACACAGGTTTATCGCAAATCTAAATTATCCGACTCAAAAATGGTAGAGGGTTTAAAAATGAGTTCAATCCTTGAGACTGAAGTTTGTGATGAAATATTTGTTCTGCTATTCTTGTAAGCCATGGAAATCTATACACCAATGTTTCTCTTTTACAATGCACTAAAAAGGTGTTCCTTTCCACAAATTATAGCATATAATAAAGGGTCAACTTTTGAAATCGCATCCGAGGGCACATAGGTATAGGATGTTTAGCTTTATTCAGGCCTTGGATGTTTGTGCTAATTGCAGGTAATATTCCCCAGAAAAACAAGTCCTGCAAGTCCCAACAAAGGATTTTCGAGGCTGCCCTTTTTGTCCTTGGTGAAGAAACCAGACATGAGGTGGTGGGGGTGAGTAGAAGTTGCTGTTATCAAATTTCACTTATTGCATTGAAGAAAGCTATGCGGCTTAATAATACGCACTCCATGGCCTATTACCAACATTGCTTTCAGCAAACGGTGGAGAGTGGGGACAACTCTGCTCTTTGTTCATGTTGCTTGCCATGTTGATGTTACCTCCTCGATGATCCTTTATACCCTTCTACTTTCATTTATCCTTCTTTTGAGCTGGCCCAAAGAAAGTGCGCAGGATTTCACCCTAATATGCTTCAGCTATGTAATATGTTCCCTGTAAAAACGAAACACTTATAGCCAAATACATAGGTGATGGGACATATCTTCTGCTATCATCAGTCCTTACAGAAATAACGAGAGGCTACGTGAAGAACAGAGTAAATTAGCAAAAGATCTGAGAACTACGAAAACTGTAAAACGGCGGAGTCGTTTAGAACTGCACGATGCTGACATGACAAAAGAAAATAAGGTTCGTATCCTTACAAGCGGATTCACCCTCAATTTCTCGAAGTTGGAAAACCCAGTCAACACAGCAGGGTGCTCAGAATCCATTGACGATGATCGGTGGTTTCGATTTTCTTGTTACTCTAGTTTTTAGACCATGCTATATTGCTATGCGTTGCAGGTCTTCCCGGATTAATTAGGAGCTTTTTAGATAGATTGTTAAGCCATAATTCTTGTAGTTGATACTAGTCCCCATGGTATGCTTTTGATAACGTTATTTGCTTCAAGAATATATATAATATCAGAAACGTTCTTCAATTTTCTTTGCCGTCTCTTCTTGGAAAAAACTAACAAAGTCGTCCCCTAAATCTCCGCCTAACATGATTTGTTATCGAATTTAATCGCCATTAGTTGTCTAGCCTTTTCACTTTTGCTCGTATGCAGAAAGGCGTTTAGGAATTGATGCGACAGTAAGAGAGATTGGTATATTAATATGCTGCACTGGATCAGAAATGCACAAATCGCTGAAGCATTCAACCGGCAGTGTCAAGTGGTCGACTCAGAGCATTATGCATATATAATTAGAGAAAACAAAACTTAAAGCCCGATAGTCATGGGTTTTCACCAGCTCAAATCAGAGGATCAAAATGCCTGACGAAACATAGATTAATCTTATTCTCGAAGAACATTTAGACCATTCGAAATTAGAGAAATCTCTCAAATAACAGCGACCATTCCATAGCTAGAGGCAAAGTGCCACGTTCTCGATTGGAGTAATTTCAAGGCCTCTTCAATCCTTCAATCACTTTAAATTTTAATGCACTTCCTATAACAATTAGATCAAGACCAAAGTCTTCGATTTTCAGTCTAAAACATGATCCTACACAGCCACAAGAATGAATTCAACCAAACAGCAGCAACATAGAGTCGCGCCTCTTCAAATTTCTCCAGCTGGTTAATTCATGCAGCTGCTTCAATCGCCTATACATTAGCGATTACACTTCTTCACTTCCAGACATACCGGATACCCGCGTTGTTTTATACCTTTTCTGTTTACAAATCAAAACGATCCGCACGTTACCTATAAAGCAATTTGTTGGCTGAGCCTTGGCAACAAATACGTTGGATCAACACGCGAAATTCAAGGGCCCAAAAGAAGTTTTGAGAAAAAAAACAAATGCATTGGATGTTTACATGAGTTCTAAGATCAATTGAAGTCTCCTATCCACAAGTTAAGTCAATTCCCTTTTATTGATACACATTTAAGTGTCCATATAAGGATATCATTGATAAAATCTTTCAGGAAACCAGTTCAATAATATGATTTAAATCCATGGGAAGCGTAATTCGGGAAGCAGCAAATACGGACCCGTAGAATGACAGATTACTGAAAGATGAGCACAAGACACTGAGAACAGAAAATACCATTTTCCAGGGACAATTAGAAAGAAACACACACCAACCCACAATTCACATTGTAACTAACCCAGAACATGTCTATCAAACCATCAAGAATAGTGAGTTACACACTGGAGCCAATAAAAGAGAACCCTAACCAATCGACAAGGAATAAGACCTCTCCTAAAGATGTCCTCACTATCATGACTTGAATCGTTTCTATCAGTGAAGGACACCTCTGAGACAAGCGGCCAACTTATACAAAGACACATGGATAGAGAAAGGAGCATCATACTTCAGTACATAATCCCTCACTTCAGACCAGGAATCCTAGATTTTATCAAGCTTTTCGGACTTGACAACAGGGTTGGCTTTTGCAATGAAATCCTGAGCAGTTGTCCTATAATCAAAGGGACAGTCATGCTTATCAGAATAGCGATGAATTGCACAGAAAAGGTTTCCACACTTGCAATTGAAGCCAGTTAAACCAACACGCTTTTGACAAGTTGTGCATCTATTGAGCCCCTCTTTCCTTGGCATCTGAAAAGTGGTGCTTGAGGATGAACCACTCGATGGTTCTATTGGTAAGATTTTTCTCTCCACTGGTCCACCTTTAACATCCACTGCACCCATATTGACAGGCTCCATGTCAATAACGCTAGAGCTGCCATTCACCATGCTTCCTATTGATGATGCTGCAAGTTTGGCTTGCTCCTGCTTCAGGAACATGTCCTTGTAGCATTTGGAACACATATTCATGGTCTCGGCCCTTCCAAAGAAACCACAGTTATTAATGCAAAGAATGGGCCGTTCAGGGGCTTGGCATCCCATCTCTTCTTGAGACTCCATCTTCTATAACTTCCTGCAGGAAAATCATATCAAAATCCACAAGTATAAATCGGACGAAAAATTAGACCAACAATTATCCTACCCATAGAGCAAAACCCTGAAAAGGAGACTCGAGGGACCCGCAAGGACATGCATAGATCGCTATAAGCAAACAGATGGGCAAGTCCACTTAGTCCAGGCACTTAGACCAAATCACTTAGTGAGGCAAAAAAAAAAAAAGACTTCACACTTCACAGGACTTTCTTAAAATGTACAAAACAAATTGACAAACCCGCAACCAACAGTGACGTAGCCGAGATGAAACAATCAGCACACAATTTAACTCAGTTCAACCCCTCCAATCCAACAATACTGCACATTACATTCACACGCTAAGAAAAACAAAAACAAAAAAATCATTAATTGCTAAATTTGACAGAAACCAACAAAACTGCAGAGAGATTCAAATCATTAAGCAAAAACCCAAACCTTCCAACTTCTCCCAACAGTATCCATCGCATAAAAGTTACTACCACAGATTTTCACACACGCCATCCCAACCTCGGAATTAGTAATTGAGCGTACATATCTTCTAATTTTATAACTGATATCGGAACTACTCACCTTTAAAAACAAGCACAGCTACTCACCTTCATAAACAATAAGAAATTAAACCTCAATACATCATATACGCAACGTACGTATATTACAAAAAAAAATGCATGCAAACAGAAAGATAAACCCCTATGAAGGGAAAGGATCATAACAATCGCCTCCCCTGTTTGGTTTGGCCGATCTTGGTGCACAACATCGAACCACATGATTTCCATGAAAACAATCTAGAAAAATAAAAAGGAAAAATAAATAATCCCAATTGAAAGGCGTGATATGAAAATTAAGGCCAGTGAATTAATTTCAAAAGAACAGGCAAAAAACGAGAAAATCCTACCTGAATCGATTGTATAACAGGATAACAATCGGAAGAATCAAAGACCGTGGGGGGAGAGAGAGAGATTGGGTTAAAATGTTAACAGGTCGTCTATCCTTTGCCTATTTAAAACGCGCTTTTTCTCTCCCAAGTCCCAACCAAAACGCTTTCCACTAAGTCGTTGGTCTTTGATTCAATGATCATAGCCCTTGTGACAACCTTCTATTTACGGTCTCACCATTACTAGTTTCATTACGTGGCCTTTCCTAGCAACCTAAATAAAAGTTACGCGCGGTTTGTGAAAACTTGGCCAATTTTGGCCCAAAGGTTTTGGTTGACTTGTTGGTTTTGAAAGATAGAGAACCAAGCCCAAACATTTCAGCCTACATCGCTTTCTAACTGATTTGAGTTGGAATGGATCAACGGTTGGGCCTCATTTTTGGGCTTCTTTTTTTGGGCTTCAAATCTGATATATTCATCATTCGACGATCTTGAATCCAAACCGACTTGATAAGCAAATCAAACATCCATTAAACATTAGTATGGTAATGGTAGCACGTGATTCACACGTACATAATTCAAATATTAATTTGGTATTTGCCAACCAGGTCAAAAATTTTAATTGGTAAATAATTGAAGATAGATTTTATTTATAATTGGTAAGATGCAAATATCAGGCTATCAGCCATGTGAAAAATCCAGTAGACTAATTACTTAATTTTTAAGGCCCTATTTTGGGTGTGCACTAGGGATGAAAATCGACTCCCACGGTTCAATTTCACCCCCAACCGAGACAAAGCACTGTGAGAGGTTAGGTCTTGGGTTTTCCTAACCGACAACCAAATCGTCGATTGAGAGAATCGGTTGAGATTGACAAAATTTGGTGGTTGACCTGGTTCGGTAGGTTGATGAGAGATATAGAGAGAGAGAGAATGCTGGAAATAGGGGATGGGAGGCTGCATCGACAGCAGAGTGAAGGTGGGGGCTAGGGCAAGGACAACAAAGGGGGTGTGAATTGAGCGACGAAGGATTAGGAAAAAAAGACTAAGGAGGTCTGTTAGGAGTGTGAGGCTGATTTTTTTAAAGAGTAAAATTACTCAAATACCCTCGGCTCAGAGCAGTTTGGCGTACTAGGCCCCCAAAAATCAAGGATCGAACCGAGGCCATAGGTTTTGGGAATGCTTGGGCTGACAACCGACCGATTTGGGTCGGCCCGGTCGATTTTCGATCTAGACGTGAACAACCGTAGTGCGCACTATATTGACAATACCAAAAACTACACTTAAATTGATCCCATCTATTAAACTTTTCCAATCAAAATAAAAAACTATATAGGTGATCTCTCTTTAAATTGACAACGAATCTTTTTGTTGGAAATTTGATTGAGGAACCTAATTGCTTTTGACTTTGACATTGATTGAGATTTTTAATTACCTTGAAATCAACACGAGAAAAGGGTAACAAAGGCTAGAGGGGTTTTATTGGATGTATTACTAAGTTAAAAGGCTAACGTAGTGTTTGATTTTGGCACTCAAAATTTTGATTGTAGTTATTATTTTTTATTATAATATTTATTTAAATATTATCTCTTCACTTTTTTTTTAATCAATTTTCATAAATTATCTCATTTTTTCACAACTTTTATATCTAAAATTTCAACACTCAAAACACCGTAACTAAATTGGGTTGTTCAAAACCCGACCCGGTGGTCGAGCTGACACATTTCGAAAATTGGCATTTGAGGTCAACTTGGGTCTATTTAACACGAGCGGCCCAAATGTAACTGGATTTATAGCCCATGGGTTCAATTCGTCCACTTTACACGGATGGCCAGATGTAAGTAGAGCCATAAGCCATGGGAAGCCCACGTGGGATCGTCACGGCGGGAAAGGGTAAAAGCAGAGCGCGAAGTGGCGGGAATAAATCCGCAGCCCAAAACGATTTCATCGCCAAAACATTTTGAAATAATACAGTTCTCCAAACAGCCGGTTGTCTGAGATACCCCTCAACGGGACCTTCTCCGGGCTTCTTTTCTCATTCGAACACGCAAAATTTTCACTAATTTTTCAGGGAAGGTTTCGATGAAGAAGGGAAAGAAAACTAGGGTTTCCAAGGAAGAAGATGAGGTCCTAGATGATGGACAAGATCACCAAGAAAATCTCAATCAATCGCCAGCTCACGACAAGAGCCTCTACGAGGTACCCGAAACTCGTCTCAATTTACAAATATTTCTCGCTGGAGAAACCGGTGTTTTCAAGTTGATTTCCCCTAGATTCGAAATGAGGTTTCCTGGGCATTTCTCTATTTATGCTTACCGTTAATTTTTTGGGTGATTTTCTTAGCGTTCGCTATTGTCTTCACGTCGTGCAATAAGTTTGTAAGTCCTTTTTGGGTTCATGGAGGTTATTACTATCCCTCCATCCGCATGGGCGTTTAATTGTGGAGTTTATAATATGGATTTTGGAGAGCGTGCAATGATTTAGGCCAGTGTATCAGAAGAGGGTTATGTTGATGCGTAATTGCAGGCGCCTAGTTTGGCAAGTCTGAAAGACATTTGGATCAGAAAGATAAAGCGGCTCTTTCTATATTTAACAAAACAAAGGTGTCGGGGAGCGGTTTGCTTTACATTCAGGGTTTAGGTGAAACATGTGTTCATTCATCTTAACAAAGTATGCTCAGAAGGGCTGTTTTGGTGCGTTTTCCCCGCTTTGGCTTGTGTTATTTATCTAATGAGCAATAATTTTGGGTCATTTATCCACAAGTATGGATTGACATGTTTAGTCTGTATCATGATAAGTACTGTTAGCAAACTTTGTTCTGGTTCGTACTAGAGACATTTCTGGCTTCATCTTGGGGTCTGGACTCTGGAGATGAACCTCTGCACTTTCTTCATGATGTGGCCAAACGTTTTCAGTTTTGTAACCTGTGGTGCAGTTTTCTTTTTCCCCACCTCGTCTGTCTTGTTTCACTCGTGTTAGATAACATTTCATCGCATGTTAGTGGAGCAAGCTATATTGACCCGCTGCTTGTAGGTTCTTGGAGTGGAGAGGACAGCATCTCAACAGGAAATAAAGAGGGCATACTATAAGTTGGCGTTGCGACTCCATCCTGATAAAAATCCCGGTGATGAGGTAATGGTAGATTTTGCTTGATACCAACTTTTAATCAACTAGATGGTTTCTGAATCCATAACCCCTTATGTTACTTCTTATAGGAGGCTAAAGAGAAGTTTCAGCAATTGCAAAAAGTGATATCAATTCTTGGGGATGAGGAGAAACGAGCACTCTATGATCAGACCGGTTGTGTTGATGATGCCGTGAGTGATTATCTGGATGTTCTATTTTTTTATTCTTGTTTGAATCAATCACATCAAGGGCTCTGGGATAAGATTCCTCCTTGTGTTTTTCAAGGCATTAATTATTCCTTTAAATACAGTCATTAGTAGATGATGTTGTTCCTGATTGCAAGAAACTGCGGCCATTAGTAACTGGGAAAAATATATCAAGGAGCTATGCAAATGACAGCATTCTGTAAGATTGAGATAATGCAGAAGGAAGTTCTTCCATTTTCCTTGAGAAATAGAAAATCTCCATTAAATAGCCATGTAAAGCTAAAGGAAACATTTAGGCTATCCAACAGTTGGTTTGTCATCAGCAATTGTCTCACGTTTCCTTTTTTATGATCAGGATCTTGCAGGGGACGTTGTTCAGAATTTGCATGAGTTTTTCAGAAGCGTGTACAAAAAGGTTTCTTCAAGTTTATCTGGTCAACACCATTACTGATGTCAAATGGTTAGAGTTATAATAAGACATGATCGCATTAATGCAGGTCACTGAGGCCGATATTGAAGAGTTTGAAGCAAACTACAGGGGATCTGATTCAGAGAAGAAAGATCTAATTGATCTGTACAAGAAGTGCAAGGGTAACATGAACAGGTACACTGATGGTTTTTAGCCTTTTCCATGAAAAAACTTGCCATTTTGATATCCCAAGTTATTTTTTTCTCTGCAGGCTCTTCTGTTCAATGCTTTGTTCGGATCCTAAGCTTGATTCTCACCGTTTCAAGGACATTCTCGATGAGGCTATAACTGCAGGTAAAAATTTCTAGCTGCTTTTTCTGAGGGAGATGAGGGTAGGAGATTAGTTGCTCTACACTTCAGTCTGCTGAAGAACTTAGGACCTGATCTCAGTCCCTCTTTGTATGTGGAAGATGGATGATTGACACGCTGTATTAAATTGTTCAGAACATGTGGAGATACGCAATAAAATAGTAGTCATGTGATGATTTTGCACTAAAAGTAGGATGTTTAGCTAGCTTCAAAGCACGGCCCATTTGGCGGTTGGATTGTTGCCACTGCGAGAAACATGGCGCTTAAGAAGCTCAAACAAAATATGCCTACATATATTTGTGACATTTGACACATTGGATGCATTTTAAGAATGTTTATCTTTTCCAATAAGCCTACCTTCCTCGTGTAGGAGAACTGAAAGCAACCAAAGCCTATCAGAAATGGGGAAAGCGAGTATTGGAGGCAAAACCACCTACCAGTCCTTTGAGGAAGCGGGGGAAGTAAGTTTTATATGTTACTCTGATATTTTGCCTTATTCTGGAGAAATTCTGACCTGAACTTAGTTTAGATATTAATTATGGTAAACATTATACAGGCCAAATAGAGAGTCAGAAACAGACCTATATGCAATGATATCACAGAGACGAGGCGAGAGAAAAGATCAATTTGATACTATGTTCTCATCTTTAGTGTCTAAATATGGTGGGGGTAATGCTGCTTCTTCAGAACCCACTGAAGAAGAATTTGAGGCTGCACAAAAAAAACTTGAAAGCCGTAGGACCTCCAAAAAATCAAGGCGGAAGTAACATTTACGATAGAATTTTGTTCTGTGAATTGATTGTGTACAAATTGTAATGACTATTTAAATGAAACTAAGACTCTTTCTGGTGATGATTTAGATCCATTTTCCTTAGGGTTTGAGGTTGCATTTTGAAATGGAAGAAAGGGAAACCTGATCTGAAGTGTCCAATATAACAAAAAGAATCAATTAAATGAATCTCGGTCCTTTTTCCGTTAGTTTCGACTCACCGAGAAGCATAAAGGTGAAGGCGATATGGGCATTTACGTTGCTCCCCAATTATCGCTAGTTGGGTGATGAGGTTTTTACTTGGTCCCGATCTCTGACGTGTTTGCCCCCAGACAAGAATACCGAGTGAAATGAAAGAAAATTTTAGAGCAAGCAGAAGTTATTTCACCATCTGTGCTGAATGGTTGATGACTTGATAGTGATCTGTGGTTAGTAAAAGGTTTAGCTGATATATTAAAAAATGGTAGAAATGGCCTCGTGAAGCTTCAGTTCGGCGTTGTAGTTGCAGAGCATCATTCAAGGCAGGTTGTCTGAACTACCACAACAAAATTTGTTTCTACCTAGTAAGGCCCCCTCTAAAAAAGTCCAGGCGATGCTCTCGGACAAAGCCATGTTCCTAGTTGTAACATTTCTTGTACTTAGCTGTTCATGCGTTGCCTTTTTTTTTTTTTTTTTTTTCTGGAATCATACGTTGCCTTCCACTTTGTCGTAATCGACAGGAAATTCCAGTCAACTCGACGGAAAACGGGGGTATTGGCTCAAAGTAGGTTCCTAAGGCGAGGATCAGCTTGTTGGTATCCAGCCATAGGGACCTTTTAACCCTGGCCGGCGTCGGTGCCCAGGGACATAAAAAGAGAAACTTTTTATTACTAATTTTAATTATTTTTGGGGTCTGTGTATTGGATATTCAGATGGGTTTAAAAAATTCATTTGCTCTGTTTCCTACTGCTACAGTTTTTGGGGTCGTTTTATCTGCAACGCCGAGGACTCTTTAATGCTCCTTCCTCTTTACGTTTTTTTTTTGGTATGGGGGCCAACTTTATAGACAATTTTTCCAAGCAGCCTTTCTGGACTCTCTTCAAAACAACGTATGTTAAGAGTTCAAAGAGGAAATAGAAGTTCCCCCCGTTCTTTGTCGGTCCCTCTGAAGAAGGGAAAGCAATGGACTCATTTTTTCATGATAGGCTATAGTGACGCTCTACCTTACGGTCCGCAATGAAAGCGAAGCGACGATGACAGTTATCAATTATTTAGAATATATTCCTTGTTTAATTTAAGCAACGGAACAACTATTAATTACTTAGGAAATTCACATGCAGAAAAATATTGTTCTACAAGCCAAGCCGCTCCAGTGAGGATATCGCTACCAACTTAGAAATGATTCGATATTTGCTACAGCCCACCTCATTAATTGGTTTGGTCTTGGCCCACTATGATTACACCCACATATGCATTTGATTAAAAGAAATCCCATTGGGTCAAAGTTTAATCCTTTCTTATGTGCCTAAAACCAATCAGAACAACCCACTACTGCTATTATATATATATTGTACTCAACTAATTTTAATATCTGTACAGTCTTCCGTTCCAAACAAATCAAATAATTACTAGAATAAAAGTTCTGGAAATGACACCGAATAATTGGCAGTATCTATAAGATCACATATCACTGGAGTCCAAATCTTACCCATTAAGAGAATCCTCATATTCTTTCTCTAATCATATTTTTTATGATTAAATACATTTTACCTCCTTATCTTTGTGATTATTTATACTTTATATTCCGATATATTATTTTTTAGACATTTGACTCATAAAGTTATACATTTTTTAATTTGGATCCCGTATTCAAAGTATCCGTCAATTTAAACTGATTTTATTAAAAAATTTACACATTACCCCCTCCATCTTTATTTTTAGGATATTTACCTATTACTCCTTTATCTTTTGAATGTATTTATATATTATACCTTTATCATAAAATACGAAATTCAAATTAAAAAAAAAAATATAAGTTAAAAAATCTGAAGAGAGAAAAGTATTTTTAAGTTGGAAGGACGGTGACATCACAGCATGCTGGGAAAACATTCCCAGTGTGAGACTGTGAGTGCTACCCATGAATCTGTAAATGCAAGCAAAACTTTGCTTTTTTATAGGTCTTCCGTATTTTGTTACTTTTTCTTTTGGCTGTCATGCTCCCTTTCTCTCTTCCCACCTTTTCTTTCTGGTAGGTAATCAATCAGCTATTTAATTAAGTTTTATAATATATGTCGAAATGTTACTTTAATCAAAGTTTGCCTTCCAACATATCTATTTCTCTTTCTATTTTTTTTGGGGAGTGATCAACCTTTACTTATCGTATTATTGCTTGGATTACTTAGGTTTGTCCTTCCACCTCTCTCCCCCTGACAAGGTGGTGTTATGTTATCATTGTGAAGGTGGCTTTATTCATTTTTATGTCTCTTACCCAGAAGATCCTTCATTTTTTCTACAACTTCAGCTGCCTCAAGAATCTTCCCCAGAAGAATTTTACTCGGTAACCGAAGTACTGACGGATATTTCTCTTCTCTCTCTCTCTCTCTCTCTCTCTTTTTTGTCCTTTTTATTCTGTTTTATTTCGTTTAGTTTCGAACAATTCAACTTCTAAATTCCTTTCAATTATGTATCTTTGATCTCTGAGTGGCTATAAATTTAGTAGGTATGACTAGCAGGATCTCTCTCTGTAGTAGGACTTATTTCAGTTTTTGCCTTTCAGCTTCTGAAGGTCCAATGGAGAGAGAGAGTGGTGATAGAACATCAAAGATGGAGGACTACGAAGTAATAGAGCAGATAGGAAGAGGATCATTCGGAGCTGCTTTTCTTGTTCTCCATAAGATTGAGAAAAAGAGGTAAAAGAATTTTCTGACCCAGCTTTGTGTCTTTCTATATGTTAATTTTCTCAAGTCTGAGGTACTTGTTAGAAAGATAATTAGTGTCTCGATGTTGCTTCTTTCAATTTTAACCAACTGAGTCTAGATAGCATCATAATCTTGCATTCAGGGAGTTAACTTCCTCCCATGAAAGGAAAATCAAGAATTGAAGATTTCTGCGTTGGATTGTATAAATGATATCCGTCCAAACAGGAAAAAACTGAGTAAAAGTTTTGTTTTTAATTTCCATTTCGGTGATTGTTTACTTTCTTTTCGTTTTAGATATGTGCTGAAGAAGATTCGCCTGGCTAAGCAAACAGAGAAGTTCAAACGTACAGCACATCAGGAGGTCAGAATTTAAAAAACTTTGGTTACCGTAGAACTTCAGTATCTGCTGCACTGAAGTTAACTTTCTGTATCTGTATTCTTCCAAAAGATAGGTTTTAATTTCTTTGATATCGTCCACCCATTCAAATTTAGTCGGGTTCATTTCATCTGTCCTTTCAGTAATGTGGCATGTCTTTCCTCTATTTTTAGCAGTCAATCATAACAAAACTTCGGTTTCCTTTTTTTTTTAGTCTCTGGATATATATTCTGAATTTCCGCTACTGAGTTGATGAAAATATGTCTTGGGCTGCTCTCCCTTCTTTTCAAGAAAGCATAAGGCAAGTTTTACATACAGAGGCAACAGCACACTGACAGCATATGCACCTTCTGCTTCTCATTGCAAGCAAATGGATCCATATAATTTGTGGAGAAGGACATCTACAATCATTCATAAACAATTTGACTCAGAGCTGGTTTTCTACCTTTTCAGAAAATTGTGTTGTTTGTTTCTTTAAAGGTTCAAATGCTTTAAAGTGATGATGTTGTATGATATACAATAATTAAAACATGAAAGTAAAGTGCTATACTGAGACAATTACAATTCGGAGATCTTGATTTCCTGTCTAGCTTTTACATCAACTACCCAAGAAGATGACCTCTACAGTCAGACTCCTGGGCATCAAGCCAAACCGGCTCTCTCAAAGCGTAATTCTTATGAAAACAACTTATCAGACAATGCTCTAACTCAGATCGATGATGGTTCTTCTATTTCTATTGCAGATGGAGTTAATTGCAAAACTAAATCACCCTTATATTGTGGAGTACAAAGATGCTTGGGTAGACAAGGTGAATGTGTGAGATTTTTAGAAATGAAACCTGCCTATAGCTTTAAAATGGCATGGCAGGCCTATGATTTTCTAGAAACCTATAGCTACTGTGATTATTTTCTGCTCGGTTTTCACGCATGTTCATGATTTTTTGTTTTGTTTTGTTTGTAGGGAGACTGTATATGCATTGTAATGAGCTATTGTGAAGGAGGAGACATGTGAGTAACAACATTTGCGACGTTAATAATTTATTTGGGTTTTGCGTGGTGAAACAGGATCTTTTTTCACATCAAACAACGAACAAAAAAGATCATCCACAAATTCAGAGTAATATTATAAAGTCATGTCTACTGTTACAAACAAGAAACAGACAATGAATAACAATTTAGACATGTATTTTTGTAAACAATGAACATGTAGAAAACAGATAAAAGTATCAGAATGCTTCCTATTGATCATGGAATGAGGAAACATGAGTTTTTTTTCCCTTTGGAGCAGGGCTGAGAATGTTAAAAAAGCCAGAGGAATATTCTTTCCGGAGGAGGTAATCAGTAAGATTTCATGGTCTTTAAGTCCTCCGAATGTACTTAGACAACGTAATCTGCTCCTACTCTATATTGTTATTCTATTTCATTTTTCAGAAGCTCAGCAAATGGCTGACTCAGTTGTTGCTAGCTTTGGACTACCTCCACTCCAACCGTGTACTTCACAGAGATCTTAAGGTATTGTATTGTATCCATCATGGAAGATAAATATCCTAATACCTATACTAACTCAACCTCATTGAATTGCAGTGTTCTAACATATTCCTTACAAAGGAGAAGGACGTCCGGCTTGGTATGAAGGAATAATGACCATTACGGGGCAGAACTTTAATTCTTGCATGAGGTTTAGCTTCCTTGTCTTCATGTCTTCTAAAGCACTGTATATCTTACATGGACTGTACAGGTGACTTTGGACTCGCAAAACTACTCAACACAGAAGAGCTTGCTTCTTCGGTATGAACTTACATATATCTTTGTTGGTTTACTTTGTGCCAGTGCTGCGACCTACAGAACTTCTTAAATTACTGTTAATGTAGCACACTGCTCTGCCCAAGTCTTCCTGATGTTGTCTTGTCTATAACGATAAACTGTCTTAAGACCCTATGTTGTAGCACACTGCCCTGCCAACTTCCTAGTTTATATTTGTCACTCTAGAAATGCTCGAGTGGTTATGAGTAAGGTAAATTCACTTTTTTGCATATTATGTCCGTCTTCAATGCCTTTATGTTTTACATAGGTTGTTGGAACTCCCAACTACATGTGTCCTGAGCTCCTTGCAGACATTCCTTATGGTTACAAATCCGATATATGGTCTCTTGGTAAGAGTAATAGAAGCATGGCTCTATTTTAACAAAGCTGTAGCTGTGAATTGTGATCTTCGCTAGGGGTCTTGGAATAATAACTTGTTTACTTTTCAGGCTGCTGTATGTTTGAAATTGCTGCCCATCAACCAGCATTTAGAGCTGCTGTAAGTTTGAGCTTCAGCCATTTGTGCTGAAATAATTATGAGCTGTCATTGATGCCTTTGTGCTTGCTTGAAAAAAATTTTAAAAGTAAAATACGTCCCGTAAGCACTGAATTTGACAGGACATGGCTGGACTTATCAATAAAATAAACAGATCCTCCATTTCTCCACTCCCAATAGTATATTCCTCAACACTGTGAGTTACTCTTCCATAGTCACCACCCCGTGGAATCTAAATGAATGGTGCATCTAATTTACAAGTATCGATTGAACAAGAATGTTTCACCTCACAGGAAACAACTTATCAAGAGCATGCTGCGGAAGAACCCAGAACACAGACCAACGGTGCGTTCAGGTCAATCTGTCCCTCATTTCTCATTATTTCTGAAGACCTTGATGTAACTGCTTCATCTTTACACTTGTAGGCGGCAGAACTCTTGAGGCATTCACACTTAAGACCATATCTCCTCCGGTGTAGTAATCCATCTCCCGTTTTCCTACCAATCAAACCAATAAACAATTCCAAGGAGAAGGGACCAAGAAAATCGTTATCTGACAGACCTAGCAGTGGCAAACACAACAAAGACAAGGGAGTGCTAAACGAGCATCAAGGTACTCATCCATCTGAGAGAAATGCTGATATGCAGCCCAGTAAATTGTCTAACAGTGACAAGTCAACACTGACGGTTAGTGCAGAAGAGGACCTTGAGACCAAGAAGGTAGACCCTACTTGCTATATTATGGAAACATCCAATGCCCTCAGTGGTTCAAATGATTCTGAAGCACCTGTTTGCAATAAAGACAAGCTAGCAGACCTTCCACATGCATCTGAAAAGGAAAGGATCAATAATGGGATTAGATCGGAGAGTACACAGAATTCCCCTTACGAGCAACGGGAACAGACCACTGAAGATCTTGACCAACTGAAACTGGTTGTGACGGCAAAAGAATTTTACAACCAAGTTCAAGAAGACGCTGAAGAGGAAAGCAAGCTGGCTAAACGAGGGAAGCAAGTTCTTGATGATATTGAACCAGAGGGCGAGGCTGCTGAACCCGGAGATTGCGGGAAATTGATAATGTCCAATGGGTCCCTTGGTGCTGAAAGTTCATCATCAGCCGAGTCAATTGCTGAAAATAAACCTGATCTAGAATTCAGAACTATACAAAAGATGGAAACGCTTGATGCATACCCAGAAGTCTATAACTTGGAGCGCACACGTGAAAGTAATGGTGCACTTCCATGTGAAGATGGAGTAACAGAAAAAACAGATAACCTTAGTTGCTCTTTGCAAACAGAAAGAGATGATACTCATGTTAATACTCAGGCTCATAGTGACATCTCTTTACTGAGAAGACTTGCTGCAATTGTTGGGGATGAAACCAAAAGTGAGTGGGGCAATCCAAACCAGCAAAGAGCAGATGCCCTGGAGTCTCTGCTCGAGTTATGTGCTCAGCTACTAAAGCAGGACAAAGTTGAAGAGCTAGCCGGTGTGCTAAGACCATTTGGAGGAGATGCTGTCTCATCTAGAGAAACAGCAATTTGGTTGACAAAGAGCCTCATGTCTGCACAAAAATTTAATGGAGGTACCTAATCTTTGAGAGATGATCGGCATTAATTAACTAATTAATTGCTTTAAAAGAATGTGGGATTGAATGTGTGGAATAAAGTGTATATCTTCCACATTGTTGGTTTGAATGATTGATAGAGGCTTGGAAAAACATTTAGCACAGATTGTAACTTATCATTGGCTTTGAGGGGGAAATGAAGAGAAAAAAGTTTTGTACGAGTATTTTTTTTCTTTTTTTTCTGAGCAATGTGATACTTCAGATCGTTAACTCATAGAGTCGCAGTAAAAAATGTCTGGTGGGATACAATCAGAGCTAAAAAAAAAACCAAAGATTCTTGATTTGACGGGCCAATTTTTTATTTTTTTTTCTCTCAGCAAGGTATAATAGATATCATTGCTAAATAAGAAGTCTCACAGATATTTGGTTAGGAGGTCCCAAACAGATGGGGGATTCCTGACCATAGGAAAATACAAGACAATAAACTAATACTAAAAGTAAAAGAGTAGCCGATCGAAGTCAATCTAAGCTTCAGACAATTTTCAAATATTTTCCATTTCATGGCAGCAGAATGTGTAATATGCTTTTGTCTTTTTGGTTAAAGCAAATTTTGTTGGAAGGATCACATGTTAGATGCTTGTCAGTCAACTTTAATAGAATGTCTCATCCCATTGTTTTCCGAACACATGAACACTAATAACTTCATCATTTACAACTTATTTCTCGGCCATCTCAATAATTTGTAGGCACAAAACTAAGGTAAAAATCAGCAATGAAGTCTTTTTTTTTTTGCTAAATAAATCAGCAATGAAGTCACTCATGTATTGTATCGTTCTAACAATAAGGGGAAACATACTCATTTTGTAGTTAAGGAGACCTTTGAGGAGAAGCTTTAACTTATGGCACTTCACGTTTTCTTCAGATGCATCTATGACAGACACGTACTGATATGGGACGGGTTCTTTTTCTCTGCCAAACTTTGCTTCTCCGAAACCTCAGCTTGCCCATTTAGAAAGAGATAGATAGCAGCAGGTGAGGTAAAGAGGTGGTATGTCTTTGTATTTTAAATGGGTTTATTTATGTGTGAAGATCCAACAAGGTAATGAGAATCACCAATCACCATCGGCAGACCTCCTAAATCCCAATCATGATAATTTAAGGCAATCTCTTGAAAAGATTACTACACCCTCAGTGAAGGGGCGATTACTTCCTAATCAATGAGGAATCCTAAGCGGTGTGCTCCTGTGGTTCATACAATGAGGTTGTTCTATGGGTCCTACGAGCCGTGACTCCAAAGCAATGAAATCTGTCGTGGCAAAGTTTCGCATATCCTATTTATTAACTAGAATGTCGAAGAACGCTTCACATGCCACTCCGAGAGAGCTATATAAGTCTCATACAAGCAGAGTCCTACAACAAATCCATAGTTTCCCCGTTTCCCTCTCCGGCCAACAAAATTGTCCCAGAGAAATGGCAGGGCTATGTTCATCTGCTGTCCACATTCTTCTGCTAGTTGTTGTGTTATTCTGTTATGTGACCAAAGTTATGGCGCAGGACTTTGGCATTGCACCTCTGGCAGCGTTGGAGACTGGAGCTGGATCTTCTCTGCCGGTGTCAGGAGCAGTGATCTCTTCCTCTATGTTGGCCACTTTTATTGCCCTTTTACTGATGTGAATCTGGAATTTTCGGGTTCTGATGTTTTGAGTGGAGATGATAATATATGAGCTGTTGGGTAATAGTAATACCTTGCCACCTTGCATGTTGTTTGAGAAAATTTGCTAAAAGTGGTCTGAAATATTAATATATAGAATCGCTACCATGACTATATATGATTTTCTCTAAATGCAATAAAGGTTGCTGAATAAGTATATGGATTTAAAATGTGGACGTAATTTCCACATTCTTGCAATCAGTGAGAATTTTTAATAAAATTTGAAAGTAACGTTCTTTTATTATTATTATTTTTAAATTTTTTTTTTTTATTTTTTCTGAGTTTTTTTTTTAAAAGAAGAGAGAGTAATTAACCACTTAGGCCCAAAATGCCGATGCACCGTTAGGCCCAGAGTAATTAACCACTTGGGAGGAAATTACCATCCTTTAGCGGGCCCAGTTTTCTTTAAAGTTCTAGGCAAGTCGACATAGGCTGTGTTTGCATTGTAAAATTTTACACTTCCTAAAATTTTAACACAATAAAATATTACAATATAATCTCTCTCTCACCCATCAAATCATTACTTTTCACTACAAAAATATAAAAAATTACCTCTCTTCACTTTTTTATTAAACTCAATACATAAAATTTTACAAAACAAACCCACCCATAGATTCGCGAAGTCCATTTTTCGTCTGCCACGTGTCGGAAAAGGTTATTCGTCTCTAATCTCTCTCACCGACCATCTTTTCTGCACGTTAGTTGCACACGCTTACTAAGACACCCGTTTCACACTTTACAAAGGAGACTTACGCTGTTCCTAGCCGTTTCCGCCCAGTGCTCCCAGTAGGGTGTCCACACGCCGCGCAAATCACCTTATAAATACTGGCCTCTTCGGCGATTCTCTCAGAGCAGCAGCAAAGACCAAGGTTGAAAACTTGAAAGGGTTCTTGATCAATCTCTCTCTTAGCCTAATATATTTTTCTTATAATCTCATTTCTTAGTTGAAGATCACCCGACTTGGATTCCCTCCTAACAGGAATTACCTAATGATTTCTAATAGGTCATTGGATAGATGACAACACATTAATGAATTCATCAAATGGTCTATATTAAAATATAAAAAATATAAAATGAAAAAAAATTATGGATGTGATATAGACCATTAGATGAATTCACTAATATATTGTCATCAATCTAATGAACTATTAAGACCCATTAGGTAATTCCCTCTTAAAAAAAATCATTTCCAAGATCAGGCCCAAGTTAGCATTTCCAAGGCATTGATGCTCGTCCTCGTGGTAGCGGTCAGCTCAGCGGCTGCGATGGTCTCGGCTCTGGACAGCGAATTGGCGCCGGCGCCCACCATGGAGGCCGGAGCGGCTTCTATGCCGGTCTCTGTTGTAGTTTTGGGTTCATCCCTCGCCCTCTCTCTTCTTGCTTTGCTCAAGCTCTGAGTTCTTCCACTGCGGCTGTAGCTGTTTTGGCTACAAGGCATTGAACGTGATATAGATTGGAGTTTTACTTAGCAGTTTTGTGTTAAATATTTGATTGTATTCGCTTAATTCTTTGTTGTTCTTGTCACGGAATTAAAAGTTTTCTTTTGATTATCCATTATCAAGACTCTACGTATTAATTGTATATGTTCGTAGCCCAGATTATCATTTCTTTAGAAATAAAGCTAATATTGAGGGGCGATTCCCCACTATTACCCAGTTAGAGAGCGCTAATATAAGCCGACTCCTTACGGAAAAAGATGATGGCGGATTGTGAAAGCGGGGATCATTTTGCCGACATGTTACCAATTATAGCAGGATTTCAAAATGATTAACCCATTCGATGGAAGTCTATGGGATGACAATAAAACTTTACTGCCTCGTGAAGTCTAAGAAAGTCGAAGAGTTGTAATGCCACTTTCAAATAAGATTTGAGGTCGCTTTAGTCTGTTTTCTAGTGCTTCACATGAAACAATAATTCACTTATCTAAAAGTTTTTCTTTATCCGTTTATTATAGTTTTTTCCTCTATCCCTCTCTCTTCAGGCATGTTTCTAATCAAAGTTTGATCTAAACGAACTTTATCTAGATTAATATGGAAACTAATCTGAAAGGGTTGTTGGTCTAGTGATTAAGGACTTGAGTCTTAGTAATTTGTTTCCTTCAAAATCTTAAATTCAAAATCTCATAATTGCTGCCCACTCAGTGTTAGACACCGTATGAGAAAATTTAGAAAGGAATAATAACGATCATCGCGCATCTTCTTCTTCTTCGAAATCCAAATACCAATTGTCAGAAGTTGTTCTCACCCCCCTCAAGTTGGGCTGGCTTCAATTTGGGACGGGTTGATCCCGAGCCTCTACCAACCCAATCGTATAGACCAAAAACCAATCCATTAGAGATCGCTCAGATAGAAACAAGACGTCAGAGATCAACCCCGTAATGTCATACGTTTCCTGATGATCAAAGCCATATGCAGTGCACATGGAGTTCTGTTCAGTAGGTATGGCCCCTCATTCCCGCTGGCCGCGACCACCTGGCAATGCGCCAACCGACTTGACACCGAAACGGCAACCCACATTTAGCAGCGTGTCTGGTCCCCATTTGGCGCCGACCATGTCCGCTGACCTGTTACCCACCAAAATTTACAGCTGTTCGGCTTACCGTATAGACATTCCTCACATATGTATGTATATATATCCCTTCTTCAGTTCTTCCACTCACATTTCAGCAGCTCAGGTCGTAATTTAAGGCTTAAACGATTTTGTAGTATTTTTCTTGGTACTTGAGGGATGGCCCAATTCAGCAACTCCAAGGCCTTGACGCTTGTCTTCGTGGCTGTCATCTGTTGGATGGCTGCTGCTACAGCATTCGCGTTGGATAGCAGCACGGCGCCGTCGCCTGCTCCGTCAATGGACACTGGTGCTGGGTTTTTTACTCCGGTTTCTGGCGCTGCAGTGGGATTCTCTATCGCATTCTCTCTAATCGCCCTCTTCAAGCAGTGAGCACCGACACGAGACGACTCCGCTACACAGATCGATGTCCATGGTTTGGGAGTGCCTGGGTGTATTGTTTTTTTTTTGTTACGTGTTGAAACGATTTAATAATAAATTCTTTTTACGTAAATTACGATTTGTTCTTGATGATCCTTATAAGTCATATTTCCAAATTACACTAAAAAAAGGGTTTCCAGAGGCGGTCTGAACTGTTGGGTGCTACAAACAGCAGCCTTTTTACACATTGCTAGAAGCGGACATTTACCAGCATTTTTTGAACAACTGCCGCTAAATCCTAAGTATTTAGCAGCGCTTTTTAAAAGACGCTGCTTAAACCCCAGTTGAAGGGAAGGTGCTGAGAAGCATATGGGGCTTTTCCACCCTAGACACTGACACGGGAGAATGTTTGTTGTATTGATCTTCTTTGATTGAAAAATCGATACCCTTACGCAGTTATGCTATACACTTATTTTTGGGGGTCAGTAAATGCTCCGAACTTTAATATAGTGACTTCCAACTGAATCAGATGCGCATATTCCACCACAAATGGGTAAAAAAAATCGCCAAAAAAGAAAACGTAGCACAGCTTCTTCATTTTTAAAAGCCTATATATATCCACTTAGTTGTAACTCACTACATTACAATGTTGAAGCACATGCAGAACAGCTCTTATGACGTATTGATTCTTCCTAAGCATCTATAGATCCATTTGACAGCCCAAGCCATCTTTCAAGAAGCAGTGCCTTTGGACTGTTGAACATCGTTACATCCTGTTCATGCTCTGCCACGATGATACAGGAATCAGCTTCCAGAGACGAAGCAGAGCTCGTATCCTTTAACAACGAATCCTTTGGAGAACTTAGCATCTCTGTCGTGCACTGCACATCTGGCGCTATGCCAACTTGATCTATATCATGAAGTGCGGGCGATAAATACTTCGCTACTGTTACAAAGAGGGCTGACCCATCGTGGAGCTCTGTGACACTCTGCAGAAACAGAGAGTCAGGATTCACATGCAACATAGTCTCAAACAATTATGGGGTATGATGAATTTAGCTTGACAAAGGTGGTTGTAGAGTTTGGAAATCAGAACTTAAAATAGCGTGATCGACATATGTTGCAGAGGCTCAGGAAAAGGGGACAGGAGCGGTTTTAGTGTTCGCATCTTTCTATTGAGCAGTGCAATTATCTTATCAGTATACGCTTGCCGAATAAGGACTAAAAATACCTGAATTTTTCCTTTCCCAAAGGTCTTGTGCCCAACTAGTATTGCCCTGTCATTGTCGTGTAGTGCTCCTGCCAAAATCTCGCTTGCACTAGCGCTTCCCTCATTAACCTGTTTCAAGAGGTGGTAACTCTATAGTATAGGGGGTGGTGATTTATAAAAGATTCCCTATGACCTTCATTATCTCTTAGTAAATACTAAGAGCCGACAGGCATATGATACCAATTTCAAATGTATAAGGATGACCCAGAACACTCCATATATTTTTCTGAAAATGAGAGGATAAAACAATCAGCTTAAACGAAATCAACTGGGTTTATGCAGATCCATTCGGTTGGCCCATTTCATTTTTGTGTGGAAGGTACCCAACTCCAATTCAGTTCTGATTTTTATTCCGGAAAAAAGCAAGACAAAAATGAAATTAGATACTTACAAGCACTACAAGGGGATCATAGGTGATCGCATGGCCATTGACCATGTTGATGGGTGACATATTTCCTTCCCGGTCAATTGTGTTTACAAGAGTCTCATCCCCATCAAGCCATATTTGAGCAACATCAAGTCCGGCTTTTACCAGCCCCCCCTATAAAATGAGTTAAAAGAAAAAAAGAAAAACATTATTGGAGGTCAGAAAATGATCTTTTGTTAGGTTTTCCTGTTGCAAATAAGGAGAGGAAATTACTGGATTGTTCCGCAGATCAAGTATGTATGACTGTACGTCCTGACTTTCCATTTCATTAATTGCATTTTTCATATCAGCAGCAGCAGTCTGTCATCAATCATATCCTATTTCTTAATCACCCACCATTGAAAACACTGGACAACTTCAAGAACTGAACCAGTTGACTTTAGGATAATAGGCCAAATCATAGAAAACTAGCAGCATCCGTGAATTCTTCATTATCTCTAGTCATAGCTACCTGAGAGAAAGCTGAGAGCTTCACACAACCAGTTTTTGTCAGACGGCCATCTGATGTTCTATGGGGGATTATGGCACTGGATATGGGTGAAAGCTTAATGTACTCCCTAGGCAGTTTGACCTTCAATCAGATGAGGCAAGTGTCCAGATTAGTTCATTGCAGCATACAATCATATTGTGCGCATATAAGCAGCCAGGGCAGATGCACGCTTTCATATGAAACTACCAGTTGAGTCCTTTCTGTTTGGTCAGGAAGAAATTGCATTACGCAAGAAATTACACCAACACGATTCTATATAATGAAATCCTTCATTACCTCTCTGATGCTAGAACCACTTCCCAAGTCTCGGATCTGGAAAACAGAACACGATATTAGTGGACGTATATGCTATTGTTATGTAGATCAGATTACAGCTCAAAGTATGGTAGAAACCGCAGCCATTCTCTACCTAAAATATATTCATATCAGTTCATAAGCACCACGAAATTGAATAATCTTGGATTTTCATTTCTAGCCTCGTTTCCAATTGGCATCTGGCATTTAAGTGTTGCATGCTTGTCCACAAGCACTATCAAAATAACCTGATTAGATAAAGTTTGGCACTTCAATTCTTGCACCACTTGAGGCAAATCATCCCTGGCAAAATATTCAGCTGGCAGGCACTCACTAACGTACATGAAACTTTGGAGTTGGATGAAAAATAGAGGGGAAGATTTTGTGTAGCTCTCAGAGGATGCTGCATCGCATCGAGTCTTCTGTAACCTATATATGATGAGTCAATTTTGTCCAAGCTCCATATCTGGGATACAGGGAAGCAGTATAGGACGTTGTTCTGCTCTTCATACAGACAGTAAAACTACTGCCAAAAAAAGAAAGATAAATGGAACCTACTAGTTCTCCAAATCTAAAAGGCCTGATCATATCATTCTAGAAAGCAGTAGAAAGTTGAACCTTGGTTATATAAATTCAGCATTATCAAAAGGTAAGAAATAAAAAGTGCTGAAGACTTCAATGAGCACTTTGAAATGGTGTAATAATTTGTCACTATAAAGAGAGAGAATGATAATTACAGTGTTGAGTTTTACTGTGACAGCTGTTCCAGCACACCCTCTAAGCTTCCGTGCAGCTGCTTCGCTATCAAGGCCATCAACCCTCTTCCCCTGAAATTCCAAAGACAACATTTTAGACCTACAATGACATAAGTGTGATAAATATTAGGCTTTGGAAAAATTAGGCCCTTTGTAAGAAACCATCTTACCTCTCCATAAAACATTGTGCTCTCTGTATACAATCAAGAGAGAGAGAAGATCAATAGAGCATTATATATGAATAACTGCTGAGATGCAAAGAAAGTACTTAGGGTTGGCTTCGCTATTTAAGCAGTTACAATGGAAGTAGTTGAATTGGTACAAACTGCCAATTCCTGTAAATAGTATTAGAATGATTAACTGCCGTAACTCTCCAACAGTAGTGCGTGTAAAGCTCCTAGAACTCTGACGCTATCAACAGTTGGCATATGAAAGATACCATTTTCAATTTTCCGACACTTTCAGAAAGTCATCTCTGATATTCCCCCATAGAGGCAAAGACCATTTGATTTTCTGTGCTAAAAGAAGAATCTAAGTTATATAAGCAAAGAAATTCAGCCATCTAAAGCATGAGAAAATGCTAACTTTATAAACCAAAAAAGAGGTTTTCTATTGAGAAAGCTTAGAGCATAAAACTTGGAGGCAACGGCAGTAGTGTAACGTCCCCTTATTCTTAACTGAAAGATCTCAGACGGTTTTGTACCATTAATCTCAATCATAACCGAGAGAGAAGTGAGAACCTCTCGCGTCCGTGAAACAGGAAACGCGACGGTGAGAGACTCAGCCAGAGCCGGGGAATCCCAGCAGACCGAGCCTAAAGCAGCGGCCGCGGCGGCAAACCCGTAAATCCCTTTTCCGAAGGATCCGAACAGTTCTTGACTACCGAGACGTTGTGTTTCAGACTTCGGTTTGTACCAAGCAGAGGGCACAAAGGACTCACTCCAGTTCTCGCTTCTTCGACGACTGAGGCATGAAAGTCTCTGAGAACGGCTTGGCCTTGAAGTGGAACTGGGGAGTTTGGTTGAGATTGATCAGCTAAGAGTTGGTTTGAGATCCAAGTTGCGGCACAGAGCAGAATCCATTCTCAGTCTGCAGCGGAACAGGGGAAACAGGGTCCAACACCGACGACCGTTATTTGTTGTTGGGATTCTAACGGGGTCCCCACAGGAATCTCCTGACTTGTGGCTCTAAGAACCATTGCGTGCGCGGTATCTTTAGTGGAACAATTTCATTCCATTTAAGCGTTTCAAGCGTCCACGCAATCTCCCAGCGACAAAAACAGGCATTCCAACTGTCAAGAATAATGTTATCAATTCAGACATTTGTCTATATATTTTTTTTCAAAAAAAAAATCTCTTTAATATTACTTATAATCTATATCAACTAAAAATTTAAATATTCTTTATAATTTATAATTAAGAGGAATATTAGCATATAAAATGAAAAAAAAACATTTTTATTCCAAACATACACGTATTCATTTTTGAAGTAAAGCCTAAAGTTCTTCCTGTTTTTGAAATTTGGATAGCTGGGCTGACCCAACTATAATACTAGTCGAGAGGACCAATCAGGAATCTGACGGCCCAAAGATGATCCAGGCCGATCGAGTAGAGATCTGTTCAACCAAGGATAATAGCATGGGCCCATTCACAGTGTCTACTATGACTTGTATGACAATAACTTGGGCTTCTTTTGCCTTTTCTTTTTTGGCAAAATTGGGCTTCTCAAAGGCTATGATGGATCACCGGCCCATCACTTTCCAGACAGATTAAAGAGAGCTTGCACTTCTCTCCTGCCATATCAAAATGTATACGTAAAAATTGTATGAAGGGGTGGTAACTGGTAAAGTAATTTTTTTTTTTGTGACGAGTAGAAACTCATGATGAGCTCGTAAAGCTAACTGGAATGGAATCTATCTAATAAGTTGATAGATCGGTGCAGCCTCTAAATTATACCGATTAGATAAGTTCAACTTTACAATATAAGCGATAAAATAATTTGGCAACTCACAAAGAGCTAAAAAAGAAGGGCTTGTGTATATTGGTAATTCTACTGTTTCTCCGCAGAGTTGAAGGATCGTTATCCTCCCTTTTCTTTAAACAATAAATTCGAGCGCAATCATTGGAACCCTGCCCTTCCTTTCTCTTTTCCATATAGGTAGCCATTAATCCATTCAAGGCAAGAGAAATTAATGTCCGTTCTGTATTGCCTGTTTTTTATAATGCCATAAACCCCCCCGCCACATAAATTCTCATAGACAAACCTACGAGACTCGATCGACGTTGGTGTTGGGTACCGTGATCTAAAGAAGGGGGAGTGATTACTGCACATGATTTCTCATAGAGAATGTCAGTAAAATGGGTTGGGATTCCAAATCCTAACATCTCATGTAAGGACATAAACTTGCGAAAGGCATTTGTTGGAGCAAAAGCTGTCTGAGTTTAATCATCTTTCCTTCATTTAGAAAAAAAAAGGTGAGGTTGTGATTGGATTTCGCAAAGTTTTATTGATAGAAAGGGTATGGGAAAGCGGGGGAGATAAAGACATCCTTCATTCAAGGTGAGAAAGAAAGATTAAAAGAGAAGAAAAAGTGTTTCCATATCCAATGAAGGACCCGTAAAAATGAAAGGCCTGGGGCACAAAAATGAAGGTGCTCCCCATTTTCTTAGTAAAAGCGAAACCTGTAGCCAAAAAAGACGATGCTACTGCTACCCATCATGTTCAGCAATGCATTAATTATATATTTGATGAATTGGTGAGGAGAAGTTGGGTTTCCATTTTTGCTTTTGAACATTTCATCCCAAACAACATTGACGCGCGACCAGAAACGGGAAGGATCCAATTAATGAGGCTATGCTTTATGGGTAAGAGGAACCACTTGTTAGATACACCTAACTCGATAGAAACAATCTTGTTGAGTGTTTACAATTCGCATATAAAAAAAACTTTACACTCATGAAAATTAACAATACCCCCAACATGAACCGAGAGCTGACTCAGCGAGGAACATTACAAGAGAATTAAATACTATCCTTAATGTCAAGTATATACGGACCCTATTGGTGGTTCAAATATTAATAAGAAATAGTCTTCTTCCTTTTTTTTAATGTAAAAGTTAAAACTTAAATGATTAATATGAATATATACCTTTCGTCATTAAGACATCGCGTTTTTTCGCCAATACGAGTAATTTCTTGATCTTCTAAACATAAAGAAATAGTTTGTTCTAAAAGCACTAATTCAAGTACTACTAAACTTTACAAGATTTCCATTTTCGTGGATTTATTTATTAAAATGGGTTCAATATTAGGGATTATAATTATAAAATTACACGTAAAAACTAGTCAATTCGATGAGCATGCCGCAACAAAAGGATGGCCCCCAATGCATTTCATTCTTTCTCCGCACAGTTGTACGTCCATGTACCAGTAGAAGATTCAGCAGCTATTGCTGCCCCTGCTATTCCTGTGTTCCTTCATCAATCTAGGTTCGGTTAGGCTCAACTATTGATTCTGGCGGGAGAATTAAGCATTTCTTAATTTCTCTCTCGCAAATTGATTTTCCTTGATATCTAACATAATGAATGAAAGGATCCTTATGCTCGCCTTCTAATGGGCTAAGTTACCTTTCCTTTGTCTTTATTTAGTTTAGTAAAAATCACAACACTTTCGGCTTTTCTTGAACGAATTTCATGATCCTCTATCACATTTTCGTCGGTCACTCTTTCCTCCTGTTCCAAAATCCTTTAAGCCGTATTCACTAATTGTTCGAGTTTGCAAACTGTTTGATAACTTGTAACATTGCTTGACCTATCCCCAGCCAATCGTTGTGTCTTGATGACACGTCTCAAAACTTTTTATGCCCTCACATTCACGGATCAAAATTATTAAAGTTAGAGCTCCACATTGATGAAGCAATGTGAATTATTGTATTCAATGACTTATAAATAAAACCTTTATGTAACCTCATCAAATATAAGTGAGAAAACCAATAAGCACAATTGGGCATTCCCATAGTAAATATCTCACTTATCAGTATAAATAAGTTTTCTTTAGTTAAAATTTTTATTTCTAACATGATATCAAAACAAGGTTTTCGACATTAGTCTGGTGACCTTCTGAAACTTCCCGGCATCAGTTCGGCGACTTCCCGGCATCAGACCGGCGTTATCTTTTTTCCCTTGAATTATTTTTGTAACTCCACCTTGAGTTTGCGGGGGAATATTAAAGTTAGAGTCTCACATTGTTAAAGCAATGTGGACTATTGTATTCAGTGGCTTATAAATAAAGCCTTTATGTAACCTCATCAAATATAAGTAAGAAAATCAATAAGCCCAATTGGACATTCTCATAGTGGATGTCTCATTTATCAATATAAATAATTTTTCATTATTTAAAATTTTTATTTCTAACAAAAATACCCATCCCAAGACATAGGCAAGCTCTAAAACGTCAATACAATTTGGTGCCAATCATAAAACGGTTGCTGGCATACCATTAATACACAAATCAAACAAGCAACATTATGGGGTCGTGGATATATAAAAGCTGCGATGCTAACGTGATATGTTTCTGTCTGTATATACATAGATGTGTACAAAATGCTAACCCCAGTTGCTTCCCACATGCTACAAGGCATCACATATGAGGTCCAAGAGCTTGCAGAACATCTCATCTATAATAGAGCGAAAGCGAATATTAATTCGCAGAAAGGCTTTAGTAGGCTAAACAAAATAGGAAAGAAAGATGGGCTTTAATCGGACTGTGCGGCCATACGGCTATGCCGATGAGAGGGGAATATGCTCCGCTTTTTTTGGGACATTATTTGGTTTATTGCTGCAGAAATTGAATTCCCATACCATGTTGCCGGCAGGGATTGTAAATGATTATATATGACGGAAATCCGTGGCCCGTGGGTGTGGAGATGGGTGGAAAGTCCAAAAAGCAAGAAAAAGAAATCGAAAGTTTGAAGGCTGGTAATATATGTGACATTTGGGTTGGTTTCCACTCATTTTCTTAACAATGGAGAGGTTGAGAAGTATCGCCGATCACTGGAGGGGGTTTAATGGTCGGTAGTGAATTAGGTTTTGGTTAATAAGAAGCGATGTCACCGAAGATTAGAATAGGTAATCGCACTAGTGTTTGTTTCTCTTTTCTCTCTTTTCTGAGCAAGATCGACTCGATCGTGATTTTGACGTTCAAGATGGAAGCTATCTGCAAGAGTTACTGTTTTGGGGATCAAGAGTCTCGATGAGTATTAATAATCCTTCCATTGGTAGCTATGGAAGCCGATTATTGCGTTAGATTGTACAGTAGTTCTCTTGGCGGTTTGCGGAGTAAATGCACAAATTGCTTCTGATCTCTTCCTTATGCACCCAAATAAGAACAATATATGGTACAAAGAATACGTATCTTTTCCTCCATTCCTTTTCTCCCGGCCCTCTTCTTTTTCGTTTAAACTTTTCCAATCATTGAGCAAGATAAAAAGAAAACTTTTGTAAATTCAATTTTTGTGGTATATATAATTGAAAACCCTTTTTACTCTAAATATTATCGGTTTATGAGCCTAAACATATTATTTTTTGTGATTCTTCCGTGTAATTATAAGAAATCTTGGCATTAAATAAAGATAGGATTAATATTGGCTGATCTAGGGGTGGTTAACGATAATGTAGGTGATGGTTTGACAAAAACCGTCATCGTCACCGCAATTGACGGAATCACATAATTGACACGGTCACCACACCGCTAAGGCACAATAACCGCTCTTGCCGGTGATGGTATTAACGGTAACGGTTATACGATAACTGTTTAAACCGTATAACCGTTGTGCAAAAAAAAAAAAGTTTTTTTCTTGAGTTTTTTCATTTTTTTTACTATTTTGGGCTATTTAAATTTCCAACTTATTATCATAATCAATAATCATATCAAATGGACAAATATCAGAACATATTCAAATATAATATCATAATCATTAACAATCATAACAAATATAAAGTTGTCCAAAAATATAACATAATATCATATTCAAACATAAAGACTAAAGTCTAATAAAGTATCCAACAATGTGACATAAACCAACTAACATATTCCAACAAAAACCCAACAAAATTATTTCACATAATCAATAATCATCTCAAGTCTCAACTAGGGGTGGTTAACGGTAGTGTAGGTGACGGTTTGGCGAAAACCGTCACCGCAATTGACGGAATCACATTTTTGACACCGTCACCGCTAAGGCACAATAACCGCCTTTACCGGTTGCGGTAGCGATTTTAGCGGTTAAAACGGTAACCGCCGGTGTAAATGAACACCCCTAAGCTGATCGATCAGCTCCATTGCAATTTGCAGAGGCGACTTTTTGAACGAACGTTTCATATTACAATGTTCCGTAAAGAGACGAATTGTGGACTGTGTTTAAGAAGAAGAGAATAGCACCTAGTCAAGGCACTTTCTTCTTTGGCTACCTACATGACTACCTTTTGCATTCATGATCATACGTACATTCATAGGGGCATATAGCACCAAGTATATGCCCGTTATGCATATATCATTTAGACATAATCTACTGGTTGTAGGGTCTCCCTGCGTCAGTGAGACCCGTGGTCTTTTATTCCAATTGTCTGGAACACTGCAATTGGTGCCCCTATCCCAAATTTTAGGGAATTTAGATGGTATTTCATCCCTGCACATGATATGCAAGTACAATAGAATACTCGTTAATAATTCAAACAAAAGTTTATTCATTTTGTATACTAACTAGCAAAAGTAGTCATTTCTAATTACATTAATTTCAGCGGATAAATATATGAGTATCTCCAAGATCATCGATGTGTTTCTTTAGTCAGAACTTATCACGAATATTAATAAAATATTATATATGGTGTCAAACCAGGAGATTGAAAGCATAAGGGTGCAATATTAGCTCCATAGTGGCTCCTGATCATGATCATTTGCAAAAGCAAATGACCAGTAAAACGTGATGCTTTTCCGAGAATATTTGAAATATATTTTTGGGTATTTTAAACACTCCCTAAGTTCTCCTTAAGTTTCAGTTTTTGTTGCTCTGGCCTGATTAATTACTTAGGGTTTCTGTTTGTTCAAATGTTTAATTACTAGCAACTCCCTCTCTCTCTCTCTCTCTCTCTCCCCATGATGGTTTTCTTTGCGTAACAAAATACACGGGTCGACTTATTTTGCTTTATTCCTTTCCTTTCCACTGTCTTTTATTGCATACGGCGCTATCTTCAGTGATAGGATCCTTCTAGGAAGGTGATGAAAGTGGTCTTTTGAAAAGAAAAGGCTTCCCCTTTAATTCCTTATTGATCTCTGGTTTTTGGTAAAGATATAATGATCCTGGGACGTACTTATCATCTAGAGAGAGCCCTATAATAATCCATAGTTGCCATGAGATGACCCACCAAATTAAGCATCGATCCAAATAGCGCTATGTACGTGATTACTCAGTAATTATACCAAAGTCTAATTCCATTGATCAATGATGTTATTTGCAACCCAAATATCTGGTGCATATAGCTCCTTTCTCATGCGTTGGGTATTGGCATATATTAATTAGATAGGATTACACAAAACAATTAAATCAATAAAAATATATGTGCAATGAGTTATTGTTATGAATCTGCAAACAAGTTGCTGTGATATTTAAGCGAATGCGTTAAGTTCCGTCGTCTCGATCGGCCGTTTACAATTAGAAGATAAAAACAGGTTTTGAGCCTCAATTTTTATATAATTTGTTTCGAAAAGGCGAAAAGGATTTGCAATTTCCTGCACCCACTTAGTTGCTTGATCCCCTTTAATTAGTCCAGCAGGTAGCTGTAACTATCAATAACTCTCCCGCGTGGTCAACTAATCGTCTAATTCCGAGCTTATAGCGGATGCAAGCTCTAGCAACACACTTTACCTAAGTTTCTTTCTTCCCCATTCAGCCCCACTGAGAATATGAATAACCCAAAAGAAATAAAGTCGCCACCGCGCGCGCGCATCATCACAATCTACAAATGACACAGAAAATGAGTGAACCAGAAAAAAAAAGACCCACTCATTATCACAAGCTAGCTATCCTGCCAAGTTGAAAATTGCATGGAATCCTTTCAATACTTTGAAGTACTTGAAAAGGTTGTTGTTTGGATCATTTGCTTCTGATGAGTGTCATTGGCTGCGGCTTTCTTTGGCTTTATATAATATAATTGTTTATCTTTGATAGGATCTTCTGTAAATAGACCTTGATTACATGCCCCATGTAGCTCTTTCAAACTAGATTATACCTATATGATTTGATAGGCATGAACGTCAAACGTAACTTTTATACCCGACTTTGAGCAGAAAGAAAAAAAGCCTAGACTCTCTCTGTCTGAGAAAGGATTCAGTCCAAAGAATTTGTGTTCAAAGTTAATCAAAGGGACGGTCAGGATTTAAAACAATACATCCAAGGGCTAGGATTTGTATTTGTTTCATGTCTCATTAAATGAAGTGGCAATATCTTAACCCTCAGATGTATTGTTTTAAAATCATGACCGTCCCTTTGATTAACTTTGAACACACCCTTTGGACTGAATCTTTTTCCCTCTCTGTCTTGGCTTGTATATCTTGTTGGAGTATGCTTGCTTAATTACTTCCCTTTGAAGATTTCCTCCATATTCCCCAAACAAAGATACCCAACACCTACAACTTGGAGAATCTCCAACCATCAAAGCAAGATAACTTTAGCAGAAGAAAATGGATGAAAGTAGGCATATGTCATGGATAATGATCATGGGAAAAAGAGGGTCGACCCTAGGTATAGTCCAAAAGAAGGATTTTTGTTTCCTTTTGTTTTATTTATTCTATCCTTTTTTTTTTCTTCCTAAATCTTTTCAAAGGTACGTGATTATGGGTCAAGATTATTCTTGCCCTTTTGCCTTTTTCTTTTTGTTCATTGGGGCCTCTCTCAAACAAAGTTGTCTCATATACTTTGAGAATCAAAAGTTCCTCAAATTCTCCTCCTGTACAGTTGGTCCATTTATCACATGATGAGGCCGTAATATGTATATTAATGCCTTACTCTTATATATGGAGTCTCACCTTTTCCACCTGTGTCGATTTTGAAACTTTACATCAATTTAGCTAAGGGAGGTCGTTGTAATTATATAATTTCTATAAGGAAAATATTGAACTTTGAATATATATCCAGTTATATACAGATGATTTCACAAGTATGTATATGGCATGAAGTTAAGTAAATATCTATGGATCGGGGTCATCATAATTTATCTCATCATGTTACATAATTCGAATCAAACTGTCTTCTGTTTTGTACATTTTGACATACGTGACGGCGGCCTGTAGCACGCCCTTTGGCTTTGGGATTAGCAGCAGAGTAGCAAGATCATGATTCATGAGGGGCTGATAACACTTCATGAAGTTCTAAACTTTTTTTTTTAATTATCCATGAAGCTTAAAATTTTGCTTTAGTTAATTGTTGTTTTCCCTTAATGCCCTTTATGATAAACATCATAAACTTGAAATATCTTCTGCGACATGATCTACTCCTTCGATTTGTACTCGCTATGGGTACGTAAAGACTATTCAAATAGACTTTTGTAATGGCACGGACGGGTAAGTCCCATTCTCTCTCCCTCTCTCGTCGTCTTCTTCGATCGTTATTTCCGTAAATATTTCCTTCGTTGTCAAAATAGTACTTTGATATGAGATGGTAGGTGGCTTTTGTTTTATTAGGCAGATCGAGAGAGCGTTTTTAACTAAAGAAATGCAGACATGGGAAGGAAAAGCTAGGGTTGCCAAGGCCCAAGGGTGACAAGCTGTCTCTTTGTACGCGGATGTGAGTACACAGACGAAGTGAATATATATAAAATATTTTAGCAAAAAAAAAGAATATATATAAAATATCCTCGTGTGCAGATCTCTTGGTCTTCTTAACATTAATGTCTGAAAACTGTAGGATATACCCTATACGTAGGAGAGATAACATTGGGAACAGGGAAGAAAAAGAAAGAGTTTTGGGATCAAGTTAGGTTACTAGAAATCTAACGTGTCTATGTGATATAGACTTTCTTTACAGTTCATTTCGTTGTTATGCTATTTTTGAGATGATATATTTTTTTCAAAAATACTCATCCGTTTATAATTCGTATACAACCTAACGGAATTCGTTAAGCTATTAAAAATATCTACGTTATGGCCAATAAAAACAAAATACATGTCCAATTTATTGAGCTGTACAATCCACGTTGTCAACACATTAACCCACGTCGAAAATGTCCCTGCCATGTCATTAAAAAAATCAGTACGGATCCGTACAGTCCACCATCCACCGTCGACTTCCTCTCTCTTTGATTTTTGTTTCTCTCTCCTTCACCACTCATTCTACTTTTTGAATCATCACCACAGCTATTTTTTGACTCGTCATCACTCAAGGATGCGTTCATCACTTTTCCTTTTGACTTGAGGAATGTTGGACATTTTGATCTGACATGACCAAAACCTTGACATTCAAAGCACTTCAGTTTTTTACTCTTGGAGTCATTAGACATGTGTTTGTCCTTTTTGTCCTTTCTGAATCCACTGGAACTACTCTGATTCTTTTCATAGTTCTTATTGAATGATCGCTGACCACTTTTGAGTTTCAAGAATTTCTTTAATTTTTTGATAAACATAGCGAACTGAGCATCATTCAAAACTTCTTCATTTGAGTCAGCTGAGCTCTCTTCTTTGATAGATCTCAAAGCAATGGACTTGTTATTCTTGGGCTGAGGCAAGGATACTTCATACGTCTGTAGAGAACCTACCAATTCTTCAATCTTCACAGTGTCAAGATCATTGATTTCCTCAATAACAGTGACTTTAGATATAAATCTGTAGAGATCTCATAACTTTTCTCACAACTCTACTTTCTAATATCCTTTCTCTCAGATTGTAGCTAGAGTTAACTATGTCATTTAGCTTTGCATAGAACTCATCAAATGTCTCATCTTCCTTCATTCGAATTTCTTCAAACTTTATGGTCAACATTTGAAGCTTTGAGATTTTAACGGTCTTAGTACCTTCATGTGTAGTCTCTAAAATCTCCCAAGCTTCCTTAGATGTTTCACACATAGAAATTCGTTTAAACTTATCAACAAACACAACAGTAAAAATAGAATGTAAACCTTTGTTATTCCAATTACATTCATTGATCTAATTAATAGTCCAGGTGCCAATATCTTTAGGTGTTTTAACACCTTCAACAGTAAAAGAGGGTGACGACCACCCTTTAATACAAGAACTCCAAACTTGTTCATTAAGAGATTTCAAAAAGGTTTTCATGCAAACTTTTCAATATGCATAATTGCTTCCATCAAAATACGGAGGCACTGACAAAGAATGATTTTGAGTCATCTAGACTAAGGGTCAATGACCGAGTTTAGGCTCTGATACCAATTGAAAAATCTAGTTTAGACCCTAACAACACTTAGAGGTGGAAAATATGTGTATTACCTCTACTTAACAAATCAATAACAATTTTAAAACATGTTCTAAAATTGTTCAGCCTAGATATGGATAATAATCAACTCAGTCAACAAATAGGCAGCGGAAAATTAAATAAAATTCAATCACACAAAGAGACAAGCTTCCTTAGATGTAGTCTCTAAAATCTCCCAAGCTTCCTTAGATGTTTCACACATAGAAATTCGTTTAAACTTATCAACAAACACAACAATAAAAATAGAATGTAAACCTTTGTTATTCCAATTACATTCATTGATCTAATTAATAGTCCAGGTGCCAATATCTTTAGGTGTTTTAACACCTTCAACAGTAAAAGAGGGTGACGACCACCCTTTAATACAAGAACTCCAAACTTGTTCATTAAGAGATTTCAAAAAAGTTTTCATGCAAACTTTTCAATATGCATAATTGCTTCCATCAAAATACGGAGGCACTGACAAAGAATGATTTTGAGTCATCTAGACTAAGGGTCAATGACCGAGTTTAGGCTCTGATACCAATTGAAAAATCTAGTTTAGACCCTAACAACACTTAGAGGTGGAAAATATGTGTATTCCCTCTACTTAACAAATCAATAACAATTTTAAAACATGTTCTAAAATTGTTCAGCCTAGATATGGATAATAATCAACTCAGTCAACAAATAGGCAGCGGAAAATTAAATAAAATTCAATCACACAAAGAGACAAGAATTTGGTGACGAAGTGGAAAACCTTTGAAATACCATTCAAAGGAAAAATCACTCCGGGCTAGCAGCCATCTAGAATCCACTAAGAAGAAAACCTTACAAACAGTGATTCAGACACGGGAAACCCCTGTTGCTTGACTCTGACAACCCTGATGTAATAATCTAAGTCTCCCTGCTTAGACCAGCTCCGTGTGGCACTCCCCTCAAACCTTTGAGGACCTTCTTATGGATTCTTCACCGAACACTCTTATTCTTCAGCACGCCTTCAACACCATGAAGGTTACAAAGATGTTTGATCAAAGAATAGAGAAACACATGTCAATCTTGAAGCACAACTCTTATGAGGTTTTTCTCTCAAGGATGGAGGCACAAATCTGCTCAATGGAAGCCTCAATCAGGTTTAGGACGGCCTCCCACGAAACCTAGTAGGGTTTCCTTTGGTTTCATAAGAAAAGTCCAAAATTTGAGTAATTTTGGAAATTCGCTGGAAGTCGCTCTAGCGCTGGTCAAACGCTTACGTTTCTGTCTGAAATTTACACTAAGAGCTCAAGCGCTTTTCTAACGCTGGTCTAATGCTGTGACTCTGTCTGCATTTTTCAATGGTCGCTCGAGCATTTGTCTAACGCTGGTTGAACGTGATGACTTTGTATTAATTTTTCCAAGGCCGCTCGAGCGCTTGTTGAACGCTGGTTGAACGTGATGAAGACTTTGGACAAACCATCAACTCTAACTCTTGAACAAATGTGGGGACCAAAATTACAACTCGATCAAGATATATTTTTACACAGAATTTTGCCAATACAAAAATGCGCTAACACAAACAAAACCCGTCTTCGTTTCCCCTTCCTCAATTTACTGGATGCAGTGCTTGATTCGTTTGGATCAGAACAAACCGTCGTGGGTCTATGGCTTCCAGCTCACAGAGCAAGATTTGCAGGCAAAAGCCTAGCGTCTCGATTCTCGAAGCCTCCTGACAGAGAAATTTTTTTGTAACATTTTTCCTAGAAGTTGAATCTAGCCGGCCCATCACCTAGATGTCGATGGGGGCCTTGATGGGGATCAAAGGTTCTTGTGATTTGGGGATCGAAGGGGACATTTGTGATTTGGGGAAGACGTGGACGTGGCAGGGGAAATTTTGGCATGAGAAATTTGTTGACAACTTGAAATGTACGGGAACCACAGGGACATATGTCCAATCAGCAAATTGAATACATGTTCTCTTTCTATTGGCCATGACGTGTAATTTTTTGATAGCTCAACAAATTCCGTTAGTTTGCAGACGAAAGGGTATTTTACATCACCACAAAGGCAGTGAGATAACAAAATGAACTCTAAAAGCGTATTGAGAAAAAGTCAATAATACAGGTCACGCGCAATATTATAACCTTCTTTTAGCGGCGATCTAGTTCTCAGACATATATCCGAAGTGGTACGTATATACAAACTTCGCACCTAATTTTTCCCGACCATTATGCAAGCACAGTGTGTCACAGGCGGAGGGAGGGGGGCGAACCGGGGCCATTACCCCGGTTGGCTCCCCCCAAAAAAAAATTTACATGTCATTTTTTTTATTAGGTCTGCCCCCCTTGGCCAACTAAAAATTAAACTCGCCCCCCTTGCCTGCCTAGATGAATCAGTCCGCCCCTTAATTAAGGCCCAAGCAGCCTAGTACCTCAAAATCAAACTAAAAGAATAAGCAAAGAGATATTTATTTGTGTCAAAACTTGAAATCCTACCTTAACTTGTTGACGTTGTCGTGAATTTTACGACGAATATTTCCTATACTTCTCCTGAGTCCTGATAATCGTTGTGTGTTGTAATACTTGAAATATATGTTTTCGCTATTCTAGTGCTGCTATTCTTTTTGTTCTTTCGCCTTTTATGTTGGACTTGGTTGAGAATTCGGATATCACAAATGCTGAGAAAAGGGGTGGTGTGCTCTTGTTGAATAAGTGATAATTCAATTATTCAAATGTATTGCGTGTCTATCTTTACCTACTAGAGAATCATTGGTTATATCATTTTATTGTCACTATCATCATCTAATTTTACATGTCCGACTTCTCCACATTTTATGAAAATCCAAAGTTGAGGTAAGACTCATTTTCATCTTTCTTTTGTTTGTTTAGGTCTGATTTTTCATAGCTCATGAGATTAACTTGTTTTTAATTGTCTTTCTCTAAAGGTTGAACTTCTTTTCCATTGTAATTTGTGACGTTTGGATCAAGTTATAGATATATTTTTTCAAAAATTTTAGCCATTAATTTAGCCAGGTAATGGACATTTTGAACTACGATTTTTTTGTTTTCTCATTTTGTAAGGGGAGTAAAATAGTTATTTGGATGTTAAAATTGAACTTTTTGTCCAAATTTTTTTATATTATCATTTACCAAGTATGTATTCCACCTTGCAATTTCGGGTTATTTTATTGTTGATAGAGATTCCACTCCTGAGAAACTCGTGTTCAATAGTACTGTCACACTAAAAAACAGTTATAGCAAGGGTAAGAAATATCTTTATGCCCTTGGAACTTGGATTCTTTTTGAACTTTAGATCCTTTGGCTTCTTTTTCTAATATGTTTCGTATTGCTATTTTTTCTTTCAAAAATAATAGAAACACAGTAATCGTTTATTTTTCTCATTTATGTGTTATGTTTTCTTTTTACAGATCTCAACAAATTCAGTAGGACTTTTTGAGCATAGGGTACATCCTTTCTGGCAATAAAAGTAAGTACTTCATTTATGGAAGTAAATAGTTATATTGCTGAAAATACTTTTGTTTCATTTATGTGTTTTGTTTTACAAAGAATATATATATATATATATAATTTGTTTGTGTGATTAGTTGCTGCTCTATTGGTATCTTGAACAACAAGAATTTAATCTTTAATGTCACCTCTCAGTATCAGCAAATAGTACGGTACGTGTATTTCAATTTTTTTAATATTTTTAGTCCTCAATTTTTTATATTTATAGTGTTAAGACATTTGTTTGCCTTACGTAGTAAAATTTTTTTCCTGTCATTTTTTCTTAAGAGTTTGCCCCTCATTGATTGGGTTTCTGGCTCCGCCACTGCAATGTATGGCATATCGACAGCATCCAGCATTGGTTGTTTCAGACAGACTAGATCACGTACAATGCAACTCTTGCGGTACAAAATTAAAGCATGATATGAGATGGAGATGTATAGAGGAAAGAGGAGTACTGGCTCGAGGGTCAATTCTGGTACATGGTCTCCCCAGCAAATGGGTAGGATATTGATGGTCAATAAATGCTTTAGTTCTGGCTTACTGTTTAGATCGTCTATCTCGTAACATTAGATTACAGAAATCGAAGCCGAAGTAGCCTTCTCAAAGAAAAAAAAGGAACGAACCCGAAGCAGTCAGCCCACATGGTCACTGACTGACAGTGGTCAGTATGTTAACTCTGCGAGACTGCGATGGTCATTGCTTTACACAAAAGATCCATGTTGTCAAGGAAAAAGCGACGCTAATTGCTGAAACCCAAAGAAAACTCCATAAATGAGGATGGTCTGCTTTTCTCATGCTATCCCTCAATAACATTATTAATGTTCTTGATCACATGCAACATGGATCTACAACAAGAATTGCAGGCTGCATTTCACATCTGTTTGAGAGAGAGAGGCGCGTGGTCAAAATATCATTGAGCGGTCATTTCAGTCTACAGTTTATCCATCAGAAGAGATGTTTGTACCACTGTAGGGATCAGTACTTGTTTCGAATTAGCCCAACCGATGCAAATTGGTCTCCGAACTGTTGCGGTTTTCAGCCTTGCTGACCTTTTGAACAAACAGACTCAGAAAGAAAGCTGCCAATCCCCTATATCTGACAAACATCTAGCATGACCAGTACTATTATTGTTGCTTCTGCCATAATATATCTTTCGATCCTGTCTGTTAAATTATATTTACCTTTCTCTCCCATTTTTTTTTTCTCGGCACCCTTTCTCTCCCTTCAAAAGCTAATCATTTGCTTTGAATTTTCCAAACAACAGTGAATCTCAAATGGTATATGTTCCATCCATCGACACTCAAATCTCCCACTAAACAAAGCAAGAGGGTATCGTATGCAGCCTCCAACAAAAGCTGATCTTTATTTTCAGGATGAAAAGACTATCTGAACAGTACTAATTAAAAATATACTCACACCTGTCTTGTTATCCATTTTTCTTGCCAGGTGTCTAGGTTCGCTTTACTTACATCCTGCACTGCCCTTATGTCAAATTTATGAATTGATGAATACACGTCGAAGGAGGATCTAATTAAAATACTCATCAATTATTGGGGCCGGAAGAGAGATCCTGAAAACCATGCCCAGCAAGAAATTAAAAGCTCCGAGGCATCGCCATAGCCAAAATTTAGAAGTGGCAGCCTAAGGCCCTATAAATATTTCAATAAAGGTTCCCTTCTGGTTACCCTTTCCTCCAAAACTCTTGGCGTAAATTACCCTTTTCTTGTAGGCAATCATGGCCTGAATTAATTAACGATTCATCAAATTTGTTCATGCATATTTGTATAGAGATTTAATTTTAGTCATTTATTTGAATCCATTTAAACTTAACCCGTCTGGATTGAATCATTTTCCTATCTGTGTCACATGCATGTATACTTTATACACTTTCCTCAGCGCATTGAGGTATATGTGATATATGAGCTCCAGTAAGTGAAGGCTGCGTAATAGACCCTTAAGACATAACTACAGCTTATATTGCTATTCTATGATCTGCACAATTAACATTGTTCTCAACAAATCGCTATCCTGGTGGATAGTTCAATCCACTCATTGAAGACATAGTTTTAACTTTTAGTGATGAGGCTAATCAAAGGTTATGAAGTGGGACAATTGGCTTTTCTGCTTTACGATTGAGAACGCTCAGGAGCACTGATGTGCCCTCTCGGCCATGAAAAAAAAAGGCAAGAAGAAAGGTCTTCCCATCATATTCCTAACAACTCTCTGCGCATTCTATTTACTAGCAGTAGGTATATCTTTGGATTGCCTACGATATTGAAAGCCACTTTCTTTAAAATGTCTTTACATGTTTCAGCATTGTCAATTAAGGACTCGGAGCTGATCGATAGCTGCAGGGAAGATAAATCATGATCAACATCCGTTGAAAGGAAAATGGATTTACAAGCCTGCGGTTGGAGCACTTCTGATCCTAAGATACTAAAGGAAAAGGAAAGAGCAGAAGAAAAAGAAATTAAAAAAAATATCTAAAGTTGGCTCTCCAAGTAAATTTTGAAGCTCTATAGTTCTTAGTAAGAAAGCCAAGTCAATAGTAGTGCAAATGAGGTCATAGCCTTAGATATATAATTCACTAGTTTTGATGCTCATCTCTTTAATATCATTGCATTGACTCATTGTCTTGCTCTACCTCAGATGCTGGTTCTTCTTCCTCATCGAAGCCATCAATGCCATATGCTGCATGGCCGCTTCCGAAAGCCTTTATATGGTCTTTGAGAGATCGCTTGTGCTTGAAATCCGACCCGCAGATGCAATACCAAAGCTTGCCACAGTTTTTCTCATGGGTTCTCCAATCACCCCTAACAGCGAAAGCCTTGCCGCATTTTCTGCACATGAAAGGCTTAATCCCATGCTTCCTCTTGTAATGTGTCTGAAGAGTTCTGAAATCTTTAAGTGGCCTTGCTCTCGGGTGATCAATATTGTTCCTGCACCCTGGTGCACAACAATAGCAAGGAAGCCGAAGCATCCCTGTTGGTTGGGTGCCCCTCAGAGATTCAGGCCCCTTTCTATACTGAGAACCATGCCCCCACATATGCATCTGCAGAATTTTTTCACCCCATGAAAAAATAAAATCTTATTAATATATAGAAATGGCTAAAGTGCTTCCGAGTGTCAAAAGAAATAAAGAAAATGTAAAGCAAATAACCTGGTAAGTCGAAGTTCAAGTTCTTAAACAATATTCAACACACTCATTTGGCTTCTTAGGAAATATATAGTACTAGCTTAACATTTGGTGATGAGGTTAATCAAAGGTTATAATTAGTGTGATAATTGGCTTTTCTGCTTTACATTTGGGGATTTCGTTGAAACTGAGACAGGTGCGAATTTTTGGATTTTGAATTTGTACTGGCTAATAAATTCAAACGTTTGTCACCTAAATAGCATCTAAATTAAAGAAGCTTCGTCCTTCTTCATAATGAACCTTAGTTTAAACTTTATAGCTTGCACAACCCTAAAGGAAAATGGATTTGCTACATTGAATGTGAACGAAAAAGTTGTCCTTGTTCTACACAAATTGTTCGGATGACTAGGTTCTTTCTCTTCAAAACATTTGGGATACAAAACAAAGGTGAAACAAGCTGAGCATAGAAAGACTAAGTCTGGCTCATGGGGTTCCGGAGTTCAGAAGAAATACAGAGATTTAATATCCTATGTATGAGGGTTGACGTGTCCATGTACCGTTTGTTGCAGACTGAAGGTTTACAAAGAGACCTTAATTTGTTCATGGATTAAGAACATGATCTGAGCCTCTGGATAAAGAACTGCAAGATCAGTTCTCCAAAACCTGGCAACGCGTGGACCACAGACTTCAAAGTACTAAAAGCAAGAGGAACATAGCTTGTATTGTTCAATCGCATAAAGGTTAGGCACTGACTACGGATCCAAGTCTCAGTTTAGATCAGAAGAGATTTATTCTATGGAACTTCAATACACAAAAACCATGCAAAAACAAAAGGTAAAAAAAGACGAAAAAACTTGAAGAGGGTAAATCCCAGAGAAATATTAGACAAATACCAATAACATCATGAATCTCCTTTTTCCTTTTTGAATACAAGCAAGAGTAGAGCTGAAGACTCAAATCAGGAAAGAAAGTCATAGACACAGAAGAGGAAGCTCTTATCAGTTCCCCCCCCCCCCCCCCCTCTTTAATTTCCTTAGAAAAGAAGAAGAAATACAGAAAAGGGAGCAGGGAGAAAAATAAAATAAAAGGAGACCTTTTGGAGGCCATGCTTTCATGTGAAGAAACAAACCTGCATGTTGTTGTATCTGTTGAAGGTCTTGCAGCAAACAGGACATGAGAACTGCGTCGGGCCAATCAGAATCTGCGAAGGGGTGGGGATCCAATACTGCCCCTTGTTAAGCCTGTTCATGGAATACCCAGAATCGTCACCATCTCCACGATCTTTTTCAGTGATCTCTGAGGAAGAAGCAGAGAGCATGGAAGCCATTTCAGCAGCACTAGGGCTTGGCAAACCTATGTGCAGTGCAACAGTCACAGCCTCATCACCTACTTCCTCTGTGTGCTTGTCCATCTTGTCCATATCCATGGCAGTGCAATACTCTTCCTTATGATCCGCTACATATTCCCGTTCTTGTTTTGTTGGGCTCAAGCGTAAAAGAGGGAGAGCTTCTTTGAGAGGTGGGGATGTAGGTGGGGTCTGGTAGTGGAAAGAGCTGCTGTTTTGGTTGAGGAAGAAATTGTGAGCATACGGAGGGTGTACTGGAGGAGGGTTTGAAGGTGGGTAATGGTTGAGAGGGTTGAATTTGAACAGACCTGTGAAGAAATTTGAGTAGGGGTCAGCCATGGTGAAAAGGCTGTGAAGGAATGAACAGTTCGGCTTCGGTGGGTTTGCTTTTATAGAGAGACAGAGAGAGAGAGAGAAAGGACTACAAGATGACTGAAGGGAGTGGACGGTGGAGAGTGATTGCAGTACTCAATAGAATGAAAGTAAAGGCGAGTGGAAGAAAATCACCCGGAGAATAATTGAAAATTACTTAAATTTTGATTAGAGTTGGAAGACAGAATCTATTAGTTTTATTTGTATTCTGATTGTAATATCGGGACAGAATCTAGGAAATACCGTTACCAGTCGTTTTGTGCTTTATTAGGTCGCTAGTTTACTCGTAGCACTCTTCTCCCCCCTTCTTTTTGGTAGTCTTAAACAGTCGTTTCAAAGTTTCACTCGTTCTCCATCTCACCCTCCTCCCCCACCCATCCAAAAAGAAAAAAAAAATTATTTCACTCCTTATGTATTACCGTTGCGCTTAATTGGGGCAATCGCATTGATTAGAGTGCCCTTGCACGTACGTCATTATAAATGATAATTTTTTTTGTAATTTAAATTTAGTAAAGTTATCCATTAATTTTCTCTGTGCGTGTGTGATCGAGCTAATTTAGTTTGCAGAATTTTCTGTTCATGTGTGCAAAGAACTTGGAATCGAATCTTCCAGTGTCAAAGCTGCAGGGATCGGAATATATATATAACATAAGCGAAGTACACTTGTGAGCCAAAAATCTTAAGAATTCCTGATCTAATGGACAAAAATTATATATTTGTTCAAGAGCATTTTTGTTCTTGAAAATCAAGATTAGTATGTAACAAAAGATTTCTTCGAGAAACCAAAATGATAGTTTTATTTAAGGGTACGTGCTTTTTTGTTTTTTTTTTTAACTATTATATATCAAAGTCAATGCAAATTCATCCATTTAAATGGGAGGTGATGCGAGATCAGTATCATATTAATTCACTTTTTTTCACTTTATATTTCTTTTTATCTTGTAATCTATCTGTACGGGCTCAGTTATATGTGTAGTCACCTGGCTCATTGTTGGGCAGCAGGATCTTTCACGGTACCATATGGCCATTATCCTAAGAATATTTACTTATTCCAAAGAATTAAATTTATAGGAGATTATACTAATTTGCAGATTGTCCAAGTCTATGATTAATCTGACTACAGTCTCCTAGCTACCGACTTTAGCTTCCGTGTTTATACGCCCCTTTTGTTCTCTACCATATATGTTTCTCTTTTGTCTTAGTAACGCGCGGACTCATATTCTTTGCTCTGGTAGCAAACCATTCATGAGAAAGATCGTAGACATGACAAACCAGGCACGCCATGCTTTCCTGCAAATATTGATATAGATGTAACCTGTACAATATTCACTATTTCTGCACTCCGGCCAGTAGCCACACACCAGCCACCATTACTGGACCTGGAGCTCAAATGGGCAGGTATAACCCCAGAACAGTATGACACGTGCATCAAAATGCACGTTACAAGCCCACCAGTGTTTTCAGGGACAACCAAACAAAGTTGAAGTGTAAAAAGATCATTAGGGCCACTGTAGTAGTAATGGAATCCACAACGTGCCATTGGTTCGAGTTGTAGAGTCACCAAAACGACCCTTCCGCTCGTGAGTTTGCTGGGTGCTATCCTTTTTCTTTCCTTTTCCAGGAAAAAAAAACTATTTTTTTATTAAAGCACACGTTCTTCGGGGATGTCACCCATCCCAACCAAGAGTGTAAAAGAATATGTGCTTTGTTCTCTCTCTCTCACACATTACTATTCAAACTGCAATACAGGATCTATGCAGGGACAAGAAGTAAGCAAGTAGTTTCAATGGCTCCCAACATTTCCATTGGTGTGCGCGCACTGGTCTGCCGGGTCGACAAGTGTGCTCTCAAGAGATTGTCCCACACCACTCCCCACAACTGTCACAGTACTCTTTCTCATGAGCAATTCTAAATACGCTATTAATTCCATATCCAGGTCACTGTTTCTCTGTCTATATATAATATGACTTTACAAATAGTTTAAGGGGATTTCCACTGATGTCATGAGATGTACTAGATTGGGCTACATTAACTTTCAGTACTACGCAACAGCTGTTTTTTTTTTCTTTTAGTTCTATCAAATTATATGGATCAGCAAGCAGTAAACTATATGTACTATCTGTCAAAACTAATGCATTTAATGGGACGCAAGCACTGATCTATATCCTCCTACGCTTTGCCTTACAGTATTTGACCTCCCTGATCACTGATCCAAGATATTCGACGTACGTATTGAGGAAAAAAAATGTCTTCTTACAATGAACGGAGCAGTACTTCTAGTCCAAAAAATTCGTGCGCAAACCTCATCCCCTCGTGGGGATGCTTGAAACTCAACTCTTTTTTAAAAAAAAAAAAAAACTAAATAGCTTGAAACTCAACTCAAAGGAATGATTTGAATATTCTGGAGCAGAAGCACAACATTTCACTCCAACAGATACAAAAGACTAAATTCAATACTTACTAGATAGGATTGAGTTTATTAAGACTCAAAAATATAGTTTTAAAATAATCCTTGACTAATCTTTTCGAGTTAAAACGACAAAAGCCATTCAAAAGCACTTTACTTTGTAACAGCCACCTTAGCTTTCCCCTCTCTCTCTCTCTCTGTACGTTGATCATTAATTCCACTAATTAAGCTCGAAGTCCCCCATGGTGTGTATTAACTATGATATTAAAGTTCTTGGGGCTGATCTGGGGCCTGAAAAAAAAATCTTGGGCTCTGGGGTTGGTGAACATATACAGTTCAGCGAGGAAAAAACCAACATGTTAGCAGGAATCCGGTGTAGGAGAACATGGAGTGGGGGAAGCACTATATACATATACAATCTAGAATCTAGTAAAAGGGAGCTGTTGTTTTGACCAGAGTCCCCATGTTCCATATATCCTTTTATTAAGTTTCCAAGACAGCACGAGTGTGTTTGCATTGAAACTTGAAAGACATGTATGTATAAACAATGCTTTGAGTTTCCATGTCCATGTCTTGTTCTGCAATATCCAAACATCTCCCGCCTGCAGTTACAAATCCCCATATATAATCGCCAAAAACAGTTAATAAATAAAGCTGCAATAGTATTCTTTATTTTGTTTTTTTTTCTCCTTAGGTTGATTATATATATACTACAAGGAAAATTACACTTACTCCATACACTTTCTACTTCTTCTGCAATGTAATCCTCATATCATCAACTTTAGACTTTATATCCCGGTTTGAAGCTTCTAGTCGACTTCAAAATCTCTTGGACCTAACATGTTTAGAGTAGTATGACCTAAAAGTAACACGTTCAAATTTATTTTGGAACTGGAGCTTCAACTTGTGATGCATTAATCATGCAAGCTAGAATCCATTAGATAATGAGTTGGATCAGCTCCATGGTCCAAAGCAAGAACCATAGCGGTGTAAGAATATAATGATAGAGAGTACTCAACCGGCCGGCCTTCCCAGAAAGATTGAATATTGGCCACCTCGCATTTAAGGATCGAAAACGATCCTATAACGTGCATGTGTTCGTCAGAGACCCAGCATGGACCCGAAATGCAGGGCTAGAGAACTTTGGTTCCTAGCTGGATTATTACCGCACTAAGGACGCCAAGCTCCAGCTTGGAATCTGACGCTTTGACTGCTCAAGAAGCTAATTAAGTACGTACGTACGTAGTCTCTTCAAATGAGTTTAGTGCAACAAACCAGCTTATCAACAAGCTCTAGCTCAAGGGAATTATCACCTAACGGGAAAACATCCATCATAGACAAGTAAATAAGAACAGAAAAACAACAAACATCTTGGATTCTCTCGGATCAACCTGTTGTTTTCTTGACCGTTTTGTATAAGATATGTGCAAGAAGTCAATGCATTAACTATCTGACCCCTTAAACGGGTAAAGAACCCTAATCTCACAATACTGGCTCTTACTATGAGTTGACTCTTCTTCACATCAGTTCTTCGTCAAGAATATATGTTCTTGTTGGTACGAAATGACAAAGGGGATGGTCTTGATGATCATGTGCATGAATGGCGAAAAGCTAGCCAAACAGAAAAAAGTGTAATAAACCAAAAGAACGTGCAGTTCGCAGGGTTAGATGAACAATCGCCATCTATTCTAAGTTCGTGACAATTACTTACAACGTGGTCTGTGCAGCTGCCTAACAACACGTATTCAGCACATAAGAGTCCATATATAGGACCCCACCCTACGTCCCAAGGAGTACTAGCTAGTCCGTAACTGAACTCTGTTTGACAGGGTTAAGGTCCAATCTATATATATACTTCCTGCAATGATCAGAGAAAGGACTTACGGTTCGTATTGAAGTTATTAATCATGTGGGAAGACTCCAAAAACATTGTCATTTTCATTCCTGAGTACTCTGTCAGGCGTCATGAGTAGTTTATTCAATATATTCACCTTCTTTTGTTAGTGCGTTTTGATAAAGTACATCGCCACCTTTTGTTTTTTTTGGATCAAAACAGTGTTAACATGATTGAAAGAAGAAAAAAAAAACTTACCACACCCCTCCAGAAGAAAAAACAAAAGGAATTTGAAAATTTTGAGAAAGAAAAAAACAAACTATTTCAAACCTCTCAAAGAGCTTTCCCTTGAAAAGAAGAGCTAACCAGGAAGAAGAGGGAAACAATTAAAGAACCAAAACAAAATAAAAATAAAAGGATAATTTTTTTTGCTTGCAAGTACGATTAATGATGTGGTTAAAAATTCTTTTGTTCTTTCTTTCTTTCTTTCACTTTCATGGATAAATCATTTTATTACAAATGTGTCCCTCCAAACCTCGTGCTTTAGTAATTGCACAATAACGAGTAGCATTTTTTCTTTTTTCATAAATAAGAATGATGTTAAAATATGAGGATAAATGTCAAATTGGTCCCTGTATTATACGTAAAAATTGATTTAGTCCTTGTGATATGAAAAATATAAATTTAATCTCTGTTATTCTATTTTTGTTTGTCGTTGGTCTTCCATCAGTGATTGATTTTATCACTTTTTGAAATCACAGGGACTAAATTTATGATTTTTATATCATGGGAACTGATTTTGTATTTATCCCTAAATTATGATATGATCATTTATAATATTTTTTTGTACCAATTATACAGTGTGCTTTATAGTTTACACGTGAGCAATACGAATTTACGTTTACGCACGTTTATACGTTTTTTTTAAATACGAAAGATTGAAAGACCGTTTATGCGTTTTTTAAAGCAACATAAATTATGAGCAGGACAAAAAAATTAAAAAATAATAGAAAAAAGAAAGTGGACACGGACACGCTATTGGGCCGAGACAGCCCACCATCTCCAGCACAGATAAAGAGTCCAAAAACCCAAAGCATAAAAGAATTGGGCACGGGATCTTCACCTTCTCTTTCTACCAGAGAACTAAACAAAAATGCCATGCTCTCTCTGCAGATCACCTAGAACCTCAAAGCCCTAATTCCTGAAGCTTAACAAGATTAAGAGGTGAGTTAACCTCCGTAACCATTTTCTCTTTTCTCTGGAATCTGAAAATTTTGCGGTTTTCGCACTTTAGCTTTGCAGTTTCCAGTACATCAACATATAGCATTTTCGTTTGGCTTTTCCATCTTTTTTTGTATCATGTACTTCCATCTATTTTGATTTTTTTTTGGCTTATATTTTTGCTTAATGATTGGTCCATTTGTGTTAGTGTTGATGAGGAGCAGATTAATATGACCCAACCGTCGGTGATACTTGCGACGGCTAGCTACGATCACACAATTCGGTTTTGGGAGGCTAAAAGTGGCCGTTGCTATCGCACCATCCAATACCCGGATTCGGTGTGCTCCTAAATCCTCGGGTTCTTTGTTCCTTCAATGTTCTTTATCCATGATCTGATCGTGAAGTTGTTTAATAGAACTTACTTGAGGTGTTCGACATATTAAAGGAACTTACTTGGCTTTCGACATTAGTTTCCTCATATATATATACATGTACAATGAACTGATTGGGTTATCAAGTGCCAAAGTTGGCAAAAGGTGAATTATGTGCTTATTAAGATAGTGTATTAATTGGATTGCAGCTTAGTTGTGACATATAAAATACTAGACCTTAATCGACCTCCTTTATTATCTATGTGTTCTTGTTTTACTTTAGAGCCGACTTTCGCAAAAATCCATAATCCCCCAATTGAATATATGTGAGCTCTTGATTAAATTGTTGCATCCATACATAACGAAATTTAGAAATGTTGTACCCACTCTGAGTTGCAGTGGGAGTTGTAGAGGATATTGTGTCACTTTAAGTCTGTTTCATGACCGTGCTGGCTTGTTTCAGATAATTGGACTGCAAGAAATGAAAAATTATTTTCCTTGATGTGCTTTTCTCACTCTTTACTCTGAGCTTTCAAACATCCCATGACTCTGCTGTGTCTTAGGTTAATGCTTTCATATCAAAATAAATGGTAACAATCCGTTAATATTACCTTTTCCAAAGAAGAGAAAGGGGGAAGAGGGTGGGGGGAGAGTATGGTACAGGGCAATGGAATTGCATGATCTTGTCAGGAATTATTTAGGATGTCTTATGTTTCTGGTTTTCCCAAGCGATATAGGACTATAAACGCTTTTATTATTAACTTATTAAAATGGCTCATATACTCGATTTGGTACTGCATATGTACTTAGGAGATATATTTTGCTTTCGTTATGTTCCTTATCCATTTTGGCATTCTATTTATTATGTAGAGATGATCAGCCATTCACCAGCTTTTATGCAAAGTGAACAAGAGTATTTAGGGGGTTACTTCCATTACTCTCTTTATGTTGCTGAAGAAAATCCGCAAAATTGATGTATTGATTTTGTGTACAATAAATAAATTATATCCAGCCATGTTTAACCTAGGATTAGAGTGTTTCTCTTTTCACTGGTCGTAAGAACTATAAAACTTAAATGTCCTCTTTTCCAATGCTTTCTTGGCCATTGTGATCTTTTAGTTTTTTAATCAATGAAAACTTTCTTATGTTTCTACGTTTTCCATGCTGGATCTGATACACAGCATGTCAATCGGCTTGAGATAACCCCAGATAAACGCTACCTGGCTGCAGCTGGTAATCCTCACATTCGATTGTTTGATGTCAACTCAAACAGCCCTCAACCAGTATGTCTCCCCCATAGTCATAGTTTTTTCCAAGTGTTTTTTAGTAGCTTTCAATATTTTCTTCTCTAGGCTAATGCTGCTTTTTTTTTCTGACTGAATGGCAGTTGATGAGCTATGATTCACATACTAATAATGTCATGGCAGTGGGGTTTCAATGCGATGGAAATTGGATGTATTCGGGTTCTGAGGATGGCACAGTAAAGATTTGGGATCTAAGGTAAAATAAACCTTCCCAAAAAAGTGTACAGTGGATCATTCCTGAATTAAATTATTTTTCTATGGTCTGATTTAAGATTATTTAGGCTTATCCTTATTTATATAGATCAAGTGCAGGGCTCCAGTGTGTCAAAGGGAATATGAAAGCCGAGCAGCTGTCAACACTGTTGTGCTGCACCCAAACCAGGTTGAGTCCTGTAGCTTCCTTTACAGTCATGGACTATAAATAGGTGTTGTGTGGAGTAGCTTTTTTAGATCACTTGGCATTTTCTCGTTCCTTCTTGTTTGTTGGCAATGAAATGGCATTTAAAGTACCTTAGTGAATGAAAATCCTAATGTAATGGATCACTTTCCAATTTGCTTTGTTATAGTTTTAGGTCTTGGTCAGGAAATAAAAAAAGTATCTTCGAGGAAGAATCTTGGTAGACCAGTCAATAGAAAAGCTAGTCCGTTGGTCCTCATTTGATTTGACTGTACGAATATGACTTTCTTCCAGCTGGCATACTTTTTCTGTTTTCCACAGCCCTGTAATATCCCTTGTTTTAATTGTTTCATGTGATATCTCTCTCTCTCTTTCTCTCGTTGTTTCCAACCGAAGTTTTTCTCCTAGTGCTTTTAGTTTAATTATGTACCTCGCCTAGGTCTCACTTTTCCTAGAAACCGGCATTTTTTGCATAGTGGTTTTGTTGGCTCTGTCAATTTTCTGTAGATTAGTAGGAAAAACATTTGCAAGTGGAAAACTGGGGAAGGTTTATGATATATGCTTGGACTATGCAGGAATTCAAAATGCTTGGATGATTAAATTTTTACACCACCAAATGTGACATAAGTAGATGGTTGGTGTAATAGTATTTATTAGCATAACCATGCTTCATAGTAGTGCTTGTGTTTGTTTTTTCTAATGTGTTAGTATAATTGAATGTATATTGTCTTGCAGACCGAACTTATATCTGGGGACCAGAATGGCAATATTCGTGTGTGGGATTTAACTGCAAATTCATGCAGCTGTGAATTGGTATGCTGTGTTAGCTTGTGTTTCAGTGTTTCCCAAATTTGTTCTGGCATTAATATTGCTAACTCAGGATGTTCTATTTACTGTTATTGGGTAAATGAAATCAGTTTTTGTTATTCTTGACCTAAGAAAATACATTTCTTAAGAAGGCAGATATGCTGTTATTCTTAAGAGTAATAGAAAACATGCAAGACCCAACTGAAAAATTCCTTGAAAAGCCCAGGACTCTCTCTCTTGCTCTCTTCTCTTGTGCTCACACTCATAAAAAAAGTATGTTTAAAACTATCTATTGTATATATCTAGGTGCCAGAGGTTGATACTGATGTACGGTCTCTCACTGTTATGTGGGATGGGAGCTTGGTGGTTGCTGCAAATAATCATGGGACATGTTATGTTTGGCGCTTGTTGCGAGGGACCCAGGTAGCACTCTCATGCAAGTATCAATGTTAGGATACTGCTTAGAGGAGTTGAATTGGTTGAGCTGTCTATGGTACTCATCGTATTTGACTTATGCCACATGGAATGTCTTTTCTTGCAGACTATGACAAACTTTGAGCCACTTCATAAACTGCAAGCACACAAGGGATATATCCTCAAGTGCCTCCTTTCGCCTGAGTTTTGTGAGCCACAGAGGCAAATCCTTGCATTAATATCTTAATTTTTGTATTTATTTTTTAAAAAAAATTATCATAATTGTATTCACTGTTTAGAGTATTCTTGCTCAAATGAGGTGTAAAGCTAATTTCTTTTGGCATTTCGTTTTCTAGATATCTGGCTACTGCGTCTTCAGACCACACGGTCAAGATATGGAATGTGGATGGCTTCACATTAGAGAAAACTCTAATAGGTATTCATGCAGTTCCAACTTTCTATTTTGTGTTACTATTCTGCTTACATTTCAAAAATAGACCCAATAGAACTGTTGAGCCAATGGTGGTATCAATTTTACTTCTCCATGTGCTTCCCAGGTCATCAACGTTGGGTATGGGACTGTGTCTTCTCAGTAGATGGTGCCTATCTTATAACAGGTACTTGTATTAGAAACTCTTTAATTTTGAGAACTTGAGCCTTGATGGACTCCCCCATGTTTTTTCAAACCGCACAAAACTCTATCATAAGCATTTTGAACAACATGCAACACTTCCTGCATTGTGGTTGTCATTAAAATTCCAATTAATTTGGCACCTCCATCCTTTCTCGATGTAGCTTCATCTGACACGACAGCAAGACTTTGGTCCGTGACAAGTGGCAAAGAGATCCAAATGTATCAGGGACATCATAAAGCAACTGTTTGTTGTGCCCTCAATGACGGAGCTGAATCCTCACCATCTTGAATCCTCAGTAACTTGCTTCATGTTCAGGCCTGTGTATAAGCATGAAGCAGTTGCATCTTGGTCCATTATCAACACGAATAACTTGTATGAAAAGATGGGTGTTGCTTAATGAGTATAAAGGGTACCTTGAGACATCGAATGTTTTTTTTTTCAAAACCTACTGTCGATAATTAGTATGAACTGGTGTCGGAGTCTGAAGTTCACTTTTGGTCTTGATTTCCTAACTTACATCAAGATGAAATGCCGATTGATATAGTTTCCATGATTCCATCCCTTGCCTTCCCTACTGAAATACAACAATAACTCCGTGGGTATTTGAACCGAAGTACACAGAACAGCGTCAGAATCGTATTACACAAGCAGGTGCGAGATTTGAATGTGTCATGGGCCAATTAACTTCGAGATAATTGGCGTCTTTATTTATGCTTTTTGGGAATTCATTTACATACGATGGATAAAGTACTTATTTAGAAAGAAAAAAAGGATGGAAAGAGTACTTTAGTTTGCTAAAGGCCTTCCGCTCTCTTGGGCCTTGAGCCCATCTTTGTAAACTGTGTATGGGTTTTATGCCCAAGGCCTAGCTGCAATTCTATCTGCTGTTTGTGCTATTGGGCCGATTCCCACATGTTCACTGTTACATGATTGGGCCTAGCTTAGTCGCATCCCTCCTAATGCCATCCCTGCCAGCGGCTTTCCCCCATTGTTGCCCGAATTCCCCCGTTGCCCGAATATTCGGGTTATGGCTTTTGAGACCCCCGGGCTATCTCTTTTGGGCCTTGGGCCCATCTTTGTAAACCTTCTAGGCTTTATGCCCAAGTCCTTGAGCTGATATTCTGTTTGCTGTTTGTTCTACTGGGCCGGTTCCCACCTGTTGTTACTATATGTTGTCTCATAGAGGGCTTAATGCAACACTAAAAGTCTTACAAGTGTTGGTTCTGCTTTAGAACATGCTTTGTTCCCAGAACTTCCCTAATTTGAGTTCTACCCAATTGAAACATTTGCATCTATTTCACCTTTTACATTTAGGAATACTTGCTCTAATGGAATCTCATATATTTGACCAATATGCATTGATAAAAATTTGCATTGCGAGTCTTGCAGCCTCGAGATGAATTACAATTACTCGGCATGAATGTTATCCAACAACAAACTTGCGTAAGACAGACTAATGCACTGTTTTACAGCACTCCGTACCCAAAATTTTGTAATAATTTACAGCTGTGAAGGCCCACCCATTCCAGAGGCCTTAAAAAGCTGAGATCTCTCGACATCAGATCTCAATCTTCTGCATCAAGTCAAAACATCCAGTACCCATCTTCACGGGCAATCCAAGACAGATCCTAGCAGATGGAGTCTCCAACTCGTCTGTCTCCCCATGATATGCTGCTTCAACAATGAATTTGGAAGCTGTCTCAAAAGACATTTTACTAAAAGGAGATGTCGATTCTGCTATTCCCCCAAGTCTGCTCATTGGACGATACCCACCCGAATGGGTCATGTAGTCAGCAATAAGTGTCAGGTGCCGCATATTAACAGATATCCCATAAGAACCGAAGACATGCTGTTGGAATAAATATAACTGACATCAAGAACATCCTGGAACTGCCACAAGGTGTTAAAATCCACTCCGGTGGTTTGCAGTGCCGGAATTTTTTCTTTTTCTGCAGGCGACATATCCTTCCTGTCTTTGGGAGTTTTACCATAGAATATCACTTGTTTCTCTTTGCATTTAACAACCTTACACCCATCAATCTTGCCAAAGCTCTGGATGTAGACCTTCTTGGCTGTTTTTTGAGCAATCTACAAAGAGTAAATTAAATTTAAAACTGACGCACTAATCAAAAGAATGTATCATTATGAAACATCAAAAATAGCAAATCCTAAAATGTCACAAGAGTGATTATGTTAACCTTCTAACAGACATAGGGCGAAAACTATGACTTGTTATTAGGGGCCAACGCTAACCCAATAAATAGTTTCATAGTTAAAGCATCAACCACATTCAACCTCTTAGAAGAGGGAAGCCATGTCTAAGCACTACCTTCAACAGAGTTATGTTACACACAAGCTGGAAGGCTTTGACCACATTAATCAGCAAAAGTGCACAAAGGCAAGAGCAGAAATTCAAGACAGGATTGTAATACCCCACGAACCCCACATTGAGAGCATGTGGTTAAGAAATTGCGAAGGCATTGCATAAGTCCTAAATCCCTATTGGATCCTTACTTGATCGAACTGAGTTTTCCAAATGATTCTGAGATACTCTAGTTGTAACATTGACTGCTCTTTTGCTGGAAGCCAGAGGCCCATCGCCCCACATATGGGTTGTATGCTGGTATTGGGGGTAATTTATGCGGGGATCCGAGAGTTTTGCTCCATTGCTCAATCTTTTTAGGATATCATGTTGTATATGATGAAAGAAACGCATGATGAAATCATCTGTGTAAGGTGGGCACGCACTCAGAGAAGGGTGAAGGGGAACACTAGGTTGACAGTTTGCATTCCAATGTTGATCATACTGAACTCAATCTACGTTGATTGTGGATGTAGTCAATTTTGCAAAATCACGTAAACCCGTGGAGTTCCCTCGGCTTGATATTTTTTCTCATACCAGTGTTTGCGTTAAAACTTTTCTTGGTGACATAGCAAGCAACTTCAAGGGTGAAAGACATCAAATATGTGCTTTGCACACCATGTTCAAGTTTCATGACACAACACCTCCACCATTGACGTAACTCCTCTGCTTCGCCGTTTCAAAATGAGCGAAAGCATCCGAAAACCAAATGAACATATGCATATTAAGGGTATCCAATTACCGATGTCTCTCCTCTAAGCTGTTTCCATCTACACTCAAAAGACTAAGACTCCAAAAAATTGCACATTGTTCACAAAAAGTTTAATCCAAATGAAAAAATGCAATGCGTGTATAAAAGCACAAGATAAAAAGTGGGAGGAAAATTTCTGCAGGTCAAAGGGAGTACTAGAAAAAGGGTGAAGTGAACTGATAAAGCAATCTAAATCTGCCCCTCAACCCCGAGGTGAGAAGATATTTTCCGATGAAATTAATAAGATGGATACCATTTTGAAAAAGAGAGGAAAGAGATTGTGAAAGAACCTGAGCCAGTAAAATATGCCGATGAGTCACTGCAGTTGCTCTTATTTTCTTTTGATTTTCGTTAAAAAAAATGGCTTCATTACCGTCCTATAGTTTTGATTTTTTACCCGATTTTGGCTCATTTTTTTAGCCAAGCAAAAGTAATAAACTTACTAGAGAAAAAAAAAACAATTTTTTTAATAAAAAAGTAATAGAATTGTTAAAAAATAAGAAGAGAAAAGATTTGATATAATCTTTTTATTTTATAAAAAAAGTATTGAAATCGGTACAAAAGTTGTTAGAATTTATGTGAAATTGTTGAAATTCTATTGTTTGATTACAAAACGTTTTACTTTTAAAAAATAAAATAAAAAGGTGAACATTTTCTACCAAATATCATCTATTAAGTGTTTGGCTCTCAAAATTTTGAAAATCTCAAATATTTAACATAATAAAATAAATCCAAAATAATCTCTCTTTATCAAAATAAACATAATCACTCCAATCATCTTTTAAAACCTAAATTTTAGCTCCGGAGCCAAACACCACCACCCTGGTGGCCTGGTATAATTAAAGTAGAGCCGTTGCAACTTGCATTTATATTTGAAGCGAGAACGCGACACAGAGCAGGCAAAGCTCAAGAACACATATGTCAAATAAGACCGTGATGTACAGACTGGCCCAAGCTCAAGTTAAAAACAGCAACCATATGGGTCCTGTTTTAAAATGGGGCTCATAGAGCGTCACCTAATCTTGAATTATCAGCTAGAAACCCATGGATAAATAAGGAAAAGCGCATTTTATTTTCTCAGGAAATCCAGTCATTGGGTATGTTTTCTTTTTCCTTCTCTCTCCCTTTGTTAAACCATGCCATACGTAGTCCTGAAGAGCTCCAGTGCAACAAGAAAGAAAGAAAAAAAAAAAAAAAAAAAAGAGCTCCAATTCTGCCGAGCCTTTATTTTTGGGTGTGCTTGTCAAGCAGAAAGAAACATCGTCGAGGTTCAAAACTGGCTTGTTGCTACAGTAATCTTAAGAGAGTCTACACAGAAGTTTAGTAATTGACCAGAAAACAATGCACGTTGATATTCGTACGTACTGCGCGTTGTACAACCAAAAACAAAGACATCCTAATTTGAAGTTCAAAATGGAAACACACTCGAGCAAGTGAGGGGTACAAAGAAGACTGCAAGAATACGAAGGTCACAGAACTAACTGAAACTGAAGTTCAGAGTATGGACGGATCTGCAAACCGAGGTAAGTTAGTTCTGTTTGTCTGCCGGATGCTCTCCCCCATTCTTGGGCTTCGCAGAAGAGAGCTTGGCAGGGGTAGACAGCTCTGACCGGGTGGACTGAAGCAACATGTGCATAACAAAAGTAATAAAGCTCACTGCAAATGCTGAGAACCCAATACCCTTCCATGACTGTAGAAGTGCAGACCATTGGAGGAACTTCAAAGTCCCAAATGAAAGCAGGCATACCCAAAAGATAACAACCTGTTCAAACATGAAAAAGTTAGTTATCATTCAGAAGGCGAAGAAACCAGAGGAGCAAAAAAAAACCCTGCAACTCAATAGGTCAGCTGTTCCTTGGAACAAATATCTCACCACAAAAGACTTTCTGGGCAGACCAATATTGAGCAACTCGTCATCACTGAAGGTGTTGTCAGCTATATGTTTGTCCAACACTGCATCCTGATCGGCCAAAAGCAAACAGCAAGACAATTACCAGAAGAAAACCGATAAACATTGAACCCAACACAACCACATGAATTAGTTGGACATTTAGGCACCAGCATATGCAACAGGTTGTAAAGTAAGATAGATTTGGGAACACAACATTCTGAAACATGGATAGCATGCACCTTGTCAGTGAACAAATCTCTACACCATTGTGCAACTCCCTCGTCTGTTTCAGGCAAGTCTTTCGTCAAATACCGCTTAACGCGCACGTCCACCTGCAGTAGAGTCAGAAGTACACAGTACATGAACCAGCGAAATATATCACAAAGTGATTCAGTTGATACAGGGGAATGAGGTAGGAGGGGTAAATTGATGGAACGCATCGGATCTATATCCACAGGAATTCAAATACAAAGACTTGATATCTAACGATGAAATATTATTTTCTAGTTCCCCAAGTTTTATAAGCCTTCTTAAATCCAAACATATCACAAAGTGATTAAGATTTGAGACTGCTAAGAAAAAAAAAAGATTAAGATTTGAGACTATCTACTAGCTTGCTTTCTCAACGCCCCTTCCCCCCACAGAGGGGATGGCAGGAACCTTCCTTCTCTCTCTCCTTTCATCTTCTGACGCTTCTTCCTCCATCATTGTCTCTATATCAGTTGTTCAGAAATGCTATTACATTCTTCACCAGAAGTATCTCAACTGCTTTAAATCCTATGCCCAACAAATCATGTGACTGTACTTATCGCTTGAGATAAGTTTTAGGGGCATAAATGACAGGATAAGGCCATATAGTGTAAGCAAAGCCTGTTTCAATGGGTGATAATCACATTTCAATAAAAAATCTGCAGCCTCACTTTCAGTTGTAAACAGTTGTACAGCAAACATATCAAATTCCACGTCTAAACATGACATATATCTTATGCCAGAGACAAAATAAACAAATATACGTAGCACATATGCTAAAACCTAAGCCTAATTCAAACCCACTAGTTATTCAAAAACATAAAATGTACATGACATTTTGGCATTGTTTAAGAAGTTACTAGTTTTAAGTCACTCACCACAGATGTCTGCCCCTTGAAGATTCCCAACATTGTAGGTTTAGGCGCACCTTTAGGAACAGCAACTGTAATATCATAAATGGCTGGGACAAATGAACGTGTACGTCTTATTGTCTCAACAAATCCCTGAAAGCAGTACAGTGGACATTATAGAGATGGAAACGGGATGGCCACGCCATGCAATTGGAGAAATACAACACCATTGAATTCGAGGACCTGCATTGATCTAAGTCACAAAATACAAATACCGGATTTTTGGATTCTAATTTTGTCACAGGGGGCGGAGGACATTTCAGAATTCACCCCTTTCTTCCACCCCCCACCATCCAAAAAAGGGAGATTGCAGGAGAGAACAAAAGGGCAATGAGAATCTGACCTTAGTACGAGGAATCAAAACATTTCTAGGAATAGGCAGCCCAACGGAGGCTGCATATTCCTGAGCTGTTAAAAGCTTTTCCGGCGTGAAGCGAGTACCCTCCACAAAGAGAGCCAACCAGAAGGGTCGAGGGTAGTCCTCTAGCTGTTGAAGACCTGACTGCAGACATAATCTCACAAGATACAATGAGATCAACAGAGGTAACTTGAGTAGATAACCAACAAGGGGGGGGGGGGAATGATGCATTTAGAACTTTGTATGAGTACTTAAGTAGTGAGTACATCATATACAGAAAGTAATTATAAATAAAAACATATACCTATGCATAGAGCACAGAAACATTGTTGCACACCCATACCTACCTTTAATGTGTTTTGATCCTTGGCCCAGCTTCTTTCCAGATAAATATACCCAGCGAAAAACATTGACCAACCTAGTACCTGCAAATATTGGGCACTCACTCCTCCAAGTACGAAGATGGATAAACACTTCCCACCCTTCCCGAACAAAAAAAAAATACCCAACACACACCAAACTTTTAATAAGTTCACATTCCGCTTCCGAGAAAATATATATCAACTTTTCTCACTTTCCCATCAGGACATATACTCAATATATTGCAAACCATGCATCCAACTTCCCTGAGGTATCATTGTCATCCACTTTACCACGGCAACAATAAACAACGTCCAAAGTTTGCACGTCAAAATTTGATTCCGCTCTTTATCATTCAATAAGTTAAGAAGAAAGTTTAAAATAAATACTGATTACAGATCTAAACTAGAATTTCAGGAATTGATAATTTCATCTCAAGGTAGAAGCATACAGGAAAGCGCTTTGATTCACTCTTCATTAAAGCTATCGTCTTGCCAAGGATACCTGCTCGCTGTCATAATTTAATTCCAATGATCAGTTAGGAGCAGAAAACATAACAAAAGCACAGACATAAAAAATAATTGTTATGATATCGAACAGTATAATAGATTTTATTAGACGCACACTTAAATTAATACGCAGCTCTATCATACCATGTACACAATGTATATTAAAAGATAAAGTCAGGGTGCAGTGTTAGTTCATGGATGCACGTATGTGAAACAATTTCTTTGTGAGAGTAAACAAAGGTAACCAAGTGTATGTTGGCTTGCTTGAATCACTGTGCACTAACATAAGTTAGCCACTGCATATAGCTATGTGCTGCTAGTACGCACATACATACATGATTAAAGTTACTAGTAATGAATTGTGCACCTGAGCTAATCCCATTGCAACGAGCCAATCAATGTCACTCTTGTGATTGCATAAGATAAGTGCGCTTTCTTTACCTGCAAAAAACAAAAACACAACACGAGCAGATATATGAGATAATTGGAGTTTTTTTTCACAGAAGAATACCATTTCCTTTGCCTTTTCTTTGCTCTCCATTTCAAAGGAATGCCCAGCACCAAAAATGACATACGTAAGGAGAGTTTTATCCATACCCATTGATTGAAAGGTTTCGCGATCTATGTAAAATTGCATCTGCAATCAGAGACGTTCAGAGATTAGGATCTAATCATCTAGACGCTACAACAAACGATTAAGATAAACCGTAATTCTTAAAGAGTACGTTCCATATAACCAACGAAGTTTTCATGAAAACAAGGTGTGATAGAAGTAAATTTGCTAAGGCAGAGTAGTTATGTATAAGCACTGAAAGCAACAGTGCTCCCGCAGGGGGAATACAAAATAGGAAAATGAGGAATTGTACTATCTCTTAATGACTTTTCCCGTCACAATTCAGCCACTGCATACAGCACAGGCACTGTGGTTCATGAGCACAGTTGCATGGATGGAAAAGCATAACTCAATCTGTTTTGTTGATTAATTTCCCACTCTATTGACTCTCATGTCCAATTGTCCAGCTAGGATCAGCCTTGCCAATTCAATGTTCATTACATTCTTGAAAAACACATGTAAGATCACAGTTGTTAGCAATGGAAAGAGTGCGAGAGTTATCACATAAAATACCAAAAAAAAAAACAGAGAAAGGCGTTGTTTAAAACATGCCGCTACAGACACCGCAAGATGGATACACGAACAAGCAAAAAGAAAACGAACAGCTTGCCAATAATATCAAAGAGACCAGATCAAAACAGGCCTACTTAATACATATTAGAAAATAATAACCTTCCAGAATCAAAGCCACATCTTCTAGAATTATCCCAGGTATAGGTGAATGACCTGACTCCAAAACGTTTATGCATATAAAACTAACGGAAAAGTCTAAAAGAGACGTAAAATCAATAAAAGGACATGACAAGGGGGAGTGACAAACACCTTAACTCTAGCCCACCAATCGGACAGAAATACAAGCTCCAGCCACAACAGTTCGCCGAGCGCTCCGCTGATCCGTCTGTAAGTTCTCATCGACAGTGGCCGAATAAGGACAAAGAAAATTGCCTGAAAATAAGACCAAACAGGCAATTCGTTAAATAACCAATTCACGTCGGTTCGTTACTAACCAGAGAGAAAGGAAAAAGAAGCACGCATATAAATTAAAATGGAACAAGATTAGCACAGAGATTATGCTAATTGCAACCAGACAGCGGAAGAGAAAACAAAATTGAAAATGAGCTTGTAAGTGCTAGTTTCACGTTCCTGCCAATTGAGAGAGAGAGAGAGATAGAAATGAACTAGGTGTTTGACCATTAATCTCTGGGGTCATACTTCCCCGGAAATCAAACAACGCGTAAGAGAAATGAACTAAGTCGTTACTCGTTTAATGTGATAGATAGAGAGAGAGGGAGAGGCTAAAATGCAGTGAAGGATTGGTTAAAAGAAACCTACATTCACATGCAAGGCACTGAGAAACCTACCAAAAACAAGCAACCAAGAGAGTACCTGCATGATATTGACGATGAGGCCCGATGTTAAGAAGACGAGGCCCACTACAACAACAGCAGCCGCCCCTGGAACCGCCATGCCCAAAACTCACAGCACCACTTACTCGTCGGTTACAGAAAGAGGCACAGAGAGATTCGCCGAGTAAGAGCCAGAGAGTTCATATTATATGTGAAAGGAGGGGGGTGGGGGGTAACGGAAAGAAATCTGGATATACTCTAGTAATCGTGGGTACTGTTCGAAATCTGTAGGAACGTTGGTCGAGTTTTTTTATTCAAAAAGATGGAAGAAGAGGAGCGCAAACGTATAGCAACTCTTTCGGCTTGTAACTTAAAAATAAAATAAAATAAAATAAAATAAACAAACAAACAAACAAACTAGTGTAATATTATTTTCTCGAAAAATAATCAATAGATTAAAAACTAAAAACAACTACAATAGGGTAGACAAAACGAACACAACAAGACAACAGGACAGACAAACCAGCGAGACCCTCATACGGATCAGAGGAATCACTATGAACTCCATGTAAAACAGAAGTAGTGATGATCGGATATAATAGACATAACTATTAGAACCTGGACAAAGGAGTAAAGCACCACAAACTAGTGTAATAGCTTAGGAGCACAAATATAATGAAATTAATAATACGAGGGTAAAGTATTATAACTCTTATAGTGGGGAATGAAAATTATATTTAACTAGTAATTTTAAATAAAAGCAAAGTACTGATGTTATATTACTTTATCCGAACTTATCAGTCTCTGACACGTTGCTAATCTACTGCACATTCATCAGAGAGCTAAAAGATATTCGATACGCAATTGGAGACCATTGGTTAATAATTATTTATTTTATAAATAGCTCGAAACTAGCTAGTTATATGGCTTTGAACGAGGAAAACGGGAGATTATGGCTTTGGATTGGGATTAACCTACGGTCCTAAACAACTAGGTCGCATCCAAGTTATATGCACGTCTTTGCTCGACATCAGAGTCGCATGATACCGTTGAATGTTTCGAACTTTCGATGATACCAAAGCATGCAACTTTGTCCCCCAGATATCACCCGATTAAAAGCCTGGAAGCATCCAATTTTAATATAGCCGCGTACATAGAAAGCAAGAAAATTCAAAGTAATTGTTTAGGGGCCACAGGCCCACAACCCTCCCATCTCGCATCCTTGTGGGGGCTTAGATACTGCTTGGTTTTCAATGAGCTGTACTGTTGTAGTTTCTCCAAAATTAAATTACAAAGCCAAATATATATACAAAGATATTCTTTCGTTTTTAATTTAAGATATCTCTTGATTCTTCCAAACAGATACATGACAAGTTGTCCCACATGATTAAGAATTGGTCTAGGTGATCGGGACTTGGAGATTAAGGGGCTGTTCGTTTAACAAATAATTTTCATGATTTTTTGTATTTTCACAATACAAAAATCCTACAACCAAACATCATTTTTAACCTCACATGAAAATAACTACAACACGCATACCAATAAAGTTAACATCACTTAAAAATTCTCAAAACACAAAAAATCATCACAACACTCCTAACCGAACACCCTCTAAGAGTGATCCCTTTGAGGTATTAGGTTTGAATCTCTCTATTGTGAACAATTATTTTGAGAATTTGGACTTACTTGACTGGTGTAGTTTAAGAGAATGCACCGGCTCGGGGTTTAGTCTGTTAGGTAGGTTCTGCTCAGATATGTCGAACTAATTTTTTCCTCGTCACTAAAAAATAAATAAAAATTGATGAGTTAATGTTGTAAGAAAATATCTTTTATGGGGTGATAAAAAAAAACGTTTGTGTGGTGTAGTGTCTATTCTGCTTTTTTATTCCTTAAACTTGATAATTAATCATGTAAGTCACATATTTATATATAACAAATTTTTAATTTGCTTTAAGTCACCTACGGGCAACGCAACTGATAGACAAAAGAATTTTGTGGTTGGAATTTGTTAAAAAAGTATTGAAAGTGTGAAAAACTGTAAATAAATAAAAATTGTATCATCCAAATGGGGCATATGAAAATAAAATGTAAGGAGTGCACCGAAATTGTCAAATGAGACGCGAAAAAAAAAAACAAAGAGGTGGAAAATCAGGCCACGGAGAGAGAGAAGGTTATGGCTCCAACGGTCAAAAATGTTTGAAAGCCTTCTCTGTCTCCTGGCGTTACAATTTCCGCTTAGCTTTGTCTAACTCTCACAGCTACTTCTAAAGTTTCTTCAGAATCCCTCTATTTTCCTCTCCTCAATTTCTACATATTTAGACAGATCAAAGTCCTTTGGAGTCTCAAAATCGAAGCAAAGCTTACTCAATCTTTTTTGCTTCTGAATATACTTGCACGTATAATTCAGTCCCCACATCTCAGCGTAAACTCTAATTCCCATTTGAAATTTTGCAGATTCTTCTAAAGCATGGAACCAGAAAGCATAGATTGGAACAGCGTAGCATCCGTATTTGTCTTAGATGACACATACGAGAACTTTGATGCGCCTCACTGGTTGGATCTATCTGCCTCGGACGAACCAATCGACAATGAAAGCTGGTTCTGCAATCCAGGTAAAACGCAATGGCTCCATGTTTGGTTCTCCTGAGACCCAATGAGAAATAAAAAGGAGATTTATGGACCCATGGGTTTTCAGGCTGTCATTTTTAATTGATTTTTTGCCTTCTGCTTGCAGATTGCAAGCACCCGAAGAATATTGAGGATTTTCGGAAAACGACGCACAATTCGAAGGTTGTAGGCGATGTGGTTTTGTTTGTTTGATTCTTGGTTTCCATATTTTGAAAGAACTATCTCAAGGATTAAAGGAAAGTTTGATTTTCAGGTTAAGCTTCTAAGATCAGTTTCCATTTCGGAAATTTTTCCTTTCAGGGATAGGAATCGAAGGTATGTTCAATTCATAAGCTCCTGTTTTGGCGTTTCATATATATCAGGTAAACATCCCAATATTGAAATAAGCTAACTGTCTTTACTGGATATTTTGTTTATCTTTTGACCTTTTAGCAGAGATGTGAAGCTAAAAGAAAAAAGCTCATCTTCAACTGCAAAATTTCCCAATCCAAAGAATTCCAATGAAGACAGTGAAAACAAGAATCCAAACGTTTCAGCGCCCATCCCCTACGGCAGGACCAAACCAAGGAGAGCACCAACGAAACCAAGCACAGAGAAGAAGAAACAACGGGACGATTCGTCTGAGAATTCATGGAAGCATGAACACAAACCGCAACTGAGGAGTACTTTCTCGGCACGTAATCTGTTAGGCAGACGGGAAATTCTGAATCAGATCACGGACTTCTGTTCCGAAATCAAGAAACTGGGGAGGAAGAGTTGGAAGAAAGGGGCCACGGAGAAAGAACACGTGGTTCTTGGTGAGCTGAAGGAAAGAGTGAGAGACAGAGAGAGGATGCCTCTGCTTGTGATTAAAGAAGGGGAAGCGTAAAGCAATGGAACAGAAAGAGAAGCTGAGGAAACAGCCAAGAGAAGAGAGTTTTCCAACTAGTCAAGGGGCGCATCAGTGATGTTGATGCCTACAACTATTTTGGGGATTTTCCCTTACCAAATTTTACAAAGTTCTGAGATTTGACATCGGAATTTAATCAAAATTTCTGTCTCAATGACTCTTATAATACGGTATCTTTGTTAGCATGTTTACTGTAAATTTGGACAAGCATTGTGTTCCATTTATTGCTAATACAATATTTAATATTGTCTATATTAATTACCATGTATGATTATATTGAGACTTATATATATGGGAGAAAATACACTTTCCGCCCACAAACTATCAGGGTAGTGACACATTGCACCTCAAACTACTATCTTTAAGACATTGCACCCTCAAACTACCAATGTTAGACACTTTACACCCTAAACTAACCACTTTGACACATTACACCCTCCAACTACTAGTATTAAACATTTTGTACCCTCCATTTGACAATAATACCCTTAATAAATTAATGAATTGACAACAATATGGTCAAGGGTATTATCGTCATTTTAGTCTACAAATTTGACATAGAGTGCAAAATGTCAAAAATTGGTAGTTAGAGGATGCAATGTATCAAAATTGGTAGTTTATGGTGCAAAGTGTAAAACCTATAGTAGTTTGTAGGTGAAAAATATATTTTTCCCTATATATTATGTTTATTTTTTTAATTAAAAATTTAAAATAATAAATTTGAGAGAATCTCCATCTAACTCGAGAGGGCGGCCAATGGGCATAAAGTAAGTTTGATGGGCCTCTCCACTGGATTGCCAGGGAAAACGTTGCATAGGGTTATGTCACCCACCGCCACCGTCACCGTCACAAGCATTTATGAATATGTTGCCACAAGCAGTTATGAATATGTTACCACCTGTGCGGGCGAACACCCCTATCGTTGCATAAGCCAAGTCAATACAAAATGATGTCAAGAGGTGGGTTGAGCTTAGGCTAACAGAGTACTACTTGACGCACGATGTCAGGCCTAGTTCAGTAATGCTGGATGCAGGATGTGAGCCAGGCCCAAGGATTTACGAGTCGGTGTTAATGTTATTCCTGTGATAGCCCGATTCCATTCCTGTGGACAGGAATTTTAAAATAAATACTATTTTTTTAATAAAAGAGATAAAAGCGAATAATGTAAAAGGTGATGTTTTTCTCTGAATCGTTTAAAATATATCTGCAAGGATAAATAGGCATTGGTTCATAGGAGTTCAAGGAATAAGAATAGAAAAATGTTGGAATGAGTGAGAGCTCCAGTCAAGGCATTCTGCAATCTCAAATTCACATGGCAATTATACTGATTTGTAGATGTTTGCAAATTTATATTTTTTTATAAAATTTAAAAATATTTTGAAAATTGAGATAAATTATAATTTTATTGAATTTAGAGAGAAAGTAGTGAAAAATATAATTTTATAAGAGTAGGTGAAAAAATGAAGATAGATTATTTGAGTGAAAAATATAATTTTATAAGGAAATGCAATATTTGGTTTGATTTTAAAAATATTTTTTTAGTTTGTTTTTTTAAGCTAGCGTAGATTCTCTTAATATTAGTGGAAAGCTTGTTAGAAATTGTTAGAGTTTATAAAAAAATTTGTTGAAAGTTATTAAAGTTAGTAAAAAAATATTAAAAATAATAATTTTAAAAACTTTTTGATGACAAACCAAACATGAGCCTAAAAATCTAACGTCAGATCTCCCTTATCCATAGCGCATTCTGGACAATAGGGTTGCTCAGTGCCACCGAAAAATTCTGGTGGCACCGACACGGCTTCACCGGTACCGGTGTTGGTTTGGACATTTTGCAAAAACTCGAGAATAATTTACTCTGGAAATCGAGATTTTATTTTTTTCCACAAAATGACGTCGTTTTGACCCCACCCCAACCCTATTTTCTTCGACAGTCACCCCCCCAATGTCTATTTTCCCGACATCCCCCACTCGTTGTCGTCCCTCTCTCTCTCCCTACTTTCCCTCTCCTGCGCACAGGCGGCACAGCCCTTCGCCAACCACCACGCCTTCCGGTCGCTCCTTCTTCGCCGAGCACGTTTCGCACAGACATGGCAGGTTGGTAAGAAGTACGGCGAGCTTACGCAAATAATGGAGATTCTCGTGCTCAAAGGGGAGATTGTGCTCCTCAATAGGCGCAAAGGTGTCCTGGTCAAAGGAGGGAAGAAGAAGTTGCAGTGCTTTCCTTTCCACGGCAACGAGGAAAATTGCAAAGGAAATTAGGTTTTTTTCCTCCTTAAGTCCTGGCATATGAAATTCGAATTGTTTATACGGTTTCGTCTTGAATTAAATGCATATTATCTGCTTGGGGGCAATGCCTGGTGTTTACCTAAATTGAGGAGCTGCTGCATTATTAAAACCCCTTGAAATTGTAGTTATGTCTATGATGTACAAGGAGTAAAAAAAGAAACCAAGAACTTTAGGGTTTTTGTGAATCAGGTGAAGGATGTGAGTTAGGTTTCCAGTTTGATAGGCCAAAAATCACATATCAAGAAGGCTTGCTAGTTGGGATTTCTGTATTATCTGATGGTCCATTTCTTAGGCTTTGAGTCAGCTTAGGGATTACTTTTAAAATGGGGATTGAGAAAATTTGCACACAATTTGGCTAGATTTATGCAAACTCTAATTCTGTTATGCAAACTCGAATTCTGAGACAAAGGTCTTCTTTTGATTGATTTTGCTTCTTATTTGCTGTTTAGTAGTGGGTAAGTCACCAAATTTTTTACTGTTAAGAGTTGGTTGGATGCTTTGGTTTTTCTTGTTCTGTTTTTTTACCATGACCAAGTTTATGACAAATTCAAGTTTCTTTCAAGCAACTCTTTTGTACCTTATTGAACACTGCATAATGTCGTGTGGTTGGTTGTAGGTTGGTAAAGGTTTGTGGCTGCTTCTTTTGGTTAATTTAGTGATGGCCTATTCAGCTAACCTGTTAAAAGTTCTTGGTGACAAAACATACCAGTGCGATAACACTTTCATGTTGGACTTTGTTAGTTTCTCATCATCTCATGTTTTTGTGGCTGCTAGAATTATTTATTTGGGGAAAATAGTATCATTGCAGCTTGTTAATTGATGTGCATGTTAATCAATTACTTGTTAATTGATATATATAATGCTCTGTTTGCATTTCAGTAGGTTTAGGTTTTAGCTGAATCTTTGATTTTGGAATTTAGATTTCATTAGTTTAGATTTTATTGATATGTGATTAATTGACCAAAAGAAAAAAAAAACAAAATACATTGGGCAAAGTGCGTAAAATGCTAACAAAATGACCCAATATTAATGTAGGATAACCGGAAACCGCCACCGCTAAGGACCGGTTTTTGTCCTTGACGGTGTAAGTGTAGGTGGTACTTATTTCATAATCGGCCTACAAAATCGGCACCTACCCCGGGGTTGTGCAGCCCTACTGGACAAAGGGTGTTCTTTCCTCTTCGCAGTTCGCTCTTCTCCGTCTCCTCTCTCTCCCCAGCCTGAATTTATTCTCTGCAATTACTCGAGTGATAACTTGAGAATGTTTGAGGGTGAAAATTTTGAGTAATGGGGTTTGAGAAATATTATAAATTAAATATATGTTATGAGAGTTGGTGAAAAAGTAAAGAGAGAAGATTTTTAATAAGTATTATAATAATAAAAAATTATGTGATAAATTTTTTATGATTAAACCTAAATATTTGAGCCCAAATATTTGGTCACCAAACATACAAGGTATGAACTCAAGTCCTATTTTAATCCAATGTATCTTCCGGTTCTAGAACTCGAGGAAGAAGAGTTTGTTTTTGTTCTCGGTTTCTTTTTTCACCATCCTATACCAGTTGGTGAACCAAGGGCCCTTGGCAGACAGACTGATTGAAGCTAGTCGGATGCTTATTCGAAGACTTCTTGAATGTGTCATGGTCTCACTAAGAACATGGGTTAATTTGGTGTGGAAGATGCGTGAGGCGCATGGAAGGGAGTTCGGGTTTAAAGTTTGGAGAGAAGTCGAGTATTGAGGAAAGTGAAAGGGTTCAGTGTTCGCAGAACTGAAGTCTCTAGAGACTTCGGGAGGGTCACTTGGTCGTGTGACGTGTTGCTGCTTTGTTGGGCTGCAATGGCTTCAGCTTTTGTTATATGCATTACGTTCTATTTTCAATTCCTGTTAAAAGGCCATGTGTTGGGCCTTAGTTTAGGGGGGCCTCTAAGAGCCCAATCGTTTTTACTATAATTCCTGCTTTGCACTCTGTAGTGGATATGAAAAATATTAAGTAAACCAAGTTTATGGAGAGTTGATTCTCTCTCGAACAGAACCCACGCATTTCACATTTTCCTTATACTTTCTCACTTCCCAAACAACAGATTTCCTGTAATACCCTTATCCACAAGTAGGTACATAACATTTGGTATCAGAGCATTGATCCAAGATGGCTGATGGCACACGATTGGCTGTGATAGAGAAGGGATTGGAAGGTTTACAGCATCGGCAAAATGCCCACCAGCAGTTGCTTGAGCTTATGACTCATCAACTCCAAGCTATTACTGATGACCTGAAAAAAATAGCAAAGGGTAAGGAGAAGGTAGTATCGACTGAAGCAAAAATAGACCAGCAAGGAGTTGAGCATAAGCTTGACCGAGTGATAGTAGCATCGGGATCTGGTATGTTTTCTCATGGGGGAATGCCCCAAATCAAACCTTTGAAATTAGAATTTCCCAAGTTTGAGGGTATGAATCCCGAAACTTGGATCTACAAGGCAAACCAGTTCTATAGTTATTATCAAACACCTAATGGACAGAAAATATTCTTGGCCTCATCTCACATGGATGGGGATGCATTAACTTGGTTTCAAGATGCAGAAGTTGCCGGAGTGTTTACTAGTTGGGAGGCCTTCACTAAGGCCTTATACACTAGATTTGGGTCCACGACATATGACGATCCTATGGAAGCCATGCATCGTCTTCGCCAAACAGATTCTGTGTTAGATGATAAGACACAATTTGAAGCTCTATCCAACAGAATCCAAGGGCTGAGTGAGAAGAACAAGCTCAATTGCTTTAGTAGTGGATTAAAGGATGAAATCAAATTTCAGGTTAAGCTTCTTAATCCTCTTACTATGAATGTGGCCTTGGGTTTGGCCAAGATCCAAGAGGAGAATGTCATGTTGGTAGGACGGAGTTTAAGGACTGGTTATGTAGATCCCAAGGTGCAGAACCCTACTCCCTACCAAAACAGAAGTCATACTTCCCACAACCCAAACACATACCCAAACAGAACCTTCAACCCACATAATCCAAACCCTTACACCGACAGAAATTCCACAACAACATGGGAACCTCACAAAAAACCTTATGATCCCAAATCAGCTACTCAACCACTGTTTCCTATCAAAAGACTCACCTCGGAACAGATGAAGGAAAGGAGAGACCGCAGATTGTGTTATAATTGTGATGAAAAATGGCATTCTAAGCATCAATGCCAAGGAAATAAAATATCAATATCTGAAATTTCAGATACTAAAGAGGAGACATTAGAAATATTCTTGCATGCTATTACGGGCACCCCTAATCATAAGACCATGAGGGTTATTGGTCGGATTGAGAGGAGTGAAGTGATGATTTTGGTGGATACAAGGAGTACTCATAACTTCCTAGACCCAGCCATAGTTAAAAGCAACAACATGCCCTTGTCTCAAGCTAAACAAATTAAAGTTCGGATTGCTAATGGAGACTTAATGATGTGTGAAGGGCATTGTGAGGCCGTAGCTTTAAAGGTGCAAGGGGCAGAATTTATTACCAACTTCTACAGCTTAACCTTGGGTGGTTGTGATGTTATTTTGGGAGTATATTGGTTGAAACTGTTGGGACCTACCCTTTGGGATTTCTTACAATTGACTAGGATGTTTAAGTTGGGAGGAAAGGAGATTACGTTGCACAGATTATGTCCAGCTGAATGGACAATGGAGGAAGCTCATAGATTCCATACTTCATGCACTAAGGAGAAAAGATAAGTAGTTCTCCAAATGATACAACATGGGGAACAACCTGCAACTGTTACTCTAGTGCAGAAATGGAGACCTTATTTGAAGGGTAGAGACAATAAAGCTGCTGATGCTCTGTCCCGGAGGGAGGAAGAGGACAATCAGCCAACTATGGCAATGATTATCTTTCCTCATTCAAATTGGTTATCAGATTTAAGGTCCAGTTACACAACTGATACAGAATTGATTGACTTAGTGGCTGCTGTGCAAAATGGGAGTGTTAATGATCCTAAATTTTCTTTGAGGAATGAAATTCTACTTCGCAAGGGAAAAATCTATCTAAGTCGAACGAGCGGGTTCAAACAGCAAATTCTACAATACATACATGATAGCCCTTCAGCTGGACATTCGAGGTACCATAAGACATTACAAAGGGCCAAGGTTGATTTCTATTGGCCTGGAATGAAGAAGGATATTCGGGGTTATGTCAAAGAGTGTGACACATGCCAATGTAACAAGTCTGAAAATTTAAAACCAGTTGGCCTATTGCCACCTTTACCAATTCCTCAGCAAGGTTGGACTGACATCTCTATGGATTTCATCGAAGGTCTACCCGTATCTCGAGGTCAGTCAGTGATTTTTGTGGTGGTGGACAGATTTACTAAGTACGCACATTTCATTGGTACAACTCATCCTTACACAGCCAGCTCTATTGCCCAACTCTTCTTGACTCATGTCTTTAAACTACATAGGATGCCTACCACTATAGTTTTTGATCGTGATCCTTACACAGCCAGCTCTATTGCCCAACTCTTCTTGACTCATGTCTTTAAACTACATGGGATGCCTACCATTATAGTTTTTGATCGTGATCCTATATTTCTCAGTAACTTCTGGAAGAAATTTTTCAAGTTGCAGGGTACCACTCTTGCCCACAGTTCTGTGTATCATCCCCAAAGTGATGGGCAAACCGAAATTGTGAATACATGCCTAGGCCACTACTTGAGGTGTTATTATGGTGAAAACCCTAAATTTTGGGTTGACTGGCTCCCTTTGGCCGAATGGTGGTACAACACTTCCTATCACATGTCTACTCAACTCACACCCTTTGAAGCTCCCTACGGGTACCGTCCACCCAAATTGCTGAACTATGTCTCAGACACAAGACAAAATGCAGCAGTGGACATTGCAAGGAAAAGCAGAGATCAAATTTTACAATTACTCAAGCATAATCTCCAGGCAGCACAAGAAAGAGCTAAGCATCATTATGACAAGAATCACACAGAACAAATCTTCACAGTGGGAGATTGGGTTTACCTGAGGCTACAACCATACAAACAAAAATCTCTGGCTTTTCACAAAAATTTGAAACTGTCACCAAGGTATTTCGGGCCATTTCAAGTACTGAAGAGAATAGGTGAGGTGACTTACCAGCTGAGCTTACCCCCTGAATCCCATTTACGTCCTGTGTTCCATGTTTCATGTCTGAAGAAAAAGTTGGGAGCACGGGTGTCACCTTTACCGACCTTACCTCCGGTCGACCACGAAGGAGCTCCACAACCCGAGCCTGAGCTGATCTTAGATCGCCGTATGCGGAATCACAACAATCAGCCACTCATTGAAGCACTAGTTCAATGGAAAGGCACTACAAAGGAGGATGCCACTGGGTGCCATTTTGGAGATTGCGGGACCTTTACCCGTACCTTGAGGGCAAGGTTTTTTGAAGAACGAGGGAATGTCATGGTCTCACTAAGAACATGGGTTAATTTGGGGTGGAAGATGCGTGAGGCGCATGGAAGGGAGTTCGGGTTTAAAGTTTGGAGAGAAGTCGAGTATTGAGGAAAGTGAAAGGGTTCAGTGTTCGCAGAACTGAAGTCTCTAGAGACTTCAGGAGGGTCACTTGGTCGTGTGACGTGTTGCTGCTTTGTTGGGCTGCAATGGCTTCAGCTTTTGTTATATGCATTACGTTCTATTTTCAATTCCTGTTAAAAGGCCATGTGTTGGGCCTTAGTTTAGGGGGGCCTCTAAGAGCCCAATCGTTTTTACTATAATTCCTGCTTTGCACTCTGTAGTGGATATGAAAAATATTAAGTAAACCAAGTTTATGGAGAGTTGGTTCTCTCTCGAACAGAACCCACGCATTTCACATTTTCCTTATACTTTCTCACTTCCCAAACAACAGATTTCCTGTAATACCCTTATCCACAAGTAGGTACATAACAGAATGGAAGCTCCTTGAGCGGATGAAAGCACTTTGACCCCTTCCCTCTCCCCACCCCATGCGATTAGTTTTTTTTTTCTCTCCCTCTCTCCGTCGCCGCACATCTCTCCCTCTCTCTTGGCAGCCGCCGTCGCTCTTCCTTCTCTCTCTGTCAGTCACGAATTTGGCGTTGTCTCTCTCACTCTCTGTCTTGCTCTCTCACGCAGCTCGCTCTTTCTTCCACAGATAAGAATCAGAGATGTGATTCGAATCTGCAAATCTAGTGGAAGGTCAAGATCGCCTCATATTTCCAAATGAGAGTTGATTTGTTCTCTTGCCAAGCCGGTTAATTTTTATTTCCAGCATTTGGAATTGCGGCTGCCCGATTTATTGTTGCAGGTTGGCCTGCCAAGTTTCTTATCGTTAGTTTTTGCCTGTAGTTTTGCTGTCATTGAAGTTCATCTGTCAGGAGCGAAACTGCTATAAAAGCGGAAACTCTCATTTCTGTCAACTTGATCTGTCATTAGCTTTTGTGAATTGGTTAACTTTGCTTTATGTCTTTTTATCTTTTTGTTGTTGCGAATCTTGCGATTGGGGAAATTTTTTGTTGGTTTCATTGAAAAGGTGCTTAATTGGCCAAACAGACCGAAGGCCAGCTTTGGCTGGCCTTTGAGAGCCTCGGTTCGGTGGTCGGCGAGGGGTCCAAACTGAACCGAGGGGGTCGGTTTTCACCCCTAGTAAATATACATGTAGGGCCCTTGTGTTTTTAGACTTTGACGTTTACACTTTTCTAAGGGATGAGTGGGGAGAAGTGGAAGGCACTGGATTTTATATATTTTGAGCAACAAATATTTTTTTTTTTTATGACGAGGAAATCCCCCAAAGCCGGACCCTTTTGGCCCAACCCTGAAGTACAAACTCCGGCCCTCTGGACCGACCCCACAACCCAGGGAGCGGATAAGTCAAGGGCGATAATGGGGGTGTTGGGGCTCGAACTTGGGACATGTTAGAGCCCAAGCCAAAGCCTTACACCAAACCCTTGGGGGTTAACGCCAAACTTTAACGTCGCCTGAGAGAGCAAATATATTTTGAGCAACAAATATATTCTGGTGTATTTCTGCAGTTTTATATGTGCAAAGAGCATTTATTGGAATCCTATTGCAGCAGTTGTTGTTTATTGTTTGAGTTTATTTACTTTGTATTTTCTATCATTTTACACCTAAGGCCTTTAGGATTTCATTCTGGGATAATAGTTTCAATGATTTGAGTCCTTATCTAACAAAGCTCCTGCACAGGGAAAAAACGTATGTGGGTCATAAATTTGTGGTTTTGTGGACCTTCTTGAATGCTGGGTCTCCCATGGACGGGGGCATCTGATTGCGCTTCAATCCTTCCATGGATTTGGGTCATTGAAGCTCTTGCAAGCGTTAAAGAAGTAGATGTTTCTATTTTACATGGTACTGTGAATCCAGATGCATTCTTAAAAAATAGGTCGTGTATTATATTTTTATTAATCCTTAAGATAATGTTAGGATATCCGTGGTTTCTTTGTTTCAGATTTGATTGAAATGGCTCCAGAATTACCTGATAGTCTTGGGAAAAATATGAGGGAAATGTTGGCTTTGCGGTGCCTGGAGGTTTTATTTGATCCCTGTAATGGAATCACAAATGATGCCCGTTCTGTCCCGGCTTCAAAGGTTGGGGTTGATACATGGAAAAGCTGTGAAGACGTTCTCGAGCAGATAGTGCAGGAGGTAATAATTCTCTGATATTAACTCTGATATGTAAATAATTGACCATACATTTGGAAAACATGGTTTTACTATTTTTGCATCATACCCACTGATTATCTGCTTCAGAGTTTGGAGATTGGAATACGATTTTGATATTGAACACAAACATTTCTTTTGTCAGTCATCGTTATCAGATCTTAAAATGGCAGGACCAGAGTTGTTAAAATGGGATATGCTACCCTTTATTAACCATAAAAGAGCTTGTATGCCTAAATTTGCCTTACAAAAGGTAAAGCCGAAATCTCTCTCTGTCACTAACATCACCTTTCTTCAATCAATGCATTTCATTCTATGTTCATAATTCGTTTTGTTTGCTTCATAATGAACAGCTGAAAGATTCAATTCTCGAAGGGACTCATCCATTTGCTGAGTCCTTGAAGGAAAGGAGTGGATTGTTATTTACTGCAGGTGGCAAAGTCCCTGTGAATATGGATAATCCCAGTGCACTTATAGGGAGAGTTAATGTGAGCTGCTTTGATGCCCAACACATGGGAGTGAAATTGAACTTGATGCATAGAACCATTGAGGATAGGAATAAGCTACTGGAAAACGATCTGTGTACTGGAAATTTGTTACCCTCCAAGAGGGAAAGGAATGCATTGTCCGCTGAAAATATGGTCGGAGACTTCCATGAAAACCAATATATCTTAAATGATTGTGATAATCCTAATATAAGTGCCAAGAAGCAGAAGCAATTTGTCTCTTCGTCAATTCTGACCATGGAAGAGAACCCGGTTACTCTAAGTGGAAGAGAATTCTTTGAATTATCATCTGAAGGATTTATTCCAGTTGGTGAAGGAGGAGAGAGTTGTGACTTGGCTAAAGGTAAAAAAGGAACTCTGAAAGAAGGCGGGGTTCTAGAGGATAAACGTGATGAGTATCCTGCTTCAATGAAATCTCGGCACAACACTGAAGATGGATTCCATCACATTAAATTAGAGATTCCTAGTACTGGTGCTATGATGCCTCAAGATACACCTGGAGATGCACCTCATCAAGATATCTCTGTCGACAAGGACAATGATGATGACAAGCATTGTTCTGAACAAATGCCTTTAACCGGTGCTCTTCCTCCATATAATACCTCTATGCTGGTTCAAGACACATCTGCAGATAAGCCTTGTCAGAATATGTCTGTTGATGAAGTTGAAGATGATAGTAATCTATATGTTGAACCTAGAACTTCAGGTGGTCCTCTTCTGGACAAGACTCTAGAAATTGAAGAGGATGCGGATCCTTCTCATGAAGCTGGGACATCAAGTGACAGCGATGGGTATCAGAACGAGCATATCGATGTCGCCATTAGTAAAAGTGAATTCTTGAGCTCTCAATGCACAAATAGTCATGATTTATCGGCTGGTTGGACGGACCAAACCTGTTGTATAAAGTGTAATGAAGGTGGTCAGTTGTTAGTATGTAACAGAAGTAATTGCCCTGTGGTGGTGCATGAGATCTGTTTGGGTTCCTCACCCAGATTTGATGACAATGGTAACTTTTACTGCCCCTTCTGTGCATATTCTCTTGCTGTTTCAGAATATCTTGAAGCTAAAAAAAAGGCCTCCTTGGCGAGGAAAGAATTAACCTCGTTATTCGGTTTGGGTTTGAAGTGTAAGCGGAAGGAACCGGTTGAGAGAGTGCATACAGAAAGGAATAAGCTTCCAAGAAAAAGTGGAGACGAGGATCTTCTAGTGAGAAATCATGAGGATGGGTGCTTGGAAGAGAGAGTAAAGGATCAAACAGATCATGAGGGAGACCACGTAAACAAAGTCAATAACCTTCATTTTAGAAGTGCAGAAGATAAGCAACAAGCAGAACGTTCTGCATCATGTGATAATGTCAATTTGCCACTTAGAGAGGAAGAGGCAGCTGGAATGACTGGGATACTGAATTTATTGACGGAAGAGAAAGAAGGGGAAGAAGAGTTGATCCAAGCTGAAAGAGTAGCTGAAGGAGACAAGCAGGAAACAGCTGACCATGAATGCAATGGTGATTATTTATCCTGTAGAAGCACAGACGTTATTCCTGTCAATGAAACACACGTCGAAGAAGGAATTCAGCAGGAGGTTTTAGACCAACATATTGCTGATCCACCAGGGGAACCTGTTTGCACCCTTGATAATTGTGCAGTGGACACTTCTGATGATGAAACCAACAAGTCTCTCATTTCTAATTATTCCGTTAGATTCCGAAGGCGACCAAGCCAATAGTAAGTTGTTTAGTCTTTTCTTTGCAATTATCTTCCCTTCATGTAGTTCTAGGTGTAATATGAGACTTCTATCCTCGATAGTCAGAAATTGCCTTAAAAATATCTAATGTGTAATGGGAGGTGGATTTTGTCTTAGAATCATCTTTTCTCCCCTTCTGACTCTATCCACACTAATTATTTTCAACTAGCAGGGCATTGTTTTGCCTTCATTGAGAATGAACTTGTTTTAATTTTCAGTACATACACTCCAAGTCCTCAGCTAAGGCGCAAGAAAGTTCCATGGACATCTGAGGAGGAAGAGATACTAAAGGTACTTGTTCTATTGTTCTCTTAAATTGCCTAGTAAGGACAACTGTTTTGAAATTTCATTGTTTAGATAATCACATGTCATATGTAGTCGTCATTAATTTAAGGGAAAAATTGTAAATCACATACCTGTGCTTTATGCCATTTTGGAATCGAGATCTGTACTTTAAATTTTTTTATTTAGGACATGTGATCTCTCCGTTTGTGAATTTAACTTGATTTACCATTAATTTAAGGACGGAAAATTCATGCGTGACACATTTTTATCCAATGTGGATCACAAAACTGAGAAACTAAAAAAAATTCAAAAAACATAAACATTAAAAGAAAGAAAGAAGAAGAAAAAGATCGGCCCCCCTTGTGGGTTTCCGTGTGCTAAGTGTGGCTTCCATTTGGGACCGATATCTAGCCATTTCACTGAGGAGATATGCTATCATAGTTATTTCATTTCCTTTTAAATTTATTTTTAAGTTCTTTAATCAGAGGTTTGTGTAGGTTTTAAGTTCTATTGTTGTGTAACCCCCCCCCCCCCCCCCCTTTCTCTAATTGTAGAAGGGAGTGCAGAAATTCTCGGACACCAATGACAGTACTATTCCCTGGAAGAAGATCCTAGAATTTGGTGCTGCTGTGTTTCTGAACAGGCGTAGGGCGGTAGACCTAAAGGATAAATGGAGGAACGTGTGCAAAGGAAGCGCAAAGTCGACATGAAGTTTTTGTAATGTCTATTTGTATACAACGAAAATACGTAAATATATGCATTTTCTTTTGCCTTTTGGTCCATCCCTGATATCTCAATCGTAATATGAATGACTACTAATTTTAGGAGGAAAGGAAGCTCAAAGTCGACATCATGAAGTGTTATTGTAATGTTCTATTTGTATACAATGAAAATACGTAGATATATTTCCTTTGGCATTTTGGTCCATCCCTGATATCTCACTCATAAGATGAATGACTCCAAATTTTAGAAGGAAAGGAAGCTTAAAGTCCAAATGGAATGCTTTGTCCTGGGCAATTTGTATATGAGGAACGTATAAGACTTATGTAGAATTTGAATTTCACTTTCAGTATGTCCCTCTAAGATCTCTATTTGTGAGTGTGTCCGCCATAGGGATGACCAATCTAGGAAACTCGGTACTGTATGGAGTATTTGTCTTGAAAGTTGAACTTTTCCAGAGAGCAAAGGATTCCTACCATCTGGGCTTTCTGGTAAAAATATTTGCCAACTAAAATTTGGGCACAGTGACAGGGTTCTCGTACAGTTTCCCATTTGATGGTTTTGCTCTTGCAGCTTACGGCTGGGAAGTCACCATAAACTGGAGAAGAGCTCACGGGAGCTCCCAATAAGTAGCCTTTGATGCAAAGTAGCCCCGATCCCATTTATTCCAATGGCTCCCAATAATGTGACACGCCATTTTTGCCATTGTCCTCAATGAACCATATGAATTGAACTCCCAAACCAATTTCACAATTAGCTCATTGCAGAGTTCGAATCAACAACGTCATTCTTCTTATCGCAACACATTTCTTCATCATCGTGTATAAATGACAAGATTTGGGCATGTGCCGGCCTTAGTGGTAACGGGTACTTCCATTTTGAGAGAGAGAGAGAGGACAAGCATGGGAGAAAGGTGAAGGGAGTCCCGGGAATCAGGTCGCGAATGGCAGGAGAACATGTGAAATAGAGCTCGTGAAAATGAAAAATGTAGTGAGGTGGGTCTTCCTTCCTGAAGGCATTCCTCTCCGACGGACAAATTCAACCCAATGAATGAAATTGATTGAGAGCCAACGCCTATAGAATCCAAGAAAGAGATCAGTCAGACTTCATTCAAAGCATTCACTCCATTCAAAAGCAGTCCGGCCAAATATTCCGTTCACCACCTCAACATTTATTTCAGTCCTACTCGTATTTGCTTGTTCCGTGGGTACTTCCTCATGACTCGCGTGGCACCTATCAGGGCCAAAAAACACACACACACAGAAATTATAAGTTCTTCAGTTTTTTATTGGATTTGCCTGTTATCTAGGAGATTATGATAAAATGCTCAACATTACTCAATGTCTGAGATTAAATTATTAGACTTCTTCTCATTCTCTTGCGACTATTAACAATGTTCTAATTGTCCGGCGCCTGATGTCATCCTTTCCACTGTGTGCCTTCCATATATGCTCTTTAAGCATGCAGTACCAAGTGATATTGGAGGGCAGAACTTAAGGGGCTGTTCGGTTGTATAGTATTTTGAGGATTTTTTTGTGTTTTGAGAATTTTTATGTGATGTTAACTTTATTGGTATGCGTGTTGTAGTTATTTTTATGTAGGGTTAAAAATGATGTTTGGTTGTGAATATTTTGTATTCAAAAAAATCCTGAGGATTTTTTGTGGCCGAACAAGCTCTTAGTTTCTAACCAGGTTAAAGTCAACATAAAGCCACGCAAACGATATATATTAGGGTTGTCCAAAAAATCGGTCGGACCGATTTTGGCCAAACCGAACCTAGACTGGTGTACTCCGGTCCAGTTCCGAGTTACCCATATGAAAAATCGGAACTAGATCAGAGTATACCACTCCAAATCGGTTCTTATCGGTAAAAAACCCCCTAAAAAGGCCTAAAAAGTGCTAAGAAGTCCAACCAAAAAAAGACCCAAAATGGCATGGCCCAAACCGTCCAACCTGGACCGGTTCTATTAGAATGACCGGTCCGGTCTAGTCCGGTATGAAGGCTCTTCGTGGATACCGATTTGGAAGGCCGGACCGAATCGGCCATTGGACAGCCCTAATATATATCAATGATTCGTATTTACCTTTAAAAATTGGATGAAGATTGAGTCTATAGGAAGATAATTTTTTTTTTCGGAAAAAACAAGAAGAAGAAGAAGGAAGGGAAGGTATGAACCACGACAGGCACCTGAAGTGACATCAAAGAAGATCTGGAGGGCAATTCCATAAAAAGATAAGTCTGATCTCTTAAGATTTAGTGGGGTTTATGTTTTTCTATATAAATGAAGAGTCAATTCACGAAAAGGAAAAGATGTGTTAAAAGTAGGCATTTATCATGACTAAGAACATGCATAGATGTATCCGTAAAACCATGATCGATAAAAGAAGGAAGAGAAAAAAAAAAAAAAAAAAGGGCTTGAGGCTATCGGACTATACTCTTCAGTACTAACGGTCACATGGGCAAGAAAACTTTCTCCAAAACGTGAACACATTTAAACCAAGCTGCTCTCTCGCTCCCTACATATCCCGCGCCTTTCTACCAGTTCTCCGCAGTTCCAGCTCTCACTACCATTCCCTTCCCTCCTCACTTAGCTTTCTCAGCACTCCCCGTAACCAGCTATGGAGAATTGCAGACGATCTCCGTTAAAGCCATGGAAGAAAGGCCCAACAAGAGGCAAAGGCGGACCCCAGAACGCCTCATGCGACTACCGAGGCGTTCGGCAAAGAACGTGGGGTAAATGGGTTGCTGAAATAAGAGAGCCTAAGAAGAGAACTAGACTGTGGCTAGGCTCTTTTGCCACAGCCGAAGAGGCTGCCATGGCTTATGATGAGGCTGCAAGGAGATTGTATGGACCAGATGCTTATCTCAATCTTCCTCATCTCCAACCCAACTCCAATCACCTTATCAAATCCCAAAAGTTCAAATGGTTTCCTTCTAAGAATTTCATTTCCATGTTTCCTTCTTGTGGGTTGCTCAATATAAATGCCCAACCTAGTGTTCATGTCATTCACCAGAGGCTTCAAGAACTTAAGCAAAACGGGATTCAAAGCCAACTCCCTTCTTCCAGTTCATCTTCATGCAATTCGAAAGCCGAAGGTCAGACCATGAGTGACCAAACTCAAGTAGAAAATCTAGCAGGAGAGGAGAAAGATGCAGGAATTTCATCAGACAAGATGCTCGGAGCTTGTGAGGAGAAACCACAGATTGATCTCAATGAGTTTCTTCAGCAGCTGGGTATACTGAAAGAGGAGAGACAATCTGAAGCAATTGATAGCACAGTAAGCGTTGCGATGCCAGATGCTTCATTGAGAGGTTGGGGAGATGAACTTGGAGCCTTTGCTGACAAAACTTTCAACTGGGACACACTCATCGAGATGCATGGGATTGCAGATCAAGGAACAGAAGCTGGTCATCTCCAAGCATATGATTATAATGAAGAGCTGAGTTTCCCCACTTCCATTTGGAACTTCTGAGTGGATCACTGATATCGGAAGGAGTAGTATTTAGATTGAGTAGAGTTGAAAAGTACTTGTACCGCGTGTTGCATCACTTTTATGTTGATAGCAAGTCTATCTTTTTGTAGACATCGGTTCACTTTGACCGTGGACGTTTGAGAGAGAGAGACCGGGGAGTCCTACACTGTTACAGAAGATTTGAGTCATTGGCCTTGGTTTTTAGCCAAAGTTGGTGCGTACTTATCAGAAGATTTGAGTCATGCATACAATGGATCTCTTAATATCTCTGCATGTTTTTGCTTTCTTCCTACTTACCCGAGGGAATTGCAGGGAACATGTTTCAAAGTGAATCTATAAACAGTACGTAACGCAGTGAAGCATATTGTTAAGGGCAAAAACTCAAGAACATGATACGTCTTCGGCTGTCAAATAACGAAAGGGCACATTCACGTGGGCTTTTGACGATTCTCGATTAACGTCCTTTTTAGTTTTTGCATGAAAATCCTCTTAACAATTAACGGCTCAAAGTAAAATCTACTTCTTTGACCATCTATGATGTGTTAATCACTTTAACCTTCCTCTAATTAACCAAGAAAAAACAATTCATCGGTTCAGTAACTCGATGTCTCTAGCGTTACTTTACAAGTATTTTTTTTACTTAACGTAAAAAAGGTTGGGTTTTCAAGTCAATATATATATATATATAAACTGCTTTTTATCTAAAATAATTATAGATTTATCCTATGAACTCAGTGCTTTTACTCTGGTCAATGGTGATGCACTTTTATAAGATCTGGAACCTGGGAGCCAGTTTTCTTCTCACTTTTCAAATTAGATGAGTGACAGGTCTTACAGGTAAGACTGGATCCGATAAACTGTTTTGCACCACCAAACAAAACCCCTTAAGATAGTCTTACAACCACCTGTATCCCAGGTCAACTCTTCTGAGCCGCCCAAACTAAAGCAAACAGTTCTCACCCAGATATATCTTTGCTTATTCATTTTGATACTCCGAGCCACTTACATATTCCCCGAGTTCCTCAAAGTACTCGATTAATCGTTTTAAGAATGCATCGCTACTCACTGTCTCAGTGTCACAGACAAGACAACATTGTCTTCTAGCCCGTGTCACAGCCACATTCATTCGCCTGCGGTCACTCAGAAACCCCACCTGAGATGTTTTGAACAAGAAAAAGAAAAAGAAAATCCAAGTTCAATTCTTTTCTATACACGATCTTGATCGTGATTTAAGTTTCTACCATCTTAATTTGTTTCAAAAAAATGAACTGATATCTACAATGGAGGTGTTTTCGGTACCTCTTTCTTTGAGTTTGATCGAACCATGGAGATAACGATAGCTTCCTTCTCTCGTCCCTGGAAGCCATCAACCGTCGAGATTTCCACATTTTTTAGCTTGTCATCCTTGTTTCTCAAAATCTTTAGCAACACAACCTGCGTTACTAAATAGAACATTACTAATACCTTAAAAAAAGTTTAATAAGGAAAAAAATTATCTGAAAACACCTATCATTTCATCTAGCAGCTATTCTAGTCCTTCACCATGATTACTAACTTGTGAAGCTCGTGACCCGCAGATATTGCTTGAAGTTCACAAAATAAAGCCCTATACCTGTGCAGCATATGGGGTAATAATTCCAATATCGGAAGCCTGGACTCCACTTTCGACAAGTCTCTTTGCATGGGCCATAGCAACCTCAGCTTCACCCTCATTCAATGTGCTATCTTCTTCATCCTTCTTTTCTTCCATATCACACCTGGATCAGATCATTATCAACTGACTATGTCAATCATACAAGAAAGCATTTTATTAACATATTTCTTTCTTCAATTTTTATAGACCAGTTTAAACTAGACTAGAATTTACTTCAATTTGTAAGAGGAAAATGAGAATGAAACGATACAATGCAGTTCTAATCTCCTTCCTAAGCAATTACAGCAAAAACCATGTAGAATTCAGCATGTGACAACAATGCCATACCCAGCTATGTCTATGAGGAGAAGGGTTGGTTCTGTCGAAGTCGTCCTCTTCACATCCTCAAGATCAAAAAGCATAAGTGCAGCAACACTCGGATGGGATTTAATCTGTAACAAGAGATAGCCACAAAAGTAACACAGTTACCTTTTTCTTTACTTTATAAATACCAGAGACAAAAAAGTTCTGACAATCCATCATTGATATAATACTCAACCAATAAACCTGACATGACCTAAGCACCTTACTGCTGTAAAGCTCTTTAGATGACCAATTCATAATAAGTTCATGTATACGGTACTGGACTGTGAGCATAGACATAACTTCATCTCCATATATATCTGCCAGGCGTTCAAAGAGGGTCCTTCCCAAACCTTTCCTCTCAGCCTCAACACTTTGGATGGTTGGAGGAAGCTGAAGATGGTCACCAGCAAGAATACATCATGAACCCTACAACAATTAACTCAGACTGTTAACTGGTTCCACGAGCGCTACTACACATTCACATGTAAGATTGAACTGGATTTTAATCAATAACATATTTTCTATCGGGAACATCAAGATGCATTTAATCTTAGGGCATGGACACTAAACCAACTCCAAGAACTCACAGAAACCACCTATTTTTTGTTAAACCGTTAAAAGCAGTAACTGGAAAAAGTCATTTCTCATGGAAACTAATTTCCAAAATTCAAAACACCCGTCTGAAATTTCGGATAATTCGACCAACATATATAGTGGAAAATGATGCATCTTTAAAGATCTATATTTCCTTCTGATAAAAGGTACAGAAGTGGTTACAAAGACCAAGGTAATGAGCATTAAACAATTGACTCGGGAATTATAGCATTTGTGAATGACGACATTTTTGGTGTAAAGAGCATACATTTCTTTTGCTGTTATCTTGAGTACCTTTAGTAGAGCTATCCAGCATGCGATCTCAAGTGCTTGAGCAGCTTCATCAATAATAACCAAGTCAAATGAAGTAGTATCCAATTTGTGGGAAAAAGCGCCAGTCAAAGTTGTCAGCACCACATCTGCTCTTTTAATTACATCTGTAACAGCAAGCTGCTGTCTTTTACGCTCTTCTTTAGAAAGAGTCCGAAGCTCCTTCTGGATGTCTCTTCTTGTGTTTTTGTCTTTGGTTTTCAGTAGTTTCCCATTTAAGGCCTGAAAAAATGCAATGAGGACAAGTCCGAACATTAATTATAAAAGAAATTTCTGATCACAGAAGCACAAATGAATCCTGGTGCCAAAACGGAACTTCCAGGAAGAAAGCCTGCTAACAGGATGAACTATAAAACATGGAAAAGCTTTCCATGTTTAGTGAAGGAATGATGTGTTCCATGCAACAGCGCATCAGGCCCAAGGATATATCAAGTCCTCAGTAAACAAATACAATAATCTTGGTTATAAAATCCCATCTTGTAAAACTATTTAATGAAAACAAAGCTAATTGTTGAGCATTATTTTTTCAATAAGTTAATCTGCATACATGGATAAATGTTATGTGCCAAATATGGCTTGAATCTACTCCAAATCTCTACCTTCATTTCCTTCCGAATGTCACTAGCCAGAGCACTATTATCCCCCCGTAAAACCTGAAAAGCAAGAATCATGTATCCAAGGACAGCATCAATTTAGCACAAGATTAGAAAGCATGCAGAAACAACAACATGCAGAAAATGTGGAGGGGTATCTTATTGCTTTGTGACATTTCAGGGGACGGAAGAAATGTCCATTTCAAGTGTGATAGCCAGTCACTAGAGACATTAAAGGGAAGGAATAATGGAGTTAAGAGTGCTAGCATATGTACTTAGGTACAGAAAGCAATATAACTGGATCCCAACAACTTGGCAGAAAAGGAAGAGTGAACTTTTCAGTTTCTTCAACAAAAAATAATGCGGCAACTAGAAAGACTGTTAATCTTCATATGCTCATACAAGCACCCATGAAATGCTTCCATATACAACAAGAGACGAAAGTCAAGGCGCACAACATGGAGCTATACACAACTGTAAATCATGCAAATACAAGATTATAAACCTCAACAAAATACCACTATCATGACATTCCACGTAACAAGACCTTTCTCTCCTAAACTTAAGGTTTTATATACCTGTGCATCCAGTGCACTCTCCAATACTTGAGGCAGTAAACGTGCGGGGTGCCCCAGTCTCACCAACTTTACTCTAACAGATGGAAATAGAGAACCAGCTATTAGAGTTGATCTTCCCACTTGATGAAACTAAACCATTAGACAACAAAGAGAATCCCCACAAATTCCACAATATACATATCTGTATTAACAGTAAAGTCTCACCAACTTTACTCTAGCAAAAGTGATGGAAATAGAGAACCAGTTATTAGAGTTGATCTTCCCACTTGATGAAACTACACCATTAGACAACAAAGAGAATCCCCACAATATACATATCTGTATTTATCATTTAACAGTTGATATGGTTGATCCTACAATCCAGACGCTGATTTAACGGATAGAGTCAAAGTTGTTCATCAGTCAAAAGGCACATTTTTTTGCTAATTGAAAAGGCACGTATTTTAAGTAAACATAAACGATACATTTTTTAGATTTTTGCGTTTAACCAAAGGCATACAGATCTTGGGATTAGATCCAAAATCAAAACTCACCTTCCTTCCCAATCCTGCAACCTTCCACCCCCACCCCTCCCTTCTCCTCTCTTCCCAAGAAGAAACACTCCGGAAGGAAGACATGCCCACTGAGCCAATAGTCATTGGCATTTGATAGATTCGACACTACTACAATGTAAAAAACTTAGCAGACGACTTATTTAATAGGCTGGTCAAAATCTGGCACGCTTAAGTGCCTTAAAATAGGTAATTTTGAGAAATTCACTATGGACACAGAGTCCAGGTATGTATGCAAAAAAAGCTGGAATTTCAGAAAGGAACACGACAATTTCCACTTGCAATGAGCTTTAGAGTCCTAGCAAGCAATGTTAGGAGAGTTTAGAGCCCATTCACTGCTAAATCAAATTGAATGCAACAGCACCATAAGCAGGTGATACAAGATCAATAGCTAAACTATTTCCTTATTTATAATACACTTAAGCAACCTTTCACAAGACATACTTATGCTTAGGTTCCAAACTTGTTGTGATAAGCTGAAAAATAGAAGAAAACCTGTGGGACTTTCAGCAAATAAATACTCATTATACCATGCCTAAAGAATAAAACATTGCATCACTTTTACCTGTGAGGAACAAGTCGCTCAACAATGTTGTCTACAGCAATATTTGAAGCAGCACATGCAAGAATCTTTGCTCCGCGTTTCACTTCTTGTAAGATAATCTCCACCACTGTCGTGGTTTTTCCAGTTCCAGGAGGACCATGTAGCAAAAATACGTTCTTCGATGACAGGGCTTTTGAAATTGCATCTCTCTTTGGAAGAAAAGAAAGGGTAGAGATAAGGTGCCACTGCTTGTAGGAAATGGAGCATATCCAAAGAATAAACTTGCACATATACATATAAAAAGCCAGCATGGATGAAAAGGTTTTAAGCACACACAGATCTTTTTTTCATTTCCAAATAGGTAAGAATAGTATCAACAAATGCACAATAGGGGCGCATCCTCTAGGTTGTAAGACTTATTTCACGATTATGTTTATTTCAAAGAAATGATTAAATTAAAAACAGAAAATAGTAAACAAGTACAAGATTTTAGTAGTAAACAACACTATTTGGATAACGATCATGCTTTACCGTAAGGAAACACTAGAGAATAAATTTACACACTTGAGATTGATCAAGGTTGGAGTTGAAGGGGGTGAATGTCACATCCTTCTTGGTCACTGTTGGTGGCCTCTCTCCGAACAAAACAGGAATGAGATCAGCGGCAGGTCCCTTCTGAAAGCCTTTACTTAATTGTATCAAGGCATCCTTCATCCTACGGAACGTCACCTGCATTGATAATCAGTGCTTACAACATTTTTTTCCCCAATGCATATATCCCGAGTCATGTAGTAAATTTGGCGAAAGAAACAATCCCAGCATACACCATGACATGCTGGGAATTTGATACCAGATCATCTATTGTGGACTTTGTAGCTAGTAGAAACAAGAATGAATGTCTGGTGTTATTCCCAGTCAATCCTATTTCTGATAGGAGCGGTTGACAATTGAATTCAATTTTTCCCATTATTTTCGTATCCGTAATAGTGCGAAAATAAGGAAGGCCTGACTCCAAGTTGTTCAAGAATAGTGGCTTTGAGTTTCTCGACCCTTTGACTTAGGATTAGTCAGTTCTATTTCCCGATGGGGGGCAAGGGATATAACTCAGCGGTAGTGTCTATTATTAATATTAAAAACTTACTCTATTCCAAATCGTGCGAACAACGCTATCTAACTACACTTTTCTCGGTATCAAACAGTTTGAACTCCTTGCAAACTTGAAAGTGTTCTCAACAGTGCATAATAGTAGAAATCTAGTCTCACTCAAAACAAATGGTTTAGATCTGGAGTTTGTTTGACTTTCACAAAAATTCACCAGTTTCAAATATCGCCATGTAACTAGAGAACAGCATACCTCATTTGCCACTTTTTCCAAACGAAGAGGACTATTCAAACCATCTTCTGGGATGTCATCAAAAGCAACAGTGATTGATGAGTCCTGTTCAAGATACAAAACCAAACCACCAGCACAAGTCATCATGAAAATGATCTTCTATAACTGAAAGAAAACAAGACCCATAGGTAATCATGCAACATTGTGTTTCTTGGAAGTACCTTTAACCGGTAAACTACACCTTGCCCAAGCGCAGGAGACCCTAAATCAGCCTTGTTTGGCTTTAAAACAACCACATCATGGGTCCCAAACTACAACCACGAAAGAAAAGGACAATATTTGAGATATGAAACAAGAAGCTGAATCTAAGTTGTGATTTCACTATGCCTAGCATAACAAATGGTTTCAATATATAACATCAAAAAGTAAATTGGATCTAACAAGTAATCAACTGGAATGGCGGAATCTTCACCTTGTGAGCAGGAAGTACATCCCCTTTGGTAGATTGAAGCTCAAGAAGAGTTTTTCCCATTAGACCTGTCTATTGTCATAATCAAAGTTAATACCAATTATATGAAAGCAAGAAAGTACAATTATTCCTCTCTGCAAATCATCCATAAAAGCGAAAAAGGAGCTACATTCTCTATTAGTCTATATTTATGCCGACTGAACAACCATTCCAACTGAAGTAGATATCTCACCTTCTTTGGCATCACCCAATGAAATCCAAAACCAGAAAGTATGAAAGATCACACATTTTCCACAAAGGTGCAATCAGCAATGATCAACTGAGTAGCTAGCCGCTTGCAAATACAAGACCCTCTTATAAACATTATCCACAATTAAAGGTAACCACCAGCCAATTGTCAACATAGGGACACACCAAACAAAAGGTTACATTTTAGAAGACTCTACAACCCCGACTACTCTTCCGAGGAAATGTTCCCCTATTTGAACTCAAGCTTAATAACAGAAGCGCATAGATGCATCTATATTCGCAGAAGTCGAAAACAAATGAGGAAGAAAATCTCTTAAAGCCCGTCCACCCCATCAGATTTTTTTTTTTGATAAATAAGAAAGTTTTATTAATGCAAGCGGGAACAGTACAAGGGACTATACCGAAAGCGCTCAAGACAAACAAGCGACAAAATTGAGGAAATCCTCAAAGTCAACAAAAAAACCCCCTAACACCGCATTAGCCCAACAAAACAGGGTAAACAACATAAACCCTTGCAAATACACTAGGGACAACGAGACATCTTCAAAACATCGATTGTTGCGCTCCCTCCAAAGGCACCACCAAAGACAGGATGAAATCATTCTCCAAATAACCTTAGCAACGGGATTAGAAAGCCTCCTATGCCAACCCCAAAGTACCTCCACCACCCTCTCCGGCATCACCCAGTGAAAATTCGTGATGCTAAGAACATGACTCCACAGCCCGCGTGCCAAGGAACAATGCAGAAGCACATGGTGAACCGAATCCCCATCGCCATGGCATAGAAAACACCAATCCTCCGTCCATGCCCTACTCCAAGTAAAAGAAAATCAGAATTTCCTAACGCTCTCCAATACCGCACTTATGGCTTTAGCATGCCGTTCACCCGAGGCTTCCCCATAGCAGTTGATCGAAGCTTTCTCTTTCCTTTTTCGTCTCTCTGTCTCTCCCTACTCTCTGTTTTATTAACCTCAAAAGAGAAGAAATGCAAACATAATCTTGTCTTTTTCTTTGCTTCCGGCGACGTTCACCAAAAACATTAGAGAATGGATTTAAAACAGAAAATAAACAACGGAACATTGAATTAGAATGGAATAGAAAAGAACCTGAGCATCTACACACTTCAAATTGAGAATCGTGGAGCCCCTCTTTTGAGCAGTCTCTAAGTTTCTGGACGCGCTTGTGCTGATCGATGCTGCTATCTCGGCTTCCTACATCATTTTATTAGTAAACTTCTCAATACGAATATCCCATATTATCAGCACACACATATACTCAGAATGGGAGGAAGACAGAGGAGGACCTTCTCCAAATCAAGAAGAGGGGCCGTGATAGAAACGAATTGTTCCAGAGATAGAGGAGTTGAAGTCTTCTTGCTCTTCCCTCCCTCCATTGCTATTGCTGCTTTCCGCGACATAGCTTCTTCAGCGAGAGCGAGACAGCGATTCTGAACATGAAGTGCACGGGGGTCGTTAACGGTAAGGTAGGTCGAACCGTCACCGTAATTGATGAAATTACATAATTAACACGATTACCGTATCGTCAAAGCATAATAACCGTTCTTGTCAGTGACGGTATCAATGGTAACCGCTTAAACCGTATAACCGTTGCACCAAAAAAAGGCTTTCTCCTTGGGCTTTCATTATTTTCATTGTTTTGAGCGGTTTAAATTTCCTACATAATATCATAATTAATAATCATATCAAATGGACAAATATCATAACATATTCAAACATAATATCATAATTATTAATAATCATAACAAATATAATAAGTTGTCCAAAAGTCCAACATAATATAATATTTAAATATAAATATAAATACTAAAGTCTAATAAAAGTGTCCAACAATGTGACATAGACCAACTAACATATTTCAACAAAAGTAGGTCACATAATCAATAATCATCTCAAGTCTCAACTAGAGGAGATTAACGGTAGTGTAGGTGATGTTTTGACGAAAACTGTCACCGTCACCGCAAATTGACGTAATCACATATTTGACACCGCTACCGCACCGCTAAGGCACAATAACCACTCTTACCGGTTACGGTATCGATTTTAGCGGTTAAAACGGTCACCGCCGGTGCAAATGAACACTCTGAAGGATTTCCATTTTTCAGCTCTGGATCCGAGGGTTTTTGCAATTGGCAGAAAATTTTCTCCGAATAAAGAAATTAAAAATATCAGAAAAGGCCTGCTTAAAAACAAAAATAGCGCCATCTTCGCATGTTTGGAAATTGGAACCCATCCGAAGCACCATCGTCCATCATTCTTGTTACGTACGTGAATTTACTTTGGTTCTTTCTTACAATGAAGAGGTAAGGGATTTCTCATACTGAGATTACTTTCGTCGTTTTGTAGTTTATGTATCAGACACGCGTAGCTGCTTCAGCGTTCGTTCTGAATGCTACTGCCATGGCATGACAGACACGTTTACACCCATAGAATATTCAGCAAAAAAAAAAGTAGCTGCTTCAGCGTCCATAGACATTCTTCCACGTTGATGAGGTTTTTTTTTTTTTTTTCTAGACACGTTGATGAGGTTGAAATGTAAGCAAACTGAGAAGATTGTAGGTAGAGCAGTGGGGGAGAGAAAGATTGGGTTTGTAAAGAGCCCCCTTCCTCACCGTTCATCTACTTTCTCTCTGAAAATTCTACCTTTTAACCTTGAAACCGGAGTTCACCTCATGGTTTTCAGCAGTTCCTTCAAGCAATATTGTGAACATTTTTCCCTGGCTACATAAGCAGCTAGAGGATTGCAAACAAGTACCGAGAACATAGACAATAACAACATTATAGCCAAAATCTGGCTTTTCTAGCACACCATCAGTCGTGCAATACTCGCAAAAATACTGACCCAAAATTGACCAAATTGCTAACCCAAAATTCTCCAAATTGCGAACCCCATTCCATGATTGTCGCATCAAATGCATATAACCTGCCTTACATCCTCATTTCTCCAAGACCACCTTCAAGGGGAAATTTGTCTAGCATCTTTCTTACCTCTCACGTGACCGAGAATCCTCTCGGAGCATCTTAGAGGGAACACTTGTTAAATTATTTAATAATGAGGGCATCCCGTCCAGGTCCAACACCGATGTAAGAATAGGTACACCAACAATTTCCACCTTCAAGGGGAAATTTGTCTAGCATCTTTCATAACTCTCATGTGACCGAGAATCCTCTCGGAGCATCTTAGAGGGAACACTTGTTAAATTATTTAATAATGAGGGCATCCCGTCCAGGTCCAACACCAATGTAATGGATAGGTACACCAACAAGTTCTTCTATCCTTTCCACATAAGTTCGTGCAGCCAATGGAAGGTCAGCATAGTTTCTGATCGAAGAAATATCACTCTTCCATCCAGGCAAAACTTCATACTCCACCTACACACGTGAGTAACACGTAAATCAAGGAGAGTCCCTGGAAAATACTGAAGCAATACAGAGGACGCCTAATTTTAAGCAAGCCTGACTATCAAAGATCAGTTATAACAATTTGACAAGTCACATATGAAGCTCACCCCATTTGTTTGTAATAAAAAACTCTTTTAGGCTATTGAGGGGAGGTAAGGGTAGGGTGGTCTGAATGGGTAAGGTGCAAAAAGCACTGCCCTCACAAGGCCTACTATCCTTGGGTACCGAATCTGTAAGTGCAAGTGCTTCCACCATGCTGTCAATGGCAAGCATTGTCAATGCAGTACCCAAAAGGAGGCTAATGGATTGTTGTTAATTAGTAACTAATATATCTCCAGCTTCGAAACAAGAAAGGGGAATTGGGAGTAGGGAACTTGCCTTCAATTGTTCAAGCAGATGAAGATCTGCAGGAAATGATTTAATTGATGTACCATCGATGTGTTTATATGCAACCCCTAACTGAATTTCAGGGAGATCTGACAAAACGTCGAGTTTGGTGAGATTCAGTGATGAAAATCCATTGATCTGACAACAGTATTTGAGCGCGACCATATCAAGCCAACCACAACGACGAGGACGACCAGTAGTTGTGCCAAACTCCTGTCCAGCAAACCTGAGGACGTCACCCCCTTGGCCCAAGATTTCTGTCGGGAAAGGACCAGAACCAACTCTTGTATTGTAAGCTTTTACCTGCATGGGAAGGTCAGGAACCTCAACTGGCTACGTCAAAAATTCTGAATTTATTTCAAGCGCAATCATAAATTTCATAAATACTCCGTGGTACTGTGCTTATAGACGATCTTTTCCATCCCATGTCAAAATGTAAGGTGGAAAACCGGCATATTTGCAACAATCTAAGGGCATCTAAAAAGTGAACATATGATGTATGGGCCAAAACAAACATCTTAGTAACTCGTTAAATTTTAAGGCTTCAACACTAAGGAGAAAGGGCAATCAACCTCCGACTATGGAGAGAAAGCAACGATTGTAAATTGACCACTCACCACTCCAATTAGATCACCGACTACTCTTGGGGCGATGCCAAGACCAGTGTAAATTCCACCAGCCGATGGGTTAGAAGAAGTCACAAAAGGATAAGTTCCAAAGTCAATATCCAGCATAGTTGCCTGACCGCCTTCAACCAAAATCTTCTTCTTGTCTGAGATGGCTTCATTCATGACATGCACAGTATCAGCAATAAAGGGTTCCAATCTCTCAGCATATCTCTTGTATTTTTCAACTTCCTCCCTAAGCATTTCTGGGCCATAGCTAAAACCTTGAAATCTTGAAGCTGCATCAGACAATAAAAGATCAAGCTTTTCAGGAAAAGTATCCATGTGCCTCAGGTCACTTACTCTAATGCCATTCCGGATAACCTTATTAGAGTAACATGGTCCAATTCCTCTCTTGGTAGTGCCAATAAAAGATTTGGCAAGTTCAGACTCTCGAAGCCCATCCACTACTTGATGGAAGTCAAATAACAGGTGAGCACGATCAGACACCAGTATCCTTTCCTTGCAGGAAACCCCTCGGGATTCCAGGCCATCAATCTCTTCAAATAACCCAGGTAGATGCACCACTACTCCATTCCCGATAACACAAAGGGTATCCTCATTAAGTATACCTGAGGGAACCAGGTGAAGGGCAAATTTCGTTCCCTCTGCATTGTAGATGGTATGTCCAGCATTAGCTCCACCCTGACATTAATAATTGTTCAGAGGTTTGAGGCAAAAGGAAATTGCAATAAAAAGCTATGCTGGCTGATCTGGAACCATTTGATCCTTACACCTTAGTTCCAAACAATATGCTACGTCAAACAATCAATAAAAACGAACTAAAATAAGACAAAACTCATCAAATGCCTTGTCATTCCGTAAGCAGCATCATAAGCTCATTGACGCACGCTTTGCCGGACGATTTGGCATCTAACTATGGAACACAACCAAATATAAAAGATGCACCAGAACCCTATGGAGTAAAAAGTGGGAAGATATTATCGAGCATTAAGTAAATCCCTAATCTGAATCACACCCTTTGAAGATAATCAAAGACTTTGTATAGTTCATTTAAGATTATTTGACAATTTAGCACTAACTACAAAGAACTTCTTCTGCCTCAGGTCCATATTTATGCTGAAATACTCAGCGATCAATTGTGCAGCCAATTATGCGAAGAGGGAACAGTTAAAGGTTGCATCTTTGTGAACAATCCCATATGTTCATATTTTTTCAAAAACCACAACATTCGGGTGCATTTCCCACATTTCTCCAATCACCAAAAATCAATATCAAATAATTATAATATGCACACATTTGCCTCCAAGGCTTCACGTCTGTATGTCTGAGTGTACCTGACAACGAGCAACGATATCGAAGTGTTGAGCCAATATATCGACGAGTTTGCCTTTGCCTTCGTCACCCCACTGGGAGCCCAAAACTCCCGAGACTTGACTCAAGGACCCAATCCGGCTCGGTGTTCCCTGAGTGGTGGTGGTCGACTCGGCCACGCTCAAAGACGCCGAGGCAACCAGGCGCTTCCAGGAGGAGTAGAAGACAACGTTTGCACGGCAAGTGGGACTAGGCCTGCGATGGACCCCCAGGAAGGCCGACCTTGGGCCCGTGACGGGGTTGGAGTCGAGCGCTAGGGACGAGAAGCTCATGGGGATGGCGCACTCAGGGAAAGACAGGGACAAGAAAGACAGTGGCAACGAAAGAAGAGGGTTTTTTCTGAGAGAGCGTGAGGAATTACGTCACCTGCGGGTGAGGCGACGAGAGGAAGCGGCCTATGGGATGGCGTTGGGTTAAAGCTGATGCAGTTTATCTGGGTAAAAGTGATGCATATTAGCATTTAGTACTCGATTAGTAAAAATATTATAAAAAAAATTAACATTTTAATCCTGAGTTTATATCTTTAGGCAAAATAGTCCCTAAAAATTAAAATTCAAATCAAAGGCCCTCGTACTTAATATCTTTGATGCAGAAGCTTTTCTATTAGGCTTCCGTCTATTAGCTTAACGGAAGGACAATCCACGTCAACAAAAACTCCATGTGGCAACACCTTACGCCAGCTCAGTTGTTTATTTTAAATCACACATGACATATAAGGCAAAACGGTGTCGCAAAAATTGAAGAATTTATTTCTTTTCACTTCTCTCAATTGAACGGCGCCACAAAAGCTGAACAATATTTTTCATTTGGCTTAAATGCTCCGTACGTCCCTGAGGTATGACCTTTTCCCAGTTTAGTCCTTAGGGTATGAATTTCCCTTAAAAAATCCCTAGGGTTGGACCCTATTCCCAGAAGGGTCCTGCCGTCAACTTATTGGACGGAATTGCTGACGTGGCTAACAGAAGACACGTGTCTGCTGACGTGGCACGTTTAAAAATGAGAAAAATAATAATTAGAAGCCACGTGTATAAATCGAAGCTGAAATCCCTAAAATGCCCCAAAATACCCAAATTAGTTTCGTTCAATTTCGAACCACTCCCCCCAAATTTCTTCCGAACCCTAAGGACCACCCCCCGAAATTTCCCGAAATTTCCCCGAACCCTAAGGACCCAACTTGGCCGAAGAGAAATCCCGAACTTCGTCAAAGACATTTGGGGACGTGAAGGTCACCGAAGACAAATCCCGGCGTGAACTCAGGTTTGCTTCTTCGACCCATCGTGACCTGCGTTTTGTTCGTTGCCAACACCTGCTCTTCAGCGAACTATTTTCGAAAGGTACCACGTGAACTCAAATGATTTATTTTGGAAAGTAGGTGGGTATTTGTATTATCAGTTTGTGTTGTTAATAGGATAAAAATTGGCAAATTGATGGAACACTGGTCAAAAATGGGTTTTTTTTAAAAAAAAGAAAAAAAAAGTTGTCGGTGGTGCTTTTTGCTTAAGATTTGGGTGATGTTCAAGCACTAAAGTGGTCCCTTCTTTGTGCGTGAAGGTGGGGATGAAATGGTGGACCACTTGTAGGGGTAAAAGTACAGGAAACTTTTCTTTTGTATTCTGCAGTTGGATATGTTGTTTTATTAAACCTGGCCGCGGTGTCCAGTTCTTTCCAAAAGTGGTCCCTTCTGTTATTTGTCTTTTTCTTTCCAGTTCTTTATTTACTTCGTCTCGGGAGTCCATATCCAATTCTTTATTTAGTTACTCATTTCTAATCGTGTATTTTTGTCCTTTCAACATGGTATCCGTGAATATAGATACTTGCTGCCTATGGTTCATCTGTGCACTCAAGATTGTAATATGATTAAATAACTGATATAGGTAGCATTGCTTCTAAATTATTATGTCAAATTCTTGTTCCTTGTTCCCTTTCGAGTTTGGCATGTAAGTTTCTTGTTTCTAAAAGTATTGCTAAGATAACATACAAATATTCTTAAAATGGTAATCTGTTACTGCATATGGTCCCATGTCCATTTACTCTGTGAGGAGATTATTTTAAACATTAATGGCAGGTTGTTTTTGTTTGCTATGGTTACAACTTTGAATTGTTTGTTTATCTCATCTCTTAGTGGTTTTTTTTTTCACTCTCTCTTCTTTTAGTCTGACATATACTTGATGACTTCCGCTGTTGTACTTCTCTGCATTCTAAGTTGAAAGAATTATCAATATTATCAATAATGTAATATATTTGTTACTTCGTCCAATTCAACGGTGTTAAAATACTTTCGCTTATTACTATGTAGATGGTGAAAGTGATTATACAGCATGGAGGGAGGATAAGTTTTGATCATGGAACTTACGTTGGAGGGGAAGTGTTTGAAGCTGGAAGGTTTGACCCGGACTATTTGTCTGTTACTCACTTATGGAAGTTTGTGAAGGAGGACTTGAAGTATCATGAAGCGGTGGATTTATGGTGCAAATTTGATGGAGAACCAGTTGAGCGATGCATCAGGAGACTTGAAAGTGATCGTGATGTGGTGGACATCATACAACGTATTGAAAAATACGGCGAAGACTCTGTAAGGATTTTTGTAGACCACAAAACCAGCGTGGCAGATGTATACGATGTTAATGAAAAGCTTCTCGATCAGTGGCCGCATGGAGTTTTTCAAGATTCTGTTGAGGAAGAGGGGGTTTTTGGGGCTCTTCATGATGGTGATCAGGGAGATGACCCTGAGGAGTTAGATGATGAGGAGTTGGATGCTGCTAGGGTTGATAGAGAGCTGAGTGACTTCGAAGAATCTGATGACGAAGACGTAGATTTGTTTGGGGACACACCGTGTGTAGATGCTGAGGCTGACCCAAGTGCAACATCCAACGATCAAGAAAAAGCAAGAGGAAAGCGGCCTATTGTTGATGACGAGGACGTGGGAACTAATCAGGAACCCACAATTGAGCATGCTGAAGCGAGGAAGGCTTCTATGGATTGGTTTGGATGTGGGTCTACATGTGGAGTTGACGTAGAGGATCCAGTGGCCTCAGATAGTGAGGCATCTAAAAGTATTAGTGAACATGATGACTCCGACAGCGATGGGCCCAGGAGGAGAAAATGTAGGGACTTTCATGAAGATGAGTTAAAAGGCAGGGTCCACCTGGAAAGGGGGATGAGGTTTAGGGATTTCAGGATATTTAAGGAGGCCTTAAAGCTATTTGGAGTTCAAAGGCACTTTGATTTCAAGTACATTAAAAATGATAAGCTTCGGGCCACTGCAGTTTGCAAGAGGGCATGTGGGTGGAAGATACATGCGTCTTTCATGTACCGTAAAGACGCTGTGCAGATCAAGCATTTTCAGCCCAGACATCAATGCGGCGCGCATCACAAGAACACAAAGTTGAACTACAAATTCACGGCTGCACATTATTTGGAGATTGTACGGGATGACCCTAATATCCCACCTACAGCTTTGGCTAACCATATACGGAGGGACTTCCACGTTTGTGTTTCGAAGAATCATGTGTATCGTGTGAAGAAGTTAGCATTGGAGATGATCTATGGGAAGCACGCTGATCAGTACAAGTATGTGTACGACTACTGCGAGGCCCTAATTCAGAGCAATCCTGGTACTTGTGTCAAAGTACACAGAGATGGTCCACGTTTTCAGCGTATCTATGTGCGCCTTGCTGCCTGCAAACGAGGCTTTCTGGATGGCTGTCGACCTGTCATTGTGTTGGATGGTTGTCATCTAAAGGGACCCTTCGGCGGACAGCTGCTTTGTGCAGTGGGAAAAGACGCAAACGACGATATGTATCCGCTAGCCTATGCTGTTTGTGAAGTGGAACGTCGGTCATCATGGACGTGGTTTATTCAAACTTTGATAGAGGATATTGGGGAGGAGCGTGCTTGGACATGGATGTCAGACCGCCAAAAGGTGAAACTTGACCGAACACCACCTATTTGATGAAATGTTTCTTCACTACCATCGTGTTTCTTGACTTACTTCTTTTGTCTTTGTCAGGGTCTACGGGAGTCATTGGAGGCTTTGGTCCCTAATGAAGAGCAACGACATTGTGTCCGACACTTGCATGCAAATGTGAAGTCGCAAGGGTTTCGAGGCAAACCGGTCAAAGATGCATTGTGGAGGGCTGCTCGATCATGTACCGAAGTTATCTTCAAGCAGAACATGGAGAATTTGAAGGGGGTCAGTGCGGGGGCATATGACTATTTGTCGAAGGTGGATCCAAAGGGATGGTCGAAGCATGCTTTCAGTACAACTACAAAATGTGATATCCTCCTATCCAATATTGCAGAGACTTTTAATTCGTGGATCAAAGAGGCACGGGACAAGCCACTGTTGACTATGCTGGACGTAATTAGGAGAATGCTGATGAATCGTTTCAAACAGAAACGTTTCGGAATTTCAAAGGCCTCTTGGGAGATATGCCTCCGTATTAAAAAAAAACTGGAAAGAAACAAGACCATGGCTGCCAGTCTGTTGAGTCTCTGGAGTGACGGAACTACATATGAGGTTGACACAGCGGATGCTGACCGAAAGCTAGTGAAAATAAGTGAAAGAATTTGCTCGTGTGGCCGATGGCAACTCACAGGAATTCCTTGTGCGCATGCGTGTGCTGCCATATTCGCAGAAAAGCTCTTACCAGAGGAATTTGTAGACGATTGCTACCGTAGAGCAGCATATGAGGCATCGTACTCACATGTAATATATGTCATGCCAGGTGCTAATCTATGGCCGCAATCTGCATCTGGTCCACTTCAACCACCGGTATGAAGGGCAATGTCGGGGAGGCCTAAGAAAGCTCGGGTTAGAGCAGAGGATGAGCCACATCATGAGTACCATGTCACAAGAAGGGGGCTCCCCGTACGGTGCGGAAAATGTTTAGTAGAGGGGCACAATGCACGGTCATGCAACAAACCGGAAAATCCTAACCGAAGGATTTATCCAAAGAAGCCATCAAAGAAAAAGGAACAACCTGAAGTAAGGTTTTGCATTTACGTCTATTTATTTTCATACGTATTTGAGACGTGTTTGACAATAACTTGCAACTGCACAGAATGGTGATGGCCAGCCGGGGACTTCTACAGAAGCAACTGGAAAAAAGACAAGAAAGAGGAAGAAGGTTGCAACTCAGAATGTGACGCAGGTTCGATCATTTGAAAATGATCTAATTATTTCGTATACATTTTGCCATGCAAAAAGGGTATTTATCACATTGATGCCATGCAGGACGTACCAGAACCGTCCCAACCACAGCCACATCCTGCTCAGTCTTTATCACAACCTGTTCAGTCAGTTTCAAAGGGTAAAAAGAGTAACCCACGCAAAAAGGGTGAAGGTCAATCACAGCCAATCCCTTTGAGGCGATCTCCGCGGAAGAAGGCTGGAGTTTATATAGAAGATCTGACTTGTAATAAATAAACAATGTTGTTGTTGGAACTGTAATGTGCTTTTGAATGCTGATGAATTGTGGTTGGAACTGTAATGTGATTTTGAATGCTGACGACATTGTGTTGGAACTGTAATGTGCTTTTGATTTGGTTTTGTAGACATTGAATACATTGGATCAATGTCAGGAACTGTAATGTGCTTTTGATAATGGTTTTGTGGACATTGAATATATGTGGATGGGTAGAAATCCTCCAGGGTCTTGTAGATTTTGTTAGAGTTTCGCATGTAAGAGAATTCTAGTAGAAACAACAAGAGTGAATGGATGATGTACCACTGTTGCATCCAACAAGTCACGTATTCGAGTAGAAACAACAAGAGTGAGAGGACAACAGAACATTGTGGCATCTAAAGTCGTGAATTTAAGCGTTTGTTAAGGCAGTAGTGCAGCTTGTTACATGAAGGTCTCATTATGTTTGCAGCAGGGTGTAACATTGGATTGCAAGTTCTGTCGATTGGAACCATGTCTGTTCCGAACCAAGTGTGTGAAAATGGAATTCAGCATGTCAAACTGCTCCCAGCAACAGTTGACGACCATGGAGGAGTCATTGTTGACATGGAGGAGACCATGGAGTCCAATGCATTTATTACTTTGCTTAGAGCTTCAATCTCTACGTGGAGGCAACATGTTGTTATTCTTATTTAGTACCACTTAACCTCTTGATAGGTTATTGCATTACTTAATAGAATGTCTGATCATTCAGTGGTGGGGTGTGCATAGAAAATAAAGCTATTTACCTGTTAATTACAGAAATCTAGTTAAAGTCAAACTTGCAACAACTTCAAATTACAATGTCATTGAACATCAATAATAAACAGGAGTACACAACCGAAGAACATCCAGGAGGCCAACAATCCAGCCTTAAATAGTCTGTCCTTTGCCTTTTGTTTAAGGAGCTGCTGCTGAAGGATTTGGACTTGCTTTTGTAGGGTCTTCACTTTATCCTCTGCGATATTCAGCTTGTCCTCTGAGATCTTCTCTTTATACTCTGAAATCTTGACTTTATCTTCTAACATCTTCACCTTCCTCATCAGGGCAGGAAGAGCTTCTTCCCTATGCACAACAGCTTCATCAATCCATTCGAAATATCCACAAGCCAAATGCCTCTAGAATGAAACAAAGATTAATGAACTGTGGTAAGAATCAAAACCAATACCACTAACCCATCTTGACAACCAATACCACTAACTCAAAGTATGATCCAGAGACTTGGACAAACAAAGACGTTCAACATTATATGAATTTATGCAGAAACTCAAACGCTAACCTGGCCACTTGAGTAACGCGGGCAACCAAAAAATCTTCTGCCCGGATTCCCCTCTGTCCTGCTTGTCCTCATTCGAGCTTTGATGCCGCAAAAGCAAAGACGTTCAGCCTCCACCTCCAACGATGATGCTTCCTGCCTGCCATTGCTAACGGAAGAGGACGATGCACTTCTCATTGCCCTTGCTACCTATCAGAAACAATTCAATTATAACTCCACACACACAAAATATAATGGTATCAGAAACACTTTGCCCATTTTCATTAGGCACGTCAAAAAGTAGTCAAACTTCCTTATAATATATCCAATGACACAACTAGATTTACACCACACCATCAAATATAATAAAGTAAAATAAAATAAAAATATTGGAAAAAGATCATCAAACAAGTCAGCATCCACTAAGCACCAATCTTCTCTACCACATATTTATTAATTACGTGTCTCTGTAACAAACAAAGATCTTAACCCACTTTAATTTGGTACAACTATTCTCTAACTTCCTCAGATAATTACAAATTGCCAAATAACTTTTAACTCCACAAGTGCGCACACAAAAGTTAAGTGCCTGCCGAGTTGCAGCTGTTCAGTGAAGAGCAGAAAAGCGAAACAAAGGAAAGTACCTTGCGTTCGGTGAAGAGCAGGAGTTCACGCCGGGAGTTGTCTTCGGTTACCTTCACGACGAGATCTGTGTTCGGCGAAGTTCGAGATTCCTATTCGGCAGACTTGGGTCCTTAGGGTTCGGTGAAGTTGGGGATTTGGGTTTCGGGGAAGTAATTTAGGGGGGTGGTATGACTTGCAAGGAACTTTTAATTGGGTATTTTGGGGCATTTTAGGGATTTCAGCTTCGATTTATACACGTGGCTTCTAATTATTTTTTTTCTCATTTTTAAACGTGCCACGTCAGCAGACACGTGTCTTCTGTTAGCCACGTCAGCAATTCCGTCCAATAAGTTGACGGCAGGACCCTTCTGGGAATATGGTCCAACCCTAGGGATTTTTTAAGGGAAATTCATACCCTAAGGACTAAACTGGGAAAAGGTCATACCTCAGGGACGTACGGAGCATTTAAGCCTTTTCATTTCACAACTCAAGTGAACGGCACCGCATTTTCTCAAGTACAGAAATTGATTTCACTTCAAAAATCAAATCTGTTGAAGAAATGAAATGAGATGTTGAAGAAGTGTAGTGAGCTGTTGAAGGAATTAATGAAATGACATCGTGCAACTTTGATTTCCATGAAAAATTTGCAACAACGTCGTTCTGAGTTGGGTGTTTTCACTCAAACACTTAAGTGTTTTCGACATTCAGTTGTAGTCCCCCAAAATTCACAAAGAGGAAAGTTAAAAGAACCCTAAACTAGCTGAGGAGGAAAAGGTTGCTGTTTGGATTTTTAATCAGTTTGTTGTTTGAATTTTAGTGAAAACAGTGCTTAGAAAGTGGGTTGCTTTGCTGTGATTTGTTGTCTTTGAGATATGTCGTCAGTTATGTACTGATCTTGCTTCTCTATGTCATGCGGGTCAGTGTTTGTCGGTGGATTGTGTCCTAGCTTTTATATTGTGTACTTATTTTTTGTTGGGGAGTAGCATGAACTTTGGATGGAGAACACATTTGAAAAATCACTTTTGTTTCTTCGCTAATAATTCAACATTGACGTGTCATTTCGTGAGCAAAAAGGTTGGCATGTAGGATGGTCTTTGGGAAACAAAGTGAACATTTCAAGTTCACTACAAGGTATGCATTAGCCTTGGAGAGGTGGAATCCGGGTACTATTGTGTTTCTTTGTAAGTATGGGGATCACTTCAGGCAGATTTATGTTTGTTTGAAGGCATGCCAAGATGGGTTTAGACATTATAGACCCTTCAATGACCGCACTTGAAATGACCTTTAGGCAGTTGTGTTTTTCATTGTGATCAACTTTTTGAAAAATTTATATATGGTCACAAAATTACAGACTTGTGTATTGGTACTTTTGGTCTCAATATGTTGTGTTTGTGTTGTAAAATTTTAGTGTTGTTAAAATTTTAGGTATTGGGTTTAATGAAAAAGTGAAGAGAGAGGTAATTTTTTATATTTTTTGTAGTAAATAGTAATGATTTGATGGGGAGAGAGAGATTATATTGTAATATTTAATTGTGTTAAAATTTTAGAGGGGGTAAAATTTTGGTACACAAACGCACCGTACCAGGGGTTGCCACATGGAGTCTCTGCTGACGTGGATTACCCTTCCATTTAGCTGATGGATGAAAGCCTAACCGTCACACCCTCTGCTGGTACTTACCTCCTCGGCTCACGTATAGTAATCGCATGCACAAAATTCGGGAGTTACCATACGATAAAAACTCTTAGGATCGATGAAATGCCCTCGAATTTACTTAGTGGAAGACTTGATTAAAAAGGTTACTGATTAGAATGAAGGTCGTAAGTTGGTTTGGAAACTTGAACAAAGGAAGTGAAATCGTACAAAATATTAAATTGAACCTAAGTCGTTTAACGTCTAAAACGAGAATGACAAAAATCGTCAAAATATTGTATCATAAGAATATGCACTTATTAGGATAAACAAATTAGGTTGAAAACTAATTGGTATCGTAAAAAGATTAGAGCGTAATAAAAGGAAATAAATAAATCTTATAGCAAGAAATCAACCTAAATAAATACACACTTTTCCTTTAAATGAACATTGTTTTGTACAAAAAGGTCATTCGGAGGAGGATTATAAAATAATAGGCCAAAGTTATACAAAAATGTGAGCTTCCTAAGTCCACCTATCTTATATAATCGTGTTTCATGGGTTTAAAAATAGTTTTGAAACACTATCATCGAAATAAAATAAAGGAAAGAACGAAAATGGATACAAAATAGACTCTGCATCTAGATTCTCTTTGGCCTTAAACTAAGTTAACAAACTGGTTAACAATAGAAAGACAAACACAAACAAACATAAAATGAGTGAGTCTTATTGTCTCAGTAAGGAGGGGAAGGGGACATGTCTTGTGAAATAAATAAGCAGGAACAATCATAGTAGTAAGTAAACAATAAATAAGCATTAATAATAATAAGCAAGATAATGATGTATGATCGATGCAATGCAGAAGTTATGCATCTATTTTCTGATCATTTCACTTTCTTTTTTTTTCCGGTCGGTAGAGTTGTCTTTATGCGCTCTGTTTAACCCCCAGAGTTTGGGTTGTGCGTCTCTCCTCGCCTCTTAGACTGTCTCGTGCCCCGACACCAGGACCCGGTCAGGCATGTATTGTTCCATCGCCAAGGGATACCAATCACTGTCCTCGCAGTGGTGGTTTGCACTATCCCACTATGAACGATACCGACATCCGATCTTAGGACCACCTCTGGGTATGGATTCCATTCCGGTCATTTCAATCAACAGATTCCTCATACCCATGATATGTTGATGCAACATGTATCATATGCATCATCGATAATCAACTCACCAAATGCGATCAATGGAATGCATATAGCATATGAAATTACAATTGACATATCATAAGCAAAACAAATCCACAATTCACATAGGTCGATATAAAATGCACATATGCACTTTCATATTTTAATGGAAAGACATAGCACAAGAATGCATTTAAATTTAATAGAACATGAAAGAGGAAATAGAACTAAGGACTAAGGTTAATATTTAATGTCCTTCCTTTGATGCAAATTAATAACCTTTTTTTAATTTGGTTTAATTCATGTAAATTATTAATCGATATCAAATCTTCACTAAAATTCATGAGTGAGAGCCTCTTGGGCCTTATTAGACCATAATGGGACTATCCCTAAGGTTTCAAGGCTGATTGAGCTTATTTTGGGATTATTGAGCCTAAATTCCATTTAGGTCGCTAAACGGACTTTATGATTTGAGCCCCTAAATTTACTTGGTTTGAGATCAAATGTGGGACTTTTCATCCATTTTTCATGCTCTACACAACCATGAATTTATTTTTCCATGTTTGTACCTTTCAACCATAACGTTTTGTGTGAAATGTCGAAATTGGCCTTAAAAACCTCCAGGGGCATTTTCGACCTTTACCAACTACTGATTGAGCTGAAATTTTTACAGGAACGTCATGAATACTCATACAATCTATATGTAAAGTTTCATACAAAAATTCAAAAGGAATCTCAGGTTCCTTTAGGACAGCAAACATATTTCACTAAAAATATATATAAAATAGCTATTTGCATATTAAAATCAAGTATCCATATGCCTTAAATCATGTGATACAATCATCCTACTTAATTAAATAGCGTCACAACACTCATTTGATGACAAAATAGTAAGAAAATCACAGGCAATAGTTCATACAACTTCAAAATCATTATAAAAACCATGCATGTGATGATTTAGCCTACTTCACCATCCTTAAGCCCTTTGGCTTCTTTTACTTGGCTTTGATCTGCCATTGCATCAATACAACCCCTTATATTCCCTTTGGCCAACATTAAGAACTATTTTTCATAATATATTGCAACAAATGCATGTAAAACACATCACAAAAGCAAAAACAACATGTCATATGTTCAATAATAACCCAAGCCAACCCTTGGCTCCTTGACCTTCAAAAGTGCATGTTTCAGCCACTTATGTGGCTTAGCAACTTTATTGGTTATATCGTATAAGTACAAAACCCATTTTTAGCAAATAAATAGTAAAAAAAACTGAAGGATTTCCACATGTAAGCATGTCCTACTCATGTTCTCATGTAATAAATCACTACTGTGACTTTCTTTCTTTCATTGAATGACTAAACACTAATATAGAATCATACCGCAAGTCAAAAGCATGAAGAACACATTTTTCCCAACTCAAAAGTACAGTAGAAACTACCCCTTACCTCTAAAGCTTCGGTGGATATGGATTTCCAAAGGATAAAATACCTCACTTTTCTCCCTTTTTTTCTTCATTTTTCCACATCTTCTTCTATCCTTCGGCTGCTTCTCTCTTCCTCTTCTTCGGTTTCTCCCTTTTATCCATTGGTTTCTTCTCTATGCTCCTATGTCTCTCTCCTTCTATCACTTTCGGTCAGGTGCTAGTACTCTCTAAAATCTCTATCTCTCTCACTTTGGTCGACAAACACAAGGGGGAATGAGCTGCCGGTCACCTACCTTTCTCCCCCTTTTTCTCTTTCTTCCCCCTCTTTCTTCTTTTGGTCTGTCCTATGATTTGCCTCTTTCCTCCTTCGGTCAGCTTCATTTTTTCATCTTTGGTCAGTTGGTGTCTCACGCCACTCTCCCCTATTTCACTATCTATCTCTCTTACTTTACTTTGTCGACAATAACAAGGAAACGAATGGTTCTAAAAAGTCTTAGTTAACTCTAATTAGCTGCCAGGGTAACATCTAACCTAACACCTAGTCTAGGTTTTAGATAAGCATTGAATCTAAGCTTATCTACATGAAGCAAGCACCTTTTATGGCTAATATGGGCGGCAAAGAGACAACATTTACCATTTGTCTCCATTTCTCTGTCCTAGCCAATCATGGGGAACAGAGGAAATCACACAAAATCTCTCCACTTTTTTCAAACTTGCCATTAATATTGGTCTCCAAATTCTAACGTAAAATGCACGCACAAAAGACAAAACAAAGGCCAATATGAGGACATGAGGTGGCCGAAAATAGGGGGAAGGAAAGAGAGGAAAAAAGTTATAACCAAGCCTCATGCATAAGTCTTATTCGGCCACCTCATGGAATGTGCATAAAAAATAATATAATTTAGGGAATAGTGCAAAAATTAATTAGACCAAGATATAATATATCATAATGATGGAAAAATATTCAAGATCATAATATCTTACCTTATATTCGACTATAAGCCGAAAAATAATTGAAGGTTGGACAAAGATAATTAAATATGCCAAATAATAAGAACACTAAGGCAAGAGAATAAAATTATAGGAAGATGCATGGGGAAGACTTTTAATAGAATTAATTCCTCTAATAGCAAATATGAAGCTCATAAAGAAATAATATGCAAACACATTCAAACACTTACTTGAATAATAAGAGAATTAAAATATTCAAGCAAGTATGTTAAAAATCATATAAGCTTAATAAAATAATAATTTAGACTGAAAAACTCCAAAGAACATATTACACTAGTTTTTAAATATGTCAAACAACTGAAAATAAAGAGGGGCGTCACACTAACGGAAGGACTTCTACGTCAAAGACATTAAATACGAGGGCCTTAGATTTGAATTTTGATTATGAATGATCATTTTGCCAAATGAATATAAACTCATAGACTAAAATATCAATTTCCAAAAAAAATTCTCATCCAGCATTTTCTTGAAATGTCCATGACAAATTCTGCAACGAGAAATTGAACATTTGACATTTTTTTTTGTTCTCAAATTGCTGGGCAGTTAAGCAGAATTTATGAGATTTCATGTGGGTTAAGGCCTTCTGCGCTGCTGTAATATACTATTCTCATCCGTGCCCATTAGGAGACATTTTTAATTCCTTCAAGTTACTGAGGTTAAGGACCTTTTATGGAAGACATTTGAATTGGCGAATCCCCCAGACCCCCACCCCGTTTGGCTCCACCCGTTTATTTATTTTTATATGCATTTTACCCAGGCCCGTCCCCTTGGCCCACCCAAAACACAGCATGCCCCCTTTGCCTACCCAGAGGCCTCAGCTCGCCCCCTAAGCCCCAAGCAGCCCAGCCCAACCCAACCCGCCCCTAGTCAAGGAACTCATTATCAGGATTTGATCATGCTAAGTTACTTTGTTTTGCTGAACTTTATCCAGAAAATTTCTCAACAGCTGATCATATGATGCTTAGAGATCAACTTCACACCTACATTTATGATATGAGAAATAATAACGTTTTTTCTCGACTTCAAGATATTGGAAGGCCTTGATGTGAAGATGATAGAAATAATAAAACATAATTTATATCCATTGGTTTATCTCCTCATTGAGTTGACATTGGTCTTGCAACTGTTGTTCTCTGCGATGAAGATTATCAAGATTGACTTGCGTAATAAAAAGGAAGATAACTGGATGAATGATAGTATGATAGTATACATCGAGATGAAATTTTTTGAAACTATTAAGAACGAAGCTATTTGCAACTTTTTCAGAAAATGCAGAGCCGTAGGATTTAATTATCATTTCTCAGTCTCATCAAATAGTACGGTACATATATTTCAATATAATACATTTTTAATATTTTTAGTCTTTAATTTTAGATATTTTAACTCAAGACATTTTTTACATTACGAAATGTATTTCTTTGTCAATTTTCCTTAAAATGACAAAAAGTATGCTTACTCAATTCATGCAAAATGTAAGATAATAATCTAGTTCAGATGGTTAGAGTATGAATAAGATGTACTATGTCAGATTCGATTATTCTTAAGATCAAATTAATGACTTAAATGAGACCTAAACGATGAACTGCTGCAATAATAATCTTCTCTTACTTTATCTAAGACTCTTAAGTGGTCTTTAAATTTTTCTTTTGTAAAAAAAAAAGCGTGATAGTAATTAATTTTAGAAGCTTTAGCTCAGGTTTGATTGGTGGTACAAGCAATTACATATGTTCGAAATACGTCCAATAAAAATATTTTAAACGAAAAAACCATCCAAACAAATTAGAAAAATATATAATTGCAGAAAACGAAAAGGTGTGCTAGGGCTTCCATCATATTATCCCCCGAGCAGGTGCGCGCTCTCTCACTTCCATCTCCAGTAACAAACCATGGCTGAACGAGGAGGAGACCGTGGCGGCTTCGGGAGAGGCTTCGGCGGTGGTCGCCCAAGGGGAGACCGTGGCCGCGGTGGCCGTCGCCGTCCCCGTCGTGACGAGGAGGAGAAATGGGTTCCCGTGACGAAGCTCGGCCGCCTCGTTAAGGCAGATAAGATCAAATCTCTTGAACAAATATACCTTCACTCACTCCCTATCAAAGAGCACCAGATCGTCGACCAGCTCTGCCCGGGCCTCAAGGATGAGGTCATGAAGATTATGCCGGTCCAGAAGCAGACTCGTGCTGGACAGAGGACCCGGTTCAAGGCCTTCGTGGTCGTAGGTGACGGAAATGGTCACGTCGGACTCGGCGTGAAGTGCAGCAAGGAGGTGGCCACTGCAATTCGTGGCGCCATCATACTGGCCAAGCTGTCCGTGATCCCCGTGAGGAGGGGATACTGGGGTAACAAGATCGGGAAGCCCCATACGGTGCCGTGCAAGGTTACCGGGAAATGTGGGTCCGTCACGGTGCGTATGGTGCCTGCGCCGCGTGGTGCGGGGATTGTGGCTGCTAGGGTTCCGAAGAAGGTACTGCAGTTTGCAGGAATAGACGATGTATTTACATCGTCGAGGGGTTCTACAAAAACCCTGGGCAATTTCGTGAAGGTATGCTCTCTCTCTCTCTCTCTCTCTCTTTTTATTTAGTTGCTGCTTGTGCTTAAGATGCTTGCTTTATGTGTACGATCCTGATATGTGTAATATTGACGCTGCTGTCGATTTCGGTTTTATGTTTGAAAAGGACCCTGCCAATATTTTGCTCGATTATTTAGTTTCTCTTTGGCATTTTGAAAACCATGTTATTGAGAAGTTTGTTGTTTGCTTTTTGTGACGTGACTTGTTTGACCTTAGTTGTGTGAACCTAGTGAGACATACGCCTGAGTTGAAAGAATGCAAGTGAGAGCGAAATCAGGGGCCCTAGCAGTAAAATAAAGTGCTAGTTACATTTCCAAACGTAGAATTTTGGACTTTAGAGCCCCTTATCTCTGGAATTTTGTAATATGTAATTGTTTAGCTGTTCTGCAATTATTGTTTATGTCTCTGATAAGAATGATTGTTATATTCTGGCAGCATGTTATGAAGCAGTGATGTTAGCTGTATTATCAAAACTTGATTATTCAAGGAGTTGTTTTCTGCATGTTTGTCAGCTTATGTATCTTAGGTCCTGGTGCGAATATATGAGTTATAATGCTTGTAGTTTTGGATTTTCCTGGATCATTTTATATTGCAGGCATTTATTTGTCCGTAGATTTTGCTGGTTAAAATGAGAGTGAAGGTCTATCTAATGTGCCATTTGCCAATGTTCTGTTTACAAAGTTTCATGTTTTAGAATTTTTTGGCTCCAATAATTACTTTATTTGTTTTTGTCTGCCCTGCTATCTTGGATTTAGAGTTGAAATTCTATGGTGGTCTGCACTTTTCAAAATCACGGATGCTTCAATTTTTTTAAAATGTTGAGAAATAGCTCCTTAATTCACATCTTTGCAATAGTTTATGTATACTCGAAAGGACTGAATCTGAAGAACTACAGTTGAAAGGTTTTAGTTCAGACTTCAGAGAGCTGAGTATGTTCAGCTCAAGTTCCTTAAGAAAAGAGGTTTTTGTTTCTGGGGTAAAAACCACCCCGTTGAGGATAGTTGTCAGTTTGTTGGATTTCAGTTGAGAACTGTCGAGCCAAAATATTGTTGAACAGTTTTCTCTTTCTTTCCTGGGTGAAGGACCTCTACTGCCTTGGGGATTTTTTTTGCCCACGATGTGTTTGCTATTTGTTGGTCACTCATTAGGCAGAGGCACGATTAAGGGCTTGGCTTGTTATTATCTGTTTGGCTATCAAATAAAAGCGTTTTAGATGGTATTAGGGGATATCAAAGATAGTTTCAACCGGCTAATGCTTTTTTTATTAAATTAGTTGACTATACTCTCTTTCTTTCTGCAGGCAACTTTTGATTGTCTGCTTAAAACTTATGGGTTCCTCACACCCGAATTTTGGAGGGAAACTCGCTTCACAAAATCACCATTCCAAGAGCATACAGATCTGTTGACAAAGCCCGTCGGTAAGCTAATCCTGGAGGAGCCTGAGAGGGTTGAAGCTTGAGCTAGTTCTGGCTGTTACACTGATGAGAACATTTTGTCAGAGTACTTATGAGTATATGTCTGGTTAAGTTGCTTTCTATTCCTTTGAAGGATAGTATGTTCTTTTTGGTATTTGACTACTCCGAAAGTTTTGAATATCTTGTTATGTGTTTTCGGTCTTATGCTTTGATATGAATGAACAGTGAAATATTTATGCATTGAGAAATGAGTTGGTCCATGGATCGTATCGATTCTTAGTGAAAATTTTCGCACTAAGGCGAAAATAAAGTTGAATGTCTTCATGTCTTCGGATATCTGCTTGAACTTTGCCTGTGCCGGCTGTTACAACTGTGCCTAAATTACCACGTCGTTCCCAACGATTTCGCGAGGTTAATTCAAAATACAAGACTTGAAGATTCCGTGGGAAACGTGTAGGTATAGAAGAACAAAGTCTTGGTCAAAGAATAAAGTCCTGGTCAAAAGCTTTCATTTCGTTAGTGCTGTGAGAAGTATGCGTTGAAGATAGTTGCTGATTTTTAGCTTCAGTTTGTTATTTGTTATCCATTTGTTATTTTGTAGTCGTTGCCTTATCTTCTGTTATTTGGTAGTCGTTGCCGAATCTTTATTCGGAGAACGAGGGATTTGATTGTTATTTAAATTCGGTGAAAGTAGTTTGTAAGGGTCAAGCACATTTATCCAATAATTATCGTGGTTTCCTCTCACCCGAAGAGAGATCTTTTCTTCATCACTTTGTTAGATTGCTTGGGACCTATCATTGGTATCAGAGCAGGTTGATGACCACTAACAAAGAAAGGATTGAGATGTTAGAAGCGGGACTCGATGGAGTCCAGAGTGGGGTGCAAGCCGTGGTTGATAGGATGCATCGTCTGGAGGAGTCTCTCAATAAGCTCTCTGACGCTGTTTTGTCTAGTAAGCATGGGTCACCTAGTTACCATAGCCATGAGAAAGCTGATGGATTCTCACGTAACCAACGAGAAGAGGGTGAAGGATCGAAGCAAATTTTCTCAGGAAAGATGGCAAAAATGGAGTTTCCACGTTATGCCGGAGATGATCCAACTGAATGGTTCAGTCGAGTGGCTCAATTCTTTGAGTATCAAGGGACATCAGATGGTCAAAAAGTGGCATTGGCTTCCTTTCACTTAGAGGGAGAGGCCAACCAATGGTGGCAGTGGGTGCACCGAACTTATCGTGAGGAAGGCCAACCGGTAACGTGGAAGGAGTTTGAAGAGGAGTTGTGGGCTCGTTTTGGTCCCACAGATTGTGAAGACTTCGATGAAGACTTGTCCAGAGTAAGGCAGGTGGGGACGTTGCGTGACTACCAGAAGGAATTCGAGAAGCTCGGCAACCGAGTTCAAGGATGGACACAGAAGGCTCTAGTTGGTACCTTCATGGGAGGATTGAAGGCTGAAATTTCCGAAGGAATTCGGATGTTTAAGCCAAAGACATTGAAGGAAGCTATCAGCTTAGCCCGTATGAAGGACGATCAACTACAGCGACAAAGGAAGTTTCAACGGCCGAATTTTCCACCGCGGGCACCGCTGACTCTTCCATCAACCATCAAGTCTCCCACTTCGTCGCCGATTAAAAGGTTGTCATGGGAAGAAATGCAAAAAAGGAAAGCACAAGGCCTCTGCTTCAATTGCAATGATAGATTCACTGCAGGCCACAAATGCCAAGTAGCTCGGCTATTGTTGCTAGAAAGCAATGCCACCGATGCTAATGACATCAAGTGTGAAGAAATCACTGAAGAAGAAGCCGGCAACAAAGAGGAGGAATCATCAGAATTGGAAATATCCTTACATGCACTCACAGGATGGTCCACACCTCGGACCATGCGGGTCAAGGCACAAATTCAGCACCATAAATTTGTGGTGCTCATTGATAGCGGATCTACGCATAATTTTATCAGTGCAAAGGTGGCTGATATGCTGCATTTGCCCATAATTCCTACAGAACCTTTCACAGTGCGGGTTGCTGATGGGAATCGACTAAGATGCCAAGGGAGGTTTGAAAATGTTCAAATTTTACTTCAAGGAATTCCGTTCTCTTTAACTCTTTATTCCTTGCCTTTGACTGGACTTGATCTAGTGTTAGGAGTTCAATGGCTTGAATTATTGGGCTCTGTAGTATGTAATTGGCAGCAGATGACGATGGAATTTCAATGGGGAAATCAAGCTAGAATGTTGCAAGGAGCCGACAACCCCATTATTCAGCCAACTTCATTAAAAATCATCTCTAAGGAGTTAAGGCATGGAAGTTCTACATTTGCACTATATCTTCAAACCGTGGAGGAAATAGAACGGTCAAGCATGCAACCTGACATCCAACAAATGCTTGAGGAATATGTCGATATTTTTCGGGAGCCCACGCAACTTCCACCCGTCCGAGAGGTGGACCATGGTATTCCCTTGAAAGAAGGAACTGAGCCTGTCAACGTAAGACCTTACAGGTATGCCTATTTTCAAAAAGCTGAAATTGAAAAACAAGTTCATGACATGCTTAAATTGGGGCTTATAAAACCTAGCACGAGTCCTTTTTCTTCACCCGTATTACTCGTCAAAAAGAAAGATGGGTCTTGGCGTTTTTGCACAGATTATAGGGCTCTTAATGCCGTGACTATAAAAGACCGATTTCCCATTCCCACTGTTGACGACATTCTAGATGAACTCTATGGAGCTTCATATTTTACCAAGTTAGATCTACGGGCGGGATACCATCAGGTAAGAGTTCAGCCTCAAGACACTCACAAAACTGTCATTCGTACACATAATGGGCATTACGAATATTTAGTCATGCCTTTCGGACTCTGCAATGCCCCTTCTACATTCCAAGCTATTATGAATTCCATATTTCGGCCTTATTTGCGTAAATTCATATTAGTTTTTTTTGACGATATACTGGTTTATAGCCCCAATTGGACCATGCATCTTGAACATGTTAAAATAGCTTTTGAAATTTTGAGGCAACATCAGTTCTTTATCAAAGCTAGCAAATGTGCTTTCGGACAACAGGAGCTTGAATATCTTGGTCATATTGTCACTCACCAAGGGGTTAAGGTTGATCAAGGAAAAATTGAAGCCATGACAAGATGGCCACGACCTACTACTATTTCAGAATTACGTGGTTTTTTGGGTCTTACAGGTTACTACAGGAAGTTTGTCAAAGACTATGGAGTAATTGCTAGGCCCCTCACTAATCTTCTGAAAAAGGGGCAATTTGGGTGGAACGATGAGGCAGAAAAGGCATTCTGCACACTCAAGAAGGCTATGACATCCACTCCCATTTTAGCCATGCCAAATTTTAACGAGCCTTTTATTATTGAGACTGACGCCTCTGGTGATGGTATAGGTGCAGTATTGACTCAACAAGGCAAGCCCATTGCTTTCATGAGTCGAGCACTGGGAGTCACAAAACTCTCATGGTCCACATATGCTAAGGAGATGTTAGAGATACTTGAGGCCATCCGGACATGGCGGCCATATGTAATTGGTAATAAGTTTTTCATTCAGACAGACCAACGTAGCCTCAAGTATTTATTGGAACAAAAAATTGCTACGCCAGAACAACAAAAATGGGTCGCCAAACTCATGGGTTATGATTACGAAATTGTATACCGATCGGGAAAATAAAATTCTGCAGCAGATGCACTCTCTCGAGTACTCGGAAGTCCCATACTAAATGCTATGTCTGTGCCGCAGGTTAGTTTGTGGGAGGAGATCAAAAAAGCTGCCAAAGGAAATTCCTACATGATGCGCATTACTCAATTAGCCAACAGCTCTCCGGGAGCTCCTTACTCCATTCGGGAAGGGCTGGTGTTTTACAAAAGCCGTGTGGTGGTGCCCCCAATACACCACTCATTGGGCAATTGTTAAAGGAATTTCATGACACCCGGGTAGGTGGCCATTCGGGAGTTTTGAGGACATTCAAAAGATTGGCCCAACAATTTTACTGGCCTGATATGCACAACTCAGTGAAGAACTACATCCAGTCTTGCGCTATATGTCAGAAAAATAAAACAGAGACATTGTCCCCTGCCGGATTGCTCCAACCATTGCCAGTGCCATGTCAAGTATGGGACGATATTACTATGGACTTCATAGAGGGACTTCCCACTTCTCACGGCAAGGACACCATTATGGTGGTTGTGGATCGTTTGAGTAAATATGCCCATTTTCTAACCTTGTCTCATCCATTTTCGGCAAAGATGGTGGCCGAGAGATTTGTTGATGGCATTATCAAATTCCATGGCATGCCTCGGTCCATTATTAGTGATCGAGATCCCATCTTTCTTAGCAAATTTTGGCAAGAGTTTTTTAAATTGTCTGGAACAAATCTCAAGATGAGCTCCGCCTACCACCCACAAACTGATGGCCAATCTGAGGTGGTCAATCGTTGTGTGGAACAATACCTTCGCTGTTTTGTGCATCAACAGCCACGAAAATGGAGCTTGTTTCTACCATGGGCAGAATACTGGTATAATACTGCTTTCCACATTTCTACTGGAATGACACCGTTCCAGGCATTGTATGGGCGACTCCCTCCATCCATTCCACTATATCCGCCTGGATCTTCGACAGTAGAAGAGGTTGATAACAACCTTATTGCTCGAGATACATTGTTAAAGCATCTCAAGTTGAATTTAGAAGCAGCCCGCAACCGAACAAAGCAATTGGCTGATAAACGACGTCGAGATATCACGTTTGAAGAATGTGAGTTAGTTTTACTTAAACTCCATCCTTATCGTCAACAATCTGTCTTCAAAAGAGCACACCAGAAATTCGCAAGCAAATATTACGGACTGTATCCAGTTGAGAAGAAAGTGGGCAATGTTGCTTATCAACTGAAACTTCCTGCTGGTTCTCGCATACATCCCGTTTTTCATGTTTCATTACTTCGCAAATATTACGGGGATGATAGTGCAAGTGCAACACTTCCACCTATGGCGGATGACGGTGCGGTAGTAATGGAACCCGAAAAAATTTTAGATAATCGTTGGGTACGAAGAGGCTCTCAGTTTCTTGAAGAAAGTTTAGTTAAGTGGCACAACTTACCGACTGAAGATGCAACATGGGAGCTAACGGATGAGCTCAGAAAACAGTTCCTGGACCTTGAGGACAAGCGTCCACTTGCAGGGGAGGGTATTGTTACAACTGTGCCTAAATTACCACGTCGTTCCCAACGATTTCGCGAGGTTAATTCAAAATACAAGACTTGAAGATTTCGTGGGAAACGTGTAGGTGTAGAAGAACAAAGTCTTGGTCAAAGAATAAAGTCCTGGTCAAAAGCTTTCATTTCGTTAGTGCTGTGAGAAGTATGCGTTGAAGATAGTTGCTGATTTTTAGCTTCAGTTTGTTATTTGTTATCCATTTGTTATTTTGTAGTCGTTGCCTTATCTTCTGTTATTTGGTAGTCGTTGCCGAATCTTTATTCGGAGAACGAGGGATTTGATTGTTATTTAAATTCGGTGAAAGTAGTTTGTAAGGGTCAAGCACATTTATCCAATAATTATCGTGGTTTCCTCTCACCCGAGAGAGATCTTTTCTTCATCACTTTGTTAGATTGCTTGGGACCTATCACCGGCATTTTGAAAGCAAATTTCGTCTCATCAAGAAACCTTTTGTTTAGAGCGTAAGCAGCGGCTTGTTCGCCTCATTTCCATCGAGTCTTTAAAGAATAAAAAAATAGGGCTATTTAAGAATACACATTTGGATAGTTTGAGCTCAGATTGCTTCTATTTAGTATTTATATAGGTAAGCACATTAGTAAAATACAAATACTTTTTGGGGTTAATTGTAGGGCTGTCCAAAAAACCGGCCGGACCGGCCAAACCGGATCGTTTTTGACCAAAACCGGTTGACTTTTTTGAAACCGGGTTGACTGGACCAGTAAACCGGTGTATTCCGGTCTGGTTCCGGGTTACCCTCATGAAAACCCGGGACCGGACCGGAGTATACCTCTCTAAAACGACCCAAACCGGAAATTGGCCTAAAAGGGCAAGGCCCAACCCAAAATCGGTCCAAAATGACATGGCCCAAATCGACTCAAACCGGCCCAGACCGGACCGGTCATATGACCGATCCGGTCCGGTCTATATGCTCTATAAAATTCCCGGTTTGGCCGGCCAAACCGGACCGAACCGGATCTTGGACAGCCCTAGTTAATTGTACCAACGGTCCGGTGGTTTAAGCGTGTGATAAATTGGTCACTGGAATTTCAAGTTCAACAAATTGGTGGCTTTGGCAATAAATCATCGAGCAAAGTTGTTGGGGGTCAGCAGGGCCTTCAAGCATCCAAAATTCGTCCGGTTGTAAATAACAATAACTATTCCTGACATGTTAGCTATGAGAGTTTCAGATGATAATGATTTGATCTGTGCAAGGATTTTTGGAGGGTGGAAAATAGAGAAGACAGAAGTTTCATTACTTTTGGACTCACAGATCCGTCTTTTCTGAAATTTCCAAAGAAACAATGTGGATAGGATGAGGGAAAATGGGTTGTGTCTCCCCTTGCCTCAGTGTCCGCCATATGAAGTTGTGGTCCCGATCTTGTATTTTTCTTCGTATCTAGTTACTTCTTTCTTCAATTATGGTCTTTCGGCTTTCCCGTCTGTAGGACCCCCATGTGATAGTGTTTCTTTGTTCATGCATCTCTGATGAGTTCAGAGTAACCTAGTTGCCATGTCTTCTTCCACACAAAAAATCCAGGAGGGAGAGGGAAATTTGAGGAGCCAAAATTATAGATGAGTTTCTTATCAAGCCATGAACATCAAAATTCAGAACACGAATTTATTGAACCACTTCAAATTTTTGCTTCCATAAATGGAGATGTAAAAAGAAATGAACAAACGAATTTGGCGCTTATCCTTATTGTTTCGTGAATACAAGGAGCTAGAACAAGATGCAAATATGTATCTTGCAAGTGTCATTAATCTGCAAAAAATAAAAAATAAAAAGGGGAAAAAGATGGGAAAAAGTGAAGAATAAATTCTTGATCTGTGCTCCCCTTCGGTGCAAAATTGGTTTTGTATGTGAATACCAATCAGAGAACTTGGCTCTCGGACAGTCTAACCGGCCGCTACCATCTGTTTCGGTTCTGAGATAAGAGGGGTAATGTCTTTTTGCTTTGACCCGCAGGAACCTCTTAAAATTGACGAAAGCTCTTCAGTTGGTTCCTTTCAAACATTCTCGGGGTAATCCAAACTCTTTTTCTAGATGAGCACGTCGTCTCCAAGGGTCATTATGTAACTTGTAATGCAAAACCTGGTTCAAACAAGTATTATAGTTCAGAAGGTTCAGACAAAGACAGGCAACCATACATAAATACTTGTGTACAGGTAATTTCAGCCTGCACTTGAAGTCATCCAGCTATGTTTCTAAATCTTCAGCTTGAGACATGCAGGTTCAGAATCAGACGTGCAACATACACAGATACACGCATACATGTTTTTTTTACGCATTTACAAGTCTAGGCTCAATGGAAGTTATCAGATTGTCTTTTCAAAATTCAATATTTAGGTCTCCAACTGTCCAAAATACAATGTAATAATCTTTGTATTTGGCACAGGAAGAGGTATACCTGCATAACTGTCGCCAAGACATCATCTTCATCTAGTTGCAAGAACTCAACTGCCCAATCCTCAACACGGCCAAAAGCAGCTTTTTGCCTCTCAGCCTCAAGCACAATAGAATCACGATACAAGAACCTCTGCCAGATTTTCCGTACATTCGCCAGCTTGTACTCTAATTCAGTCTCATTGAATCCCTAGAGGAAGCAAAAGGAGCAAACCAGTCAACTTAATTGCCTACTTCCATTTTTAATGTATCTTGATCCCAACTTCAGAACTAAGTATGAAAAAGAAATTACCCGGAGAATCTTTATCAAATTTGGAATTTCATCCTCACTTGTCCGAACAGCAAAGCTTTCATAGTTGAGCACATTCTCATATGGCAGAAAAATCCCATCCTATAAGTAAAAACAAGAAAGACTATTCACCTAAGGTCAATATACCCATACTCTTAAAATCTTGGCGATCAGGAAGTCAGATGATGAAGTATTTTTTTAAATTGCATTTGTGGGCACATTCAGCTAGCAGGACGACTGCACTGTAGTAAGTTAGACAACACAAGGCAGTCTAGTAATTTTTATTTTTTTTCAAATGAGGTTCATAGGAACTTCAATTTTTAAAAGATTATCTATTATACACTTCTCCCTCTTAGTACGGGACAGGTAAATGGAAGATACCTACACACCAATCACTCATTCGACTCCTATGCCTATGTACAAATTCAACACTAATTTCAGCACTCTCTTGAAACAAGCAAGATGGAAAATAGTTGGAAGACTCCAGAAACTTCAATTTTAAAAAAGGCATCATCGACAGAAAAAAGTTATCATCGTCCTCAAACTCGGAAACCCCTAGCATTGCCAACGCTAAGTGACTCCTCATTTCACTATTTGTTTGCTGTGATTGAGGGTAACAATCAATAACACATCCATTCCCCAGAAAACCAGACTTCTTCTTTTTAGAGAAAACGGGTGATTCTTCGCCCTTCAATATTGCAATTATCCCTTCAATGCCTGCCCTTCAACACAAGGCAGTCTAGTAGCTGCAGTTAAACCAGCCTTCATAAGCTGCTTGCAATTAGTGACAGATTGTCTATAAGCCATTTTCCTAAGCCCACAAACTGGCAAGCAGCTTGCAATCAGTGAGAAACTAAACCAAACCAATTGTTAGATATTTAGATGTGGTATGTCTGAAAATTAACTTGTTGGAGAAACAGGATGCAGAGCCACAATACCTGAATGACCACAGGAATGCACCCTTGCAGAATACTATCCTCCATTCGACCACTCCAACCATCTCCAGGAAATACCCCACAGAAAACAGAACTGGCTAAATCCAGATGATAATTTTGAGAACGTAGTGGTGTCACAATCACATCTTCTGCATGCTGTTTCCCAAGCTTTCCTTCCTTGTTAGGACTTGATCCAAACTCTTCTGCTATTTTCTGTCTAATACCCATACTATACCTGCATAAAAGACACCTGACTATTGATTATCTTCTCATTACATGTATTTAAGACACTGTTTGTGCTACTGGAAAATCAACCATCGGGAGACAATGACCATTTTGACCACTCAAAACATGCTCGTCAAACATAAAGGGAAGAACTCCTCTATCTACCCTGAATTCCTCTGAGGTGAATTAGAGCTGGAAATATTCCCTCATTCCTCACATCAGGAATGAAGTTCAAGTTAGTGTCACATCAGTGGGAGGGATTAATCAGACATTATAACAAAAATACACTATAATTCAAAGAAAATCACCACTCAAACAGCAATCAGAGAAGAAGGCAGTAATAGGGTTCATTACCCAATACATTCTTAGTAAGTCTCAAAAGAGGACAAAATAAAACTAAAGATTAGCCTTGATTTGCAGCTCCAGCTCAGAATTGCATAAGTGACCACAAAAACTTTGACACCAATCACCAGATGGAAGACAACCCAAAGTAGGATAATTACTGTGGTCTGCTCTACAGTTGGAATAGTACAAGCATCTAAAACAAGAAGGCCATTGTGTTGGGTACATATAACTTTTGTAAAATGCAGTGCTTTAAGATGGGGGAAAAAACTGGAATGAAAAAGGATATGGCAATTGCAATATTGCCTAGTTTTGACACCTTGGAGGGGTTGGCAAGCATATGAAACTGTGATTCGAAACAGATATCGGTAAACTTACGAAGCTTCAGGCCTTCCATTTGTGTAAGATGGTCCTAGATTTCCATTGAAATAGAAGAGTGTCTTTCGATTCTCTCGGGGCCTGAAAAATGAATCATCGAGAGTGCCAAGCTCACTTGAGTGTATGGAAAATTTCAAACAGGTCGGCACTGTAAACCAAGCCAAGCAGATAACGAGAAAATGATAAGACAATGCTTTCAAAAATGTGCACCTAGCCCAGAGTTTTGAGCTTAAAGCAATAACATCAGGACGTTTCCAAGCAGGTAGCACAAGATCTTTTGCAGGTTCAAAGCAGTGGTGGTTTCCTCTTCTACTGGATGGAATGGAATCCCAGTTGTCACCCCAGTAGGCTGTTGTTGAATGGTTATGCTTGGAGTTTGTGTTACCCCAGTGAACCAACATCATGCTACTCCATATCTCCTTAGGGGCATAGCAAGCACCTTCATCCCAGGAAAATGACTGTCATCAGATATAAAAGTAACTTCGTTAGTGTTCACTTTCTTCAGTGTTCTACAGTGGCAGTACATGGTTTCCATATTTAGAACCTACCCAAATATGGTCTCTTCCAGATGAGCGATTCCAGTAAGTATATTGCTTGAGAATATGATCATAAGCCTTCTTATAAAATTCCAGAGTGAGAGAGCTCCTGAGACCCCTATGTTCCTGCAAAGTTCAAGTCAAATCCACATAGCGGTCAGAATCACACATACAAGAGAACAAAACCCAAGCATATAAATTGAATGTGGAACATCATTCAGATGCACCCTCACACCATACCCCTCTTTCTAAGGTACTAAATGAAGTAACTAACAGGTAAAAAGTGAGTAACGTGAACTGGGAACAAGGTACCCCAAGTGACCATGGGTTCAATGCTACTTTTTTCCAATTGTCAAGCCATGTAAAAATGCATTCTGAAAAAAGAAAAAACAGGCATTGGGAATTATACAATAGAAATCACCGATATACATACACACGCAGAGATGCAGGAATGCACCTATAGGAAAACACAGAGAGAGAGAGAGAGAGAGAGAGAGAGAGAGAGAAGATAAGTTTCTGCAACATATGAAACAGCCTCATAAGTGTACCTTCATGCTCAAGTGAGGAGCATCAGAAGCACGAGTTATTATGCATGAATCAAGGACAGGAACAAAGAAAAAATCTGCTTCTTCACCGTTCAATGTTCGGTGTGGACTAGCCAAGATACTCTCATAAAGCGCCACCTGCAAGCAAGTAACATCACATCACAGAAACTGTTAGGGAATTTGTGTAATGATAAGTAGGCTAAAGTCAAGCACATCTTAAATATACCTGGGCACCATACAGCTGATCTGTCCATAATGTTGCGTTCTTGTCATCATATATTCTGTTTACACACTCTAACTTAAAATGGCGCCCCTACAACTCCAACAAATCGAGAAACATCAAGAAACTTGAACTTTGCATCAAGCATGAAACCACAAATTACAGCTTATCCCGACCTCAAGGAGAAGGCTGTTGAAAGCTGGGGGCAAGTCATAAACATAAATGAGAGGCCTTTTCTTTTTCACTGTAGCATTGAGATTGCCAGCCTTCCCTGTGAGGTGTGGATCATCAGGAACATAAAACTGAGCTGGTCGAAGCCATTGAGGCCACTCTCTTACTGATGACACTACAGATGGAATGCTACAATCTATTCCATACCACCCATTGCCACACTGAGATATAGACTAGATTCAGTTTAGGCGCTAGACAGCAACAAATCAGAGGAAAGAGTACACAGGGATAATGCTAATCTGATAACTCAAATAGTCCAACTTACATGATCATAAAAACATGACAGAAATCAAATTCGAAAGAGAATAATTATATGACGCTCCATTGTGTATAGTAATGTTTTTTTAATAATATATTAATTTTTGAATAGATTTTCAAAATTTCCAGATATAAGGAGTATCATGAATAATTCCAGACCAACTACTACTCTTCCAGCTCACTTCTTCAGCCAATGGACGTAAGAAGAGGGCTTACCAAGCTTCTCCTCTCTAAAGCATATTAGACACCAAAGAATGGGAAAGCAAAACATGAAACCAATTACCTGGCAAAATCCACCACGGCAATGCCCATGTCCAGAGCATTGATTAATACAAGTACATAGAACAGGCACTTCACAGAATCGCCCCCAGAGACCGTCATATTTGCAGTCACATTCTTCTTTGAATTGCACCTTGTTAGCATATGCTTCAGCGGGGTCCACATTACACCATCCTGGTTTACTACCATTGGTAGTAAAAATATTATCCAGGTCAGCTTTCGTCCAATTAGTCAGTTTGGGAGCCCCAGGTTCAGAAGGTAAGCTGCAACAGGTGTAAGAAAAGTGTAACCATTTGAATGTTTTGCTACTAATGGGATTCACTAACAAGGGCCTTCATTACGCATTTGCTAGACTTACTTCACTTGAAAACCACAAGCCTCTGCCACTGGACGATTTGGGTATTTTGTGCCGTCTCCACAGAAGCACATCGCTCTTGTTTTGTCACAATAAGCGGGGCAGATCGAGACAACCCATTGCCCATAAGGTAGTTCTGGTGATTGTGGGTGGTTGCAATCCAAATGCTGTCTTTCAGAGCATCCTTCTCCTGTCACAGCAGCAGTTATGTAGCTATTAAAAATTTGATTAATTAGATGGGAACATAGCGATACTACTTTGTCCATTTACTCGAACAAACGAGCGGCTAAAAGGGTGGTCACTAACATTACAATTAATCTAATGTCAACTTCCCTCTGTGTATTTCAAGCTATCCCATTCATTTAAGTGTGCCAAATTTTGATTCTTATGCTTTGGAAATAAATGCCAAAAGCAATGTACCTGTAGACTCCATTGCTTCAACTTTGTGAACTACCACATCAGTTGGTATTTCTAAAAGTATGTCATGAAGTCCACTAAAATCATTTTTTTTATAAGTAAGTCAATCTTATTAAAGGAAAGGAAGAGTGACAGTAGAAGAGTCTATACTGACAAAAACTAAAGCAAACAAGCTAAGAAACTAAGAAACTAAGAAAATCCAGAAAACCCACAAAAGGATAACCCAAAACCCAAAACCGAAGTCCACTAAAATCATAGTTGCAGACTATTTAAGATACCAAATTAGAATAACATCCTTTTCTATGTTTCTTAATCTGTCCCCAATTAGTCAACTGAATGAAAAAAGGAAAGATGATACTGACCTCTATATCCATGGAAGCACTGACATTGTCCTAATTCACGGTTGCAAACGCCTTGACCACTACAATCATTTTGGCAAGTACCGCCACCTATTATCTGCAAACACAATAATTAGTTGCAAAGTTTAATAGAAGTCAAACTGATGTCACCCTTAACCCTAAAAATCATCAATGGCTGCATCATCACACACTCACAACCTACAATGAGTATTTTATGAAATATATATTGCATAGAAACTTGAAACTTCAAACAAAATAGAAAGGAGGGAAGCTAACTCTGAAAGCATAATCATTTTAATCACCTCAACAATACTGACTTCCTTAGTAATGGAATCGCAACCAGTAAGCCACTGCCCAATCTCAGCCTTCCATGGTGCACCACAATACACAACCGCATTGTGCAAGTCAGCTGGAAACCTACGATCTAAACTAACTGTTGGCTGTAGATCTCCCCTAACGTGGCCGATTGTTGCTTCAGATGATCCATTTACTGAGACACAAGAGCTCTGAGCTTGCCTGAAGTAATCGAAAGAAGGCCCCAATGGAAACAGGAAAAGATGCACTACTGAAACAAGTGCCACGATAGAAGCAATTGCTGCTGCCAAAGACCATGAGCATTTCCACTTCTTTATAGACAACATATCCAAAGAGACTATTCCGTGATAACCCCAGTATTATCTGTGTGAAATTTTACACAAAGCAATCCTTCTTCTTCCCCCAAATTTCTCTATAAGCACCTAAAAAAAGAGAAACTAGTCAGCCCTACGATAGAACCAAATATACACTATACGCACATCCACCACACACACAAAACTACTTTCCATCACCACTACTGGGCCAGAGATTGGTGTGCTATACAACCATTAAAATGTTGACGGGTTTGTCAAACCCGATCTCAACATAATTCTACACCCATGAAGTGTACCATGATATTTGATGTTGTGCAATTTTAACCCAAAAAATAGCTGAACAGAAAGTACGAATAACACACGATGACAAACCTCCCAAACTCCATTGAAGAAATAAATTCCCATTATAAGAACGTCATCAAGATCATAGCGTGACTAAAACCCACCACCCGAATGTGTACCGGGAATCCACCGGAGGTGAGCTAAAGCCATCACAATGGGAAAGGATCAATTGGCAGCAACAAGCACATAAAGAAAACGAATAATGAAGACAATTAGACCGAAAAAACTTATGCAAGTGACTGACTTTGAACGAGCTGTAACAATCAGAGAGCATTGACCAACCTTTTTATAATACGACGGACTCCGCAAGTGAAGGACCCGAACGTGAACCAGAAGATTCAAATGGAAAGAAAACCAAGAAGCTGGCGAAAGAATTCAATGAATGATTGAAATTATAGCGAGAGAGGACGCAGAGAAGAGACTACCGTATGAAGAGCTTTCACCGAAACCCAGACTTAAATATATATTGCATCAAAATAAAAATACAAACAAGGAAAATAAGCATATGAGAGGGTGAAGAGAGAGAAGGGTCAAAGAAAAAGCCGCAAAGCCTCTGGCACAGAAGATTGAACCAACAGAACAAAACAAAACTGCCTGGAGTACTAGTCTGTTAAAATGACCGTTGTTGCCCTTAGTGGTTTCGTAATACACGGTTAGAAGGGAAAACCGTCAAGTGATAAAGAGGCAATTGTGTCAATTCCATTATACACCATCAACATTTTCCATGTTTTAATATATGAAACATTTTTTCCCGATCCTTAAAAAAAAAACCAAATTCCTCTCTCTTTTTTGCGAGGAATTAAAATTACCAAAAAAAAAACAATAAAAAAAAATATTTTAGCAAAAGACATTGACCTCCTTGATTTTGCGTTAGGTCGATTTAACGCATGTTTGAGCCGTCTCTTTCGAGATGATCCACCGGCAAACGATTCCTCCCATAGATTCTACCAAACTATTTGGTCTAAAAAATAAAATCATTTGGTCTAAATATTTTCTAATATCTTTCAACGATTGACAGCCTGTGACGATCGACGTAATGCCTTCCTTTAACATTGTTCTGATTTTTTTTTCCAGATGGGTCCATGTTTTTGTATAAATAAGAATATATAAATGGGAGCTGATAAGCCAAGAGTGAGGCATGGGACGGTTGGGACTGATACGCCAATAAATTATTGAGTTGGACACCAATAAAAGAAATAGCCAAAATTATATTATTATCACTAAATATTATTTTTCGTAAGTCAAATGGTTCGGGTGCGTTTGTTAATAAAATTTCACAAAATTTTTCACCAACTCACAATAAAATACTACAATATAATCTCTTTCTCCCATCAAATCATAACTTTTCACTATAAAAATATAAAAAATTACATCTCTTCACTTTTTTACTAAACTCAATACCAACACTAAATCCAATATCAAAAATTTTACAACACAAACTTAACAGGAGTGCTCTTTATTCTCCATTGCCAGGTAATCTAACTACTTTAGTACGTGTCGTAATCTAACTACTTTAGTACGTGTCAGTAAGAGCATGCACTATTGATCATGGAAGGTGGCTGAGGCAATTTTCCTATCCCCGTCGCGTCTCGAAAGTCAAACGCTGCGTTTGGTTTGATTTTAAAAATAATTTTTATATTTATATTTTAGGTATTATAGATTTTTTTTTGAAATTGGTAAAAAATTTGTCAAAATTGAAGTATGTAAAAAATTGGTTAAAAGTTATTAAAATTAATAAAAAAAAATCATTGTAAAAAAAATTTAAAAACATTTTGAGACCATAAAGTTTCTGTCATTTTTGGCTTGTTCTCTTTTAATATATTCCGTCCTTCCCGTTACTGCTACGCAGTAGACCACCCTCACGCGGCGTCTGAAAAAATGTTTCAAATTAAAACCCAAAATTGCGGATCAATGGCGGCTACCGAAATTCTTGCTGGGCCGGGGGCCGGCTCTCACGGAATTCATATCCGCTAAAAACAAAAAACATAAAAAAAAGCTGTCCTATATATTACCTTCATGAAAAGGTAAGAGTTTTATTAGGTATAACAACTCAAAAGAATTGTAAAGTTTTATGGCGATTTTCTTAGTTAGACCCATGGAATTAGGTAAATATTTTATTCAAACAAATATGGAACTAAAATGGTTTTTTTTTTTCTATTACATTTTTTTCTTCCTGAGTTGAGACCGCTTATTGGTTGGTACTTGGTAGATGTGACGCTTTTTTTTTCATACTTTTCTATGTTTTTATATTTATGTCATATAATATTATATATATATATATATATATATATATATATATATATATATTATTTTACAATCAAGGCAACCATCTGTAGAAAAATCATGCATTTTTCCTTTACGTGATTTCCAGTTTCTTTCTCCAGTTCCATTTTTCTCGGATGATATGCAAAATTGAGAGATTTATATTTTTTTAATTTTCAATTACTGTAAATTTTGATTAGAGTGGGGCAGAATTTTAAATTATGACTAGTAGATAGGGTAGTGAACTTGAAAACCTTATTGCATCTAAGGAAATGAATTGTTATACGGTTCAACCACTTGCGTGATAGGAGTGGTACGAGAGTCTAAAATAGAGCCCTCAAGAAAGGGTGTGAGTTATGACTCAATTCAAATATATTTGTTGCAGTGGGTGGGAGTTTCTATGATCACGTTAAAAAGAAGTTGGTTACGTTGGTCACTCTCTTCCACTTTTTTTAAATATATATATATATATATATATATTTTTTTTTTTTGTATGGTTTATTGCCCCCTTCACCACTCCATCCCCTCTTCTCTAGTTGGGTTATGGCCTTACAAAGGTAATCCGTGTTTTAGCCCAATGGTCTTGAGCCCGTCATATTCGGTGGTAATTCAATCTCCAGCCCTCTTGTGAACTCCTCAGAAATACCACTTGATATGCCCAAAAAAATTTGTGTGGGCCTCTGTAAACTTTCCTTAGTGCCCGAAAAAGAGAGGGGTCAGGGAGTGGGCCCAGTGAAGTTGGTGATGGGTTCCGTGAGCAGTTTAAATTTTATATTCTTCTACCAAGACCCAAAATGCTTAACCAGACCAAATCAAGATTCTAAGTTCTAACTACGAAAGGAAAAAAAAAATCCAAGCGGAAAGGGTCACAGCGAAAAAAAAGATGGAATATTCCGATCTCCTGATGAGAATCCAAATCTATACGTTATGTTTTGTTAGTTGTACATTTCTATTACTTTTTAAATCACAAATCGCCTCGAACGTGACTGAATTTGCCGTCGATGATATAGAACAAGGAACCTATAATCTATTTCTGGAAGAAATTGCGGAAACCAGATCTATGTAGATAATTTTCGAAGCTTTCTTTCGACAGCAGCACGTGTAGAGGTTTGACCTGCTGCAATTGTGTTTGGTAGTTGGATTTATATGTTTCCTTGTTTGTTGCCCCAAGCTGATTAAACTGTTGACAATTTTTCATGGTTTCTTTACCGGGCTCGTACTATTCTATTAATCTTCTTCTTGCAAACTTGCTTGAAGCAACTTTGCTTCACTTTCTCCACGTCGATGGAGTTGAGTCATGGTCCCGGTGGAAGGAGCAGGATTCTCTGCAATTTCCTACCTGAATTGCAGCATACAACTTGGAGAAAAGATAGACATAATAAATGAACATCACACCATTTAATGGTGCCTATTTAAAGTTACGGGTAACATGGATCTACAATAAGATCCATCTCTCTCTAAATGTCACTATACAATTCATGCAAGAAATTATGGAGAATCCTAATATCTGGTAGAACCATTGCTAACAAAAAAAGTATAGCTTGGGAGTTGTGTTGCGAGTAGAGGTAGCTTGCTGTTAATGTTGTTTCATAGGACGTTCGTTTTGAATTATGGTTAATGACCATTTTTGTCCTTAGATTTTCACATTAGTCACTCACATTCTTTAGTCTTTATGATTTTGTCAAAATGATCTTTCCGTTAATGAAACTAATGGCTATACACTTCATAACCAACTAGAAGCTCATATGTGTTCAATTTTTTCTAGCTTGTACTCCACGTCAGCCCAATGAACCAAGTCTGGGACCAATTTGATGAGGATCTGGGCTGTAGACCAAAAGACATGCCTTGCAGTTAGAGTTATCCAAACCCTCTTATTAAGTCTTTTAATTAGGTTCTCCTAAGCAATATGGGATCTCAACAATCCCTCATCCTTCGAAGACCGACGCCCTCGTCATCTGTGTCTCCCACATGGCCTCTATAGGGGGCTTTCACCGGACTTGTCTTTTAGTTAGGTTCTCCTAAGCAATGTGGGATCTCAACACAATTGCCATGGTATCAAAACAACACTCATTATCTGCCAAATAAAAAAAACGACAAAAGTAAAGTTTACAAATGTTTTTTTATTAAAAGACGCTGTCATCACGTTAGAAATTTTTTTCATGTGTTCCCCTTCCCTTTCCTTCCCCTTTTTCCCAATTTTTTTTAAAGCCCCATGTTGTTTACCAGTTTTTTTTAGAATTTGCATTATACTTTTATATTTACAATTCAAATATCACAAAACACACATATTCCAATACAACACTTTATTACCTTTTTTACAAACATCAATCCATTTTAACAACTTCTGCACGCATGTCAATACAACTTTAACATCACCTAAATATTTACAATTTTATCAGAATCTTATAAATTTCTTCTAAACGAACATCCCCTAAGTTTGTCTTCTACTCCTCTCGTCCCCGACGCCCAGCTCGCGACACCCATTTTCTGAATATTTGCATTACGGTGAATTCATCTGAACCAGTAGTAAACATGACGTGTATGATTAAGTGCATGGAAGTTTCGACTGCTATGGAGTTTAATTGAGTTTTTTTTTCTTCTGTTCATTGTTTCGTTTGCATGGTTTGTTCACTTCTACGTTTGAAAATCACGACAGATGTTAGTTAAACTTTGATATAATTCAATGTGGGTGCTGCATATTGAACCACTTTGGAATTTCTTGGTGTTCTCCCACGCCCCAATGGTAGACAGCTTTTTTTGAACAGTTGTTCAGCCGCTAGTTGGTCATGACGTGTATAGCCGTAGGTTTTATTGACGAGAGTGGACAAAATGAGCAGTTTGACAAAATCATAAAATCCGAAAGCTGTGAGTGAGTAAGGTGAAAACCTAGAGACAAATGTTAGAAGTGGCGAAAACTCATCGACGAAAATAGTCATTAACCCTTTGAATTATAATAGAAAGGGCTAAAGCTCAACCTTTTGGGGTTCTAAACCTAAACACAAGGATATGTTCGGTTTGAGTAAAAATATAGGATTTTAGAGAAGTTGTGAATATTTATGTTGAATGGTGTTTGTGTAAAGTGTAGAGAGAAATGATTTGATGTAATTGTTTAATAAAAAAATATTGGAGTTATGTGAAAAAGTATAGAGAGAAAATTTATGTTGAATAAAAAAGTAAAAAGTTGTTGGAGATTGTGTAAAATGTATTGATGTTTGTGTTTGAATTCTGAATATGTTTGGCTCTCAAACCGAATTCTGAATTCTGCTCCGCTACCGAGCTGATAGCTCGATTGGCACCCTTCCCCTTAGGGAGGGATCAGTCCCAGAGTCGACCCCCGCTAGATGCAGGCTTGGCCTGCTCCCCCACCCTCGTTACCTAGAAAAAAAAAAACCGAATTCTGCTCCTTTACCTATGATTTCAAGTGAGAAATTATCAGCTAAAACCCTTTGAGCCTATACAAGGATAATACCTCTGCAACACTATAGCCATGTGATTTTAATCAATTCTTTGGTCCAAATGTTGGTCAAGATGCATTAATGAAATCATCCAACCATTAAGATCTGCAGTTGGAACCCCCCACCGCCATTTGCCTCTTTCCACAAACCCCCAACCCATTCCCTCATCTCAGAATAAGGAAACAACTGCATCAGCAAACAACTACCATAACGTCCCGCCAAATTAGAATAAGACAACGTGAACCACTCCCTATGTCTCTAATTTTTTGAAGCCCAACAATTAACAAACATCCAAATGAAACGCCTCAAAGCAGGACACAATAATATGCACTCTCAATATCGGATGCCATTCAGTAATTAAACACAATAATTGTACTAGATTAATACTTTACTCATTCTCTGAATAATTATTTAGGATGAGCAGATACCATTAAGAAATATTTATTTTTTGGAGGATAAAGGGGATGAGGAGAGACCAATAATTGTGCTTTGTCTAAACAGAGGATTGCTAGCAAGAGTGCTGAAGAGGGATCTTGGTATAACGGAGCCAGCTAGTAGTGGTACAAGGTTCCCTTCTAGAACCAGATCAGAAAAAGATTGAATTTTTTTTTAAGGATTCGAGCTTAGAAAAAAAGGTCAAGATCCCAAATTCGAAGCAAAATTAGTAGTAGTAGATTCTCCTCATTCCATGAGAGCTCCTCATAGAGAACAATCGAAACACATCCGGTGAATCAATTCACCAATCCAATCTCAAAATAATCCACAAAATTAATCCCAAAATTTAAGACTGATAAGACTAATTATACGGACAGAAACATAAAACAACAAAAGAAAGGTGAAACCTTAAGCTCTAATTAGAAATCCAATTGATATAATCGAGGACCATTTAAAGGAACACATCCATGTACGCCAAAGTAAATTATGGATCTACTCGAAGATTAAATCTCAAATAAAAAAGATTTAATCCCAAATCACAATAACAGTACCACAGCCACAAAACCCACATAACAAAAAAGAGAAAGAAGCAATCTTGTTTTCTTTTTTCCTTCTTTCTGGGTTGTATTTTGGTGGGTTTTGAGTGTTTGTACGATAAATGGCCTACCTCCTGGTTAGGCGGAGGATGGAGTTGAGGATACGAGAGAAGGCGAGGCGAAAGCGAGGGTAGGCTCTGAGGGTGAAGACGGTGGTCTGGCGGAGAATGTCCTCTACGGTCTCCACGAACAGATTCAGGCTCCGGATCGGCGGCACGTACAGAGTCAAAGGCACCGCCGAGAAGGCCACGGCGAAGAACAATTGCAGCATTGAGAAACACCTCCAAAACCCAACAATCCGAATATGTTTTTTGTTGCCGTTGTCGACGTTTATGTTTTGTTCCTGGTTATGATATTGTTATTGTATGGTGTGTGTGATTATGGGTTTTTATTTTTTTTGCAGGCTTTGGTCTGATCTGGTAGTTTTGCTTTGGCCCTTGATTAGTCTTTTAATATAAAGACAGTTTTTGACTTTCAATGGAATAATATAGATGCTGAGAAAAAAAAAACTGGAATAATACGGATACACAATGGCAAAGGACGTAAAACAAAATTACGTCCTTTGCCCCTGGTTTTGGCCGAGTGGGGACCCACTCTTTGGGTTAGAACTTACGGGTAGGTAGTAGTACTTGGCTACTTGCCCACTGGAAAGACCCTTCCCTCGGCCGACTTGAGAATGGTCATTGGTCAAGGTATGGGAAAGTGTAGCTGAACAGACTTGGACCAGCTTCCTTCTCTGTGTTAGGGCTGAAAAACCTTCCTGGTAATCTTAAAATAAAGGATCCGACCGATTTTAATAAATGCGGTTCGGAGTGGTTTTAATTTTTTTTTAAAAATTAAAAATATTTTTAGGTTAATTTTAAAGGGAGAAGTGCATATAAAAATATTTAGTTTTAGTTTAGATTAAAATTAAATATTTTAAGTTTATAATTTGTATTAAAAATTATTAAAAAATATATCTTTATATTTTTTTTTAATAAATGTGGTCCGGACCGGACCGCATTTTAAGAATTAGGACCGGACCGGTTTTGTGTGCAACCCTACTTTGTGTGAATCGATACAACATAGTCAAGGTTTCAGGTAAAAGGATAGAGGGGAGTCCATTGGTGGTAATAATTAGGAAAATTTGCTTTTTAGTTTTTAAATTTTGGGCTCTTTTTAATTTTCAACTTTGAAATTTTTAGTCATTGAACTTTTATCTTTATAAAATCTAGTCCTTCCGTCAGTCTGCCGTCAGACACCGTTAATTTTTATACCGGTTGACCGCCAATTTTGAAGCGGTCGACCGGTACAAATTTGACGGCAGACTGACGGAATGACTAAAATTTACAAAGATGAAAGTTCAAGGACTAAAATTTTGACCCTCTAAAATTCATGACTAAAAATGAAAAATGGGTTAAAACTCAAGGACTTTAAATCAAATTTCCCTAATAATTATGTTGGTAATCAGAGTCTCGCTAAGAATCCATCAAACCGACAACAACAAAAAAATTCAGGATAGTTTAACAGTAATCAAGAAAATACTGCTGCCGAACATCAAATAAAACGTTCAACTTTAAGACACTGTACAGTAAATCCTAAGAAAAATAAACGGGGTTAACGGACTACCGTCCGTAATGATTAGTTAGGGATTGAGCTAACCAAATAAAATTGACCCAGTAAAATTTATATAATTAAAAAAGAAGAAGGCCGATCAGCTGGATATGATTGTGATATTTGTTTGTTATTAAAAAAAAAGGATATTTGTGAGAACTTTACGAGCTTAAAAGCGAGAGTAAAAACGGAAGGACATTCTCCAGGACGTGCATATAAACAAAAGAAAAGACTTAACAACACTCTAAACATAACCTAGAAGCATCCATTATAAAATGTTCGTGTTGACATAAATTTTAGGCGAAGATGTTCAAAGACTTCACTGTTTATTAAATTAAAATAATCTGTTTTTGTGGTGTTTGGGAGGTGAATAGTTCTCAAGTTTCCCATATATATATATTAATATAATAACATGAACAAGACAAAAACCTGAGTGTCATTTTATAAAAAGAAAAAAAAAACTGAGACTGTCAGATCATGGATGGTCTCCCTCATGGGATTCATCAAAAAGTTGTTCAAAAGAAAAAGATTTGGCTGAATGTCATATGTTTATTCCTTCGAAAAGATTAATGATGAAAAAAGAGAGAAGAAAAGAGTAATGGAAAGGGAATGGTCAAAACAATTTATCATTCCTGGTTGCCACGTTCAACATGACCAATGGATGAGAATATTGTGTTATCCGGATCCACTGCCATGCCCATTAAAAAGGAGTGACGGGAAATATTTAAATATTACTTCTTTTGTAAAAGCATCGCACGTTGCAACCGACAAGAGCAGACTCCAACTCCAAAGTCCAAACACTGCCAAAGAGCCAAATGTTACGACGGAATCATATGATTCCAATAAGGTGACAAGGGTTAGAGAATGCACCGGCAAGACTTCATCTCGATTGGCCTGTTCTGTTAGCTTCGTAGTGAGAAAGATTAAAGCCTAGAAAACGAAAAAGTTAGAGAAAGATTAAAAGAAATAGACCTTATTAGGCAGGTGGGTCTGATGATAGCCTTGAGTATTGTGGGAATCCGAATCCGAATCCAAATCAAAATCCGAAGTTGATTACACCTCCTCAGATGCCAAAGCTAAAGTCGAAGAGACCTCTTTAGACAATCATAAACTCCACCTTGGCTCGTAAGACGCTCGGTTAAAGACAAATCATTGCTATTGGCATATTCATGGCATAAAAGGAGGTGTCAATTCGCCTCTTCAGAAGCTTTCTTTCGAAAGCATGTCAAAGGTGGGAATAATAATAATATATGTTGCTCAGAAGCAAAACGCTAATTGTCTCCCAAAATCAGTGTCGTGCACTGAATATATGGCTCCAGGCCACGAGACGACAGGTGCTTTTGATTGTGGACCTTGGAGTAGAGACTTCCCAAATTTCTCTCAGATTTCTTGCTTTCTTGAGATTTCGTGATTACTCTTATGTTTTGTAGAAGATGAGTAACTGATGCAGCTAGAACTACAAAAGTACAACTTCACTAAAATCCAAGCCAAGACGTGTATTCCAAACCAACTTCGGGCGAAGTCATGCATATTAGCAACTTTCTGCATACTTTTCGGACCTCGAGGGAGGGGTCTGACAAAGATATACTTGAAAGTACAGATCTAGCTTCTAGTAGTGCTCCTGATATACTGGCCAGAATCACATCATCACTGGCCATGAGAGATGCCACTAGCTTTGCGCCTGCCATCCTTTCCTGATGAACAATAGGAGGCAACACAAATATAGGCGTTAAATGGAAGAATATTTAACACAACTAGTTTTACCCCTGTTTTCATTTACTGCATCAACTCCCTTTCCAGCATCAATATCAACTAAATTTGAAAGCGAATTACAAAATCCCCTAGATTGTAGCCACATTCAAAACACCGTGACAAACTGTTGTAAAAAAATTTCAATGCCAACTCCACCCCAATCCCCCAAAAGACACAAATGAGAGAGAGCTTTCAGTGAGAGTTTTAGCAGATCAGATGAGTACGGAAGAACTGCATTCTTCAAATGGTAGACAGATGAAAAGAGAACCTGGATTAAACTAGGATTTAATTACCTTTTCTGATTCATTTCTGAGAGCTTTCAGTGAGAGTTTTAGCAGATCAGATGAGTAAGGAAGAACTTCATTCTTCAAATGGTAGACAGATGAAAAGAGAACCTGGATGCCTGCAGCTCTTATCTCTGACTGCACTATCACCTGCAATATTGGATAGCACTTGTAAGAAGCAAACAGGAGAAAAGGAAACTTGGAGAAAGAGACCCTTTATACAGAACTGAAAGCAATCAGAATCGACATATGATTATATTTGATAAGTGAACTGCAGGAGCTCGTTGATCTTGAAGGAACTTTCGGTACCTCAACAGAACCAATGAGAGATGGAAGAACCTTCCTAGCAGAGGGTTTCTTGCCAGAGTCGGAGATCTTCTGGCACGCGCTGATGAGAACATTAGCCATGCACAAACGGAATGCCAGTTGGAGTGGTTCCTCAATAGCACAGAGTTTAGTACACCAATCTGAGGTTGAAACATCTTCATTCTTCTTATGGACCAATTGATGGATCACATACGTAAGGGTAGACTTTTTTGAGGCAGCATCCCCTGTATTTAAGCCGAAGATATCAAAATGCGCCCCAATCGTCAATATTTATGTTCATAATAAGGATAATAAACCACCCAGCAGCACCTTTCTTCGCTAGAGTAATATTCTCTGACGTTGAGGCAATTGATTCTGGAGTTCTGAATTCAGCACATATCATTAGTGCTAGACAATCAATGCATCCATGTTGCGTTTTGGAAACTGCGGGAAAAATATACTTGCAGCTGTTAGTCTCATACAGATAAACAGGAATCACTGGAAAAAAAAACTGGGAAAAGAGAAGAAATGAAGTGATTTAGTTACGTACTTTCATCTCCATTCTGTGAAGGCCATAAGAGTATTGTTTCTAGCGTCTTCCTAATCTTGAGCATAACAGGATGGGTAACTGAATCCCTGCCTCTGATCTAAAATTTAGAAGAAACCTTTACTTTACCCTTGCATACTCGGAGGTGATGATGCTTACTGTTAAAGCAGTTGAGAAAAAAAAGTACTTCTCAAGTCCTTGTATGTACTAGCCAGCATAAGATGCTTACCGAAAGTGAAGTACAAACTGAAAACAAACAAGCTTTTATCTTCAGTGTATCGTGAGAAGCTGCTGCATGCTCTAATTCAGAGCAAAGAAATGGAAATAGTACCTACAGAAATGGAAGGCAGAGAGGGTCTAAAACAGCATAAAAATTGAGTAGATAGATAACTAAAATCATGACAATAAACAAGAAAGCAACATCCGAGTCAAAACACTCTATGACTGGTTTATATAAACATCTTGAAGAATAACCTTTCATATAGCAAGATTATATATGTGTGTTTATGAAACAGAGAAGAAAAAAGAATGTAAAAGTTCTTCCAACCCCTTGTACATAGGTTTTGGATATTAACGTCTTTAGAGCTTAAAGTTGCATATCGCAAGGCATTTTCCTTGAGAGTTGGGTTTACACTTCTGGAAGTATACCTCAAATATCTTTCAGTGATTATATAGAAGGGACACAACTAATTGTTTCCAGCATGTAAAACCAACACTAGTTACCTCTTTCCATTTAGAAACTATTCCAAAAAAGAAGAAACAGCAGTCAGTCCCACTAGCATAAGCCGTGTAGATGCAATAATAATGAGGTTGGGCAAGGTTTCCACATACCTGGGGGTGAATGCGACCACAGAGCTCAGCAGCAGGTTTCCGTACATCTTCAAATTCAAACGTATGAAATGCCCTAAAGAACAGAAACCGAAAAATCAGAATCTCTTATTTGTTATGCTGAAGCTTGATTAAGGTTATACTTGTGAATCCACCTGTTTAGAAGAAGAGCAGCAACACTATCAGGATTGTTGAGATCTCCATACCCTGCAATTGCCCCAAAAGTGTATATAAAAGCATTATAGCTCGAAAATATGCAAAAATGCATCATTATGATTAAGCAGTGACTCAAAGCGGTGAAACATGATTTTTATGTAGGGAACTAATAGATAGATCTTGATTTCTACACCATTCAAACTTCCTAATAATCACCATAGGATTGATCCATTTTAGAAGTAGAGTTCATGGGAAAAAAAATCAATGTTCAGCCGCAACAGAACTGTGGGGTTGGCCTTTTTGGTATATGCTGGAAATGAAATACCACTAAAAAAAGGAAGTTCAAAGATTTTTTTTGACTTTCTTCAATTTTCATGTACCAAAATGCTGGACCTCTCTCTTAAATATTTAGAAGAGAAAACCATGAAATCAATTTCTAGGATTTGTAACAGACAGAGTCTATTTTGTAAGATGAAAAGGTTTTGTTTCGGTGAAGAGAAAAACCAGACATGCACCAAGCCAAGATTTGTAGTTTGCTATAAGAAGAGTGGTATAGTCTAAACACCATACACTAAAATCATCCTCCCATTAAGGAAGCAAAGACTTGCACACGAACTTGTTTTCCAAATTTATTCTACTTTTACAAAGGACCACAAAAAAGAGATCTTGGTAAATCATTAATGCTATTGTTAAATCACATTAAATCTAAAAGGTTTGAACATTGAAGAAACATTTAGGACAGGGTGATGCGACTGATAGATGGTAAAATATTAAAGGTGAAAAAGTATCAACAATTATTTCCCCAATGATTTTGCAGTCACAAACAGACCTTGACAGCTCTATGAGAAAATCATGCAATCAATTGGAAGGAGCTCTAAATTGTTAAGGAAAGCAGGGAAAAAGGAGCTTATAGAGGGCAGCAAAGTATACCACGCATACTGTCTTCAATGAGAAGTCGATCATAGATGATGGACGAATTAAGGTCATTAAAAATTCTCAGTGGAAGCATCCTGATTAGGAGTAATGGGCAAAGGCGCTCAAAAAGAGATTGCTGCATTTTCACAGAATCTTGATTGGTATAGGAACTGTTCTCCCATCTGTATAAAAAGCTTTTATCAATCCTACTGAAGTAAATGGGCAGAATGGGTCAGAAACAAGAAGACAGTCACTTCGATAGGAGATCAAAATTCTATAAGGGTATATCCCAACATATATTTCACACAGAGATCCAGCATTTCTGCCCAACAGTTGCAGATCCTTTTCAGAAGTATTTCTGCTACTTAGCTCTCAACAGTGGTGAAGTACACGAGTGCTGCTGAAGTTAACAGATTGAGACAAACAAACAAGTAGGATCCACTCACAAGAATTAAGAACTAAAAGCCAGAATATCGCAATTTACTCACTCTTCCTGTCCTTTCATCTGCAATAGAACACGATGGATGACTACATCACCAGCTTCTCCTAGGAGTTCACTAATATAACTCAGGAACCTAACAATAATTGCATTTGATGGCTCTGCAAACAACTTGTCAATCAATGGTTCAATCAAACAGTGCTAGTCTTGAACCTGTGATATTTCAAAATAAAAGAGAAAAAAATAAGTAGGAATTTCTTTGAGTAGCAGACTAAAACTTTCTCAAAATCTGAGCTACATCCAATTCATTTAGTTTGCTTTACTGGGATCAAGGACAGCAGCAAACGCTAAAAATGATTGCGCACAAAGGGGGGAACAGTTATGATATATCTGCCAACTGTTTGCACCACCACATACAAAAAAAGGAAGACACATGCGTACTTATTGACTACAAGGGACAACTACCACAATCAGGTGGCAGACTAAAATGAGATCAAACTCCAGGCTTCAAAACTGAAAAAATGGAATGTTACACAGAAAAATGAAAAAATGCAGATTATAACCACTTTATGGTAGCGTGGTCTTACACTTTTTGACCACTCTGCGATGATCAGCCTGAACACTCGATCACTATCAAACTTTGATCCTGTCACAGTAACAAAAGGTTGAGTACAACAGAGAAGACAAGAGGCTTTACACCGGATCTCATGGATGCTTGATTTGGCCTTTTAAAGATGGGAGCTGGAACTAAAATTACTGAAAAATGAAAAAGAAAATAGAATAATAAGAAAAATCTAGTTCTAGACATCAAACCTAGGTATTATATGTATCACAACTAAGACTTCCTTGGCACACAACTCCGAGTCTCCGAGGACTGCATTAGACAAACCTCACGGATTTTCAAAAAACTTGCTCTCCATAGAATTGAAAGCAAGTCCTAAATATTTATATAAGGCATACTGAAATATAACTTCACCTTCGTGGACTTTGACTCCTGAGCTTATCCTAGATAACTATTTTTTTTGATAAGTAAATCAATTTTATTAAAGAGAAAGAGAAATCACAGTACAAGAGGCTATACTGACGAGGGCGAAAGCAGACGCTAGAAAACTAATAAAATCCGGAAAATCCACAAACGGGCAACCTAAAACCGAATTAGCCCAAAGGAAAAGAGAATGCAATACAAAACCCCCCATACTAGACACAGACACAGCCCTGTCTTCAAAACACCTGTCATTCCTCTCCCTCCACAAACACCACCAAATACAAGCTGGGATCATCTTCCATATGGCCAACGCAGTTGGATCCCCAAACTTCCTCATCCAACACCGCAGAACATCCACCACTCTGTAAGGCATAACCCAATCATAGTTAAGGATGCTCAACACATGCCCCCATAATCCTCTCGCCACAGAGCAGTGGATAAGGAGATGATCAACTGTTTCACTATCGCTCTTACATAAGTAGCACCATTCGGTCACACAAACACCCTTCCTCCTCAAATTGTCGATGGTTAAAATTTTCCCAAGAGTGGCCTCCCAAACAAAGAAAGCTACTCTAGGGGGAACCCAGTTCCTCCAACAAAGACGCCACGGAAAATCCCCGTGGGAGCTCTCCAAAAGCAAAGCATACATCGATTTGACAGAGAAAACACCACTCTTAGAGCCCCTCCACATCAGCTTATCCTCTCCCTCTCTCCTCGAACGCTGCGAATGAAGCAAAGAAAAAAACTTCGAGAAAACTTCCAACTCCCAATCGTGAATCGATCTATCAAAATGGACATCCCAGACAACCATACCAGCACCCTGCGTCATGCAATCAGCCACCCAAGCGTCCTTCCTTCGAGCAATAGAAAATAATTGAGGAAACTCCTCTCTCAACGGTCGATCCCCACACCACTTGTCATGCCAGAACCGAATTCTAGAACCGGTCCCAACCCCGAACCTGGTGTGCTCTTGGAAAAATTCCACCCTTCGCTAATATTTTTCCACACACTCACCCCATAAGGCCCTTGAACTGACATAGTGCTCCAACCACCCGTTGCGCACCCATACTTCGCTATGATGACTGTCTGCCACAAGCTATCTCTTTCATAATTGAAACTCCAAAGCCATTTTCCGAGAAGAGCTTTGTTGAAAAGGGACAACCTTCTAAGCCCCAACCCACCTGCACGAATAGGGGAACAAACTCTAGCCCACTTAACAAGATGAAACCTATGCACATCGCCACTGCTGCCCCACAAAAAATCCCTTTGAAGCTTCTCCAACCTATTAGCCACCGACACTGGAATAGGATAGAGAGACATAAAATATGTAGGGAGACTAGAAAGAGTGGATCTAATCAATGTCAACCGCCCCCCTTTTGAAAGATACAAGCGCTTCCAACCAGCCAGCCTTCTTTCGAATCTTTCAACTATGCCATCCCAGATGCGTACACTTTTATACTTAGCTCCAAGAGGAAGTCCCAGGTAGGTCAACGGGAGAGACGACACCCTACAACCCAAAATACCCGCCAATCGCTGCACGTCAACCACTCTGCCAATAGGAATCACCGCAGACTTCCCAAGGTTAATCCTGAGGCCAGACACCGCCTCGAAGCACAAAAGTAGACATCTCAGATTCCGCATTTGATTCACTGCGTCCTCACAAAAAATCAGCGTATCATCAGCAAAGAGTAAATGTGAAATGCATACCTCGTTCCTGCCCCCTCCCCCAACCTCGAACCCCCTTATCGCACCACTTCCAACTGCCTCCTTCATCATCCTGCTAAAAGCCTCCATAACTAACACGAACAGAAGTGGTGAGAGAGGATCACCCTGACGCAAACCACGCGAACTCCCAAAGAAGCCTTGAGGAGAACCATTCACCAGCACGGAAGACTTAACCGTAGAGATACAGAACTCAATCCAACGACACCACCTCTCTCGAAACCCACATCTCCTCAAAAGATACAACAAGAATTTCCAATTCACATGATCATAGGCCTTGTGAATATCAAGTTTGCACAAAACTCCCGGAACATTCGTCCTCAATCTCGAATCAATACACTCATTAGCAATCAGGACGGAATCTAAAATCTGTCGTCCCCTCACAAAGGCATTTTGAGAAGGCGAAATGATTTTTTCAAGGACCGTCTTCAGCCTATTAGCCAACACCTTGGCTAGGATCTTGTACACCCCTCCAATCAAACTGATAGGACGAAAATCTTGCAATTCCACAGCACCTGCTTTCTTGGGAATAAGAACAATAAATGTAGCATTCATGCATTTAACAAATTTACCTCTATGGGCAAAGTCATTAAACGTAGCCAAAACATCTCCCTTGAGCACCTCCCAACAAAACTGAAAGAAAGCTAGAGAGAAACCATCCGGGCCCGGAGCCTTGTCACCATTAAGGCTTTGGACCACGCTAGTAACCTCATCCTCCTCAGAGGATCTCTCGATCCATCGTGCCTCCTCCTCAGAAATGGAATCAAAGGACAAACCATCCAACGCCGGCCTCCAAGAGAAAGGCTCCTCATACAAAGATTGATAGTAATCAACAATACATTCAGAGAGCAACGCCGGGTCCTCCACAGTTACCCCCTCGACCTCCAAACTAGAAATCGAATTAACCCTTCAATTCGAATTAGCCATACGGTGAAAGAATTTAGTGCATCTATCCCCTTCTTTGAGCCACAAGGACCTCGATTTTTGACGCCAAGAAATCTCCTCTAACTCAATCAAATGATTCAATTCCCCCAAGACCCGTAACTTCCTCGCTTTCCCCCTGTCATCAAGGAGAACCCCCTCATCTAAAGATTCAAGAGACGCCAACTCACTTAACAAGGAGGACTTGCGGACACTAATCTCCCCAAAACTTTCTTGGTTCCACTCTTTCAACTTAATTTTTAAAGCCTTCAACTTAGAGTCAAGCACAAAACTAGGAGATCCCAGGAACTCAAAAGATTCCCACCACTCCTTAATCCTCTCCAAAAAACCATCCTCTCTCAACCACATATTCTTAAAACGAAAAGGTCTCTGACCTCCACGAACCGTTCCATCCACCAGAAGAATGGGAAAATGGTCTGAATACAGCCTAGACAGCCTTTTCTGAGAAGCTTCCGGGAACAGACACTCCCAACTAGGGCAAAACAAAAAGCGATCAATTCTGGACCAGGACTGGATGTCTCTAATATTCGACCAAGTGAATGCACCCCCCGATAATGGGATGTCCAACAAGCTCATCTCGGAGATAAAATCTAAGAACTCTTCCATGGCTGAGCTCATCCCTCCACCCCCCAAACGTTCGCTAGGAAAGCGGGTGACATTAAAATCCAATGCACCACGGAAGCTCCCACAAAGTTCTCACCCCAACCAACTCATCCCAGAGCAAACATCGTCGGCTATCATCATTTGGACCATAGACTCTAGAGAACATCCACTCCGCCCCATCGCCTAGATTCCGAAATATCGCCGAGACAGTGTATGAATCGATGCAAGAATCCACCAACTCAAGCACCCTAGTATCCCACATCAACAAAATACCTCCCGAGGCACCATCCGCCTCCAAACTACACCAACGCACAAAAGGACCACCCCACAAACTCCGAATCATTACTCCAGTCATAACAGCCATCTTGGTCTCCTGAAGACAAACCAAGTCCGGTTTCCACCTCCGTAGCAAATTCCCCACTCCTCTACACTTCACTCTAGCATGGAGCCCCCTAACATTCCAACAAATAATTTTTGGCATCATCTAATCACCATCAATGCCCGCCCCTCCCCCTTTGCCGACCTCGAAGAGACGGAAGTTTTGTCATAATTAATAGTAGACTCCAAACCCTTCAGTTCTCTAACTAATTTCCCACCCTTCCTACTAGGGGTCTTAAAGCTGCCCTGCTCTCTTTCATGTTCCAACGCAGCAAAAAGACTCATCAACTCTTCCTCAAAACCGTCACAGGACACTCCCACCATAATTCGAAAAGACTCCACCATATCTAACACCCACCCCGAAGCCCCACCACTCCTATGTCCCAAAAACTCCCCTCTAACAGGGCTGGAAACAGCCAACGGATGCACACTCAGAACTGGTGCCGAGGACAACTCCCCTCCTATCATACCCACACCATTAAGCAGTCCCACTACACCCCCCTCATTAACACCCCTCCCCACCACATCTCCCGTCTCAAAGCTCTGAACTAAGGCTTGAGAACCCCCCACCGAGACATCGGTCTGCCCATCCCCACCCCCAGTACAAGCCAACAAGACTCCTGCCTCTTGAAGGCCTTCCCGATCCACCCCAACACCGTAGCCCCTCATTTGCCCCACAACAGGCGTCACTGCCCCCCTCCCAACCAAACCCTCCCCTTCATCCTCTTCCAAAAGCACTACAGAGGAGCCATCGCCCACATCTGACATTACAGAAGGAAGTTCCGGCAAACAAAAGACCTCCGAAGGAGAAAGAGCCATACCGGCGAACCGAGGACCGGAGGTCGACGACGTTACCGGCGCTGGGAGAGCCGCCCGACTATCCACCCTCACCCCAAACGTAGAAACGACAGATTCAGCGCCCAAAAGAGGAAGAGTCTTCGACGGTGCCGGCACCGGAGTAGCCTCCTGACGGACGTCGCTCACCACGGAAGGCGCTGGCGAGGGATCTACCGCCGCCGGCTGTCGATGGGCACCACCCGTCGGGCCACCAAGCGTCGCGGCAGATTCGGCGATCTGGAGATCCCCCGATCCTTCTCCCTCGCTCTGGGCTCCCGACGAAGGGTAAAGAAGCCCTGGGCCCTCCATAACGGGCCCACTCGGAAGGATAATGAAAGGGGCCTGCACCCCTAGACTTGAAGCCATTGGGCCCGGCCCGGTATGGAGGTCCTTTCTGCAGTTTCCAATAGCCTGGTCCCCATGAGCCTCCACCGAACTGCCGACCAAATCTAAAGGCCTGCGGGACAGCCCATTATCCTCCCCCAAAACCTTTAACAACATGTCAATATCTTCGCGAATCCCCAACAGTTTTTTTCTCCAAAAATTCTCGTTAAACACCTCCCCGCCAGCCGTCATAGCATTAATGAGCTGCCTCTTGGAAACTGAGACGCCGTCCTCCAGAGAAGCATGCATAACAGCAGGCGTCCCTTTCTTCTGCCACACGCCACCATCAGCCTTCCCATCGACTTTCAGCTCCTTCGTGCTACTCCCTGAGTGCACCTTCGTCGGACCGTGCTTCACAGCGTCGACGAATGTGACCTGTTTTCTAACACCAGGACCAGCAATAAAAGCACCTCCTTTTCCCTTCCGAAGCTGACTAAGGTGATCAATCATCTCCTGAAAAACACTAGCCATCAGCGTCCAACCAGCTCCCCCCCGGACCTTCCGGTATCATCACCGCCCCTTGTCTACGGCCCCCTCTGTATTCGGCAATTGCCACATATCTTCCAGCCTTATTGCAGCACCTTTGCACCAAGATACCCCGAGACACCTCGTTGAACTTCATAGCGAACTCTTCTTCACCATCAGCCAGCTGCAACCTTCTAATCATGTTCACCATCCATACCACTCCATACCTCCCCATGAAAATGGAGCTCAACGCCTTCCGACTCCATTCCGAGAACTTGATGACTCCATTGCCCAAAACTACAACCTCAAACTCCTTAGCTTCGACACCGAAACTTCGAGAGAAAGCCATCTCATCTAACCTTCATCTAATTCTAGATTTTAAAACGAAATAAATTGATAACATTACAATCACGTCCACCAGGAGCCATTACTAATAAACTGCTGGTTTTGGGCACAACAGTTCTATGTTCCTTCTTCTTTATTTGTATTATCCTAGATAACTATTATAACGGAAATAGCATCCCAATGACACGATAAGACCCAATGAAAAACCTAAAGGACCAAAAACACTACCCATGTCGAGAAAGATTAGAATTATAAATACTCTTGATTCCTAGATTGAAATGAAAATGGCTTCTTGCTGTCTACTTCAGAAACTGAATTAAGTTTGTAGCAATATACTGTTGCGCACATGCAAGCGAATGTTAACAATCTAATAGTGAAAGAAGTCAATAGATGTAGATATCCAACAGAGCTAGAGCTCCATTTTTGGGGTAAGCATCGAGACATTCGACCTTAAAAATCGGATTTTTATAATTTAAGATCGCAAAAGACACAACATAACTCACTTTGAGAAAGTGGATTCATAATCCAATGGAAAAAATCATTGGCAAACCAAGTAAGGAGAAAATCACACACAGCAAGTTCTCTCACATAAAAAACAAACAAACAAACCTTCCCCTTTAACTTCATTGATTTGTGGAAGATCTAGGCTTCGGTTCAGGTTGCTGCAAGAAAAAAGGGGAGGCAGAGAAGAGAAGGGGGGTAAGTAAAAAAGCTGTCAAATACGCTATTATTCCAAATCAGAAGCTTCAACTGATCAGATAGTTCCATGAACAAAAGGACTTCCATTTTGATCCCGATTAATGAAACCTTAAGAGTTAGAAGTGGAAAAAAAGACCAAAATACCTCAGACAATCGAGCACCATACAGATGACTTCAACTTTCTGATTATGATATTTGAGCACCTTGATGAAGGCATCACCAGCGGATGACTGGACTCCTTCATCCAAAGAACAGACAAGATGGACTAATCCTGGCAAAACTAATGAAGGCTCTGCATGGAGAATCATAAATTCAGCGATGAAGATCATATTACCCAAAGCAGATGACTATTTACGATTCCTTACAGGAATAATAACATTAACAACTTCCAAGAAGATTGAAACTAGCTAGTAATGCAGGTCCGATGTGTTACAGATACAGTAGGCGCCATATGCACAAATGATATACTACAGAAAATATTGAAATCGAACTATGAGAAGCCAACTGTGGAAATAAATCACATTGTTTCCCTGTAGGATGGTGAAGGTCTATAAGCACAAATCACATTGTTTCCCTGTAGGAAATACACATCACTATAGCAGCAAAAGGATAAATAAATATGATTTCAGTTACTTCTCTTTTTCAAGGCATCCAACAGACTCCTGCAAATCCAAGAGACATCAGAAAGACTAAGGCTACTTGGTGGATTCATGAAGACATACATTCTAGAGAGGCCAAATACCTAAGACATTCATGGGAGCAAGATTGACTTACCTTTCAAGCTGTATTTTAAAAAATAGATATTCACAAAGTGACTCTCATTACCACCACTTAATGCATGGAAACCCAAATACCCCCGCATTGTAACAACCCAAGGACAAGCACTAGCCACATTTGTGCTTTGACTTCAAAATGACTAGTCAAGGTTACTCTTGAAGCGTCTTGGATCATTATTAAGCCCAGTTCAACCTAGTAAGATCCAATGTGGAACTTGACCCTTATAGAACCAATCACTCATTCATTCTCTTCTCCCACTCCATGTGGGATTCGAGGTATCACAATCTCCCCCCATAAACCTTTGACGTCCTCGTCAAGGTCCACCAAGCCCACATTGGTGGGTACTAGGACCGCTCTGATACCATTTGTAACGACCCAAGGACAAGCACTAGCCACATCTGTGCTTTAACTTCAAAATGACTAGTCAAGGTTGCTCTTGAAGCCTCTTAGATCATTATAAAGTCCAGTTCAACCTAGTAAGGTCCCAATGTGGGACTAAGCTTGACCCTTATAGAACCAATCACTCATTCATTCTCTACTCCCACTCCATGTGGGATTCGGAGTATCACACGCATTGTTCCAATTCATTCTACATATTATGTTATCTTAAATATCAACACGGAAACATGCAGTTTTGAGATTTTTCAAGGGTATCATTTGACATTATTTGGGACGTTAAAATGCTCTCTTCCAAATGAGTATTCCTGATACCATTGGGTCTTAAGCCACATAGTCTGCTACACCTTCAGAAGAAGCTTCAGCTCCATTTTTGCAGACGTCCTCTGTACAAGGAAGAATGGTGCGATTGCAGCATGTTATTCCAATCAGCAGAAGTCATTCAGAAGCTGAATGTCAAATCTTTGTTCGAATGATTCCTGAAACAATTCCTCCCTCTTCTACCTAACGCACCATTTCAGATTTAGCATTTTTTGTTCTCATTTTTATCTTTTTCTTCCCTTTGATATATCTTAAATATTATATGTCTGCTCAGAATTCCTGTTATACTGTTTATGCATAGGGAATCAAACAACGAGGACTGAGAAGGGTAAAGAATGTTTTTTTGCTCCCAATTATCCTGATACATCTCACTAGTTGAAAGTACTGGAGTGTTTCTAGACGGCTGAAAAGAGGAAACGCTCATGCTTTTCAGTTGCATGTTCCAATCAATAGTAATATGCTTTAGCAACATGAGGTAACTCGGGTCTCCAAATGATAATCATTCACCCAATCTGAGCAGCAAGTTGTCTGTTTCAAAGGTTAATCTCACAATGCTTTAAACAAGTATAAACCTATTCACGTACTAAACTCAAATAGATAAACACCAGAATACTAAAGAGATGAAGACTTATCCTAGAACATTTCAGATAGTCAAGACCAACAGAGCATTGGAAACAAACTAGATGAATGTTCCCGAATTAAATATTCTTCATCTCCAAGGCACTCCAGCAATCGGTTTGCTATATCTTGCCTGCCATAGTCGTGGGAGGAGGAGAATTGTGAAAATGACAGAAGATGAAAAATCATTAGATATCATGAGCTATTAAAGCAGTCTTATACCATGCCAAATGAGGAAGTTCATTTAATGAATCAGATGACATGCGAATGAGTTCTGACATAACATCAACAGCATTCCTCAGCTGCAGAACATTCCCAGAAGCTATTCGCTTTAGAACTTCTTGAACACAATGACTATTTTTGCTCCTGAAGAATCAGTAGTGCACGTGAGGTTTTCAACACAAAGAAGGCATGAATTTGTTGCTGCACATGTATTAGAAGGTTGAAAGAACGGAAAGAGTACACTGAGCAATATTCTACTATGAGCATAACAATAGCTCTAGCCGTGCCATCCCGCTCGTCTAGAAGGTTAAGCAGAGGTGGTAGCACAGAATCCATCAGTTTAGTGTCAGTGAGACTGCTTCCAGATGAATCAGACGTGAAAAAGATGGCCTTAAATATGCAAACAACCCCGTCTATCACATCTTCATCCACACAATTCAGCTTCAAAAAGCAGGGAAGAAAAAGGAGTAAGAATGACCATATATGTTTTGCCTTCCTAACTGGATGATCCCCATGTTTTTTTCATGAGGTCTAGAACCCATTAGGGGTTCCAACCATAGCTCTATTATTAAATTTTAGAAACGAGTGATTCAATGGTAGACTATAACCTAACTGCAATTGCATGAATACCAAGAGGCCACGATAGAATGCAACCAACTTGTCTACCAAAATTTATCAAGAGAAATGTTAGGCCATCTTGTATGATCATTCCGCAAACTAAAGGTCTAAAAAAGACCTAAAAGAATTTTTGACACCTGTTACATAACCAACAACCGATTCTGATATCCTCATGATCAAGTTTTCACTGATTTGGGGTGCATGTATTTTTGATATTATAGTGCTCAAACTCTATATAAGGTCTTAACCTCCAGTATTTTTGCATCAAATGGCCACTCTCAAGGCTTAAATCCAGAAAATTACACTTGGAAGCCTGGGATGTACTAACACTTAAGACAATGACCTGTAGAGCATTCGATGAATTAATATATACATAAACTTAAGATGGAAAATATGCATGAACCATGAAGTTGCACATGAGCTTAAGTCTAACTACCTGTGGTAAAAGAAAATGGGATATCTGCATCCCATATTCCACAGCCATGCCTTTAAATCTCTTGCTGTCTAATCGCGCCCCACCAGAAGGCATAAACAATTCAGAAAAAATTTCCTGGTCTCCAAACCAGCATCCTTGTTATCAGTATGCCCTCCAGTATCATTGTCCGTATAATACTGCATGAGTGAGATAGATTGCAACATTTTTTGAGGAAGAAATAGAGGCAATTCATCATTCTACTGACAATGCAGACGCAAGATACTGATATACTGTATATCTGACCTGGATGCCAGATAAGTACTGGTCTAACAGTTCCTTATAATGCTGAGAAAACTTCTGATCTTCCAAGTGCAATAGCATTCCATAATGCTTCCAACAAGAAGAAAGTAACATCACTCTAGTCTTTAGAATCTTCGAGCCTGTCTTCCATGTTGTAGATGAAAGAAATCATAATATATAGAAACTTAGATACTAAGATGTACGATGCTCAAAACACGCAATGGGTATTGGACCTGCCTCATCTTGAAAGCCACCATAATGGCCTTTTATCTCTTGCAACCACTTGAGCACTTTCTCCAATCCTTTAGCATATAAAGGTCGACTTTTTCTACTCCACTGCAGAGCATGGTAAAAGCATATATGCTATTATCTTTGGTTGTTAAAATAAACTTTAAGCACGATGCCGAGCAATCAAATTAGTGTTTGAAGCAAGTTATATGTAACTTGGAAAGAGTAGAATCCATATCAAACATTTCAAGAAACATGTCAAATAAGGCAATGCTTCAGTATCAAAATGTACAGCCCCTGAACCCTTTTCATGGGGCCTTCTTTAGAACATCACTGTCTAAAATGAACATAGTAATTGCAAGAAGTTACACACAACTACAAAAAACTACTCATTTTCACGTGAAATTCCTCCAATCATCTATCAGGATACAGTGTAAAAACTTCTCATTTCTATTCTGAACCTCTTGGGAAAAAAATTACTACTGGACAGTGCGAGGGAAAGTTGTGAGAACCAGAAAAGAAAAAGAAGAGCGAAAAAACCAGGTACATGTCACTGAAGACACATTTTCAAACAAACTCTTCGATTTCAGTAACATATTGTAGGGGTGTCCATTAGCCGGTGCGGTGCGGTCTGGACCGGTCCGGTTTGGCCGGTTTTGGCCTTCTTTAAGTGACGTGATTCGTTTTTGTTTTAGTTCGTCTTATTTTTTTTAATAAACCGGTTCGGACCGGTCTGGAGCAGTATACTCCGGTCCAGTACCGGTTTTTCTATGTATGAAACCGAGACTGGACCGGCCATTCTGGTAAGTTTTTTCTCACCCGTTTGGCCAGAACCGGTCCGGTTCGGCCGGTCCAGCCGGTTTTTTGGACACCCCTAACATATTGTATTGCATCCAGACAGGGGGTACTAATATCAGTTAGTTATCTGTTTGCTTTTTCTTAATCAAGATTCTAGATTTCAAATAAAGGGTTTGGTTTGTGTCCAAATGTACGGCGTCAACACAGGTTCTTTTCTTTTTGCTTGTTTCATAATTAGTCTTTCCCCTAAAGAAATCCACCATTCTACTCATACAGCAAAAACCCATGAATCTTTAACTCAGGATCCAATTAAATGCAGGAGCCAAATTAAGAGCACAAAAAGAATATAACATACAGCAAGGAGTCTCTGCAATAAATTTACGAGTTGCTCTAAATGATCCCAAAGTAAAGAGTCCATTTCCAAGTTTGGGACCTCCGAAGATTTTGAAACTGGTTTTGTTTTATTAACACCAGAAGATGCTGGCATTAAAGTAATCGGCCGATTCATAGCACTTGAATTTGATGTCTGACGGTTGCTGGGAACCTTTTTTGTCAGTGCTTCAGTAAGAGCTAAAATACAATCGGCAGCAGACACTGCGAGCCGAGATGGCAACTCAAATCCTGCCAAACAAGCAAGCAAAGAGAGAAAACATGGCATTAATTGCAACAAATGGCCTCCGAAGGTGATCCGTACCTTCCTTTACGTATAATACTTAAAAGATGCGACACACAAGAACAAAGTATCTTCAACAGATCAATGTACCTCTCTCTTATTCCTGTCGGAAGTGAAAAGTAGCAGGTCCATCAATCTTTAACACCGAGTATAAAACGTTTGATTATACAATGGGCTTCTGTATTCCTTAAAACACAACTAAACTAATATAATGCTAAGGTTTTATCGTTTCTTTTGAATACTTCCAAATACCTCAATTCAAAACAGTCAACACCCGCAACCATCAGACCATTACCAAGGCCCGACCTGGCGGAGGCAAATAGTACATTTTGGAAATAGAAGATGAGATGTGTGTTTACCATTCATTGCATATTGGGAAACGGAGCTCTCGTACTCGACAAGATTGCGGACTAGAATGCACCAGCCGAGCGCGATGTAACGGTCATCTTTTCTCACTACAATGTTAGCAAGATTCGTCGCCAGAGCTTGGAACGGAAGCTCATCTTGAAAGAGCCAATTAATAACTATCTGAGCCTGCCCTCCATTCTTCGTCTCCTTGCACCTCAATGACTTTTGTCAAAGACAAACAAAAATTATTTCAATGAGCAAGCTTTGAAGATTAAGTGAACGAAGAAATGCATGAGGGAATAGAATACATGTTCAATCATGGGAACAAGGATTTGATCCATTGCTTCCTTGTCCTCAACGGCGTCGATTATGTACTTGTGCAAAAACCAGAGAGAGTCCTCCAAAGAACCTGCAAAAATTCTCAGTGAGGATGACCATACAAGCTTCAAGAAGTAAAATGAACGACAACCTCCTGCGTCGTGAAAGTCCGTTTGTTGCTTAGAAGTACCGAGTGCGGCTCTTTCAGGGCCCGGAGAGGCGAGAAATGGCGTCGTAGAGTTTTTTGGTGCGAACACTGAGCAGAGTGCTCATGGCGCGGCCAACGGTTACGGCGACCATGGATTCCGGTGGCAGCGATTCCCATATTAACTGCTGCTCCTCTTCCATTGCTTTATATAAGTTTCGGTTTAATTCGAACCGAATTGTCTTTATGCAAGTTCACTGGGATTTAGAGTTAATTAGGGCCTGCCTATTCGGTGTATTCTGGAGCAGTCCACGCAAGGCTTGGCACTTCTGGAGAAGTAGCAGCCAGCAGGACAACGTCAGAAAGAATGTCAGATAATTAGTACAATCTGGAAACGACGTCGTAGCTAAGTCTCGCCGCTGGCTCTTCGCACATAGCTATACCGGGATTTTGTGAACTAGTGCAGAGCAATCCTGTCAATATCTTGGTTTATCAACATCTAAGAATCCAAACAATTCCGCATGAAGCCCTTGGTCAATATTTCTGTATCCCACAGGCCACAAGCTAAACGCAGTTTATTTTTACTTACAAAGGGACCTCCAAGTGACACCCCTCTTCACAATCCTAAACCCACCGACTCCCGCTCTTCCGACACCCCGACAGAACCCTCTAAACCAACACAACTGTGGACAAAGAGCTTCAGGGATATATGCAACCTCCTCCTCTCCCCAACCCGCTCAAGGTCCCTCCTGAAGGGCATCCAACTACATGCCCACATCATCAAAGCCGGCCTCCAAACCATCCCTCATATATCCCACCACCTCATCAACTTCTATTCGAAGTCCCAACTGCCTCTCCTTTCCGGCCAAATTTTCGATGAGGCCCCACGCAAGTCATCCACCACTTGGAGCTCCGTTATCTCCTCCTTTGCCCAGGATGAGTTTCCGTTGCTTGCCCTCGAGTTCTTTCGTCGAATGCTGGATACAGGGGTTCGACCTGACGACCACATATTCCCAAGCGCGACGAAGTCGTGCGCTATTTTGTGTAGGTGCGATATTGGGCAGTCTTTGCATTGCCTCGCTGTGAAGACTGGGTTTGAGTTTGATGTATTTGTGGGGAACTCTCTGGTTGACATGTACGCAAAATGTGGGGAAATCGGACATGCTCGGAAAATGTTTGATGAGATGCCTGAGAAGAATGTGGTTTCTTGGAGTGGTATGATATATGGATGCGCTCAGTTGGGTGACAATGAGGAGGCTTTGAAACTATTTCGGCAAGCTTTGTTCGAACATTTGGATGTTAATGATTTCACATTTTAAGTGTTATAAGGGTTTGTGGCAATTCAACACTACTAGAATTGGGGAAGCAAATACATGGGCTTTGCTTTAAGACGAGCTTTGATTCATCGAGCTTTGTCGGTAGTTCCTTGGTTACGTTGTACTCCAAGTATGGAGTTATCGAGGAAGTTTATAGGGTTTTTGGTGATATACCAGATCGGAATCTTGGTATGTGGAATGCAATGCTGATAGCTTGTGCTCAGCATGCCCACACAGATTGAGCTTTTGAGCTTTTTAAAGAGATGGAAGGTTCTGGGATGTAGCCAAATTTCATTACCTTCTTGTGTGTGCTATACGCTTGCAGCCATGCAGGGCTAGTTGAGAAGCGACGGCATTACTTTCAGCTAATGAAGGAGTATGGAATTGAGCCAGGGGATCAGCATTATGCTTCCATGGTAGACATGCTTGGCCGTGCTTGAAAATTGCAGGATGCAGTTTCGATCATTGAGGAAATGCCCATTGAACCAACAGAGTCTGTCTGGGGAGCTTTATTGACTGGGTGTAGAATTCATGGGAATACTGAATTGGCTGCCTTTGCTGCTGATAAAGTCTTTGAATTGGGTCCTGTGAGCCCAGGCAATCATGTGCTATTGTCTAATGCCTAGTGCCTACGCCGCTGCTGGACGATGGGAAGAAGCAGCAAAAGCCAGGAAGACGCTAAGGGACCGCGGGATGAAGAAGGAAACAGGTTTGAGCTGGGTTGAGGAGGGAAATAGGGTGCACACATTTGTTTCCGGGGACAGATCTAATGCAAAAACATTAGAGATCTATCAGAAGTTGGAAGAACTAGATGAGGAAATGGAGAGAACTGGTTACGTCGCAGACACGAGTTTTGTACTGCGAGAAGTGGATGGTGAAGAGAAAAGTAGAGCAATTAGGTATCACAGTGAAAGACTGGCTATTGCATTTGGGCTCATTACCTTTCCCCCTGAAAGGCCAATCAGGGTTATGAAGAACTTGCGTGTTTGTGGTGATTGTTTTGTCACACTGCAATCAAGTTCATGTCCAAGTGCACCGGTTGGGTGATCATTGTGAGGGACAATAACCGGTTCCATAGATTTGATGATGGTAAATGCACATGTGGAGATTATTGGTGATCGATATGTAAGAATTTCATTCCCGTGATCAAAAAATACGTCTGATAGACAAACAATTTCAAGAAAAAATTGTTTTATCAATTGGAAAATTATTCCAATTTCATCTATATTGCTATCTTATAGTTTGAACACCATAGCCTGAATATATTGCATAAGAAGCTCAAAAGGCTGCACCTATACGTTTTATTTCCTCTGTTTGATAAGAACCAGTTCTTTTTATTTATAAAAGAAGTGCATTTCCTCACTTTGTGCAGGAAATCATTGATGAAATGTTGAACTTCCATATCTTAGAACTATAAAATTTGAAAGGAAAAATACATTTTATACCTCCCGAGTATTGGGGTTCTGACACTGCACTTTTATACTACCAATTTCATTACATTTTGTCCTTCAACTATCAACCGTTTATATTTGCACTTTCATTAATTTACATGGAAATCACTATTTTTGATTTAGTGAAATGATGAATTTTTTTTTGATAAAAAATTGGGGTTCTGACACTTTGCACTTTTATACTACCAATTTCGTTACATTTTGTCCTTCAACTATCAACCGTTTACATTTGCACTTTCATTAATTTACATGAAAATCACTATTTTTGATTTAGTGAAATGATGAATTTAGCCACATATAAAATATAATTAGTCATTTCACTTAACCAAATTATGATGATAAATTTGTCATTTCACTAAATTAAAATAGTAAATTTTGTTTAAATTCATATTTGATAGTATAAAATATAAATGATTAATAAATAATAAATAAGATGTAACAAAATTAATAACTTAATATTTAAGGAGTTCGACCAGTTGACAGAGAAAATGTGTGAGAATTCGGAGGCAAAAAATTGTATTTACCCAAATTTGAAGCTGCACTTCGTAGTGCGGACCAGTTTTGGATACAAGTAAGCTGGCTTAGGTTAACAACTAAATTGCGTGTAAATGAGCATGTACGTATTGAAAAAAATTTGTTGAATTATAAAAATAGTGTGAATATTTAGATGATGTTTGAATTTTATTGACAAGTATGTAAAAGTTGTATTGATGTGTAAAAAATATAATATTAGATTATATTAATATGCGTGTAGGATTATAAATTTAAAAAATTTGATTCAAAATCTAAAATTTTTAACCAAACAAACATGCTCGATGTACCAGAGTTTGACTCGCCAGCCAAGAACTATCTACCGTTTGGCCCAAAACAAAACCCTTGTGGTGGCGACTCAATTAGACAGCGAGGATCGAAGAGAGACTTACGTAAAATCCTGGGCCGCGGGGTATCTTTTTCTCCCACTTTCCCTTCCCTTGTAAGAAAAGAGGACCAGTCGTCCTAGTCCCAATAACCTCTAACATGGGCCGGTGCTTAGTACCGGAAAATAATAAACATGGTCACTCGCCAACCACGCGGACTAGCATGCGTCGCCATTGACTGTTTGTTCAAGAAATCGTAGGATTAGTCTTATGTTTCGTTTCGTGTAACCGAGGACGGGTTTTTCTGGACCAAGAGGAAATAGCGACCTGAGGAAGGTCTGCAACATGACTGCTAAATGCTTAAATTCAATACATTTATATATAGTTTTTTTGGGGGGTGAGTAGGCTGAGTGGACGATCGGTTGTGACAATTATATATTTATGGGCTTTTTTCTAATTTTTAATATAAATATTCCAGTTTATTTGTTCGTCGATTCCCGGACTCAAGCTAGTTTATCCTGTATGTCAAAGAAATGTCTGTGCTACTATATTGTCCCTTGCAACCAAGGGTAAAATTGTGACGGTTGTGGATAGGACGCAACTTGAAATATCTAAATTTATTTGAGCTTTTTATATAGAAAGCAGTAAACATGCGGAAAACTTCTGTATAGAATTCATATATATTGACTTAGGAGCATTTTCGAACATTTTGAACTGTATTTAATCAGGAAATTTAAAATAATCAAGCAAAAAACATAGGAGTTGTTGTTCTGTTAACGTTTTGAATACATAGTACAGGGTTTTGTTGATTCCATAATTTTCTTTTCAATTCATTCATTGGGATCAAGAAGAGTACGGAGGAGCTTCAATTTTTTTTTTAAGAAAGTTTTATTGGAATTGATCCGACAAAAAATAATGTTAAAGTTCGTAATATACAAATACGCAACCAGACTCGGTCAATGGACCCTGTGAAGTGTGAAGCCAAGGCTGTGATTTTTTTCTACTATTTGCTGTTTGCCATTTCTCGGGTGTCCATAACAGGGGGAGGTGGATGCAGTGTACGGCTATCTGGGGGCGAGACGGCAAGTCGAAAATTAGTAGCACTGAAACTTGTTTTTGACATGGAATATCAACTGCTTCCAAAAATTAAGCACTCTGCATTTTTTGCCTGAATGGTTTGATTCCATTCAACAGAAGGTGGAGGGGCCCGGGCCATTCCAGTGATGGCCGTAGACGCCGTTTCATTTCTGTGCAAAAGCATTGGCGAGATGCCCTTATTTCTGTTCTTCAAAGACACAAGGTACCATACACGATTTGATATCTAACTTAGCAACTCTTCTATCTTTTACGTCGGAAGCATGTTACGCCTTTTGGCTCTTTGTCAGGGTAATAACAGTCGGGTTGTTATTGTCGGAGCAGTTCATGTTGGTTTCATGTAAAACATTGTCGGTTCTTTATTTTTCTTCGTCTAAACTGATAATTAATGGCACAGAAAACTCAAAAGGTTTTCTGTTTCAGCCGAATACGAAATATGGTCTCTCTTTTTCTTTTTCTTTTTTACTTTTGTTTCTCATGATTGTGCCTAAACTTTCATTTTCTAAACTTCTTTGCTTGAAACGCTTAGTTGATTCAAAAGTTTCTTTGCTTTCTTCTTCCGAAGAACTGGTTTAAATGTTAAACTTTCAACTCTACAATGGCTGCCAGGTATGTTTTCAGAAACGATGAGATAGGCAAGGAAATAATGCAGATCGCACTCCCAACAGCGCTTGCTTTAACGGCAGACCCTATTGCTTCTCTAATAGACACCGCATTCATTGGCCATATAGGTTAGTGCTTACTGTTTTACCCTATTGACTTTTGTTCTTTTTTCTCTTCTTATTTTACAGGCTATACTCGTGTTCATGTTGTTGAACATTAGGAAAAAGACAATGATATGCATCAGTCGAAAACGAAGAATGATTTTCAATTTGATTCTTGCAAATGTATTTGATCTTCATAAGAACAATACAGTAGTACTGCTTGTAAAAAAAATACAGTAGTACTGAATTTAACGAATGCATTCGATTCTGTTTGCTTCTCTCTGCACTATGCATAGTTTTTTGCATACTGGCTGTGTTATTTTTTGTGCGGTGCCTTTCACTTCACGACAAATATCTATAAATAGGAACAAATTCCATGGACAGGCCCAATATATGCCTTCTCTCTAGCTCGTCTCTCCACAAACAAAGCTCTTTGTGGTTCTCCTCACAAACTTTTTCTGTACATAAATACATCTCTCTTTTCAACCATTAGAATGCTTTTTTATATCCATTTTTCTCTGCTGACGGTCCTTAGTTGATATTAATCCTTAAATTGGTCACCAACCACATATTTACCTTTAGATTATAAGTCAGCTCGCTCCAACCTCATATTTAGCCCATTGTTACTCTCACTAAATCTCTTGCTGCTAACAACTAGATGGTGCAGTGAATTAGGAATATGTACTCTATTATTTTTCTTTCCTTCTTTATATAAATACTTCCAAGATCAAATTAAGAGTCTTGTGAGCATTTTCTCAACTTAGTGAACATATTTATTGTGCTGAGAATGTTATATCATAATGGAAGCAAGTTTCATATTTATTAGACTGGTTAATAAAATTGTTTTCTTGTAAGATATATTGCCAACTGTGTAAGAAGGTTTTCTGACTTATGTGTATGTCATCGTATTGTATTTAGTTACCATAAGTTCATAACGGACTCATTTTCTCCTTATATATAATGGTAGTATTAACTATTGCCCAATATGGTGACATGTCCTAAACTATAAGTTCTATACTAAATTAATCATCGGGCTATTAGAATTTGCAACATGGTATTACTATTTGGTTCTGGTGTTACTCATCAGCTTATTACTCATATAGGTCCTGTGGAGCTTGCTGCTGTAGGAGTTTCTATTGCTGTTTTCAATCAAGTATCAAAGATAGCAATTTTCCCACTTGTCAGCGTTACAACCTCTTTTGTAGCTGAGGAAGATGCTACTGCAAATGTGGGTACTGAAGCAGATGAGAATGGAGTATTCAACAAGAGTTATTCTGTCGATGAGGAGATGGAAATGGAAGAACTGATACCTCAAGTTGGTGTGTTTTTTTTCTTCCTCCGTTTCTTGCTTGTGTTATAATACATGGTTGGAATAAATGTTTAGTCCCGTTATACTTGAGAAGTTTTCATTTACATTCCCTGTAAAGTTCTCTGAACTATTTTCTCAAGTATTAACATCTTATGGTTTTGTGGTCTTTGAAAAGCAGCATCTACAAGCAACTCATCCCCCCATACGAATAGACGAAGGAAAACGACAGACAAAAGGCAGATTCCATCAGCCTCATCAGCATTGATCATTGGTAGCCTGCTAGGGCTGATAGAAACTTTGTTCCTCATTTTTTGTGCTAAGCCGATACTGAACTACATGGGTCTAGATTCTGTAAGTTTTCTTTTTAGATGTTCAAGAATCACCAAACTTTGAACCCCCTTCAACCAACTTGGGTGTTGACTCGCATGTCCCCCAACCCTCAACTAAAGAGCCTCTGTTTTTGGTTCCAATATCCAAGGCACATATCTTACATATAATGACTGCAGTAAAATTCTTCTCATGTAGAATTCTCCCATGCTAAAACCAGCCCAAAAATATCTGACAGTGAGGTCTCTTGGTGCTCCAGCGGTTCTTCTCTCCCTGGCCATGCAAGGGGTTTTTAGAGGGTTTAAAGACACAAAAACACCATTATACGCTACCAGTAAGTTCTCTTTATCTTGGGTTCTTATGCAGTTCCATCAACTTATGTGTCGCATTAACAGACTGATAGCACTTGTTAGTCTGCATTCAGATGCCACAGGGAAATAAACAAATGAAAACAAATTATTGTGTTTTAGGACTTGAAACAAGTATCCTGTAGTTATAAATGAGTCAGTCTTTGTTCCACATATCTTCTGTGCCTGTAAATGAAACATAGGTTGGGTTTGTGCCTATGTATAATTCTGAAAAATTGAATTGGCAGAAGGAAGTCGAAGTAGTTGCTGCAGGGTTTGGTGGTCATGTTGGGTTTTGCGAAGATGTATTCTTTAATGTACATCCTTAGCATGCAGTGTTAATGTAATTGCTGCGGAGTCAACATTTACTGTAACAGTAGTATGTCTACAATGAAAATAACTCAAGGATTTAATTACTTGTTGATGAACTTCTCCAATAAGTTTTGCAAATACTGGTTGTCTTCTCTTTGCTTCAAAGAAGAAAAATCTTCCATGTTTGGCGATTTCAGGCGCGGTAACATCTTATCCAATAGAATGTTAAATTTGAATGTAGTGGTCGGAGATGCTGCAAACATCATTCTGGACTTGATATTTATATTCATACTCCATATGGGCGTTGGTGGAGGAGCAATTGCCCATGTTATTTCTCAGTAAGTGTTACCTTTGTGCTAATTAGTTTCCATTGTCCTGTTTCTGACCTGGAATGCCCTCATATTTTAGGTCCCTTGCTGCTATTCCTCACTTTTAATCGGATCTTTCTAGGTACTTAATTGCTCTGATTCTCTTGTGGAGATTAATGAAGGAAGTTGATCTCTTTCCTCCTAGTATCAACAATCTACAATTTGGCCGGTTTCTTAAAAATGGTGAGACTCCAAAAAATTTGTGGGTAAAGTTATCTACCACTAGCCCATTTTCAGGACTGAAAATAAGAATCCATGCCTTTGGTATTTTAGACATATACAAATTGATTATTTACTACGAATTGAGTGGCCATGCTGCACATACCACTTAATTTGTGACTTATGGAGATTTAAGGGAATAAAATCTTTATGTTAGATGGAGAAATAGTGAAATCGTTGTAGCCAGAATAATTAGTTGATAAGTGTTAGTCCATACAATATTTGCTTTTATTGGCTCTTGGTCTTTTTCAGTCTTTGTCGATCCATCTCTCTGTTATCGACTTATGATCACATTCCAATTCCATACCAAACTATGACATGAACTTTGAATTATGTTGGCAAACCTACGAATCACTTCAAGGTCACATACACCAATTAGGAAGTATTACGTGAAAAATAAAACATTTGTAGTTGATGTTTGGATATATCGAATATCTTTTGGGACTTTGAACTCTTCCTAATAACAACTCTCATTATAGTTTGATGACATATCACAAGACATGCGAAATGTATTGGACAGTCTGCAAAACTTACATCTCCCTCAATAACTTACCCTTAAAAACTCACACATCTGTGCAAGTTTGTCAGTGTTTCATGTAGAATACAAGTTGTATTCGATTACCGACATAGATGAATAGTTAAAACCGATCTTTGTTTCTATGTATCAGGTTGTCAGCGTTCATTTAATTTGCAGGTCTTATTCATCACATTCAGTTTTGTTCTGCAATGCGTTTAATTTATGGTGTTTAATGGGCTTTAATAAGATTTTTATTTATTCTCTGCATATGTAGTGAACATCTTCCCGATTTATTCTCTCTAGTATCCTTCTTAGTCACTGTGTCGTTAAGTCTTTCAGGTTGATCAGTGTGTCACCTGTTGCTTTTTTTTTCTGTTCTTGGATTCAGGATTTATGTTATTGGTGAGAGTCATAGCTGCAACATTCTGTGTGACAATAGCAGCATCATTGGCTGCAAGGCAGGGATCAACCCCGATGGCTGCATTTCAAGTTTGCCTCCAGATTTGGCTGGCAACCTCTTTGCTGGCTGATGGGTTGGCCGTTGCTGGACAAGTAAGTTACCATATTGTTCAATCAAATGCAAGCATGCAACTACCCTCATGCATCTGTCTAAAAAGGCCTGTGCTAGACTTGCCGAGGGACAGAAAATTGTATGTGACAAATTAATAGACAACACATAAACTCCATTCCATAAATTATTTCCTTTTAAAAAAAACAAATCTGTTTTAGCACAGTTTTATGTTCTTACAAGTTGAACTGTCGCTTGAACATGTAAATCAGTGTCTTTACCAGCACTGTGGCAACTTCATTGCTTATCATATTGTACTGTTTCAACAATCCAGAAGCATGTTCTGTGAAGAATTATCTCCAAGGCAGTATGCCGTAGTGACAACTATTTTCAGGCAATTCTTGCAGGTGCATTTGCAAAGAAGGATTATGAAAAGGCCAAAACTGCTGCTTCTCGTGTATTGCAGGTCTGCTGAACTTTAAGACAAGTATCTTTTACTCCGATATTCATATTCTGAATTCTTATGGTTCTCTAATGCAGATGGGCTTGGTTCTGGGGCTATTACTCTCAGTCATCCTTGTGGTTGTATTACAATTTGCTTCCAGATTATTTACAGCGGATATCAATGTTCTGCAACTTATAGGGCTAAGCATCCCGGTATGCTCTCTCCCTTCACGCCATACTGAGTGTTCTTTTCCAGTTCACATTATTCACAATCATTGTAGGTGTGACTATTTTGTTTGCTCTTGACTAGTTTGTTGCCGCAACTCAACCAATCAATGCTTTAGCTTTTGTTTTTGATGGAATCAACTATGGAGCGTCAGATTTTGCATATGCTGCTTACTCGATGGCAAGTCTGCCAAACCCTTGGTTGCTTCCTTCGATTCTTTTCCCTTTGTCTTTTTCCTATTAAGCTTAGTTTGGTTTTCTAGGAAAAGAAGCAATAGAACACCAGCGAACATCCCACCGGTGGAAATATACCAACCTTGGTGCTTTTTCTATAATTAACAGAGTTATTTATGGTCCTCTCTCATAATATAGCTTCTGTTTCCTCTCTTGTCCCCAGGTTCTGGTGGCATTAGTGAGCATAACGTGCTTATTTGTACTATCCTCAAGTCAGGGCTTTATTGGTATCTGGGTTGCTTTGACTATCTACATGAGTTTGCGCGCAGTGGCTGGCTTTTGGAGGTAAAATGTTTAGCTACTACTGGCTTTTGTTCTTTGTAAGTGTGAAAGTGACAAACTGTCTCAGCTTTCGTCTTCTTATTGAACTTACGGTTATAACAGGAGAATTCACGTTACTTTAACCTTCTTCACTCTTCTACGTGCGCAGGATAGGGACTAGAACGGGACCTTGGAGATTTCTCAGGCACTAGCCGGTGCCTGAACATGTTTGTACATGTATTTTTTTGTTTACCCCCTCTATCCAAATCTTGTAAGGTCGGCAGGAAAAGATCAAATTGCTGGGGAATGGCACATGTATCAGCACCCCACCTCCCTTTCTCCCTTGGGCGTCAACTCTCATATACCTTGACGGGCTATTTCTTTGTAATTCACATTTTGGCAAAAGCCAATAACCACATCAGAGTTCACTGTACAGCATGAAGCAGGGCACATTTTAGCACCATTTTCACCTTCTTGAACACCATCTTCTCTTCCCCTTTTGATTCTTCTCCTTGCTATATTTACCAGATACACGAAATCAGTCCATGCTCACAAGATCCATCTTTTGAGATTGTTTTGATAGTTTGAGAGCTCAAAGTTATTTTCCTTTTAATATAGTCAGTTGTTTCTGTTAGGTTGATTGTTTGTGCTGCTAGAAGGAGTTGAGGTCCTTTTTGTTTTCTTCAAACAGAGTTGTCAAGGTTTTGTAAACCTTTAATTCAAGCAATCAAGCCCTCAAATATTTGCACGAGTATTTATATTTTGCACCTTTAAATTCAAGACTTTTAAAGGTTTCTTCAAATGTTTGTACTAAGCTATCAACTCCTCGTATTACATCCTCAAAAATAACCAATTCGTGATATAGATGTATCTGTACTCACCTAGAGCTAGTTGACCTAATAGATTTTGCAACCAAAATGTCGAGATTTTCCTACGTTATCTTTTTACTCTCCTTGTAAGTCATGCTCCTCTCTTCTCATTCTTTGAGAATTCATCCTTATTTATTTTCGTATATTAAGAAATCTTTTTCAATTATATATTTGTCAATTCCTGTATAAGTCGAAAAATTGTAGGTTTTTAATAGTTTATGGCAGAAAAAATACGCATTCTTGCCTTTTTCTTCGTTTTCTTGGTAGTTTGTCTCTCCAGAATTTCTGCATTTGAGGCCCATGGTTGGGTACACAGCCACAGGCGTGTTCTTGGACCAAAAAAACACATCTGATTGACCAATCAGCAATTTTTGTTTTGTTTTGTCCCCAGACAGAGTTACTTAATATGGGTTTTCCCAAACCAGTTCTGGACCCTTCTATAATGGATCTGTTCTTGTTTGGTGTCCAGGTTCTAACGACCTCCCATAATCATTCATGTGGCCCAGGATGTTCATTCTTCTATGACCATAAAGTTCGAACAAGGGCTTGGAAAGCTCCCACGTAAAATGGGTAACCAAGACGGCATGAACCCTCGAAATGTTCCGAAAGGGAGAAAAATTCCCACAAAGTGCCAAACAGCGACCTAAAATTTGCATGAGTTTGAGCTCCCCACTTCAACACAGCCACCAAAGCAAATTTACATACCAATATAACCTACCCCTAGTAAGTAAGTAGAAAAGGCATTTTCCATACTCTTTTGAGTGCTCTGCCTTTGCATGGCCAAGATGGGAAGGCAGATGGTTTGAAGGGCGTTTTGAATTTGCCCAATTTTGCAAAGCTTCTTTTTTCTGCACGACTCTATTATCTGCGAGCTCAGGTGGGTTTGAGAGAGACCCGTCACCCATATCACCATATGATATGATAGAAAATATAAACAATTAAGAGAGTTACCTGTTAGTCTAATCTAGTACGCAGTTAATCTTAACCTGAGACTTATTTAATGATAAGAGCATCAACTCCACGTACACATGACATGGATAGAGACTTCCCACCTATTAGCCTAGCGACTCAAGGAGCAAATATGATATAATATTACTAATATGGAAATTGTTACATTCATTATCACTCTCGCACGAGTAATAACACACCAACATCGACAAAGACGTATTTGCGAAAAGTTCTCCCACTAAACAATGAATGCATCCGCATGGTTGGCGCACCACGTACGCGTGGTGTATGACTTTTGTTTTTTTTAATGAATTTATCTTTTGCTGGACTCCTCCTTGTCTTTCTCCTCAAAGGTTCTTTTCGAGGATTAGGTGGAAAATCGCTCTCAACAGCACCGAAACGTGAGGGAGGGAGGAAGAGGAACTTCAAATCTTTTAACTCCACTTTCCTTTCTTTTCTTTTTCCTGATTTATATTGTTATTTTCCTTCAGTGCTTTTAGTGTAAAGAAGAGAAAAAACGTCAGCAAGTAGAGAAATCGCCAAAATGCTCTTCCCCATTTCTTCCTTGCTTTCCTGTTTATTGATAAGACGCAACAACGAAGAAAAGGCAAGCATGTCATCATTTTTCATATGATCTTTCAACGGAGTATTTAATGAAAAGCACCCATCAACATCGTCGCACCAAGGAATTCCACCACTTAAGTGTCGTCTTCCCCACCACTTTTCTCATTTTCTAAACCTTTTCGCCTTCTCTGCGTCTATCTTCCCTAGCTTCTTTTTTTTTCTTTTTTCCTCCATGACTAATCAAATTTTTACTTGAAATTACCCAAACCCTATGTAATCACCAATATATTATATATACATAAACTGGTTAGGCTAAAAGTTCTCTCTAGGATTCTATCTCTCTATAATTTTCACCTTTGTGGCTGTCTGACTCTTCCATCTTGCATCTTTCTCCGATAGCGGGAAGAGCTGAAGCTCCTCCCGTCCTCCTCTCTTCCTCTACTCTTATAATATGTGTCCGGATCTCTCAATAAATCCTCATTTCCGACCACTTTTAGGGATTTTTTTCTAGCGAATTTGGTAGCTAGATCTACGCTATTCTTGAGGTTTTTGAAGACCACAACCGGCGGGGAAGCCATCTACATCGACTGAAGAGACTTTATACACCGGCCAACTGACGAACGCCTCCAACTTCTTTTCTGCTAATCATATTAGTTTGCTGCCTGATAAGGTTTTTCTGCCCCTTGTGGGTCTTTGTATGGCCTTTTGGTCACCCTGTTCGTTGGCCCGCCAACTCTTCGAAGTGTCTGATTCGCCCTTTAGAGCGTGTTCTTGAAATTTTTCAACTTCCTTAATTTTATTAATGAAAGGTGCTGCTATTATGATTAAAAAAAAACTGGTTAGGCTAAAATTCTCAAGATGTGTGCAATCTCCGACCCATATAAGCTACTAGGGAATTAACTAGAAGGGGGTGTTTGTTTTCCCAAAATTTTGGGGTTCGAAATTTCCAACAAAACAAACACACTCCAAAATTTTTAACTTTTATACACATACACTCTACTTTTCACAAACCCCAATAAAATCTCAATAAAGTAAAGATTCTCAAAATTTCGAAAATATTCCCCAAAATTTTCACAAACAAACCCCCGAAATATGTTTTATGAAATTCCTACTTTATATATATATATATAATCATTTTGTGGTTTCCAATAACACCACCTTCCTTTTCATGTTCTCTTTCTTCCGCCACCAGCCACCTCAAATTCCTTGGTGCGTGTTATTATCTTGCATTGACTGGATCACACCCAATGATACCAACTTGGGGGCAAAATTGACGCCTCACACGAAGAATAATACGCTATTATTATCCAAGAAAATATTTTTATCTTAATTTTTCGTCCTTTTTTCTTTTCGGGGCACAAAATGTTCTCTCTTCAAAGTAAGATCTACAGCATATAAAAACCTAAACCTAAACCTAAGGATCCGGTCTATTATATATACAAATAACATCCACCCATCCAACATCCCGCATCCAAATTCCACACGATTCCCGACGCCCACTTCTGGGATTTCGAATCCACCACAGCGTGAGGTGACTGAGGTCCCAGGCCATACTGATAGTCCACTTCCAATGATAACCCAAATATTAAGAAAAGGGAGAAGGATATAGCAGCAACTTCGAAACAACGAAAATAGACTAAAAACTTATGGAGCAATAATAGCAGTAAGCATTAATTGAATGTCGCTTAGAAAAAAAAAAGCATTAATTGAATGTCGCATCATTATAGAATCATACTTCTCCGTACGCCTATCTGTTCCCACTTAATGGAACCCACATTATTGTTCTCGCATCAGAAACATCCTCCTCATTTACCCCCAAAATTTGGACCAGACACAAACCTTATACTCTACAGAAGAGGATCAGGAGCCTCTTTACATTCTCCTAGAGGTAATAATCAACAAAAGGAAATGGATGGAACATAGGACTGGAAAAATTGACAGTACCATAAAACTAAGTTTTGAGAATATTGGAAGCTAAAAAACACCAAGACTGGGTTCATTTTTCTGAATATAACCCAGCGGGTTTCTCGCCCTATCTAAACATCTGTTGTAACTAATAGTGAAATGAATCTTCTTTTCCTTTTCAAACAAATTTCTCCCTGCTTTCTTCCTCTGTAACCATTACCTTCTTACCTTCTTCACAACATTCACCCCAACAAAATTGGGAAAAGGCAAATGTTGTTTACCAAAACCTTTCTGTTGTTAACTACCTCAGGGCTCAGCTAAAACTGATTTCAATTTTGCTGAGCCACAAGATGATCAAGCTGCATTTGTTCGAGCCACGCTCCCAAGACAGCATGATCAACTGATTCGATTTGAGAGTTGATATTTAAACTGTCGCTGGAAGATCCACTGACAGCTACACTTATCTCAGGTGTTCCTAGCTTCTCTTTGACATCAGTAGGAGATTCTTTGACAAGTGACTGAACCCATGATAGATCCGGCTCCTCCTCATTGTTCCCAAGCTCAAATGAAGATGACCTGCGGAGCTTACCTAGTTCATCTGTACTAACAGCCCAATCTGGCTTCCCATTTGAGGATCCCCATTTTGACCAAGAATTTACGGGGGACCCAACAATAGAAGCAGAGCTGGAGCCAAGTTCCCGTGAGCTGAAGCTGCGAAACTGTTGCTGCTTCTCACGTTGAGCTAACATGGACAGCCGAGAGCTCATTGGCGAGATAGGTTCCACATTTCGAGGAGACATCCTCCCTGAGGATGGGACACCAAAAGAGGCCTGAAATAAAGGATGATCAACGTTTTTTGGAGAGAAGTTTGTATTGATAGGTGACAACATGCTCTGCTGCTGCTGCTGAAATTGATTGAGAACTGCTGATTTATGGGTTGGGGAGAAAACAGCCGAACCCAATGCCTGGTCTGCATACCGAGGTGAAGAGCTCTCAGCAGAGAATATATCATCAAGATTTGAAGGCGATATGGTTTTAAACCGACCAGAACGATTCAAAGGATTAGAGCTCAAAGCTGTATGAGAGAGGCAAGAAAATTCATTCAAGAGATGCTGTTGCTGCAAGTCAAAATCCGGCAACATATCGAAGTCATCTGCTGGAATGTCTCTTGCATTAAGGGAAGATCTCAAGCGACTGGACTGAAAATTGCTTCCTGGGAGATGCAAGGCTGGGACATTTGGTTGGGGCCAAGCAGACTGTGACATGCCATTAGCAGATGGAGACATGGGTGGAGTGAATGGTGAAGGAGACATAACAGATACCGATGAAGGGGAACCAGGCAGGAGGCTCATGGCGGCAGCAAAATCCATGGCTGTGGCACCAGAAGTGCTTGAGCGAGGGGAGGGAACTGCAGAACCAGTAGAGACATATAGGGGCCTGAGTTCATCTGCAGTGTGGGCAAAAAAGCAGACTCTCCTTGCACAATTAGTACCATCCTTGCATAGGCGGGTTCGATATTGAGCAGGGTGCAGCCAGCACTCGAAAACCCCGTGAGCATATTCACACATATCCCCACGCCTACAAGCCCCCTTCCGAAAATCAGGACAAGGGACACAGCTGTAATGGAACTTCCTCGGATCCCTCCTTCGGGCATTTTCCCCTGGGTGAACAAATGGGCACTCAGTCCAATCATGAGAGTAGGCACGTGAACAAGGCCGCACCTTGAAGGAGTACATACGGAATTCATCAGTTGAATAGATGCTGTTCTTGATATCTGGGAGAGATGGGTCAACAGGGTATTCTTTCTTCTCTGATGCAGAGAAAACAGGGAACTCACTAAACTTAATTTTTGTTGGTGAAGAAATAAAATCTGAAGCAGATGGGGACCCATTCTCTGGAGAATATGAACAAGGTGGAGAATTCGTTCTCAAAGTGCCTGTCGAGACTGTCAGATTGCGTTCAACACCAGAGCTGTTAGTTTTAAGGAGTTCTTCAAGAGTCAATTTGACATCTTGGAGCTTCGGAGGAACAACAATAACATCAATAGGACAGTGACCATTAGCATCTACCACATTTGGATCAGCGCCAGATGCCAAAAGAAGTTTCACGGCATCAACAGCATTTATAGCCCCACCTGAAGCAGCACAATGAAGTGCAGTACTTTTATCAAATCCACAGGGTTGATTAATATCAGTATACGATGAAGAAAGGATCAGCTTCATGACATCAATGCTGCCATACGTAGCAGCAACCATCAGAGGTGTTCTATGCTCATTAACCATCTGCTTTGAACCCTTCTTACGACCATACCACAGACCAATCTCATCAATACCAGAAGGGTCACGGTCGATCGACCTTCTGAAGCCCTCAATGTCATTATTAGCAGAAAGTTCGAGCAAACTAGCAAAAGTATCTTCCGTTTCAACAGTCAAGTGGTTCATGGCCATATTGGAGAGAACACTTTCGTCAATGGATATCAAAGCTGTTGACGGGGACAAACTGTGTTTTAACCTCCTTAATCCGCAGCACATAGTTTCATGTGCTGGACATCTGAACCAAAAATTACCAAGTGTACGGATCAAGAAATCACATGCGCTTAAGTCATAATATTTCATATAAATATTCCCACAAACCTCCCAGCACAAACAAATTGAAAATTTCATTTGAAAACAGTGGGATTCAAAAAGTTGATTCAGAATCACAACGAACTAACAACACAGATGTTGGTTGGACCTGTAGCACTTTCTGGAGGTGAAGGAGAAAAACGAGTGGAAAATTGTTTTCAAATGTGAAAACTAGTTAAGCTAATAACTCACAACCGGTGTTCGACAGCGATGCATTACAATTGAAATGAATCACTCAAATTTTAGATGTTTTTAGCATCAAATAGCTAATCTCCGGGTTTTTTTCTCATGAATTCAAAAGATAAGAGAATAAACATCAATACTTGGGTTATTCCTTGTTTAGAACCCAATACTAAGAACGCTGTTTCGCTTCGCCTCGCTAAAGAAACCAAAAACAACGTTGAACCTAATTAATATCTCGTGCTTCTATCATCACCCCATTTCCTACGCACCAAGCAGAGGTGAAACAAATTCAAAAGACCCCATTTTGTCATATTGAGGTTAAAAAAACGATTACACAGTGAGAATCAAACAAATAATCAGAGAATAATCTTCTATCGAGTCATCCAGTAGTCATTATGCCTAACAAAATAACAATCAACAAAAAAATAAAAAAATAAACATTTAGAAACCGAAACAAGGGGGAGAAGATAATGAAAAGTACGTAAGAAACAACGATCACAGTCATAGCAGCCAATATAGACATATAGATATCCAACAGCCGTAGCACGGATCAGACACAAAATGCAAATCTTTACCTATATGTAGGTAAAGATTGTAAAAATCACCAAAATAAAACAAGGGACCTACTCGTTAAGAGTATCTTCCACCATGTGATTGGACACTTTTCCTTACAGCAAGGATCCAGACTCGGGCAGAGAGAGTTTGAGAGAGATCAAGAACAAGAACACCAAGCCAAGTCCAAAAGCAATCCCAGAGTGGAGAGATTCTGGTCAGAGCAATTCTTACCAGATTTTTCGTTCCAGCTAAGAAAGTGAAACAAGCGCCATTCACTTGAGTTGAGAAGCAGATCTAAGAGTCCAAGAAAATCTGCGGGAAACTTTATCGCAGCAAGGAAGTTGTGAGGAAAAGCTTGGGAGGGACAGACAGAGCTACTTGTTCTTGTTCTACCATCTCCGATTCCAATGTTCTGCTTTTCTCACGGAAAAAAAAACTAATTAAACTACTTAAAAAGGCGAAATTGAATTCTTTCCTATATATTTTGGGTTTTGATACAATCGCCTATCTTATAGGAGAAAATGAAAATGAAAATTCGAAAAATACAAAGAAAAAAAAAAGGATAAACCGCAGAGCCCGGGCTTTGAATATTATCCAACTATAGAAGCCTTCAGAGTTCAGCCTTTAAAGTATTCAATAATATCGTGCCACGTTGTTAGATGAGGACAGATAGGTCATTCAGACAAAACTTTGTGGATAGACGCGCAATTATACGCTGATGTGGCAGAATATCAGTGGAAAATTTGTGCTGGAGTAATAAGAAGGGACTAGACGAACAAGACGCTCCTGTAATTGGTAAACCCAGTCTTCGGGTCAAATTCTCTGGAAATTCAACCCAAATTCGCTGTAACGGAAGTTAAAAAAATTTGAAAGGGAAATCCGGTGAGTCGTATAAACTGACTGCGAATGAATAACCGACACGTAAACGGCTCGCTGTGCTGCTCAGCAGGTGAAATTAATAATTAATTTACTCGGTCCCGGACATACTACCGTACCGAAGTTTGTGGAAACCGAATTGGAAGGTGAAAAGGTACGAGGAGTTACTGGCAAGGTGAGTAAGGGGGTCAAGGTGACCGGACGAGCCGGTGAGTGAGCACTCGTGCGCGAGCTGGATTAAAGTGGATTGAATCGAGGTGCTGGCATCCGCCAATCACAGAGATCTGGAGCGCTGGTTTTGAATGTACGGGAGCGGACTTGAGGCATAATTCGATTCTGGTTAATTGTGGCGTCAAATCACGAGGAGTGAGGGGGAGGGGAAAAGCATGGAGCACCAACGACATAAAAAACTGTGAAATAAATTATTTTAAAAAAATCAGATTTAAGTACTCGGAAAGAAAAAACCTTTGCAGCCGCCTCAGTTGACTAAAACTCCTGAAAGAAAATAAATTGTATTCAAATCTGAAAGTATTGTGTGTTTCTGCTCGGACGGGAAATATGAGCCTGAGTGACAACGATAACACTCTCTGACGTGGGGTTGTCGTTATGGGCCTGAGTACGTGGGCCGTTGGATGTAAAGACAATGGGCCAATCTCAATATTTTTCAACTCCTTGTTTTAATTTTGAGTATCTAATTAAACTCTTAAATTTGGTAGCTTGAACTGATGTGACTTGGTGGTTTGGGGGCAGGTGATCAAGTTCTTGAAGAGCTTATATTCTAATATTTAATACTGTCTGTCAACTTATATTTTAATATTATCTGTTAAGTATTTTTCAACTCCTTGTTTTAATTTTGAGTATCTAATTTTTGTATTTGAATCTGTTAAAACGAATCTGTGTGTTTTACCTAAAATGAATTATCTTGCAAGAATGATATAACTAATAGTGTAGCTCCTACTAGGGCTGTCCAAAAAACCGGCCGCCGGCCAAACCGGACCGGATCGGTTTTGACCAAAATCGGTTGACTTTTTTGAAATCGGGTTGACCGGACCGGTAAACCGGTGTATTCCGGTCCGGTTTCGGGTTACCCTCATGAAAATCTGGGACCGGACCGGAGTATACCTCTCCAAACCAGCCCAAACCGGAAATTGACCCAAAATAGCAAGACTCAACCCCAAAACCCGCCCAAAGTGACATGACCCAACTTAAAACCGGCCCAAAATGGCATGGCCCAAATCGTCTCATACCGACCCAGACCGGACTGGCTAAACCGGGGACCAGACCGGTTATATGATCGGTCCGGTCCGGTTTATATGCTCTATAAAATTTCCGGTTTGGCCGGCCAAACCGGACCGAACCGGATCTTGGACAACCCTAGCTCCTACAATGAATTATACTTTGATTTAAATTTAGTTACTTATATATGATAGCGGACAAAATATTGCCCCCCATGTGTCGAAACGCTCCTTTGCTATGCAGCTCAAGAATAACTCAATAAAATTTCACATAATAATGGAGATATATCACTACGAATAATTAGTCATTTAATCTCAATTTATTTATAAATGTATAATATTTATAGAACACATGTTCAACTTAACATCATGAGCTGGTGTTTTAAGTTCAAATAAGACAGTTTGATATAGATTTTAAATTAACAGCAACCGATCCAATTGGTAATTTGAGTAACTTATAAATACGTGATTGTGTATAATGACATATTTTCGTTAGTCACATAAGATTTATTTATACTTTAAGGACACGAATAATTTTTCAAAAACTAATTTCCAATTAAATAAAAGGGATAAATGCAAAATCAGTCCCTGTGCAATACGCAAAAATCGTTTTAGTCTCTGTGATATGAAAAACATCGATTTAGTTCCTGTGATTCTGCTTTCGTTTGTTATTGGTCCTCCATCAGGGACTGATTTTATCACTTTTTGAAATAACAGGGACTAAATTGATGTTTTTCATATCACAAGGACTAAATCGATTTTTGCGTATAACACATGGACCAATTTTGCATTTATCCCTAAATAAAATTGGAGACCAATTTGAAATCTGACCATACCCAATGATCAGTGGATTAGTTACGTCTTTCAAAAACAAGTGAAATAGCTTGTACATACTCAATACTGAAAGGAGAAAGCATCCAATACAAGCCAGCATTAATCTCAACCATACAAACAGACGCACAATGTTTAGACAACTATCAGAAGCCAAACAACTTGCTGAATGCCACGGCTGTACGAAACAATATTATTAATCGAATAGCTTGGGGCCAAGGGAAAGGCGGTGAACTTTGTGGTGGAGTGGAGACCGATCCAGGATAAATACTCTACAGTAAAGCCCGGCCCATTTCAGTACGTTACAGCCAGCTTCTTGTGTTGGTATAAGATTTTGTTCGAGATCATGAATACAACGGTTCGTCGTCGTTTTTTATGCATATTTTTCAAAATCTAGATACCCAATGTTTATCGGTAAACAGGGCTTTTTGTAGAAGGGGTTCTGTGAGGAAACTGTCTAGGCGTTGAGATCTTGCGAGTTGATGTACGATTAATAAAAAAAGTTTGTAGAGGTTTGTCAGGGGCATAATTGCATTCTTCCACATGCAAGAGTCAGATACAATATACGTGCATATTAGTTTTGTGCTAAAATAAGTGTGCTTGGTTCACATTTGGCACAAATAATGTATACATGCTTGGTTCATATATCCCTCGCCAAATTAATTAAAGAAACAAAAACATATGTCCCTCGTTTGATAAAATATCCATGCTTTTCGCAATGGACCCACAAGTATTATAATAAACTATAGTCTATAAAGATTACCCATAATTATTTATCCTATCTAATTTTCAATCATTCGTGTCAACATCAACCACAGGTGTAGACTTGTAGTTCCCTATGAATTTTTTAAAAACTAAATCGAAGGAAAATCTACTTTTATTGAATTTCATGCACCGCGTGGGGCTTTTAACATAGTTAAAGCCCTTATTCCTTTCGAGAGAGAGAAAAAAAGGCTGGGCAAAGACCGGAGAGATTCTCTTCTCTTCCCATTTTCTTAATGCTCTCAAGCTTGCATCTTCTCTTCCCCTTTTCTTAATGCTCTCGAGCTGCATCTTCTCTGTTTTCCACCGGATTTTCCTGTGTAATAAGTATGATTTCCAATATATTTCATTCGATGAACTGACAGCTAATAATTATGCTCCTCTAGCATTTTGTCTGAGCTGTCTTGTGGGTTGGTTGGTTCTTTGGTTGGAACACAATCTAGCACCTTTAATCCCATGTGATCCAGCAGTTCGCTATAAAATCAAGAAAGTCAACGTAAAAACGAAAACACATGTAACTTTCGTATCTCTAATAATTAAAGTTGTTCAGAGAGTGATATGATCGACCGTTTTTGTTTGGATTAGTTTCAGACCTCATGCTATTTGCATATGATTTTTGTTCGGATTAGTTTCAAACTTCGTCATTTTATTGACTCTTGGAGCGAAGTCACTGGACACTGGACACTGGAGAGGACGGAGCATCAAGTTGTACGGATTCACTAGGACTCTTTTTGTTTTTTTGCCCTTTTTGGGCTTCGAAAAAGCTTTAGGGGAGGAGAGGCACCGGTGACCAGAGGTTTATCTCTCAGTTCAAAGTATATTAAAAGGAACAAGTAGAAAAAGAAAGAAGGGAAGACCTTCAAAACTGTGACCCAATTCTTGCTTTCACACAGTGTCCCATTCATCCCGTACTGTTAGCTTTCTCTTCTCCGGCGAGTCTTTCACTCTTTTCCGCTCTCTTACAACGCTGGTCTGCCTGCAATGTCACTATCAAGGTTTGCCCTTTGAACCCTCGTAGTGATTGCATTGCCCAGAACGGTTAACCCAGTGGCCTAATTTTTGGGTCCCATGTGTGACTAACGCTCTTCAATCCCGGACCCGTTACTCTCAACCCCACTGCCGCTTGAGAAAACACTTTTTCCTTATTCTTCCTTTACAGCCCAATTTTTGTCTAATCCATTTCTTCGTTTGCTTAGGTCATGCTATTGCTGCGTTCATCTGTAACTGGTCTCACATTCAAATACAAATACTATGGGCCCCGAAAGTGTGAGCTTAGGGTACTTCTGGGATAGTTATGGTGGCATTCTACGGCAGCACTCTTGAATTTCTGGGACTTTGACTATCTGTTCAGGTACCGACTCTGAATATCCTTTGTTCCCTTTCGAATTTGTAGCTTGGTTCGTCCTGAATGTTTCTTCGTCTGAGATTAAAGCTTGGAAAAACTGCCACCTCTTTGTACCTAATAAATGTTCAAATATGGTTTGCGTGTTTGATTTTGCATCCATCATTAATGCTAGAACTGGCAGTTGTCTAGAATTCTTGTTCTCTCTCGGTCCGCCCAATGCTTGGTCTTGAAAGGAACTGCCCACTCTGCTTATTTTTGAACAAGGTCCAGTATCCGTAACATCTTCTAAATAGGAGATGGAAGGCAGTTAGAACTGATTGGTTTTGTTTCTTTTTATGCATGTTTAGGCATATTCAGCCATGCTTAAACGGGGCATATATCTACTTGAAGCGCCTTTCCTGCTCTATATCTCCATTGGATTTTTCCTTCGTTCTGTCGTGGTTGGGCACATTCCCTTGGGTTCACGAATTTCTGTAGTTGAAAGTAACTCTTGGGTCTCCTCCAATGGTGATTTTGCGCTAGGATTCTATTACCTTTCCAATCAACCTAACCAGCACAGCATAGGGATTTGTTTCAATTCAGATTCAATCCCAGTTGCACAAAGGAAGGTGGTCTGGGTTGCCGGAGCTGATGTCAGGGTTGGTAACGAGTCTTATTTTCAGCTTAACTTGAACGGAGAACTGGTTTTGTTTGATTCCTCTAAGGGAATCACTGTTTGGACTAGCCAAACAAGCAATTCGTCAGTTGTTTTGGCTGATCTTCGGGGCGATGGCAATCTTGTTCTACTGAACAGCAAGAAAGCTGTTGTTTGGCAAAGTTTCTATAATCCCTCTGACACGCTTCTTCCAGGACAGACCCTATCTGTTTCTCAAACACTTCGAGCTGCAAGCGAGAATTCTGTGTCTAGTTACTTCAGCCTTTATGTGAATGCTTCTGGCCAGTTACAGCTACAGTGGGAAAGTCATGTTGTCTACTGGACAAGTGGGAACCCCATGAGTTCAAATTTAACTGCTTCCCTCACCTCTATTGGAGCACTGCAACTCCTCAACCAAAGACTGAAACCTGTGTGGTCAGCGTTTGGACAAGATCACAATGACTCTGTGAAATACCGATTTCTTAGGCTGGATGTTGATGGTAATCTCCGGTTATACTCGTGGGTAGAGGCATCACGGGCTTGGAAGGTAGTCTGGCAAGCTGTTGAGAATCAGTGCAAGGTCTTTGCAACCTGTGGGCAACACGGTATATGTCGCCTTACAGCAACAGGGTCTTCTGAATGTAAATGTCCGTTTAAGGTTACAACAGACTCTAACTCAAGATGTTTGATTCCGTATCGGCAGGAGTGTGAATCGAATTCCGATATGATCCCATATAAGCACACCAATCTATACGGGATATACCCACCTGAGGATTCCGTTATCCAAGCCAGTTTACAGCAGTGTGAAAGCCTGTGCTTGAATGATCCAAATTGTACAGTTTCAACATTCACAAATGACGGAACTGCACAATGCCGACTGAAGAGAACTCTGTATGTCTCTGGTTACTCAGACCCCGCCCTAAGTTCTGTATCTTTTGTCAAGAAGTGTTCAGATCCTTTAGCTGTTAATCCCAATCTCGAGGTAACTTACCCTGCACATTCTCCACCTATATACTCTAATAAGTATTGTGTCCCCTGTCTAATTGGAGTATCCTCAGGCACATTTGTTGTGCTTATTGGAATTCAGTTGGGAATTGGTTTCTGCATCTGCCGCAGAAGAACTGCTATTAGGAAGAAAGCGGCTTTAGCTTACACAGGCCATAACACAAGGGGTTTAATTGTGTTCTCCTTCTGTGAAATTAAGGATCTTACAAAGAATTTCAAGCACCAAATAGGGCCAAAGATGTTCAAAGGCATCCTACCAAACAACCAACCAGTTGCAATCAAAGACCTGAAAGGAAACATAGAAGAAAGGAAGTTTCGTAGTTTAGTTTCAAAAATTGGAAACATCCATCACAAAAATCTTGTGAAGTTGGAGGGTTACTGCTGTGAATCAAGTCACAGGTTTTTGGTCTATGAATATGAAAGGAACAGTACTGTGGAAAAATACGTGGAAGATTCTAAATTGGGTAAGAAGCTGGTGTGGAGAAAGAGAATGGACATATGCTTAAGCGTGGCAAGGGCTGTTTCTTATTTGCACACAGGGTGTAGGGAGTTTGTAAGCCACGGGAATTTGAAATGTGAAAATGTTGTCTTAGATGAAAACCTAGAGGCCAAAGTGAGTGAATTTGGGCTTTGGAGAGTAGATGGTGAGGAATCAGGCCAGAGATATTCTGCAGAAAGAGACGTGAAGGACTTTGGAGAGATGGTATTGAGGTTGGTCAGCGGGTCTCGAGATGTTGGGAACCTTTGTGAGTGGGCTTATAAGGAATGGATAGAGGGACAAGCAGAGAAAGTAGTAGATAAAACTATGGATGGCGTGGTAAATTTGGAGGAGCTGGAGCGTGCATTGAGAATTGCATTCTGGTGTCTTCAGAGCAAGGAACTCATGAGACCCTCCATGGGGGAGGTGGTGAAGGTGTTGGAAGGCACATTGACAGTTGATCCCCCACCACCGCCTTTTTCCTGCCAGAGACCACTAGAATTGGAAGAAATCTCACTGGAGTAATGCTTGGAATCAGAAGTATTCAGTTCAATTCTTTGGATTATTTCACTTGTATTTATTTATTTTCATTTATCGTGTACAGTAGGACTAACGATGCCGGATGATGAAAATTTGGACTGTTTGATCCCTCAACACTCCCCCCCCCCCCAATTGATGCGAGGCTTAGAGGTATTGTATTGGAGAAGTTGCGAGTAATGAGATCTGTCTGCTCTCTGAGGACACATTCAGTGCCGGAATCCACTGGCATTTTTCTAGAGAAACTAAAGACAAATTTTCGTTTTATGTTAATTATTGCAAATCGACGCTTCCCGGTTTCTTTTTAACGTAATTTCTGGATGGATGGGCGCCTCCCCAGTCCCAATCTCCCTTTTGAACTCCGCTTGGTTCTATAATTCTATTCCTTTCACACCGCTCTCAATCCCTGTTATGACGCGAGCTCAAGCATATTTTAATACAGTTTTAAGATTTTTTTTACTAGTGAATGATAGAATTTTTTTAAAAAATAAGTACAAGTGAATTTTACATCATTTAAAACTGTTTATATTTAATTATATAAAGTTTCGGACATTATGAGTTTTATAATATAGTCTATTTATTGGGTTTATCTATTTTTTAATTTTACCATGTAATTCAAGCAGAAAGTTATTGAAGATCTCAATCCTCAATTCGGACATAATTATAGAGGATAGATCTCTACAATATTCCAACTTTGGTTTCGGAAAAAACTTGATCAACGCAGTCAAACCAAGTGTAGATTTTTCTTCTAAAAGATTTGTTATATGCTCTCATATGGTGAAATTTTAGCTCTTAATAAAGAATTGTAATTAAGCATCATGCTGAGATGGGTTAGCGAAGACCCTGCGACATCATGGGCCTGAGGCATTACGTCCCAGACTCCCCAGTGTGCTAGTCTGCATGCCCATAGCACAATTATGTAAAGTTGCAAAGACAGATACTTCCCTTTCCGCTGGCTCCACATGCTAAATTATTGTTGGATACCAAGCAGGAGAACCCCCAATTTGTTTCAAGTTAATTATATGACCACAAAAAAGAATGGCAAGCTGATCTCTCTCTGTCCCCCTTTGTAAAGTGGTATATAAGCTCTTGGAAGTAAAAACATGCGGTTGATCATCATATTTAGATGAGTTCGGTCATAGTGTTGAGTGGTAATATGTTGATGGCTGCTGATGGATGGTCAAGATTGAACTTTCAAGATCCAAGGGCCCAGATCGCCCTAGCTCATTTAAAATATATTTGACCCGCGCCCGACCCGTTTCCACATGATCTGACCCATTTTTCACATAACCTAGATTATAGACCCGTCTTGCAGAAAATCCCCGCATGTTCCATTCGAGGTTCGTCGCACAGCTCCATCTCCGTTGCTCTCAACCCTATCATCTAATCTGGTAGGAGAATTTTCTTTGTGCGTGTAATGCTACAAGCTTCCATTGCAGGAAACTTGAGGGATGTCTGCACAGATTGATTGGGTACGAGTTAATTAAGACAAAAGGGAGGTTTAGAATTTCTATGAATGTGCTTTAGGGAAATGTGTTTAGTTCAGAGCGGAAACTCTGGTTTTTGACATTATATGTTTACTTGGATGTTATTTGTGCATTTGTTTCCTGGTTTGCTGTGATTATATCATTATCAATATATTTAGTGCAGATTAAGTATTCTAATGGAAATTTAGAATGCAGGTTCTAAGATAGCGTTCACAAATGGCTCACAGGATCCTTAGCGTCGCGCGTCTAAACATATTTCATCAACAGATAGTGAGTTTCTAATTATTTGATCTTAATTGCTTAATTCATTTTATAAACGATATGGTGGGGTAGAGTTCTAATAAGATGTTGAATACCTGTCTCCTGACTAAATTTGTTGAGCACAGAACAAAAATAACAAACACAAGGAGGCCAAAAATTTAACGTGGTTCGGCAATGTGCCTACGTCCACAGAGGAGAGAACTTTGATTTTAGCAAACCAAAAATATTACAACTCTCAACTCTCACAGTTGCTCTCTGCAACTCTCTCTCACTTTCACTCTCAACTCGCACTGCACTCTACAATTTCACTCCGCACTATATCTTCTCTCATTCACGTTACATGTATTTATAGAGGAGGAACATGAGTGTGAAAACTGATAACAAATTTATCAGTTTTTGCGGTGGCGTGCAAACCTTCACCTGCAGCTCATAAATGTCTTGGCTGCTGCAGACGATGGAGTGCACGCTGATGCTGGCCGAAATTCGTCTGCTGCAACACATTAAATGCTCAGTCGGTTTTTTATCAAAGTTTGCAAGCCGCAAACTTTGACTTTGTAGGCATAGAATGCGACACCCACAAAATTGAGCCAATTCTTGATAAAGCAAAGATACAAAAGATATAAATGTAATCAGTGTAGACTTTGTGCCATAGATGTCTCCATTTTGATATATTTTCATCATAAGTGCAACGAGACCTATTTTACAACACAACAAACAAAAAAAGAGCCAACAATAAAACAAAAGGCAAAAAATAAAAACAACAAAAAAAATCTTTGTCCTCACAAAACTACAAGTAGTATCAAGGCATATCGCCTCAAGAATAGATACCCCAAACATTCTTTCATCAACAAGCATTCGACATCTTATTAGAACTCTATCCCACCATATCTTTTATAAAATGAATTAAGCAATTAAGATCAAATCATTAGAAACTCACTATCTGTTGATGAAATATGTTTAGACACGCGGCGCCAAGGATCCTGTGAGCCATTTGTGAAAACTATCTTCGAACCTGAATTCGAAATTTCCATTAGAATACTTAATCTGCACTAAATATATTGATAGTGATATCATCACAGCAAATCAGCAAACAAATGCACACATAACATCCAAGCAAACATATACTGTCAGAAATCAATTTTCCCCTCTGAACTAAACAAATTTCCCTAAAACACATTCATAGAAATTCTACACCTCCCTTTTGTCTTAATTAACTCGTACCTAATCAATCTGTGCAGACAACCCTCAAGTTTCCCTAAACGAAAGCTTGTAGCATGGCACGCATAAAGAAAATTCTCCTACCAGATTAGATGATAGGGTTAGGAGTGATGGAGATGGGCTGGGAGCGACGGAGATGGGCGGCGCGACGGTGCTGTAGTTGTGCGACAAACCTCGAATGGAACCTGCGGGGATTTTCTGCAAAACGGGTCTGTAATCTGGATTATGTGGAAAACGGGTTAGCTCATGTGGAAACGGGTCGGATGCGAGTCAAATATATTTTAAATGAGCTGGCGCAATCTAGGCCCTTGGATCTTGAAGGTTCAATCTTGACCGTCCATCAGTAGCCATCAACATATTACCACTCAACACCGTAACCAAACTCTATTTAGACATTTGAAAAATTTTAGAAGTTTCAAAGTTTTCACTTGATAGTTATCAATATCTCTGTCCAAAAAGGCTCTCAATCTTATCAGGATTTGGTAGGGGTTTGAATAAAATTTATCTTGTAGTGGTAGTAGTTATTCTCGCGTAGCATATATTTGGAGTTACTTGGTGTGTGGTAGAAACTTTTGAATCGCTTGAATACTTATCCAGGAAAGTTCTGAAATAGTTAAATAAATTGGTTTTTGGAGGGTTTTTTGGTACTGTCTATGCTAACACTAGCTGAGTTTTAGTAGAAGCCAAAAAAGGGTCATTTTATATATGTCGAACTTTAGAATAGCAGGTTGTACTTTTGAACTTCTCTTTGGATAAATCTTAAGCAGGAGTTTCATCTAGCACTTCAGATGGCACCATCTGCTTCTAGCACTCGAAACAAGCGCGCAGAAGACAAATCAAAATGCGGGGGAGCCCAATGGATTTGCCCTGTACTGGTTGCAAAGCTGCTTCAAGCTCCAAAGGTTCACGGAACATGATCACCGGCCAGAAGAGCATGAGTGGTGTAGATAATTTGGTGATCAGTGGCTGTTCCACGCCAAAGGCTCCAAGATTCAGAATACCGCAGAGCTCGTCTTGTCCACCTGCTCCAAAGAAGAGAATGTGAAGTAGTACGTACTACTTCAAGCTACGTATCAAATAGATCTCCTATACCCTTTTTCGCTCCTCCGGATATAGGCGCCGGTTATAGTTTGAGTAAGCTTATTGTGTGTGTAAGTGGACGGGTGAGATTAGAAATTGAGAAATCTAATGGCTGAAAAAATGTCACGTCATTTAATGAAACCGGGTCGGTTTCGCGGGTCAGGTTCGTGGGTTAGATTCATTAAATGACGTGACATTTTTTCAGCCATTAGATTTCTCAACTTCTAATCTCACCCGTCCACTCACACACTCACATAATAAGCTCACTCACACTATAACTTTTGCCCTGGATATAGAGTTTTTCTTCTTGTTAGCATTTCAGAATATCTCGGTTTGATGGCTACGTATCAAATAGATCTCCTATACCCTACTTCAAGCTACGTATCAAGTAGATCAATTATGTTTGAGTGTTAAAATGTTATAGTATTGGATTTGGTGAAAAAGTGAAGAGAGAGATAATTTTATAATAAAAATTAATAATTTGATGGAGAGATATATTATATTTAAATTTTTTATTGTATTAAAATTTTAGTAATTGTAAAATTTTACATAACAAATTCGTAACATCCTAAGATGAGTACGTTGGTTTCGACTCAGGAGGTGACTTCTGGGTTCAACCTTATTGATTGTGAGTCGACGCTCATCTTTCGAATGGTTAATGGCATGCAAATGCAGTTCATGAAGATCTTTCATTTCTTTTCTTACAAGCTAGCTAGTGTTTCTTATATGTTGGATCTGTGTATATGTCATATGCTTCGTTAAGGCTTTGTTTAAGATCAGTACTTAACTTCAGTTGGCGATTGTGTGTGTATACTATTTCCTGAATGATTCCAACCTGTTGATCGCTATCTGTTTGCCCGTCTATGACCTTGAGATTGAAGTACTGCAGAGTGTATACAGTATACAGTAAGTTTTATTCTCTTGGCATATCGTTTCTTTGTTGCGAATCTAAACTTTGCTTTGGGTCAACTTAGCTCAGCAAAATCAACGCAAAAAAAAAAAAGAAAAATAGGAGAAGAAAAGCGATTGCCAAACGTGAGCATGTTGACCACCCTCTTCCACTGATAGTGACTTAGAGGATGTTCGGTTGGGTAGTATTTTGAGAATTTTTAAGTGATGTTAACTTTATTGATATACGTGCGGCAATTATTTTTAGGTGACGTTAAAAAAAATGTTCGGTTTGTGTATTTTCAGGATTCAAAAAATCCTGAGAATGTTAAAAAACCGAACAGCCCCTTAGAAATCTTATCGTTCCATGTATCCTGGATACATCGGTGAGTCGGTGACAATATTAAGGTTGGACAGTATCTTTGCATTTTTGTAGTAGAATTTTAGATGGAAGTTTAAAAGAGATACATAGGTTTAGATACCATTTAAAAAGAGATATATACTACATATGTATTTTATACTATTTAATATTGTTCATGAAAAATTTTATACAATATAAATTCTATAACGTAGTTCACTTGTTATGTCTACCTCTCTTTAAATTATATTGTTCCGATCAGAAATTTGAAAATAATCACAATCTACAAAGTCTATATTTAGATGTCAATATTTTTTTAAAAAAAATGAAGAATTAATTTTTTATTAACTTGATATTTTTTCATAAATTCTAATAATTTTTTACAAATTTCAACCATCTCAACAGAATTTACGTTATTTCCTTTTTATAAAAAAATCCAAACTCAGCCAAAGTTTCTAGCAATAATTATTTTGAAAAATTAAATTAGGAAAAGTATTAGTCCAGCTGTTTTGGTGATGTGGGTTACATGATGTGGTGTCAGGGTATTTTGAATATTTAATGTGTCAGAGAAGTAACTCATCACGGTGCGAACTGCGTACGCCGTACAGCATGGATAAGAGCATCCGATAAAGGAGCTCGTGCGGGTCGGTGATCATTTCAGTCACACCGACACACGTAGCTCTTGATCATTTTTATGGGTTATGTTTCCTACCAATTTTTTTCAGATTTAAATACATAAATTAAATTATCATCAAACATTTTAAAAATTTAAATATAAATATCGATATATTTTTATTTAATCTCCAACAACTTTTTACTTTTTTATTTAACACAAATTTTCTTTCTCTATATTTTTTCACATAACTCCAATATTTTTTTATTAAACAATTACATCAAATCATTTCTCTCTCTACTTTACACAAACACCAATAAAATACTATTCAACATAAATATTCACAACTTCTCTAAAATCCTACATTTTTACTCAAACCGAACATATCCCTAGTTTTTGTTGGTTTTCAGTGGCTGTTTTGTTGGTGCGGCGTGTTCCTGCATCACTGTATTTGTTGGTCTTCTTTAATAACGCTCGCTCTATTTTACCGTGGTTGGTCGGCAGTTTCTGGCTCTTTCAGTTGTTCTCTTTATTGGTTGTGCTAATTTTGATGAGTTTTCAGGACAATGGATGTGCGATGTTTACTCACTCATTCCTCCAGTGCTGGATTCCTGAACTTGTGTCGGAGCTTGTTTCGGATTCTTGCACCCGTTTTAAATTTATGAGCATTTCGGGCCACTTGTATACTGCCTTTATGACTATTCATCCTCATGCCTTTGAGGCTAATAGGTGTATGAACATTTAAGACCTTCATATTGATGTAATTTTTAGATTCTCAACGGAAAAAAAAGCCCCCAAAGAGAGTATTTTATAAAAATGATTGCCTTCATTTCCCTCCCCTAAAGTCACTCGAGCCTAGGGACGAATCTACCGGGGGCCTAAGGGGGCCGTGGCCCCCCCAAATATTTTGAAATTTTTTTTTAACCTTTTTTAAGTTATATTCGAAATATTTGTTTGAATTTTGCTTATAATTGTATTCCGGCCTCCCAAAATATTTTTTGCTTACAATTGTATTCCCCCCAAAAATAAATTTCTCCCTTCGTCCCTGCTCGAGCCTGATCTCTCTTACTCCCCTGAATTCTCTGACATTAGATTAAAGGTTCATATTAGGATAAAGTTTATAGCCAATACAGTTTACTGCTGGGCAAGCCAATGCGAGTCATGCTCTGAGACATATTACCCGAATCCATTACTTCTCTCTCTCTTGATTGCATGGCCACACGTTCCACGTTTGTCTTTTCTCCCTTGATTTTGTCTTTTTTCCTAACCACTTTCCGTATTTTGGTGAAAAAATATCTCCCAAACTTGAACAGAGGAAGACACGACAAAAACCAGAAAAAACAGAAAAGAAAGCCATTCAATCAACACTCACGTGTTCCAAGAAAAAAAAATCAACACTCGCGTGTCACATCCTATGACTGATATTTATTGGATTCTTGAAGATACGCATTTTTTAGAGGCTCCAATCAGAGGATGTTCGGTTTCGTATTATTTTGAGAATTTTTTGAATTTTTTTGAATTTTTAGGTGATGTTAATATTATTGACATGCGTGCGGTAGTTATTTTTATGTGAGTTTAAAAAATATGTTCGATTTGTGTATTTTCAGGATTCAAAAAATCCTGAGAATATTAAAAAACCGAACAACCCCTGAGTCTTGTATATTAAAAATCTTGATTAATCAATACATTCTCTCATTGTAAAATTCTTTTTATACGAGACAACTCCCATAAATATTCAAATATTAAAATAATAGCTATTATAGACATATTTGTTTGTCTAAAATTTTAGGGTCCAAAATTTTCAACAAAATAAATATACTTCAAAATTTTCAATTTTTACACATACTTCAAACTTTTCACAAATCCCAATAAACTTTAATATTCAAAAGATTCCTAAAATTTTAAAAATATTCTCCAAAATTTTGGTAAACAAACACTCATTATTTACTGTCGACAAATTGTAACAATTCAAAAGGGTTCGTGTAACGGATCAAGGACAAGCAATAGTCACATATGTGTTTTGACTTCAAAATGACTAGTCAATGTTGCTCTTGAAGCCCCTTGGATCATTATAAAACCCAGTTCAACCTATTAAGATTCCAATGTGTGACTTGGTGGGCATTGACGAGGATGTCAAGAATTTAAGGGGTGAAGATTGTGATACTCCGAATCCCACGTGGAGTGAGAGAAGAAAATGAATAAGAGATGAGTTCTATAAGGATCAAATCTCATAATGAGACCTTACTAAGTTAAAATGATCTTTATAATGATTCAAGAGGCTTTAAGAATAATTTTTACTAATACTTTTAAAATCAAAGTACCGATGTGACTAATGATTATCCTTTTACCGTTCCGATTTTGTTTTTGGCTTACCATATTTGGTGGAGTAACTTGAGAGGGTTCTCAAAAGCTAAATTTAAGACCCAACGGAGTTGTAACCAGACAACTCCACGTGACGAGTTCGGGCGGATAAAAGATGAAACCGCAAAACCCGACAATATCAAATAGTTAGTTCGATTAAGATTGACGGTCCTATTCCAACAACTAATAGGCGTGCATTGATCCAGACAAAAATTAACCGACACGTTAGATGAGAGACACGCGTCCACCACGGGTTCTTTTTTTCTTATTAGCTTTTAAAATTTAATTTAGTACATAGATATAAGTCTCTCTCTCTATTTTGTTTTTTTGTTTCTTGTATCCTAAATAATAATTTCCAGTACAAGTCAAACCTTTCATTAAATTTCGAAGTATACACGTATACAAGTTTTTAATGTTGTTGGACAATATTCATAGTTTTTAATGTTGTTTCTTTGGTTGGGATCTCCTGTAAAGTCCCGTGTTTCTATACATTCAGCACAAAACGGCACTGGTCCGTCGTGCTCCATGTATGAGCTGTGTCCTCTTAACTTGCCAAGGCTTCCAGAACCACCCCACGTGTAATAGCACTAGTTGCCCTCGAGGCGGCTTATAATTTTACTCCTTTGTCCGGGAGGACACGTGGTGCGGGACTTGACGGTCTCCGTCTCGAGATCCGTGGGTGTCGTCTCTCACCCTGTCTAAGACCATGTCTGCTACCTAACGCCACGACAGGCTAACGGTGCAGCACCGTTATCGGGTTGGTTTCTCGCCTACAGTGGCGTGGACTTTCGGACCACGTGGCCCGAAGGTCGTGCTCCGTGGGAGCCCACGGGTCGTAGTTGTTGAATGTGCATCGGACACGTTGTGGCGTCAAATCGAGTGTCAGATACATACAAAGCCCAATAAAGAAAGTAAAGTGGGTTCCTCGATGATTAGGAGATAGACTTAAAGTCCAGGGCGGCTGGCGTAACAGTTTTTAAATCCATCAGGACGAATTTACCCCCATTCCTGATTTTGGCACCATTTTCTAATTTCCATTTTATAAATAGATGATTTTTATGTTTTTTTGTGAGTTTCATTAATCAATTATGTTACTCTTCTACATTTAACTCACCAAGATATATGTTTATTATAATAAAATATTTATATTTTTTAAAAAGAGTAAAATATTTAAAATTAATAATTAGTGAGTATAATGTAATAAAAATAATATATTAAAGTATAATGTGTTAAGACTCCATAATTATATAGTGAAACATATATTTTTAATTGTATTTCTCAAACAAATATGCATAAAAAAACATTTCAATAACTCATAAACTTAATATTGCAATATCCAATTACGTAAGAGTTTAGATATTTATTGATATAAGTCATGCGGGACTTAACTTGTCACGTCGATGACATTAATGTTCATATGTTATAGGGTCCAAATGAGCAATTTTATTACTTCAACTGACGAAAATAGTAGTTTGTGCATGGATATTTCAGTCATTTGAAAAGGGAGGATATCGAGGTCCATGCGGAAGATGAGAAGGCCCTGTCCGTCCGTTAAGTTACGGGACTATTGCCCCCAACGCCAAAAATGTTTTCCAATCGGGAGAAAGAAAACGACGTCTGCCCTTAAGATAATTTTTTTTAATATTCGACGCTATTCCTTCTTTTGTTCCGAGGGAAAGACGGGGATAAAAAGAAAAACTTGTCTTTGTAGCTCTAGCGTTTACTATCACACTTTGTTCTCATTTTGGAAGTAACTATCTCAGACAGATCGAGACTCGCCTCTGCAACAAAGGCTACAATCCCTCGCTCAACCTTAACAGTAAGTGTTCCTCCACTTGCTGCTCAGTCGTCTAGATCATATAGAGAGATATATGTTGTTGTTGTAAGATACACGTAGTGACGTAGAGGCAGAGACACGTGTGGATATATGCATGTTTGTGTAAATATGCGCAAGTATTTCCTGTTTTTTGATTTATTTGTTTTGGCTCTCTTTTTTGGGTGAATTCGGCGTTCCTTTTGTCATTCTGGTTTTTGCAGCCCCGTATTCTAAATTTTGTTGGGGGGTAAAATCTAGTTTCGCTTGATGTGTTTATTTGAGCATATGAGTATGCTGCATGAATGCCAGTTGGTGTTTGTATACAGTGATGATTTGGCGACTATGGTTTTCAATTTCTTGGCCTTATTTTTTTTTAAATTATTCTGGGCTTGATCTTTAATTTGGTTACGTTTTGTCGAGATTCATATACTCTGGAATAGATCCTCTCATTTTCTTGGTTTTTATTGTGTTTTACGTGAGGCATTCTTAGATTCAAGTAGCACAATCTATTGCAGATGATGCTTCCACCTTTGCTTGGAGCTCGTGCATGTGCTTTACTTTGCTGTAGACTGTAGAGCACATGGCTCGAGCTAACGGCAGTAGAGGTGGAAGCATCCTACTGCAATACAATCAAGGCCTAATGGGCTTGGAACCATGCCTAATCAAGCAAAAATCGTGGGTTCGAATCCCTGCTTCACCAAACTCAGTCATCCAAAAAGAAAGAAGAAGAGTTAAGTGTTGTACGAGTTTTTGGCTTTTTCCCCCTCCCTAAGACGGGATTAAGACTTTTGGTCAAGAGTTTTATGGTTTCATTGCTGGAGTACGGGTTGTTGTTTGCCTTTTGTATTTTCGATTTTTTTACCCCTTTGGGTACAACTTATCTGCTTGTACAAAGTTATAGAGTGACATGGACGCTCCATAGTAGTGCCATGTCCACGCTTTGTTCTATCATTTTTGCAACACAAACTGCATCCTTTGTCCCGTTCTATAAATTCCTTGATTTATTTGTTTACTTAGTTTTCTAGTTTGGAACTTCAGCTGAAACACTATACTTTTTGGCGTTTTTTTTTTCTTTTTTCCATCTTTGTACCATCAAAACTGTTCTTTCCCCAAAGGTTAAACTAATTGGAAGTGATAGAAGTAATCTCCTTGTCACATATTATCCTCTATGTGCATGTGATGGTCTGAGTCTATATGATTGTTAATTATATGTTCAGAAGTCCTATGCCCTTAAATTGCAATGAAATAGGCTTTAACTGACTGCGTATTTCTCTGTTTACACCGGGAAGCAGCACTTCAGGGTTCATTTATTTCAGAAATCAGTTAGTTGCCATGCATCAAAACAGAGTATGCTCCCAACCTTGGTGGCATGGAATTGGACATGATCCCATCTCTACCGATGTCGTAGGGGAAATGACAAGAAGTTTATCTCCATCTAAAATTTCAAAAGATAGTTTAGGGTCCAAAACCAAAAAGTCAGAAGTTGAGGATGGAATGGATGATCGAAAAGACGTCAACGGAAAAATAGAAATGGCTATTTTTTCACAATCAGGTAAATATGTTCATGCTACATGTTAAGGGACCTCTGCCCTCAGGACCCTCCTTTGGCTGTGAGACCCATCATAGAGGGATGCTATTGTTGGACCAGCTAACTTGGTTTATGAATGTCATATTTGTCAACATATTGTATTCATTTAATGAAGTTTGTGATCTTGATATTTATCAACATGGTATATTCTGTTGATTGGCTTACCATCATCTGGAAGTGAGAAGAGACAGTGAGTGGCAAACTTAAGACATTTTATGAGATGTAGGGAATCAAACAACATTAGATTACCAGTTTTGCTTATTATAGTTTGTTCTTTAAGCGAGTGAAGAGTGAAGTCCTATTTATTGTGCATATAAGTTTATATGGATCTTAATATGCTTATTGTTAGAATCAATATATAATTCTCATTTGGTCAAGAGTTCCAAGATCTGTGAGTGGTTACCCATGTATTTTTCATCTGGGTTCCAGTTTGAACCATTCACGAGTTATTAACTAGTTTGTAATATTCGCTTGGAAAAAAAACTAGTTTGTAATATTCATCTCTCCAGAACCATATTATTGGTATCAAAGACCAAATTAGAGGTTATCGTACACATCTTATTTGATGTATGTGATTGGGAATTTTATGAATAAAAGTTGTAGAACTGTGCTTGCTAATTTTTTTACATACAGGAAATACATCTAATGATATAATTCAAAATGAGTGGGTTTGGATTGAATGCACTGCAAAAGTAAGAATGGTGAAAAAGACATGTCGCAGTTCAATATTTACCCAAGCCCTTTTGGTATCTTATTGGTGTTGAATGCCTCACAGTTGTGTCAATGGCTCTATGTAAGACAGAACTTATTTAGTTCTTAACTAATCTCCATCTTTTGGGATTCTAGCGCATTAGTTGCTATCGCTTTTGCATGTTTTGTGCTCTGTTTGCTGCCTTCATTCGTATTGCCAAAGGAATTTCCTGCTTGTTTTTACATTGTTTGATGAGACTATTGTGCAAATGTTGGATATGTTGGTTTTTCAATTGCCTAAATTTTTTGAGCCCTGCAACATAACTGGCTATGTGAATAGTAAATCTCTTAGAACATACTGAACTAGCAGAGTCCTTTTGTGATTGTAGTAATGAAGATTTTCCCTTGATGTGCAGATGGAAAGTCTGGAAAAGAGCAGCAGCATGCTAAATCCATTATGCCTCAAGCAATGGGAGAATACCTCACTCCACCTACCCAACTAGGAATTCTTGGTCACTCGATTGTAAATCCCCCCTCCCCCTTCCCCAAAAGAAAAGAAAAGAAAAGAGCGCATTCCACACACATACTAATCCAGTTGCTATACATTTGTAGCTTCTTAATTTGAAGTTTTGACCTTCCTTACTCTGAAACCAAGAGTATTTCTTTTTGGAATTTTTTAGCATCTTGATTTCTGAGTATATGTTTGGTTTTTATTGCAGGCATGTGCATCATATCAATATCCTGACCCATACTATAGTGGAGCTATGCCTACTTTTAGATCTCAGGCTTTGGTATGCAAACTGTCATGCCTTTTGTATATTTGAATTGATACAATGATGCTTGCTCGGTTTGATTTGTATAGGAATACACTGTCTATTGCTTCTCAATGAATGCTAAGACTCATTTTCCCTTGTGATTTGTTTTGGTCTCACATGGTTTTTCTTAGGGATATATTTGATCTATGCATCTATACGTTCTTAACCTTACCTATCAATTTGTTAAGAAGTTCACTTCTCTAATTTAATAGGACTGATGTCCATACTTTGGCAGATGTCTTGAACTTTGCTACTGGTAAGGTTTTCCCTCTAGAGAAGCATTAGGTGGATAAGCAAGGAAGTAGGTCGTATTTTCCAAAGGACTTTAGTGATCAGAAAAATAAGCACTAACCACTGATAGTGGTGCTGTGTTGAATTGAAAATATCGAACTTTGAGTAGAAGTGACATTTGTGCCCCTTTTATCCCTCGTATTTTGGGAAATCTACAGCTCTACTTCTGAGTAGGAGCGTGGAATTCATTTAACATATTGCAAGTGCAGCTGCAATTAGGTTAAACAAAATTCCAGCGACCATCAACTACTTGGAGAATGGGGGAGGAAGACAAGTAGTATATAGGTGTAGATCCTAAGAGTTTCCTGCTAAATGTTTTTAGTATCTATTTACACTAGCCATGTTAGAATCCATTCTGCATTGGCTTTCTAACTGCATAACCTGATGTAAGACTGAAGAAAACCTCTTTAAAGATCTTTGGCCGACAATCTCTAGTAAATATGAACTTCTTAAATGTGTGGTTTTTTCAAATGTAAAAATGCTAGCCATTATGCATAGGTTTCTAGTTTTAATGCTTGACTTGATGCAATATGCTTTTGCCATTTAAAAGAGTATCATTTGTTCAACACTGCCAAAGGAAGTAAACAAGATCCTTCAGGGTGCATACATTTTTAGGTTTCTCAGATGGTATATCAATAACATTCACACTAAATGGATTGTGTCAATTAAATTGACGCATTAAGGCCTGAAATGTGATAACAAATATTGGAGATTGATTTAGGTACATTCTCATTGTCTTGGAGTGCATCCTGATAGAATGGTCTTGCCCCTTGAAAGGGCGGAGGAACCTGTTTATGTGAATGCCAAGCAATACCATGGAATTCTAAGACGTAGACAGTCGCGGGCTAAGGCTGAGCTGGGAAAGAAACTAATAAAGTTTAGGAAGGTACTTTTGCCGTATATACTCATTTTTCCTTTAACAGTTTCTCTTCCTATTGTTTGCAATACAAAGATAGTAGGTTCATGGAATGCAGAAATGCAACATAGAAGAGTTTCATATCTGACTATTTTCTATATATAACCATCTCAACTGATTCTTAGCTTGGGAAGATGTTGCAGTTCTTCTGTTTTTCTTTTTTGAAGGAGGGGGAGGGGAGGAGGGAGTGGCATTTACTGATATTCATTCACAAAATGACATCTAGTTCTACATAAAAGGCAGAAGAATATATAAAAATAAAATATAGAAATTAGATACAAGTTCAAAATGATGCATAATGTACAGACTACTTAACAGAGCCTATTGTAAGTGCAGTCTGAGAGGACAGGAAAATTGTCTTTGATTTTGAAACCATAAGAAAGCTACTGAAAAAATGTTTTGGCAAAAGAATGCGAATTGCTTGGTTCACAATTGAAAGTGTTCGCTTTCATGAATATTTTTTTAAGATCATCATTGCCAGTTACTGATTCAATTTTACAAATGAGGAAATTATATAGATACTTTAAATTGCGTTTATCATATTTTGGATTCTAGCCTTGCTTACTGTTATCATGCTCTACAGCCGTATCTTCACGAGTCCCGCCACTTGCATGCAATGAAAAGGGCACGAGGTTCTGGTGGCCGTTTTTTGAACACAAAGCACCTTGCTGGTAACAATTCGACCACAGAACCTGACAAAGGCACCATCAGTCTGGGAACTGAAACTGCATATTCGTCCGATTCAATGCACTCCGAAACATCCAACTTCTCCAGGAATGTGCATCCATCATCTGGTCTCATGGAAGTTGCAAAGATTCATGCGCAGGTAGTGCTCCAACCACAGAGTACATACTCCACTGCCGATGGCAACAGCTGCTACATATACCATCAGGGGTTGAAGTTTTCTTCCTATCATTCGCTCCCTGGTGAGAGGACAGAAGAAGGTGAATCCCCGGCGCAGCAGCATGAAAGACTTATGGTCCATGGGGCTCACAGAGGGCTAATCATCAAATGAACCATTTCCGTAGCGTGAGGTTGTTCCAAGTTCTTGGCTTGTGTTCTTATGTTATTGGGACGTGATAGGAAGATGCTACTGGAAATGGGGTTATCCTCGGCTCTTGTAGTCAGCGATTGCCTCTATGGTTGCCTTCCTCCGATGTACAAAGAAAGTGATAGTAGTAGGCGTTTTTAGCTTGAATATTTGGTTGGTTTGTTTTGTCTTATCACCTTTGTGTGTTCATGTTGTCACCATTTCCAATTTTCGCAATTTTTTAAACTTAAAAGTGCCTTGTGAATCGGCGGAGTTGGAGTTGGTGATTCGGGGTAGGACAGCCTTCCAGAACTACTAGGTTTGGACCGTTCGGTAGAGCAAAACCAAGATGACCCGCCGTATTTCCTTTTGTTTTAAGTAGCTGGAGCGTCATAAAACTTGGAAAATTCTATTGGGGTTTCTTATTACGCCAAATGGACCACATTTGTTTTCTTCTTTTTTTAAGAGAAGCTTTAATGGATAACTGAAATAGGGCGAAGCAGATACTGTTCAGAATGTGAAACTGAATTAAACCAAACCAAAGCCTAGCATGTGAGGTTAATGGAACCCATCCAAAACGAAAAAGTACCATGCCGAACTCCCACTTGATCCTTGTGCCATCAATCTGGGTCCCACTGGCTGAGGAAATTCTGTGGCAGATTCCACTTGCAAAAGCGCAGAAGCTGATTGTAGTGTCAGTGAGGCTTTCTTCATTTACACCCATCACGCAAGCTGTGCCCCCCACCCTTGTCCCTGCCATTCAGTTTGGCACGTGACGTGGGAAGTCGTATGCCTTACAGTGTATAAAAACCTCACACAACTAGCCAACTAGGCCTCTTTTGCCCCACTTGGATATAGACCAACCCAGCAAGCCATTGGCTGGTCAAACTTTGAAGCAGAAAAAGAGGCCATGCCGATTGCCACCCTCCGTTAGGAACAGGAGTAGGATGCCGACCAAGGTAGTCATGATCAAAGGTCACGGCCTAATAAGAAATAAATACGAATTGTGTCTTTTTTATTTTTCTTTTTTTAAGCTCACAAACTTTCGTTTTTCCTGGCAGTAATTTGTAATTTTGTAGAGAACACATTGCGAGATACAGTTACACCAAAAGATTTCATCTGTCTGGTTTCAATAGCAGTATTTATAAAAAGAGAAGCCAAAAAGGTCATAAAAGCAAGTGAAATTGCCACGAGAAATGTTTATTTGCATTCATGGGCAGTAGATGATATTTTAACCAAGTCATTGTGTCCGATAATCCGGCTTCAACCGTCAGTTGCACATCTTTACTCACCAAAAGTTACAAAATAGCTTACAGGCATATCTTTTCGTGTAAGTAGCTTACCGGCATTTTGTTACCAAGCTATCGGGAATTACACACACTGCCGCAGAAATCATAAATCATTTCTCATTGCCCACGTAGGGGAAAATATAGTAATTGTTGGAGTGTGTTCTAAAACAAGCAACGAATAGGGGGAGACAGAACAGAGAGACCAAAAAAAAAATCAATCATGTGATGCTCTCACATAACAATATCTAGAGCCTTGTCTGTTTTTTGCCCCTTCAAGTTCTAGAATAAAAGATTGAAGAAAAATTTAAAATGAGACCCCAAGTTAGTACATCCGAGGAAGGGAATAGTTAGATCAGCTGGTCGGATCCGTTTAAGTCATCTGAAAATGAGTCAATAGCATAAACGTTGAGTCCTCTAGTCCGTCCAGGCGCACCTCCTTTGAGTGTGGACAGATCCAACACAATCCTGCTCAGCATACATATCCATGTAAATAAGTTGAACAAACTCCTTGTTAGATATTTAATCAAGCAAATAAGAAGAAACTTACAAGTTCTTTGATGCTGCTTTCAGTTCTGGACTTCCGCACTTAATGAAGATTTTCTGAGCAATTTTTGATATTGATATGTCCGTAGGAAGATCAACCCATTTGGGCGCTGAATTGACATCTAAAAGAAACAAATCCCATTTTAGGGTATACCGAAGCAAGGGAATACGAGTCACAAAAGGCAGAAGTGCTTGAGGGACTTCTTACACGATGTAGGGGAAGCAGTGACATTCCCATCAAGTCCCGAGAGTTTCTATAGCAGATGACAGTTGTCAATCAGCATATGAAAGCATAGAGAAGTAAAATCATTCACTGGGCACAGAGGAAAAAACAACCTCGCTTAAAGCATTCTGACAGTTACCTTAAGACTTTCATAACACTCTTCAAGGTTATCATTATACAACATATGATCAAAGATCTTCGATGATTGCCCTTGCTCAATCTCTGCTTGAGCATTTCGTAGACGCTTCAGGATCTGTTCCTCTGTCTCTGTTCCCCTGTTTACAGTATTCAAGTTGGAACCAGGACGGTGGAAATTAATTATAAAAGATACCTAAATGAACATCTCTAAGTTACCTTGCACGGAGGCGCTTCTCTAGTTCCTTCATTGATGGTGGACAGACAAAGATGAATAAAGCTTCAAGAGAACTAGCCCTCACAGACCTTGCCCCTTGAACATCGATGTCTAGAATGCATCTCTACATTGAAACCAGATAAAGCATTTCAATCTGCAGAGACTCGCTTTCATTCTACTAGGGAAGGAATGCTTGCTTGAGAGTGCAATTTAAAATGCTCCTATAAGCATCCAATTAAAAAAAATAAAAACAAAAATCAATTTCGTCTCATGATAAAGCCAAATTTGGATCACCTGACATGTGAATCCAAAAAGATCAAGCCCTTTCCAAGCTCGTATTATATAAATTAGCAATATCAATACATAATATAGTTTCAAACAATCACCATGGTGAAACTACGTCATTAAGTACCAAAATAGTTTCTTCCAGATAATAGATCAACTTCACCACATATGTGCATAAAGACCCCACAAACTGCAAGTTTATTGGCATTTCTTTAGGTTTAGGCTGATAAATTTGTATGCAAATTCCCATTTATTGCTAACCAACCAAAAGGCTCGTTTTCCATTCATGAACAAAGCAAATAATTCTATGGAAGTTGTTAATATAACTGCTATCTTCCTCACTTGTGACTTCTGAGTAAAAAGTTTTCCCAGAACAAGAATACTCAATATATTTGCTTACTATGGTCGGAAAATAACAAATGGTTCTGCCGTTTAGGGTCTTGTACGAAACTTCAATCGGAAAGGCATGCATGTTGCCCGCGTATGACGATCTTAGCATCAGGGGTAATCATATTTTTGGAACTGAAGCAGTCAGATATTTACCTTTCCAGAATCTGCTACCACTTCAACAGCTTCAACACTAGTTCCATAGAGATTTCCATGAACAGAAGCAAACTCGAGAAACTTGCCATCTTTTATCTCCTTCTCCATAGCACTTCGCTCTGTGAAATGGTAATGAACTCCATCCTTCTCCATGCCCCTTGGAGCCCGGGTGGTGTGGCTCACCGAGAATCCAAACATACATGGGAATTCCTTCATGAGCATGGATATTAATGTACCTTTACCAACTCCAGAAGGACCACTAATAACAACTGGCTTCTCAGCGATGCCTCTCACACCCTTACTCCAAGCAACAACCTCAGTCCCCAATAATTTTCTCTGTTCCCTAACATATCGGGTGTCCACCTAACAACATAAAAAAAAATCAAACACCATCAGGAACAAAATGATCTCACATGGCCTATGACTTCAAACGCAACTAGAAAGAAGAACAATATGATTCCAATGTTAGGGTTTCCAAATGAACTCCTTCACAAACCAACCTCGAGAAACCAAAAGCATTCATCTGGGGTAGAACCTTTCTTAATAATCAATATTCGATCCTCATTTAAAAGTATTGCTGAATGGCCTTTACATGGCTGAGGTTTGGTTCCCAGCACAATAGGATTCACCCTGCAAATTGTTTCCGAAGTTAGTAACAACACCTGAATGAAGCAACTCTTAAGTCTAGAACGATAAACTCACAATTCGCCTCTAGTCTGGTCAAAAAGCTTAACTCCAATAGAGGATGTCGATTCTTCATCAGATCCACCAATCAGATACTGTATAAACGGATACTTATTAAGTGAATCACTGAAGCACAAAAAGCAACACTATAGGAGATCGTATATGAATTGGATAATCATACTGCTTTATTGCCAAGGACTGTGGCTGTTGCACAGCCCTTGGATTTTACATCAAACCCACTTGGAAATCCCGTCTGCAGATCATCAACAAGGAAAGCTGGGGCTTCACCCTAATGGCCACAAGAAAATACAGATCAAAATTACGGGAATGTAAACTCTTTGATCCACGTATAGATATCATTGTCTAATTGCATTCCTTGTGAAAGCTCGCATTTTCCCACTAAAATTCAAACAAAAATGATCCAACAGTAAAATAAAAGTGATAGCTCACCATGGGAGAGATCATTGCCTCCAATTCTATGTTCAACCTGCCCAGTATGCATAGAAGACTGTGAGAATATATCCATATTTTCTGGATCTAGCAACATACGTGGCGCTCTAGCGTGATAGTGATAAGAGGCAGAAACTCCATTGAAGAAATCAAATACTATATATTGGCAAAAATCCCAGCTTGAAGCCCATAAAAACAAAAGCAGACTCCAGAAAATTAGACACGGATGCCCATCTAAGGGTTCGAATGCAATACAGCAATACCCACACAAAAAATGTATAGAATCCAATAGATGCCATTGAAAAACACCCGTGCTAGTTTTATCAGAAATAAAAAAAAAAAAAAAAAAATATAAGGATCAAAGGACCGACTTCAGCTAAACAGAGTTAACAATGCATTGGGAGAAGAGAAAAACAACCGAAATAAATCAAACAGATTGAGAACCCTGTACCTCTGAATAAGCAGCAATCTCTCAATCGAAAAATCAAAGCTTATTTTCTGGAGCAGATGTGAGAGAGGATTTTTATGTGGGCGAGTGCTCTTTTTCAACGAAGTCTCTCAACGGTTTCAAATCAGAAAAAACTTAGGATGGGGAAATTCACATGGCCGGTTGAAGAAGTTGCAAGAAAAGCCGGGACTCGGTCTCATATTTGTAGGAGAGAGAGTCCCAGAGAGAGAGAGTGGTGGCTCTTTGGTAACATTCAATTCACGAAACAACAAGAACGTTTTCTTTGTGACTGAGGTGCGTACGAAGTTTCTTCCTTTCTTTCTTTTTTCATTTAGGGGAAAATATATTTTCTCCACAAATTATATTAGATTTTACATTTTATACTTTAAACTATTAATTTTGATAATGGCACATTCTAACTACCAATTTTTAATACTATGCACTCTATATCAAATTTGTAGACTAAAATGGTGATAATACTCTTGACTCATTTCGCATATATTAAAGATATTGTTGTTAATTCATTAATTTATTAAGGGTATTATTATCAAATAGAGGGTGTAAAATGTTTAATATTAATAATTTGAGGGTGTAATGTGTCAAAGTTAGTAGTTTATGTTGTAAAGTGTCTAACATTAATAATTTGAGAGTACAATATCTTAAATATGGTAATTTGAGGTGCTGTCACTATACCGAAATACAATATCTTATTTTTCCCTTTCAATTTTTTAGCTACTGTTTTCGAAAATTTCGCTTTTTTATCTCCATTTATCTTCCTACTTTTTTGGGTTAATTCTGTTACTTATCCCGGCCCCCGCAGTTTTTTCTTTTCTCTCTTTTCCTCTTTGGGTGAAACGTCCCACTTTTGGTTTCCTGCAGTGGAAGATATCCTTCCTCACCGACAAACCTTAGGTCAATTGGGCACTAACCTTTTTATTCTTATTCCATGGAATTCATTGTCATCTGATTTTTTTTCGAGAGTGAATTTAACTGGACCAAGAAAAAAGTGCTCGTAGGAAGAAAGAATGCGCAAGCTGGCCTCCTTTGGGAAATTACAGAAATTGTTGCATGAAGGTGACATTAAGGAGACAGGTTGAGTTTGCTAACAAAATTTTACAAAATTTACAACAACTTACAATAAAATACTATAATATAATCTCTCTCTCCCATCAAATCATAACTTTTCACTGCAAAAAATATAAAAAATTACATCTTTTTTCACTTTTTCACTAAACCCAATAACAAAAATTTTAAAACACAAACATAATCGTACTAATTGGATTCCGTGACGAAAGATGATTGATGTGAAGCTTCTTATATGTATTTCAGCCCCTTGACTTGGATTCCGTGAGCATGTTGGTGTTGTAAAAATTGTAGTATCTAGTAAAATTGTGAATATTTAGGTAAAATAGTGTTTTATAGGTGTTTGTGTAAATGATAAAGAGAGATAATTTGATATAATTATTTAATAAAAAATATTAGAATTAGGTGAAAGTATAGAGGGAAAATTTGTTATAATTTTTTTTTGAAAATGTATTGAAGTTTGTGTAAAAAGTTGTTGGAGATTGTGTTAAATGTATTGATGTTTGTATTTGAATTCTTAAGATGTTCGGTGATAATTTTGTAAATGAATTTGAATCCTAGAAAAAAGTTGAAAACGAATATTACCCAGCTTCCCTACCTCAAAAGACAAAAGGAGAAAAATAAGGAAAATAATTTTTTATCTAGAGGAATGTTAGGTTTGTAAAAAATTATAAGATTTTTAAAATTTTGATATAATTGTAAATATTAATATAGATTAGAGTTTTATAAGTTTTTGAGTAAAAGTTGGTGAAATTTTTTAAAGATATTTAATTGTTGTTAGAGTTATTAAAAAAAATAGAGAGATGATTTGATTTAATTGTTTAATAAAATAATATTGAAGTTAGATGAAAAGGTATAGAAAGAATTTTTTTATAATTTTTTTAAAAATATATTAGAATTTTTTTATAAAAAATTATTAGAGATTGTATAAAAATTATTAGTGTTTGTATAAACAAATTTAAAATTTAAAATGTTCATTTTATAAACCGACGGTTATGTTTGGTTTAGTTCTCAAAACAGTTTTTGTTTTTGTGTCTTTTTGGAAGTAGTGTAGATTCTCTTGGGATTGGTGAAAAGTTAGTTAAAAATTGTTGGAATTTGTAAAAAAGTTATTGATATTAGTGAAAATGTATTGAAATTGATGAAAAAATGAGTGATAAGTTTTTGAAATTTTTTTAAAAAATTAAACAAACATAGCCGACGTTTCCTCGTTGGTTTCAACGCTTTTCTTAAAAAATTGTCTTTTTTGGGTTTTTCCATACCGTATGACACTGGATTATTTGCACCTGTATGAGCCTTACTGTAGTCCGTCGGTTCTGCTCGCAATCATGAGAGGAGATAAAAAGGGAGGCAGTAACCCATACCAATGCTTAGAAAACAGACAGCACTTCGATTCCCATCTTACGTTTGATCCGATGCTTCCTTTCCTTTATAGACTCGACCACATTGATACATCGTTCATCAGCCAATCCTTTAAGCTACAACCTACCTGCGCTTGGTATCAAACTTTGTATAAATATTGTGGGGTCGGCCGGGCCTCTCTATTGTCTTCCGACTGACCAAACTCCAGAAGAAAGAGTGAAGTCATGGACGACGACTTCGATCGGTTAATATCTAATCAATTTCCGAAATGCAAAGGAAGCTGCCCCAAGTCGGCGGGCGTTGTCAATGTGAGGTGGACCATATAGTCGTTCAAAGATGTTGAAATGCCAAATCCTGCTTTTCCCAGTCAAATTACTTGCTTGAACGTGCCTTACTGCCTTGCAGTCGCCTGGAGATTTTGTTGGAAACGCACTTTTGGCCAGCGGGATGTTGAATGCCCAAACCCTCTTTCGTGTATTAAATTGATGTTTGGCTGTCAAATATTTGACTTAATAAATAATTTTAAAATAATATATATTTTTATTAAATCATCTTATTTTATTAAAATAAATATATAAAATTTATTCAAATAATCTATCTTTTCACTTTTTCATGTATTTTCGCACATCAAAATTTCTAAACCTATAAAATTAATAACTTGGTTTTGTACCCGGTTACTTCTATCTTTCTTTTTTGTAAATAATTTTGTCATCAATTTTACAATTTAACTTATGAAGCATTAAAGTTGACTATATAAAATCAGATGGAAAAAATATTTTAATACGTCTTATATCTATCGACAAAAATAAAATAAAATTTCATAACTTTTAATTTATTTTTTTACGTCCATAAATTTTCAAATATATCAATCCTCACTTTACTATAAAAAATGACCGTAAGACAAAATTATTAAAATTATTACGAATAATAATAAAATAATACTTTTAAATAAAAATTCACTACACTTTTAATTTGTTTTTTAGATAATTATTTCCATCAATTTATTACATTTTCTGTTTGATTGAACGGTGAAATTGAATCGAGAGGAACGATTGACGTTTGTAAAATTTATAGTGTAAAATAGGGTTAAATATATTTTGGCACCCAACTATTGGGGTTCTGACATTTTATATTATAAATTATTAATTTCGTTATATTTCGTCCATCAACTATCTATCGTTTACACTTTACACCATCTACTGTTAATTTGAACGATAATTGTTATTTTTGATTTAGTGAAATGACGGTTTTACTCTTATATTTTTTTATAATTATAGTAATTTTTATCCATATTAACGGTATAGAATATAAAGTATGAACGGTTGATAATTAAAGGATGAAATATAACGAAATTGATAATTTAGTATAGAGAGTGTCATAACTTCAAAAATAAGGGAGGATTTTTCTTGAAATGAAAAATTATGGAATCTAATGTTCGTGTATATGTGACATGTTTCCAATAAATAATAATTTTCATCTGCCGAAAGAGGAGATGCCCTAGGCATAGGTTAGTTTTTTTTTTCTAAGCTCGGCATAGGTTATTTGTTATAGAAACGTAGAGTGGTCATTGAGTCTCGATACAACGATCTCAGTCCTCGGTGATTAGCAAAAAAAAATTAAAAGAGAATCCAGCCTCTAGGCAATAGATTTTCTTCAGTGCCATTTGCCATTTGCCATTTGCGGACCCCGCCATTGGCTTATTGCTCGAGAGCCAAATGGTCCCAAAACAACCTTTTTAAGTAATTCCGCATAAGTTTGATCGAATTTTGTTATGGCCTCGGTCCATTTCTAGTAAGAGCACGAAGCACGAAGCATAAGAAACGTAATCTTTGATCTCGTCACTCCGAGAGAATAGCACACTTTCTAGAAGAATGAATGATCTGACACTTTTTATGAGATCCAATAAGCAACAAGCTAGGCGGCGTGACCCGCAGCCAGCCGCCCCCCCCCCCCCCCCCCGCCTTTTTTACAAAGTGGCTTCATATTTATATATATTATTGATATTTAGTTACAGATTTATCTATAAAGTTATAGATTTATCTATAATTCTTAACTTTTAGTTACTGATTTATCTATTTCACTAATAATTTATTTACTGATTTATCTAAAATTATTGAATTTTAGTTACAGATTTCTCAATTATTTAAATTGGATTTTTTATTGCGTAAGTGATTACAGAACACTGCAAGTCTCTCAAAAGTATCTTCAGTTTACCATAACCTCTGATTTCATCCCATGTTATGAGGAACTCGCCACTCCTGCTCTTGTATTTCCTACACTACATATGCTGCCTTTTCATTTTAGCTAGTGGGAAATTATCCACTGCATATTGTGGGCAAAAAAGCTACCTTATTGGGCCAGCCTAGCACAACTTGGGTGCATATCACCAAGCATTAATTTTAACCAGCTGTTGGAAAAGTGACCTGAAAAATCATGCTTTGAATGAGAGGCTAATGATCTCTTGATTAGGAAATATTAAACTTCGAAATATAAGAAAATTACCATCAGAAGCCTCCTCCTATACGTTATGTGCGCCGACAGTAACAAACAAAAAGAGGAAGCCCCACTAGCCCCTCTAGCCAGAGAAAAGAAAGGAACAAAAAGTAGCATGTAATTGAGATTTGATCAATACTTAGAAAAAAAAAAAAATTGAGATTTGATCAATATTGATTAAAGATTTCCTCCCGCATTTGATAAAAAGCATCTAGACATACTCTTTGCAATTGTCATATTCGTGAGGGTGACATTTACACAACTTGGAAAAGCGTCCTAGAACCACGTGCTTGCATGGAAGGCCACCGCTTGCCCTTTTCGGATGCCGACTTTGACGAGGATTGTGCATTTGTAGGCAGTGTGAGGGTCCATGTCCGCTAGAAAATAACAACTTTCTAAAGCAAAGGTATGAAAATTTGCGAGTTGTCGGGATTCCTCGATTGCTAGGATCAGGGCCGGCTCAATGAAAATAGAGGCTAAAGCATAGATTAAAAGTGAGCCCTTTTTATTTTTGAATATAATAACAAATATATTTTAAACAGATACTTATTTTAAAATGCTCTTGTATAAAAAATAAAAAAATATATATTTTAAACAGATACTTACGTTAAAATGCTTTTGTATTGTATGTGATAAAAATTAAATAAGTTTTTTTCACAAAATAGAACTACCCATGAATTTTGAGCATAAACACTTTTTGAGGCCTTTATACAAAAAATTATTTCACAAGATAAATATTTATATATGAGATATATTTTTGTTTCCCTAGACTTCACTCTTACTTGAGCCTTTTTTTCTCCTAATCAAACAACTTAGGACCTTGCTTGGAGGTAGGGGTCTTAGGCAGCCGCCCAAGCTGCCTACCCCTTCAGCCGACCCTGGCTAGGATCCAAAAGATTCGAGGGTTTGTTTTATGGGTCAGGGATTTTGAAAAAGGAAATCTGGAAGACTTTGTTCTTCGCAAAGAACAAAAATAATACGAATTTTTGAATATCCTGATCCATTAGTTTAACTTTAGCCATATGTTCGTAGAAGAATTTATCCTAAAGTTCACTTTAATGGACGAATTATTTGAATGGGTCACCGGATTTTCAGGGACGAACTTTTAAAGTTACATAATTTTGTTATAGATTCTCGGCGCATCTCTTGGGGTCGTTTCTGTTTGGTCGCAGGTAGCAAGTACCTGTGCAAGACGTACGCTTGGGGTCGTTTCTGTTTGGACTTTGGACCGGCCTTTTTATTTCAACGGTCGAGTGCCACAGCTAGCTTCTTTTTTGGGGCTATCTGTCACCATTATCTTCCGTTTGCTTTGGTCAGGTGATGAAAACTAGGAACGAACTTCCATTTTTGGGTCATGCGCTGATGCGCTTACCGTTAATTAACGTCTCGAGAGACAAGAAAAAAGAAATAATAAAATAACTAAAAATCAAGCTCTCTGCTGAACTTCACGTAAGGGTCTAGAATGCAGGGCTGGACCAAGTTTGGGCCTAAATGAATCAAGCTGTGGGTTGATTATTGTGCTAGCAGTTAGACAAATGGCCCAAAACCAAGTTTGAGTTCTCTTTAACCTTGCACCGCATGGAGGGATAGACTATGGCTGTGTTTGTCAACCTAATAATTTCTAACATTTTATCTCTCTCCTAATAAAATACTCCAATATAATCTCCCTCTCTCCCATAAAAAAATATAAAAAAGTACAAAAACTATAAAAAATTACCTCTCTCTTCACCTTTTCACTAAACACAATACCAACACATATTCTCATACCCAACATTTTACAACACAAACACAACCTATATTTGTTTAGGTTATGTTTGGTTTAGATCTCAAAACAGTTTTTGTTTTTTGTTTTTTTTAGTATATATTCTCTTGGGATTGGTGAAAAGTGTGTTAAAAATTGTTGGAATTTGTAAAAAGTTATTGGGATTGTTGAAAAGGTATTGAAATTGATGAAAAAACTATTGAGATTGGTGAAAAGGTATAGGAATTTATAAAAAAGTGAGTGAGAAGTTTTTGAAAATTTTTTGAGATATGAAACAAACATTTTAATGTCTCAAAACGTTTTCAAAATATTTTCTACTCACTTTTTCATCAATTTCAATACTTTTTCACTCATCTCAATAACTTTTTACAAGTTCTAACAACTTTTAACACACTTTTTACCAATTCCAAGAGAATATACACTACTTTAAAAAAATAAAAAACACAAAAGCATATCTCAAGACCTAAACCAGACATAGCCGTAATATTTCAGAGCTTGTCCCTCTGAAAAGGCCGAGTTGAATCTCAATGGGACAACCAAATAGCTAAAAGAGTCCAGAGTAGCCAAGTTCAGTCCAAAAATTGTTCTGGGCCATCCTTATGCAACAACCTCATAGTCTAATAGTTATTTTAATTGGTTGTCATGGCTATATTTTGTCACGTAACTCTGTTCGTTTCGGTGGGAAAGAGACTGCACACATTCCATCCACGTTTTAAACATAAAAAAAGGCGTACGAGATGTTTGATCAAAAGCTTGAGAGCTAATTTGTTGATGTATGATGCTTTAATTTTATGACGTCGTCAATTCCATTCTCTTGGTTGTTTGTTTTGGTTGTCGATTTGGCTCTTTTAATATACTAATCTAAATTCGAAATGAAAGAAACCAATACGTAATTGTTAATGTTGCATTTGACATTTTTTTTCCTGATCCAACCACACCCATCAACAGGTCACGCTCGCTCTGCTCACCCAAGTTCTAGAATCCAATCAAGTCGCAGACACCTGTTCCAAACATTGTCACTTAAAGTTGGTGCCACTTGTACATTCCACCTCCACGTCTTATACTTCTGTTACATTCAGGAGTGAGGAGTTAGCTCCAAATGCCATCGTTTGATTGTACTCCAAAATCCTATCAATAAAATGAGATAAAATAGTTAATTGTGGACAATTCAAAACCGCGTAGCATTAGTCTAATTATATTCAGTATTCTCCTTTATTTGAATAATTCAAGATTATCGGGCCCAGTGTATTCATTAGTTTATCACGTGAGTCGTGACATGTGGGCATTTTTGTGCAGAATAGTAGAAAGAAGGCGATTAAGGTAGCTAACAGTGGCGGATGTAGGGGCGGCTACGTACATTCCACCCATTGCACCGCCAAAAAAAGGCCTGAACTTGTGGGGGCCCGGTCTCCATAGGCTAAGGCCAACTCAATTTTTTTTCTTTTCTTCTTTCTCTTTCTTCAGTTCTTATTCTTCGGATTCAGCGTTTCCCTTCTTATTTGTTTGTGTGCGTGAGTGACAAAGAACTAGATAGGGAAGTGGTGATAAAACAAAACGAAAGAAAATGGGGAGGGGGAAGGCTGGCGTGGAAGAAGGAAAGAGGTGTTGGGGAGGAAAAGACAACTCTACCATAACCTTGTTAGTAACGACTATCTCTATTGGTCAAGTCATGCGGCAACTCTCTTCTTTTTTGTCACTTGATTCTTCCACTATACCGAATCTCTTTCCTTCAATTTTTCCTTCACTTTGTCACTTCATAGAATTCACGTTTGATTCCCTTTTGATTATCTCAATCAAACATACACTTTTCAAAAATCAAAACCCTTAACTCAAATTCTTCTGAATATTGCAATTTAGGTGGAATTACAAACGAATTGTCACAAACCTTACAACGAAAAAATCAAGACATTGTTAATGTTATGAGTTTAGTTGTAGTTGTGAAGAAACAATTTGCAAGAAATGAGAGATATAGAATGAGATAGATTTTTAGAAGAAGTCAAAACTTTTTGAAAGATGATTATTTGATACTTAAAAATCAGCTTAATACCTATATTAGAGACGTAAGAAGAAATTATGTTTTTTTAAGCTTCAAGATTTTGGAAGTCTTGCTATGAAGATGGTTGATACCAAAAGAATACTCTATTTTTATTAGTTTATCGACTTATTGAGTTGACATTGGTCTTACCAGTTGCGACTGCAACTGTTGAAAGAGTATTTTTGAGATCATCAATAGTGATTTGCGTAATAGGATAAGAGATGTCTGAATAAATGATTGCATAATAGTATACATCGATCAATAAATTTTTAAAACTATTGAGAACGAATCCAATTTGCAATATTGTCAGAAGATGCAAAAATATGTGACGCAATTGCCACCTCCTAGTCCTAGTACATAGTACAGTACGTGTATTCTAATATTTTTAATGTTTTTAATCTTTAATTTTTGACATTGTAACTCTAAGTCATTTTTTTGCATTACGAAGGCAAAAATTTTATTATCATCTTGAGTTTAAAGTTGAACCCCATAAATTTTGATCTGAATCCACTGGTAGCTATAATTTATTTTAGAGAGTTTGATTCGTAGATCTTGAAAACCTAAAGATGCATATTAGTGGTACCGTACACGTGTCCATAACCAGATTGTATTACGTCAGCACTTGCATGGAAGGAAACATATCTAGCTTCTCCGATGAGGCCGTTGTCATAGTGGAACCGTACACGTGGCCATAAGTATTACGTCAGCACTTGCATGGAGTAAACATACGTAGCTTCTCCTATGGGGGCTGTCAGCGTGTTGATCTCTACCACGTGTTGTCCATCAACAGGAACCTGATTGCTACAGTGCGATGCGTGTGCTAATGTTTGTGGAACCCCCTAAATTAAAATCCTTCAGCCGACGCTTGAAAAAATCCGTTGGAGAATTTAATATTTAGGAATAAGAGGGACTTTTGCGTTGCTGCACCTCAATCTAATCTATTTCAATTTTCAGCATATAACGTTCTGTAATTCTACCAAAGCCCAACTCTTCTGGATTCTCTTACATGACGGCCTACTCTCCTCTTATAAATATATATGTCGAAATCTAATTCAAACAATAGCCTAATTAAGGTACCGTTCAATTGAAGGTGTCTCTACTCGATTAATTAGATGGATGTCATTTCGTTTTCTCTAGTACTTTCTATATTTTGTCCAATTACCCTCATGCTATATATATATTTTATGCCAAATGGAGTTCACGTCAGTAGAATGCCATTTTCCTATATTTACATTATTGTCCTAAAAATTAATAATGTGAGAACCGAGTATTAAAAAAACATGCCATGCTCGAATTCGAACCCAAGCACATAGGGTATGATGGAAAGAGCAGCTGGACCACTGAGGCGCGTGTGCACACTTCTATTTTATAGTGAAACTTTATTTTATTTAAACTTGTTTTGTTGGATTTGAATTTTTAAATGAAACATTGCGTTTAGATCATCTTCTTCCCCAAACTTTAGAATCTAGATTTTTTCTGCCCCAGTCGACGTTTTCAACCTTCCAGATTCTCTCTCATCAATTGTCTTTCTCTCTCTCTCTTCATTTTCTCACCCGTTACACCTCTTTTTGCCTAGATTTCGAATCCTATTCAACTCCTTTGCAAATATCTCGAAGATTCTTCATAAATAATATGACTTATCATGTGTTATGGGAGATTTCGAAAGGACATTAGTTTCAAGATTGTGCAATGAAGTTTTTGGCCAAATCTTGGGTTCTCCTCACCTATAAAAGGTGGAGCTCGTTCAGAGGTCAAACACACCTTTCAATTTTGACATCAGTCATTTTCGAGATCTAGCTCTCTCTCTCTCCCTCTCTAGGTCAATTCAGTCATTGTTGAGTTTCTCGGTTTTCTTCTGTTCTTTTGGGTAGATGCAATACGTGGATTTTAGAACGGTTCAATTATCGAAGCAAATCAGGTAAGGGGAGCTACTATACTGTTTTTCTTCAAAATGACGAACAAGTTTTCATAAAAGGATTTTGTGGAAAATATTTTATTGCAAGTTTATGTTATCCTGAAAACAAATGTGAAATTTTAAAAGACATATTGAGATTGTTTATATGACTGTTCTGAATTATTTCTCAAAGATTTTGTATTCTGCTGAACATCATTTCTGATTTTGAACCTGAATTTTGATATTATATATTATACTATTTTCAAACCCCAAGGCGATATTCTGATTACTGATTACTACTGCTGTTGGTACTAACTTACTGATTAATGAGTGCACTCATTCTTCGAATTGGTTTCTGTGTGAGTTTCTCCCCAGTGCACACTTAGCGTACATGACTAAGTCTTAGTAGGGCAAACTCCACTTACTGTTGGCTTAATTCGGTTTGGCCGCCGGTTAAGTCGTTGCACAACCCTGCCACAGAGGTCAATGTGACTTACTGTTGATGCCAAAGGGGAATTTCTGATAAAGCTATTATATTTTCTTTATTTTGGCTCAAAGAAAAGAATATATATTTTTATTCTCTGCTTACTGAGTTGTCGAACTCACTCCGTTTTATTTTCTTATTTTCAGAGATTGCTCAAAGATGAACCTAGAGAGCATGTGGGCGGGATAGATGAGAGCATCATTATAAATTTTAATTTGTTCAAGTTTATGTTTTGAAACAATATGTTATATTCTGTTTTGTTTCGAATAAATGCGATAAATGTCTTTTATTTATTTATACTGATTTTTGAGGCGTGACAAATAATTAAGTTGACTGACCAAAAGAAAAACGGTAAACATCCTTAAGTAGACGTGGGTGGTACCTAAAAATTTATGAAAGAAGGGGGTAGTACTCCAACTCTACCTTATTGCAGAAGAATCAGCAAACAAGCTGTATCTCAAGGTAAATTAATTATCAGGGTGGAGGTAATTCTTTTAGAATTGGGCATTTCATTTTGCAGCGTAAATATAGTATACCTGCCGACATCTCGGCAAATTTTCAGCTCAATAAATTGATCAATAAAAAAAATATTCGTTAATAGTGCATGCCACTAAATTGTATGAGAGATATGATAATTAATTAATTATCATGGAAAATCATCAAATAATCTACTAAAGGAAACCCATTGGAGTAAGTGATCGAGGTGAAGATCAGCTATATATGCATAATATTAAGATGGGCATAGGAGATCATGCATGTCTAAATTCTAAAACGTGCTTAGTGCACTTCAAACAAGGGTACCGACTCTGCCGCACTAATGATAAAAGTTGGTTGGATTCAACCTCAAGTACTGGAATATATAGCTAGTTGGGGTTCAAGGATTGGTTAAAAGCTTAATTAATTCCATCTATTTATTAATAATGCTAAAGGATATAACAAGAGTCCAAACCGCACCGATCCTACTGATACACGTATCTCAATTATTGATACTAGGACCCAGCTCGTGTGGTCACCATCCTAGAAACAACACCTAATCTGATCGGAAGGGAATGCCGACTATATATGCAAATTATTAAGGGGTCGACTGTCGAGTGACCAGGGTGCATTTAAAAAAGGGTAATAGAAGAAAAAGGTGAAAAAAAAGTGATCGAAATATATTCGAAATTCGAGTACCTTTTTTTTTTCCATTTATTGCCTCGAGTGTAGGCTTGCTATTTATTAATTAACATGCTTCCCTTTCCCTTACGTTTTACGGCTTCAGTCCAACCAGAGGACCCCTGTTGAATTCTCTTCAATATATGTGTGTGGTTCATATTTCTCTTCCACATTCATGAGACCATAAACCACATATAGACTAATACTTAAACTGCTTAATATTTCTCTTCCACCAGTTTGCTTCTACTTCCTTGGCGTCTAATTTCTTCTTCCATAGAACCCGAATAAACTAACAGATTTTTCCCTATGTTGAATGATCAGAGGGCTACCACCAGCCATGGAGAAGACAATCAGGAAGACGAACAAATCCGGGAAATCTACGCTCTGACCCCACCTCACCCACCTCCGATGAACCGTGGCCATCGAAGAGAAGTTTGGGAAACTATCAGCCATAGATCGTCTTCTATGTCAGTGGCAAGTGAAGGTGCTTCAAGTGAAAACTTCACCAGCATGAGCAGGGAATTCAGTGCCTTAGTGCTTGCAGGGTCGACTATTGATGATAATAGCAGTAATGATCGTCTTCATCATGAAGGCACAAACAATGTGAACAACAACTTTGCAAGGATTGGAGAGGACGATATGCTGGAGGAGGAGACGAACCCATTGGCTATCGTACCGGATAACCAATTATCTCTGGACCCGGTTCCATCCCCTAGACGAGGGCCTCCTGTAGGTGGGTCCTCGCCCATAACTGGTCAAGGTGAGATTTCAGTGCAAAGAGTGAAGAAAGAGGAGGTGGAGACGAAGATATCGGCATGGCAGAACGCGAAGATTGCAAAGATCAATAATAGGTTTAAGAGAGAGGATGCGATTATTAACGGCTGGGAAAGTGAAGAGGTTCAAAAAGCGACATCATGGATGAAGAAAGTTGAGGTGCGTAAATTTTTCACTCTGCTGCACGTTTATTTGTCCGTTATTATGAAACCTGCTTCTGTTCCTATGTTTGGTTGAAATAATGGAAATCGTTGTCAGGTGTACTGTCGCGTTTTCACGCAAGTAATTTTCGGTTTCAGATCATGATATATCGACTTACTCTTAGGACTAGATAAAAGGCTTTCCATGTTTGTATGCATCATCGAGCATGCAGAAAGAAGATTTTTTTACCTCTTTAAGACTTCAGACAAATTCGATCAAGCTTACCAAACTTACCGTTCTCTGCCTGCTGGTGCGCATCATGGGGTAACAAAGTCAGTTTGCAGTAAGTTTTAGAAAACCTGTATGAGCAATTTGCGCCCTCCCTGAATATTATATATAAAGTGCCTATCGGGAAAGTTTTGCGTAGCTTCTATTGTTCAGTTGCACGTTATACGTTTAGGGGCATTCATGGAGAGTTTGAACTTCTATAAATATGGCAATAGGCCTTGAGTTTTTGCTTCCTCTAATTTGTTGGACTAAACTAGAGTTGTTGTTGGCTTGACTTCATAAAATATTGCTCTGTTTTGACGTATCGAAAAGACAAAAAAATTGGGAAAAGGCATCTTCGGCATACTGCCAGTTTAGGACTGAAATATGGAGTTCTAGAATCTCAAGAATTGTTCTCATCTCGTAGTTGAGCTTTTATTATTCTGTTCGTCTCTAAAAGCTACTTCATCGATTTCAAGTCAACTTCTTATGTACCGTCCAGTACTAATACAACCTTGACTTGATTTTCAACTTCGCTTTTTGTGTCGGTCTGAGGTACTATATGTGTTGGGTTAATTCCTTCTGTGGGAAGGAAATTGGGTTAATTCCTTCTATGGGAAGGAAATCTCAATTATAAGTCTTTTAATAAGGTCCAAAGTCTATTGGGATTTTAGTGTTATGTGGTATCGAGCCTTCTCAATCTTAAAATTAGCTCAAGAGATAAGATTTTCCCTCACACTTATAAACTGACCATCAACCCTTTCACAACCGATGTAGGACTAATCCTAACAATTTTTCACTCACACATTGGGCCCTGGGTTGGGAGGAGACAAACTGTTTCTTCCATAGACTTTTGGGTCTAAGACTTGTTGGTAAACCTGGACTCTGATACTATTGTTGGGTGATCTTTGGCCTTCTCAACCCCAAAAGCTAGTTCAAGAGGTGAAGTTTTCCCTCACACTTACAAACTGATCACCAATTTTTTTTCTCACACAGAGAAAGTTTTTCACGTAAAATTGCTTGTGTTGTTTTGGTTTGGTTTAATTAATTATCTTGAGATTATTTTCAGTAGATATAATTGTTAAGATTGCCCTCTATTTGCTTGTATCTAGAGAGAAGAATTATTCCGTTATTTGTTTGTCATTATCTCTCTCAACAAAGTGGTATCAGAGTTCATGTTTACTAACAAGTCTCGGACCCAAAAGTCCATGAGAGAAACAAGTTGTTTCCTCCCAACCCAGGGCCCGATGTATGAGAGAGAGATTGTTGGAGTTAGTCACACATCAGTTGTAAAATGAGTTGATGATCAGTTTATAAGTGTGAGATAAAATTTTATTTCTTGAGTTAGCTTTTGAGGTTGAGAAGATCCAAAACCATCCAACTAACATTATGACTTCTACTTTCTTTTTTTAGGGTGTTTAAAATACGTCTCTTCGTTACCATAACCAATTAGTTTCATATTATGCAGAGGAAGCTTGAGGCGAAAAGAGCAAAAGCTCTGGAAAAGATGCAGAACAAGGTGGCAAAAGCGCGCAGAAAAGCAGAAGAGAGAAGAGCATCGGCTGAGGCTAAGAGAGGAACAAAAGTGGCCAGGGTTCTTGAAGTAGCAAACTTGATGAAAGTTGTTGGGCGAGCACCTGCAAAACGGTCCCTCTTCTGAACCCTGCACTGCTTTACCCCTTCCCTTTCCAAGAAGAAGAAAAAGGAGAAAATTGCTATACGCAGGCAATATATAGCTACCCCAAAATTATTAGGGCCCCTTCACCTTTTCGACTGTAGGGTGCCTTATAAGATGGGGCACTGTGGTTTAATTTGGCACCAAAAACGTAAAACTATATAAAAACATTTTGGGTGTTTAATATCCTTTTCTTGAGTGTTTTAAGTGTGTATGAATATTGAGAAGGGCTTGTACGTCAGTGATGGTGGCCGTGAAAAGAAAAAAAAACATCGTGGTCTTGCACAGTAATATTGCTTCTTTGCCATGGCGCTATGGGGAGTTGGCGCTTGATTTCATACTTACCTAAAACGTAGAACATTCAATTTTGCATCTCTTTGGTCCTGAGGGGATGGTCTTTCGTTAGATATAAACTAGTGCATAAGCCTGACGACAGATGGAGCGATATATTGCTTCAACATGCCATCCATGGCTAAGCACCACATAGAGGAATCTCATGCAGCTTGCATGCATGGCGCTCTTACAATATGTTAGAAATAGGTTAAAAATTCATGCATCAGAAATCTATTTGTTCGAAATAATTAGGCTACTTTGTCACTCGTTTATTGTTCCTTTAAATCCCTCTGCTCCAAAAGTTGGAACTCAAATATCTCCGTACCGAATAAGAGAGCAACAACTTGGTTATAGATATGGGTGATGTCTATTCGATATTTCTTCTGAAACGGCCTCTATAGCTGTCGTTTGGATAAAAACTCTCTCATAGAAACTCAATGGGGTATCTGCCATCGGCGAACCATATTATCTTATCTAAAATCATCCCAATTCGTGTAAGAATGCTATGCGCAGCGACAAAAAGTATAAGGAACTTATTCCGAAAGTAGGAATCCACAGTCATTTTAGTGGAGAGGCCGGACGTTGCAAGCCGGAAGTAACGGCGCGCGGAATCAAAATCTTGCTTTCTATCAACCCACGGACGTTGTCATGCGTACTCGATATCCAAACTTTTCCCGCTAATTACGAATCAATATATAATTTCAGCAAGCGAGCATCTATTAGCTAGTCCAGTGAGTTGAACGTGTTAATGGGCATATATAGAAAGCGGTGCATAAGACTTCAGTAGATCACTCTAAATAAATTAATGGGTTTTAATGCATATCATGCCCTTGTGGTATGCGTGAATTGCAAATATATCTCTAAGGTAAAGAAAGTCATTTTCATACCTCTGAGGTAAACATCAAGGTCACAGTATGCCCCTCCGTTGATGTGTCGTTTGAAAGACTAACGGTAAATGTTGACGTGGCAAAATCAGACACGTCAGCACCAATCATATCGCGACACTTGTACAATTTTGAAACAAAAAACAAAAAAAATGCACAGGGATCAGGGTGAGACCCCCGCGGCTCCCCCCTCCCGCCACCACCCCCCACAGGCTCCCTTGCGGTGGTGGCCCCTGCGATAGAGAGCCCAGATCTGGGCTCCCTGTCGCCGGGGTGGGGGTGGGTGGCTGCCAGCCACCCCTGAGCAGGGGAGCTGCGGGGTGGCCGCGGCACGAGCCGCCCCGGCTACGGGGAGCCCAGATCTGGGTTCCCTTCGTCGCGCGGGGGTCTCCCCTAATCCCTGTGCAATTTTTTATTTATTTTTATGACTATGCCATGGACGCTTTAGATTATTTTTTTTTCAAAATTGTACAAGTGTCGCGATATAATTAGTGCTGACATGTCTAATTTTGTCACGTCATCATTAGTCTTTCAAACGACACATCAACGGAGGGACATATTGTGACCTTGATGTTTACCTCAGGGGTATGAAAATGACTTTCTTTTATCTCAAAGATATATTTGCAATTCACGCATACCATAGAAGTATGAGATGCATTTAACCCTAAATTAATCACCAAAAGCAACAAAACAGTCTTACTTAATCCACATTAAATAGGGATAAGAGAAATCGTACTGTTGTCTGAAGCATTTTATTTTCCTTCTTTGACAAAAGGAAGGGCGAAGATGTTGAAGAACTAAAAATCTAATTAAAAGGATCTTGGAAGTCACCTTTGGGCAGTAAAATTTCAAGCTGGAGAGATTAACTGTGTTTTCTTGAACAGATTTTTTAACAAGAGTACTTAAGAGCTGCTCCTCACGTGCATTTTTTATATGCAAGACGGAACATTTAGCAAGGGTTTGGAATCCAAATAAAATCTCGTGCATGATAAGCTCCATGGAAGTTATAACTTCTAATGAGATGTTTGGCAACCGGGGTGATCGTCTATGCCTTGATCATCCCGTAAAACCGGTGCCATGCAGCACTGATGCGCAATAGTTAAGAAAGTAAAAATAAAAGTCAAAGAGAGAACAAGTCTTAAGGCTACCCAAAAGAGAAAAATAGTTATTTGTAACAGTAAAATGCAATTATTATGCATTCATTTCTATATTAATTAACCTCCTAACTAAGAACTTGGACCGTGACTCACTACCACTAGTAGTCAGAATTCAAAGATCTGCCGTACTGTCTAGGCTTGCAATTCTTTTAACCAAGCAAATCATGGAGACCTTACTGTTTCTTTTCCAACTTACACTTTTTTGTTTTGTTTGCCTTTTACGTCTCTTTTTTCTCGCAATCTGACTGATACTTCATTTTCACACTTTTCAGGATTCTAAGTATATTGAAATTATTATTATCGAACATATTCAGAATTCAAATATAAACACCAATATATTTTATACAATCTTTAACAATTTTTTAATTTTTTATTCAACATAAATTTTCTCTCTCTATATTTTTTCACATAACTCCAATATTTTTTATTAAACAATTACATCAAATCATTTCTCTCTCCACTTTACATAAACATCAATAAAATACTATTCAACATAAATATTCACAACCTCTCTGAAATCCTACATTTTTAAAAAGAACATAACCCAACTTTTTTGGTATTGTTTCTCATGGGCTTAATTGCCATTTATTGGAGCTCACAAACAAACTTTGCAAGAGTGGCCGCTCGTAATAGGCCTTCTGGGTACGGCCCATAGTATTTCATGCAAACAATCTCGAAGGTCCAGACAAGCAATAGGCCTTCTGGGGTACAAGCAATAAGGCTTCTGACCAAGCCATACTTTTTTTTATTTTATTTTTTCTGCGTAACATGAAACTTTCATTAACCAGATACTTTGCTTAAAACCGCAGTCATCGCAAGATACAATCTCCAAGGGAATATCATCAGCTACTAGTTCTACCTTCTGTACAAATTGGAAACCCATCGTGCAAGTTTTCTGACCAAGCCATACGCATTTAGAAAAAAGAAAAAAGAAAACAAGCCATACTCGTATGGTAGAGGGACCCGCGTTTTTTGTAGGCCCCGGTTGGTGACGTGGGGTAAGCTGGAGCTTCCCGCAAATGAAACAGAACCACACTCTTTGGGAGTTGCGGTTAAAGGACCAGCCACGATATTCACTTCTTTTGAAATTTGCAATACGAATTGCAGCCTCACTTCCCGAATCCCATCCTCTCTCTCCCTCTCTTTAAGCAGCTGCGACCTGAGAAAGAGTGTGAGGGAGCGATGGCAATCAGCTTCTTCCACAACTCGACCTTCTCCGCGATGACCCCTAACCTTCCTAGTCCTAGGAGAACCTCGTTTGCTTCTCCACTCTCTAGCCAACTCTTTGGCCTCAGTTTTTCTTCCTCTCCAACCTCCAAACGGGGCCTCAAATTCCGTTCCACAGGTATCTCTCGCCGACTTATTCGATGCTCCGTTTCTCAAGCAACGGAAACCGCCACTCCCGGTAATTCACTCGCCCGCTCACTTCACTCTGATTTTAATTTACTTACTTTTTTACATATCGTTGTTTCCTTTCATTTTCTTACATATCGTGGATTCTTACTATTTTTCGTTGTGTTTATGAACACTTGCGCACTCGGTTTGATGAGTTACTTCAAATGTGTCCGGAGTACATCTAGCATCGCGGTTTATTCAGAGACACCTAATATCTAATTCTTTTGCGCTTCATTAGAGAAGAAGAGCCAGTTGATGAGGAGAAATGACGTAAGGAATATAGCGATTGTAGCTCATGTAGATCATGGAAAGACAACTTTGGTTGATTCTATGCTGAGGCAAGCAAAGGTAATTCCTAGGAAAGCATTCATTCCTTAATGATATTTCAACTGCGTAAATGAGCATTGGCAAGGCCACAAGCTACCTTCACAAGTTAACTTAGCTACATATTTTGTATTCATTGTTTGTTTATCTTTTGTTCTTAATACCTCTCTCTGCATTCATGTATGCTTTTGAAGTCTTGGTGACAGAGTACTTTGACACAGAATATACATTATTTAAGCAATGAGCTTATGCTTTTTCTGAGTTGCACAACCTCCGCAGGTTTAAATTATAGTGAGTAATAAGGAGAGGAGGGCAGTGCCTGAATGGTAGGTTACATGTTAGGATGGGGAACCTGTCAGGTTGCACAATCTCTCTTTTGGTGTGAAAAGTATGGGGAACCTGTGAGGATGTTGGCTCGCTATTCATCTTGACAGCCCTGGATGGTAGGTTACATAATTTTTAACAGATACTGCAGATCTGGACTTTATATCCATAGACTGACCGTAGATCATAATCTTAATGTACCTAGAAAGATTTAAGTCACTAATGCCACTGACAGATTGAACAAGCATACATATAACAGTCAATGGTAAGATGATGCGGGTGATAAATGTTTCAAAAATTAATATTGTGAATTCCCATTGAATTCAGCTTCTCATATTGTTCTAGGCACCTTTAGTTGCCTTTTGATGATCTGACTTTTCTGGCATTAAATGGGAAATTATGAAATCTGCAGAAAGAGGCATGGGATAATACCTTGAAATGGTTTTGGTAACACCATAGCCAATTACAGAATGTACAATCAGCTGAGATTTATCAAAAGCCTGAGTATGATAGTATGAACAAATGAAGAGATGTAGAATTGAATCCTCTAATTGGATACTTCTATATGGAAGTCATTGCAGTTACTTGTCACTTGCGACTTATAACAGTGAAAGGGACGGGACTGTCACATTTTCCTGGTTATCCCTTTCACAATTTTAAGGAAATGATGAATCTTAACATACTTCTCTCGTATTCCCATGCAGGTTTTTCGCGCCAACCAATTTGTACAGGAAAGGATAATGGACTCAAATGATCTAGAGCGTGAGAGAGGGATAACAATACTTAGCAAAAATACTTCTATCACTTATAAAGACACAAAGATCAACATAATCGATACTCCAGGGCACTCTGACTTTGGTGGGGAAGTGGAACGCATCCTTAATATGGTGGAAGGGGTTCTTCTAGTGGTATTTCTTTGAGGCATCTACTTTTTGGCATGATATGCATTCTAACCTTGTGGTTTCACTTCTGATGATTCAGATGATTGATACTGACATTTTTATCGTGATGGTTGGTATATGCTATTGGCTTTTGGAAGAAAAAAACTCTTGTAATGTGTATTGTGTTGTGTGGATTTCCAGGACCATGGAACCACAGTGTGTTGGTATACTTGAACTAATACAGGCTTCGTTATTTAGGTCACACCACAAATGCCAATATCCAGAATTGTGTTATAGGTGTCAGATAGCCAGTGTCTTGTGATTGCTGGATTCAAAGTCAGACAGCCTATATCGTCTCTGCTGAGGCCCTCAGTTGCCAACCCTGTACTCAATTTCCATCGTAGAAGTCCTTCCACAGAAAATATCGCTTCTTTTAGCAGAAACCATGGATCTTTTTCTGCTATTCTTGGTTGGGAATGTCCATTTGTTCTTTCACTTGTTCACACCTTTGGTCTTTTCCTATCAACAATTCAATGAAACAAGACATTGAATAAAGAGTTGGGAAGGAAGAATATTGTGCCTGTCTCTCAAACTGAACAATTAACAAAATAGATCTTTCTTCTTATATAAATGATCTCTTGGGAGAATCTTTTCCATGCTTGTTACTTTTTGGTTGGCTTGTCTGGTAATACTACATCTTTAGATAATCTACCTGACTATCTTCTCTTTTGATGTGATCTGTAGTTTATTGATGGAGCTTTCCATTTCTGTAGGTAGATTCTGTTGAGGGTCCAATGCCTCAAACCAGATTTGTTCTAAAGAAGGCACTGGAATTTGGTCATGCTGTTATTGTTGTCGTCAATAAGATTGACAGACCTTCTGCTCGTCCTGAATTTGTTGTTAATTCAACTTTTGAACTCTTTATTGAACTAAATGCGACAGATGAACAGGTACTTCTTTCTATGTGACGAAGATATTCAAATATGTTGTTCTCACTGGTTGCTAGGTTCAAAATCTTTTGTTGTTCAAAACTGATGCCATACTTGGCACCATCCATGCCTGAATGGACAAACTTGGGACATCAAAGTGGTTTGCCAACCATGATGGCCCTCTTTGTAATAGGAACCATTCACTAGGTATTTTGGATAATGAGAATGAAAAAGGTCTTTTCTTGGCTAACTAGATATCTGGATGTGAATAGGATAAAGAAAACTGCAGTGCTAGACATCACCTCCTCATAATTAAACCTTTTATCATTGAAGCATTATAATTGCTCTCATGTGGTCCTTGAACAGTATCTAAAGTTGATTGTACCTGCAACTTTCATTTTCTGTGCAGTGTGATTTTCAAGCAATATATGCAAGTGGTATTAAGGGGAAGGCAGGATTGTCACCTGAAAATTTGGCAGAAGATCTTGGGCCACTTTTCGAGTCTGTAATCAGATGCATACCTGGACCGCGCATTGAGAAAGATGGTGCACTGCAAATGCTTGTTAGTGATTGTTCTTTTTATTACTTTTTCATGCTGGTTTTCACTTATGTCGCCTGTTTGGATGTGCAATAGCACCTTATAACGCTGCAAAACTACATAACAACAATCTGTAAGGTTAAGGATGAACACTATTACCAGACTGCAGGGATTTATGTGTGCTTGATGCAGCATACGAGGTCTTTAGGGAAAGACTAACGAAAGAGATTGTAGTCAGTAACATTTTTAATCCAGGATCAGAAAGGATGACTAGCAGGTGGAGAGTAAGCTAACCAATTTTTAAACCTCTGTTGTTCAATTATATCTGCAATATGTCTGTCGTTGAGACTGGGTACGAGGCATCAAACTGCCTCTGTTACAGGGGAAAACGGCAAAACAATCAAAATGAACAATAAAAAAATGACATCCGATAAGAGGGGAGAATGAATATTTAATTTCTCCGCCAATTGTAGATCCTACAGCTTGTTCCACAAGTTACTGCCAAGCTTTTCTCATCTGCTTGTGCATCAATGAAAATGTTACTTTCAAGACAAACAAAATTAATCTCTTGGCGGCTGCTCTTACACTGTCGAAGTAAAAACATTCTGTTCCCAGAAGATTGAAGTAACTGGATGATTTTGATAACTCCCCAAAACGCCCTGCTAAACAAGGTTGAGATTGAAAGTGAAAGGTTTCTTATGTTCTTGCTTTTTCTCCCTAATATGATAGCGAGAAAACTTGACTTATAGGGCTCAGTCTTATATTTGTTTTATGGGTGGTTGGAGTTTATATTATTTGTTTATGTTCCAAGTAAACTTCTTATTTATAGTGTGGAAAAAAAATTATAGGTTACAAATATCGAGTATGATGAACACAAGGGCCGAATAGCCATCGGACGCTTACATGCTGGATTTCTGCGTAAAGGATTGGATGTGAAGGTGAGTTTCCTTGGATACTTTTTATTTAAACAAAAAAAAGGAATCGAAACATTTTTTTTGCGACTTATGGTTTGATTTTAATTTCTAGGTATGCACCTCAGAAGATTCCTGTAGATACGCAAGAGTTAGTGAGCTGTTTGTGTACGAGAAATTCAGTAGGGCTCCTGCAGAGAGAGTGGAAGCTGGTGACATATGTGCTGTCTGTGGGATTGATGACATTCAGGTTAGGATATTATTTTGCATGGATCATCTGGGCATTGTTACTTTTTCGTCCCACTATATGGACTTCTTACTTCTAAGACAATTTCCTATTAAAAAATAAAAGAGAGATTTTATGTCCACCTTTATTTTCCCTATCTTGTTGCGAGTATCTTATAACTCATTCAAATTCTCTTATCAGATTGGTGAGACAATCGCAGACAAAGTCTCTGGGCGGCCTTTGCCTGCCATTAAGGTGGAAGAACCAACTGTCAAAATGGCTTTCTCTATAAATATTTCTCCCTTTGTTGGGCGTGAGGTATGTCTCTTGGTAACAGTCTAAATGGATTTCTATCCTAGTGCATGAGCATTTTCATGAGCCTTTTGTGAAGGTATCCTTGTAGGCAAGCCAAAAGGCCGACGTATGCATGCCTTAAGTAGTATATTGCTGCATTGAGTACGCATGCCTGTGGTTGAGTAATACTGATTTGATATTCAATCATCATAATCTCTTTACAAATATATTGCATTCCTTCTGTTTCTTGTTAGAATTGTATCTTCTTTGCATATATATCTAGAAAAGTGTTGTGCTGGGATGGCCTTGAGACTCAGTTTTTTTTTCCTACATTTTAGGGAAAGTATGTTACTAGTAGAAACTTGCGAGACCGGCTCTACCGTGAGCTGGAACGTAATTTGGCCATGAGAATTGATGATGGAGAAACAGCAGATACATTTATTGTTAGTGGCCGTGGTACTTTACATATCACCATACTGATAGAAAACATGTAAGTATAAGTTGTTTAGTTGTTCATGCATTTCTTCTGCATGCATATCTCTAAGTAATCCTCCATTTCAGGCGAAGAGAAGGATATGAATTCATGGTAGGACCTCCTAAAGTTATTAACAAAAAAGTGGATGACAAGTTGCTGGAACCATATGAGGTGAATTTCTAATGGAGATTTTCCTTTACTTCTGTTTCTGTTTTGGAAAAGATGGATGGGGGGTTGGGGGAAAGGAAGTCATTGCTTCATGTGATTTATAGTTGACATAAATTCAAATGTTTTCTTTCTCAACATGCTAGTGCTTTCTTTCTTTTGGTCCATTTTAGACAATTGAGATATGTACAAATTATTCATAAGTGTTTTATATTCATGTAAGGTCTGAAAATTCTACAATTTTGTCTTGGGTTCATGTCAAGCCTCATGGTGGGTTGGTAGGAAACTGAGAAACCCGTGAACTTTTTTTTTGTTCTTTTTCTTTTCCTCGAAACTGAGTTTTTAGTATAATTGATCTCAATACCTGTGATCACGACAGCATAAATGATGTGGGTCTGCAGTACTCCTATTTTAGAAGTTTTCCATGTCATATCTCGGTTTTTTAATTCAAGTGTGGTTACACATGAGATAAGAGAACAACAACCAAATAAAGGCATGTAATATTGGTAATTACTGATAATTTATTATGTGTGAGGCAAGACTTTGTCAGTCTATTTATCACTGAAAGCCGTGTTATACACTCTTCTGAGAGTATTGTTACTAATATATTACCTGCAGATTGCCACTGTGGAAGTGCCCGAAGTACATATGGGATCTGTGGTTGAACTTCTGGGCAAAAGGCGTGGGCAGATGTTTGATATGCAAGGGGTCGGGTGGGTAAAATTCTCTTTTACTTTTTTTTCTATTTTTTGTAATTTTCCACCGGAGAGGTGGAAAATTCTCATGAAACGTGGCATAAAATGGCAATAAAGAAACAAAGAATAATATTTGTTTGTTTTCCTGATTGTCTTCTAGAAACTGTGATGGGATTGATGTGGAAAAAAGAAGCTTCTACTTTGTAGAGTTCAGACATATTTTGTTGAAATAATTTTACAACATGTATTGCGGGCTTATACTTCTTTGAGTTCAGATATGTTTGTTGATATACAATATCTTCCTTGAATTTGTACCCCGTTACTTGTGAAATTGGTCTAATAATCTGGGAATTTGTGTACTAGGTCGGAAGGAACAACATTTCTTAAATATAAAATTCCAACCCGTGGTCTTCTTGGGTTACGAAATGCAATTTTAACAGCTTCTCGTGGCACTGCAATTCTCAACACAATATTCGACAGCTATGGACCTTGGGCTGGTGATATTACTACCAGGGATCAGGGTTCACTGGTAATTTCTAGCTTCTGATATAGTTTCCTAAATTGCATCCATGAAAATGGTCTTGAGATGGAGGTCATTGCGATAGTAATCGAGCCTCCTTTTTATCCTTTAATCTATGAAATGATGCAATGGAATTCCCATGAATCTTAGGGAGCTTCATGCCGATCATACCAGACTGAATCACATGAAACCGATTTTCAGGTTGCCTTTGAGGATGGAACGACTACTTCTTATGCCCTTTCTAGTTCACAAGACAGGGGGCAGATGTTTGTTGCTCCGGGCGTGGATGTTTATAAAGGTCAAATAGTTGGCATTCATCAGCGACCTGGGGACTTGTCCCTTAACGTGTGCAAGAAAAAAGCTGCAACAAATATACGCTCTAACAAAGAGCAAACAGGTCAGAAGCATCTCCAATATTTCCCTTATCTTTTTCCTTCTCTTCTTCTCAAGAAAGAAATTCGGTTACTTCTGTTTTTTACATTTAATTTTTCCTATTCTAGTCTTTTTTTTTGCATGGAAGTTTGGGTCATGTTGGTTGACAAAGAACAAGATGCTTGGAATCAGGTTTTTGCTATTTTGGCTATGTTACTCATATGCCGTAGAAGTTAGTATATTCGACCTTGCGCAAAGAACCTGTGTGATTGTCAGAACAAGCTGTTCCGCCTGTTTCTTGTTTCTTAATCACTGATATTTATAAGTACTTGATGAAGAAAACAACATGGAGAAGCCCCAAGTAGGTACTCTTTGGGTGCATGTCAACTACAGACGAGGGATTTTGTTTTTTCCCTTTTTAGTTCCGCTGTCGCCAAGGAAGAAGTGTGCCACAATAAGTCGTAGGCTCTGAATAAGGGTTGTTAAAGAGGATGTATGATCAGTTTTTAACACTAATAGCTGTTGTCCAGAACTGGCCCAAATTCAATAATTACCTAAACTCTTAGATTTTTTAGAGTCCAGATGTTATTGTCTTCCCCTTTTTGTTCTTTTATTGAACTTTAATATGTAGTTCATACATCTGCAGCTGCACGGCTTGGTTTATTACATTTAATGATCCATATTGTTCTTCTTGTTCAGTGATTCTCGATACCCCATTGGATTACAGCCTGGACGACTGCATTGAGTACATTCAAGAAGATGAACTAGTGGAGGTCACTCCAAATAGCATCCGAATGTGCAAAAATCCGAAGCTTGGAAAGAAGACAAGGTAGACACTGGCTGTCATTATGTGTCATAGCCTCTTTGAAAAACTCATCCCAGTTGCATTGAAGCCGCATAGTTTTTGCCATTCGTTATATCCTTCATCACTATCCGATGTCACTTTTTGTTCTCTCCCTCTCGACTTCCTCAAATCTCCCTTATAGTAAATTTAACCAGAATAGTTGATATAAAAAGGTATAGAAATTGTGTTAACAGATGACTACGCTCTCGAAGTGTCTTATAGGGACTGGGCTCATGATTTTTGAACAGTGATTTGTAACGTAGTCTGTCAGACTCACTCGACGAAAAGGGCCACAGGTAAACTTTTTCGCTAATGGCCAGTTTAGCTGTAAGCCTGTATACATGCATAGAAAATTGTAAGCGGCCGCTTTTTTCTATTTGATATTGGGTGGAGCTCATCTCTTACACTCCAGCATGCAACATATTCAGTAGATTCTGCAGCTTATTTTCCATTGGGCTCCAGCCCAACTCTTTCTTCTCTCGTCTGCTGAACTTTCAGTAGATATTATAACTCTTAACGAATCTGCTCCGCGAGCATATCGGTTCACAATGCCAGGGTATTCAGATCTCGCAATGGGGCCTGTACGGACAATAAGTCACTAGGAATTCCGGCAGTTGAATTTGGGCAAGAGAATATGTTGTGGTGGTGAACATTGAGGTTACATTTGTTAATCTGTCCCCGAGGATAAAAGACCAACTCTAGTCCTTGGCTTCTTCAACAAAGAAGTAAGAATTAAGTCATGCAGATGCGTTTGGACTTTAGAGGAACCTTGGGGCATTTCTCATTTCATGAAGACTTATCGCGGAAAAATCCAAGGTCGAGGATCTAGTCTTTTGAGGCCTAGAACTACTGAGACTTCGGATGGGTAAATATTCCAAGACTAGGATCAAGTCTTTGAGTACTAGAAGCAGCTGAAAGTCAATTACCCCAACTTGAAGATACCAAGACAAGGGCATCCGGACCAACAAATGCGCGAGTTTTCAACAGGTAACATGTGTTAGAATCTAAGCTCACTAGGTTATAACGTATGCAGGTTTTTATTTTCGGGGGAACGAGGTGGGCGTCTAGATGGACATTTTTCTGGACATCTTCAAGGCCTTCTCTCGAAGATATAGGGTGGGTTTGTGTTGTTAAAATTTTAGGGATTGGGTTTAGTGAAAAAGTGAACAAAAGAGATAATTTTTTATATTTTTTGTAATGAAAAGTTATAATTTGATGGGAGAGAACTAAATTATATTGTAATATTTTATTGTGTGAGGGTATAAAATTTTGTGAAATTTTTTATTGCACACGGACCCATAGAGAGTTATACCTAGATATTGGTCCCAAATGGCAAGAAGCTCATAGGAAGGATATTTTTACAAGGAACTGATATACTTTGCATCGAATCATGATAAACTCAAACCTATACTATAATCTCTTATCTACCAAACCTCGAACAGAGGGAGTTTTGCACGAAGATAACCACTTTCCCATTGACCTCTTCTATAACGACGAAATTGAAGTTGCTACGTCAATCACGCACACCATTGACTTTAGAGCATGTTTGAGGCATATCGACGATGGGTCCGAATCACTTGGGTTCTCGCCACGTGCGGTGTACAAGTTGGAGGACGCATATTATAATATACGTACGATTAATCTAGACGTACTCATGCGGCCAAATACGAACTTTGTTTTTATCTTTTTAATTTTTTTCAGGTTAGAAGGAACAGTTTTCCGAATATAATAAAATGGCAATAATTTCAGTCATATATACTAATTAAAACACAAGCACAACTCACGACTGAGATTTTATAGCAGTTGTTGCAGAAAAAAGATTATTATCTGCTGTGTTGCGACCTATAATTTAACATTATTTTTGATATATCTGATCTTTTCTCAACTCATTGAACTCATAATTTTCACACCTCCTCTTAGGCTAAATCTCGTGAGTACTTTTACCAGGCCTATTCCATTCTGTGAACCCACATAACAAAACGAAAGCATTGTCAACTTCTTTTACGTTGCTATGATTTACATTAAAACTCTTTAATTTCTTACTTATTATAATAAGTTGCAGTACTCGATCGTTTTATGCTGTACAGTTCATTAATCCCTTATTTGCACACCGCACACATAAGTCGTGAACAGTACTATATGCATGCCCTCATTGTGGTGGTCCATGTTTTGTCCGAAATATTATTGCAGCTTCAGCTTTAATCTGCAGCCAATTCTATGTAACTAGATATAAATATTTGAACAAACCTATAATATGTTGTGCGGGAAGGTTCCTCATGAACATGTTCCTAACTTCCATTGACTCCCAATATGCCCTCGTTTAATTGTAAGCACGTCTAGCCGTCGCACATCATGCAGCCAGAGGCGGAGGCAAGGGAGGCAAACCGGGGCCACTGCCCCAGTTGGCTCCCCTAAAAAAATTTTTTACATGTAAAATTTTTTTATTTTTTTTAATTTTTTAAAGTTTGTCCCCCTTAATACCCATTGAATTTCAGTCTGTCTCCCTTAAGCTCAAGCAGCCCAAGCTAACACCTTTGAATTTTCTTAAAAGTTTGCCCCCTATTAATTATATCGCTGGCTCCGTCACTGCATGCAGCTCTGAATATTGTCTGGGGTTCTACGCGTGGAAGATTCGAGAAGCATCTAGAAGAGGATCAGGATGACTCCTGCAACTCTAGTTACACGAGAAGAGAAGAGTATTGGTCGCGAATTGTAGTAGAGAAAGCAGGAAAGACGATATCCCATTTTGTTGGAAGATACATTAATTGCGATTAAAAGAAACTGTTTCGATCGGGACAACAAAAACTCAGTTCTAACATGACACATGTGAATAATCATGGCAGCAATATTCTACTGGTTACGATAATACGTACTTTACCGGTCGATGTCGTCAATAAGATAAGATTAAAAGAAAAGATTTTTATAATTTATGCTAAATTGCTAAACACGGCTCGCCTTTAACTGGAATGTTAAAAGCGACAGAAGGAAGCGGAGCTAGGGACCGGCCATGGATAAATCGACAACCAGAGCAGTACTGGGAAGCCATTCAATGATTGATAGAAGATCTCTCCAATTTGAATATGACATTCCAAGATTCCAAGTGAGGGAAAGAAAAATACTATCTGCATTAAATGTTGTAAGGTTTACTATATTTAATAATTAATAAAAAATATTATTAAATATTATATGACTCATATAATAGAGCACAATAAGCTCCGGGCTAGCATGGCTATGCCCTAGTCCGGTAGTCCCCTAAAAATAGCTTCACAACAAATTTGGCGAAAAATGTATTTTTTTCTTTTTTATAATTTTCCATTTTGACATCTAAAAATTATATTTTAATTAAATTAGCTCTCTTAATTTTAAATATCAGCTTCATCCCTAGACAACTTACATATATAGTGGTGTTTGCAAACCCAAAAATGTTGGAAAATATTGTACCCATCCAAAATTTTTGAAGGCAAACATAGGTAACTCAAAATTGTATTCAATAAAATAATAACAACAAAAATTTAAAATAATTTTATTGTTTAAAATAATAACTCAAAATATGATAGATGGAATGGGTAGCTTGGAATTGTCTGGGTACTCTCATATATATATATTTAGCTTTTTTCGAGGTTAGATTTTGAAACACAACTAAAAAAACAAGTTAGTGTTTGAGTTTCTAATCCGAAACCATAACATTCAAAAAAATCCGACTATTTCTTACTTTCTCGAAAAATTTATTTTATTTTATTTCAAATTGATATTAAAAATTAAGTTTGTTAATCATATAAAATTACGAAAAATGTAACATAAGTTAAAAATATTAAAAAATACTTTCAAAAATATATTTAATATAATAACCAAATACCAAAAATTATAATAATTTACTGAAATATAATATATTGGAAAATGCTTTTTTTATAAAAAAAAAACTGCTTTACAGCCTTTAATCTACAAACATGAAGAGACTTTACCATTGCAGTCCTTCATATGAATAAGGATATATTTTCACATGGATCCGACTCCCCAACAATTCCTAGGGTATTGCAGGGGTGCAATTAGGAGAGAGAGGGACACAGAGTGTGGGTCCCACGGTGGGACTCACATTGCCCTACCTTATTCTCATGTGTCCTATCTTTTAATTGCATACCCTGCAATACCCTAAGAATTGCAGGATATCCCGGTCCTTCTCACATTCCCGACATATATATACTCAGTAAAAGGATTACAAGTATTCATACAAATAATTTTTTCATTACTACGACAAAAGCATGATTATCAATCATTGAACTTTTTTATTTTAATGACACGAGTAAAGTAAACTACTTTGGGAAGGAAAAAAAAAAGAGAAAAAAAAGTTTTGATTTCCGTTGAACTTTGTTTCTTACGCTTGAAGTGACCCCAAGTTGTCTACGGAAAAAAAAAAAAAAAAAGGTAAAATGCTCCGTACGTCTTAGGGGTATAACCCTTTCCCAATTTAGTCCTTAAGGTATGAATTTCCCTTAAAAAACCCCTGGAGTTTTGCCCTATTCCCCAAATAGTCCTGTCGTAAGCTAAATAGACGGAAATGCACACGTGGCTGACGACGCACACGTGGAAACTGACGACTCGATTACCAACCAATCGCAGTGTAACACGTGTCAGTGAATAAAAAATAAAAGATTTTTTTTTTTAAAAAATAAAATTTAATAAAAAAATATTTTTATTATTTTTTTTAAAAAAAGTGAAAGGCCTTCCCCGATGAACCTCCACCGGCGGGCGGAGGGAGGAGGTCACTTCCCCCACCCCGGGCGCGGGATGGGGGAGGTCCCCCAGCCGCCCCAGACCACCGCCCAGTGGAGGAGGCATGGGCGGCCAGCGGAGGGAGGCCTCCTCCACCGGGCGGTGGTCTGGGAGCGCCCAGGGCTGAGGGAGGTCTCGCAGCCGCGCCGGTGGGGGAGGATTTCTCCTCCCCCCGCTGGCCGCCCAGTTCTGGGCGGCCAAAATACCCACCGACCGGTGGTTTCACCGGGGAAGGATCGGATCCCCCTCTCTCTCTCTCTTTTTAAATAAAAAATACTTTTTTTATTAATTTTTTTTTTTAAAAAATTTTATTTTTTATTCACTGACACGTGTCACACTGCGATTGGTTGATAATCGAGCTGTCAGTTTCCACGTGTGCATTTTCGTCCATTTAGTTGACGACAGGACTCTTTGAGGAATAGGGTCAAATCCCATAATTTTTTTAAGAAAAATTCATACTGTAAGGACTAAATTAGGAAAGAGTCATACCTCAAGGACGTACGGAGCATTTTAGCAAAAAAAAAAAAAAAAAAAAAAAAGAAAGGATATGAGTGTAGATCGACGGCCTACTTCAAAAGCGTGTAACGGCGTGTGTGATCCACACGGTAGGCAAATAGTTGATCTCTTTTTTTTGTCTCAAACGATTCTTTCGTAGTCAAAAGCGTCCGAGTTTGACTGGGCAGCCGCAACTAGGCGGCGCTTTTGTAGTAATCAATTTATTTGAGTAAATACCCTGCTGCTTCTGGAGACGACAGAAAAATGCTTTTTTTTTTCTACGCAGGAAAATGCTTTTTTGATTAGTAGAAAGTCCTCCTTCTGGAAGTAACATTTCGGACGAAAAGGCCCCTCCTAGAAGCAGCTATTGTTGATAAGGCCAAAATTGTCATTTAGGTGTGCAGTATCCTTTAAAGCTATGTTCATTTTTCCCGCAACTTTGGGGGCGGGAGTGATCAGACGAGTACCTGAGATTCCCGCGGTTTTAGGTCAGCACACGTCATCGAGGCTCCAAATAAAAGAATTGATGCCTTGAAAGGTCAGTTTTAGACTTATCTAATGAATACCCAAATTGCCCTTATAGGTTTCTTAAAGTTGGTATCCTATTCTAGAAGGCCACCCTAGAGCCGAGGGCAGACCAATAAATCGTTGGAAAGGATAAATCATTTTTTTATTTTTTATTTTGATCCATTGGAGTTGGCTATTAAGGAGCGATTTCCGTGATTGCCAGAAAGACCATAAAACCAAATGGCATTGCCATGAAATTTCAGAAAAATTCGAAATAGAAACCTTTGATTAGCAATAGAATATACCTTTTTCTAATTAAAAACAAAACGTGAAGTCTGTTTTGGATATTTTAGGAAAACAACAGCTGATCCTGATTTCTCATAGAGAGAGAGAGAGAAAGGGAAGTCTCCTATCAACTCCTCATCTACTATGGGGCATTCCCTCCTTAGAAAATCACCTATATCTCCTCTCTCCCCCTGTTGATCTTTACCTTTTCTCATCTTTTCCCCCGGAATCCGAGAACTTTCCCGGAGAAACTTTCCGCGAAAAAACTTCGACTGGATTGTGTGTTATGTTTTGCTGAAATCCCTTCAATCTCCCACACTGTTTGACTGAAATATAAAAACAGAAAGAAGAAAAAAAACAGAGATATCAGACCGTTAATCCATGGGTAATTGTTGCGTAACCCCGCCTGTTGCTGATGAAATTAATAAAGGCAAGAAGAAGAAGGAGAACCCGTTTGCGGTCGAATACGGCGTGAGCAAAGGCCACCTTGCCAATGGCGGGAGCAACAAGCTCAAGGTCTTGAAGAATCCCACCGGCAGCGAGATCGAGCAACGGTACGAGCTGGGCCGTGAGCTGGGACGCGGCGAGTTCGGGATCACCTACCTCTGCACAGACAAGGCCACCGGCGAGAAATTCGCTTGCAAATCGATATCGAAGAGGAAGCTGAGGACGGCGGTGGATATCGAAGACGTGAGGAGAGAGGTTGAGATCATGAAGCACTTGCCCCAGCACATCAACATCGTCAGCTTGAAGGACGCCTACGAAGACGACAATACGGTGCACATCGTCATGGAGCTCTGTGAGGGCGGCGAGCTCTTCGATCGGATCGTCGCGAGGGGCCATTACACGGAGCGTGCGGCCGCGGCGGTTACTAAGACCATCGTGGAAGTTGTTCAGGTTCGGGTTTTTTTTTTGGTGTTAACAACTTCGATTGATGGGGTTATTGATTGAATTTTACGGGTAATTTGGTCGCGTCATCATTAGTTTTACGTATGCATAATGAATATGCACTGTGCAAATCAGGAACCAGTTCCATTGAAAAGAAAGCTTGGTAAATATGAATGGATTAAAAATGATCGAAGTCTCCCTGAAATTAAGAAGTGCTTAATTGGATAGTCAATTTTAAAGCATTTTAAGAGAAGTGCCGGATCAAATTTTTTTTATTCTTTTATTCTTTATCTCTGTTTAGGCAAATAGGTTTTAATGAATCTGAATAAGGTATGTTAGATAAGTAACCTTTAGTGGTTAAGACTTAGTTGGATTTGATTCTGGTGACTTTAAATGGTCTACCTTTCCGCAGGGGTTTTTCTTCTATGAGCAATTAACTTTTGTGCTAAAATGAAACTGGTAAAGTTTCTAACACCTTGATTCCCCTCCTGTTATGGGTACCTTTATCTCCCAGTTTCCCATAAACAATCAGCTTCATGTGTTGCTTTTGACGAATACGCACCATTTTCTACTAGAATCTTCACTGACTGTACTTATGTGGTCAGTTTGAATGGCGCCTTTGTTCAACCTTGTGTTCAACGTATTTCATTCTTCAATTGAAGCTCGAGTGTCCAACGTGTCATACTTTTTTTACTTCAGTTGTGGAAATAATTCTTTCTCATTGCGCGTTAACCCTTCCCGTCTCCTTTAGCCCAACTGTTATTCACTACTCAGGAAGTTTCAACGATCATTTTCATTTTTGTTTAAAGTTCTTTTTCTCCTTTCTTGGGAGGAAAAATTAGTGCGTGAAGTATGATTTTACCACAAATGTTTAATGTGCTTTATTGTGTTGCAGTTGTGCCACAAGCATGGGGTGATGCATAGGGATCTCAAACCTGAGAACTTTTTGTTTGCTAACATAAAGGAGACTGCACCCTTGAAAGCAATTGATTTTGGGCTTTCAGTATTCTTTACACCTGGTGATTCTTTTATAGCTACCGCATTTAATTATATCTTGTGGTGAGTTTCACAAGTTCATTGTATCCTTTCATGTACATACGCTGAACTGGTTGTTTCTTCAGGTGAGAGATTTAGTGAGATAGTTGGAAGTCCTTACTACATGGCTCCTGAGGTGCTTAAGCGGAATTATGGTCCAGAAGTAGATGTTTGGAGTGCTGGAGTAATTCTTTACATCCTGCTTTGTGGTTTCCCACCTTTTTGGGCAGGTTGGTTTTTGTTATGACTAGAAAAGAAAATCCCTTTTCACTTTTGTGAAAATTTTAATCCAAACAGCCACTAAAACCAGTTTTGTATTGTAATCTTGGTTAATAGTGGGTGTATTTGTGAGAGGGCTATCTATATTCATAAAATCTATACTCTTCGTATGCAGAAACTGAACAAGGAGTAGCACAAGCAATCATAAGGTCTGTTGTAGAGTTCAAGAGGGATCCTTGGTCTAAAGTTTCTGATAATGCAAAAGACCTTGTGAAGAAGATGCTTAATCCAGATCCAAAGCAGCGGCTCAATGCTCAGGAAGTGCTAGGTAATTCGTTGTCCTAATTGACAGCTAATTCTGGTAACGTATGCAATATCTATACCCCAGCAAATTGATAATGATCTGTAAAAGATTGTGCGGTTGAAACATAACCAATGGCAAAATTGTCCTTGTCATCGAATGCAGATCATCCTTGGTTACAGAATGCAAAGAAAGCTCCTGATGTTTCTTTAGGTGAAACTGTGAGGGCAAGGCTCAAGCAATTTTCTTTAATGAATAAGCTCAAGAAAAGAGCTCTCAGGGTAAAGATTCTGCACATGAAAACTTTGTCATGCCTATTCATCCTGGTCAGATATTTTAGCTGGATGATTAATCCAACCCTTTTTCTTCTGTTTTGAATTTCAAATTAACAGGTAATTGCTCAGCATTTATCAGTAGAGGAGCTTGCCCGCTTTAAGGAGGGATTCAAAGTGATGGACACTGGCAACAGAGGCAAGATTAACATTGATGAGCTAAGAGCGGGGTTGTTCAAACTTGGCCATCAGTTTCCTGATACTGATCTTCAAATTCTGATGGAAGCTGTAAGTAATTACTGTGTTTGGAACTTTTTGGCCTTATTTAGGCTTAATTAGGACACTGGTTTGCTTTTAAGTTTGATGGATTTAAAATGAAATCTCTGTAGTTATCATATTTTTATCATTGTCAATGTGCCTCGTAAATGCAAAAATGAGTAATCTGATTGGTACTGAACACTTTTTTTCTCCCAAAATATTCATTTTATGGATTTGTGCGTTATAAGGGTGACCAGCATGAACCCACTACATCATTCTAAAGCTTTGTGTAACTCGTGGTCTTGGGAGTAATTATGAGCTGTTCTTCCAGGGTGATGTAGATATGGATGGATATCTGGACTATGAAGAATTTGTAGCCATTTCTGTTCATTTGAGAAATTTGGGAAAGGATGAGGAGCACCTTCACAGAAGCTTTGAATTCTTCGATAGAAACCAAAGTGGATATATAGAAGTTGAGGAGCTCCGAGACGCCTTTGGTGATGAAGTTGATACAAACAGTGAAGAAGTCATTAATGGCATTCTCAAAGAAGTGGACACAGACAAGGTTTGTCAAATTGACTTAACTGTTTTATTTGCTCATATATATTTGCTTATTTTATTTTATGCAAAGGAGCATAGATGTGTTCATATTATTAAATATGCTTGGATAGGACTGAGATTTGATTTAAGCCTGTAGGGTTTTATAGAAACTACTTGTGAGAAACTCTTTAAACACAAAATGGCTGTAGAAGACGTGAGATGTGGGTAATGTTTGACCTGTCTCCAAATATGCCTCTTTGGCGTTCTACCGACTCGAATATCTGTACCAGTGTACCTACTTGCATCTTTGCAGCTAATACTAGCATGTGGAAATGGCTGAAGCGATGATTTCTTCTGAACAATGCTTTTGTTTTGAACTACCTAAAACGAGTCCCCCCCCCCCCCCCCCCACAGGCGGAGGGAGGGGGGGGCGAACCGGGGCCATTGCCCCGGTTGGCTCCTCCCAATTTTTTTTTTTACATAGCTTTTTTTTATGTTTTATTTTTTTTATTATGTTTGCCCCCCTTAGCCATGAGATTTTTTTTACATGACTATTTGATTTTTCATAACTCATGAGATTAACTTGTTTTTAATTGTCTTTCTCTAAAGGTGAAACTTCTTTTCCATTGTAATTTGTGACGTTTGGATCAAGTTATAGATATATTTCTTCAAAATTTTAGCCATTAATTTAGTCAGGTAATGAGCATTTTGAACTACAATTTTTTTGTTTTCTCATTTTGTAAGGGGAGCAGAATAGTTATTTGGATGTTAAAATTGAAATTTTTGTCCAAATTTTTTTCTATTATCATTTACCAAGTATGTATTCCACCTTGCAATTTCGGATTATTTTATTGTTGATAGAGATTCCACTCCTGAGAAGCTCGTGTTCAATAGTACTGTCACACTAAAAAACAGCTATAGCAAGGGTGAGAAGTATCTTTATGCCCTTGGAACTTGTATTCTTTTTGAACTTTAGATCCTTTGACTTCTTTTTTCAATATGCTTCGTTTTGCTATTGTTTATTTCAAGAATAATACAAACACAGTAATCGTTTATTTTTCTCATTTATCTTGAACAACAAGAATTTAATCTTTAATGTCACCTTTCAGTATCAGCAAATAGTACGGTACGTGTATTTCAATTTTTTTTAGTATTTTTAGTCCTTAATTTTTTATATTTATAGTGTTAAGATATTTTTTTTGTCTTACGTAGAAATTTTTTTTTTTTATCATTTTTCCTTAAGAGTTTGCCCCCCATTGATTGGGTTTCTGGCTCCGCCACTGCCCCCCCCCCCCCCCCCCCCCAAGATTCTAGAGTAAGATTATTCTCCTACCAGATTGTTGCGTGCTTAAAATTGACTCTTAATCCTGTTCCGTAAAATTGCAGGATGGACGTATAAGTTATGAGGAGTTTGCCTCAATGATGAAGGCAGGCACAGATTGGAGGAAAGCGTCAAGGCAGTATTCACGAGAGCGGTTCAATACCCTCAGCTTGAAATTGATGAAGGATGGGTCATTACAGGTAAACATGTAGAGGAAATGACATCAAGATTACTCTTGTTGGAAAGATGCATAACGAAACAAAAGAAGAAACCTTTCTCTCTCTTCGTTTATTTTTTGGTCAATCCCTTTTTAATTTTTGGAACCCTCTTGGGGTTGCTGAAGTAGCCGAGGTTGTCTATGTGTTTATGGATTGGAATGTGTTTTCTCTTGTTTATTAAAGGGAATTGCCGGGTAAAGGAGTTTACGAACGTTGGATTTGTTATTTGCGGTGGCTGTAAATACGTGGACTCGTTCTACTTTCAAAGTCGCCATCTGGCATTTCAAAATTGAACTGTTCACTTACCTGAACCGCCAATATAAAGCATTCTTTATTGATCTGTAATAACCAAGTGAACATTCAAAATAAATAAGCTCTGGTTGTCCAGTTTTTGCTTCTTTTTCTCCTTTTGGTTGGAGAATATAGTTACTCTTTTTTTCCCCAAAATTGGCCTAAACAATTATTGTCTGAATCAAGCTATCTTCCATATTTGATCGCCAGACGTACGCCGTGAAGATTACTGCCTAACACATATTCGAGTGAGAAAAAAACGAAACACCATCACCTATGATGTAGAAACCCATTGAGCACAATTGTATGTAACCTGGGTTAAGCTCAAGCGATTTCAAGCTTAAACATTTTGCTGGTTAATTTTTAATTGAATAAAAAACAGAAAAAGTGAATGGGAAAGCTAGAAATCACACCCAAATTCGACGGAATTTCCCATACCTTTTAGGTTTTCCTTTTCCTTCTGTCAGACCGATAAATCTAGATCATAGTTAACAAGCTAAATGGAGTGACTGGGTAACAATTTGGGCTTGGATTGGAAGAGCTCAACCCAAAGCCCCAGGATTTTTTAATTGGATCAGGTGATCGCTCATCTTCCATGTATGAATCCCACTTTTGCTTTCCGCAAACTTACCTCAAGTTGAAGTTAGACGCTTCAGCCACCGGAAGTCCGACTCAACATGAGCCAGTTCCTCAAAAGCCCATTTACCTCAACCGGACAATCTAGAGATGTGGAAATGGGACTTTTGCCCAAAAACCCGTTTGCCATATCCCTCCAAATGCTCCCCTAACCGAGGCCCCGGCCACGGTCCCCCAATCCACACAAAGCCTATTTTATAGGGACATGTTTGAGATCCCGAGCAAATCCTGAAAATTCAATAAATACACTGGGTGCTCGAGCGGATCTCGAGCTGGGCTGGAGGGCCCAGTGTATTTCGGGATTTGTTCGGGATCCCATTGGAATTCCCAGCATTTTCCTATTTTATATGTCCACTAACAACAAGGTAACATAGGTGACAAATCATATATTTTCACTTAATTGCGGCCATGACCTTTCTGGCCGAAACCCGAAAGTATAGGATGACCTTAACAAAGGCACCCCACATCATAGATTCACATGCTTGCCCTTCAAAGGAGACCAAAACCATAAAGGGCAAGCTCTATCATACATGGAAGATTTCACCATAAAATATCCTAGTGTTTTCGTCAGTTATTGATTGAAAAATTATAACAAAAAAAATTGAATAATTGATAACAGTGACCATGGCGTGGACTATTACTACAATAACTTAATACAATTATTGGACTCGATCGAGATGGACATGGATATGACCGGACCCAGCAGAGCTTTATTCTGACAGAATTATTTGGACCTACATCCCAACTAGGTGGCATTCGTCCTGAGATTGATCTTCCATGATTGCTATTTGCTCTCGTGTCTTTAATTAGCAGAAGCTGTCTTCAAGCTCCTACAAGGCAGAGTCGCTTGTGTAGAGCACAAAACGAGAATATCAATCACACATATCAAAATTTAACGTGGTTTGATAATTTGTCTATGTCCACAGAGTAAAGAATTTCGATTTTAACAGATCAAATATTTATCTCTCTTAACTCTCACAGCCACTCGAACCAGTACCTCTCTTTCTCACTCTCACTCTTTCAATTTCACTGACTGCACTTCGCATCCCGCCTCTCTCATTCACGTTTTTTATTTATAGAAAGAAAAAAAGGGGAATATGAAAACAAGGTATAGTTTGTCAAGATTTGCAGCTATGTGCAAATCTTATTGTGCTGCTGTAGTTAATGAAGTGCAAGCCTGACTCCATAGCATTAGATAGAGTTGCATTCTGCAAGATTTGCGGGCTGCAAATCTTGACTTTGGTATGGACCTATGAGCCTACAGCTTGGACGTAGTAGTGATTGCAACCCTTGTCTGACCCTACCTCCACCTCGCAAACTCAAAAGGGCTGATCCGATTGTCTTGGGTGATTAGGTAGTTTGTGACTTTATTTGCTTTCTTCTAGAACAATAAGTTTTGATAATTTTCGGATGATTGAAATAGATGCATTCTGCTGCCAGGACTGCTGCCAGGACAAAGCAATAGGTGAGAGAGTGAGAGAGAGTTGCGAGTCATGTTCCTGCAATATCCTAGACATTGCAAAATGGAGAGAATCCTGGTCCCCATAGTATACATGTGTGAGTATATGTGTGCTAGTGCTAGACTATAATGAAAGGACCATAATTTTACATGTTAGGGAAAATAATTGAAATGATTTGATGCTAAATGTCAGAGCATCGAGATTCTCCTCTTGATCAAGTGATCATGCCTGCAATCTCATCCATTAGAGGATATGAGAATTGTGGTGCACGTGGATTATACATAAACTTATCAGTTGTCACGATGTCAAAAGTATCTTTCAAATACAAATTAGGACCTCTTTATTATCTAATACTAGCAATCCCATAATGTGTTAAATAGTCGTATCATCTCCTATCGGAAAAATCCAAACATTAAAGTTTGTAACCAAAATTTGGTAGCATCAATATCTGTCCAATTTACTAGATTCGGATGTTCAATTCAAAGAGAAAATGACACAATATTAATTAAATGTTACAAGACCTATACTACTACACAAATATCAAAGTATAATATTCGATGTTGTATAATCCACATGGCGCATATTGTGTGTTTCTCTTTTCGAATTTAGTCATTTAATTCCGACAATAATTTGAAGAGAATATGATCAAATTTGATATCACAATATGTTGTATTAAGGTCTTATATGGATTTAATTAAGCATTCACCTCTTTAAAGATTATGAAATTTCAAGACTCAAAAGTAACACATCTTACAATAGATTATGGTAGATTCTTTCTCGCAATACAAATAGGTCGTGACACGGAATATATCGAATGGAGGAGTCAAAACCCATGCATGATATACGTTACTGAAGATGTCAAGAATCACCATAATGCTTGGAAGCCAAGTAATCCTACAAGAATCATCGAGGGAGGTGACCTTGAGCCCGGAGACTTCGACGGCCAAATTATGTCTCAAAATATGTTGAGTGCTTAAAGAATGAAGTTAAATGAGTGTCTAATGAGGAGAATACCTGAATTTTTATACATGTACCGTCGTTGTAGTCCTGTTAGAAGACTACCTCTTAAGACAATAAAATTTTATTATGAGAGAAAGAAGTCTCCCGAATATATAAGATTTTTATAATCCTCGATTATGTAGGTGCTTGATTAGAAGTCTAAAATCTATAGAACTCCTAACAAGATATGAAGCGATCAACCAAATATGCTAGCAACGGGCCAGATCAAAGGTGATCATGTCTGATCGAGTCTGGTATTTTATGGCCCACGAGTAAAGTTATTTAGGTGAACCAATGCGTTGGCATTAGACTCTCTTGTTACATAATACATCACTTGAAACTTCTTGTTTTTCTGATTATCTTCCAACGAAATTCAACAATAACTCGTGAACAATTATTGTCATTTATCGGGTAATGTTCCATTCTTTGTGCTTTTGTTTTTTCCTTTGACGTTTCATTGCTACTTTTCCTTAATTTGTTATTTTCTTGGTCACGCCATGAGAGATTACTTATTAATTGGGGAATCTTTTGGAAATCGATCTGATCAATCTGTCTTCTAACACCGTAAGCCATTGTGAGCCTTAAGGATTCAGTTGATCCACCTTTTGGACAAAGGTTTATTGAATACGACACGTAGCTAGTCAAGACTGTTAGTCTAAAGAGTCAAGATTGGTAGGCTTACACTTATATGCAAAACCAACAATGTAGACTTCTTACCAAAAGATTTTAATTACGTCTGACCATACAAAACCAGGAATCAGAAAATCCGCGTCCTAGCTAGGCTGTTATAAGATAAAATTTATTTTCTACGCCAACAAACTACCATAGATTTTACACTTTGCACCATAAACTACCAATTTTGATACATTGCACCCTCTAATTACCAATTTTTGATACTTTACACCCTAAATCAAATTTGTAGACTAAAATGACAATAATACCCTTGACTCATTTTGCATATATTAAAGATATTGTTGTCAATTCATTAATTTATTAAGGGTATTATTGTCAAATGAAGGGTGTAAAGTGTTTAATATCAGTAGTTAGAGGGTGTATTGTGTCAAAGTGAATAGTTTAGGGTGTAAAGTGTCTAATATTAGTAGTTTGAGGGTGCAATGTTTTAAAGATGATAGTTTAGGGTACAATATGTCACTACTCTGATAGTTAGTGGATGAAAAAGTGTATTTTATTCTTATTTTAATTTACCAAATAAACTTTATAAAAAAATTAACAAAGTTAGGACTGAACCATTGGATTAATTTCATTATTTAATACGGCAGCAGTTTTATATATACCGAGGGGGTGATTGTAAAAGACAAAAGTACCGCCTAAAGGGCCAAATTTTTTCTAAGCCCCGTAACTCAACGACTCGACAGATTAGTTTAAGGCTGCGTTTGCGGTGTAAAATTTTACACCTTCTAAAATTTTAACACAATAAAATATTATAATATTATCTCTCTCTCCCCCATCAAATTATTACTTTTCACTACAAAAAATATAAAAAATTACCTCTCTCTTTAATTTTTCACTGAACTCAATACCTAAATGACACTGAAATTTTACGAAACAAACTCACCCTTGTAATTGACATTTGACAACACAACTGTCCCAACCACTACACCATGTGCAGAGCACGACAACCGAGCATATTACGACATGTAAAACTCCGACGAGGTGGTCTGTCAGAAGCTGATTAGGAAAGCAATGACGTGGAGAGACCTCGCTCCTCCTATCCCGCTTCCACTTGACGTATGCTTTCCACTCTCAGTCGCAAACCATGGGCACTCTGTATTCTGTGCAGTAAAAAGCAAAAAGTCCAAAATCTTAGCCGCAATGCATTCAAGCCTTCAGGAGTAATTCATAGCGAAATGTTTTCATAATTAGAACGGTGTTCGGAAAATTGTTTAATTTTTTTTGGAATTTATAAAAAATATAAATATGGACAAAAAATAGACATTCTCTCAAGTAGAGTTCCGGATAGAATTTAGATTGAGTCTAATCTCAATTTAAATCACTTATTGCATATGTTATTTTGAATAACTCTTAAGTGACTCCAAAACTTAACTATCAAGCTAATTGGAATGTATGAGTTTTTCTCTTGTGCAAACTAGTAATTAGGAAGATAGGTTTCACTAACTATCGTAACGGATTTTTATTTCTTATAAGTTTTCAAAATCATCAATGTATAACCTCCGTCTGAATCAACTATTAAATATGACGAAAAAAGTAAAAAATTGGTCGAAATGCCCTTCCGTTAAACATAAAAAAATCATATTTTTATAAAAGCAATATTTTTTAAATAAATCTATTGAAACTTTATTTTAGTAATCTATTTATTTTTCGAATTATTACTTATTTTTGGTAATTTTTGTTTTCAAGGGCATTTGGATCATTTTTTACATTTTTTTTGTCAGATGTAACTATTGATTTTGACAGAGGGCAGATATTGATGATTTAAAAACTTAAAAGGCGTAAAAATTTGTTTTAATAGTTAGGAGGACAATATTAATTTTTACACATAATTAAGGGCGAACTAAAAAAAGAAGGGGAAAAATACACTTTCCACACTAACTACCCGGGTAGTGACACATTGCACCCCAAATTATTTATCATCTTTAAGATACTGCACTCTCAAGCTACTAATGTTGGACACTTTGCACTATAAACTACCTACTTTGACACATTAAATATTACACACTCCAACTATTAATATTAAATACTTTGCACCCCATTTGACAATAATACTTTTAAGAAATTAATAAATTAATAATAATATTTTTAATATATACAAAATGAATCAAGTATTTTCTCGTTATTTTAATTTCAAAATTTGATAAAAGGAACGTAATGTTAAAAATTAATAATTAAAAGATGTAATATATCGTAACTGAAATTTTAAGGTGTAAAGTATAAATTTATGATAATTGATGAGTAAAAAGTATATTGGCATGTTTGAAACCCCAAATATTTGGAGTCTCAACAAATCGGACAAACCAAACAAACTTCAAAATTTTTAACTTTTACACCTACAAATTTCACTTTTCACAAACCCCAATAAATCGTAATAAAGTAAAGATTACCAAAATTTTAGAAATATTCTCCAATATTTTGGCAAACAAACATCCCCTGTGTATATATATATATATATAATTTGGGGTATACTTATCGACTTATCGTAATACCCAAATGACTCTCCCCTCACTGACCCTCCACGCAAAAGCTGTCAAATTCTGACCAGCCCATTACCCTCGTGGACTGAGTTGAAACCGTCCTCCACGGCTCCACCAGTCTTTTTCTCAGTAATAATAATCGAAAGAGACAAACCAAAAGAAAAACTAATCAATGAAAACCATGAAAGAGACGATATTGTTGTTTAGTCATCTGACATCCACATTCCACCGACCGCAGTCATCTCCTCGAAAATCGTGCCGGGTTTGGCTTGAGGTATTTGCCGCTGTCTGACATCCACATTCCACGACTGCTGTCTGCTATATTACCAAAACCTAAATCCCGTGATGCATGTGGGGCCTACGACGGGGCATAATTGAGGAGTATTTTTTTTTCTAAGCTAATTGGGAGTAAATAAACTGTAGGTCGTGGCCAAAAAAATTTAGAGATAGAAAGATTAAAATGACATCATTTAGATAGATCGAAAGATTAAAATTAAATTTTAGTATATTCAAATGACATATGAACATATCACTTCAATTGATAAAATGAATTAGGTCATTTTATTAATTGAAAGTGTCGTGTTATTAGATATATTAAAATTAAATTTTAATCCTAATCATCCATCTAATTTTATTTACATTTAATTATATTAAATTCTACTCCCAAAGTTGATACCTAGTGCTTGAAAACAAAGACATCACTTGTAAAAGGAATTCGACTCGTAATCAGTGGTTCCATTTCATGCACTGATTTGACACACCTTATTTTTATTTTCCCCAGATAGAGCACGGTCTTAAAGCATCAATATGAAAACACTTCAATAAAAAATTAGGTTATGTTTGGTTTAGTTCTCGAAACAATTTTTATTTTTGTGTTTTTTTGAAGCAGTGTAGTTTCTTTTGAGATTAGTTAAAAGTTAGTTAAAAGTTGTTGGAATTTGTAAAAAGTTATTGGGATTGATGAAAAGGTATTGAAATTGATGAAAAAATTATTTGAATTGGTGAAAATGTATTGAAATTGATGAAAAAATGAGTGATAAATTTTTTAAATTTTTTGAGAACTTAAATAAATATAACCTTAATATTTCGTCCACTACAATACAAAAAGCTCCTTGCCAATAAATTTAATTAGATATTTTAAAATATAGTAGCTGTTTATACCTTAAAAGTTGGGGTGTAGTATAAGTTTTTTCTGTTATTTTATTCGTACCATTTATGGATTATTTTGGCAGAAAAAGGCTGTATCAGGAGAGGGTTGTTACGGAGCGGGTAAAGGAGAATAAGGTAGTGCTCAGAGAAAAAATAACGAAACTTCAACGCTGAAACAAAAAAGATGGCGGCTCAGAGATATTTTAAAGAAGCAGGAAGCTGGAGAGCTGACGAGAAATTGTTATTATTTCTTTATAAGCAGCTGACAAGAAATTAGATAGCGAGCTGCACACGTGAAACGAATTTACTTTAGTGATCCGCCAGGCCCCACATCCCCTGATTTGCTTGGACTACTTTCCCACCTATCCTGACGCGAGCTTAGCAGCTAGTTCCATCGTGGAGCCGCAAAGGGCCACCAACCCCAATGTTTTTATCCGATGGAAACGAAAAATTCCGGTTTTGGTTTGGGTATCGGTATTTTGGTAAAAGTTTCGGCTTATTTCGTTATCGAAGTTGGAACTTAATTCAGGTAAATATCGGAATTGTAATCAAAACTGAAATGGCGAATTTTTTTTAAAAAAAATTATATCAGTATACTGTTTGAGCCCTGCTTTAGGTCATATGAAGTAAAACTTCTCACCTTATTCATCGAAATTTTTTAGGTTCGAAAAGTTCTCACCCAACCTTCACTTCCCAGCACAGGCGGATCCAGCTAGGGGCAATGGGGGGCAGCCGCCCCCCATTGCCTGAAAAATCTCTTTAAATTTTTTTTTTTTGGATTTTTTTATATGGGCTGCCCCCCTTAGACCCGGGCCCTGAAGCCAGCCCCCCTTCAAACCCAGGCGCCCAGGCCAACCTAGCCGGTCTAATTTTTTTTTAAAAAATCAACAGAGGGTAAAATACGCATTTCACCTTGGTCTTTTTTTTAGTTAATTCGGCGCCATCCTCCCCTCCCTCTCTAACAACTTCAATTTCCCCCCCTTTTCTCCCTGACGCCCACAGCCCAGCCTCTCTCACTCTGCTCCCCACCTCCCGATGCTAGCCTCCGTCTCTCTCTCTCCTCTCACTCTGCCTCTACAGAACGCCAGCCTCTAGTCCTCTATCACTCTACCGACTGCCTCTCCTCCTCCGGACCTCCACAGTCGACAGAATGCCGGCTGAGCTCTCTCTCTCCCTCTCCGTCCCTCTCTCCTCCTCCACAGGACCACAACTCTTTCTCTCTCTCTATCTCCAGCTCTCTCTCTCCAGCCTCCAAGTACTCTCTCAACTCAAGTCTCTTTGTAACTCTGTTTATTTTTCAATTAGTGATGAAATTTTTTTAAAATTTTGATGAATTATGTGATGAAATTTAATTAGCATATTAGGATTATTGAATTTATTGTGAACCGGATAGAGAATTCATGAATTTGTGATGAAATTTAATTAGTAGATTAGGATTATTGAATATATTGTGAACCGGATAGAAAATTCATGAATTTGTGATGAAATTTTAATTGAATTCATGTGATGAAATTTTGATGAATTAAGTACTGATAGAGAATTCTTGAATTTGCAATCTTTCTAAGCAGAAGATATTTGTTGTAAAAACCTAGATACAGTCAATACAATCACTCACATACAAACTCGAATCAAATTTCTGAATTCTGATTCGTGTAAGCAAAAAGGGAAACACGATTTGATCTTTTGGGGCTTATAGAAGGCAAGAGGAGAATTGGGCTATCTTACTCATCAAGATTAGAAGGAGACCATCGTTTTTTGCTCTTTTTATTTCCTATAAGTACTTGATCTGTGCTTTTGAATATTTAAGCTATGTTTCATTTTCCTAGTAGAATTGTCTTAATAAGCTTATAATGTACTTAGTTCCTTTTAATTTGCTATTAGGTCTTAGTATCTTTGAATTGTCATGTAGTCCTTCAATTCAAAAATGTTATGTGCTTAGTTCCTTTCAATTGATAATTTTTTCTTAGCTTTTATTCATTATTCTACTATGTAGTGCAGTATGGAATTTATAGAAATTTTGCTAGTTTTAATTTTAGTTTCTTCTTGTTTGAAAAATAAATCTGTTGCGAGATCATGTTATTTTTATTCACACAAAGTGGTAAATATTTCAGTCCTAGTGTTAGTCTTTCTAGGATTTTTTTTTTTAACTTTTAAGACATTTTTTTGCATTACATAGTAAAATTTTTTTTTGTCATTTTTCATTAAGAGTTTGCCCCCCTTCCATTACATTCCTGGATCCGCCACTGCTTCCCAGTCACCACTTTGCTTTCGCATCTTGGTACCTCCTTACATGCTAACTGCTAGCTAGTATCAGGTGAGTCTGCAGATCACACATTCATAAAATGCTAGAGGTAAATTTCAGCATGCTGTAAGGCCTTCCCCTGTCTACCAATATGATTTCAGTAGTAGGAACGAATTTAAATTACATTGCTCCGAACACTACGAATGCACTTTTGCTGGCAGATTTTTTTCTTACAGATTATACAATTCTGTTTAAAAAAGGAACACAAAAGTTCATGCTCAACAGATAAATGTGGCAATTTTCATCCGGTCTACCACTTCGTGTACAAGTACCTAACAATCTTTAAAAATATCTCTTCAGTATAGTTTAGTTTATTTCGAAAAAATGTAATAATGTAATTTTTTTTCTCTTTGACTTGACGATAGAGTGATATGCTATTAAACTTAAAAACCGTATTATAAACTGTGGTAACAAGAAAAAAAAAAGTCCATTTTTGGCCCAAAAATATTTATGGGCCAAAGTAAAAAATGAGCTTTCAACCATATATGAAACCGAAATTTTCGGATTCGATTTCATTTTTATAAGTACCGAAACTGGAATCGGAATCAAAATGATCTCATCCGTTATACTCAACCTTGATGTCTAAAAGAGGAGGCTCACCTCCTGTTCAGAACCATTTTAGAACTATTCAGTTTGCTCGTTTTAAATTAGATGTTTGACACGTTAGGACAAGAACAATCCAACGGAATGAAACTTGATGGGAGGAATTGAAATGGTTTACGATCAGCCAGTGAGCACAGTTCATTTTTCTTCTGCGGGCCAACGCAGGTGGCAGGCGGTGCGATTGATTCAAAGTTGGCTCAGTCGTGATTGGGTGAGAGAGAACATAATAGTTTGGTACCGGATCAACCGAGAACTTGTTACTATAAGGATAGGGCTTTTATGTCGGTCCACAGTGGCCGCTGTACGTCACTGGTTAAGAGAGACTCGGAGCAAAGTTGCAGAGCAACAAATGCATCAGAGAATCAGATTGGCTTCGGGAAAGAAAAAGCATGAAAAACAGCACATAACCCATCTTCCTCGAGCTTTACCTCAAAAAGTTCCAACTGTTTTTTCTTTTCAGCCCTCGTCACATGTGGTTACCGAAAACGACAAGCAACGAAAATATCCTGCTATATTTTAGCGGATTGTAAAATCCTCGTTCACAATCACAAGGTTAAAGTCCACGTGGCTTGATCTGTAAAGATCGTGTGCATGGAACATGCTCGAAGTTTAACGCTTGAATACTATATAAGCCAGCCTCCTCTCTTTTGGAAACTCACTCCAGGGTTGTTACCAACATAGCATTATCGCTGTACGTTGCTTCGTGCTCTTTGTTCATTCAAAGCAGTAGAAGAAGCATTTCCTCCCGGAGTGCGCTTCTTCGACCAGCGATTTCTAAGCGTAATTTCTGTCTTTCGAGGTTTCAGTTATTTCTTTTAGAATAGCCTTTGCGCTTTCTGTAGGAGCTTAGAGCCAAGAGTTCGGCGCGGCGGCTTGGGATCCACCTGGTAAGATTTAGACGAGATTTTTGGTGAAAGTTTGAGTAATTTTAGCTTCTGTACTTGCTGTTTTATGGTAATCCGCCTGTAGCGCTCCGGTGGCTGATAATTACAGAACCATTTCGTTTATTTCGAGGTGCTTTTGTGGGAGAAATGAGATAATACTGGGGCATTCTTTCTGAGCCTTGAGGTTCTTATATGGCTTTCTGAGATGTTCTATGATTTAGGTTGCTTTGGACTAAGCGTGAATAAGTTGAGCTTCTAGTTTTTTTTCAGAATGAATATAGAGCCCTTCGTTCTGTTTCTGAAGGAAACTTGAACTTGGAAGCCTTGTGGCGGTTAACTAGGTGGGGTTAGCTTCGTGCATGCAAAGATCTTCCGAGTTTTCGAGTAGATCTTTACTTTCTGGTCGTGAATAGGCTTCTTAAATTACTGTTAATGAACGAGTTCCGCTTGAATAGTTCCGGATTTACGCCCTTAGGCCCTATATTCTTGCGGATAACGACGACCGAATGATTACTGGTAACTTAACTTAAAATTGCATAATTCTGTGTTAATACATAAATTAATCCAAGATGTTCTAAGGTGGAAATTTCCGAATTTAGCGAAACTCTTTAAATATCGTTCTTGAGATTCTGATCGCCATCTCCGTCTCTGTCAAGAACTCTGTATCCATATAACCAAGACAAACTAAGGCGCAAAAGAAAATAGGTTTTCTTTTTGCGGTCTTAATCGTGAAGATTTCAGGTTGGTCAAGTTTCTCTCTGTGAATCGGTACATTTTTCAAGTTTCTGTGCTCCGTCTTTTTCTTTAAATGATCTTTTTTTCTTGTTCGGACTTCTTTTTCTTTTTGTCATCCGTCCTGAACATTAATTTGTTTTCTCAAATTTGTCACATGAAAACTTTTACAACTAAAGTTCAAAGTTGAAAGCCGAAAAAACCACTGTGGACCACGGATGCTCTGTTGTTTCTCATTACGCTTTTTTCTGTTTTCTTCATTGGAAGTTGTGGCTTCAGTTTAGTCGTCTTTCGAACAAATCAAACAAACTCCAAAATTTTTAACTTTTACACCTACACACTTCACCTTTCACAAACTCCAATAAATTTCAATAAAGTAAAGATTCCCAAAATTTCGGGAATATTCCCCAATTTTTTGGCAAACAAACATCCCCTTTGCCTCAAACTTCCCGAACTTCTTATGCTTGCCGAAGAAGCACCAACCAAAAAAAGGGAAGAAATTAAGAAAAATAATCCATTCTGACTGGCTGACTTTAGATTTTTGAGTTTCAAATCCTACGTAGCAAACAAGAAAAATTGATAACCTCTGCAAGAATCAATAATTTGTGCCTTGCTGCATCTGTCTTTTTTTTTTTTTAGTCGTGAACAACGCATAGAAAAGTAGAATGCATTTCTAGTTTTATAGTATTTTTTGGCTATTCGGAGAGGTGTAGATGCTGAAAAGTGAAAACTGTCTGTACGGTCATCGAGGTGTATCCCTCCATTATGGAACTCACGTTTGAGGAGGATCCCTACTACCAGGTGGATCCCTCCTCCATTGAAGTCGCGTGGCAGATATCCGAGCATACAGATGAGCTTATGCGGGAGTTACGAACCCTTAGGTTCAAATAAGGATCTCTTCTTTAGAAAATTCTTGTGTCTTATATTGTTGTTGTGCCTAGATGTTGGAGAAGTTTGTGATTTTCAGATTTTTGAATGCTGATATTTGTTTTGTTTCTTCAGTGAGTAGTCTGGGCTTTTTTATCTGAAGGAACGCCAAAAGTGTTCGTTTGATTGAACATGTGACAATTCTTCTTTGCTATGATTGTTTCTTCCTTAATTAATGATGTTTTATGATGTTGGACAGTGCTTAGATAATCGAAAATGACGGTCACTCCAAAGATCTACATCAGCGATGGGAACCTTGTGGTTCATGGGAAGACCATTCTTACTGGGGTGCCTGATAACATTGTGGTGACTCCTGGTTCAGGGTTGGGGCCTGTGGCTGGTGCATTCATTGGTGCCTCGGCTTCCGACAGCAAAAGCCTCCATGTGTTTCCCATGGGTGCCTTAGAGTAAGTTCTAATGCTGTTTTGACCATTTATTGTGATACATTCATGAATTTTAGGCATGCGTTATTCTAGAGTAGGAAAGTCTGCAGCTATGATCTGCAAACTTGCAGCTAACTCCGGCATTTCCTGCATGTAATAATTTAAAAGCCATATGTTGTGAAATAGTGGTAGTTTGAGTTGTTTAGAATCAATTGGTTTGTCACATAATCCAACCCTATTGCTTTGTGTATGCAATAGGGTCTTTTTTTTGAAGTCCTATCTCTGTTTGAATTGTGGGACTTATGTTGTTCTAAAGATTCATCGGGCTCTTGTTTTCACTTGGATTCTAGTTACTTGCTGACTTATATGAATGCTGGTCTAATATTTGATGGTGGTTATTTGTTAAAAAGTGTGAAGTAACAGAAATTTCACATTGGATTTGTAACAGGGGTCATCGATTCATGAGTTGCTTCCGGTTCAAGCTGTGGTGGATGACTCAGAGAATGGGGACATGTGGGAGAGATGTTCCTCTGGAGACCCAATTCATGCTCATAGAGAGCGATGACACTGAAGGAGACAATCAAGATGACAACCCAACCATCTACACTGTCTTCCTCCCTCTCCTGGAAGGCCCATTCCGTGCAGTTCTGCAAGGCAACGAAGATAATGAGATAGAGATTTGCCTTGAGAGTGGTGAGTAGATCATGGCCATCAAAAAGTATATGGTGTAGGCACTACACATCTTCCCATCATTCCAGTATTTAGGGCCACATCTCTCATAAGTCAGTCTCTGCCTGTCTGCAAATAATGGAGGCGACTTACCATTCATGTGTTGGGTGGAGCTGTCACTATGCAAACAATATCAGGCTGGAGAACCCCCGAATGACTCAAACATGCAAATGAATCAATTTAATGGAGTTTATAGCATTTGGGGAAGAAAAAATAGGAAGGATCGAGTTGAAAGAATGAGATAGAGATTTTCCTTGAGAGTGGTGAGTAGATCATGGCCATCAAAAAGTATATGGTGTAGGCACCACACACCTTCCCATCACTCCACATTATTTAGGGCCACATCTCTCATAAGTCAGTCTCTGCCTGTCTGCAAATAATGGAAGAGACTTACCATTCGTATGTTGGGTGGAGCTGTCACTATGCAAACAATATCAGGCTGGAGAACCCCCGAATGACTCAAACATGCAAATGAATCAATTTAATGGAGTTTATAGCATTTGGGAAAGAAAAAAATAGGAAGGATCGAGTCGAAAGAACCGACACGACTTGTGTTTTGTGGTGTGTGGTTTGGTTTTGCAGGAGATTCTGCTGTTGAGACAAATCAAGGCCTTCACCTTGTTTACATGCATGCTGGAACGAATCCCTTTGAAGTAATCAACCAGGCTGTGAAGTGAGTCTTTTGATTTCTTGAATGGCTTTGTTCTCCTCTATTTATAAGGACCTTGAAATGAGATGATGTTTTTGCCCCCTACTTTCTTGAGAATGAGTTGTGACTCCTTGATTGCTATTCCTTTAAACAGGGCTGTAGAAAGACACATGCAAACTTTTCTTCATCGGGAGAAGAAAAAGGTAAGAACAACTCTGTTTCTTTGTAAAGAGTTTATTGGGAATGTGCAAAACTTCAGGAATGCTGAAATTTAGTGAAAATAAGGAAGTGTTTGATAGAAAAGCAAGATGCGTGGATTCTACGAAATGCCAGAATGAGTCTTATGATACCCTTCCGCTGGTTGTATGCAGTTGCCTTCTTTCATCGACTGGTTTGGTTGGTGCACATGGGATGCTTTCTATACTGATGTCACAGCTGAGGGCGTTGAGGAAGGCCTTAAAAGGTAATTTAGTACAGTGAAGCTAACTTGTTCGCAATATTCTTTTTCTTTGAAATTTACTAGCAACAATACTAGAATGTGTGTTGCTGACTTGTATTGGGGGACAATTCCAGCTTATCTGAGGGAGGGACGCCACCAAGATTCCTAATTATAGATGATGGTTGGCAACAGATTGAAAACAAACCCAAGGATGCTGATGCTGTTGTACAAGAAGGAGCACAGTAAGATCTCTCTCTCTCTCATGTCCATGCACTCTTTGAGCAGAATGCAATGTAACATCAATAACTTTCTTTCCTGTGTTTTCCCAATTTGAAACTTTCCATAGTGGGTCATTGTGCAATTAGGATTGTTATTTTCGAGGTTGGTATCTGTTCTGTAGAAGTGCAGAGGACAGCTAATAAACACAATGAAGTTTTTCCCCTGATGAAAAGGATTACAGCACCAAGTATCTATGGCGTGCTAGACCATAAGCTAGAAATGTGTAGTAACCAAAAAAACAGAGAGACTGGGTGCTAAGTTTGTTTTCAGGTGGAGGTTGTTTAGCTGCCATCTTTGTCCCAAGGGTGCAGAGGCATGGGCGACGGTTTAGAAATGCAGTCTTTCTAGGAATGTGAAGTAACCAAAAAAACAGAGAGACTGGGTGCTAAGTTTGTTTTCAGGTGGAGGTTGTTTAGCTGCCATCTTTGTCCCAAGGGTGCAGAGGCATGGGCGACGGTTTAGAAATGCAGTCTTTCTAGGCAGAAACTGAGTGTAGGGTCTAGGATTTTGTACTTATGCTGTTTCGAGTACCTGTTGCAGTATGTATTGACAGTTCATATTCAATGTTCCACACAGTAATAGGAAAATGTATCCTTGAGCACTACAGAGCCCCACACTTTTTCCTAGAATTCTGGCCCTAGCTCAGTATTGTTGCTGTCTGCATGTGCACAATATGATATAGTACGAGTCGAATCGCACGTATTGTCATTTTTTGTTTGCTTGCATTTTCCCCCTCCTATGTTGTTGTTCGGATAAAAGCAGTCGGTTATTGATTCATTGGCTAATTTACTGATTTCAGGTTTGCAAGTAGGCTGACTGGAATAAAAGAGAATGCAAAATTCCAGAAGAATTGCCAGAATAATGAACAAGCCTCAGGCTTGAAGCATGTTGTAGAGGATGCCAAACAACATCACAATGTGAAGTAAGTGGTCCAACTGGATATTTTGGTTACTCTTTTTGTATCCCACTAGTATTGTTGCATATCACATCTCTCACACTGCCAACCATTCTGTTATCAAGGAACAAACTTTCTTGGGAAATAGGGTACTTAACACACGAGTTCCCTTTCTTTATTTGATGGTGCAGATACGTGTATGTATGGCATGCTCTAGCGGGTTACTGGGGTGGGGTGAAGCCAGCTGCTGCTGGTATGGAGCACTATGACACTGCTCTCGCATATCCGGTGCAGTCCCCTGGTGTACTAGGCAACCAACCAGACATAGTCATGGACAGTCTGGCAGTTCATGGGCTAGGTCTGGTGCATCCAAAGAAGGTTTTCAACTTCTATAACGAGCTTCATGCTTACCTGGCTTCATGTGGAGTAGATGGAGTGAAGGTTGACGTGCAAAACATTATTGAGACTCTGGGTGCTGGCCATGGTGGTAGAGTTTCTCTCACACGTAGCTACAACCAGGCTCTTGAGGCCTCAATTTCTCGGAACTTCCCTGACAATGGATGCATTGCTTGCATGTGTCACAACACTGATGGGATGTACAGCGCAAAGCAAACTGCTATTGTGAGAGCTTCCGATGACTTTTACCCTCGGGACCCTGCTTCCCATACCATTCATATTTCCTCTGTCGCTTACAACTCTCTCTTCCTCGGAGAATTCATGCAACCAGACTGGGATATGTTCCATGTAAGTTGAAGTAAATTGTTTTAGGCCGTAATTTGCTTGTTCATTAGGCCTGGGCCCTGATTGATTTGAGCTGAGGTTGACGGGGATTTTGTGGAACTTGTGAAATGAGGTCATTTCTCATAGCTTTAGAAATGAATATATAGTCAGTAATGTCACACCTTGGTATATTCAAGGTAACAAGATAAATTGCATAAACCGTCTTTTCTTTGAGATGAGAACTTTAAATTGACGAATAATGTTATTGCATCAATGTGAACGGGTCCAGTTTTATGTTGTTTTTTCAGATACCATCTTGCTAATCTATTACTTCAACATTATTGTCATCAATTTGGAAACAATTAATGTTTTAAATATTTTATCATCACAACACAAGTGATATTGATCAAGGAATTTTGGTTTGCAGAGTCTGCACCCTGCAGCGGATTATCATGGTGCAGCTCGTGCAATTGGTGGATGTCCAATCTATGTCAGGTATAGATTTATGGCTTGACTTTTTGATCCATAAATGAAACAACGAAGTTAAATAGTTATGGTGGGATTTTTTTTTTGTGTTCAATAACACATCATTTATAACGTTTTGATCTGAATCTCTATTTGTCCTGTTTTTTAGTGATAAGCCTGGCAATCACAACTTTGAACTACTGAAGAAACTGGTACTCCCTGATGGATCAGTTCTTCGTGCGCAGCTACCTGGTAGACCCACCCGTGACTGTCTCTTTGTTGATCCAGCTAGAGATGGGACCAGGTTTGCTACACTTTTCGATAGTCATGTTGAAACATTGATCTTCACCAGAAAAAGTGATGTTAAAAAAAATTGTATTTTGCAGCTTGCTCAAAGTATGGAATGTGAACAAGTGCTCTGGAGTAGTTGGTGTGTTCAACTGCCAAGGTGCTGGATGGTGCAAGATTGAGAAGAAGACACGCATCCACGATACATCTCCCGGTACCCTTACTGGTTCGGTTCAAGTTGCCGATGTTGAACACATGACTCAAGTTGCTGGTGCCAATTGGAATGGGGAGAGCATAGTTTATGCCCATAGATCAGGTAATTTTCTTCGTTGAGACAACAATTTCTGACTAGGTCTCCCAAGGAAAAACAAAAACTGCAGGTGCTATGGAATGCTAGCAGCTGTCATAAATATAGGGAGTGATATTTTAGCCGACTTAAAATTGAACCTATAGGATTATTGCAAGTGATGAGTATACAAGGAACGTTTTGAGTAATACCAAAAACTTAATTTAAAAAACGCTAATTTAATTTTCTCAAAACAGAGATTCTTGGTGGAAATGTTTTTACAACCTTCTGAAAAGTTCTAACCAAATTTCTGAACTTCAGGTGAAGTAATTCGGTTTCCACAAGGTGCTTCATTGCCAGTGACGCTTAAAGTTCTTGAGTACGAACTTTTCCACTTCTGTCCACTCAATGTGAGTCCTTCAGGACGCCCTTCTATTCCTTCTTCTCTGGGGTTTCTCTCTCAAATAAAACGTAGTACTGAATCTTCTGATTCTCTGTGATGCAGTCAATCACATCCAGCATTTCTTTTGCACCAATTGGCCTGCTCGACATGTTCAACGCTGGAGGTGCTGTAGAGCAGGTTGAGATTCATATGGCTACAGACAGGAAACCTGAGCTCTTTGACGGTGAAGTTACTTCAGAGCTGACCACTTCTGTTAGTGAGAACCGATCTCCAACTGCAACAATTGCCCTCAAAGTCCGGGGATGTGGGCGGTTTGGTGCTTACTCTTCCCAGCGTCCATTGAAGTGCGCAGTGGGCAATACTGACGCCGCCTTCAACTACGACCCTGCGTCTGGCTTGGTTACCTTTATCATCCCAGTCCCAGAAGACGAGATGTACAGATGGACTCTGGAGATCCAAGTTTGAGTAGTTCAAAACTAGGATATTTGTCCATTATGACGCTACGATTAGTTAAAAGAGTGGGAGTAGAGGCCTGCTTGGGGATCAGACATGATTGCTGGTGATATGTGGCTTAGATCAGGTGAGGGATAGGCTTTGTATTGGAATAACTCGGGCCAACTATGTTCGTTTCTCTTCAATAAAATTGCTTATTTCTGAAGTGCTGTAGTTGTGGATAAAGCAGTTCTACACGAAATCTTCGTGCAAGGTCGGGCTCAGGCATGCTTGAAAATAGCACTTACATCGAATAAACCAATTAAGTAAACCACGCCATGGCATAACGATCCGGGGACCGGGGAGATTAGGAAACACTCTTTGAGTACTCTTAAATGTTTTGTCACTGGTTGCTTCTTACTCGATGCCACTCAGCCCGCTCTTGAAATAAACTAGTTTTCAATGGGAAATTGTTCACTAATCCATGCCTCTGCTGCCTGCAGCGGCTTTCTGTCCACTGCTTACTAAGCAAGAAGACCTCGTACTATCAATGATCACTCTCATAGGTTTGGGTGATAATCTATTCTTACATGGTTTGAGCCCAAACTCACGAACCCCGTTCAGAAATATGGCTCTGAATTTCTCTCGACTCCTCCGTCTTGGGATGGGACAAGTCGCCCCTTGCAAACTCGTGCACATATCGATTAACCTTCAATTGAACTGCACGCAGGAACCGCCTTAATGGCTTTCTCCTTCATCTTCTTTCTCATGTGACACTATCTTCTCCCACAGACAAAATGATGCATACATATTTGAGAAGAGTATATAGTTTTCCGCATTTAGATTTTAGTGGTTCTAACTCACTCAAGAAGCTGCTCAGCTACCATGTCAACTCTATCCATCGTCTTATGCTTCTTGTTGAAATATTTGTAGTCCCACGTTGCTTAGGTAATGTGGTCATGTGAGATTTTAGGCTTATAAATATAAGCCCCCTGTAACATTTTTTTCATAAGTGAAACATAATAAATCCAATTGGGTATTCCCGTAATTGAATCTCCAATTGAGTATTTCCATAATTGGATGTCTCACTTATCAAAGTGTAAATATTTTTATTTTGCTGTGTTGAAATATTTGGAGTCCCACATTTCTTAGGCAATGTGGGCATAAGAGAAATATAATAAATCCAATTGGTTATTCCCATAATTGAGAAATATAATAAATCCAATTGGTTATTCCCATAATTGGATGTCTCACTTATCAAAGTGTAAATATTTTTATTTTGATCTGTTGAAATATTTGTAGTCCCACATTTCTTAGGCAATGTGGCATGTGAGATTTTAGGCTTATAAATATAAGCCCATAAGTGAGAAATATAACAAATTTAATTGGGTATTCCCATAATTTGATGTCTCACTTGTGAAAAAAATGTTACAAGGGGGGCTTATATTTATAAGCCTAAAATCTCACATGCCCACATTGCCTAAGCAATGTGGGATTACAAATATTTCAACACAGCAAAATAAAAATATTTACACTTTGATAAGAGACATCCAATTATGGGAATACCCAATTGGATTTATTATGTTTCTCATTTATGAAAAAAATGTTACAAGGGGGGCTTATATTTATAAGCCTAAAATCTTACATGCCTACATTGCCTAAGCAATGTGGGACTACAAATATTTCAACTTTCCCGCAAACTCAAGGTGAACAAACCAACAAACCTTGAGTTTGGAGTTAAAAAAAATTACAGGAAAAAAAAATAACAAAGATTGCTGGTACTGAGCCGGGAGGTCACCAGTACTGAGCTGAGAGGTTGCCGGTACTAAGCCGGGAGGATGCCGGTACTGAGCCGGGAGAAAGCCGGTACTGAGCCGGGAAAGTTGTCGGAACTAAGTCGGATGGTCGCCAGAAGGTAACCGGACTAAAGCCGAAAAACTTGCTCTGATACAATGTTAGAAATAAAAATTTAAACTTTGATAAGTGAAATATCCAATTATGGGAATATCCATATTGAATTTATATTATTTCTCACTTATATTTTAAAATGTTACACGAAGGGCTTACACATTTCAACACTTCTTGTAACCCCCAAGCAATGTTCCCCGAATTACTGGATTTGGTGGCGCGACCATGTCCTCACTCAACAAGATTAAAAGCCTCATCAACAAGGCCAGCTTGACAGGCAGATCAACCATACAACCATAACGCTCCTTTGGTGGTTCAATTCGAGATTCAAGCATGCTTGCCCAACATCTCCGACCTTCTGAAAATGCAGCTAAAATGCGCACAATACACATGCAGCTAATCCAAGGAAATTTGAAGAAGTTGGCAAAAAATGGAACCTCTGAGCAACAACATTTTAACCTCTGAGCAACAGCTTAAAACGCAACCCAGATCAAACGCAACCTCTGAAAATCCCATGTTCCGGGGCCCACTTCTTCCGTCTGTTTGTTTGTTCCTTCTTCCCAAGTGTCTGAGATTAAATTAAGGGAAAAAATCATTTTTAGTCCCTCAATTTTACACTGTTTTCATAATAGATGCTTAGGTTTTCAAATTAAAAATCTTCTTCCGTCTGTTTGTTTGTTCCTTCTTCCCAAGTGTCTGAGATTAAATTAAGGGAAAAATCATTTTTAGTCCCTCAATTTTACACTGTTTTCATAATAGATGCTTAGGTTTTCAAATTTAAAATTTTGGTCGTTGTCTTTTTCACCGTTTCATAGTAGGTTCTTGGGTTTCCGAAATAAAAATTTTAGGCTATGTTTGGTTTAGTTTTCAAAACAGTTTTTGTTTTTGTGTTTTTTTGGAAGTAGTGTAGATTTTCTTGGGATGGGTGAAAAGTTAGTTAAAAGTTGTTGAAATTTGTAAAAAAATTTTGGGATTGGTGAAAGTATATTGAAATTGATGAAAAAATTATTGGAATTGGTGAAAATGTATTGGAATTGACGAAAAAATGAGTGAAAATTTCTTGAAAATTTCGTGAGAACTTAAACAAACATAGCCTTAGTCTCTGGACTTTTTCTTCTAGAAAAAAAAACTCCTTTTGTCCTCGCACTATCTAGTTCAAAAAGTTTACCTCAGCTAGAAGAAGCCTTGTCAACTTGAAAAATGGTGTGCATTGAGTCAGAGGAGGGGCTGGAATCGAGTAGGTAAGAATAACCCGGTTTTGTTGGTCGCAAGGTTGACGAGTGTGTGACCTGGCATCAAAGGTAGCCAGCATGGATTAATGGACATCTGAATCTTTTTTTTTCTAAGTCATGTTCCAAAGAGGAACCAATACAACGACCAGGCGATAAACACCGGCGGGATCCAACAGCGGATCGGATAAAACCGTTATAAGCTCCATGCAAAGCAGTGGGAGCGGCAGCCGGACGCGGTAGATAAAACTACCAGGACCTTTACATGCCAGTAAAGAAAGCACCACAGCCCGGTACAACAAGCCCATGCAAGGGCAGAAAGATCCACAAAGGATCTGACAAAGCTCACGCAGGAGCCGGACCAAAAAACAATACAACAAAACAACAGAAACCAAAAAACAGACAGACAACAACAAAACCAACAAACACCAAAACAAGACGGAACCAACACCACCGCCAGCAAACGAGCAGACAGGCCGAGCCACTGCCATCGCAAGGAGAAACACAGCGTGTGTAATCCACGCGCTACCGTGCAGCCCAGCGCGTGTACACCACGCGCCACCACCAACCAGAATGTGCTGCGAACGAATGGACATCTGAATCACATGGGCATATGGCAATATATTTTGATGAGTTGGACTTTCCACTTAGTGGAGTGGACAATGAGATGACAATTCGAAGGGTTTAACAAATCACTACGAAACCCAAATCATAGTAATAAGCAGGACAGGAGATGACTACGTTAACGCGAGTTAGGCTCCTCGATTGCATTCTTAATTGATAAAACGCATGCCTACCTACTATCCCAAACAAATGAAGGGGAAGGGAGGGGTATAGGTCTCGATCACGTGGTTGGTGTGCATCGGGGTATCGATCTGGAGCTACTGCATATGCGACCGGAAGGAATTCATTTTTCAAGAGTGAAATTTAAAAATCTAGGGACCTACTCTAAATGATGTATGATGGGTTAGATTTTCAGCCTACCTGACAGACTTGACCCGAACGAGGCCTAACACACTTAAATGAGGCCCAACGTTGAAAAGTTCCAAAGTGGGTCCATGAGTAAATTTCCAAAGATCTACTTGTTTGTAGGGCATGTCTCATTAGCCAAAAAGGATATCAGTGTGCAGACATACGTGTTTCATTGACACCCAGTCAGATCATTCCGTGTGCAACAAGGAAGAGCCACACTTCTATAAATTTGAGTTTCGAAGGCTAATTAAACTGCTCACAATTTCCTCAATTTTGCGGTTCTACCCTGTTCTTTGTACTGGATTTTAGCTCAACTCTCTCAGACTGTCTGTCTAGAAGATATTGTGATAGACCGATTATTTTTTTACTTCATCAATGTAAAACTAAAGGATTAAAATTTTGTTTCGAAACTCCAAGTACCTATCATGAAAACAGCTTAAAATCTAAAGACTATAAATGTTTGTTACCTTAAATTAAAAACTAGCATTAACCTACCAACTCACTTCAGAGCGGGAGAAGAGAAAAGATCAGCTTCTCAAAGTACGAAACCTCTTAAAAGTGAAGAGCCATGTAGGGTAAAGTTTAGTCACATTTTACCAAAATACTCATATCGAACATCGACATTTGACCAAATAATCCTTCAACATGGCCGAATAGGATGGACAGTTCGTGCTTCCTGGTAAAATTTGATTATGGTGTCTTATCTTTCCGAGTAAGGAACTGGCAACGGTTAGTGCTTGAAAGCCTTTGGAAAAAGATAGTACCAGACGACAGTAAAAGCTCGCAAAGGGAATAGCTTTTGAAAAGCAACGTTCGGATTTCGTACTTTACTTTTCATGGAAATGGTCGAAAAATCCTCTATACTATGATGTATCACCCACTTCGGGCACAATGTAGATGGTGCAAATCATGTGCCGAAAATCGTGCCTAAGGAAGCTAACACGGGCAACTGAGGCAATGATTTCCCATGATACTAAAGCGGCTTCCTAACCCTGTAGGAAGGAAAATAGGACAAAGCTTGAGGCCTTTCTGATCTTTGAGGTGGGTAATTAGACCACAAAATGAAGAACAGAAAGAAAGGCCTAACATCCTGGAATTTGTTTTGTCCAAAACGCAAGTTGCCTACCTCCTGTAATCGGGTTGGTTGATGATAAATCAAAGACTCCTAAAGTTGCAGGTGCGTGAATTGAATCGCAAAGCGAAAAGAAGAAGATGATTGGACTTTTCCTTTGTGAAAATATAGATGTAGAAGACGAGTGACAGAAAGACTACAGAAACGCACACCCAGGAAGAATCAAAAGAACCCACTTCATCTGGAAAAGCAAATACGAGTTTCCTACAGCAATTTCACTACGTTCTAAAATTAGTTGTTCGCATACATCGAGGTAAAATCTCTGATAATCGGTTTGTAATCAGAAAATGGCTGCCAGCTCCTGCGTCCTGCTGTGGAAGACCATATCTCACCCTCAGTACAGAATCACTTGTATACTATTTCATCTATGTCAGCTCTCACTTTTTTGCTTCTTCTACAGCTGGCTTTGGTTCCTCTGGAGGGGGTGCAGCTGGAACCCCACCATCGATGCAACTCCTACACTTCCTCTCTACCCATCCTTCTATGTCGTGCTCCCCACTGCCACCGAAATGCCGTCCACCGCACAGCCGAGCAAGGATGCCTGCTATAACACCCACAATCGTGATCACGGCTAGAACCACCACCAGTGTCTCGATGGATCGGTGTGTATAGCGGCTTGGCTCCACCACGGCCGGTGGTGCCTCAAATAGAGGTTGCTGCTCATCATCTAATCTCACCTCTAGAGTCCCCAGGGACACAATCATGACCATGGGTATGAACTAGTGTTTTCCTGTTCCAGATTTTCACTACTCAGTAACGCTATGATTTCTTTAGAACAGTGCTAAAGCAGAGAAGGGATCCCCAGACTCCGGAGTACACAATGAGATGTGATCTCAGCAGTGGACGCGGTCTAGTAGAGAAAGGATGTTAAGAGAGCAGGATGAAAGGAATAGATTATGAGGCTGGAGATGGTGAAAGGGATGAGCTTGACAGTGAAAGAGGGGCACAAGCTCTAGAATCAACTATCAAGTAAAGGAGGACGAAGATAATGGAACTGTGAAAGAAACGAGACGAGAGACAATGGGTACCCAATGAAGCAAGTTATGCAGTGAATGATGTGGAGAGGAGAGTATGTTGCCTTGTTTTGAAGGTGGGAGAAAACTGAAACAAGATTCGCTTATTAATAACATAGCCGCTGTCTTTGAACCCTGAGCGTTAGCTCAGTGGTTACTCCTCCCCTTTGGGAGGTAATTCCGGGGTTCGAGGCTCCTTATCCGCAGGCTATGCCTGCTGCCACTGTTTGACAAAAAAAAAAAAAAAAATAGCCGCTGTCTTTGCCCGATGAAAAATGCTCGGCGCCGCTCGAGCGCTCGATGCACAACAGAATTCCAGCGTGATCCCAAGTATTTCTCCTGGCCAATTATTTCTTTTCAATAATTAGTTTTCTTTATCTACTTTGGCATTTTCTGGCTTAGTGTTTGTTTTATAGATGCAAAACATAAATGTGGGGGAAAGATCCTGAATTGGTAATTTTTCTACCGGATAAAAGTTAAACGGGTACTTGCACCTTGTCAGTTGTGTATCTGGAATGTCTTGTAATCCGCAGTGAAAAATCTTTTGATCCCTTTTCCCAATAAGTCTCTAGTGATATCACATGTTGCTGTTCATTTTTGTGAGTCCGAGAACCCCAAGTAAATATATTTGTTTTTCCATTGGCGGCTTTTTCTTCTTTGTCCTGTTTATTTGCTGTTAACTTGTCTCCCTCCTTTCACTCTCCCACACGCAAAGCCACACAGTATCGGTTTGTACGGTAAAATTTTTGGTATCGAATTTAGTATTGATATTGGGTTTAGTGAAAAAATGAAAAGAGGTAATTTTTTATATTTTTTTATAGGAGAGAGATTATATTGTAATATTTTATTGTGGATTGGTGAAATATTTTGTGAAATTTTTTACGACAAACGTACTCCGAGTTGGCTAATTTGTCAACTTATAGAAGTATGGATATTTATAATGTATGATACATGAAAAGTGCATTGACTGAGAAGACCCTTTTGTGGTGACCCTTTATACTTCATGCAGCAAAGCCTGACCAATTACCTGCCTACACACCATGTGTGAAATACAGGCAGTGAAATCAGAGAAGATAAATCAGGAATGTTTCTTTGAGTCTTGTTTTTTTTTTTCTTTTCGGTTGTTTGTGGATAATGTGAGACTTCTGTTTTCAAATCCAATCTGCTGAGAACCAAACAAACGTCCTCCCTTTCCCGGCCTAAGTGCTTTTGCACGACTGCGAGCGTCAGGCCGGTTCTTTATCTTTTGAGGGATGCTTGCCTCTCCTATTACACGCCAACAGGCCCACAAGCCCAGTTCAAGATTTTTGGATCTCCATACCCATCCATACTATAGCATAGAACCAACGGAAAAAAAGGGACGAACTCAACTAGTCCCAAAGGCTTTAACCAGAAAACTGTACCTGATAACATCGGCCCAATCTTAACCGTGAATAAGCATATCCCACACATCTTTATTCTTACTTTCATGTTTGCCAATTAAAAATTTTATGTTATGGTTTGAAAATTTATGGATATTAGAGTTCAATAGGAATTTGTAAAAAGCATTGCAAATTTTATAACATGTTTGAGTAGATATACGAATTTTTGAAATTTTATGCCAGTTAATAACTTGAAGAGATACATAATATAATTATTATTTTTTAATGTTTTATTTGGATGGAAATCGATAAGTTAAGGAAGAGAGTGTGTGAATAAAGATAATTGTAAAGTTTTTTTTAATATTTAAAAGAGATAAATACAAAATTAGTTTCGGTGCTACACGCAAAAATCGATTTAGTCCCCGTGATATGAAAAACATAAATTTAGTCCATCTGAATCTATTTTCATTTGTCGTCGGTCCTCTATCAAGGACTGATTTTATCACTTTCTGAAATCAGATGGACTAAATTTATGTTTTTCATATCACGGGACCAATTTTTCATTTATTCCTATTTAAAAAATGAGGGTTAGATGGTCAAAATACATGTACAAAAATTTATCCTACTTTATATTTGCTTAATGAAAATATAAATAAGTTGGCAAATTACTTTTAACTACCTTAATCTCCTCTCACTCATGTAGCCAAACACCAAAGCCAATCCCCAAAACCCTAGCCCCACGCCTCCAGGTATTTAAATCCTTTGCTCTACCTAGGTTTCCATCTTATTCTCCCCCATAGCAAGGACGCTGCCTCTCTCTGCGAGTCCTAACATCTCCTTCAACCCACACTTCTATCTAGTGACCGACCATGGCTGAACGAGGAGGAGACCGTGGCGGCTTCGGGCGAGGCTTCGGCGGTGGTCGCCCAAGGGGAGACCGTGGCCGCGGTGGCCGTCGCCGTCCCCGTCGTGACGAGGAGGAGAAGTGGGTTCCCGTGACGAAGCTCGGCCGCCTCGTTAAGGCAGATAAGATCAAATCTCTCGAACAAATATATCTTCATTCATTGCCTATCAAGGAGCACCAGATTGTTGACCAGCTCTGCCCGGGCCTCAAGGATGAGGTCATGAAGATTATGCCGGTCCAGAAGCAGACTCGTGCTGGACAGAGGACCCGGTTCAAGGCCTTCGTGGTCGTAGGTGACGGAAATGGTCACGTCGGACTCGGCGTGAAGTGCAGCAAGGAGGTGGCTACTGCAATTCGTGGCGCCATCATACTGGCCAAGCTGTCCGTGATTCCTGTGAGGAGGGGATACTGGGGTAACAAGATCGGGAAACCCCATACGGTGCCGTGCAAGGTTACCGGGAAATGTGGGTCCGTCACGGTGCGTATGGTGCCTGCGCCTCGTGGTGCGGGGATTGTGGCTGCTAGGGTTCCGAAGAAGGTCCTGCAGTTTGCAGGAATAGACGATGTATTTACATCGTCGAGGGGTTCCACAAAAACCCTGGGCAATTTCGTGAAGGTATGCACTCTTTTTTTCGATTGAGTTGCTGCTTGTGTTTGTGATACTTTCTTTATGTGTATGATCCTGATATGTGTAAATACTGACGCTGCTGTCGATTGTGGTTTTATGTGTTTGGATTGAAAAGGACTCTGCCAATGTTTTGCTCGATTATTTAGTTTCATTTTGGCATTTGAGAATCATGTTATTGAGAAGTTTGTTGTTTTCTTTTTATGACTTGTTTGACCTTAGTTGGGTGAACCCAGTGAGACATGCCCTGAGTTGGAAGAATGCAAGTGAGAGAGAAATCAGGGGCCTTAGCAGTAAAATAAGTGCTAGTTGCATTTCCAAACGTAGAATTTTGGACTTAAGAGCCCCTTATCTCTGGAATTCTGTAATATGTACTTGTTTAGCTTTTCTGCAATTATTGTTTACGACTCAGATAAGAGTGACTGTTATATTTTTGGCAGCATGTTATGAAGCAGTGATGTTAGCTGTATGTCTGTATCAAAACTTGATTATTCAAGGAATTCTTTTCTGCATGTTTTTCAGCTCGTGTATCTTAAGTCCTGGTGCCAATATCTAAGTTGCAGGATCCCACTTCTTCCTGTATCATCTGATATTGCAGACATTTATTTGTTCACACTTTTTGCTGGTTAACTTAAGAGTGATAATCTATCTAATGCTCTATTTGCCATAGTGTTGTTCACAAAGTTTAATGTTTTAGATTTTGTTATTGGCTCCTATTATTGCTCGTCTTTGTTTCGGTCTTCCTCTTGGATTTCTGATCTGTTATCTTGGATTTAAAGGTGGAATTAAGTTTTCCAGTTATCATGGAATCCCTCTGTGATGGGGTATTGTTTTGCTCTCTTCGGACTCTAAAAACTTCAAGTTTCTAGAATTTTGAGAAAGAGCTCCTTAGCTCACATCTTTGTATAGAAAAGCGGCCTATTGTCTGTTTGTCTTCATGTTCTTTCTAGCTCCCATACCCCCTAGGAGTTTATGTATACTAGGAAGAACTGAATCTGAAGAACTACTGTTGAAAGGTTTTTAGTTCAGACTTCAGAGAGCCAGGTATGTTCAGCTTAAGTCCCTCGGGTTGGTTTGTTGGATTTCAGTTGAGAACTGTCAGGTAAAGATCTTGAGAATTTTTCTTTATTTTCTGGTTGAAGGACCACCACTGCCTTGAGGATTTCTTTGTCCACTGTGTGTTTATTGTCTATTTGTCACTCATTAAGCAGAGGTACATTTTTGGGCTTGGCTTGTTATTATCTGTTAGTTACGAAACTAAAGTTTTTTGTATATGTTATTGGGGGATATTGAAGATAATTTCAACAGCCTAATGCATTTTTTGTCAAATCAGCTGATTATCCTTTTATTTCCATCTTTGCAGGCAACTTTTGATTGTCTGCTTAAAACTTATGGGTTCCTCACACCCGAATTCTGGAGGGAAACTCGATTCTCAAAGTCTCCGTTCCAAGAGCATACAGATCTGTTGACAAAACCAGTTGGAAAGCTAATCCTGGAGGAGCCTGAGAGGGTTGAAGCTTGAGCTAGTTCTGGCAGTTACAGTGATGAGAACATTTTGTTAGAGAACTTACGAGTGTATCTTTCTGGTTAAGTTGGTTTCTCTTTCTTTGCAGGGATAGTATGTTTCTTTTCGGTATTTGAATACTCTGGAAGTTTTGAATCTCCTGTTACGCCTCTTGCTCATTGTTTTTTTAATGACTGAAAAGTGCAATATTTACTCTTATGAGAAATCAGTATTGATTCTTAGTGAAAATTGTGTGAAAATAAAGTTGAAGGTTTACACGTCTTCGGATATCAGCCTGAACTTTCCATGAGTCATTAGCCATGGTTGCAGGTAAATACCCAAATCTTTCATAGGGATAATATTTTTGGGGCAACTACCTTTTAATGGGGGTTGCCTATGGCTTCATTCGAAAATAACCTCAGATAACCTCTTGGGTGAAGAAATTTCACCCGGAGTATAAGTCAGATTTGAAGGTCTTCTTGGCCAAATACGTATACGCAGCTGTCACGTTAGCGCGGCCTGCCCTGCATTAGGAGAGAGGAATTTTGTTTCCAGAAATTGTGTTGTTCGGCGCATTAGAAACGGCTTGTTCCCGTCATTTCCAGAGAATCTCCAGGAATAAAAAATAGGGATTGGGAAGATAAAGAATTGCATTTGGGTTTGATTCGAGTGCGATAGTTTTTATAATTGAATTTAGTAGAAATTTGAAAATAATTTTATTAAAGAAGCTTTTATTCTTTGAAGTTGGAAAGAACTTGTATAAGGTTATATTGTCAATTATTTCGCCTAGAATTAATTTATTTTTACCAGTGAGGATATTTAGAACATTTTATAAAATACCGGACCTAATTTTTTTTTCTAATGTATTTACGAATACCATACAAAAACACTTGAGCTAGGTTAGTAGATGCTAACTTTTATAGATAAATAATAATAAAAAAAAACATTGACTTGGAGGTCCAATAAACATTCCACTTTGGATGATGGTATTTACTTTAGATAGATTATTATAGTACTTAAATAGCGAAAGCGTGATTAAGGTTTAGAGAGGGAAAAAATATATAAGAAAACTAAATCCTCTAATATTATAAACTGTTAAGTGCATAATCTGTTTGCATCTCCTTCAACCTTGGTTTTTAGAGCTATTTACATTTCTGTTCGTGTTCTACTATATTTGGTTTTCTTTTGGGCAGGAAAAAATAAAATTATTCTATGTTTGGTTTAGATTTCAAAACAGTTTTTGTATTTGTGTTTTTTTGGGAAGTTGTGTAGATTCTCTTGAGATTGATGAAAAATGTATTAAAAGTTGTTGGAATTTGTAAAAGTTATTGAGACTGGTGAAAAGATATTGGAGTTGATGACAAAATTATTGAGATTGGTGAAAAGGTATTGGAATGAATGAAAAAGTGTGAAATTTTTGAAATTTTTTGAAATTTAAAACAAAGGTAACCTTTTCACTTTCAATAAAAGGAAAAAAAAAAAAAACAAAGAGCCATAACTATATTGGACGGAGATGATCAGGTATTTTATAATCATATTACAAAATTGAAAATCATTGCACTTTGGTTGATGGAGGTCTATTCTATAAGATTGTAGACCATTATATATTAGCATCGGTGCGGATGTTCTTGTTATCTGCTCAACTTGAAAAGCCAGTTGCGGATTTTCTACAGTTTTTGATGAGAAGAAAATAATTATTTCGACCGGGAAAAAAAGAGAGAAAAAGAAAAATCAAATTGGACGACTCGCAAGTTAATTCCAACGACTCTGTTCTCTCTCTCTCTCTCTGTCTGCTTTAAAATCTTCGGCTCCGCGTTCTCCGGTTATATACCTTGAATCCGAAAGGTTCCGGACATCCATTTCAGAATCCGGCAACAATTCCTCGAAAAACTCAAACTCTGTTTCCTTCCTTATCTATCGGATATCTTGTCGTCGTCGACGGCTTTTAGTTTCTTTAATTTCTTCCATTTCGGTTCCTATATTGTTTGTACGGGAGAATCGAATTCTCATGGGAACTCCGGAATTCCCGGATCTGGGGAAGCATTGCACCTTCGTCGATTGCAAGCAGATCGATTTCTTGCCGTTCACATGCGATCGCTGCAGCCAGGTCTATTCTCTTTTTGGTCTGGATTTGCTAGTGGCTGAATTAGTTTTCAATCACTTTGTTTTTGAAGTCACTTCCTAGTTTGTAATATTCTTCAATGGCCAAATGGTTTCATGGTGGGGGCTGACAAAGTGGGGTTGACTCCCATGCTTATATATTAACGACTTCTTGTTGTAGAATGCTGTATACACGAAATAAATACTGTTCCTCAGTGTTTTTTTTTTTGGGTGAAAGGTGAAGTAAGTTCCTCAGTGTTGTGGGGGCTCAATCACTCGATTCTGATTTTGTTGTCATAGTTTTACTCTTTTAACATTTCTAAGATTTGCTGTGTAAACATCTTCGATACACTGGGTAAGACTGTAAGTTGTAGGGGAAGCTCTCCATCATTGCGGGGGGCCACAAAGATGTCAGGGGCAATGCTCCAATTCATTCTTGCTTGGCGATCTGGGTCAGCTTGTATTGATCACTGACCTTAATTGTATTGATCACTGATGATGCTTTTAAGGTGCAGGCTTTACGGCTTTAGCTCATTCTACTTCCTCAGTTTTGGTAGTGATGCCTCTCTTTATTGGGAATTAAAGTTATGAATTTGAGGCTTTGAACATTTGTTGCGAATAATTATGTGGCTACAAATAGAGCAATTGACACAAATTGGGATGGAGAGATATGCTATCTTTCTATTTCTGCATTTGGTAATACAAATTACCGAGTATACTATAGGAAGAATAAGGTTTTGTTGTTTTTGACAAACTTTTGGGTTTACATGATGTCAACAGAAGTTGATTCTAATGAACTAACGGGGAATTGATGTTTCATCCGTCCTCTTATCTTTAGGATGGTATTTGTAAGATGAAACATTGAAACTTGTAGTCTTGAGTTAAATAGATATCTTTTTCACCATCAAAAGGTTGCAAGTATTACAGACCGGTTAAGTTAGTTGCTGCTTGCTTGTAGTTGATTAGACTAGTAATGTATCTCATGTATATTTCTAGCTTTCAAATACTTCCCAATTGCTCTCCCTGCTTAGGCCTCTCCTAATAGATGCCTCGGTGGGTAAGAGTGCTACTATGGTCATGCCAGGTACAAAGTTCCATCCTCTAGACTCCCACTCTTTTCCTTTTTGATTAGAAAAATATTATTTCAAGTGTCTTAATCTCCCATTTACTTTTCCTACTTCTAGTGAGTTTGTTTCATTTTGTTTGTGTTGGTGCTGATGTTTGTAAACTTAATGGAGGTTTGGCTGGTAATGTGGTCCATGAGGCTCTTTTTAGTTTTCCATTTCATTTGAGCTATTGAATTTTTGGCTGGGTTTATAAAGAGTTTCTGCAATCTTCTCAAGCTGTGGTTCATTGGTCCCTTGGGAATTTTTTATGCATGCCAACTTGAATATGACGTTTTGTTTTTCAGGTGTTCTGTTTGGAGCACCGGAGTTACCTTAAACATAGTTGTCCAAAAGCTGACAAACAAGATGTCACCGTTGTCATCTGTCCCCTCTGTGCTAAAGGAGTTCGCCTAATTCCTGATGAAGACCCAAACATTACCTGGGAGACTCATGTCAACACCGAGTGTGACCCCTCAAATTTTGAGAAAGTCAAAAGGAAAAAAAAGTGCCCTCTCCCTGGTTGCAGGGAGATCCTGACATTCTCCAACACAATCAAGTGCAGGGACTGTTTGGTAGACCATTGTTTGAAGCACAGATTTGGACCTGACCACAAATGTTCTGGACCAAAGAAACCAGAAGCAGGTTTCCCATTTTTGGGTCTATTGAGTAGGCGTAGAAAAGAAGAGTCAAAAATTAACCAAGCTCCTATGCCATCTTCCCCAAAGTGGAACAGCTTTCTTAATGCAGCTTCAACAGTGCTGGACTCTGCCGAAGCAGGCATGGCAAAATTGAGCACTGGAATAAGCCAAAAGTTGCAGATCACAAGGGATGGTATGGGGCAGAGCAGCAGCCCTGGGGGTGGAAGTGGATATGAACAGTGCCCACAGTGTGGTGCGAAATTCTCCTCAGTTACAACTCTGGTGGAGCACGTGGAGAAAGTCCATGAAAGGAGTGGCAGCCGAGCTGGAGTTAAGAAGGTGACAATTGATGTCTGCCCAAAGTGTAGTAGAGGATTTCGGGATCCAGTGTCTCTTGTGGAGCATGTTGAGAGGGATCATGGTGGTAGTTCCAGAGCTTAAGTACGGTTATCATAACAGCAAAGTGTACTCTTGGTCAAATCTGATTTTCTTTTGCACATTGCTTTGATTATGACTGAAAATGCTAAAATCTTTAGCGTTCAGTCAATACTGGAACTTTTAGATCGTTATTTTTTGCACGAACTGCAAAATGCTTTGTGAATAGTCCTATCCCTTGTTGACAGCAAAATTGTGTTTGTACTTGCTTGTTACGGGTGGCCTGTTTGATTTAAAAGGATATACAGCTTAACAGAGATCAAAATTATTTGGATTTTATCGACATTTTGAATTCTTTTCTCCTCCTGTCTTGTATGAGTGACCTTACTGTGGGGTGTTCGTGGTTTTAATATTATGGTTACGAAAAGGAACAAAGTTTTTGATTGCAGATTCCTTTCATATATATCTGAATTTACCTGAGGGGAAGATGGTGCATTGAACCTCGAGTTTAAACCAGTCAGCTCGGACAATGTCTTTCCGTAATGGTTGGCACTTGGCATGTTCCAAAGTGGTGCATATTTTGTGTTCCTCCATTTTGTGTCTTTGGCTTCATTGGATCATTTATACACCATGTCCTCCGGCCTTTGCTTCCCTAGTCTCTCTTCTTTTCGTTCTGGTAACTGCATGATGCATCATCTCCAAGAGTTAAAAAACTTCGGACGTCTTCTTTTCTTTTCTTTTTTGGTTTCAAGATAAATTCAACGAAATTTAGAACCTATTTGGTCTATATTATTATTCCAACTAGAGGACTGAGCTTGGTGGGCCGATAGGCTAGTAAATTTTTTTTATCAAAGAAAACTAACATTAAAAAAAAAGAGTACATACAAGAATTAAAAACCCATCAAGGGGGATCAAAACCATCGTAAACCCAAAGAAAATTAAAATGAAGCCCACAGAATTCAGGTAAACATCCTTCCTTAGAGGAAGAAGCAGCCCATTGGGCAAAACTACATTTGCACTATAAGGGATAAAAATAACAGGAGAAGTGACGATTTGCCACTAGTTGTGCTTGAATTTGCGTCCATCCCCGATTACTCTCAAGGCTTGTTTGATAGACCATTGTGGGAAGACCACCAGCATGGTAGTCTAAGTGGTGAGAGTCTGAAATAAGGTATTCAAGAGAGTGTGAAAGGGTGATCTTTTGATCGAACCCTCCCGCCTTAATCATCATTTGCATGTTGGTGGGGTTGCAGTGACGGTCCTCCCTTTCCGGAACAAATAGTTATGACTCAATTCAAACATTTTGCAGCGAATGAGAGTTTTTATAATCATATCCAAAGATAGTTGGTTACACTGGTAGCTCCCTTTCATTTTTTTTTTTTTAATTTTAAAAGAGACCATTATGGGAAGCTCAGGTTTGGCACAGAGGGTGCGGAAGCCGTTCTTCGGGCATTTCCTGATTTGGGGGCATTCCCTTTCATCGGTTGTTGATCCGAAACTCCAGGTTGAATCGCTTGCAACTTTTGAATATGGCTCCACAAGTACAAAATGAGTGAGACCAGTGCAGTGTTTGTTACGCACACTTTTACCTTAATGATGAAATTCAGAGGTAATTGAGTGTGCTTCCAAACGAAAATGCTCGTTGGGTGTAGTCGTTACGGTACAATGAATATGGGGCAGTTAATTACTTCTTGAGCGCTTGCTTTAAGGAACAAAAAGTAATTACTCTCTGCTGGCTTTGTTGCTAATACCCCCTCTCGCTCCGGTTAGCTGGCGTTGCTTTGTTAGCTGTTAAAGTGCCCAACCAAATGGAGACAGCCAAGAAACATATCAACCAACACTGCCCAAACAAGAGCAAACTTGGACAGACAACAAAATTTAAGGAGGAGAATGAATTATCTATAGTTTCTTATCTGATCTAACTGAAAGAAAAATTAACACAATATATGAATCTACGTGATTTAATGGTATATGTATAAAATTTCCAACTAATATAAAGTTAATATCTATCTCTTCAAATTATATTTTGTAATTCTAACAAAAAAAAAAAATACCGACAACGCCGGATTAGGAGAAGACATTTAAGGGAAGACTATAAATGTAAGACAATGCCTTTGTAAGATTAACTTTATTGCTGCTCTGGACAAAGGGTGACTTAGGGAAAGAAACGAAAAAATCTAAAACATTATTGTAATAAGAGTCGAATCTAGTAAGTTAATAGTATTTATTTTTGTGAAATTTTCCTTGAAAGTGATTCTGAGTTAGTCATAAAGGCGATTAAGAAATATTCATCTCCAGTCGATTGGTAGATTGAAATAACGATGAAGTAGATCTTGGATGCTTTGAGAGAATTTGACATCCGGACGATTAGCCACGTAAGATGTAGTACAAATAACTTAGTGCACCATTTAACTTGTTGGGTCGTTACTGAAATTTTTTTAGGCGATAATCCTTACAATTGTGAACTTTTTCTTGATTTTGATTGGTTGTATGCTGGAGTTGATTTATAATAAGATGAGATGTACTGATTGAAAAAAAATATTTATTTTTTTAAAGACGTCAAGACAGCACGTCTTCGGTACAAAACTTCAACTGCCAAGTCATCGCGGGTCCCACAAATCTGACGGCTCAGGTCAGGGACGAAGCCAACCAATGAAACACTCTCGTGAGTCGGGACAGCTTTTTAGCCAAAAAAAGAAATAAAAAAGGTACCAGGGACAGGGCTTGTTGTGGCCCCCGCAATCTCGAAACAGCAACGTTCGTGTTCTTTGGGGCCCATATACGGAATGCCGTGTGGACCTTTTCAATCATACTAGCCTCTAGGCAGGCCACCGGTCCGGACTGATACGCTTTTCCACCTTTAAACAAATAAACGAGGAAAACAAGAGAGAGGGCATTAATAATAGCGGCAGAATACGCTGGAATTCCGGTACGTTGTTTTCATGGCTTAGAGGGATCTCCAGCCTCTGGCCTGCTCTTTCCGGCGTTGATTCGAGGTAATCTTCGTCGTTCTTCCATCAATGTTCGATACAATTTTATATGCAATTGTCAAAATTTCATTGATTCATGCAATTATCTCACAACCCCTTTTCTCTGCACTTTTTAGAATTTTTCTTTTCGACATTGTTTCTGTATGGTCCTTTGAGATATTTGGACGTCATGTGTGACCCACATTTGGAATTATAGGGCTGGCCATTGGACTGGGAGCTGCCCATTTGCGTCTGACTCTTTCTTTCCCTTCTCCGGCGCCGAAAATCGGAGTTTTCGATCGGACTAGAAGGGAAAGAGAGAAAAGTTTTAAGGTCAAGTTGGATTCTTGGTTCATATACTTCAAATTTGAAAAATGAGCACCGTTTCGGGTATGATGTCGCGGCAAGTTTTGCCGGCATGCGGTAATCTTTGTTTCTTTTGCCCGGCGATGCGGACGAGGTCTCGACAGCCTGTCAAGAGGTACAAGAAGCTCATCGCCGATATATTTCCTCGTAACCAGGTCAGTGTTTATGGGTTTTCTCTAATTTTACACAAGCTTGTCGTATTTTATCATTGGAGAGAAAAATGGAGGATGATGGTTGCTTATTTGTCGTCTTAACTGTCATTGGTCTCTGCTGCTTCTATTGCGTTAGGGCCATGTGGTCTTACAGGGTACGGCCTTGCTTAGACTTTTGTTTGTCCGCATGGTATTCCATTGGTTGTATGTGTTTTTAAACACGCATTCACCGACTTGTTATGTTCTATGCGAAGGAATACTTTTTCCTCCACAGGTCTACAATTCAGAGGAAAATTTAGCTCCTTTTTGAGGAGTAACATGGTGATTTGAAACTCCGGAATCTCAAGTGCTTTAGTTTTTCATATTTCGCTAGCGTGATTTCAGGTAGTTGGTTTCAGCAATAGAAAAAGTTAATTTTGCTCAATGATTTAAGCTTCTAAATAGTTTAAGGCATCTGGCCCTGTGGAGTTTTCCAGGGGACCTGCTGACCCATGGTCTCATCTAATAGAGTAATGGACTGGATATATTGCAAAAACAGTCTACGTCCTCAAGCTTTGATCTGCCAATTTTTATTATGCAAGGGAAGTCTTTCCACATTTTCTAGCGCGATCCAACTGATTTTACTTAGACATGTTATCAGCAGATGATTGCCCTTTGTCCTAGAAATTCTCTTGTAATCATTTGGTATTAGAGATCCGATGCTTTGTGGCTGTATTTGTTAAAATGGTCAGTTAATTTAGCTGCTGTAGTATTCACCGTAGAGAGAGAACTGCAATTGTTAACTAAAAATTCATTTCTGAATCTCTCTCTTATCTCTTCTCTCTCTCTCTCTCTCTCTCTCTCTCTCTCTGACACAAACAATTATTTATGTAGGTGACAATATATTTGCAATGGGTAAGCCCCATTCCAGTGCCAATTTTCTCCCGTGTAGAATGATAAATCCTCCTATTGGCTATTTTGAAATATCTTTTGCCATTTTCTCTTGGCTTGTTTCTTCTTATTTGCATGTTGAAGTGTGCTTCCTCTGCTTAGAATTCTCCTACCTTCTGGTGTAGTTATTTCTAATATTAATAAAACACACGTGCATGAGAAATTTATAGCTAATAACAGTTGCAGATGCAATTGGTTTGGCAGCATTTTGAACCGCCTTAGCCCTGGTACTTGTGACCATCCCCAGTTTTTGTTAAAAAATGAGATATTTTGTCTTTTTCTCAGTTAATCCTCATAAGAAATTTTTGGAGAGTTTACATTGGGGGTTCATCAATGCAGGGCCCTTGACGCCATAGTATATTACCAGATTTTTTTGCTTTCATTTAGTATGTTTTGGAGATTTACACATGTTGGATTGATCTCATGTTATAGTATTCAATCTATAATGGCATGGATAAAGGATAGAACTATAGGGGATACATCTGAAATAAAAATAATGGTTTCTTACACGCACAGTGTACATTGAGGTTTTTCTTCTTGCTAATTCTTAATATATGACCAAAAGAAAAAGGAAAGAGGTCTCTTCTATAAGCACGTTTCACTTTTAGCTTGATTAAGATTTTCAGAACCAGTAACGTTTCTCTTTGATATGCTATTGCACGTAATTTTTTGTTTAATATCGTTCTGCATATCATATTGAGATCTGTTCTTTATATTTTGATAGGAGGAAGGACCAAATGATCGGAAGATAGGAAAACTTTGTGAATATGCAGCCAAAAATCCTTTGCGCATCCCTAAGGTAAAATTGATCAGTGTGTAGCATTGTGTCTCAAATATGCTACAGAGGCAGAATGTGATTCAATTGTGGCCAGAATAAGCCCTTATTTTCTGATGGTAGTTGAAAATTGCCCTTCGATGTGCTGAATTTGGGTCATATAGTATGATCATTCTTATACTAGTTCCTGGAAATAACTTTTGTAAGTTTGTTCCCACTGTTTTTCTCTGAGATTTCACCATATAATAGAAACTCTATAGTCAAGCACAAAGTAAACTTGATTAAAGGTGAATCGTAGGAAACTGAAGAAAGTGAGCATTGTGGTGCTAATGTGACTCCCTTACGTAGGTAAAAAATATGTCACGGCCCTTTCAAAGAGCAAGAAACTGATAAGGACCAGAAATTTCCTGAATTCTATGGTCTACAGTCCTATTATGTACCTGAGCAAGAAGTTAACTCTGGATAAGGGTTCAATTAAATTTACAGAACTATGGTCTATGGTTGTTGTACTCCAACTGATGGTGCAAAATGGTTAATGCTACACACTTGGATTTGCCATTTTCTTCTAGTCATAAAAAATCTGAGATTATTTATGGCAATATTGTTTTGGGGAAGGTTGAGCCAAACCCAAAATTTGTGCCGATCCCTTTGATATGATCAAATTGCCTCAAGAGGCTGATCACCATTAGATGTATGCACTACATTGAAATTTTTGTGGCATGAGTAAAAATGAGGTGGAGGTCTGATCATGTTTATACGGGCAGATAAATATTTCTCATTGGTTTCTTCATACCTCATTCTCTTATGTCTCTGTGTTGTTGCCACGGATGATTTGAGCTTTTTTGAACCAACAATGTTTGAGGAATTTCATGTTGCCAATGGACTTCCATGTCTAATGGCGCTTCAATCCCCCGTAAGAATAGGGAGGAGGCTGAGGTTATGAATTCCAGTCCCATGGCATGAGTTACTTACCAATCTATAATTTTGTGTGAAGACTATTGTGGAAATCGAAAAAAGTGATGTAAGCAAAATCTTAAGAAAAGGGGTATATCGATTCAGAATTCATCTGTGGAATTTTGTTTATTTTCTGGATACCAGAGTATTTAAATACTTCTCATGAATTTTCTGTCAGTTAGTTAAAATCTGTTTCTTTGTTGATGGAAGTTCCAACTTTGTGATCAGATTACAAACTCACTTGAGCAAAGATGTTACAAGGAATTGAGAAACGAGAATTTTCAATCTGCCGAAATTGTGATGTGTATTTTCAGGAAGTTGTTGGTTACTTGTAAGGAGCAAATGTGAGTATATCTTCCTCCATTGTTTATACCTTCTTTTATATGTTTTAAACTAGTAAAGTCATGTTGGACCAATTGGTAGAAACTAACTCATGAAAGAAATGTTGGACCAATTTGGAAAGTATAAGACTTCCTTAAAACTCAACTGACCCAAGGTTGACAATTTCACAGGCCCCTCTTTGCAAGTAGCTTGCTAAGCATCATGCACACTCTGCTGGATCAAACACGGCAAGATGAAATGCGAATAATTGGATGCCATACACTTTTTGACTTTGTAAATATTCAGGTTTGTGTGCTGATTGGTTCTTTAGTTAAATGCCCTATATCGGCTTCAGTGTAGTTCATTTCCAGCTATCAGGTTTCTGCCTGCAGAAAGTTCACTCATTTCAGTATGTCGACTTTGGCAGAGTGATGGAACTTATATGTTTAACTTAGAAGGCTTTATTCCAAAGTTGTGTCAACTAGCTCAAGAGGAGGGAGAGAATGAAAGGGAGCAAAGTCTACATTCAGCTGGGCTGCAAGCCCTTTCTTCAATGGTATTCATAATGCTGCTATTTAAAATTTGAAACTCCTTGTTTGGTCCCCAAGGAAATGGAGGAAAAACAAGATTTTAAATCTAGGTGTTCCTTTTGTTTTCTCACTGTGTAAAGCCTGCTCAAAAGTCAGCCTTGATTGGACTAGAAGAAAAGTGTGGATGCCCTCATTTTAGAAAAAAACATAGAACGCATTGACTGAGGTATGTCAATATACATTGCTAGTCGGACATGTGACCCGTGATACATACTGTGGCTGGTGGTGGTATTCAAGTACCGTGACACTTGCCACTGTTGATGGCTTCTAGGTGTTCGGAAATGTTGTATACTGAGTATTGAGACATGAGTTCTAGTTGGTGATCACTGCTAGCGTTTAAGCTGGAACAGAATGTTGCAGGATGTTCATCATTTTTGCCTTGTGCTTGGTTCAACTTTGAGGGTTGTAATTTCTGTTGATGCCTCAGCAGTTCACATTAAGAGTCAACACGCCTCTTTCTCGATATACATTTCATGCGTCATTTATAGATCTTAGCATTGAGGGGTGAGATCCACTCACTTTGGAATGTTCTGTTTTTCGTCTAAAATTTTTCCCAAATGCCATTTTATTTATCTCGAAGCTCTCATAAAGATATTGAATTTTATGTTTGAGATGCTTCTAATAGATTGTGCCAAATTCTGTAATATTTAGTTTATATCTGCCTTTTTACATCATTTTGAGGTTGACATGTAATTAACCGATTTCTACAAGTTTACTGTAACAGAAAAAACTTAACTTCCAAAAACTCGTTCTCACCTCATGCATAAGCATCAATCTTTGCAATGCTTTTGATGAAGACATGGTCGTTCGAACCATGCAAAGTCAAGGACGAGTCTGTGTACCTCAGTTTTTCATGGAAAACATTATTATGGTGTGCAGGGACGAAGCTAGAAATTAGTTCTTCGGTCCCCCGTCCCCCCTAGTTTTGTCCCTGATGATGTGAAGTATGCTATACTGTTTCTCTGTTTTACCTGTGTTCATCATAGTTGCTGAACGTACTTCACTCATTTTTCATTTCTTTGTTTTCATGTTGTCTGAATATTGGATCCCTGTATATTGTTTACCTTAGGAAAACATTGAAACTATCACATACTGTATTTTCTGTTTCAATCTTTATTTTCCCTTTATAATCAATATCTACTCTCTTTGTATGAATACCTTATGTTATACCTTTCATATACTATCTCTTTTGCTTTGTAGGTTTGGTTTATGGGTGAATACTCTCACATTTCGGTTGAGTTCGATAATGTAAGCAAATTCAGACTTCTTAAATTTTTAATATAAGTTTGTCTACTTGGTATTAATCTTTCCTCAGAAGAATATAATTCACAAAGCAGGCTCATGGTTATAAGGTGTACTTTACAACCTCCGCATTGAATCCAAAAGTATTGTTATGCTATCTCGTTGTTATGTAGATCATATAGGCGTTAAGACTTGAACATGCATGTAAGCACATCTTAGCTATGCAAGAAAGAGACAGTGCTAGCCAGGTAGAACCATGGCCCAATGAAGAAAAGAGAGTGCTAAGATAGGATATGCATAACATTTTATGCATATGCTATATAAACTCACCGATGTTCTAGTTTTCGAAAGTATTATGAACTTCTACTGTTTAAGGACTAAATTCCAGTCATATGCTATATTTTGTTCTTTTATATTGCATAAAAACAGGTTGTTTCAGTGGTCTTGGAAAACTATGCATGCCATGATAAGAAGTCAGAACAAATGGACCATGACAAGGAAGATCCTCAGAACCGTTGGGTGCAAGAAGTGCTTAAAAATGAGGGTCATGTATCTCCTTCACCTAATGTCTCGACAATGGTTCCTTCTTGGCAGACGATTGTTAATGATAAAGGAGAAATAAATGTGACAGCGTAATCTCCTATGAGCACCAAATACTTTAAATGCTTCAGACATTTATGTATTAAATTGATTACCAGTCAATGATTCTCTTGGGTTTCTTTTCCAGGGAAGATTCCAAGAGCCCTTGCTTTTGGTCCAGGGTCAGCCTGTATAACATGGCCAAGCTAGCCAAGGAGTCTACGACCATGCGGCGTGTTCTGGAATCTTTGTTCCGATACTTTGATAATGAGAATTGTTGGTCTCTTGAACACGGTCTTGCCTTCCCCGTCCTAAAAGATATGCAGTTTTTGATGGAAAGCTCTGGTACTGATGTTCCTCTTAACTTATTTGGTATTGTGAGGTTCTATGCTGTTGTTTGAACCATTGATGGTGCTTCCCTGCACCTCAATTGTACAGTAAGACTTTGATGATTTATGCTCCTGGATTCTTCTTCTGTTCCTTTTGCAGGGCAAAATACACATTTCTTGCTTTCCATATTAATTAAGCATCTTGATCATAAAAATGTCCTTAAACAACCCGACATGCAGCTTGACATTGTTCGTGTTAGTACCTCCCTTGCTCAAGATGCAACGGTTGAGCCTTCAATGGCACTAATTGGTGCATTGAGTGATATGATGAGGCATTTGAGGAAGAGCATACACTCCTCGCTTGATGATGCGAATCTGGGACCGGACGTCATAAAATGGAATAGAAGCTTAGCGGAAGCAGTGGATGACTGCCTTGTGCAGTTATCACATAAGGTAGTTGTGAGTTTCAACATCTCTTGGATTAAGTTACTATCGAAAACCCCTCATTATCAGAGTTTCAGCTACAAGCACTTCTTGTGATGCTTATTTTTGTTTTGTTCCCAGTTCAACTACTTTAATGGTTTTATGCAAGTAGTCCATATATTTTGCTGACATCTACGATCATTATTGTACTTTTCAAAGAAAACTGAGTTGCAACTGCTCAACAGGTGGGAGAAGCAGGCCCTATTCTTGAAGTTATGGCAATGATGTTGGAGAACATCTCAAACATTACAGTGATAGCCAGAACAACAATTTCGGCTGTTTATCGTACTGCTCAAATTGTAGCCTCCTTACCCAATTTGTCATATCAAAATAAGGCAGGAAGCAGAACCTATTGTTTTATGTTTATTTCATCTCCAGCTACTCTTATTTCAAATCTAATTTTGCATTTAAAATTTATTTCTTCCCTTAGGCTTTCCCTGAGGCTTTGTTTCATCAGTTACTCCCAGCTATGGTCCATCCAGACCATGAAACGCGAATTGGAGCTCATCGTATTTTTTCGGTTGTTCTTGTGCCATCTTCAGTTTTCCCTCGTCCGTCCTCATCTATTCCCGAGCTGAAAAAAGCCTCCGATCTTCCACGGACACTGTCAAGAACTGTCTCTGTCTTTTCTTCCTCAGCCGCTCTTTTTGAGAAGCTTAGGAAGGAAAAGTTTTCTTTAAGGGAAAATGCTTGTCAAGAGAGCAACCAAAATGGTGTCAGTGAGGCAGAACCTGGAAATATTAATAATGGGATGATAAATAACCTGAAGTCGTCATACAGCAAGGTATACAGTATGAGAGGTCCCTCTGTAACAGAGATAACTGCTGGAAATACCGGGAGCAGTTCAAATAAAGAAACAGTAAGTTCTTCGCAATGTCTTTCACCATTTCTGATTTCCATATAGAACAAATCAGGGCTTGCTAATTTAGGCTTGTCCTGGTTGGTCCATCCAGTTTGTTTAAGGGTGACTGGGATTTTATGCTGGATGACACATAGAAGTAGAAGGTATTCTTCTTCAAGGGAAAATTTTAGCCCTCTATAGTACAAATCTTAATCTGCTGCCCAAAATTAATGTACATTATTATAGTGGTATCAGTTGAGATCCAAATCTTTCTCTGGACCAGGGGCCTATGATATATCTGCTGTCTAGGCTACCGGGATTTGATAAAACTCTGGCAAATTTGTGGCCTTAATCTCTATACAAGCCCCCACTGTAATTTAAAGTTTCAAATATTCAATGCTACTACCTATTAGTTATTGAAAAATGGTCTTATTCAGATCTGCCATCAATCATAATCAAATGTTTTGCCTATATTTTAACCTCAGGAGTCTAATTGCCTCAGGCTGAGTAGCCACCAGATTACTCTGTTGCTTTCATCAATTTGGGCTCAGTCCATCTCTTCTGCAAATACACCTGATAACTATGAAGCAATCGCTCATACATACAGTCTGATATTGCTGTTCTCTCGAGCCAAGGTAATTGCCAGAGCAATGTTGAACAGATTTTCTGAGTTTCCTCAATGCTTATGATTGGGTTCTTTTTCTAGGATACCGTGCATGAAATAACAACCCTCATACATAGACATTTTTTGGTAGTGCTTTATGTCTTTCTCTGTATCTCACGACCAGGGGATGCTGATGCAACCTAATTGACCACTATATTAATCAAGCAAGCTAGCTTGATTGTAGTTATAGCTAGGAAATTACTTATTGAGGTATTTATGACTCAACACTATTTAATTATTTAGGGAGCAAGGTTTATTGGGTTCACAATTAGTCTTCATAATCTTCTCACCAGGCCTAGGAACCTCAAAACACTTGTGAGAATATCTTTGAACTTTTCATGTGTATGCCAGGCCAAATGTCCAATAGAATCAGAGTTAAACTTCTATTCATACAATTGGTGAAATAGGGTTTTTCATTTACATAAATTTTAAGTGGAAGTTCTGGAGAGTGGACCTTTTGTTGCTTGAAAGAAGTTCCTCCATTGGTTGGATTGGTTTACGTTAAGCTTTACTCTGAAGCTTTTCATTCTTTACACAACTCTGCACTCTGTATCTTGAATGGTACTTCCAGCTTCCTAGGGTTTCTGTGGAATATAATTTAGGGAATACTACTGCTAGGCATGAACTTCTTTATGAGCCCTTAAATAGTTCTTCTGTTGGGCTCAGGTCATTTATCTTCAAATTAGAAATGACTACAGATGACTCTATTCTCTTGGGTACATGATCATGTATTATGTTTTTTCTACGCGCTACTTGTCCGCTATTTGAGATATCTTCTTGTCTTGCAGAATTCCAGTAATGAGGTTCTAGTTCGAAGTTTTCAGCTTGCATTTTCCTTGCGGAACATTTCTCTTCATGAAGGAGGTCAGTCTTAAAGTTTCTATTTTGATTCACAACGCTTTGTGTCTAGATGCACTACATTTAGACTAAATATACACACTAACTAATTGTCACAAGGATTGCATGCTCTTGTCACATTTTGAACTTGGTGATAACATGGGGGGAGTAGACTAACATGCTATGGCAATGCTTTGGTAGATGTAGTTGTACCAGGCTTAATTAGCTTCTACTTTACTCAACTCTTACTATTCTTGCTTGATTTGTTGCATAACCATGAAGCAAAGTCTGAGCCAGCCTGATTTCCTGTAATAGGATATAAACTCTTCAGCTCAAGAATTATGCTTACTTTTATTACAGGGTCACTGCCACCTTCACGTCGGCGGTCCCTGTTTACCTTGGCAACTTCAATGATTCTCTTTTTGTCTAAAGCATACAATATTCTCCCTCTTGCTCAACGGACCAAGGCTGCACTTTCAGATAAAATGGTAAGTATGAATCATTGCAGATGAAGTCGTGATGATTGGTTTACCTAGCAAGTTATTTATCAGTCCCCTATTTTTACCGTGGACTAGATACTTTTTTGCTTGTTCATGTAATTGATTGTCAAAGCAATGAGTATCGTGGACATAATGGGTAGTTGTTTAGGCAAAGAAGAGAGCCAGTACTTGTGGCTACTTGTTATGTGACTTAGGGGTGGTTAAACAAATCTAAAGCAAACTTCTTAATGTTTGTGTTAATATTGTACTTTTCTTTTTCTGCGCGTCTTAATATTCTACTTGAATCAGGTTGATCCATTCCTGCATTTGGTAGAGGACTGGAAATTACAGGCTGTTAATACAGGACCAGACCATCCTGGAAATGTTTACGGATCTAAAGAAGATGATACTTCAGCTTCAAAATCCCTGTCAGAGATGAAATTCACCAAAGACCAAACTAGGGAGTTCCTTGTTTCTGAGATTTTGAATAGCTTGGATAATTTTTCAGAGGTAAAGCTTCTATATGAATTATTCCCTTCAACAGTTAAAGATTTAGTTATCCTGTTATCTTCTCCCATAATAAAATTTGGTATTTTCAGCAGTTTGAATTGTCCACAATAAGGGAACATCTGCTCAGTGAATTCCTACCTGATGATGGGTGTCCATTGGGAAACCAGTTGTTCATGGATACTCTGGACAAGATACATCACACCAATTCTGAAAATAATGAATCTATTAAGAAGGTACTCATCTTGCACTTCTTCTGGTTGTCTGATGATGCTTGGGACTTGCGTGACACCATTGTTTTTCCACAGGTTACTCCACTGTTTTCAATAGAGGATGATTCATTCGCAGATTCATATGAAAGTCAAACCAAATATGATCCAGATTTGGCCATGGAAATCCCCAATCTTTTGAGTGTCAATCAACTTCTAGAATCAGTATGTTGGCTGTCACGAGCTCTCTTATTTGTGTCTAGCTCTTAAGAGCACCAATGTAAAGGATATTCAGTCTGAGAATGGATTTCTCACACAGGTCTTGGAGACGGCACATCAAGTAGGACGGGTTTCTGTCGCAAACGGATCTGATGTGCCTTACGTGGAAATGGCCCGTCATTGTGAAGCATTACTCATGGGAAAGCATCAGAGGATGTCTAGTTTGATGATTGCACAACAGAGACAGGGAAGTAGGAAGAACGTACAAAATCATGAGCCTGAGGTTAAGAAGATGGCATCCTATCCCCTTATTGATGTGGATTCAAATGTGGTACTTTCTTCCTCTAGAAAACTTAAAATGAGCTCATCTTGTGTGATATATGAGTGGTCATGCGATGCACATACATTTCTATTCATGACAAAGCCATGTTGTATGCATATACTGATCTAGTTTCCTATTTGCATAGACATGTAATCCATACGTAAAGTGAAACGTGTGGACTTATAGGTCTAATGCATTGTCTGATGCCTTTCTGTCAATATTAACAAGGTTTTCTGCGAGGCTTCTAATACTGTGGTCTCAAATGAAAATCAGGCTGGCAATCCTTTCTTTGACCAAAATTTATCTTCCAATTCATGCCTACCATCCCCCGGCCCCGTTCCAATGCCGTGTGCAACAGAATGCCAGCATCATCCGCCCTTCTTCAGACTGCCGGCAACAAGTCCATATGATTACTTTCTAAAGGCTGCTGGCTGCTGAGCATCTAGAAGTAAGAAGACATTTTCGTGGGCTAGATGTGAAAGTATCGACCTTCAAGTCAGATATTGATCGTTAAAGCTCAACGGCTCCCCTGCTATTACTTCCCCCACTTTTGTCACTACAACATAACTCGCTTGGTAGTATGTTGCAAAGTGGCTGTTCATGATGAACAGTGGATGAGATCATTAGCTCCCCATAATTCTTTCATTCTTTTCCAATATAGTATACAGAGGACCACATTCAGGACGACATCTTCTCATCTGCTCCTCCGTAGTTCTCTAGAGTTTTCAAGCCGCGGTTCTGAGGTTCCCGTTCCAAGTTGAATCCTCAGAATGTATAAAAGGAACAGTGATTTGTTTTTCTTTCCATCGTTCTAATGGTCAATGAAGACTGCAGGCTTGATCAGACTATTATATGTTTTGGGATATAAGACCCGTCTCGCATACTCTCGCTTCATTTCTTTTAAAAAGCAGGGACCGAAAGTCTTGTTATTGGATGGAAGTATCCTGTATGAACTACCGAATTTAAAAATGTTTTAGCCTTTTTGTTTTTTTCTTGAATAATGCCGGTAGGTTATCATTGCATTTTGAATCCAAAGTACGAATTATACAATAAAGTTCAAGAATTATAGATCGAAGCAAATTAGGCTGCAAAATATGACTAGTGAAACTCAAATGATCTATACCGGGCAAAGAGAGCAGTTGACGGCAGCTATCGGAACTAATTTTATATTTAGTAACGAAAAAACGGTGACAACTTAGACACGACACGGGCCGGGCCATTCGATCTTTTCATTGTTGTCATCTCTGTACTTGATATGATATTAATTTCCTTCACCTCTCTTGTGCGTTTTCAAGTTCCAAAGGGACACTACTATTTTCTTATTAATTTTTTCTACGTTACTATTTCCTTATTTAATCGATTAAAATTTCCGTGGAGTCGTGGACCAAATATTTGGTCCGGGCCAATGCTTCTTGCCTGGTCCTTGGGCCTAGCGAGTCTGGGCTACCGAAAGGAGCTTGTAAAGCAATCCAAAGACTTGGCTGCTTGGTCTCGGCCCAACCTTCCGAGAGCAGTTTGTTTTTGAGAAGTTTGTCCCAAATGGGCTTAAATTCCTTCCAGACATGTCGATTCCAGATGAACGTGCAATAAATAATACCATCGACCGAATCATCGATATTACGTGCTGCAATGTATGTGAAGAGACTGACAGAAAATTCAATAAATGGCCTCGAACTGCAGGTCCTCCTGTGGTCATGAATCCCATCAGTCGTCAGAACTTCATTGTCAGGATCCGGCCAGAGTCTTGAAGGTTTCATGCTTTCACTTGAGTGGTTCCCATCTGCTAGTGTGGAACTTTCTAGTCAAAGACTAAATACTAGACTGTGTTTTCCCCCCTTTGATGCCTGAAGAGAAGGATGCTTAGTTGAGACCATAACTGCTTTCGTACACTTTTGTTTGTGTACTTTTTGGAGAAATGGTTATGTTTAATACAGCTCTTGGCCTTAGTATATCTGAATGAAAGCGAGGGAATCAAGTTTCGACAATGCTTCCTTCTGATTTCCATGTTTTGATGTGCAACTCTAGATCCACTTGCAGTCTCTTCTGTCTAATGTAAATTTTCCACAAGAGGACTACGATATAGGAGAAGGAAAGTACCAAAAGGATTATCTTTTTCGGTGTTTCGGTGTTCTGGGGCTTATAAATCAACGGTCTTGTGTGGTGAGGTACTTCCTGGCATGAGGCATCTTGAATTTTGTTTTGGAAACAATTTAGTTTTACTTGGCTTGAGTGCTCCACCGGTTCGGGATTTACTAAGGAGACCAAACAGGGTAGCAAGGGCTTCTCCACCATCCTAGTTTACCTCTCCTAGTTTTGATTTTAAAACTCTTATCTAGGTCCTAACCCATGTTCCTAAAAGGATTTACTATATCTCCCCGGAATAGTTAGAAGACTGTTGGAGCTCCAAAATAATGAAAATTAGTGAAAATTCTGAAGACTACACATATTGTTATATAACTTCCAACATTACCATTAATGGAAACTACTGTTTTTGTCATTTTTTTTCTTAGCCCATAATGATATTTAGAAAAATATATAAGATTGTTCAGGATGCTATTGAAAATCTATCATTCATCTCAAAAGCCTAAGCTGATAAGAAGATGAAGATTTTATTATTTGAATTATATTCTCTAACATTACCTTTCACGAGTGGACCGGACTCTCCTTTAATTAGAAGGTCCAACACGTGCAATATTTAATTGAAATTAGGTAGAGTGCGAAATCAGGTCTCGAACTTAGAACATTGGCTCTGATAACATGAGAATTTACTACTCATCCTAAAAGTTTAAGCTGATAAGAAGAGAAATATTTGAATTATATTCTCTAACACCTGTAATTTAGATATTCAAAAAAATCACATTAGCAAAATTCTCAGCCTTTATCAAATCTGGGGGCTTATGAATAAACTTACTCAACCTCATTTATGAAGAAGGTTGAAAACATTCGCAATTGAAAATTAAAGGGGGATCTTCCCTCTTCTGACAACCTTCCCACATATCTGGTTAGCTCTCTGGGCGATGGGAGGAGTTCTTCCTCCTCTCATCCGCCCACCTCCTGATCGGTTGTCGTTGGCCGGCCAGACGCTCTTCTTCTTTGTCTTTTGGTTTTCTTTAATAATGGTAGTTTTGTTTCTCGGTGGTTCTTGCTCCGACGAAGGTTTCTCGGAGACGACATGACTTTTTTCGACGAGCACGCGCCCTTTGGGCGGCACTAGTGGCTCCAGATCTACGACGTCGTCTCAGTCCGGCGGTTCGACACCGGCTCACGGCTTTCCACGTGCCGCTTCTATGGTGCGTGGATCTGACGCGCCTTGTGTTGTGTCCTCCATTTTTTGTCGAACTTCTACTCTGTGGGCTCTTTTGGTGCAAGTTCTTGTTTGGATCCTCCATCTCCGACGACGGTATACGCCGTTCGGGGCGAAGTTGTGTTGTACTCCAGGTCGTTGGACTCGGGTTTAGTTGGTGGGTTTGTGGACCCAGTTAGTTGTGGCCCTTATGGCCTATAGTGTTGGGACCCTTAAGGTCCTCAGGTTGCTTGTGACCCTTCGGGTCTTTGAAAATGTAGTGGCTCTCTGTACCTCATATGATGTCTCTAGCCACGGTTGTGTTCAGGACAAAGCTTGTAATTTCCCCCTTGCAATGAAATCACCTTTGCTTAAAAAAAATTAAAGGGGGAGTTTTAAAGAAGAACACACCAAAAAAAAGTTCATATTTTCCTTTTCACTCTTTGACGCAAATAGAAATCAGGACTTATTTTCGATTCACTCGGACTCAAATAGAAGTCAGACAAGTATAAAGAGTTGGGAAGATTGGCATATCAGATCACAAATGGAGTTGAAGTCTACGAGTGAATGTTCAGATTGTTCACGAACTGTAATTGCCTTTAAACAGGGGTTCGGATTCAGTCCCGACAGTACGGGTCCGGATAAGTCCGGACCCACGGTCGGGATCGAATCCCATGAGAATGGACGGCTCACGTCTATTCTCGTCGGACGTACCGGTCGGACCTCTACAATAGAGGTCCGACCAGTAAAGTCGGGAAGAATGGACGTGAGCCGTCCATTCTCGCGAGATTCGATCCCGACCGTGGGTCCGGACGTATCCGGACCCGTACTGTCGGGACCGAATCCCCAGCCTTTAAACAGGAGACTGCCGCATACAACTCCTAAAACCAAAAACTTCGTTACTTTCATTGCGGGCCTAATGCCTGACAGAAACTTAGAATGGTCCTCTCTTTTGAGGAGTCTCCACCACCTAATTCGTTTCCAACTAAAACAGATTGCAAGCTGCCATTTCTCATAAACTCTTTGATGCAAAACATGCGGAGAGATAATCCAAAGAGCACTAACCAGCCTGAACAAATGGAGGACATGACACTGTTTCAGTGGAAGTTTAACTCCGAAATGAGGTCGAACATTTAGAATACGGTTCACACTTTTTGTATATGAAGATTCCTAATTTCCAGAGACTTGATCCTATGGGTTCGCACCATAAAAACCCATATGAGAATTTTCCATCACTTTTGCTTTATTTCTTGAAGCATTTCCACCACCTTTTTCATTTTTGGCCGTTTGGCGGGTGTGTTGTCAGTACAGAGTAATGCGACCTTCAGAGCTGCAAGCATTTCCTTCCTCCACCCAAACGAAACTGTACTAAGCCTTGCATCAAGTATCTGCTCCGGGGTTTCCCCTCGCGCCGGAGCACTATGAACCCACTTCACCAAGTCTACCCCTTCACCGAAAGCCTCGTCAACTGGCTGTCGTGTAGTAAGGATCTCAAGCAAAACTACACCATAGCTGTAAACATTTCCAGGTGCTGTAACTTGCATTGTATATGCATATTCTACAATGAAAGAACCAAAAAGAAGAAACAAAAAATGCGGTGTTAGGTAGCGTAATTAGGGCATATCAACAGTACGTATACACAGAGGAATCAACTAAAGATTGATTGAAGTCTGATGGCAGATTGTTATGAGAGGTACCTGGTGGAATATAGCCAAAGGAACCTGCAACTGCACTAATACTTGCGGTGCCTCTGGATGGATCTAATAGCTTTGATATCTCAATCTCCCCGACCAAAGGGTTGGAGTCAGAATCTAACAGAACATTACCAGAAGAGATGTCAAGATGGATAATTGCCACATGATGAAGAAAAGCTAACCCTTCAGCCACTCCAACAGCAATGGAGAGTCGTGTAAGCCAGTCAGGTTTATATTCAGGTTGCTTGGTAGAGTCATGAAGAAGCTGGGCTAATGTCCCATTGGATAAGTGATGATGTAGTAAAAGAGCAGTATCTTCGTAAATAACGAACCCGATGGGTCGCATTAGATTCTCATGGCAGAGTTTGCTGAGCCTTTCAAGCTCTCTAATCATCTTGTTCTGATGATGAATGATAGTCCGGTCCATGGATCTTAGTCTCCTCACCGATAGAATCAACCCCGAAGGCATAACTGCCTTGTAAACTGTGCTGAACGTCCCACAGATGATTATATTTGAATCCTTCAAAGTTGCTTTTACTACAGCATCAAGATCAATTGCTTGCCTGAGATTCTCAACAAAGACATTGCCCACCTGTATTGTCGGTCGGTTGGTGGTTTTATCATCTGCAATCCCTGCAGGTTCGGCTGCTTTTTCCTGTCTCTCTCTCATCATAAACAGAAAAACAACTACAGTTACTGATATAAAAACTGCCAAACCAGAACCAATAACAGCTAGAATGATCTTGTAAGAGACCCTGTGATGGTAATTCCCATGGTCTGAGTCACGAGAGCCTCCACATGAAGAAGTCAATGGCTCTCCGCAGAGACCTTTGTTCCCTGCAAAGCTTGAATTTGGACTCTTTTGGAATGGTACAAAGTTGGGAATTGGTCCGGTCAGCAGATTATTCGAAAAATTGACCTCTATCAAGCTCAACATGCCCTTAAGTGCAAAGGAAATATTACCAGAGAGATGATTATTAGAGACGTCCAACGAAACTAGCTTGTCCAGTTTCCCCAACTCTGGGGGCACTGGCCCATGGAGATGATTGAAGCTCACATTTAATGCAATCTGTAAGTTCTTTATACGACCAATCTCAGGAGGTATTGTGCCAGTTAAGTAGTTACCACCCATTTGAAATTCAAGCAGTTTCACACAGTTCCCAATCTCATGAGGTATCTCCCCTTTTATTGAATTCTGATCCAAGAGTAAGTACTGCAGTCTTGACATGTTGCAGATTTCATTTGGTATCGTACCATTGAATCTGTTATTGCTTAGGTCAAGCTTATTAAGACTCTTGCACCCAAGAATTGATTTTGGAATATCTCCAAACAAACTGTTACCAGAGAGAATCAATTCCTGCAGATTTGTGAGCTCTCCAATCTCAGGAGGAATAGTTCCAGTAAACCCGTTAGAGGCCAAGTTTAGGAGGGTAAGATTAGAGCACTGTGCGAACTTTGGGACAATCTCACCAGAGAGCTGGTTGTTATCTGCTTCAAAGTACGTAAGGCTGCTAATATTTCCAATCGCCTTAGGAATGAGGCCTACAAGATTATTGTTGCCTATTCGGACACTAGAAAGTCCTTTGCAGTTCCCAATTTCTTCAGGAAGATTACCGCTCAATTTGTTCTGGGTGAGCACCAGAACTTGCAGCTTTCCTAAATGAAAAATGCTCTTAGGTATCGGGCCTTCAAGCTCGTTCGAATGCAGATTTAGCAATTGAAGCTCAGAAACCGAGCCCAGGTTATCTGGGATTTTACCCCCCAAACCATTCTCATAGGCTGTGAAAACTTTTAGGTTGGTCAAATTACCCACCCAAATTGGGATAGAACCACTCACTTTGTTACTAGAAATTTGAAAAGCCTGCAAGTTTTCTAGGCTCTGGAGGTCATCTGGTATTTCTCCTACAAGTAAGTTATTGGAAAGGTTCAGCGTTCTAAGATTTTTAAGACTAGCCAACTCTGAAGGAACCGAACCGCCAAACTGGTTCAACGACAAGTCAAGAAATTCAAGCTCAGATAAATTCCCAAAAGCTGAAGGAATTGATCCATGGAAATCATTATTAGAAAGGTCAAGCCACTTCAAAGCTCTGAGCTCAGAAATTAGAGTCGCATTACCTCGGAGGTTAAGGCGAGAAAGATCAAGCCTTTCCACCATTGAACTGTTCGAGTCGCAGCCAATGCCGGGCCAAGAGCAGTAATCATAGTTGTTGACTTCCCAACCAGGTACTCCGAGCTCTTTGTTAATGGACAACAGTGTAGTTTTATCATGGAGCTGAGCAAGCACAAGTTGAGTTCCTGATAGAAACCCAACCAGCAAAAAAGAGAACAAGAATGAAACTGCCATAGTGCCAGTGGGCTGTCTTCTGTTGCTAAATAACTTCAGTGAAACAACTCAAATTTCTTTTCTAAGCTCCAAAACGGTGAAAAGAAGGCCAAAATATTGAGAATCCCACTTCTTTTAAGACTGCTGTTTTTTTGTTCTCTCTCTCGAAATTTCTTTCCTCTGGCTGCTTGTATCACCCACTACAAATGGAGATTCAGCGCTCCTGGGAGAAACATGGAAGGCATCCACCAAGAGACAAAACCCGGAAATCCAAATCCCCAAGAAACTTCTCTACTTTTCAACAAACCCGATTTTAGATTCCTCGTAACCGTTGCAGAGAGTTCTAATCCTCTTGGGAAAAACTGTTGTAATCAGGATTGAGGACCAAGACCAAAGACCCATATCAAAGGAAAAGCTTCAAGGAACCAAAACAAGAAGAAACAGACAAAAGAGCTACAAAAAGACCTGCATTATGGACATGGGTCGAGCAAGGAATGCCAATCCTGTCATCGAAAAATAACTTGACGTAGAGCCAAACAAGAAAATGACTGAAGAGGGAACTACTGTGAACGGAAGTAATGAGAGACGAGAGATGTAAAGATAACAGAGTACAAGTGCTTTTGGTACAGGTTTCACGGACCAGGTGTTTTTCTTTTTCTCACACACACACACGGAGAAGGGAAAGAGAGAGAGATTTGTGGGTCTGAAACCTCCAGTTGGGAACGAAATTCTTCTCACGTAGGCTTTCACGAAAAATGGCCAGACATGAGTGAATGAACTGAAGGCTGCATAAAAAGCACATCCACTGCAACTATCAATGTCTCCTGGGATATTGATACTTCCAAGGTCATTTTCAAGCATCCAGAGATAGACTCCATATTATATGGGCCGTAGTGGTAGGCATAATTAGAGCGTTAAGATAAAAAAATGTAAGCCATAATTAAGGGTTCATACTAATTAATTGATTTGTTTTAATGAAAACTGATAGAAAAGTAAAAAGGAAAAGAATAACTTTGTTTCAATTAGAAAAATTTATGATAACTTATTTCAAGAGGTCAAAAGACGAGTCAGGAAGCTACAACTGAATTTGGTTTTTTTTCTTTCTTTCTTTTACTTTTTTTTCTGAACAACTAGGAAAGGTTTTCTTTTGAGGAAACACGCTTGAGAAAATCCATTTTGCTAAACCAATACTGCTCAGAGGATATTTTGTTGATTTGAGAAAGAAAACAAATTTGCCAATGCAGATTCCATACACAACCTTGGATTCTGTCGGGGGTATCATATGTTATATTCGGTGTACAATTCTTAAAGGACATTTAATGCTTTGTCCAGCTTTTCAAAACCTATTCTGATTAAATAAACCGAAACATTTATATTTCTTTCAGGTTAAAAATCCAACAATGACAGAAGCAAACAAGTACGTACGAGATATAACCACAAACATATCCCTATATTTTAATCTCGTAAGTCAGTACTCTCTCTCTCTCTCGTGGATTTGTTCCATTAATGGGTCCATGGAGAAATGCGGTAACTAGGCAATGACAAAAATGATTAGGCACTTCAAGAAATTATTTGACAGTTGGTGCAAATTATTCTTTGTACTCTGCATCATTCGTATTCTTTTTGTATATTGCCGCAGACTAGTGTCGCTGAAATCTATGTATAGAGTTATGAATGACCTTTTCTTTTTCTGGGGTAACTATTTTCAGGAAGAAGGATATCACTTTATTGATGTTCCTCTCTGTTTTGTTGGATGACTCCTACTCCAAGAGACAACTGAAAACTTCCACACGTACATGAACCCCCACAAAGCGGAATCATTGATATCGATCAAATCAATCAAGGAGAATCTGTAAATTGATCATCGGGTGTTTTGTGTGAAACCCATCAAGCTGCCTAATCTGATCAAATATTTTTGTTTGAGGTCAATATATCCTGTCGGGGAAAAAGAAAAAACCCACCCCCGGATGCGTTGTTTTGGAGGCTTATTCGCCATCTCGAAGACAGTTATTATTCTCAATGGCTATTGGGCTGCAATCAAACGTTGGGAACGACCCTCACTCGGATGAAGGGAAGAAGAGGAAAATGACCAAATTTGTCATCTATACGACGACTATAACCTTGGGGACTACAAAAAATTTAGTTCCTCATCTGCAATACTTAGGGTATTGTAGAGGAAGTAATTAGGAGAGAAAAGGAGAGAAGGAGGTGGTCCCACTGTCCGAACAGCACTCACATAGTTCGGGCAGGGTGGGTCCCGTCTAGGAACCACCCTTTTCTCTTCCTCTCTCCTATTACACCTCCAATTCGGTCACCCGAATTGCAGAGGATCTTGTCCTCCTCCAAGTAGTAGCTTATTGTAATCAATGGGGGTGGTCTTGACCTCTTCAACTCGTCCTCCTCCAAGTAGTAGCTTATTGTAATCAATGGGGGTGGTCTTGACCTCTTCAAAGGACCCCTAAAGATGCAAATATATGAAATGTGGTGTTTGGGGTGGAAATTTCCACCCCTCAAAATTTTCAACAAACATAAAATAATTATTCTCTCCTCATTAAATTATAAAATAATATTATAATATTCAATTAAATGTTATATTCATTTTTTCATAAAAAATCTATATTTTTTCACAAACTCCAATCCCCAACGTTTTCATATCCTGATTTTCACGTCACTTTCGAAAGCAAACTTTGTCATCTAATTGTTCCTTCTGCGTTATCGTCCCCACTTCTACTTAAACATCTGAACCTTATCTGCATTAACTTCCCACAAAGCATTGCAGAAATGAAGCGTTTTGAATATTTTATGGAGCTGGAGTTGCAATCAAGTTTTTTTTTTTTGCTGAATAGAGTTGCAATCAAGTTCAGTGATAAAAAAAAATGATGGTTCGACCTGAACTTCCCTTTAAATATCAAAAAAAATATTTTTATACAATTATAGTACTGAGTACTTTTGTGGGTCAGGGTCGATATTGGAGGATCAAACTCTCCAAGTGTGAGTCTTTAATACAATAAGGGTAATTATGTTAGAGAATATAATTCAAATAATAAAATATTTCACTTTTTATTAGTTTAAATTTTTGGGATAAATGGTATATTCACATGGTATCAAAGCCAAAATTCAGAGTTCGAGATCTAACTTCGCACTCTACCTCAATTTTAATTAAATATTGAACGTGTTGGACCTTCAAATTAAATGAGAGTTCGACTCACATGTGAGGAGAATGTTAGAAAATATAATTCAAATAATAAAATATTTATTTTCCTATTAACTTAAACTTTTGAAATGTGTGATAGATTCATACAGCAACCTCCTCAAACAGTATCGGTGGAGCTGGTTTTGAAGAGTAGAAATCGGATTTTATTCCCATAAGAAACAAAATCGAAACACCAGTATACAATAAAGCATTTATGAAAAATAAGTGAAAATCCATTTTTCTCAAAAAAAAAGTAACTATTTTTAATTTATTTGTTTCGATTAATTTACCTTTTGCACTAGAATGGTATAAAAACTACAGTTGTTTTTTAAAGTAAAAAATATGTCAGGAGTGAACTATCATCGAGTCAGTCAAAAGTCTCTCACTGAAAATCGAGAACATCCACGTGATAAAGGTATCACGGTAATCACCAAGATAGAATGACTCGGATGAGCTTCTTAAGAGCCGAATTTTCATTGAATCGTCATCTCTGAGTCTTAATCTTAACACAGCATCACTAAGCCACTACTACTAGTAGTAAACTTGACGGTTAACCATCCATGATTTCTCCTTTTACTGTCAAAAATATATATACATCTCTAGAATATATATATATATATATCTCTTTGGAAGCATCTATCTATCTGAAGACAAAATTAGCATCTTTTGAAGCTAGCTCTGAAGTTTGGGACTTTCTCGAGTAATTTGGGCTAATAATTATTACCTATTGTGCCTTGAAGTCCCTCCCCCAAAACAGAACTGGTCCAATTATTCAAGGGAGGGCAGACTGAATGAATATATGGGGTGAGGGACCCTCGGAATGGGTAAGGGGGTTTGGCATCTCTCAGACAAGGGGGGACAGAGCATGTCTGTATGACAGATTGTCAGGACCACCACCATAAATTATGATAAAGTGGCAAATCTTAAGGGAAAGAAGGCCACGAAACCGTAACATTGGACAAGTACGATTAGCTAAAAATTTTAGAATTTATATTATTAATATTATTCTTACAATCATATTAATCAAAGTTAATATTATCTTTTTTACACACATCAATACAATCTTTATATGTATATAAATAAAGTTTAAATATCACCTAAATATTCACATTATTCTTAGAATTCAACATTTTTTTTTTTTAAAACGAACATGTCCTTAGCTTGCAAAAATGTTTCCGTTACGTTAACTTTATGCTAAATTAGTCTGTACGTATATGGTGTTTGACCTTTTTTCAGTTTGGTCTTCAAGATTCGATTTTCTCAAAACTTATCACTAGAGTTTTGACTTATTCCCAAATAGATCATATCGTCAACTTACTGGACGGAAATGCACACGTAGCAAATCGGACCGCAGACCGCATCGGACCTCAAAACCGGACTGAATTTGCTTCCGGTCCGGTTCTATTTTTTTTATATATTTTTAATACAAATTACAAACTTAAAAAGTTTAGTTTTAACCTAAACTAAAACTTTACATTTTATATGCCCTTCCCCTTTAAATTAACCTAAAATTTTTTAATTTTTTTTAAAAATTAAAAAATGATAAAAAAATGAAACCGGTCCAGACCACTTAAGTGGACCGGACCGGACTATAAATGGTCCGGTCCGGTCCTTTAATTTAGGAGGACCGAAAATGCAGTCCGGACCGAAATGCGGTCCGAAAACCGAACCGCATTTTCAGCCCTACGTGAAAATAGATAGCTCGATTTTTTTTAAATGATGCTCAATCGCAATGTGACATGTGTCAGTAAATAAATAAAAATAAAACTATTTTTTAAAATAAAATAAATCTAAAATTAATAAAAATATTATTAATTTATTTTTTATTATTTTTTAAAGAGAAAGGATCAGATCAGATCACAATGGAGGCCCCCTCCACCGCCCGTCGGGGGAGTCTGGCCTAGGCGGCCAGTGGAACTTTGCGGGATGGGGGAGGTCCCCCAACTACCCCAGAGCTCCGCCCGGGGTGGAGGGGGTCCGCTGGCCGCTCAGACTCCCCCGACGGCCGGCCTCCACCGTGGATCAGATCGAATTCGATCCGTTCCTTTTTTTAAATAAAAATAAAAATAATTACATTTTTTTATTAATTTTAAATTATTTACTGACACGTGTAACATTGTGATTGAACGAGATTTTTAAAAAAATCGAACTGTCCATTTTCACGTGTAAACCGTTTATCACATGTATATTTCCGTCTACTAAATTGACGATAAAATCTATTTAAAAATGAGTACACCTCATAAATAAGTTTTAAAAAAAATAGAACCGAGACCAAAATGAAAAAAAAGGGTCAAACCCCATATAAATACGGAATAACAAAAGATAGAAAAGACAACATCATCATAGTGTATGTCTCCGAACATCTTTTCCTCTTCCCTCCCCGCACCGAATGTTTTCACGGTGTGAACGGTAGACCCTTAGAAACGTTTAAAATCGGATTTAAAGCTGTAAAATCATAATTAATTATGTTGCTTTTATACTCGTCTCTTACGTAATCACAACTTTAATCAAAATTCAACAGACGACAGAACGTAGATCAAGGCGGGGAATTGGGCAAGGATTGAGGAGTTTGTAAAAAGTTAAGAATAATTATATTACGACTTTATGTGCAAGGCTCTCATGGCACCACTTTTACCCCAAAAAAAAAACTGAGGGTTCTACTTCTAATGATTTTGTATCTTCTTTTTTAGTTTTTTTCAAGTTTTTTATTTTGTTTAATTTCTCCTTATTTAACTTCCCTTGCCTGGCCTGGTAAAACCTCCTGCTTTGTTTATAACTGCTTGACCAATTATCCTCAATTATTCTGAACTTCGTTGTAAACTCGTATTGCAGCTGATCACTGCAGGATGCGAACTCCAGTAGAAGTAACAGATCACACAAAAATCATAGCAGCACCCCTTTAGCTATCGACTGCATAAAAGGACTCTGAGAAGTTAGAAGAAAAAAAGACAGCAAAAAAGGTCTGTCTTTTCGTACGAGCCATTATTATGTCTGATATGATCAAAGCTGGTTGGAGAGCTGGGGAAATCGCAGCGAGGGTGGGAGGTTTTTTACTTCGTCTATTTTCTTTTTCTTTCCTCCATTTGAATGCAAGGCCACTTTACTCGTAGAGATTAAAGCCAATCTTAGCAGCTGCGTACAAGGGGTCTGGTTTCTGTACACGTTCTTGTGTGAACTGGACATGACTAGACGTGCAGACGTGACAGAGAATAAAACAGGACTGCTATTATAAGATATGTGTTTGTTTTGGATCGGCTATCTCCAATTTGAGCGGGAGCCTAAACCAAACCTTTTCACTCGTAAACTATCCCTATTAGTAAATAGTAAATGAACGTGGAGCCATAACAATTTCATGGAGGATTATAAATCTCACATTTGGCCAGATCCTTTACACTTGATATTAGTCCACATCAAAATGGAGATGTTAACCCATTTTTCCAACTCCACCTGGAGTATAGTTTCCCATCTATTTTGGGCCAACATAAATTGAAAACATCTCTCTCTCTAAAGGAAGCGTGGATATATGAGAGAGATCTCTGTATATATCAGTTGAAGGGATGGTTTCCAATAAGAGTATAAGACCCCTATTTGTTGTAAGTAGTGAGTAAGCAAGGAATGGCAGATCCAAGTATCGAACCCACCTTCTTTCCCTCATCACCCTTTTTCTTCACTTTCAAAAGGACATGACTCCACTTCCCTACCTTCCACCAATGGGCATGTGCGTGGGTGATGGGTGTGGGGGAAGCCGCTTTAGGTGATTGTCATTCCAAATGACCACAAACAGAGTGGGGTGTCTGAAAAATCAAATGTCATTTTCCCCATTATAATCTTTTAATTGATTGAGATTGAGCTCTCCCTTTACTAGACATGCATCATGAGTCTTGCATCATGGATTGTCCCACCTTGTTTGGGGCATCAAGGGTCCTCTCTCTGTCTCTCTCTCTCTCTAGGTACCCTTCATTGTGTCACTCAAGGGGAACACCTCTGATGGGAGTTTTTTCATATGGTGGTTTTTGAAAGTCACCTGGGCATTAAATTCTCATCGAAACTCGCATAGTACTTGGCAGCATAAATTTATATGACCAGCAGGCAATAAGTTTTGCGTTTACTTAAATGTTACCAAATTCAATAAAATAGCATTTGGGATTAGTAGACAAGCATGTAGACGCTTAGGAGGGGGGGGGGGAAGAGAGCTTATGTAGACGTCTTATCGATATGGTCAGGAAGGAAAAGCCCATTTGGGACAACTTCTCAAACACAAACTGCTCTCGTAAGGTTGGGCCAAGACTAAGCAGACAAGCCTTTGGATTGCTTTAGAAGCTCCTTTCAGTAGCCCAGTCTCTATTGGCCTAAGAACCAAGAAGCACTGGCCCGGACCACAGATATTATGTTGCCCATCCGTGTAGTAAACTCCGCACAGGAATTTATCCCTTCCCTTGGACTTTTGTGTTCTAATTTATAGCTTCTTATTAGCAGGCCTTTGAGCATGCATGCTTTACGCTTGTTGGGCCTTTACTACCATTAGTCCCAGTACGAGCCGCGAGGCATCCAAACGTTTGTTCGTTCTTCGTTGATGTGCCTTTCTTATTTCCAATCCAATTTGGATTTATACAATAACATTCTATCATTTATCTATTCTAACATTTTAGTTAAAATAGATAGCCAGTTTAATATAGAGGCTGAAAAACACTCCCTAACAATTTTTAATAAAAAATTTAATATGTAAACAGTAGTTCTCTATTTTTAGTGAAATATTGTTCACTTCACTATCTTCGAATATTAATATCTCTATTTTTTTTTCTTCCTCTCAGTTCTCTTTCTTCTTCTTTTTTTTTCTTAAAATAATAATATTTAAATATAATAGTAAAATTAAAAATAAATGTTTAAAATAGAGAAGCTGGAGTATTTTTAAAAAGTTAATAGTTAAAATAGAGAAATATATTTTTTAATAAAAATAGAGAGTTAAATTTGAATAAGCGGCTAGAAATGCTATAAGTAGCTTTTTTTGGTGTAGATGTGTTACGTGTATATCATGTTTATATCACCGTGATTTAAGCTATATCTGTCGCATTTGTTTGAGGATTTCCTCTAATTTTTCTATAACCCTACGTTGATTGATTGTAATTTTAGAATCGCGTTATAAAAAAAATAATACACGAGTTTCACGTTAAACTTATATGCAAGTTGATGTTTGTAAACTAAAATTTTATGAAATTTTTTTAGAAATCTTATAAAAATTGAGGCGGATTATAATTTTGTTAAATTTTGAGAGAAAGTAGTGAAAAAATAAATTTTGATAGGAATTTGTAAAAAAGTAAAGAGAGTGACGATGTGAATGAATTTTTTATAATGAAAATATAAATATTATCAAAAAATAAAGATTATTTTTAAATTATTTTATTTGACCTAAGATTTTGAATTAATTATGTTTGCGTCAAAATTGTAGCTTACATGTCTGCATTTTAATTTGGAGTCATGATTATCTATTTAAATTACATAATATAATTTAAATAGAGATAGCCACAAAATATTACTAGTGTTTGGTTTTAAAATGTTATTAAAATTTTGTGTTGATGTTAAAAAAAGATGGTATTAAGAATAATGAATGAGTAATAACAGTTAAAGTAAAATTTTGAAATGTGTTAGATAAAAATAAAATTTTAAAATATTAAAATACATCTAAAACATTTAAAGAAAAAAAAAAGCATTTAGGTCAGTCAATACTAACATGAGCTATATGTTTGACTTGCCTTTTGACACGTCTGAGAAATTTGACCTCACATTTTTACACTTGTCAAGATCTTGATCGCTGGATGAGAACACGTGATTTATTCGCGGAAAACAGAGTTACAGACGGGAAGCTTTGGCTAAAGGATCTCATGATGTGTAAAGTCGTACCGCCGTACTGTACACTGCGTCCAAACTCAACGATATCTCTATTTTCCTCTCTCCCTCACGTAATTGACCCAAATTTACGCTATAGTTTGAAGCAAAAAATATAAATAAAAATAAAAAGGAGAATAAAGCATCCCGTCTTGTTTCTCGGCCCCTTAAAAAAACGAGTGAAAAACTTAACACTTAATCCCACCTTTCTAGATAATAGTAACTCTTCGTAGATAATATCTGAAAATCGAGTTTACTTATAAGTCTCCGTACCTGATATGTCCAGACACAAATGGATAAATCAAAGGAAGCTAAAAGCTTGTAGATCTGAAAATGGATTAAACCCGTTAAAATGCAGTTAATGTCAAAGTTTGTAATTGTACATGCCGTTGTACTTAAGAGTCAAAGTCAGGCATATCATGTGATCACCGAGAATGTCGCCGGAGCAAATCACGGGAGGCTCATGTGGATTCTAACATGGAAATGAGATCTACTTGGAAAAAGCGAGATCCAATTTTGGAAAAACATCGACAGACAGACAGACAGGCAGACTGACACATCTCGCGGCTAATTTGGTGGCCCTTGAACATGGGTTTCCTATCTTCTTTGCCTCCCTCCTTTTTCAAACCTTGGCATATAAATATTCGACCCATCAATGCCTTGGGTTTTAAAATCTCTCACTTTTAGGAGCTTTTTGTTTGGTTATTTAGAGCACTTTCTAGCTGCTTCTTCCGCTCGCAGTGTCGCACTGCAATGGCTTTGTTTCTCTCTCTTTGTTTTGTGATTTTCTTCTCTCTCTGCAATGGCTCTGCTTCTGTACCCACTACAAATCTGCATCTTGATGGTAAATATCTCATTCTTTTTACTTGTTTTCTTGCATTAGAGTTTTACCGCAAATTAGAATTTGTCAATTACCCGACAAAAAGGGTTAGAATTTGTTTCCAGTATGCAGCTATTTTTTTGGTAAGCTGTTTCCAGCATATAGTTTCTCTCAAGAAGTAGATGGTAGAAACAGAGGCCCCTCAGAATACTGTGTCAGTGCAACATTTGTTTGTAACAAGTAAAACGAGGTCGGGTGACCAGTTTGTAATGGTCAAAAATCGTGACATTTCAACGTGCTCGAGTTCTTTCCATTATTCATGTAAATAATTTGTTTTCTCCTCCTTCCCAGGTGAACGAAAATAAATATGTCATGTACTCTGATGATTTGCTTGTTTTTCAGAATCTGTCATTAACTTTTTCATGAAAAAGTTAAAAATAAAACAACAAAGAGATGCCGGCCATCGAAAGGCAAATCTGTACGGGGATGAAGTGTTTTAGACCGAAGGGAGTAATTTCTTTGTTTGTTCGTTTCTCTCTAATTTGCCTCTGTGTTCAGGGCTGCTCCCAAACGGCGACTTCGAAGAATCACCCGCAAAATCAAACCTCAAGAAGACAGTGATCATAGGAAGATATTCTCTTCCGAAATGGGAAATCAACGGATTGGTGGAGTACGTCCCGGGTGGGCCTCAGCCAGGCGGCTTTTTTTTCGCCATTCCTCGTGGGGTACATGCGGTGAGACTAGGCAATGAGGCCTCCATCTCTCAGAACCTGACAGTCAATTCTGGCTCGATCTACTCCCTCACGTTTGGGGCCACAAGGACTTGTGCCCAAGACGAAGTGCTAAGAGTCTCAGTCCCTGGTCAGTCTGCGGACCTTTCTATTCAGACCCTCTATAGCAGTGACGGGGGTGACACTTACGCCTGGGCTTTCAAGGCAGCTTCTAAGGTTGTCAAAGTGACATTTCACAATCCTGGGACTCAGGAAGACCCTACTTGTGGACCTCTCTTGGATGCTATTGCAGTCAAGGAGATGCTGCCCATCCCGAATACCAGAGGTTTGTTTTCTTCTCATCTTCTTGCCAATATTCAAAAAACGAACTATATTCCCGTCTTCCTATTAATAAAAATTTGGTGCAACTATTCACCGATAACACTTTACACTGTTTTGACACGTTATACTCTTTAACTATTAATTTTAGATACTTTACACCATTTTATCAAATTTTTATATTAAAATAACGATAATATCCTTAATTATTTTGCATATATATAATGAAGATATTGTTGTTTATTAATTTTTTTTAAGATACATTGTGTTGTTGACGAGTCGAAAATTGATGGGTGAAAAATTTATTTATCACTGAAAATTTTCTAAACAAACAACTCATACTTTATTTCATGCTCTCCGTGCAGGTAACCTCGTGAAAAATGGTGGATTCGAGACTGGCCCCCACGTGTTCAAGAACTTCTCAACCGGAGTCCTCCTCCCTCCCAAGCAGCTAAACCTAATTTCACCACTCCCCGGGTGGATCATCGAGTCCCTCAAACCGGTGAAGTACATTGACAATATGCACTTCTTCGTTCCTTCGGGCCTCGCCGCTATTGAATTGGTTGCAGGGAGAGAGAGTGCCATTGCCCAGATCATCAGAACAGTTCCCAGCAAGTTCTACAACCTCACATTCACCATTGGAGATGCAAAGAACGCTTGCCATGGCTCTATGGTGGTTGAAGCTTTTGCTGCCAAGGAGACTCTGAAAGCTCCATATGTATCTCAAGGAAAAGGTGGATTTAAAACTGCAAGCTTCAAGTTCCAAGCAATTTCTACCAGGACGAGGATAGCATTTTTCAGTGCCTATTATCACACGAGACTTCATGACTACGGCCATATTTGTGGTCCTGTCTTGGATAATGTCAGGGTGTTTCCTTCACATTAATCGCTGGTAAGTTTAGCAGTTTGGACCCCAAAATGTGAGCCACCTGTACGTAGAAACCATGTAGAGCTTTGTTATGCGAGTCATACCAAGTGGACTTGTGGTTTTATCTACACCAAAGTTTGTTGTTAACTTTCCTCGATATTGGATATTAGAAGATGTCAAAAAGTAATTTATGGGGTTATATAAAGAGCTTTAAAAAATAAAGTAAAATTGTACTTTTTTTTTACCTTTATTTTTTTTTCTTATCATCAAAGAGATGAGAAGATTCGAATCTATCGTCCTTCATCATATCTGCACGACTTTCCCATCTGTTGAAGATGGAATTATAAGCAGAGATTGAGAGAATACGCGTGTGAATCTTCTTCACAAGCTTTTTTCTTTTGTTTTTATCCAGACAAGACTCTCTTCTATCTACTGTTCTGTCGCAAAGGTTCACATAGGGTCAAGATCGGCTCCCTGAACAAAGCCTTTTATGGTATAGAGTGGACTGACTTCATCCTTTATGGTCTATGACTTTCGTCTTGACTAATTTAATGAAAAGACTAGTTCAAATGCAGTAAAATGCGAACACAAAGTGCCTTAAGTTTGGGTTCAACGAAATGATTGCTTGATTTTATCGAAAACTCTTTACTAAACCTCGGGGAGAATCACGACCCCTTATCTATTTATCTTTCCAAGCTTATAACCACACTGTTTTATGTTGGAGATGATTTGGAGTAATTGATAAGCCTCAAGTGAAATCCAGTTTCTTGAACCTTTTTTTTTTTCAATCTAATATGAAGTGTAAAATCTTTTTTTTTGTAGGTAAAGCAGACAAGCCTGTAAGGAGAAAGGGGGATAAGGGGATTCGATCCCCAGAAGCAACCCTCCTTATAGGGAGGACGTGCCACTTGAGCTAGAGCTCACGGGCTAATATGAAATATAAAATCGATTGCACTTCTTTGATGCCATTAGCCTCTTCAAGAACTTTGAAACCTTACCTTCTTAAATTGATATTTTTAGCACCTATGACGTATGCAGCATTACCGTAAATATATACAACTTCCTCCTGTATAGCATAATAAAAAAGAAAAAGGGTTAGTGAACATTTTGGTTTTTAAATTTTACACCTTTTTAAGAATGGTCCCTAAATTTTAAATTAGCTTAAATATGTCCGTTAGTTATTGTTGTTTATCGATTTAATCATGTCGTCCGATTACGTTTCTTACATGCACAATCAACTAACGGCAGGACACGTCATTTCTAATAAGATTTTGCTACGTGTACTAATTTAGAAAAAAAAAATCACAAAAGGATAGTCACTTTAGCATTGTGTTTAAGAAAAAACTAAACAGGGGTCAGGAGCCACCCTGTTGCTAGGGAGGGCTCCCCTTTGCGAGGTGGCTCCCGGCAACCCCTTCTCAAGGGAGACGGGGAGCCCAGATATGGGCTCTCGTTCTCAGGGGTTGGCTCTGTACCCTGACAGCGGGGTGACTCCCGACTCCCCTCCCTTGTTCAGTTTTGTTTTGTTTTTTTTTTTTTTAAATTACATGTTAACGTGATTATTTTGTTGTGCGTTTTTTTTTTTAAATTGGTACACATGAGACGAGATTTTATTGGGAGTGACGTGTCCCACAATTACCTGACTGTGTATATGAAGGACGAAATTAGATGAAATGATTAAATCGATAAATAAAAATAACTCAATGACTGATTTGAACAAATTTAAAATTCAAGGACTATTTAAAAAAAATGTAAAATCTAAAGACAAAAATAATCATCAACCCAGACAAAAATAAAAAAAAGCCTCCGATGGAGCGTGATAGCCCGCCCCTTTCATCCTATCTGAGTTCGGTGAATCTTCCCTTTTAATCCTATTTTTCTCCTTATTTATTATACATTTTTTGCTTTTTTTCTCGGTTCACATTTTCTACACAAATCCTTATTCTTTTTATTTTTTAGTTTCTACTATATTTATCTGTTTTATAAGCTTGTTTAGATCACGATCGGCTTATTACTGGAACTCACATCAACCGATGAGCGATTTTTCATTCTCAATGTCAAAATTATATTAAAACTAAATTAGAATTTCGAATGCATGGTTGAAAATGTAAAGTCCCACATTGCTAAAATAATGTAGGTGATTGAAACTAATGACTTATAAATAAAGTTTCAATGTAACATTTTGAATATAAGTGAGAAAACTAATAAATCCAATTGAGCATTCCCATATAATAGATGTCTCACTTATCTGTGTAAATATTTTTTTCTTGAGTTAAAATTTTTATTTTTTACACGTATAAAATTAAAAATTAGATTATTGATGTCAGCATCACAGAAAAAGCATGAGGAGCTTCTTTCTCAATATCCTATTAGGACAGTGAATATCAATGCATATTAAATTGAGATAATTATATTGACCAAATTAAACCCGATCTTAAAATAGTAACAGTAAAATTAACAAGAAATTAAAAAGGTCCTCACTATTATTCTATGCTTAGTCTACAAAATATATATATCCATTTTTGTTGCACAGAGGTAGTGTAGAAATTTAACTTAAACTTAAAGCTCATAGCAAAATGATTAAAACCAATAGGAACTGGCGTATTGTAATTAAGAGGAAGCTTGATGCTTCTAGGGGCTGTTCGGTAGGGAAATATTCTCAGATTTTTTTGAATTATGAGAATACACAAATCGAACATGTTTTTTAACATCACCTAAAAATAACTATCGCACGCATACCAATAAAATTAACATCACTTAAAATTTTTTAAAACACAACAAATTCTCAAAAAACTACACAACCAAACATCCTCCTAGTTTTCACTTCGGCCTGACAATAGGAAGAAAAAATTGGAAGGGCACGAAATGTACGTTGCAAGCGGAAAGCGCGGTTTTACCGTAAGGCCTGAAGACTCGACAGCAGGCGATCCGACAATGTATTCATATGTTTGGAAATTTTGTTGGTTTTTTCCTTTTTCTCTCGTTATAAATAGAAGTTTCTCAGTACCCTTCTAGCTCACCTGCATTCAGTCATGGCGGTTGGAAAGGGAGAGGTGGAAATAGTGAGGGCGCGGACGGACCAGAGGGAGTACAGGAGGATCGTCCTGAAGAACTCCCTCGAGGTTCTCCTCATCAGCGATCCTGATACCGACAAGGCAATTTTAGTCCTTCGTTTTCCCTTTTTGTTTACAATTCCGTTATGTTCTAGTTTAGATTGGTTATCTTCCTCGTTTCATCTGCTGGATTACGTTCTCAAGGCTTATAATTATGTTCTGGTGATGGTTTTTGTGTTTATTTTCCAGTGTGCTGCTACCATGGATGTTCGAGTGGGCTCCTTCAGCGAGCCCGAAGGCATTGAGGGCCTCGCCCATTTTCTCGGTGACTTTTATGTTTTCATAGAGTATTAGTATTAGACAGTAAGTCACAGTATTGTAGTGAAATCTGTTGGAAGTCCTACATTGCTAGATAAACTAGTCAATATGTTCCTTATAAGGTTGTGACATCCTTCACTCCTAAAGACAGTGGCGGAGCCAAGGGGGTCAAGCCGGGGCAGCTGCCCCCCCTTGGTTCAGATATATATATATATTATATGTATTTTCCTATCTATTTTATATATATAGTTTAATATGTTGTGGTTTATAAGTTAAGTCTTTCAACATTATGGCTTTTTTATTGTTTCTGTTCATTATATCTATTTTACTATAAAAATATATTCAATACACATATTTTCTACTTATAGAGTGCTAAAATCTAGCAATATAATCTCATTGTTTTTAGGGAAAATTTATTTAGATTAGTTTGAAGAGTTGTTCAGCGGTAGAGTAGGTAGGAGAATTACATGTTGATTACTTGTCTCAAATTTCTCACATCTCATGCGTAAGAGAGAGGGAGAGAGGAGATATGGAGTTTATAAATCTTTGTTCATTTATATTTTGATTACTTAATATGCTGAACATGATAGTAACCTAGTAGACATATAAATGTTGTATATTTGAAGAGATTAGAACGTTGGTATTTAAAGTTTTATTGTTTTTAATTTTGATTAGTGAATTGAATTGGTTGATGAATTTTCATTTTGTTTTGTTTAGATTATGAATAAGTTTTGGATAAAAAAAAGTCAGCCAATGTGGAATCGCATAGTACTCCTACTTTTGATGCGAATATTAGGTCGAAAAGACCTTGTCTTTTGTTTAGTCTGGATTATATTATTGCTGACTCAAGGTTACGTAAACCCATTGAAGAATATGATGTTGGGATTGGAGATTAAATTCGTAAGGAGTATTTGATCAAAATTCCTTGTCAATCACTTGGCTTGTTGGTCATGATTTTCCTAAGAAGCAAAATGGAAAAACAATGAGGGGTTTTAGAGAGTTATGGTTCAAAACCAATAAGCAATATGAGAAAATAATGAGGGGTTTTAGAGAGCTATGATTCAAAAATTATGAGTAAGAATATTTTTTAAGGAGTTACAGTAGTGTATTTCAATATTTTTAATGTTTTTATTCATTAGTTTTCGTTATTTTAACTCTAAAACGCCTTTTGCATTAAGTAAGAAAAAAATTTGTCATTTCGCTTTAGGAGTTTGCCCCCCCTCAACTTGAGTCCTGGTTCCGCCACTGCCTAAAGACGTCTTTTGGAGTTGAGTTAGGTCCACCTTTCAATTATACACGCGGTTCTATGTATTTGTTTGTTTCAGCTCTGGTTTAGGTGTGACTTGCTTTATTGCAATGCCGCTCTATGAGCTAATGCCTAGGAGTTTTTCTTATAAGCAAATACACATAGATGTTACGTGTGGTTCTGTCTTATTTAATTGAAACCTGTTCAACGAATGATCAATGAAAGGAGCTTCTGATGGGAAGCGGAATCATAATTAGCTTTAACATGAGTATGGTACCGTGCCTTGTTAGTTATTCATCACGATATAGGAATTTATTTAATCCTGGATTAATTTTGAAAGCAACAAAGATTTCTAAGATGGTATTAGGAGGAAAAATATGCAGTTTTACCGTCTCATTTTGAATTCTTGATGTTTCATTTGCAGAGCATATGTTGTTTTATGCTAGTGAGAAATATCCATTGGAAGATAGTTACTCCAAATACATCACAGAGGTACTTATTATCCATAATTCCGAGGGATACCTGTGCCCTTTCAAACTTATTTTGTCGTGACTTCCCCTATTCTTTCTTTTATTCCCTATTTATTTGTTAAAGGCAGGGGAAATTTAGAAAACAAAAAAGTGTAGTCTTATGGCTAAGGACCCCTATTTAGTATGAGGCCTATTCTAGGAATGCTTCTTCTAGACAGGAAGTCCATGAACTTATGAGGCATTTTTAGAACTTTGAGAATGAAACTATTTCATGCTTGAAGTTAATCTGCTATTTTCCATGTGTAGGATTAGTTTGATTTTGGGGTATTAGCTATACTTACTGTAATCACTGTCATGCAAAGGTCTACCACAATCTTCTAAATCTTTAATTTTCAATCAACGACTAAATTTCTGTGTAAATCTTGATTTTCAAAGAAAATTCTTGCTTGCACTGGAACTGATTTATAAATGTTTTTTTTGTGGTGTTGAGCAAGAATAATTACATTAGTTGCACTTCCAGTCTATTTTCGCTTTGCAGTTGATTTTCTATTCAAATTTCAGTTGCTACTGATCTTGGTAAATATATTGCATGGCATAGTAGGAAGAATACTTATCAAGGTGCCTATTGGTTCTTGAGCCAACTTCTTAAAGGAATCATTTTTCCTGGAACTGTTATTTTGGAGGATGAATTATAATGAAAATTATGTAGCATTACGCAAGAAGTCTTGTTCTCAGTAGAAATTCAATTCATGCTTGGATATAGCACACGGTCAAATCTTGTCAGGAATCAGAAATTTATGCCAATAATTTGTGCTTCTTGAAAATCCAGAATGCTACTGAGGTAGTCGGTGGTGAGCAGTATGATTTAAGAGTATGTTGCTTATTATTAACGTTTTCAGCACTTGCAAAGCTTGTAGAAATTCATAACACAATGTGGACGGTATGTGAAGACCACTAAGAATTGATTAGCAAGTTTGTTTTTCAGTGAAAAAGTTGATTTTTGGATTCACCAGTGCAATTACGCCCCTCCAATCTCTTGTCTTATGGTCGGTACTTAATTTGTGGAGCTACCATGGCACGATTACGCCCCTTCAAGAAGGACCCAGGAATGGAGCACCAAGAACCCCCCATCCCTCCTCCCTTTTCTATTTTAGCTCCTCCTTTCCATGTCTTGTCTAGCCAAATTTTAATGGGTAGAACTTTAGGAAAGACCAATATACTTTTGATGCTTTTTAGCTGTCCATTCAAGCTGTTCAACTTGAGAGAGAGACAGTTTTGGTGGAGGATAAGTCTCTCCGCCTTTTTGAGGGTAGGGTGTCGAATGGAAGAAACGGTACCATGTACATGTTGTATGATGATTATAAGCAGATTGTTCTTGGGATGCCTTTTCTTTTTTCATCTATCTAGTCATTTATTTTTTTGCTTTCATGGTAGGATTTCTTGAATGTCTTCCTTTGGACTTTTTTACTTGAATGTTATTAGTTGATAATTGATTGGATATCCTTAGAAGATGCTAACTCATGTGAGTGCTCCATGCCATTCATGTGGTTTATCTTCTTGATGCATAGCATGGCGGCAGCACAAATGCTTTTACAGCCTCAGAGCACACCAACTATTTTTTTGATGTGAACACTGATTCTTTTGAAGAGGCTTTGGACAGGTAAATGCTTCTCTTCCTTTTGTGCTGGCTGTTGCATATCAGGATAGTGACCCTAGAATGTCTGTTGTTTGGTGCCCAGATTTGCTCAGTTCTTTATTAAACCCTTGATGTCAGCTGATGCTACCACGAGGGAAATTAAAGCCGTCGATTCTGGTCAGTTGTTATTTTCTGGCTCTTATCAAATGCCTTTATTTGTCCCTCTTTTGGTTTATTATTTATCATTGCGTTCTCGCTCACGCCCCCCCCCCCTCTTTCCTCTCAGAGAATCAGAAAAACTTATTGTCTGATGCTTGGAGACTGAACCAGGTACTGGTTATTGCCCTCCCTATGTTTTTTCCCAATAGCAATATGCTTGATTCTCTAATCTTTATCACTGTAGGAGTTACATTTAAAGCTGTAGCTCTTCTATGACAGTTCTATTCATTATGTGATGCCTAGCTTGTGCCTCTGTAGCTCATAATCAGGGGGAAAATGGATAGATTATGGATTTTGTTTTTCCTTTTCTTTATCCTTCCATTTTTCATGCGAGTTTCAGAATGTGGTTTATTCTCAATTGTTTTAATCTTTGGTGAGATATTTACTACTGATAACATTATCCACCTGATATTTGTCACTTGTACAGCTTCAGAAACATTTAAGTATGCCGGGTCATCCATATAGTAAATTCAGCACAGGTCAGGAGTTTATCTTTTCTATTGAACTCCTGTGTTCTACTTCAGAGCTTTTTGCATTAGTAAGCCTTTGAGCAAGCATGCTTTTTGATTTGTTGAGCCTTTACTACTATTAGTCAATGTTATTCAAGTGTGAGGCATCCAAACATTTGTCATTCCTCTTTCATGTGCTTTTTTCTCCTTTTATTTTTGAACATGTCACTAGTAAATTTGTGTAGCCTTGGAAAATCTTTTCGGCTAGGTGGAGTTTTAGTTCACCTTATTGAAGTTACAAACAATTGATTCACCTTCATGCTCCCCTAGTCCAAAGTGAGATTGAAGAAAAAGGCTATCTTGTGCTTTTATAAGTTTCCTTTCGTTTTCCTCCTTCTCATGCATTGTTTACGTGCATCATATGCCCAACCCTTCTAATTTTTCCTCTATGGAAATTTTTTTCTCTGGATGACACCCAGTTATTATGAATGTTCAACCTCGGTTCCCTTTGTTGTTTTTTTAGCCGAGCTGGAGTTCTTCAATGATGTAAATCATACTGAAGGTTGCTTCATTTAATTTTGTTAGTGTTCTTTGGGCCTGTTCACGAGCATACATGTTGATTTTTTTTTTGCACAAAAAATGTATACTCACTTTTATGATGTTTTATTTTGATAACCTCCTGTTAACCATTAATTAAATTAATTACTTTATTATTTTTCAGATTATTTTTTCAAGTGTATTATATAGACTATTATTGTGAACTTAAATAATTTTCTATCCCCAAAATAGATTTTTTATATTGTTTACCATGGGTTTATCTACAAATTTAGACAATCCAATTTGGAGTTTTTATAAGTTGTTTTTATATGTAGATATGTATATCATGTGTAAATCATATTGATTTAAGCTATATCTGCCACATTTGTTGGAGGAGTATCTCTAATCTTTCCATAACTTCTAATGTTTGATTGTAATTTTAGAATAGAATTATAATAATAATAAAAAAGAATGTACGAGTTTATATAAATCAAACCAAGCTTATACACTCGTTTACTAGATGAGTCTAAACTTCTGTTGAAACTCAATATGTTTGATTACAAAAACAGAAGCGGAGTTGACCTTGAGCTTTTCAAGAGCAACTCAAGTCAATTTATAGACCTTACATTTGCTTCTGTCTAGGCTGGATGGTTTGATGTTAGCTTTGAAGATAGCCCTAAAGTGGGGATGGAAATTATTGGGAATTTTGTGGAACATTTCTTAGAAGCATTTGAGAATTACTGGGATATTCTCTATAAATGATCGGAACTGTCCGAAAACTCTCTTGAAGCAATTTTAAGCTGTATCTCAGAATCTGGTAATGCCGAACACAATGGAAACATGTTTCTTGCATTCAAATTTTAAAGTAAGCACTTTATGTTACGGAACTTGCCAATCAACTGATTCTGGCATCTTCCTCCATCGTTACTGTCGTACTGGTACTATTTGTATGTGTTTGTTGTAAGTTCGGGATCATCTCCGGATGGACTTACTGCGCTTTCAGCTCATTAGATCTGTGTATTTGAACTAATCATATTCGATTTTGGCCTTATGTAAGTGTCCATGCCACCTAGTTTTGCAGATATAAAACATTGAGAATAACTATTGGGGCTAAGTGATAAAGTATGTTGGTAAGCAACAGCCATTATGGAATTCAAGACAAAGAAGATAAATTGGCAAGGTAGAATTCAGTTTAAGAAGACCGTACATATCTGAAAGATAATGGCTTTTTTTGGAATTCGCGTAGCCAAAGTGTTATGATCCTCATCAAGGATCATGGGTAATTTGGTAAGATGGTGTTTTAGGGTTCAAAGGGAAGTAGGCGTGTGGTGTTGGAAGAATTCGACAGAAGCTGGAGGAAGATTCATGACTGGGTAGATTGCTTAGTTAAGGTGGTCGGTCTTTTGGGCTGGACCGAGTCAGACCCTTGTTTGGGCTGCTTGTCCAAACGGGCCATATTTTCCTGCTTTTATTAGCTTGTGAGTAGCCCAATTCAAATGGGCCGTAGCTGTCCTTATTAGTCAATTCGGGGGGCCTTGTTGGCCAATCTAGTAGTCCTGTTTAAATTCAGCAAGTAACAGATTCATGAGGTATCAAACGAGTTATTACAGAACAGTTATGTAGATTGACTCTCTCGAATAGAGTTGTTATGTGTTCTTCAATTTCTTCATACATCCAAACACTATTTTTCTCTCATTTATCCCTTGTTACCAGCGGGTACATTACACAAAGTGTCCTTTTGGAATGTTGTTCCTCATCACCTTGACTCAATTTTGTATTGTTAATGCACCTTGAGAGTTGCTTGCACTTGCTTGTCCTTGATATCAAAAGTTGACCCAAATGTTTGAGCTTTTGTTTCAGGGGAGGGACTGACTGCTTGTGATTAAAAGAGTTATGCTGATGAGAAAATATTAAGAAACCCTGATGCCTGTTCTTTTTCGTGGTTCACTAATCATTTCTTACAAGTCACTCAATATGTCTCTCATGTATAGGGAACTGGGATACATTGGAGGTTAGACCAAAAGAAAGAGGGTTAGATACCAGACTTGAGCTTATCAAATTCTATGAAGAAAATTATTCTGCAAACCTTATGCATCTGGTTGTATACTCCAAAGGTAGTTTTTAATTCTGCGTACAATAATACTTCAGGCTCGAAGATGCTATATTCTTTAAATTATCAATCCTTATAATTCCTTGCTTGATGCTATTTCCAGAAAATCTTGATAAAATCCATAACCTGGTGGAGGACAAGTTCCAGGACATTCGAAACACTGACCGAAGCTGTTTCCGCTGTCATGGTCAGCCTTGTACAGCTGAACACTTACAGGTATGCATACTAGTGTTGAACTTCTTGAATGCTGAGACGAATGGGTTGCATTATACTATTCACATAACTATAGTTTTGGAGTCTATTATTTCTAGCTGATGTTTGTGTTTTTATTTTTTTTCAGATTCTTGTCAGAGCTATCCCAATAAAACAAGGTCATAAATTAAGAATTATATGGCCTATAACTCCAGAGATTCACCATTACAAGGAAGGGCCATGCAGGTACCTGGGGCATCTAATTGGCCATGAAGGAGAAGGATCTCTGTATTACATCTTGAAAACGTTGGGTGGGTTTTCCAAAGCTATTTTTCAGATTCTTAGTTTGCTGACAGCTTTCTTCTCTTTTTACATGCTCAAGAAGTTGGAATTTTTTCTGTAGCTACAACTTAGATGATAATGGTTTTTATTGTTACTGCTTGAGATGCTTTTACAACTTGGATGGTTAATCTGTTTTGTTTATTTGGAGATGTTAATGCTATGTTGAGCGGCGTTCTTGAACATCTCCTGCAATATATGCATGTCAGTGACACAGATTAGCGTTTAATACTACCCGCCTATCATCTCATTCGTTTTTCCAGTGGATATAGCATCCAATTTTTTTTTTACCTTTTGCCTTGTGAAATATTTCATGTTGATTTTGTTTTCTCTGATTTCTTCAAAACCACCTCTTCATCTGCTTCTCTCTTCTCATCTCATCTGACCTTTAATTTTGCTCTTCCTCTCATTTTGCAACGTTTATGATTTTGTTAAGGAGCATCTTATGATGCAAGGGAATTCCCAGCGAATGAATACACATGGGTCTGAAGCATTTGAAATCCAGCTCCACCTGATTGTTTGTTTCCTGACTCGACTGATGAAGATTTAGCTTCATTTCCCAATGAAAACTGTTTTGGGCTTTTTTTTTTTTTAAAATCTTTTTACGTGTCATCTTGTCCTGTTGTGTTGTGTGATGAGAATAATTAGATCAATTTAAAGGTGAATGTTCTATGGCTACAGTAATCATGAGATGAGAACATTCCAGTGAATTCATAGAGCCCAAAGGCCTCATAACTGAGTCCTTGGTTTAAATCCAACCCTTACTAAAGATAGGGGGTTAGCAATGGGAGGAGGCTTCGTATCATTTTGCATTAGTCCTACTGACCTCCAATGAACCAAAAGTTGAGTTAAATGATGGGCAACAAAAATAGGTCCGACAATTATAGCCTAAGTTTTTCTCCTCTAATAAGTAGAAAAGTAAGATTATGTTGAATACTGTTAGAAAAACGTACCCAATGGTCCCTGCTTGACAAAGAAGTGAAATATGCCAATCAAAATGCTGCAAAGATATCTGCTTTGGTTGATGTTAGTATCGTTATCTGTGTGCAAAGATTAAATTTAGAGAGGAACGTTTATTCCAGTTTGTCAGTGTGTAGTGTACTTATTGATCTCACTATCTTTGGAAAGCTCATATGATCCAGTTGCGCCCCCCCCCTTCCCAAAAAAATTAAAAACTGCAGGATGGGCCACAGGATTGTCTGCAGGTGAATCAGATTGGACTTTGGAATTTTCATTCTTCAAAGTCGTAATTGATCTTACCGATGCTGGTCATGGTTAGTTGTTTTGAACTTATTTTATATACTTGTGTCTAACAACCTGGGTCAGAGATTTTATTGACCAATGTCAATTAATCTGCAGAGCACATGCAAGATATCATTGGGTTGCTGTTCAAATATATTCACCTTTTAAAGGAATCTGGCATTTGCAAATGGATATTTGATGAGGTATTATCATATATAAATGTTGTTTCATTGTGTCTTTTGATTTTCCCTCATTGAACTGACTCGACTTAATATCTTAAATGAAGCTTTCTGCTTTCTGTGAGACAAAATTCCATTATCAAGACAAAATTTCTCCTGCTGATTATGTGGTTCATGTTGCATCAAATATGCAGGTAAATTAGGAATTAGGATTTTTTCAAAGATTATGTAAACACTTTTTCTCATTTTCCTTCCTAGTCTGACTCACTTTTCTCCTTTGTAAAGAAATTGTGTTACTAGTACTTTGGGAATTTGGTAAGGAAAAGAGAACATTTGCACTGTCCCAAGGCCTCTTCATCTCAGATAACATGAAAATCAGGGATTTTTGGATTATGTTCTTGACATATGGTTGATGGCAAGAGAAGAAGGGGTGTAAACAGGTTGGGTTTGGTTGGGTTACAAGGAAAATAGTTAACTGACGCAATCATGTTGGGTTGAGAAAAGCTAAAACCAATTTCTGTGCATTCGGCAGGCAGGGGTACCATTATAGCTCATGATTAGGAAACAGGAGCTTATTAATGTTGTTCTTTTACAATTATCTCGATTCAATGGAAACACTACGTTGATGAAAGTCATCATACTCTAATTGCTGAGGTGAAATGGAATTCCAGACATATCCCCCAAAGGATTGGCTAGTTGGGTCATCCTTGCCTTTGATGTTCAGTCCACGCACTATTGAGATGACACTAGAGGAGCTCTCTATGGACAATGTCCGGTGAGTTTATTGCTGCTTGCAGAGCTATATAATCCATACTGTACGTGTGAATTCTGAGTTACTTTTGCTCTCCATTATGGTAGGTCCTTCCTTTGTTCTTTACATCATTTTTAAGCTAGGTTCAAGACATCATTCTCTTTGTTTGGCCTGGCAATAGAAACGGATTTAAAATTTTCTGATGTCCATTTGTGGCTCTTAATGTTTCTGGTTTTTATTTTTTGTGTTTTTAGATGAACCTGTACTGTAATCATTTTTAGGTTCAAAATTTTCATATTGCCTTCTATTCTTTTCATTAGAGGGTTTCCACTTTCACTGTTTTAAGTTACGTTCTTCCAGTGATCAATAGAAGACCCTTGGAAGGTAGTTACAATTAGAATATATGCAAATCAACTGTTGGCTTTCCTTACTATAGGGTGGGGAGTGCTATTCAAGCAGCTTGGTTTGTATTGTTATTGGTCCACATATAGTGGACGGAATCGTATGCCTTGTTGTGCCAGGAGCATGCAATCAATGGCTGCAACATCATTTCGTACCAGAATTATGTATCACATATTTGCCTTTGTGCCACATTGTGGTCTACAAAGTTAAATTTTTGTCTCCATCCCATATGTTGGTTCTGTTTTCAAAATTCAACTTTCAAAGGGGATATGAATATCATATAATGCAGTGCCCTTCGAAAGACGAAAATACCAGTTTAGAAGATTACCGTCCTTAATCTAAACCCAAATGAAGCAACTGAAAAAGAGGAAGTCCTTAAATTATGTCCATTGATTTTCAAGGTGGACAATATTCAGATCCAAAAGTGGAATGGAGGACAGCAATATTGGAGATGGAGTAGCACATGGGGTTGTGGTTGTTATTTTTTCTACAGTCCCGTTCACGTTTTCAATATTTGCAAACTGAGGTACTGACATGGTTTAGTTATGGTAGTTTTCCTAATGAGCTGTTTCTACAGAATCTTTTGGGAATCAAAGCAATTTGAAGGTCATACAGACAAGGTTGAGCCATGGTATGGAACTGCATATTCGGTTGAGAAGATAACTACCTCATTGATTCAGGTTTGTCGGCAAAGTTTGGACTTAAATAAAGTAGCTTGATTTATTGCTCGGTCAGTTGAGTCTAGGTTTAGGTACATACATTGTCATGAAGCTAAAAGCTTGACTGTCCTTTAAAATTTGTATTATTTAATTGCAGGAATGGATGCGATGTGCTCCTAATGAAAATTTGCATCTACCAGCACCTAATGAATTCATCCCCAAAGACTTGTCACTTAAGAGTGCCCTGGATATGGTATGATGTGCATGATCAATTAATTCCACGTGACTGATTTTCTGGTTAATTTTTCTGAACATTATTGACCTTTGAAACAGGTCAAATTTCCGGTTCTATTAAGAAAGTCATCATGTTCCAGATTATGGTACAAGCATGATACGATGTTTTACACTCCTAAGGCATATGTTAAGATTGATTTCAATTGTCCCCAAGCTGGCAACTCCCCTGAAGCAGATGTTCTGACTGATATCTTTACACGGTTGTTAATGGACTACTTGAATGAGTACGGTAAGAAGCTGATACTTATTAGATTTCTTGGATCAAAAGGGAGTTTTTCTATGCTTGTTCGATTTATCTCTCTCCCCTCTCCTCCCCCTCCCTCCCTCCCACCAAAAAAACAAAGACTACTTGACAAAGGGGTGGTACAACCTAATATAATATTATAGCATATAAAATAATGGGTTAGTTACACTTTTCTTCTATGACCCACCAGTCCATTGTCACCTACATCCGTAGACTTTGACTCAATGCAACTTGGATTCTAAGACGGAGTTTCAGATCCTGTTACTATGCCTTCTCAAATTGGGCATTAATTCAAAGAGGTATAAAATGGCAAAATTAAACTTCATGCATTGTCCAAAGGCATATTCTTAATCGTAATGTCTTTATACTTTTTTTCTATAGTTCCATCCAAATTAACGACTAGTTTTTATGAAAGAGGCAAACTGATGCTGAAACTTGAAAATGGAGTATGAGTTCCACGTAATTAAAATGTATGTGAAAATGAGACGGTGGTTCATGGGGGGGGGGGAATGTAATCAGCATTAAAGTAAAACTTGATGACTTTCCCCCCTCCCCCTCCCCTGCACAACCCAAGATCTAATTGTAAATTGTTTTTTCAGCCTATTATGCTCAGGTAGCCGGTCTATATTATGCCATAAAGCACACGGATTGTGGTTTTCAGGTATCTTGACATAATTTTTCAATTTCTCGGTATTGAATCACATTTATATGAGTTAGTATTCATAGACAAACATTTTATGCTGTCCTCAGTTTGTCCTTGAATTGACCTTGCTTCTGGTCTTATGTTTCAATGCTAGTAAGCTTCAAGGTGTGATACTTTCTTTTTCTTTTCCTGTCTGAGCAGTAGATGCTCAACTTGAATTATTTGGCAATGGAATTATCTCATGTGGAGGTATGCATGAAAGGTATTTTGCTAATGACATATCTAGCATGTAGATTAGCAAATATAGGTTCAAGTGAGAACGTCAGATATGCAATTGAACGGCATGATAGTTTGTCCCATAAAGTTGGGAAGTTTGAAAGGGAGAATTTCACACTTAAAAAGTTCCAGAGTTGTCTTCTTTGGATATAATTAACTTTTCAAAAGCAGTAGAGGAACTAAGATTAGCATGTTCAAGGACAAACCGGAGTGAAGCAGAATCCAGAAAGAGGGTCTAATGTGGATTAGGTGGTATCGATCAATTTAGTTCACGCAGCTTAAATGTTCTCTTTTATGACAAGAAACCTTTAACCATTGCTTTGGTATAACATGATGATTAGATTTTTTTCTGGGTAACATAATGATTAGATTGGTTAATCACATTGAGCTATTTTGAATTTCTTGGATCTTCTAATTAGAGATACATAAGCTCACTGTGAGTTCATACGTGTGCGTACATGAGCTTTGAGAAAAATAAGTGATCTAATACTGGGCTTGTGAATTGCACTTGATTTGAAAAAGAATTGAAAAAACTTATATAAATTTAAGAGGGTTGAGAGATATTTTCTCCTTTTATACTCTATTTCAAATTTAACCTTTTTGGGTTGACAACTTAGGAATTTTGTCTTATGTTCATGATTGGAAGCTTAAATTAGGAATTTTGCCTGAGGTGGCTGATGGTTCGGCCGGTGCTCTGCTGGCGCTGGATGTTCCAGTCGATTTTTGCCGTGCTTTGCCAGTTTCGAGTCTTCTTGTGCTGAATCAGACCGAGTGCCCTTTCAGGGTAGATGTGGGCTTGGACTCTCCGGGTCCACAACCCACGTGGATAGAGGTTTTGGTCAGTGACTTTGCATTGGAGGATTCGGAGGTGGCTTGCAAGAGCAGCAAAGTGTCGTTGGCTTCCTTTGGGAGTCATGACTTGGTTGTTGAGGAGGGAGAAGGTGGGAGATCATTAGTTTCTTTACAAGAGGGAGGGGCCTACAGTCTACACAGATAGCGGTGCTGATGGGTTTTTGGCTGAACCTTTGGTGGTGTGTCCTCCTATGAGGGGGAAGGTCGGACTGGGTGTTTGAAATGGTTTCTTCCTTTAAAAATATGATTGGTCTCTCATGCGACGGTTACAAGAGTGAGTTGATAGTGCCCTTTGCAGCTCTAAAGAAGGATAAGAGGAACACTGAGCTTGTTTCTCCTAGCAAATCAAGAGGCAAGTTCTTATGGGAGCTGAAAGGGTTGAAATCCTCAGTCAATTATGATGGGAAGAAGTATGTGTCTAGGAAGAGCCAAAAGGGAGGTAGGGTTTCGATTAAATCTTTATGAAGCCCAAAATATTAAGTTGGAATGTTAGGGGGCTGAATGATAGAAGCGCCGTGGGGTGAGAAATTTGTTGCGAAGATGGAAGCCTTATTTAGTTTTCAGGAAACTAAGGTGGAGATAGTTACTAGAGCATTCATTAGAAGTTTGTGGGGGGAGGCATCGTGTGGGCTGGTGTAGTCTAGCGGCAGAAGGAGCTTCGGGCGGGATTTTGATTTTGTGGGATTCGAGGACTTTAGAGATGGTGAATTCTTGTGAGGGTAGTTTTTCTATTTCGGTGATTTTTAAGAATGTAGAGGACGGGGTCCAGTTGACGTTTTCTGGGGTGTAAGGCCCCAACGATGATAGTAGAAGAAGGATGCTTTGGGAGGAGTTAGCAGGTGTCTTTGCTTGGTGGAACCTTCCGGTTATGGGGTGTGGAATATTCAGTTTGCTAGAACCGCCAATGATTGGGAGATTGAAGACTTTGCTTTCTACTCATTGTTGTACTCTTTGGTCCATAGGAGAAGGGAAGAAGATAAAATGTTTTGGTAGGGTGCTAAGAATGTGGTCTTTTTGGTTAAGTCGATGTATGGGCTCATTGTTAGGGGTTCGGGCGAGGTCTTTCCGTGGAGGCAGATCTGGAAGACCGCTGTCCCGCCTCTAGTTTCGTTCTTTGTGTGGGAAGCAGCTCATGGGAAGGTCTTAACCATTGACAATTTAAGGAGGGGGTTATGCTTGATTAATTGGTGTTTTCTTTGCAAGGATGATGGGGAGTCTGTGGATCATGTGCTTATCCATTGCTTGGTCGCTAGAGAGTTGTGGGTGCACATGCTTAGTATCGTTAACTACCCTTGGGTGATGCCTAAGAGGGTGAGTGGGGTGCTGAAGTGTTGGAAGAGGAAGTTCAACAATCCTTTGGCACTGGCTGTGTGGAAAATGATTCCATTGTGCATTTGATGGAGCTTATGGAGGGAAAGAAACGGAAGATGATTTGAAGATTTTGGGCTGTCCTTAGAATGTTTGAAGGGAAAAATGATGCAGACCTTGTTTCTGTGGGCTAATGGGGTGTTGGGTTCCCCTTTTGTAAACTTCAGTGATTTTATTAGTTTCCTAACTTGTTTGTTGTAATTACTCTTCTTTCGTATTACCTGCTCCCTCTCCCTCTCCCTTCCTCTCTCAAACCTCCTCCAAAACTACTGTGCTTGTCTGATCTCATTTTCTGATTTTGTTCTTTAGGTGACGCTGGTTGGTTACAATCACAAACTGAGGATCTTACTGGAAACTGTAGTGGAACAAATTGCAAAATTCAAAGTAAAGCCTGACAGGTTTTCTGTGATAAAGGTAATTCTTATTTTGCCGAAGAGATCTCAACTATCTACCTTGTTAAAATATTGGTATGATTTGCTTCTGCAACCACTCTGAACTTCCAAATAATCAATCACCTTTCAGAGTGGTCTTACAGGAATTAGGTGCGGTATTTTTAGTTTCTGCAGCGGATTTTTTTCCCTGTAGGTTGTGGGCTTTGGTATGTGGAACTCTTAGTTGTTTGCAGGGTACAGCAACAAAGAAGCTTGACTGCCATTGCTTTTTGTCTTTTCATTTCTTGCTTGATAATTCCATGAACATAGTTGCACCTGCATAAGCACATCACCTTTCAAATCAAAACATAGATGAAATTTTGCTGGGGATTGGTTTAAGAATCATAACTTCAAATTGGCGCTGCGGATTGATGTATGAATGGGGAATTTGTTGTGAATCAGTTGACCTGGTTTCGGCAATCTACTAGGAACTTCCGCATTTTAATTTTCACTTTTCACACTCTTGATAAAGAGAATATTTGATATAATAGTGAATATTGATCGTGGTTTCATACTCAAATTGCATTGACCTCTTGATGAAGAGAATGACTTGTCTGTTAGTAGATACTGATCGTTGTTTGCTTAGAAAAGAAAAGAAAAGAATAGTGTTCGTTGTTTGATACACATTGCCCTGGTTTGTTCACAGTTCTTAAGGCATTCTTTTCCAGTTAACAGATCTATATCAATTTTTTTAACGACGTACTGAGGTTTGTCTACACAGAAACTTGTGGCAGTAAAATATGGTTGCCAAGAAATTCAACGAAGTTAAAATTTTCAGCAATTATAGGGAACCTTTTATGGTATTTCTCTACCTTTTAGTGTAATACCTATCGAATTCATTTTCAGCTTTACTTCTGGAAAAAAAAGTTCTCTAGGATCCTCTGGAAGGGGACCCACGGTGCCCCCAAAAAAACAGAAATGATTATTCATATAGTTACTATGCAGAGCCTTCTAGTTTCATATCTATTCCTGTTCCTACTTTATCATGACCCCAAAAACTCCTATGTGCCTCAACATATTTTATGGTTTTATCAACGAATCCGTGTTTCTCAAGAGGCATTTCTCCCCACTCGAAGGTGCTTCTTGGTCCTTTTTTTTGGTTCTTTTTTCTTGATTTTTATCTTGTCAGCTTTAAAAGTTTTTCAATGGGTCTTTAGTAGACATCCTATGTATTGGGGAAAGACAAGCAGTTCATCAAGAATACAAAAGCATATTAGTATAACATCTGCATGATTTTGCTAGGAAATGGTAACAAAGGAGTACCAAAATTTCAAGTTCCAACAGCCATACCAGCAGGCTATGTACTATTGTTCTTTACTCCTAGAAGACCAAACGTGGCCTTGGATTGAAGAAATTGACGTTCTTCCCCATCTTGAAGCTGAAGACCTTGCGAAATTTACTCCTGCGATGCTCTCAAGGGCCTTCCTTGAGTGTTATATAGCAGGTTTCAAAAAGTCTTTTTGATTTTTTGTTTGTAGTTCTTTATTGAATAATAAAACGCATTCTCTCCTGATTATTATTTTATTTTTTGATTGCTCCTTTTCTTTTCTCTAGGAAACATTGAAGCCAGTGAAGCAGAGTCAATGGTCCGGCATGTTGAACACGTTTTCTTTAGTGGTCCAAACCCTGTATGCCAACCTTTGTTCCCATCTCTACATTTGACAAATAGAGTCGTGAAACTTGAACGGGGCAAGAGTTACTTCTACCCTGCAGAAGGCCTTAATCCAAATGACGATAATTCTGCCCTTGTCCACTACATTCAGGTAATTTAATGAAATGCTGGATAATGGTTTCAATTCATGTTCATTCTGTAGGAGTTCCTCAAAAACTTTATGGCTCCTTGGGAAGTTAGCAGTTAACTTTTTGCAGTTTCTTCTCTCCATCATCGACTGTAGAAGTGGGAAAGAACTTCAAGAGTATTTTTCAGAAATTGGACAAAATCAAAGCTACCTTTTTCTCTACTAAAATTATTCTATGGCTCCTAGGAAACTTATCACCTACTATTGCATAAAACATTTTAACCTAACCACACGGTCTATCAATTTGTAGAAAATCAAGGAAGGATGGGAAGTACTTGCATAACATCACCAGAACCTCTCTTTAACTTACATCCTTCTGATCTTTTTCCAGGGTAAGATCTGGAAGAAGTATCTCAGTGGTGGTTCTCTAATTGTTGTTATTCTATTGAAATAATGTGTAGGTTCATCGTGATGATTTTATGCTGAACGTGAAGCTGCAGCTTTTTGCGCTTGTTGCAAAGCAGCCAGCCTTCCACCAGCTTAGATCAGTTGAACAGCTTGGATACATTGCTGTGCTCCTGCAGAGGTGGAAAATTTGTTCCCCCCTAATTATCACCCTGTGCATGGAATTTTTTCCCTTCTCTTTTGTAATTTTTATGTTTTTGCTCAATATAGGAATGACTCTGGTATTCGTGGAGTACAGTTTATCATCCAATCCACTGCAAAGGTATTATAGCGTGGCTGTTTTCTTCATATACACTATGAAGTGGTCGCCTAACCTCGAGTACTATCTATAACAGGGTCCTGGACGTATTGATTTGAGAGTTGAGGCGTTTCTCAAGAAATTTGAGAGTGAGCTTTATGAGATGACCAATGAAGAATTCGAGGTGAGAAATAGTTTTATTACATGAAATTTTTCTCTAATATAGTTTTTTCTGAGATGACCAATGAGGTATAGGGGCCTTATTTAACATGTTTTTTATTACTCAAAAAGGGAGCCAATGTTTCTTGGCCTCTGATATACCTTTTTTGTAGATGTCTCCCTTCAATGCCCTCAGTTAGAGAATATAATTCAAATAATAAAGTTTATGTCTTCCTATCAGCTTAAGCTTTTGGAATAAGTGGTAGATTCACATGGTATTAGAGCTAAGGTCTAGAGTTCGAGACCTGACTCCATACTTCACCTCACCTCAATTTCAATTAAATATTTTATGTGTTGGGCCTCCCAATTAAAGGAGAGTTCGGCCCACACGTAAAGGGGAGTGGTAAAGAATATAATTCAAATAATAAAATCTATCTTTTCCTATCATATTAAGCTTTTGGGATTAATGGTTGGTCTAGTAAGTATTATTGTCGTGTGCTTTGTTGCTAGAGTTTGGCTTATTATGGAATGAGTAATCATGTAAACTGTCAGTTTTCATGTACCATTTTTCAAGGCATTCCCTGCAAATCTGGTGTTGGGAGGAATGTTGGGGATGAGGTATTTTGGAAACCTAGGATAGGTCTGATGTTCAAATTCAATGTCTAGAACCTTGATCATAAATGGATGTTGGTGATAAAGTCAATAATGATATGTCTTAAGACTTCTGGAGTTTTGATTTTGTTTTACAGTAATTAAATTGTTGAACTGCTTTTCATACAGAAAAATGTGAATGCATTAATTGATGTGAAGCTTGAGAAACACAAGAACTTGAGAGAAGAATCTGGATTTTACTGGCGGGAGATTTATGATGGCACCCTCAAGTTTGACAGGAGGGAATCTGAGGTATAAACATCTTCTACCACATCTTTTTGCAGATACACGGATTACTTCCCAATAACAGTGCTCATGGGTTGGGTCCATACCCAACCCATTGACCACGACCTAGGATTCCTCACGGCTCAACCTCAAGTGTTTCCACTCTATTAGTATGGTTAGACCCTAGACGCACAGGCCTACTTCCCCAGTATCATTGGATACCCTTTCTTTTCAGATGATAAATAAATTAATAATGGTGGTAATAATGATAACAAACTTCTGAGATAGATGTGATAATGATAACGAACTTCTGAGATAGATGTCAATTCGAAGTGCAAAACATCATACAGGACAATGTCACTTAGGCTTCCTGTCCTCTTTGGTATTGGAAAGGACAGAAATCATCAAGGACGTGAGCTGATTAAAACTAACATTTCTATTCTGAAATTTAGAATTACAGGGTGAAATTGAGATTTACAGGATGAAGTAGTCTATTCTTAACATTTCTATTTTTATGATGTTGAAACAGGTTGCAGCATTAAGGCAGCTAACAAAACAAGAATTGATAGATTTTTTCAATGACTATATAAAAGTTGGAGCACCGCTGAGGAAGTCGTTAAGTATAGGAGTGTATGGAAACCCACATAGTTCCGAGTACACGGTGGATAAAAACGAACCAGTGCCCTACTCGGTGGTAATCGACGACATCGTCAGTTTCAGACGATCACAGCCTCTTTATGGTTCATTCAGAGGAGTTTCTGGTCATGGGAAGTTATAGATTGAGCTTCCCCATAGTTCAGCAAAGACAAAGAACTACAATATTCTCAGTTGGCCAGAGTACTGACACAATGCAGAAACCGGCCATGCAAATTTGGTGCTCTGTAGGTAAAGAGACGGAGCAGGTGCAATTAGATATTATTGAGGTTGAAAGGTATATAATCCTGCGTGGCATCGAAGTCAATAATTTTTTTCTGGTTTTCCTTTTGTTCTGGCACATCATCATATTTGTAACTCATGATGTGGACTGGAGCATGTTTTAATTTGTTTAGTTCATTCCTTAGGCCACTAATAAAATTCTCTAAACTTGTATTACAATTGGGTGCGATGTGGACCCTGCTGTAAAAACCTGCTTTTGTGGTTTCGGGAACAAGTGACGTTGGGCTCAAATGGTTGGTTCCAGCCCCGAAAAAACATGGTTCTCCGACATTCTATTCAAGCTTATATAGATATTTCAGGGCATTTCGGCCTTTTTCCTTCTGCTATATATTTTTTTCTTAGAAAATAGTTTGAGTTTTGAAAAAGATACAAAGATTACTAATTTTCAGGCAGTCCTTTTAGCATGTAACAATAATAGTAATCAATCACGCTTAACGAGCAATTGAAAGACAAATTGTAAAATGTGAACTTTATTCGAAACTTTACACAACTTTAATTAGTGGAAGATTTTGTAGGATTTAACTGTTGCGATTTGGGTAAAGAATTATGAAGCAACCAAAATTATGTCGGTCTATGATCCTCGACCAACACCATTCTATCAAATTCATGTCAGTCTATGATTCTCGATCAAAACCATCCTATCAATCTGAATCTGCGAGGATATGGGTGGTGGTGCTGATGCAAAAGGATACGAAGTCCTGAGCGATGATGACAAGGCCAAGCTGCTGCCTAATGGAAGGGCGAATGCCCGACGAAGGCCTATGGCCAACCAAGGCAAGAAAGGATACGAAAGAAAAAAAAACGGTAGTTATTGTTGAGAGGTGGGTTTTTATTTATGTTGGTGCAGATACATTACTTCGCAGTCTGCTTTCAAAATTTGAACCTTTTCCTTTTCATTTTTCAAGATTCTTGAAATAAACAGGACATGAGGTGAGAGAACCATGTTCTTAAGCGCACATCCAGCTAACGCATAACCATGATAGTGTCGGAGAAAATGAAGAAAAAGAGAATAAAGAACCACTTTCCAATCGTATAAAATAATCTCAGTACATCTAAATTCTACTGCAAAACTTTTTGTTTGGTAATTTGTTTTCGGTGTTTTCTTTTCATACAACGGTAAGAAAAATCAACTCGATGGGATCGGACCCCATAGCCGCTGCCTTGGAGCTAAAAATCGGCATCCTGGTCTGGTCCTCGAGGGCCTCGTGGCTGTCACCGTGGTGGTGGAAGTGATGGTGGTGATGGTCTTCGTGGCCGGAGGGAGGGTGGTAATACACCCGCGCTGTTTGGGGACAGTGAGAGTGAAATCTTGCCGCTATTCTCACCCCCAGATCCAAGAACTCCACGAACTTCCCCATAGTCCTCTGCTACTTTGTTAACTCTGTGAGATCTGTATATTGCTCTCTCTCTCTCTTTCTTTGCTCTTTGGGAAGAAAGAGCGAGAGACCGAGAGAGAGGCAGAGACTACGAAGTTTTAGAAGATTACGCGGCTGTTGGGAGCCAGAAAATTGGAAAAAGTATTGCTTTGGGTGGAGGGGAAGAACGTAGGGTTATATAGCGCGTAAGTTGGTTCCGCGTCCTTGACCTTAGGCAACCTTCCTTCCTCTTGCTTGGACGTTTCTTTTTGCATAATGAGTCCATATTTTTATTTAATTCCAGTGTGCCCGCGTAATGATTCTAGAGCCTTTTTTTTGGACAACTGTGTCGCTGTCAAAAAGTGAAAAAGAAAAAACGATACCAGAAGAAATCTCGAGACCTGAGGGCTCTATCGTGAATATGCCAAAAATCTGGCCCGGCGTAATCTTTTTCACCGCCGTAGGGGTGCATCTGTGATTCTGTTGTACTCTTTCCAACCTGGCGTCTTGATGTCCACAAAAAGACGGCGTCAAGCTTAGGCAAAACGCGTACCGTAGCATTTGCTTCGACGGCACTATCTAGGGCTTACTTTTTCTTTCCTTTTTTTCTAGGGATGTGCCGCATGTCTATGGCTTTCTTTAGACCAAAGGACTTCGTCCTACAATTACGCCGTTTTTTCATTCAATAATATGATTAAATTCAATTAATTACAAGGAGTTACGCCTCTTTGATTTTATAACAGAAAAATTATGACAGCCTTAGTAATTAATATCCCCTCCTAGCTACGAGACAAGTCATCAATATTTTTTTTTAGGCAATACAGACAATAGCCTGCCAGGGGAGGAGAGTAGGGGTATTCGAATCCCAGATCAGGACCCTCCTAAACGGAGGAGATGCCACTTGAGCCATAGCTCATTGACAAGTCATCCGTACTTAAAAATAATATAAGTTCCTTATTATGCTTTTGCTTTATTCCTAACACTTTCGAGGAACAAAACAAAATCTAATAATAGAGTACCATAAGAAAATTCAATTAACTATGTCCGTGGTTTTGTTTCGCATACAGATCCTTTCATTTACACTTAGAACATATATTTTGACGTAAAATTTAACCAAAGATGGAACGAGACTATATCACCTCTATTACGTATACTAAACATTGGTCTATTTCAGTAATCTTACTTTTAGCTATCCGAAACCAAAACCTCCGTACTAGAGGGATGACCCAAGCATTTCATATTAACCTGCCCTACTTCGGTCCTAGTTCTTCCAGGTTTCTCATGCTATCTGCACCCAAATACAGAGAAACACCCAATTAAGACTGCATAAAGAAGATGCCAAAGACACTCCATGAACTAGGAACTATGAGGTATCAATTCCAGCCCAGAATTTTTTTAAATAAAAAATAGGTATCAGTTCCATATAATTTTCGAGTGGAACGTTTACATTCCACATTGGCAGCACCCAATTAACATTGCATAAATAAGATGCCAAATGCAGTTCATGAACTAGCCACTAGGAACTATGAGGTATCAGTTCCAGCCCAGAACTTTTTTAAATAAAAAATAGGTGTAAATTCCATATAATTTTCGAGTGGAACGTTTACATTCCGCATTGACTGTCTTTTTGTTTTCGCATTTCCTACGTTGGCTTTTTTTTTTCGGTCTCCTAATTACGCTTTAACTTACAAGGTACGAAAATGCAGGAGGATAAATATATACCGTGTAAATATAGGGGTCATGACGCCCTCCTCTGCCTGACCTTGTCACCTTTTCCCTCTTTAACAACCTGCATGGAACCATATTCAAACATCATCAATTCCTTTTGGATATTAAAAATGATATTAACAAGCAGTTTAGATTTGTGAAGAATGCGGCAACAGCCGTTATCTAAATCAACCATACAGTATCTTTCAGTCAAGGTGATTCGTTTCGACATTTCTGTTATTAGGATTAAATATGATTCTTCTTTCCAACCGGATCCACCATAATCAGAGTGTGTGATAGCCAACCATTGGTGTTCAGTTCATGTATTTTTTTGGGTCTGTAGCCAACTGAGGTTGTATCAGCATAAATGTCCAAAGCGGTCGAAGAAATCGAGTTGATTGGCTGGACTACAACTGTGAGATTTTTTCATGGCAACAGACGGTGAGATGATCCAACCAATAGGGAGATACTCCAGTGAGCGAGCACACAGAAGCTAACAAACATATCGGAAAGGTGACACATGCCACGTGATCTACACAAGCAGTAACGCCACGTGGCATGCTCAGAGAGAGAGAGAGAGAGAGAGATCACATTCGGAGAGCCTTGCTTGTGTCTGGGCTATCGCCGAGCAGTAGACGAATCTTCATTTCAGAGGAACAACCGCCAGAGAGCAACTTCAAAATGTCGTCGGCTCGGCGCAGCATGTGAGACGAGCAGACATGCTTCCACATCATCCCCTCGAGGACCTTGTCAGCTCTGGTTCTGATAACGTACCGGCTTCTTCGGCTACTCGCGCTTGAGAGCGCGCTCGAACTGCTTGACAAGTACGACGCTTCCGTTGACGCGGATCCCGATGACGTCTTCACCGCCTTTCCTGACTTGATTTCGCTGACGCCGGAGCAATAGTGAATCTTCGAGCGGCTCTTCCGTACTACCTGCGAGATTTCGAATGAGATTTTCGGAACTTGTTTCGACATATTCAAATGATTTCAGAAACAACCGCACAAAACAGAAGTGAAAGAAGAAACCATTTAACAATCGAAGAAATTCAAACATTTTGAAACACTTGATCGAAATTTTTTGAATTCGAATTTGATCAAACGGAGAAACTTCGACGGTGCAGAAGCCAGAGAAATCAAAGATGAACAGAGTTGTAGTGAAGTTCGAAAATATGTGCATCGCATGCGATCAGGTACAGCAGGTTGGATTGTGAACTGGTGAAGCTAAACACGGACTAGGGAGATCATTTGTTCCGAGGAAATTGCCAATGGGTTTCCAAACTCAAATGAGTGGAGTAAGAGTAGAAAGGATTCAAATAAAAAAGAACAACCAGAACGCATTGTTAGCTTCAAATCTTCAGCAAGCTAAACTTAGATCTACCAATTCGGAGTACGCGTTGCAAGGAACAAATGCAACGGTGAAATTCAAACCAATGCTGAAAATCACAGGCCAACGTTTCGAAGACAGCATTGGATCACGGAAAGACAACCAAATTGTGATCCAATAAGCCAAAGATTCAAGGAGATCCTGGAGCGTATGCTACCATGAAAAAACCAGATTATTTGTTAACTAGAACGAGAAACAATCAGAAACCGAAACTGTCCCAAACAGGGAAACCAGCTCAACCTGGAGCTTCCTTTCATGGCTGCTAGCCACAACGGCACTGATCCTCATCTCACGTGCTCGAATCTCCTCTAAAGATTCCGCGCTGGTGAGCGACGAAGTGCACGACAGAGAAACAGAGCGTGACTTCTCCATGAGCGACGCTGCGATACAATCGCTTAGCACCAAGCTCTCTCTGCAACTCTTTCGTTTTCTCTCATCCTTGATCGGCTGATCCTCAGAACCGGCGCTGCATAGGAAAAATAAAACAAAGAGAGTGAGAACGAAGAGATAACTATCCGATTGCATATGCGAAAGAAATTGCAATGAGAAACGCTTTAGTTTAAGGTTTCAATTTTACTCTGGATGAGAAATGAGAGAGGGGGAAGGAGGTGTGGCTGAGAGGAGGAGCAGAGCAGAAGCGACTGTGCGTTCGAGTGGGCACGGGAATCCTTCCATTGGCTTTCCCAGAGCCTTCTCTTTCTTTCCGTCTCTAAAAAATGGCGGGTTACTCTTAAGATTTTCAAAATTTTTGTGATCCTCTCTCTCTTTCCCCCAAAAACAACTTCTGAAAGTATTTACCCTCTCGATGCCGTTTTGGTTACCTGGAACCGTCCACAATATCATTCTGTTATCTTGGGCCTTGGCAAGCGTAGTTAGGGTCTGTGCCAAGTGGCACCTATCGAATGGAGCATCTGGTTTCTGTTTTTGGTATCGGCCGGCTGCGATGCACTGTCTTAGGCGGTGCATCTTCTAAAAGTGTCTCGTAATACGTATGAAGCTTTTTAATTGGTAATGTATAGATCTAATTCTCAGGCACTTATCACTCACGGGTAGGGCTGTCCTAAAACCGATCAAAAATGACATGGTCCAATTCAAAATCGGCCCAGACTGGACCGGCTAAACCGGGGACCGGATCGGACCGGTCCGGTCTATATGCTCTATAAAATTTCCGGTTTGGCCAGTCAAATTAGACCGAACCGGATCTTGGACAGCCATACTCACGGGTCTGTATCTCTGAAAAAAAAATTGCACTCCCTCCCTTCATGTGGAATTTAAGGTCTGTTAGTAAATAAGTCAAGCTAGGCTCAAAATGTATGGGTGAAACGTGACCAAATCAAGCATAGGCGGCTACGATATCATCACAAAAAAAAGTAGAATAATCGACATTAAATTTTTACAAATTATATTGGATGAGTTTTATCTTTCGAGTGAGTTTCACTTAGTGATCAATAAAATAGATTAAAGCAACAGCTCACGCTCAACAAATACCTCTCAACGACAGAATATACACAACCTACTGTCTTACCATCGTCACCGTGTTTATATGAAGTGCTTCGTAATCAATCCAACCATAAATTACATAGAAAAAAAATCCAACCATAAATTAATAATATATTGTCAAAAACTGCACGTTAGATGTGAAAAAAGGAAGAAAAAGAAAAAGGGAAATATTTGCATGTCATTTATTATTTTTTTTTTTCTAAATCATGTCATTTAAGAAACACACAATACAGGACGGGGACACTTGGCCCACCAAACCACGCAACTACAACTACAACTCAACTAGGAGCAGTTTCATTGAAGCTTACGAAAACCCAACCAGTAAACCATAGCTGTCGGCAAGCCAACCATATCTGACACAAACAAAGAAGGGGAAAAAGAGAACGAGAGAGACACAGCAGACCAGAAAATGCCGTGCTGAGTGGGAGTGTTGTTCTAGAGAGGGCCACGAACTGGGGGTTAAAGAGTAACAGAAATAAAGAATTCAACTGGGGGACTCAGCCTAGTTATAGTACTAGTGTTTGATTTGGGGGTCCAATGTTGGTCCAAGAGCGTTCAACGCCGAAATCACAAAAACCTCAGATCAGAACCCTGCCTACACTCCACCCGAACCGCTTCTCGGAGGCTAATAGCCTCGATTTCTCCACATGGGTCTCCGAAAACTTGTACAAGATCATCACCGTCCTGCTTTTCGCTGCCACCGTTGCTGCCCTCTTCTTCCTCCGCAATGTCGGCGACACAGCGGCCCTCCTCTGCTTCGAAACCCGGACCAAGAACCTCGAGAAGATCGAATTGCCACAAATTAACTGGAACTTGATCGTTCCCATCACCGACAAGTCATCGCCTTATGCTAATTTCAGAACCGAACGGTGGATCGTTGTCTCGGTGTCCGATTATCCCACCGATTCGCTCCGTAACCTCGTAAAGCTTAGAGGCTGGCAGGTCCTAGCAATCGGGAACTCCAAAACGCCGTCGGATTGGAGCCTAAAAGGTGCAATTTTCTTGTCTTTGGAACAGCAAGCTAGCTTAGGCTTTCGGGTTGTGGATTTTCTTCCTTATGATTCGTATGTTAGGAAGACGGTTGGATATTTGTTTGCGATTCAACACGGTGCGAAGAAAATCTTCGACTCTGATGAACGCGGGGAAGTGATTGGAGGGGATTTGGGTAAGCATTTTGATGTAGAATTGGTTGGGGAGGATGCTAGGCGAGAGGCTATATTGCAGTATAGCTACGAGAACCCAAATCGGACAATTGTGAACCCCTATATCCATTTTGGGCAGCGATCAGTCTGGCCCAGAGGGTTACCGCTGGAGAATGTAGGTGAAATTGGGCATGAAGAGTACTACACTGAAGTATTTGGTGGAAAGCAGTTTATTCAACAGGGGATTTCCAACGGGCTGCCTGATGTTGATTCGGTGTTCTATTTTACAAGGAAATCGGGTTTGGAAGCATTTGATATTAGGTTTGATGAGCATGCCCCGAAGGTGGCATTGCCCCAAGGAACAATGGTGCCAGTTAATTCTTTCAACACAATTTACCATTCTGCCGCATTTTGGGGTTTGATGCTTCCTGTTTCCATTAGCACAATGGCTTCTGATGTATTGAGAGGATACTGGGGACAAAGGCTTTTGTGGGAAGTTGGAGGTTATGTTGTAGTTTACCCTCCCACCATTCATCGGTATGATAGGATTGAGGCATACCCCTTTTCGGAAGAGAAGGACCTTCATGTGAATGTAGGTCGTTTAGTTAAATTCTTGATGTCATGGAGATCAAGTAAGCATAGGCTGTTTGAAAAGATCTTGGAATTAAGTTTCGCCATGGCAGAGGAGGGGTTTTGGACTGAGAAGGATGTGAAATTTACTGCTGCTTGGCTTCAGGACTTGCTTGCAGTTGGTTACCAGCAGCCAAGGCTAATGTCTTTGGAATTGGATAGGCCACGAGCAAGTATTGGTCATGGTGATAGGAAAGAATTTATCCCACAAAAGTTGCCATCTGTTCATCTTGGGGTTGAGGAAACAGGGACAGTCAATTATGAGATCGCTAATTTGATTCACTGGAGGAAGAATTTTGGAAATGTTGTACTTATTATGTTTTGCAGTGGGCCTGTGGAACGTACGGCTCTTGAATGGAGATTGCTCTATGGGCGAGTATTCAAAACAGTGATTATTTTGTCGGGGCAGAAGAACACCGATCTTGCTGTTGAGGAAGGCCAACTGGAGCAGCTCTACAAGTAAGTTCTTTGTATCTGTTATGGGGTTATAGCTACTATCCTTAAATGGCTTCAGATATATAGGTGGAATATTGAAGTTTACTCTTCCTTAGAGCTTGAAAAGATAAGGGATGCTGAATATGGTATTCCTTATGTATAACTATTTCAAGATTTATGGTTTAATCACAATTTAATGCAACAGCTTTCCCTTGAGACAGGAAATCATGTAAAACTTTTAACAGGTGGAGGATAGAAGAAGAATGAAAACATACAATCCTTAGTGGATTGATTTTAGTTGTTAGTACTTGAAAATGCTGATAAGAAGGTAGCTTGGGAGCTTACTTTTTGGTGCAAATTGCATCACTTAAAAAAGTTGCCAATTAATACAATTTGAACTTGCATCTCTGTAATGAAAATGATTGATGGTAGATGCAAAAGAGTTATGGGGACGACCAGATCTTTAGAACGTCAACCTCACTATTTGTATTTTTTAAGGAAGCTCTTTCCCTAGACCTGCAGGTTCACCAGTGCCATAGCCAACTTGACTTGGCAGGCACACTAACCATCGGCTTATTGTTTGGTTATAAACCCAGTCAAGGAGGTACATCTCACCTGTTCCAGGCGTTGTGTCTATTGGCTTTGCCTATGGTGCACTTGTCAGCCTGGAACTGGTATTCTTCTGATTTTGGAAGATGAGAAAAGGAAAGGAACAGAAAGATGTATTCCGTTACGGTCCCTAAACAAAACCTTGTATTTGAGTTGTCACTTTTGATGTTGAAGTTAAAAATGACCAGTTTTGTTCATCTAGGCTCCAAATGGTTGAAGAATCCAGATTTAGATATGGGGAGTGTTAATGCTAGTGGCAGGACTTGTACTGGTATGAGTATGAGGTCTTTAATGTTGTGCAATAGAAATGTATACTACCACGAGGTGCATGGTGAAAGTATTGTGGAGAGCCTTCAGAAGCTGACTCCTCGAGCTGCAAAACTTTTTTTATTCATTCATCTATTTTTCTTATTGGCTTTCTTAACTGACACCCCCCCCCCCCCAAAGACTTTTCCCCTCTCTTTAGTAGGCTGGTTTGCATACATGTTGATTTGAATTTTGCTTGTTAATAAATCAAAGGTCTCTCAGAATGTTGTCAATTTGTCTTAGCCAAGCATTGACTTTTTATGATGATGGGAAGGAATAGGAGTAAATTTCAGGTTCCAATGGTTCTTTCTGCATTTTGGCTAGCCCATCGAGTTGTCTAAGTTTCATAATTAAGCTTTCTAATCGTTTTCTACCTCACCTTTCAGGCATCTACCAAAGATTTTTGATAGATATACTAGTGCAGAAGGATTTTTATTCCTTCAGGATGATACAATTCTTAATTACTGGAATCTGCTACAGGCAGACAGGACAAAGCTGTGGACCACAGATAAGGTAATTTAAATCAAATGATTCAATTGCAATCTTTTTCCCCATAAATATTGTTTTTTGAGTTTTTTTTCCACCATGGAACCGCGATACAATTGCAGCTTTAGAGGCCTCTAGAATTTAAGGCTTTGCTTTACCCGATGATGGTTTTGTATATTGTGGAAGCTGGTTTGTTTCCATTGAAAATGGGTAAAACTGCTTCGTCTCTGAAAAAATTGATTGGATTCAGGTCTCCAAGTCTTGGACTACCGTGTCAACGAATGATAACTCGGATTGGTTTTCAAAACAATCCGACATGGTGAAGACGGTTGTTAGCAGCATGCCAGTTCACCTCCAGGTCAGTTATAAGGAAAGCGTGACAAATGGACAAAGCATCACAATATGCAGCTCGGAGGTCTTCTACATTCCCCGGCGCTTTGTAGCTGACTTTGTGGATCTTGTTAATCTCGTGGGCAGTCTAGAAATCCATCAGAAGGTTGCAATACCCATGTTCTTTGTATCAATGGATTCACCACAGAATTTTGACCCAGTACTGGGTACAATGATCTATAAGGAAAAACCACCTGCAAATAATTCTTCAGCCCTGTATTCAGCTCAAGTGCCTGCTGTACACCCGTGGAATGTTACGAGCGAACAAGATTTCATAAAGCTTATCAGAATCATGGCAGAAGGCGATCCTCTCCTAATGGAGTTATTCTGAAGGTAAATTGGATGCTTGAAATAACCGCAGGAGAGAGGAAGCAAGAAACATCCACTTTTGTTGACTGTTACACCAACTTGTATGTCGTTTTTCGTGTACTTTTGTTTTTTTTGTTGGGGAGGGGATTTCTCTCTCTCTCTCTCTCTCTCTCTCTCTCTCTCTCTCTCCATACATTTTTGTAGATGTACCTTGTACCATTCATTATTGGTTGGAGATTCCCTCCACAGGAAAATGTAACATTTTACTTTTTTTGTCATGAATATATGAAAAAAGAATTGTACTTAAAATTGATAATCAAAGTTGTTGATTGAAATAATTTTTCACAAACCCTAATAAAATTTCTTTGTTAACTTTTTAACAAACCCTAATAAAATTTATATTACTCCCAATAATTATTTTCGAGGCATCCAAGCACATCCTCAGCTTCCAGTATATCGTCTAATTTGGATATAGCTAGTGACTTCCTTTCTTCTTCAAAGATGGGCTGCCTATTTTTGACATAATTAGCTGAGAAACACTTTCTCCGAGCACAAATATCGATTTGTTGGAGGAATGCGTTTGATGGAAAGTACAATTTTAAGAAAGTTTGGTCCACTGAGATCTGGTCGTGGGCTTGCATATAGTGTACTTCTATTTTACGGGTAAAATTGTTATTTTTAAATTAATTTCTGTCTAATTTCCTGGAAAAAAAATAAAAAATGCAATGCGTTAGTAATTGATAGTTCATGAGTATAATATCTCAAATGTAATAGTTGAAGGTGTAAACTGCAAAATGCAAAAGATAATTAGGGAGTGAAAAATACATTTTCCTCGTGGGACTGGGACCTTAAAGAAATGATCTCCTGCCATGGTTTCTTTCCTGCTGTAATCAAAATTAACCAATCAAAAGTGCCAACCAAAAAAAATAAAAAGATAAAAAGTGTCCATTTCTAAATTCTCACGAACTCTTCTTCTTCTTCATTTCTTTTTTCAGAACAAGAAATTGAGCCAAATCTAAGGCCCATGATTGCAAATCTCCTTTTTATAAATACCCATTTTCCAAACAGCAGCTTCCGGAGGAACACAAACAAATTTGCGTCTTCGTCTCCCCCTCCCACCTCCTCTCTCTCCCAGGCACGAAAACAGCAAAACATGACAACAGCATCTCTATCTCGGTGCGGGCATGTTTTCCGGATGTCATCCGATTGGCTTGGTGGGGAGACAAGGAGACCACTTGACAGGGATTCAGGTACCGGTGGATAGATCATGATCAATCGCTCTTGTTGCAGAATTTACAAGAATCTCCTTACTGGTATGTGATATTTTAGCCTCATTCTGTTTTATACTCGAGTTATTAATTTTTGTTGTTGTTGTATTAGTCGAGTATTAACACTCATCCAGCAATTCAAAACCATTAAACGCGTAATGAATGCCAGTATTTAACGATGATGACAAAGGGTTGATTGTTATTAACTTGTCATGGAATGGTAATAGCAGCAAGGCTGCTACTCGTTTCTTATAGAACTGGTGCCTGCAATTAACAATACACAGGAGACTGATCCAGGAGAATGAATCGAACTGCAAAAGGGACTGGATAAACACATTCATTGCCTATGTTCCTTGAAACACTTCATCCTCCAGTGCGAAAGAAATAACTAGAGGAAATCATTGTCTTTGATATTTGCACTTTACAATCTTCCCTCAACAGTTATATTTGCAGTTTACCTATCGATTCCTTCGATCTTGTCTTCAACTTCTGAGTACAACTGCCTCAATCTCTCAATATTCTGTTCAGAAGTCTCCCAATACCCACGTCCATTAGCCTCAAGGAAAGTCTGCACCAACTTCCTGAAGGAATTTGGATTTGTGCTCATGAGCCTCTTCAACATCTCCTCATCTTGAATGAAAGTAGAGTTGGCCTCTTCATAGACCCAGTTGTCAACTTGGCCAGAAGTCGCACTCCACCCAACTGTATTAGTAAGCCTCTTTTCAATTTCACGAACGCCCTCATACCCACTGGACATCATTCCTTCATACCACTTGGGATTCAACAATTTGGTCCGTGCATCAAGACGCACAGTCTCAGAAAGGGTACGTACCTGCGTTATAAGAAATTGAGAAAGTTAATTGTGATGTTTCCATGAGTCATGCTGTTATCAACTGTGAAATGAAGAAGCGAGTAAACACCAATAGCATGTAAATGGGGAAAATAGTGCAATATTGCTCACCTGGGCATTAGCTGTGGTGGTGTCAGCAACGTATGCACTAGGCTTCTTTCCATCTTTCCTTAGGTTCTGTACTAGATTGGTAGGGTCCGAGTCAAAGTAGTGACTCACGTCAGTGAGTGAGATTTCTGAGGAATCAAGGTTTTGAAATGTGGCATCAGCTGTGCTCAGAGCCATCTCAAAGACTTTTCTCTTCTCTGTCATGCCTGTACCAGGGGCATCACAGTCAAAAGCGAAAGACTTTCTGCTCAGGTACATATCCTGGAGCTGCTTCTCATCATTCCATGAAGAATTCTCCACAGCAAGATTTATGTTAGAGGAGTAGGATCCGGAGGCATTGGAGAAAACTCGAGTTGCGGCTTCTCGAACATCAATACCAAGTGTTTTGGCTTGTTCTAGTGCATGCTTCCTGACATAGTTCTGCTCTTCTGGCTCATCTAGTTCAGCTACCATCTTTACTGCCCGATCGAGGAGATTCATCTGCAAACAAGGGACAGACATAGTCAGAATGCAGAGAATTGTTTATTGATACTGAAGCCGAACTTTGAAAATTGCCTAATTTATGTAAGTAGGGTGCAAAGTGAAGACAGCTGAAGTCAATAGTATGCTTATTGAGACCTGCTTGGCATTCATGCGTACTGACATGTTAATATCCAACAATAAAAGATAAGAGATGGGAATCATGACTAGGAGTCTAGGACTCTACCTGATTGATAAAGAGATCTCTGAACACTCCAGAGCAATTAACAACAACATCAATCCTTGGCCTTCCAAGCTCTTCAAGACTTACTGGTTCCACTTGGTTCACTCGACCGAAGGCATCAGCAATTGGCCTCACACCTATCATCCACAAGACCTGAGCCAGGGACTCACCATAAGTCTTAATATTATCCGTTCCCCACAGTACAAGGGCAACTGTCTCCGGATACTTTCCCCCATTGTCAGCCTTCTGCCTCTCAATCAACCTATCCACCACGATTTTTGCACTCTGCAGTGCTGCTGTTGTGGGAATAGATTGTGGATCGAGTGCATGAATATTCTTGCCTGTTGGCAATACTTTTGGGTTTCTGATTGGGTCACCACCAGGCCCTGGCTCCACGTACTTTCCTTCTAAAGCTTGTTTCAAACTACCCAACTCATTATCAGCTACAACCAGCCTCAAACACTCTCCTAAGAACTCGAACAATGTTCTAAGCTTTTCCCTATCAGCCCGGTAAAATTTTGTGTTTGACAAGTACTGAACCCATGGTTCATTTATGCCAAAGCCTAGGATTGAGCTCAGTTTATCAGCTACATCGACGACTTGGCCCTTCTTATTAGTTGTTCGCTCCACAAAGGCAGAAACAGCTCCACGTGATGTATCAGTTATTTGCTTGAGAAGCTCTACATCCTTCAGTATTCCCTTGTCACTCCCTCTATAAACTTCTTCTATATCTCTTCCCACAGTCTCAGCTAGTATACCAGGGAGGGATGAAATTCCTTCTTCAGGACGGTCTAATGCAGCAATGTTAACCAGTGTTGCAACTGCTTCCATAGCCGATGGAGGCTCACCAATGACATGGAGCCCACAAGGCAAAAGACGAGATTCAATTTCCATGATCTTGGAATATACCTTTCCCACAACAAAATCTCGTTCTTTTGCTGAGATTTCCTCTCCCTCATCAGGTAGTTCCACATCCTTGTCAAGATTGCATTGTTTAGCTGTGCTGATGATTGAGCTCACAATTTGTGGTCCACGGCCAGTGTCTTTGAGGGATTGGTATGAGGAGATGAGCTCACTTAACTGCTTAAGGCCCTTGTAAAGCCCTGCATTTTCTGCTGGAGGAGTGAGATAGCTAATAGTATTGGCATAGCTACGGCGCTTGGCTATGGTTGCCTCAGACGGGTTGTTAGCTGCATAGTAATAGACATTCGGAATATTCCCAATTAGACTGTCAGGGTAACAGACATCACTCATTCCGACCTGTTTTCCAGGCATGAATTCAAGTGATCCATGAGTGCCAAAATGAAGAACAGCATCAGCTTTGAATATTTTCTCAACAAAAGAGTAATATGCCGCAAAGCCATGATGTGGGCTAGCTGACTTTGAGAACAATAGCCTCATTGGATCACCCTCATAGCCAAATGTGGGCTGAACCCCAATGAATACATTACCATACTGTTTACCATATACCAAGAGATTCTCTCCATCAGAGTTCAGATTCCCAGGAGGTTTTCCCCAGTTCTCCTCCAATGCCGTGGCATACGGGGTCAGGCTTTTGTATTCATGGACACCCATCTTGTAAGCGATGTTAAGGTTTGGGCTGCTGAATTGAGCCTCTTTGTCATGAAGTACATCTTCGATTAAGGCTTCTGAAGTCTCAGGCATGCCCTCAACATTGTAACCATCCCGTTGGAGTTCTTTTAGAACTGAGAAGATGGAGGAAAAGACATTAAGGTAGGCAGCTGTCCCAACATTTCCCTTGTCTGGAGGGAAACTGAAGACGGTGATTGCTAGCTTCTTCTCTGCCTGCATCAGCACATGCGTTTGCCATAACATGCTTAGTAAAACAAGTCTAAGTTTGCCCATATATATTATCCACAGTTGAAATGCAGAACACCACTGAAGAATGGAGCTTCAAATGCAAGGCAAATACAGATTACAAAGTATGGCCAGATAACAAAAATCCAAAGGTCAAGGATTTTCTACATCATGAAACAGATAAGCTAGAGGAAAGAAGAATCTGGAGCATGTCCTCTGAAACTTTCTTATTCTAGGTAGAGTTTGGAAGAAAAACGTATGTTAATCGGTCACACTTCTTCGACATCCACATCATGCTCCAAAACAGGTAAGCATGAGATTCAACGCCAACTCTCAAAATTTTCAATAGGACAATGCATGCTGTAAGTATAATTTTAAATTTTCAAACCTGAATAACAAAATTCTATGTTTTAGTGACTACTACTTCTGGAAGCTTTTATGGACTTTAACTCTTTCAATTTTTACTTCTATCTTTGGGCAAAGAAATATCATTGCAAGTCGTCTAGGGAAAAAACTGTTGTTATCAGGTCACAAAGAATTAAACCCACTGATAATGTACCTTCAATTTCCTCTTCAGTTCCCCCCATCTGATTGCTCTAGTGCACAGTTGTTCAACCCTTTTGTGAAGAGCATGTGATTTCCCTGCAATCACAATACATCATTCATTAAGCCCGATGAAAATATATTGGCGAAGGTTTCTCAGATGGCAAGTAAGAAGTAAAATCGAAATAAAAAAGGCTGCAAAAAACTATTTTAGCTCGTGTCCTTAAATCATTTTAAATGCATTTCTGACTAGCACGAGTCGCAGTCTTCTACTTAGTCCCAAAAGTAAAAATTTGTTAAAAGGCAAAACTTGCTTTGGTTTTCTCTTCGAGTTATTTCCAAGGTGATGACTTAACTATGGTAGACTATAAAAGCCATGACTAGTGAATTAAAAGACTAACAACAAAAGACGTCACAAGGAAGCAACACATGCCTGTTCTGGGATCCCGGCCGGCAAAGACAATCGGCTCCATGCCTCCATCTAGCTCCGGCAGAGCAACTTGCAAAGCTACCTGAATGGGGTGCAGCCCCAAAGTGCTATTCAACCATTCCTCGGTAGTCTGAAATACCAGAGGCAATGCAACAATGTAAGGCACGTCAAGCTTCATAAGTGCCTCAATAGCCCTGGGATGGTCCTGCCTCGCCGGCCCTCCAACGAGAGCAAAGCCCGTCAATGAAACCACTGAATGCACAAACGGTTTCTTAGTAATCGGATCAATCAAATACCTCTCAACCGGCCCTGAAAAGTCGAGCCCACCGGAAAAAATTGGGATCACTTTCGCCCCTCTTGCCTCCATCTCCATAATCACAGCCACATAGTGACTTTCATCCCCAGTAACGATGTGACTCCTCTGTAAAATCAGACCAACTATCGGTGCATTTGGATCTTTGAGCTTTGCATTGGCATCCCTTCTTGTTCCATACCAATTTAAGTACTCCTTCACATCTTCATACATACAAGGAGCCAGAGGGTGCCAAATCCCACTATCCAAGAACAAAACTGGGTCCGAATACTCAATCTTGGTCCCTTTCAGGGCTGGCACATAAGATCCAGAAATCATTTTCAAGAAATTCTGCAAATTATCCGGCGAGCCACCGAGCCAAAATTGCAAACTGAGAATATACAGCCTAGCATCCTGAGCCTTATCACTAGGCAAATATTTCAAAACCTTTGGCAAAGTTCTCACAAGCTTTAACATGCTCTCTGCAAACCCAGCAGACTGCTTCTTCCTCTTGAAAAGCTGGAAGAACGGGCTCTTCGATTGCCCGAGCTGCGCCATGCTAAACGAACCCAGTTTGTTTAGCCTCATTACCTCAGGCATTGAGGGAAACACCAGCACTGCGTCAAGCCTGTCCCTCTCCTTCTCCACAGCAGCCTTAACCTTCAAAGCAAGCTCCTCAACGAAAATCAAAGACCCAATAAAAATGTTCGCGTCCTCGAGGTCCTTACAGAAGGTTTCATAAGTTGATTGGTCGCGAAGCTCTTCAACCAAATAGCCCACTACTTCAAAGGAAGCGTGCCTTTTGCTTTTGTTGAGAGCTTGAACTGCGGCCGTGAGGGATGATTGGTATTGTGCTTCTAAGACTACGTAGACCACTTTCACGGTTGGAAGACCCAGGTTGTTGTCTGGGATAATTCGACGGACTTCAGGGGAAGTTTGGGTGAAAAGACCATTGCCAATTGCAGCACATTTTACTCTGATGGTGGAGTTTGAGTTGGTTTGGGTTGTCTTCTTGGGAAGGAAAGAATGAAGAAAGTAATGCTTTCGGGAGAAAGACGAGAGGTGGTCAGTTTTGGAGTTAGGTAATGTAAACGGAGAAGATACTAGAGAAGCCATTGGAAGTACAGATATAAAACCAGATGACTGGTTTTACTCACTCTCTCTGTTTCTGAACCGTGGGGAGGATAAATGAAAAAGAAAACAGAATTGCAGAGAGAGGAAGTGATTGGTCCGCTTCCCTCTCTGGGTATCCTTTGGTTCAGTTTCAGCGTTTATTCTTCCTTCCTTTTTCTTTTGGAGGGGAAGAAGGTTGTGGCCTTGTGGGCTTATATTTTGAGTGGAAGGCGAGTGAAAGGGTGGCAAGGACACAGTCGGTTTTTCTGTTTAGTGGTGAGAGCGAGACACGCGTGGCGAAAAGCCTAGGAATCTCTTTTTGAGGTTGAGCTTTCTTTACGTGGGACAGCGAGTGTTAACGAGTTATCTATCTGTTGGGGTTCTTTACGATGGCGTTTCCTGAATTCTCATTGGTTGGAGTGGATTTCCCCAAACTACAATTAATGTGTGACTGAGGGGGTGTGGATGATGATGCTGAGAGAGAAAGACAAGTGTGTAATTGACAAGATTTTTCTTTCAATGAGTGCTTTTTGCAACTAAAATAGATTCTTGCTCCTGAGCGTGTGCTTCTCAGTGAAAAGGAGGTGATATTTTCAGTGACACATATGGGACCAGCTCTCCTTGTTTTTTGCGAAGTAAACTACCCAGGATCCACCCTATGTTTCTGTCTCTCTTTTTAGTTTTGGGTCTTGTGAGGTTGGAGCTGAAGATAACAAAAACAAGAACATAGAGATGTTGGGCTAAACAAAAGATAGTACAATCTCAAGAACAACAGCCCACAGGAAAATTTCAGGCAGGAAAAACAATGCAGCTTTGGGAAAATCTATGGGCTCTTTTTTTTGCTCGGACATATCTCTCACTTTGTTGGAACTGGACCAAAGAGACGGGGCAATCAGCTCACTTGGAAAACCAAGAGGTGGGTGGAGTGATTCATACTGACCAATTTATTTCAGGCCCAATGAGTGCAAAGCTAAAAAGACGGAAATATTAAAATGAAAAACAAACAAGAAAGAGAAATAAAAAGACGGAAAGAAAATAATTATTTGTACAGCCCATTAAATCATAATATATATATAAAAAAAAGATTCCAAATTGATTCAACTTATTTAGAGTCGAACAAAAAATAGAATACAAATGTATATGGGTACACTACGGACAAACTAATTACATGAACCTTATTTGTGATAACTAGTACACCTACTTGAAACTTAGAGGAAAGTATTCAAACATCCATAGACTCAGAAAGAACCTTGTTCATGATAATTGGGCGGGCTCTACACAGCCTCCAGTGGCACTGTTTTGGGCATGGTAACACCATTAGTTGTGAAGATCTCAAGGGCACTGATATGAAGAAGGTTGCGCCAGTGGTCACCGTAAGGGGCAGCTGTACGTGATAGTGGTGTGGTTGTAGGCGAGGTGCTTGCTGCGTAGTGTTTGAGGACGGTTGGCTAGGAGCATGTCATTCTTGGTGAAGCTTTCCTCGACTACATATGGTGATCAGGAACCAGAAATGTATTTGAACGGGGAAAAACTCTTAAGTGAATGACAAAATAAATCCTTTAATGCGTAATATAAACAAATATTTTAGAGTTAAAATATCAAAAATTAAAGTTTAAAAACATAACAAAATATTATATTGAAATATATTTACCGTACTATTTGATCAGATTGAGATGTGTCAATTGGATCTTACCTGTAATAACCTTTTGAGTTACTTTTGAGATCATTATGTTAAGGTTTTCTTTTAAATATCTTTATTAATTGTGTTTTTTTTCTTAGTATTTACTTTATTTCTTAATTTGTGCTTTGTTTAATATTTATCATTTGATTAATTGCTTACATGATTTCTTTCCTTTAATTTTTAATCTTTGAATTGAGATCACTATTTTTAGTGTCAATGCATGCGTTTAAATTGTCTAATTGATTTTATTTTCTCTAATATTTTAGAGTAATTTGGTAATTAATACTTAGTATATGGCCAAATTTCCTTTCCTTGGTTTAAATATTGTATTTTTAACTTTAGTTTTAATAAATTCTCTTTCTTATATTAATATGATGTTATTTGTCTCATTTGATTTTATTATTTTAGGTATTTGATTTTATTTGAGCTTCATTATTTTAAAATTCTTGTTTAATTGCATTTAAATTTCAATTGGGCATAAATTTGTTTTAAAAAATATATTATTAAATTCCAATAGTACAAACATATTATTTCTCAGTAATTCTACATGAAAAAAAGAAAAAGAAATAAAAAATAAAAAATAAAAAGAAAGATGAAAGATTATTTAACAACAAAATTCTTCAAGATGGAAGTGGACATATGTCATTTTACTAACAGTAACGCGACATTAAATATTTATCCAAGAATATTAAATGTGGCTCGGAAGTTCACGATTATCATTCAATATGCCTTTTAAACGAGAGTGAGTGAGTTTGACATTCTTACTACACCTCTGTAATTTTCAAGTCAACAAATGCAAAGACTACTTAACCCACAAACAAACAAACGGAGATTTTCAAGGGGAGCCAGCCTGGGGTAAAAAAAAATTTAAGAAATTTTCAGGCGATGGGGGTGGCTGCCCCCATTATTCCTGTGTAGTTTCGTCCCTGATGGTGACGACACAATCACAACTAGACTGAAACCAAATCGAAGATAGAAAATCTGACCGTACTTTTGTGAATGGCTATGGAAAGTACGGTTAAGTGGCTTCTTAAGGAGATGGTGATGACCTAAAATTGGAAGATAAGGTGGGCTGGGAGGGTGGTGCTTGGGTGGTCTTCTTGATTGAATTAAGAGCTTGAGAGCAACGAGGAGGACAAGAAGAAATAGAGACGAGTACAGAAAGATGTCTTTCATGTTTGTTTCTCTTTGATACGTGCTGATATATATAGGATGTGTTTCGATTCTTTTTTGCAGCTTGGAATTTCCCTTAAGAACAATAGTCTTGGTGGCAAGATCCCTATTGAGATTGGTCGTATGAAGTTGCTTGGTATACTGGATCTTAGTGACAACAACTTCTCAGGCAACATTCTAAGCCAAATACCAGAGCTCACAAACTTGGAAAAATTGGACCTCTCTGCAAATCGGCTATCAGGCGAAATACCAGTATCACTTGCTAGTCTGAATTTTTTGGCTAGCTTTAGCGTAGCAAACAATAACCTCTATGGATCAATACCCTCAGGCACTCAGCTACAAAGCTTTGGTCCCTCAGCCTATGAAGAGAATGCTGGACTTTGTGGTGCCCCACTTTCAAAGGAGTGCATACATACTGTGAACAGTAACGAAGACAAGGAAACTCAGGATCAGAAAGTAGGTAGGCATAGGATTCCACGGTTTCCAATTATAATGGTGCTTGGCTTTATAACAGGATTTTGGGGAGTTTGCGGTTCTTTGGTTCTTAACCGCAATTGGAGAATTTGATATTTTCGATTTCTTGAAAACTTAGGAGATTGACTCTACGTAACAAAGGCAGTGTCTTGGGCTAGATTGCTTAGAAGCTAGGCTACTATAAGTGTCACGTTTTATGTACGACAATAATTTATCCTTTTTACAATACGTCAGTAAGAGTCAATTACGTACGTTTCTAAAATGGTTCCTTATTTGAAAATTGGACCGTTCTCTTTTTCTTTCGGGTCTATAACATTACCCTTGCATTTCCTTTCTACCGAGTGGCTTTTTCTCGGAAAAGTACTCCTCGACGTCTGAAAATGACATAGCATTATTGCTCTTTCAGGCATTTAGATGTTGAGCTTTTATATATGAACTCCAAGTAATTAATAAAATACTATCTGCAAATGCTCCATAAAAATAGGTAATCTTTTTTTTGTCACTTTCACGAGTAAATTTGAGAGCTATCGATTGTGTATGGAAGACAGAAATAGGAAGTGAAGAATTATTTACTTTAGATTACAAAAGTGGAATCCATATTCACCGATTAGAGAAAATAATAGTCTTAATTAGTGAATTAAAAGATCATTTTTTTTATTATAATGCTTGCGTACGTATATCGATCCCTGGTTGATATGGAAACAATCCAATTATCTTCAGAAATAAAATAGAAAGTGAATGAGCAAATAAAGAAGGAAACATATTAGTTGGGAAAAAACACACAAAGTAAATTTACCGAGTGCGTCGTTGTCTCCTTTTGCTGTGAAATCAGCCAGTGCGTCATCTTATTAGACTTTGGACGTGATAATATTGATATATGGGCAGTGGTTGGCCAGAAGAAATTAGTGGCCGAGTGGGGCCGTGGCGTATGTACTACGTACGTAGGTGGCAAGTGCATGTCATGGCAAAAATATCTGCTTATTAGACTTTGGACGTGATAATATTGATATATGTGCAGTGGGGAATGCTGGGCATTCCCGCCCACACGTCCCGCTGGCCGACGTGGAGGCCAGCGTATGTACTACGTACGTAGGTGGCAAGTGCATGTCATGGCAAAAATATATGCTTTTCTCCACTCTGATGGTCCGTCGCACACCAATTGGAATTCTCTGACCAAAAGAATGCACTGTTCACCGGACCAAAGATGAGAAATGTTCGTGAGAGAAATGAACCGGTGGGAAGCAGAATCGTCCTGCCGCGTATCCGTTCCTATATTTCAGCAATCGATTGGACTTTCAAGTAAAACAAATTTTGTTTCGCTAGAGAAATTAACCTCCAATATTAATGTTTTCTTGTAATTTTCTGACAGTATGTTATTAATGCAGGTTACTTTCAATTTGAAGAGAGAGAAAAAAAAGATTGAGAAGCTTAAAAGTATCTGAATAAATTTGCATCAATCTTGTGTGTAAATTGACGCTATTGTGCGGTAGGTGAAAATTCAATTTTTCAACATAGGGATACATTTTTTGGTCGAATGCAAACTATGCTACCTGCAGCTTCAATTAATTAGCTCAATAACCTAAATCTTGCATCTAGAGGGCACGGCTTTAGGCACAGTGATCCAATTTTCTTCTTCCATGGCAACTTCTTCCTCGCTATCCCTTACACCTTTTCTAGAGGGCACGGCTTTAACCACTTTTTATGAAGTTAAATTTTGAATTCCTGATTGATTTGGTTTCTTAATTTGCATCATAGACTGAAATACTCAAAAAGAAAAAGAAAAAGAAAAAGAAAGCTTCGAAATTGGTACAACTTTTTTCCAGTAAAAACAAAAACCAAATGTATATGGATGCACTACCGCAGTGTAATTTATATTTATTGCCACAATGGATATAGGTAAATAATTACATAAACTTTTTATTTGTAAAAGATAAAAAGTATCTCGAAACTTGAGGTAACCATTCAAACGTCCAGAGACTCGGAGAGAACCTTATTCATGATTGGGCGGGCTCTACACATAGCCTCCAGTGGCACGGCTTTGGGCATGCTCACATTTCCATTACCCTCTGCCATGTCCACTTCTGCCTCATCAACCCTTTTCCACTCAAAGCATTGAATCAATGACCCTAAAGCCAAGCTGATCGTACGTTGAGCAAGGCCTGCCCCAGGGCAAGCCCTCCTCCCTATTCCAAATGGCATCAACTTATGTGCATCACCTTCTCCGCTTTCAAACCTCTCAGGCTTAAAATTGGCTGCATCATCCCACAACTTGGGGTCTCTATGCATAGCCCATGCATTGACCATTACGATTGTTTTACTTGGAACATCATATCCTCCAATGGTACAATCTTCTGAGGCCATGTGTGGGAGTAACAATGGAGCTGCGGGATACAAACGGAGGGTCTCCGAGATTATATTTTGAAGGTAGTGCAATTTGGAGATATCTGGTTCGTCTATCAATTTCTCCTGCCCAATTTCACTATCCAGTTCATCTCTAGCCTTCTTCAATGTATCAGGATTGTTAAGCAAATTAGACATTGCCCATTCCAATGTTACTGCTGAGGTATCAGTCCCAGCGAGTGACAAAACCTGTACAGTTAAGTTCAGAAGATTATGTGTATTAGTTTAGAATGTATTTATCTTCGATTAAAATTAAATAGAAGCAGCAAAAACAAAAATGGTTTAAAGTAACTGTGCTCATCTATTCTGTTAGCTTCATTAATCATGAATTAGGCCCTATTATAAAATCCAAGCAAGCGTGAGGCCATGCTTCTTGCTGGCAATTCCCATGATGTGCATTATTTTGTCATCTTTCAATTTGGATATATCCTACTTTACTTTCCACCCTGGACCAAAAAAAAAATATCATGCAAGAGATATGCACTTGAATTTTTTTTTCTTTTTGGGCAATCAAGGAGATGCACTAGACTGACCTGAATAAGCCCTTTGATAATTTGATCAGTATAGTATTCCGGTTGTGATGTTTGTAAAGAAAGCAGATGGTCAATCATAGTGTTCCCCTCTTCCTGCGAATTCTTCTTCTCATCAATGAGACCTTGCAAGAATGCATCTTTCTTCTTGCCGAGTCCCATTGTCCTCTTTTCTAAATTCCCGTGGGCAATCCACCGCAACAGGGGCACGTATTTTCCTAGATTTGACACCCCTGAAATCGTGAAGGCCTCTTTCATTATCTCCCTAAACTGTCTCGCTTCTTTCTCATCCTTCATGTACTCCCCATAGCCATAGTAACGCTTCCCTGCTACCATTCTCATTATGATATTGAAGGTGAGGTCTGAGAACACTGATTTTAGCTCCACTTTGACGAAATCCTGGCGCGAGTTACGTGAGAGATTCCGTAGCAAGTGCTTGACTTCGTCTCTTCGAATGCCCAAGAACATGTTGAGGCGATTAGTTGAGAAGATCTCAAGGGTGCTGATACGACGAAGGTTTCGCCAGTGGTCGCCGTAAGGGGAAACTTCAAGAGTGGTGTGGTTGTAGTTGAGATGCTTGCTGCCTAGCGTGGGAGGGCGGTTGGCTAGAACAATGTCATATTTGGTGAAGCATTCCTCGACTACAGATGGCGACGACACAATCACCACGAGATGGGAACCAAATCGAAGAGAGAAAACCTGGCCGTATTTCTGTGAGAGGCGATGAAAAGTACGGTGAAGTGGCTTTTTAACGAGATGGAGATGACCTAAAATTGGAAGAGAAGGTGGGCTGGGAGGGAGATGCTTGGGTGGACTTCTTGATTGAATTGAGAGCTTGAAAGCAACGAGGAGGACGAGAAGAGAGAGAGACGAGTACAGCAAGATGTCTTCCATGGTTGATTGTCTTTGATATGTGCTGACGACGGTGATATATTTAAAGGATTTCGATTCTTGGAGGCAGCTTCCTCTAAGATCTGTATAATTTATTGGGTCAGGACGTGAGAGCTTGCGCAGAGATTAACTGCGAAATCAGGAGCTTGTTGTCTAGTCGCTCACCTGACGTCAGTGAGTGCGTTTTCTTGCAACGTGATAATGGTGAAATATATGGCAACGTGATAATGGTGAAATATATGGGCAAAAGGAACACATACCACGCACGGTGCGTTTTCTCCTCTGTTTTGTGCTCTCTCCTGTTTCCAATATCTATCCAGAAGGCAGAGACAATTGATTGTCCCTGTCAAATATATGGTCCATATTTATCTTCCCAACCAACTACTTTCTTTAATTAATTTGATCACTGCCCCATATTATCGATGTCCTGTAGGGTCCGATCGAGGGACAATAAAGCGATAAGACAGCTTCCAATTAATGGATTAAATTATTAGTCTTGATCTGGTATTAAATCCTCTTCTGATACCACGTATTTTCTTGCTTACTGAAAATAAGTACGTAAGAAACACAATACGGATACATTTTTCGTCGAACACAAAGTACTATGCTACCTACTTCAAGCTCAAATGACATTCTTCAAACATCATCGGCAGTCTCAGAAAGAATCTTTTCCATGATCGGGCGCGCTTTACACATTGCCTCTAGAGGGACGGCTTTAGGCATAGTGATCCCATTTTCTTCTTCCATGTCCACTTCTTCCTCGCTAACCCTTTCCCACCCGAAGCATTGAATCAAGGACCCTGGATTCAAGCTCACCGTGCGTTGGGCGAGGCCTGCCCCGGGACAAGCCCTCCTTCCCAATCCAAATGGCAGCAACATGTATGCATAGCCCTCACCACTTTCAAATCTCTCGGGCTTAAAGCTACCTTCATCATCCCACAACTTGGTAAAGTCTTGAGTTAAATCTGCCCTCAAACATACGCAAATGGAAATATAAGTCCAATCGGTTTCAATCTGGGCTCCTATCCTGAACGAATTTTCATCAATCTTGTGTATAAATTGATGAGGGCAAATATGGTTTAAGGAAATTAATGCTATTGAACCTTAAGAGAAAATTCAATTTTTCAACATAGGGATACATTTTTTGGTCGAATACAAACTATGCTAGCTGCAGCTTCAAGATCAATAACATTCTTCATACATCATCGTCAGTCTCAGAGTACAAAATCTTTTCCATGATCGGGTGCGCTTTACACCTTTTCTTTCTAGAACCTCCAAAATTTATTAGATGAGCCTCACTTGTGGCAGAAGAATACCGTGGTTACAAACACATAAAAACAGAAAATACCACCTATAAAAAAGTGATCGACCAAGAGGAAAAAAACCAAAAATTAACGACGAATACTAGCAATACCAAGTTTGTCAAGACGAATCAAACCTCTCAAGCGACGAGGCATATGTTCAACTCCTTCAAACCTCTTTGTGACTCTGCTGTACCAAGACCTGCTAAAAAATCTGCTACTTGATTACCTTCACGATATTGATGAGAAATGATGAAAGATAGACCACGAAGCTTTGACACTAAGTCTTCCCAATAGTCCCAAAGATACCAAACCGAACAAGAATGTGTGGATATCCAATTCACCACCAGGGATGAATCACACTCGATTTCAACTTGAGAAAACCCAGCTTTTTACATAAATCCACACCCATAATGACAGCCCGCATCTCTGCCTCATTATTTGTTCTCATGCCAAATTCAATGGAGAACACAGCTTGCACATCCCCCCTAAGAGTCACAGATCACTCCCCACCTCTACAAATACCAAGATTACCAATACAACTATCATCAACATTCAACTTCATCCAGCGCTCATTAGGTTTCCGCCATGTAACTGCTCGATAAGGCCTTACCCCGATCGAACGAAGTGGCACCTTCAGAGCTTCAAGCAAATTTTGATCTATTTTTTAAACTCTATTAGCCTGCGAAATGGCCTCAGATATCTGCCTCATCGATGCCCTCACCAAGAACCAAAATGTTGTTGCAGAGTCCTTAATTCCTTCACTCCGAGCCTTGCATCTCCGCAACCACAAGTGCCAAGTAATCAAGCTCGGCAATAACCCAATCAAAATGCCACATTGTGAAGCTCGCTTAGCACAAAAAAAATCATCTATTAGCACGAGCCAGCCAAGACCAAGCACCAGTACAACTAACCCCCAAAGCTAGAGATACCCGCTGCCACACTTCCTAGCAATCTCACCCGAACTTAGAACATGATCTTAGGTTTCCTCATGCCCGACAAAGCAGTCATAACGGGAGACAATTGCAATACCAAGCACCCTCACTCGAGTATCAACACTTAAACAATGAAACCTAGCTTTCCACATGCAAACTGACGCCCTTTTAGGTAGGAGTTTATGCCACATCCAATCCATCCAATGAATCTCAGGCCTCTTGACCCTTATAACCTCCCAAGCACTCGAAATAGAGAACAAGACATTATTGGTTGGCTTCCAAATAAGCAAATCTTCCCCGGATTTCTTACCGCTTATGGTTTGCACCACCTCATCTGCCTTAGCACCTTAAACTAAGTCGATAAGAGAATCACAATTTCATCTATCTTCAACATAAACATCTCAAATTTGTAGTCGTGGATTAACAAACTCCAAAACTTGGTCATAAAGAGGACTACTATTAAGCCAATGATCAAACCAAAAGGAAGAAATACCTTTTCGAACCCTCCATTTAGAATTATTCGGCACTTCAGGAACTACTTGCAAAATAGATTTCCAGAATCAGGATCCTGTATTTGATGCCGATGCCAAAACAATATGGTCGTGCTTCATATATTTAGCTTTAAAAAATTGAGTCCACAAATTATCAATAGACAAAAGGCGCCACACAAATTTCATATGAAGTGAACTTTGAACTTCAGAGAAATCTCGAAGCCCAAGTCCACCTTCTTAATCGGCTTACATATATTCATCCAAGCACACCACTTCATTCTGGGTCTCCCACTAATATCTCCCCAAAAGAAAGTTGATAAAATGGAATTGAGTTTTGTGAAAATTACCTTAGGCACATTAAGCATGGATAACAGATGAGTAGCCATACTAGAAAGGACATAACGGAGAAGAACAATACGACCTCCTTGAGAAAGAAGCTTCATTTTTCAACCTGCCACTTTGTTTCTAATTTTTACCACCAAAGGCTCCAAGTTCCTTACTAGAAGACAACCAGAGACAATTGGTACCCCAAGATAAGTAACCGGAAACTTCCCTTCAGCAAAACAAGTCTCCCTAAGCAACATGTTCTTCCTTGATAAATTGATATTCTTTAAGAAAAAAATGGCAGACTTCTCCTTGTTAAGCAATTGTCTTGACCAATACTAATAAGTTCCCAAAGTTTTTAAAAGCATCCTCATCGACTGCTTGTCTCCATTAGTAAACACCACAAGGTCATCCACATAATAAATGGGACACCAAAGGAGCCCCCACCGGATGATAGAACTTACCTATCCTTCATTCCTCAAACCTCTTTCGTAAAAGATGTGACAAAACTTCCTCCATAACAATGAACAAGTAAGGTGAGATAGGGTCACCTTGATGAAGACCTCAAGAAGACTGAAAAAAACCCTAAAAATTTTCGTTCATCATAATAAAAAAACCAAGGTGATTTCACACATTCAGCCATCAGCCCGCAAAACTTATTAGAGAAGCCAAAACTCTCTAAGCACCAATAGTAAAAAATTCCAATCTACTCTATCATCAGCCTTCGCCATGTCTATTTTCATCATGACATTGCCATCGGAAATAGTCCTATTTAAAGAGTGGATCATCTCTTGAGTAAGAGTGATATTCTCAAAAATGCTGCGACCTGGGATAAAAGCAACTTGTTCAAGGAAACAATATGAGGTAATAGATGATTCATCCGCTTTGCTAGAATCATAGGAAAAAAATTGTAGGCCACTGAACAGAGGCTAATAAGACGAAATTTGTCAAAACTGCTTGGCTCTGGCACTTTCGGGATCAGGACTATATAAGATGAGGTAGAAAATCTGGGCAGTGCACTACCTTTAAAGAAATCCTAAGAAGCTTCCACAACATCCGTCTTAACTATGTCACAAGACGATATAAAAACCAAATGTATATGGATGCACTATCGCAGTGTAATGTATATTTATTACCACAGTAGGTACAGGGAACAAATAATTACATAAACTTTTATTTTTAAAAGATAATTATAGTACCTTGAAACTCGAGGTAACGATTCAAACATCCACAGACTCAGAAAGAACCTTATTCATGATTGAGCGAGCTCTACACATAGCCTCCAGTGGCACGGCTTTGGGCATGGTAACACCATTACCCTCTGCCATGTCAACTTCAGCCTCGTCAACCCTTTTCCACTCAAAGCATTGAATCAATGGCCCTAAAGCCAAGTTGACCATACGTTGAGCAAGGCCTGCCCCAGGGCAAGCCCTTCTCCCTGTTCCAAATGGCATCAACTTATATGCATCACCTTCTCTGCTTTCAAACCTCTCAGGCTTAAAACTGGATGCATCATCCCATACCTTGGGGTCTCTATGTATAGCCCATGCATTGAACAATATCATTGTTTGACTTGGAACCTCATATCCTCCAATGGTACAATCTTCTGAGGCCATGTGTGGGAGTAGCAATGGAGCTGCAGGATACAAACGAAGGCTCTCCGAGATTATATTTTGAAGGTAATGCAGTTTGGAGACATCCGGTTCGTCCATCAATTTCTCCTGTCCAATTTCACTGTCTAATTCAGCTCTAGCCTTCTTCAATGTATCAGGATTGTTAAGAAAATTAGACATCGCCCATTCCAATATTGTCGCTGAGGTATCAGTCCCAGCAAGTACCAAAACATGCACAGTTATGTACAGAAATTATGGGTATTATAGCTAGGACTTTATCAACTTTGATTAAAATTAAATGGAAGCAGTAAAAACAAAAATGGTTTAAAGGTACTGTTCCTTCATCGTTAATGAAGACGCTATTATAAATTCCAAGCACAATTCTCATGATGTGCATAATCTATTTTGTCATCTTTCATTTTGGATAAACCCTAATTTACTTTCCACCGAGGATAAAAAAATAAAAAAAATATTGAAATAGATATGCACTAGAATTTTTTATTTTTGGGGCAATCAAGAAGATATGCACTGGACTTACCATAATAAGCCCTTTGATAATCTGATCGGTATAGTAATCCGATTGTGATGTTTGTAAAGAAAGCAGATGGTCAATCATAGTGTTCCCCTCCTGCAAATTACTCTTCTCATCAATGAGACCTTGCAAAAGTGCATCCATCTTCTTGGTGATCAGTCCCATCAGCCTCTTTTCCGGCTTCGGTTATGGTGTGAGTTCAGCAGTGTGTGAGTGGTGTGAGTTGACGGTGAAGATTGCGTGAGTGTGTTTGAACGGCTCACAAGTTGCCAGCGCATTAATGAGGCTATGACCCGAACGAAACCTGCAACCCGGCTCCCGCACCAAATCTCGACTCCTCCCCTCATCCCCCTAAATTTCGACATTTCTCCCCCAAAATTCGAGCTTCTCTCACCCTAAACTATTTCTGTAGATGGTTCCTTGGTGCGGCTCTACTTAATTCAGTGCTACATCTGTCTTCCTTGTTCGCGGCTCAGTTCGTCGTCGTAGTTCTTGCTCTTATTGTGAGACAAATTCGATGGCGATTTTTTTTCCCTTCCTTTTAACGAAAAATTCGTGAACTTTGGTTGCTCTTGATTTGAATTGGCGAAGCTGCCGACTTGAATCGGAGTTCCCCTTGGAGTGTGACCGGCGTAGCTTAAAGGCTTTTGGATTGTTCAATTTTAAGGTTACCGAGAGTTCTGCTCAGGGAACCAATTGGAAACCGAAGATAAATATTTTGATTTGTGAGTTTTGTACGTGGGTAATCTGTTTGGATCAGAGAAGTCCTGTACAGAATGGAGTTATTGCCATAAAAGGAATCTTAAATTTATGAATTTTGTTATTCTGCATGCAAAAGAAGCTAGAGAAAGAGGTTTTGTAAAAGAAGCGAAGGAAAAGAGTGCGGCTAGTTGTTCGTTCTGTTAAGCCACGGGAGATTGGAGGTTTCTGCTACTATGACTATTCAGGTATTTTTATGCCCTTTCTTTTTCGTACTCTTATTATGATCTTACTGTCCTGTATTAACTTGTGATGTCATTCATTAGAAAGTACATATTTTTATAGTGAGCTGAAATTTTTATTTGTTGTTTTCTATTGGTATCTATGCTTTGAGTTCCTGTCCTTGTATGTGTCTTAATTAGAGTTATACAGCTGCTTTTTCAAGACTTGTGACTCTGATTTGAACAGTTTCTCAGCTTCTGGTTCAAATTAGGCTTTTTTCTTGTGGTTAACTTCTTTCTCTCATTATGTTTTGTTGTTCCAAGCGATGACATGATGCAATCTTGTCTTCGATTAATTATCCATTGCAGCATTTATCTAATGACATTCATTAGCCTTTTGGTAGCCTGTTAATAGAAGTTTTCCATTTTAACTACTTATAGTTTTTTTTAAAAAAAAACTACTTTATATAGAAAAATAAACAGCTCCTTGAAGAGTCAAAAGTAACTTTCTTTTTTTCCTCATGTTGTTACTTTGGGGAATTGTTTCTCATTCTTTTGTTCTTTCGCACTGTAAGATCAAAGTGTAGGGACTCGTTCACATTCTGTTCTCCGAGGAAGTGATGGAATATCTTTGAGGGCTGGCCTGCAGTCTGTTGTTGGCGCCCAACTAGGGGATCAGTTTTCTTGTGGGAATGATCATGCTCCCAAGGTTTTTAGCGCGATAACGTTTTATTGGGATTTACCGATTTGTAGCTTCATAAACAAATGTATATTGAGGCAAGGCTTGGTTCCTGATTAAGATTTATTTTCGTAATTCCCTCTTGAACGTTTCAACATTTTGCTGTCCACATTTGCAAAGCAGAACAGAGTGCCAAGACTTTGAAAGGATGACCAAAAACAATTCTAATTCTCAGAACAGATAAGGGGTACTGGTACAATAACATTGCCAACATTTGCCACAGCATGCTTAAGCTATAAGAATCACGAGCCACATTTGCAAAGCAGAACAGAGTGCCATTACTTTGAAAGGATGTCCAAAAACAATTCTAATTCTCAGAACAGATAACATTTGCCAAGCTGAAACCTGTGTTATGTCCAAAAACAATTCTAATTCAGTGTCAACATTCGCTGCATCAATACATCACAATCCAGTTCTACAATACATGTTCACCACAAAAATTAAATCCTGCCCAAGACAATTACATCCACATAACCAAAAAATCAGAAGCAGCCCATTTAAAAACTGTGTCGCCCTCCCACCAACATCTTGACCCTTCTTCTGTGGTGATCTCCCCAAGACAAATGGTTGGGACCCTTCTTCACCAATTTCCCATGGTTGTGCTGTCCCTTTTTGTTTTTGATTGTCTGAGATGGCTGTGTGTGAGAATGGTCTGACATGAAGAAGAGAAAGCAGGGGTACTGGTACAATAAAACTACAGAAAATAAATTTGCAAAGCATACACTCTGAAATACATCTTAGTCTTCAATAAATTCTCTCATCATCTGCAACTTCTAAGCAAAAACACATTACTCATAATTTCGCTTACAAGGAGGACAATATGCACAGAGAGAGAGAGGACTGGAAACATGTCAAATATCACTGTAAACGCTAAGCATAAATATTTTATGTTAACAAAAATATCCTCTACAACTTCTTGCATGATGCTATTAACTAAGTTGGCCATCAGCTCACCTGAAATATTCTTCATCAGTCCAAGAAGAACAAATTTTACAATGCAGTGAGGATCACGCCTATGACTTAAGCTAGACTAACCCAATAGAGCATAATAAAATCAAGTGGGAGATATTCCACAGTAAAATGGAAGGCATACAAGTGCATACGATTTCACCAAAGTATTATTCCCTTTACAATTTAAACAAGGAAATGATATGTAAACCAGAACAATGATCAGATTAATATTTCCCAAGATATAGCCCCCTATACTAGTAGTTCATATATAATCCCGTAATAAAGAAAAACATATAAGTTTGACCAAATCAACATAAGAATCCCCATGCCATTGTCTGACTATAGAAATAACGCATCACCAAAACATTGTCTAACGAGACTCACCATGGGATGTCAAAACCATTGAAAGAACAGGACCACGATGCGCCTGCCAGGAAAGACCCTCCTTGAATGGCGTATCATCAAAAGGCTGATCTTTCTTCCAGGACTTTATCTTCCCATCCTTGTGCCCACTCCAAATCAACTTATTCGCACTATCAACCACCAAACACAGGGTGGGGGACGTGTTCGCAGACTCATGAAACGGTGTTGCATCCTCATCCCCCCTCCTCACCCTTCCACCAAGCCCGCAACCGGGATCGTACGCATTTTGGAGAGCCCACACCCGCACTCCACTCTTCTGGCCTGCCCACAACTGGGTTTCCGTGCATGCGATGTTTCTCAAGGGATGAGGCCTTAGTTCCAGGAAAGGCGGGCGGCCAGGATGGACCAGCGCACAAACTGGGACCTTGAAAATTCCGTTTGTGCCACCGCTGCCAATGAACTCTGGCAATGGTTGGAGTCTTCCGGAGGAGTCGAAGCTGAAGGCTCTGCTAGGGCTAGGGGAAAAGCTCGAATTCGAATTTGGGGGAAAAGCTCGAATTTGGGGATCGAAGCTCATTTTGCGGGAGAGCCGGGTTGAAGGGGGAATATAGTCGGGTCATGATTCGGGGCGCCTCATTAATGCGCTGGTAACTTGTGAGTCGTCCAAACACACTCACGCAATCCTCACCGTCAATTCACACCACTCACACACTGCCGAACTCACACCATAACCGGAGTCTTCCGCGGTCAATCCACCGCAGCGCACGTATTATTCTGCTGGACTTGACACCCCTGCATTCGTGAAGGCCAATTTTATTATATCCCTAAACTGTCTCGCTTCTTCCTCATCCTTCACGTCCTCCCCATAGCCCTAGTATCGCTTCCCTACCACCATTCTCATTATGATATTAAAGGTGAGCTCTGTGAACATTGATTTTAGCTCCACTTTGGCGAAATCCTGGCACGAGTTACGTGACAGTTTCCGTAGCAAGTGCTTGACTTCGTCTCTTCGAATGCCCAAGAACATGTTGAGGCGATTTGTTGAGAAGATCTCAAGGGCGCTGATACGACGAAGGTTGCGCCAGTGGTCACCAAAGAGTGGTATTGTTGTAGGCTTGTAGCCGATGTATTTGCCGCCCAGTGTGAGAGGGCGGTTGGCTAGGGCAATGCCATATTTGGTGAAGCATTCCTCGGCCACAAATGGAGACGACACAATCACCACGAGGCGTGAACCAAATCGAAGAGAGAAAAGCTGGCCATATTTCTGTGAAAGGCGATGGAGAGTACGGTGAAGTGGATTTTTAAGGAGATGGAGATGGCCTAAAATTGGAAGAGAAGGTGGGCTGGGAGGGAGGTGCTTGGGCGGTCTTCTAGATTGAATGGAGAGCTTGAAAGCAACGAGGACAAGAAGAGAGAAAGACGAGTACAGAAAGATGTCCTCCATTGTTGTTCGTCTTTGACAGTGGCGGAACCAGGAATAAAAACCAACCCGGGCGAACTTTTAAAGCAAAATGACTGATTTTTTTTTTCATACGTAATGTAAAAAATATCTTAGACTTACAATATCAAAACATTAAAGGCTAAAAACATTAAAAAAATTGAATTACACATACAGTACTATGTACTACGACTGAGAGGGGACAATTGGATCCTATGGTTTTACATCTTCTGCAAACGTTGCAAAATGACTTTATTCTTAATAGTTTCAAAAATTTCTTGCTCGATGTACACTACCATGCAATCATCTCTCATCCTATTACGCAAATCAGTCTTGATAATTTTCATCGCAGAGAACACTCTCTCAACGGTTGCAGTCGTAACCGGTAAGACCAATGCCAACATAATAAGAAGATAAACCAATGGATACAAAATATTCTTTCTGGTCTCAACCATCTTCACAGCAAGAGCTTCAATATCTTGAAACCCAGAAAAAACATTAGTTCTTCTAACATCTCTAATGTAGGTGTCAAGCTGATCTCTAAGTACCACGCGATCAATTGTTGAGAAATCTTCAGGGTAAAATTCATCAAGACGACATAATCTATCAAGATCAAATGCTGAGAATGAGTCCCTTGGATCAAGACATGCTATGCAAAGAAGTATCTTCATACTTGTTTCTGTGAAACGATTATTCATCTCCTGAGCAATCAAATCAATAACCTGACAAAAGACTTGCACACTAAAATAATGCAAATAAGTAATTGTCTGCCCTCCACGCCTCGAACGACCGCGAATTGATATAATGTCTTCCATATTGGACACATCGATAAAATTATTCAGACAAAATATTTTGACTTCTTCCAAAAATTTATTTCATCCTTCCTCCCTCAACTCTTGCAACCGTTCCCTCACAACTCCAATCAAACCCATAGATGTAAGGCCTGTGACAAATCATTTGTAATTCCCATTATTTTCTTCAACAAATGTATAGTGAATGCAAATTCATAACTTCGCATCTTATCCATCAAGCTCCTAGTCATGGCTCTTTGTTCTGGGCAAGTATCATCCTCATTTATGTTTTCAAGAACGTCCAACACTGCTGACCACATAGTGAAGAGATGCAGTACTGTGGTGTAATATGAACTCCAACAAGCGTCACCTACAATGTTATGGGAATTAAAAACCAATAAAGAAATACTAAATGGTCTAAAGTATTGAAACAAGATATAGTAATCAACGAGTATCACCTGGTCGTGCGAGACTAGTTTCTTGATTTTTGTCATTTCCACTAGAAATCTCTCCATTTTTCAACCTCTCCACTATCTTCTCATGTTGACTTTGCCAAAAATTATCTTTCCTTTTAGAAGAAGCTCCGACCATAGTCACAATCAAAGAAGTGTAATTAAAAAAATCCCCAACTTGAAAATTATTCTTTGCAATAGCCACAACTGTCAATTGAAGTTGGTGAACAAAACAATGAATATAGGTAGTAGGAGGATTATCCCTCAAAATGAGCGACTTCAACCTATTGAACTCGCCTCACATGTTTGAGGCCCCATTATACTCTTGACCTCTCAATTTAGAAATTGACAACTCATGTTTTGCAAACAATTTGTGTATAACATCTTTCAAAGACTGAGAGCAAGTATCAGGAACATGTTCCACATGAAGAAACCTTTCAATCACATGTCCATGTCTGTTCACATATCTCAAAACCATTGTCATTTACTCCTTTACTGAATTATCACGAGACTCATCAACCATAATAGAAAAAAAAAATTGTCCCCAATATCTTTATTAATGGCAAGTGTGGTCTCCGCTGCACAAGTATTCACAAATTCCTTCTGAGTTTTTGGAGAAGTCATTTGATTGTTTTCATGAGTATTAATATTAATTGTCTTAGCAACTTTTTCATCACGCTTACCATACCATTCCAAAAGTTCAAGAAAATTGTATTTTATCAATGAACCCTTGGACTCGTCATGACCACGAAAAGTCAATCCTTGCACCAAAAGAAACCGAATGCAATCTAAAATCGATGTTAAGCGAACGCGATAAACATTCTCTATATCATGCCCATGTGCGGATACCATGTGCGTCACACTTTGTCGCTGATTGTCGAATGCTTCACATTGCATTCTAGCTTCATTGTGAGCACTATCATATGCACTAACATGCTCACCAAAAACCTGCATTGCATTTTTCCAGTTGCTAAATCCCACAGACGTAAACACACCTCCCCCGGACCTTTCCCCTACAGGTCGCCGAAACAAATATCACCACAAACAATACGCGACATCCTTTGATACACTATATTCCAACCATGGATAATCTTTAAACCATAACTCCTCAAAACCCCTCTTATCTTTCCCATATTTCTTCTTAGGAAAATTATGGTCGCGTGGTTGACAATGACCTTTAATTAAATATTCCCTACGAACTTGATCTCTAATCCCAACATCATATTTTTCGATGGGTTTACGTAACCCTGGATCAACAATAATATCATCCTGACTAAACTCATGCAAGGTCTTTTCAAACTAGTTTCCATTTCAGAACTAGTAGGCACGTTAGAAGTAGATGACTCAACGTTGTGTAGCTTTTTTGGATAAAACCTTTCCATTATCTAAACTAAACAAAATTCAAATAAATTTCCCAAACTCATCAATTTATCCAAATTAATCATACAATTCTTAATCATACTAATTCAATGGCAAAGTTCAATGGAAACAAAACAAAACAAAACAAAATTTCATGGCAAACAAGATATTTCAATAATAAAAAAGTGCTAGCACCAAATCTCAACATTTGAACAATTAAGAATAATAGCAAACAAGATTGGGCTCAACTAAGGTTGTCCTAGGCTCAACAACATCACAATCCAACCTAAAAACTACTACACAAATAACATCACTTCCTCTGGTTTCCTTCACAATCCAGCCTAGAGTTAAGCAAGAAATGAAAAAAAGTTTTAAAGAAAGGAGATTAACTACCGCAAATGTCCTTCTAACAAATAAGAAAGTATATTTACAAAGTTCAAATGTGCTTCCAACAATGGATTTTGATCTTCACTACACAAATCCACATAAAGAACAATAAGTTAACAAGTAAATATTTAATTTGCTGCAGAATTTATTTTCCAGCAATGTATGAACATAATTATCTATAAAGAACAATAACTGAGTGCGAGCATAATTATCTATTAAAAAAAAGTGCGTGCATAATTGAAATAAATAGGAATTTACTATAAGAGAGGGATGAAAGTGACTGATTAAAACACATTCACACTATATGGATGTCATTAGAAGAAATATTGAAAACCCAAACAATCAATGTGATCTACCCAGTTATTAGGGAGTCTATATGCGTTTTACTGGAAAACGAGGAGGAAAAGAAAGTCCTGCTTACGTAGTTCTCCAAATAGACAAAAAAAAACTCTTCTCGGCCATTGTGTTGATAATTGATATTGAACTATTTGATGTGCAATTAAGGACATTCCGGAGTTGTACACAATTGTTAAAAACCAAAAAGGAATTGTGGAACAACAACAGTTGCGGCAAAATTAATTGTCATTGTGTGTTTGAGCGGAGTAAACATATTAGTATGATCACTCTGCACCCTTTTTTTAATTCTTTTCTCTAAGCCACATTACATCCTTATAAAAAACCTAGCTTTTGGATGGAAACTAATTCTCGCAAATAACTTGGCACGGATAGACCAAATCAAAGCAGCAGAAAAACTAAAGCTTAAATACCAGAACACCAAATTAAACCATTAATCTTGCAGTTCCTCAAACTTGCAATTATGTGCCAAATTAATATGCATTAGAACTGCATATTAATATAAGGTAGAGTTTCAATTTATATATGATAGATTTACAATAGTACTATGGGTAAATTATTCTTAATTGTACATCACCTCCCTCCCAAAAAAAAAACTGCTCCCGTAAAATGGAAGGGAAAAAAACTACAGTACCAACAAAATCAGAAGCAGGAACTGAGAATGGAGAAAGTTCTCATGCAAAGGTATTACGCAATAACAAAAACCCTAAGCTCGTCTCTGTCCCTTCTGGTAATGCGAGTATCTGCATCGAGATACGTGACTTCAAATCAAATTCACCACTTCCAGTATTTGATGGAGGCCTTAACGCATCTGGAATCTGCGGTATCTCGAATGGTGGTAGTTGTGAGTCTGTGACAAGTTTCCACAATTCCACTCGCCTTTACTTTACAGTTGTTTTCCCAAATGTGATTTTTATCTTTGCAGATCCTATTCCCATTAAAAGTGAAAGCTCAATAACGATGTTCGTTTTCTCATTTACTACTCAGATAGTCACCCGGGCGGGCTTATGTTGGCCTGGCCAATCAAGGCGGTCCAGGCCAACTTATTTTTTAAAAAAAATATACATGAATTTTTTTTTTAAGGGCGGACCCCGGGCTGTCACCCAGGTTCGCCCGAGCCTGGGTCCGCCCCTGGTCTTTGATATGTGCAGAAGACAATGATATATTTAAAGGATTTCGATTATATATATTGATGGGTGATGGAATACTCGGCCCTCCTCGTATCAAACTACTTGGGCTCGGGCCCATTAGTCAGATGACCAGTCTCAACTATCCGACTTCGCATAGGAGTCTAGCATCCGATTTCACGTAGAAGTCTAGTCACCCGAGGACTCCTCATGGCAACTCGAATGGTCGGTGATACTCTCCTAATACAACTCTACAACTTGACTCCTCCAGAAGACAGTCTCACAATAGGTTTGAAACTCTCACATTGGTATAAAAACCAATGTATGTTCTTCAATAAAAGGACGCTTAATTTTATTAACTTCTTGAGATCTAACTTAGGCATCAGAGTCTTCGAACCCGATGCTGCCACCTATTTTTGTTCTCTTTCAGGTCTAATTGGCTTCGACTATTAGTGATTTTGACATCATCACTGATCACTCTATTAATTGATATTTTTAGCATCATTATATATATATATGATGGGTTTCGATTTTTTTTACAGCTTCCTCAAAGATCTGGTATGAATTATCAGTTTATGTAGTCCAGCTATTGAATTTTAAGAGTCAATTACGTTTATAAAATGGTTCCTTATTTGAAAATTGGACCGTTCTCTTTTTCTTTTTCTCACCGATTATAGAAAATAATAGACTTAATTAGTGAATTAAAAAGATCATTTTTTTTATTCGTGCTTGCGCACGTATATCCCTGGTTGATACGGAAACAATCCAATTATCTTAGGAAATAAAATAGAAAATGAATGAGCAAATAAAGAAGCTAACATATTATTTGGGAAAAAACACAAAAGTAAATTTACCGATCGAGGGCGTCTTTGCCTCCTTTTGCTGTGAAATCATTCAGTACGTCATCTTAGTAGACTTTGGACGTGATAATATATGGGCAGTGGTTGGCCAGAAGAAATTAAGGAGAACATAAACACGTAACGCAGTGGCCGAGTGGGGCCGTGGTGAATGTACTACGTACGTAGGTGGCAAGTGCATGTCATGGCAAAAATCTCTTCTTTTCTCCATTCTGATGGTCCGTCGCACACCAATTTTGACATGGCCCTGCTCTAGGGAATTCTCTGACCAAAAGAATGCACTGTTCATCCGAACCAAAGATGAGAAGCAGAATAGTCCTGCTGCGTATCCGTTCGGACCTTTCCTATTTCAGTAATCAATTGGACTTTCAAGGTAAAACAAATTTTGTTTCGCTATAGAAATTAACCTCCAATATTAATATTCTCTTGTAATTTTCTGACAGTATGTTTAATGCAGGTTACTATCAATTTGAAGAGAAAAAAAGATTGAGATGCTTACAAGTATACACTACTCCTACGTACGTACCAATTAATGCAAACAAAGTTTTATCTAGTTTCACATGCAACAAGTATTTTGAGAATTGAAAACTTTATGAAACATTTTTTATGGGGGTGATCTTAAATGAGAAATCTAAAAAGGTGGGAAGACATTTATTTAATGTAGAAATTTCACAAGTATTTACTTTAGTGCCAAGATATACGTGGTGGCTATGTGGCTATGTTGCTCCACATGTGCGTGTGACGTGGGCGCTAGTGGCGCTTTTTGTCGCACGAAGGATTGGAGCTGTATTAATGGCTTAGATGATTTTTTGAATTTTTTCTGAACGAGAATATTTAGGTTATTCAAATTTTAAAAAACATCAAGTATCAGTGTTTTTCTTAATATTGGTGAACACCCGGTTTCAATCTGAGCTCCATTGTATCCTGAATAAATTTGCATCAATCTTGTGTATAAATTGATGAGGTCAAATATGATTTAAGGAAATTAAGGCTACTGTGCCGTAGGAGAAAATTAAAAATTTCAACATAGGGACACATTTTTTGGTCGAATACAAACTATGCTACCTGCAGCTTCAATTAATTAGCTCAATAACCTAAATCTTGCCTCTAGAGGGCACGGCTTTAGGCATAGTGATCCAATTTTCTTCTTCCATGGCAACTTCTTCCTCGCTATCCCTTTCCCTCTCTAAGCAGCATTGAATCAATTAGGATCCCATGGACTCAAGCTCAACGTGCGATATCGATGGGCAAGGCCTGCCCCCGGGACAAGCCCTCCTTCCCAACCCAAATGGCAACAACTTGTATATATATGCATTGCACTCACCACTTCCAAATCTCTCGGGCTTAAAACTAGTTGAATTCATGATGATTGACTTGGTTTCTTATTCCCTGGCATGGATTATAGTTTATGTTTATCAACATCTAATCATTTGATTTTTACCGGGTCAACTCAGGTTATAGTTTATAGGGATCTTCCCAATGTCCAAACTTTTTGGCATGGAGCAATCTGATCAACCACTTTTTATGAAGTTAAATTTTGAATTCCTGATTGACTTGGTTTCTTAATTTGCATCATAGACTGAAATACTCAAAAAAAGGAAAGAAAAAGAAAACGAAAGCTTCGAAATTGGTACAACTTATTTCCAGTAAAAACAAAAACAAAAACAAAAACAAAAACCAAATGCATATGGATGCATTACCGCAGTGTAATTTATATTTATTGCCACAACGGGTATAGGTAAATAATTACATAAACTTTTTATTTTGTAAAAAATAAAAAGTATCTCGAAACTTGAGGTAACTATTCAAACGTCCACAGACTCGGAAAGAACCTTATTCATGATTGGGCGGGCTCTACACATAGCCTCCAGTGGCACGGCTTTGGGCATGGTCACACGGCCATTATCCTCTGCCATGTCAACTTCTGCCTCATCAACCCTTTTCCACTCAAAGCATTGAATCAATGACCCTAAAGCCAAGTTGATCGTACGTTGAGCAAGGCCTGCCCCAGGGCAAGCCCTCCTCCCTATTCCAAATGGCATCAACTTATGTGCATCACCTTCTCCGCTTTCAAACCTCTCAGGCTTAAAATTGGTTGCATCATCCCACAACTTGGGGTCTCTATGTATAGCCCATGCATTGACCAGTACGATTGTTTTACTTGGAACATCATATCCTCCAATGGTACAATCTTCTGAGGCCATGTGTGGGAGTAGCAATGGAGCTGCGGGATACAAACGGAGGGTCTCCGAGATTATATTTTGAAGGTAGTGCAATTTGGAGATATCTGGTTCGTCTATCAATTTCTCCTGCCCAATTTCACTATCCAGTTCATCTCTAGCCTTCTTCAATGTATCAGGATTGTTAAGCAAATTAGACATTGCCCATTCCAATGTTACTGCTGAGGTATCAGTCCCAGCGAGTGACAAAACCTGTACAGTTAAGTTCAGAAGATTATGGGTATTAGTTTAGAATTTATTTATCTTCGATTAAAATTAAATAGAAGCAGGAAAAACAAAAATGGTTTAAAGTAACTGTGCTCATCTATTCTATTAGCTTCATTAATCATTAATTAGGCCCTATTATAAAATCCAAGCAAGTGTGAGGCCATGCTTCTTGCTGGCAGTTCCCATGATGTGCATTATTTTGTCATCTTTCAATTTGGATATATCCTACTTTACTTTCCACCCTGGACCAAATAAAAAAATCTTGCAAGAGATATGCACTGGAATTTTTCTTTTACTTTTTGGGCAATCAAGGAGATGCACTGGACTGACCTGAATAAGCCCTTTGATAATTTGATCCGTATAGTATTCCGGTTGTGATGTTTGTAAAGAAAGCAGACGGTCAATCATAGTGTTCCCCTCTTCCTGCGAATTCTTCTTCTCATCAATGAGACCTTGCAAGAATGCATCTTTCTTCTTGCCGAGTCCCATTATCCTCTTTTCTAAATTCCCGTGGTCAATCCACCGCAACAGGGGCACGTATTTTCCTAGATTTGACACCCCTGAAATCGTGAAGGCCTCTTTCATTATCTCCCTAAACTGTCTCGCTTCTTTCTCATCCTTCACGTCCTCCCCATAGCCATAGTAACGCTTCCCTGCCACCATTCTCATTATGATATTGAAGGCGAGGTCTGAGAACAATGATTTTAGCTCCACTTTGACGAAATCCTGGCGCGAGTTACGTGAGAGATTCCGTAGCAAGTGCTTGACTTCGTCTCTTCGAATGCCCAAGAACATGTTGAGGCGATTAGTTGAGAAGATCTCAAGGGCGCTGATACGACGAAGGTTTCGCCAGTGGTAGCCGTAAGGGGAAACTTCAAGAGTGGTGTGGTTGTAGTTGAGGAGCTTGCTGCCTACTGTGGGAGGGCGGTTGGCTAGAACAATGTCATATTTGGTGAAGCATTCCTCGACTAGAGATGGTGACGACACAATCACCACGAGACGGGAACCAAATCGAAGAGAAAAAACCTGGCCGTATTTCTGTGAGAGGCGATGAAAAGTACGGTGAAGTGGCTTTTTAACGAGATGGAGATGACCTAAAATTGGAAGAGAAGGTGGGCTGGGAGGGAGATGCTTGGGTGGACTTCTCGAATGAATTGAGAGCTTGAAAGCAACGAGGAGGACGAGAAGAGAGAGACACGAGTACAGCAAGATGTCTTCCATTGTTGATTGTCTTTGATATGTGCTGACGACGGAGGTATATTTAAAGGATTTCGATTCTTGGAGGCAGCTTCCTCTAAGATCTGGTATAATTTATAGGGTCAGGACGTGAGAGCTTGCGCAGGAGATTAACTGCGAAATCGGGAGCTCGTTGTCTAGTCGCTCACCTGACGTCAGTGAGTGCGTGCGTTTTCGTGTCTTATTGTCTCCTTTTGCTGTCAAGACATCCAGTTTGTCATCGCATCAGTCTATGGTGGAATATATGGGCGAAGACCGAGAAGAAAGGAAAAGGACTCTTGCTTTTTTCTCTTCTGTTTTGTACTCCAGCGTTTCCAATATCTATCCAGAAGGCAGAGACAATTGATTGTCCCTGTCAAATATGTGGTCCATATTTATCTTCCCAGCCAACAACTTTCTTTAATTAATTTTATCACTGCCCCATAGTATCGATGTCCTCTGTAGGGTCCGATCGAGGGACAAAAAAGCGATAAGACAGCTTTCAAATTAATGGATTAAATTATTAGTCTTGATCTGGTATGAAATCCTCTTCTGATAGCACGTATTTTCTTGCTTACCGAAAATAACTACGTAAGAAACACAATACGGATACATTTTTCGTCGAACACAAAGTATGCTACCTACTTCAAGCTCGAATGACATTCTTCAAACATCATCGGCAGTCTCAGAAAGAATCTTTTCCATGATCGGGCGCGCTTTACACATTGCCTCTAGAGGGACGGCTTTAGGCATAGTGGTCCCATTTTCTTCTTCCATGTCAACTTCTTCCTCGCTAACCCTTTCCCACTCGAAGCATTGAATCAAGGACCCTAGAGTCAAGCTCACCGTGCGTTGGGCGAGGCCTGCCCCGGGACAAGCCCTCCTTCCCAATCCAAATGGCAACAACATGTATGCATTGCCCGACCACTTTCAAATCTCTCGGACTTAAAGCTAGCTGCATCATCCCACAACTTGGGATCTCTATGTATAGCCCATGAATTGACCAACAACATTGCATTGCTTTGTATATCATATCCTCCAATAGTACAATCCTAGGAGGCCATGTGTGTTGAAAATGTAGTCTCACATTGCTAAATCAATGTGGGCAATTAAAATTAATGGGTTATAAATAAACCCAATATAACAATTTTGAAATATAAGTGAAAAAACCGAATGCCCAATTGGGCCTTCCAACAGTGAATGTAGGTCAATGACCGAACCACTTAAAAATCTTGTCTCTTATCAAAGTTTAAATTTTTATTTCTTACATGGTATCATAGCAAGGTTTTCGGTATTAGTCCGGTTACCTTCCGACCATCAGTCCGGAGACCACCCGACATTAGTCCGACGATCATCCAGCAGAACCCGAGAACCATTCGGCAGAGCCCGACAACCAACCGGCAGCGACCGGCAACCATCTGGCAGAGATCGGCAGCCATTCGGAAGAGCCCGACAACGGACCCCAGACGACCGTCCGGCAGAGCTCGACGACTTTCCGGCAATTTTATTTTCCCTGTTTTTGTAAGTCTAAACTCAAAGTGAAAATGTCCACCTTGAGTTTGTGGGAGAGTGTTGAAAATGTAGTCCCACATTGCTTTAGCAATGTGGGCAATTGAAATTAATGGGTTATAAATAAGCCCAATGTAACCATTTTGAAATATAAGTGAGAAAACCGAATGCCCAATTGGGCCTTCCAACAGTGGATGTAGGTCAATGACCGAACCACTTAAAAATCTTATATCACTTATCAAAGTTTAAATTTTTATTTCTTACATGGTATCGGAGCAAGGTTTTCGGCATTAGTCCGATTACCTTTCGACCATCAGTCCGGCGACTTCCTTGCATTAGTCCGGCGACCATCCGGCAGAGCCTGACAACCGACGGGCAGAGACCGGCAACAACTGGCAAAGCCCAGCAACCACCGGCAGAGCCCGAAAACCAACAGGCAGAGCTCGGCAACCACCGGCAGAGCCCGACAACCATCTGGCATAACCCGACAACCGACCCCCGGAGACCGTCCGGCAGAGCTTGGCGACTTTCCGATAATTTTATTTTCCCTGTTTTTTAAAGTCCAAACTCAAGGTGAAAATGTCCACCTTGAGTTTGCAGGGGAGTGTTGAAAATGTAGTCTCACATTGCTAAAGCAATATGAGCAATTGAAATTAATGGGTTATAAATAAGCCCAATGTAACCATTTTGAAATTTAAGTGAGAAAACCAAATACCCAATTGGGTCTTCCAACAGTAAATATAGGTCAATTAAATCACTTAAAAATCTTGTCTCACTTATCAAAGTTTAAATTTTTTTTTATTACAATATACAGTAGGAGTAGTGGTGCCGGAGGGTGTAGTCGAAGGGTCTCTGAGATTATATGTTGAAGGTAGGGCAATTTAGAGGCCTCCTGTTTCGCCATTTCTCTTCCCCAATTATTTGACTATCCAACTCAGCTCTAGCCTTCAACGTTTTAGGATTGTTGATAGATTAGACATCGCCCATTCTAGTGTTGCCGCTGAAGTGTCAGACCCCGCAGCTAGTACGACCTGCTCTTTGTATAAAGATAAACACTTTAATTAGCACAAGCAACTTCTCAAACTAGCGAGTCCTATATATGGCATGCATCAATATAGTAGTTTGAAGGACTTATCTGGTTAGACTGGTTTACAAACTTTATCAACTCTTTTCGACCATTGAAATCGAAAGCAAAGAGCGATCTACTACGCTTACCCAAATAAGACCTTTGATAATCTGATCCGTGTAGTCTTCCGGCTGTGTTTTCTGTAAAGAAAGCAGATGGTCAATCATAGTGTTTCCCTCCTCTTCTTTATTCTTCTTCTCATTAATAAGACCTTGCAAGAACACATCCGCCCTCTGGGCAAGACTCTTTAACCTCTTCTCCAAACCTCCGCAATCAATCCATTGCAAAATTGGTACGTATTCTCCTGGATTCGATGCCCCTCCATTAGCAAGAGCCTCTCTCATTATCTGACTAAATTGCCTCGCTTCTTCCTCCTCCTTTACGCTTTCCCCATACCCATAGTACCGCTTTCCTGCCACCATTCTCATTATATTGTTCAAAGTGAGCTCTAAGAACATTGATGATAGCTCCATCTTTTTAAATTTTGGCGTGAGTTACGTGACAGGTTCACTAGCAAGCGCTTGACCTCATCCCTGCGGATACCTGAGAACATGTTGAGACGGTTCGTTGAGAAGATCTCCAGGGAGCCAATGCGACGGAGGTTGCGCCAATAGTCGCCATACGGGGCTACTGTCACAAGGGTCTGGTTGTAGCCAAGGTGTTTGGTCGCTAGCGAGGGAGGACGGTTGGCCAAGATGATGTCATTCTTAGTGAAACATTCCTCCACTATAGATGGGGAAGATACGATAACCACGAGACGGGAGCCAAACCGAAGAGAGAAAATCCGGCCGTATTTTAGTGAGAGGCTTTGGAAAGTACGATGAAGGGGATTTTTAACGAGATGTAGATGACCTATGATTGGTAGAGAAGGTGGGCTTGGTGGGAGGTGCTTGGATTTTGTTCTTGATCGAAGGCAGAGCGTGAGAGCGAGAAGAACGACAAGAACAGAGAGGGCCGAGTATAGCAAGATGTCTCATATTTGCTCCTTTGATACGTGGTGATGGTATTTTGGACGGTTTTAATTCTTTTCTGGTATATATAGACGTCTGCATATAAGAGCCTGTGGTGCAGGACATGAGGAGCAAGGGCTCATTTCCTTTTCGCTCGCTGTGGTGAACAGTTTCTGGGCTCACGGCATTTTCCAGACCTGCCACGAGGAGCCCACTCTTATTAATGCCTGACGTCAGTGAGTGCGTATAGATCTTTGTTTTCCTCTGTTTGTCATAAAAGCCTATCATGTCCTTGCTGTTAAGTCATCGATCCAATGAGAGTGAGCTAACCTGTTTTCACCGACGGGAATTCTTTGGATTCCGTTTCATCCGTGGATGGATTCACTTATGTCTTGACGTGGCGTGATTGTAGGGCGCTTCACATCACAGTAGTGAGCTGAATCAAAGTGCAAATAGCTTATAGCCGTTCTTATTACAATTTGTTGTGATGTTTCGGGTCGTGCGTTTAATGCGAATTACTCGCTGCTTCTATTCCTATATTTGTTCTGTTTTTATCTTTATCTGACAGCCAAACAGAGCTTCAATCACTTTGCCCAAAACAAAAACCCCAAAAATCAGAAATAGGCATTGAGAGGAGAAGCAGAAGAAAACGCGTAGATTAGTTTCCAAGTCTGGATAACCCACACCCGCCTCTCACTAACTGCAGATGCGCCCTTTGTGCGGGACCCACACCAGCCTCTCACTAACTGCAGCAAGATTTGCTGCAGTTCGGGCAAATCCGACCCCAAAAACAAAAGGGTGCATTAGTAGTAGAAGAAGAGAGTGCATTAAAATAAAACAAGAGAGACGATCGATTTACTTGGAAATTCAAAAGAACAAAGTCTTGCACATACGCAACCAAGATGGATTTTTAAAGCTACCCTTCAAAAAAATTCTTATAGAATTAACAATGTGATTGCAGAAACAAAGAATAAACAGAAAGATGCAAAACAGCTTAACAACTTATACCTACTGCACTAATCAGTAAGAGAATCCCCTAAAGAAATACATATCAATCGAACCCTAGTCAACCTCCATACTAGAATTTGCTTCATCTAAGATCTTCAGTAACTCTTTCACTCTTTGTCTTGTCAATGCAATGCAATCCTGCAATAACAGCAACCCTTCATCAGCACTTTCAATTTCTAAAGGCCACTGTTTAATGTTCACTGGCAAGACCAAATTACATGATATCCAATGAGGACCAGACAACTTTATACCCATTCGTAAGAATGAATTCTTGCGGCAAATTCTAGGGCTGCATGATTGTGCTGAGTGGCATATATCAACATGCGCATCAAGTCTAAACCCTTTATAAACTTTGGTCCAGGCCTTCCAAGATATCAAGTCCTTTTCTACACAAAGTTCTACTAATTCAGAGCTTCCACGAAACTCTCAAAAAACCACTACAGCCAACACAAAAGATTCCATGATAGGAAGGGAATTGACGTCCAGATCAGCTTTTACCAACCTTAATATATTGCAACCATGTCACCCACAGAATCAAATATACACGTCGCTCCAGATATCAAAGTTGAACAGAGTATACTGTGGGACAACAGCTTGAAACGCACTAAACACTCGAATGATATTTTTTATGGTTCCTTCATGAGAGTGTTTTCAGGGAGAAAAACCAACCTGTACTGCTGAAGTAGAGGCAAGAACTGCTCCACCAGGCTTGTAAAGAGAAATGAGTTGACTTGATGAATCCAAAACCACAGTTACAACAGTTTCCATGATCGACTCTTCCTCTGCAGTGGGATCTGCCAAGATGTAGTTCTTGTGTAGTATACATGTCAGTGAGAAAGGAATGCTTCTCAATGTGAACCTCCTCTTTTCCTTGTTGACGGGCTCCTTATCCAACTTTCCTCCATCTTCCTCAGATACAACAACTATTTTACCATCATCATTTAGGGAAACAGCAGGGATTTGTACTGCAAGACATTGGAAAGATTTATAACAATAAGATACTGCACACACTGGTTAAGTCTTGAGTTATATCTGCCCTCAAACATACGTAAATGGAAATATAAGTCCAAGTAGGTGCATAAAAGTCGAGGTTATACAAGTATAATTGCAGATTTTTTACGTGATTATAAAAGCTTGAAACTGAGTTCGAGTTTCAGGCACTCAATTCAGGGAAGGCAATTACAATAAAAAGCTTTTTGAAGATAATGTTACAAATCTGCACATCAAATTGTCCACAGTTGTCCAGGAATTTCAACCACTGAATTCCAGGCGAACACCAACACATGTTGGCCTTGCCCCATAAAAAACACCTATTTAACCTCAATATCTCGCGCTATGGGAATGAGATTATAAAGCAAGAAGCTTTGTTGGTGACTATGCACATAAGACAAAAAGAACAGTAAACTGACATGCTGATTCTGCAGATTGACATGCATTTCCCAGCTTCTATTAAATAGTTTTCTCACATGTAAAAAGTAAAAACGCAGCCAACAGAACATTCAGACATGCATGTATGCGTTAATGAGGGAAAAATGCATAATGTCATATCCCTGACCACCTATGATAGTACGGTTAATGCTCCGTACATAGGGTCAAAAACATAGAGAAAGTCATGTGGTTCTTTGGCCTCAAAACACCAAAACAGGGAAATGGTATATGTTCCGAATGTAGTAACTGAATTTTCAGGGTGCACTGCATTGTGGCCAAGTAAGTATTACAAGGTTTTTAGGCTCTAGCTAAGAGGCCTTTTGCTAGCATAGTGAACCACACATAATACAAACTGGTATAAGGCAAACAACTCTTACAATGAGAGAAGGCAGCAATAGCTGAAAGCAAAGCAGCATCAAAGAGAGCACCATCAGCATCCAAACAGTATATATCCTGCAAGACATAATATTGAGCATTTCTTTATACTACAATAGAAAAAAAAATCATTGTAATTCCTTTATACTAAATTTCAAAAGAACATTCTCGAAGCACCGAAAGGAAGACCTCCCGCGGTAAATTAAGATGATAATGCAGAAAATATGAAACCATTACCAAGTATGCCATCCAAGCAGCTTTGCCACTGACCAATGATAGCTCTTTCAAATTAATCATGCCAGAACTGCAACAACACATACAACTAGTTATTACAGAAAAGTTGCACCAAACCAGGAATACAAATGGAATAGCATAGGAAAACTAGATTAGAAGAGATCATTGACCAATCATAGAAGGCCCAATCAGCCCTACAAAAATTATGTAAAACTGAATGATGTTTAAGAAGTCCTGATGAGCTTACACTTCTGATCTGATAAGAAAAATTGCATTCATATCCTCTTCCAGACGATAATTTCATTTGACACCTTGAAAGTGTCCTACAGCCTTAACCATGTTAGGGAGTGAGTTGTTGACTCTATTCGAAAAAGAAAAAGAGGTGGGAGAGGTGAATCTCCTTGGTACCTCAGACAGCCCAGGTTAAACATCAATCAACACAAACTCAGGCTGCGTTTGCGTGTTAAAATTTTACACTCTAAAATTTTAACACAATAAAATATTACAATATAATCTCTCTCTTTCCCATCAAATCACTACTTTTCACTACAAAAAATATAAAAAATTACCTCTCTTCACTTTTTCACTAAACCCAATACCTAAAATTTTAACAACACTAAAATTTTACAAAACAAACACACCCTCAATATCCCAACTTAAACGACTTTGGATAAAGAATAAGCATTAACAGTAGCTAGATGATATGATAACATACCTTGAAATAGTGTCAGATAATTGTTTTGAAACAACTGGTGCTGCCTCAGCTGGCCTTCCAGGCCTTACAATCGGAGAACAAATTGGAGGCATGTGGAAATCAACAGCTGAAAATTCCAAAGAAATACATCTTCAAATTTCGTATATAAAAGCAGAAAGAGGCAAGAGAAAGAAGTCAAAGAAATATTTTACGTAAAAGAACAAAGCAATTCGTCAACCTATGCAGCCCTCATCAGGTAACTCCATGGTAGGAGTCATGACTTCCATTTTAATAGCAGCCAACATTGTCTGTCCAAGTAACAAAAAAGAATCTTTCAGCTAGACAACAAATAAATAAATAAAACCTCATATGCCCAACTACGTTTAACATATCACAAACCACACATGTAGGGAGAGAGTGAGAGAGAGGCACTTACAGTTGAACCAATCTTCGCCAATGCTGAGCCATCAGCAGATGCAACAGCACCTTGGCAAAAGAAAGAAAAAAGATTGATCAGAACAAATACAGTACAATGTATATGTAAGGCTACAGAATTGAGATTGCGAATAAATGATAAAAGTTTTTAACTGACCAGGAGCTATAGAGGTCTCTCTAGCCCTTCCAAGTGGCCTGCCATCAGGTCGTATAGATTCAGCGAGATGACGCTCATAAAAACGAAGAGGGAAGAGGCGTCTGAACGCATCCACTTCCATCTCTGAGGACAAATCTCCAGATGCATCTGGCAACCCCATTTTCGCTGCTTTGTCTATTACCTATAGTTCCCTTAATTTCACAAGGGGAGCAATAAATAACAGCCTTTAAGTACACAAACACAACCAAAAATTTTCCAACATGCATCATGGTATCTGCATAGCTACATATTCAATATATTGTTCCACCCCAAAGCAGAATCTTCTTTGCTATTCTCTCTGGAAACAGAAACTCAGAAAGAGACCCAAAAACAAAAGAATCTTTCCACACAAACCGTACAAAGCCGGCAACATTTGAACTTTATTTCTCTGTTTTTTGCTACACATTCCAGGCAATCAAACAAGGCATTACTACAAGTCATTTCTTTTTCTTTTCCTCCTCTCTTGGCAACCAAATAGGACATTAAGTGTGAAACTTACATACCCCTTCAATTAATACCAAACCTCATAAAAGTAGGATTCTATGAAAATAGCTCACATTGCCTTTAATTCTCACTTCAATCCTTTACCGTCGGACACTTGTTTTGAATCAGCAATAACATTCAATCCTTCAACATATTATATAGACGCATCTAAAAGAAAACCGACTAGGCTCCTGTAAATATCTTTACCTCATACATTTTATTGAAAAATCAAGCATATCAATGACGTCGATAGAAATATGCAATGGTCCCTAGTGGGCATGAAGCATACCTAGACATTCAATAAAACCCATGAAATCAGAATATTAAATTGTTAAAAGAAAAAACACAAAACAAAAAAGGAGAGTCAGTGCAATCAACAACTAAAAAAGCTAGAGATGGGTTCTCTAGAAATGCAGGATTATAGTAAAACAGAGAGGGAGAAGACTAACTAGATGACAAGGTGAATGAATGTGAGGGACTATGGCTATTCAAACCCGGTAGTGGTGCCGGTTATGACAATAACAGCCACTGTCACTGGGTGGGCCAGTTTCCAAATATTGGCCACTGCAACCACCATTGTAAAGTGCGGTAACCAGCCTTTGAAGATAGCGATTTTAGCGGTAACAGTTCCCGGTTACCGGCATTTATATGAGGCCATTTTAAGCCTTTTACGAACTTGGCACAATTGTTTTTTTCTTTTTTCTTTTCTTGGTCCATTGAGCCCATATCAATAAAATCTAAACTACCGAAATCCAAAATCAATAAAATTAGATAACATCTTAAAAGATAAGATGAAAATATAAAGTTCAAACCAATAAAATCCAAAATCAATCAACTTAGAGAACATCTCAAAAGAGAAACAGGGCAAATCAGCTATCCTTCACGGTTCTCCCCTACAAACGAGAATAATCTAAGGGGTATCCTTCTTTTCCCTTCTTATTTTGTTTTGGGGTGAAGAGTAAGAGGATTTGACATTGATCCCTGTGCTTCTGATGAGCTTGGATTTAACAATGATTTGTTGCAATGTCTCATGGATAGGTACAAAGGTGCTTCTTTCAGGTTCTCAGTCAACAATGAAAGGCATAAGAGTCCTATAATCTACTGAAGCCTTAAGTTGATATATGATCAACTGTCGCTAGCTAAAAGTTCAGAAAGGAAACTTAGCATTCTCACCATGTAAGGTGAATCGCTATTTGGAGGGGAGAAAAGGCAACCAAAAGAAGCACACCCTGTCCTAGTTAGAAAGCAGTACACTCCATTGATATCCAACATTCGAAACTCTCCAAAGTATACCTTGTTCAAGTCCTCTTTTGTCAGGCGCTGAAGAGCTGGGGCAGCCAGAGGACCCTGAAGCAGGGAAATAAAAGAAAACGCTTCTAGATGGTAAATGTCACTTAAGGGAATGTTAAATTAGCTAACGAAGCACTATTTTTTTATCCAGAGTGTAAGCATACACAGTTTTCAAATGGCTTCTATGCAATTGTCATCCAGTTTTAGCTGAAGATGAAACCCACCAATTATCTCTGAGCAGTATTAATTATAATAACTTTCTTCCAAAGGGTCCATTTTCAGTAGTTAGAGAAGCAGACAAGCGGAGAGAAAAAGAAGGAACACAGGAAAAACGTAACAGAAGAGCGTAGCATAAAACAAACAATACAAGCAAACGCTAAAATAAGGTCTCAGCAGATTCCTAAGGCCCTCATCTAGATACAGGCAAAAACAATCTGACGAACTGAAACAACACAGGACAAACTTAGATAGCATACCTAAATGGCTCGGTGAGAGAAATGTGGCAGAGGAGAGAATAAGATATTAGACACGTGATGGGAGAATAGGAGAGTAGCTGTGGGGGTCAGCGAAGGGAGGCGCGGCGGGAGTGAGGAGAGGCGGAGAGCGTCGTGCGGCGGTGTTGGAGGGTGGCTGTGCGCAGAGAATTTAGGAGAGGGAGGGGAGAGGCCGAGAGAGTTGTTACTTGTTAGGGACCGAGCTACTCTGGGTATTGCAAGGGGAGCCATTCCTTTAATCTTGACCGTTGGTCCAAAATAGTCATTAATCCGTCAAGCTCGAGATAAGTGTTAAAAAAATAAAAGAATTATTAACGGGCAGACAGCGGTTGTTCACGCTTCGTCATCTTCTAATTCTTTTCTAGTATTGAGGGCTGAGGTGGAGTCAGTTTCGAGCTAACAGAACGAGGAGAGAGACTAACGGTAAATAAAAGTAAGATTATAAGAAATAAATTTATACTTTTACATAGCTTTTGGAAAATAAAAGTTTTAACAAAAATTTAATAATATTTTATTAAAATTTTACTTTTACAACCCTACTTTAAAATTTTATTTTTATTTTTATTTTTATCTTTCATTCATCAATTTCAATATCATCTCATTCACTAATTCCAAACAAACTCAATATCACAGGATTTTCGTATAGCACGTAAACTAATTTTATATTTATCTCTTTTTTAATGTTTATCTCAAGTTTAACGAGATCAATGACGTGGAAAATATTTTAACCTTATATTTTATTTGATCCAACTATCAAAATTAAAATAATTCTACCCCGTGCAATACATATGTATTGTAGAGGAGCTCGGTCTCTTTAATTAGACGGTTTAAAAAAAAAAACTCGATTTCACTTGTGCTCGTCCAGTCGATGTTGGAGACACTAGAACCGGTAAAATCTCCAAATTTTTCATATTTTAAGCCATCGGTATGGTAAGTAGGGAGTAGGGTCGGCTCAAGAGTAAGATAAGTCAGACCATACCCTAAGGTCTCACCCAAAGCAAGACCTTATAAAAGAGAAAAAAAACAAAATTATTTATTTTTATGTGTAAATTGATCCAAAAAGCGAAAAGATGTGCTAAGGAAAAGAAAGAACAAAACCATGATGATGTAATTTTTTATATTTTTTATCACGGGTGATTGTCTCTTTTGTCCATTGTGTATTATATTTCTCTCATACTTTTAATCTTTCTTTTTTAGATTTCTTATCAAGATAAAATTGAAAAAACTGAAAAAAATACCTTACAAATTTGTAAACGTCTAAGTTATAGGATCTTGATATTATGTATGAGAATCCCATATAAAACAATTAGTGGGTCATTTAAATATTTTATATTAAAATTAATTATTTCCAATTAATATTAAATTTTATTTAAAAGTCCTAGTAATTTATACCGTCTTATGCCCTCATTTGGATTGAGCTGGCTTGGTGAGGTTATAAGTCATCACTTCCCAGCCATTCATCACGGTGATGCACTCACCCAGAGATGAATTAGGGCGAGGGAAGGCTCAAAGAGGGAGGGCGAGGGTGGCTCCTGATTGTAAGGTTCCCTGACACCAGGAGGTTAACGAACCTCCTAAGTAATCTTCTATTAAGAAAGACATCCGTAAAAAAGGCCTGCAGGTGGATATACATATAGGAATGTTTGGACCTCATAAATTGGTAATAAGGATTGCTCCAACTCACCATGTTACTTCAAATGTTGCCATCCTCACCAATTAGTTATATTACTATTACGGAGAAGAATGTGCCTCTGCTTAAGCCAAGAAATTAAGAACAATTTGTAATTGAATCAAACTTCCTTTAAATTACATCCACTCCATAGGCATATTTCTCACAACGGACTGTATGGATTGCCGATTGGAAACTAGCAAGGACTGCAACCAATAAGTAATAGACTTCTAATTCAAAATTTCACCTACACTTTACACTCTAGGTGGTGTTTGAGTGCCAAAAATTTGGCCTAATTACAAAATCTACAAAATAATATTTCTCCCCATTAAATCACTTTTTTCACTATAATATTCATTTAAATCTTCTATCTTCTCATTTTTTTTACCCACTCCTATAAAACTATCTTAATATTTTCACCAACTTTTATATCTCATGATTTTGACACTCGAACACCACCTAAATTTCTTGATGCTTGACATCTATGATATCAAATTGGAGAGGATAATGATCCCTTGAAGTAAGATTATTGATAACTTAGGCTCAGTCGGTAACAAGATTCCTTGCATTGGACAATCCAAGCTGGTACCGGAAGTATGGAAAACATTATCATGTTGCTGACAAAAAAAAGGTAGTATTTTATTTATTTTTCCTCTCACTCGCTATTTCTTCCTTTTTCGCTTTATTTCATGGACGTTTATGCACATCCATACTTCAGCTAAAATGAGATATATATATATATATATATATATATATATATATATATATATAACAAGCAGCGAAAGAGCCAAGAGACGCCCCGTTCCCATTTCTTCAAATGCAACCAAAGAGCTCATGACGTGCAAACATAACATATGCTACAGGATAAGATTTACATTACGCCATAGAAATTTCTTGACAAGAACTACAAAGACGGACACAATTAATACGCACCTTGCGAAGATTTCCAGAAGCTACTGCACATGGGTTTTTCATCGGCGTTGATGCCCTCTCTATAATCAATTTACTCAGGCTTGGCAAACCCTACGTATTCAATCTTCATGTCACTGTGACTTTGACATGCATTAGCTCTCTTGACAGTTGACACTCGGAGTTGCTGGATGCATCCTCGCGGACTTGAATATGTAAGGTTTGCTAAGCCTGAGTAAATTGATTATAGAGAGGGCATCAACACCGATGTAAAGCCCAAGTGCAGCGCCTTCTGAAGATCTTCGCTTTACGGTCATACTTAAGGCGCCATCACCGGACATGAGGCAGCCTTAGGAACTCCCCTGTTGAGCAAAGGAGGCGGTGCTAGCTTCACATATTGCCCATTCCGCCCATTCCAAAGCTCACGGTGAAGCCATTCGACCCCCGGTTTTGGAGAGAGAATTTTTGCCGAAAGTTGACACTGGATAGTCATTATCTGATGAACAATGACTGAATTGGCATAGCTAGGGAGTGTGGGGAAGAGGGAAAGAGTGTTTCCCCTCTAGACACCACGATTCGGGTTTTGTTTTGGCATTTGGTGGGAGAGTAATGACGACGTTCTGCTCTTTATATATTTTTTTTTGTTCAAAAGAGAACTTGTTCCAAATCTCTTCTCTCACGGAAAGGAAAGAATGAGCCAGAGAGAGAAATCTGATTCCAACTAATACTATATAAAATCCTAAAAGTAAAGAGGAGGCAAGGAAAAGAAAAAGTTGAATCAGAAAGCATATAAGAACAACCCATCAAGTTACCTCATGAAAAAGGCGTGGAACCAATTAATTCCAATTAAATGTCACTTTCTAAATCCCGAATTTCGTTTCTCTCGCAGAAAAATAACCACTGAGCAGATGTTCACATCTTCTTCCAAGATGTACGGTGAGAACGAGCCTACGGCTAACGGATCAGGTTGTGTTTGAGAAGTAAAATTTTAGGGTCGTTAAAATTGTAGGTATTGAAGTTGATGAAAAAATGAGGAGAGAGAATAGAAAAGTTGGTAGAAAAGTGAAAAATCGTATGAAAATTGATGAAAAAGTGAGAAGAGAGTGTTTTGTAATGATAATAAAATTTTAGGGTGTTAAAATTTTGTTATGCAAACAGAAGAGTCCGTGCAGGGGTGCAAAGAAACGGTTTAGATTTTAAAAAGAACATTAAACAGTAGTCAGGATTTGGCCACGTATTTAACGAGACCCTGAGACAAAATTACAGTTTGGCTTGACTCGGGACAGTTGGTTTTGACCAACTTTCAGGATTTTATTTAGGGTGTGAAGAGTTAAGTGATGTGTAACTGTGTTGAATACGGATTCTATTAAAATGTACGTGGGAATAAGTTTTTTTTTCCGACTTCTTCTCTCGTCTTCCCGGAAAAGGAAGAAAACCAGTCACGTCTTTTTTTCTCTTCTCCACTTTTTCTCGCTTGTCCCTTCTCTTCCTCCCTCATTTTCCTCTCTTCTCTTCTATTCTAGTTGTCACCTCTGAGTACCAGATCTTTTAACCCCAACTCCATAATAGGAAGAGGACTCTTCTGGGCTTACGGAACTCCTAGGCCACAAAGACGATGCTGCACATCGTAGTTAGTCGCCTCCTGACTTTCAATTTGTTTCAGAAGCTTCAACTTAAGCTTTTTTTCTTCAGGCCTTTTAATTCCAAGAATTCCATCACCTAACTCTTTCTCTTAAATTTGACAAACTACGAATCAAAAAAATACAGATCTAAAAACTTGAACGTAGAGAGTCCAGAAAAAATACAGATCTTTTGAAGGTATACAGTTAAGATAACTCAGAGTAGAAATGAAAAAATAAAAAAGAGACTGAAATACGATTCTTGAAGGAAAATTGTTGAAGGGATGCTCTGGGCTTGGATTTTTCCGGCCACAGAGGAAAAACAGGTAAAGCAATTTATTTTCTTTTGGTGATTGAGTTTCGTATATGACTTGCCACATTCTAGACCAAAGATATAGCACACAACTTGACCTTGTTATATTACTACGGTAGATGTGCTTGGAGGTGATAGTTAAAACGACTGCTGGTGGGCAACAGAGTATTGTTTCTGGCTTTTTGTAGTTTTCACTGATTTTGATTAGAAATCGATATTCTAAACGGAAATTCAATCTATTTTTATTATTATAAGTAATTATTATTATTATTATTATTATAGGGCTATACGGACTCGAACGGTAGACTTTCTCGGGACTCGAACGGTAGACTTTCTCGGTAAACAGATCAAACTGATTATTATCAAAATGATTTGAACTGTTTCAAAGACCCAACGTGCATTTTTTTGCATTGGGCTCTTCCATTAACTGATATAAATATCGGCGTGTAACGTGTATTCCCCTGTTCCAGTCAAGAAATAGATGAAATAAATAAAAAAATAGATTTTTTATTCAAGAATGAAATCTTATTGGAACTGTCCATATCCCGTTCATCCTTCGGAATCATATCACATCCCAGATCTGATGAAATATGATGAATTGAGACGGTATTTTGTAAATAAGTAATTATCTTGAATATATTGACTATTTCTTTATTTTCCGATCGCCTGGAAGGAACAAAAGAAACATGAGCATAGCAGAACTTCTGAAAGAGAGACGAAAACGAGGGAGGAAGAAAAAGAGGAGACAGAAAATGAGGCATTTTTGCTGAATTTGATTCAATGAATAAACTACAGACACGTGACTGAGTTTGGCTCATCCAATTCAAGTCAAGCCGCAATTTTGTTTCCAGATATACGGTGATGTTTGTTTGTTAAAATGTTGATGTGGTAAAAATATTGGGGTGTTGAAGTATGTGAAAAAGTGAAGAAATAGATTATTTAAATAAATTTTTTATATTTATTTAAAATAAAAAGTGATGATTTAGTGGGGAAAAAGAGAATTTTATGGTATTATTATATTGAGACCAAAATGTTGCCCCCAAACATCTCCTAAACGAGGTGGTTAAATTCTAACCGTTGAGTGTTCTTTTTAAAATCTTGACCGTTTGTTTGCACCTTTTGCACAACCCTCTTTGTACTGAATCCGTTCCCCGAGACTACGTGCTATTTCGAAACCCGTTCGGTTCGGCAAACATACCCGGCACTACTTTCGTTTGAGCCGAGATGCGGGCAAGTGACGCGGCTTGTTCGTCTCCTCTCCTCTTGGGCCTAACCAACACAAGTTTTGTGCGGGCTGAACCGGCCTGCTACACGCTAGGCCAGATAGCAGGCTTTTATTCCGCATCCCAACCGGTGATCCACAAATATTTCTTACACGATCAAGTATATACGCAGAAAGTATTAATAAAGGTAAATTAACAGAACAATTACATTCCATCTCCTATCAAATACATGGATATGAAGAAATTGGATTTTTTTTTTTGGTAGATATGAAGAACTTGGATTGATATGGTATCATGTCAGTTATAACAATCTCAAGTTTTCTTTATAGTGAGTCGACGTTGGATCTCCGTGGAACCTGCCGACTCAAGGAATATTGTCTAAAGAAACCAACGCAAGAGTCTGCTGTTGATTCACCGGAGCCTGTTCATTTACTGCATCACGGCTCACGCCAAACGAAATTCTTGAAGACAAGAATTACAAATATAAACGACGCTGCAAAAGCGCGCGCCAGGGTAAGGGCGCCTATTCAGCAACTCCAAGCTCCAATGCGTTGTCAACGTCCTCGTGACTTCAGAGATGTAGTAGTGTAGTGGTGGTCAGGCCTGAGTAAGGGCACGTTCGTTTAGGTAGAATCCTCAGGATTTTTTGAATCCTCAGGATTCTACAACCAAACATAATTTTTCACACCACATAAATATAACTACAACATGCATACCAATAAAGTTAACATCACAGAAAAATTCTCAAAACACAAAAAATCCTCACAATACACCACCTTAACCGAACACACTCTAAATTGATTATAGAGAGGACATCCAGTGTCAGAAGTGCACACGTTACGACGCCTGCTATTTCAGAAAATCTAATTATATTGTCACAAGGTACGGGTACCATCGCCTGCACAAGCTCTGAAGGGATGGTAGGTTGTGCTCTATTTTCAGAAGCAGCAAACATACTCCAAACATAACCAAAAAATCCCCAACCGATTTGATCAGGAAATGGTGCCTATATCTGTCCCATGCAGATGCCAGACAGTAAGAGAAAAGCTAGGGCAAGAATGTGTATCGACACTAGAAAGGAAAGGACCGCGGTCCCAAAACGCTGCCACGCCTTGCGATGGTTGATTTATAAAACTGAGGCAGCCTTATAAGGAACTCCCCCGTTGAGCAAAGGAGGCGGTGCTAGCTTCACATATTGCCCATACCGCCCATTCCAAAGCACACGGTGAAGCCCATTCGACCCTCGGACCCCCGGTTTTGAAGAGAGAATGTTTGCCAAAAGTAGACACTGGATAGTCATTATCTGATGAACAATGACTGAATTGGCATATGTAGGGAGTGTGGGGAAGTGGGAAATAGTGTTTCCGTCCAGACACCACAATTCGGGATTTGTTTTGGCACTTGGTGGGAGAGTAGTGACGACGTTCTGTTCTTTATATATTTTTGTTCAAAGAGAACTTGTTCCAAATCTCTTCTCGCACGGAAAGGAAAGAATGAGCCAGACAGAAATATGATTCCAACTAATGCCATAGAAAATACTAAAAGTAAAGAGGAGGCAAGGAAAAGAGAAAGCGAATCAGAAAGCATATAAGAACTACGCATCAAGTTACCTCATGAAAAGGCGTGGAACCAATTAAATCAAATGTCACTTTCTAATGCCGAATCTCGTTTCTCTCATAGAAAAGTAACCCGTTTGGCAAACATACCCGGCCTGATAGGCTGATAGCACTTTCGTTTTAGAGTGATCTACTGAAGCTTTATGCACCGCTTTCTATGCCCATTAATTAACACGTTCAACTCACCGGACTCATAGATGCCCGCTTCCTGAAATTATATATTGATTCGTAATTAGCTAGCGGGAAAAGTTTGGATATCGAGTACGCACAACGTCCTTGGGTTGATAGAAAGCAAGATTTTGATTCCGCCGTTTCTTCCGGCTTGCTACCAGTACCGGCCTCTCCACTAAAATGACTGTTCATGGATTCCTACTTTAGGAATAAGTTCCTTATACTTTTTGTCTCTGCACATAGCATTCTTACACGAATTGGGATGATTTTAGACAAGATAATATGGTTCGCCGATGGGCGATGGCAGATACCCCACCGAGCTTCTGTGAGAGAGTTTTTATTTAAACGACAGCTATAGAGGTTTCAGAAGAAAGATCGAATAGATCACATCACCCATATCTGTAACCAAGTTGTTGCTCTCTTATTCGGTACAGAGATATTTGAGTTCCAACTTTTGGAGCAGAGGGATTTAAATGAACAATAAACGCGTAGCAAAGTAGCCTAATTATTTCGTACAAATAGATTTCTGATGCATGAATTTTTAGCCTATTTCTAACATATTGTAAGAGCATGCATGTCTGCATGGGATTCCTCTAGTGGTGCTTAGCCATGGATGACATATATGTTGAAGCAATCCCGCTGCATCTATCGGCAGGCTTATGCAATATTAGTATATATATCTAACCAAAGACCATCCAATCAGGAGCAAAGAGATGCAAAATTGAATGTTCTACGTTTAGATTACAAGTATGAATCAAGCACCAACTCCCCATAGCGCCATGGCAAAGATCGAAGCAATATATATTACTGTACGAGACTGAGTTTTCTTTTTCACCACCATCACTGACGTGCAAGCCCTTCTCAATATTCGTACACACTTTAAAACACTCGAGAAAAAGGATATTAAACACCGAAAATCTGTTTATATTGTTTTACTTTTTGGTTGCCAAACCACTGCGCCTCATCTCATATAAGGCACCCTATAGTTGAAAAGGTGAAGGGGCCCTATTAATAATTTGGGGGTAGCTATATATATAATTACCTCCATAAATTTTCTTCTTCTCCAGGTTTGTTTGGAAAGGGAAGGGTAATAAGTGCATGGTTCTGAAGAGGGACCGTTTAGCAGGAACTCGCCCAACAACTTTCATCAAGTTTGCTACTTCAAGAACCCTGGTCACTTTTGTTCCTGATCACTTAGCCTCAGCCGATGCCGATGCTCTTCCGCTTTTCTGCGCACTGTTGCCACCTTGTTCTGTATCTTTTACAGAGCTTTTGCTCTTTTCGCCTCTAGCTTCCTCTGCATAATATGAAACTAATTGGTTATGGTAACGAATAGATCATGTCTTTTACCCAAAAAACAAAACGAATAGAAGTCATAGTACCTCAGACCGACACAAAAAGCAAAGTTGACAATCAAGTCAAGGTTGTATTAGTACGGACGGTACATAAGAAGCTGACTTGAAATCGATGAAGTAGCTTTTAGAGACGAACAGAATAATAAAAGCTCAACTACGATAGGAGAACAATTCTTGAGATTCTTAAGAAGTCCATATTTCAGTCCTAAACTGGCAGTATGACGAAGATGCCTTTCCCAATTTTTGTCTTTTCGATACGTCAAAGCAGAGCAATATTTGATGAAGTCAAGCCAACAACTCTGTTACTGATCTAGTCTAGTCCAACAAATTAGAGGAAGCAAGAACTCAAGGCCAATTTCCATATTTATATATAGAAGTTCAAGCTCTCCAATGCCCCTAACGTACAATGTACAACTGAACAATAGAAGCTAAGCAAAACTTTCCCGATAGGCACTTTATATACACACACACACACACACATATATATACACATAAATATTTAGGGAGGGCGCAAACTGCTCATACAGGATTTTCAAAAACTGACTTTGTTACCCCATGATGCGCACCCAGTAGGCAGCGAACGGTAAACTTGGTAAGTTTGATCGTATTTGTCTGAAGTCTTAAAGGGGTGAAAAATCTTCTTTCTGTATGCTCGAGGATGCATACAAACATAGAAAGCCTTTTATCTAATCTTTATTCCTCTAACGGTAAACTTGGTAAGTTTGATCACCAGAATATTTGTCCCGACCGACCTGCTACTTGCTAGGGCAGCTAGCAGGTTTTTATTCCGCATGATCTGGTGATCCACACAGATTTCTTATACGTGTACAATAATGTCAAGTATATACGCAGAAAGTATTAATAAAGGTAAATTAACAGATCAGAATTACATTCCATCTCCTATCAAATACATGGATACAAATAACATTTTTTTTTGTAGATATGAAGGACATGGATTGATATGGTATCATGTAAGTTAAATATAACAAGCTAGAGGTTCCTAATTTATACTGAGTCAACGCTGGATCTCCATGCAACTTGCCGACTCAAGGAATGTCTAAAGGAACCAACGCAAGTGTCTGCTGTTGATTCACCGGAACCTGTTCATTTACTGCATTACGCCAAACGAAGTTCTTGAAGACAATAATTACAAATATAAACGACGCTGCAAAAGCGCCAGGGTAGGGGCGCCTATTCAGCAACTCCAAGCTCCAGTGCATTGTCAACGTCGTCGTGACTTCGAAGATGCAGTAGTGGTGGCCAGGCCTGAGTAAATTGATTATAGATAAGGCATCCAGTGTCAGAAGTGCACACGTTACGACGCCTGCTATTTCAGAAAATCTAATTATATTGTCACAAGGTGTCATCGCAGGCACAAGCTCTGAAGGGATGGTCGGGTTGTGCCCTATTTTCAGAAGCAGCAAACATACTCCAAACATAACCAAAAAATCCCAAACCGATTTGATCAGGAAATGGTGCCTGTATCTGTCACATGCAGCGTCACAGATGCCAGACAATAAGATAAAAGCTAGGGCAAGAATGTGTGTCGACACGAGAAAGGAAAGGACCGCAGGTCCCACAACGCTGCCACGCCCTCCGATGGTTGATTTATAAAACTGGGTATAAATGAATGCGCCTAATATGGCACAAACAAAGCTTACGTTGCCCAGAAGGAACCAGAAGATTCTGACTAGGGTCAACCGTGGATAAACATTCAGTGCCCACCATCATCGGCGGAGGGAGGGGGGGGCGAACCGGGGCCATTGCCCCGGTTGGCTCCCCCCAAAAAAATTTTTACATGCAATTTTTTTTATTTTTTATTTTTTTTATTAGATTTGCTCCCCTTAGCCAAATAAAAATTATGCTTGCCCCCTTACCTGCCTAGATGAATCAGCCCGCCCCCCTTAAAACCCAAGCAGCCCAATACCTCAAAATCAAATTAAAAGAATAATCAGAGAGATATTTATTTATGTCAAAATTTGAAATCCTATATTAACTTGTCGACGTTGTCGTGAATTTTGCGACGAATATTTCATATACTTCTCCTGATTCCTGATAATCGTTGTGTGTTGTAATAATTGAAATAAATGTTTTCACTATTCTAGTACTGCTTTTTTTTTGTTCTTTTGTCTTTTATGTTGGACTTGGTTGAGAATTTGGATATCGCAAATACTGAGAAAGGGGATGGTGTGCTCTTGTTGGATAAGTGATAATTCAATTATTCAAGTGTGTTGTGTGTCCATCTTTACTTACTAGAGAATCATTGGTTATATCATTTTATTGTTACTATCATCATCTAATTTTATATGTCTGACTTCTCCACAATTTATGAAAATCCAAAGTTGAAGTAAGACTCATTTTCATCTATCTTTTGTTTGTTTAGGTCTGATTTTTCATAGCCCATGAGATTAACTTGTTTTTAATTGTCTTTCTCTAAAGGTAGAACTTATTTTCCATTGTAATTTGTGACGTTTGGATCAAATTATAAATCTATTTCTTCAAAATTTTAGTCATTAATTTAGCCTTTGAACTACGATTTTTCTGTTTTCTCATTTTGTAAGGGGAGTAGAATAGTTATTTGGATGTTAAAATTGAACTTTTTGTCCAAATTTTTTTTCTATTATCATTTACCAAGTATGTATTTTCTCCTTTCAATTTCGGGTTATTTTATTGTTGATAGAGATTCCACTCTTGAGAAGCTCGTGTTCAATAGTACTGTCACACTAAAAAAACTATAGCAAGGGTGAGAAGTATTTTTATGTCATCGGAACCTGGATTCTTTTTGAACTTTGGATAATTTGGCTTCTTTTTCCAATATGCTTCGATTTGCTATTATTTCTTTCAAGAATAATAGAAATACAATAATTGTTTATTTTTCTCATTTATGTGTTATGTTTTCTTTTTACAGATCCCAACAAATTCAGCAGGACTTATTGAGCATAGGGCACATCCTTTCTGGCAACAAAAATAAGTACTTCATTCATGGAAGTAAAAAGTTATATTGCTGAAAATACTTTATTTCATTTATGTGTTTTGTTTTACAAAGAATATATATATATATAAATACTTTTGTTTGTGTGATTAGTTGATGCTCTATTGGTGTCTTGAACAACAAGAATTTAATCTTTAATGTCACCTCTCAGTATCAGCAAATAGTACGGTACGTGTATTTCAATATTTTTAGTGTTTTTAGTCCTTAATTTTTTTTTATTTATACTCTGAAGATATTTTTTTGCATTAAGTAGTAAAAAAAAATTTTTGTCATTTTTCCTTATAAGTTTGCCCCCCATTAATTGGGTTTCTGGCTCCGCCACTGCCCACCATATCTGTGGAAGGGTGGACAGAACCGGCTGATCAAGACCATCACCTCCAACTTGAGGGCTAGCTTGCTGGCTCCAAAGATTTCGCCACCAAAATTGCGCTGCTTGCCAAAACGTGATTATTGGCATGTTATAAGACACAATCTGTAGATGCACCTCATTTGGCTGCACAATGGACGTCCTACTCGACGCCGTATGATATTGCGGGCCATCTCCCGGTTCAGGAGGCACATTCCTCGGGCGCCCATGCCCTAACTGAGAATTCATTAGAGATAACGATCAAGGATTTGAATTGGTTTCCGAAGGAGGAAAATATCAGTAGGAATGGAAGAGAGGTTGGATTGGGTTTAGCGGGCTGATGGCAAGGAAGCCAAGATTTAATTTAACGGAAGCTAAAGAATTTGTTCTCTCGTGATCAGGCAGTGAAAATAGATAACCTTTCCACGTTTGGAAGGCATAAAAGAAGAATGAAAAGATAGGTTATTCCAATGTTCCCCAAATTACACTCAATGCAAAACATCTTGCATTCACATATGACAATCAACAAAATTAGGAAAAGACATGAATTACGCAAGACTCATGAGCACAAATGTTACAAGTCTTACTCATGCGCCATGGTGGACATCTAAGCATCAAAAATTCAAAATTAGCCATGAAGTTTACTGAACAGTGAAAACAAATGAAGGCCGTATTATTATAGCTTACAATTGTGAAGAGCAAAAGCGGTATACTTTCGTTTCATGGCATAAAGAGAAAGAAAGGCTGAGAAAGAGACCCCCAAAAAAAAAAAAAAAGAGGCGCGCGCACAATGGATTCCAAGCTTTCTCGGGCCATAATTAAGGACTTACGTCGACCAGCAAGGGCATCACTATTAGCTGACATTTGACAAATGCAGCGGTCAACGACAACTACTTATCGTAGGTTTCATGTGCACCTGTTATAATGACCACTTTGATTCCTAGGAATTAACGGTGATTGGCAGGGATTATATTTTAATGATTTTGGATTCAGTCCTAATATTAATGTCCTAGCTACTCTAGTTAAGCCAATATATTAATAAATGAAATCAATACTCTAGTTACTGCACGTTGAGTTAGCTAGCTAGCATGTTTTGACTTAAAATGGTTTAACACTTGCCTTTTATGTTTTTTCTTTAAATCGATCTCGGCGGTCGATTTTATTCATTAACGTGTTGGTTCAATATTATTAAGACACATTATGACCTTGTACTTAGGATTGAATCCGTACCCTATATTTACTCAGTGTAGAGGATCACCCGACAAATACCCAGTAAACCATGAGCTAGGATAAGTAGAAACTGTAATTTGTTAAGATTAATAGGCGATTGCAACCATTGTTTGATCATGCTCCTACTCCCTTCTGTAAGCTTACTTAAGGCGTGTTTGGGATCATTAAAGATATATTTGGGATCTCTTTGATTGCAGAACAGTTTTAGGTATTTTATCAACCTGAGGTCATGATGTTTACAAAATGTCAAAATTTTGATTTACGAGAGTGGGTGAAAATTTAGAGAGATATTTTGAGTGAATTGTTTATGTTTATTATAATAGAAAAAAAATTGATGCGAGAGAGATTATTTTATAATTATTATTTTATTAAATTTTGAAATGATCAGAATATTAGTTTGAAACAGCACTATCAGTGGTATTTGCAAACTAATTTATCAGGGATTCAGGCTGGACTGGATATGTATATATTGTCTCAGCTCATATTGAGCCCAGACGGTCAGCGATGCGATGTTGCAGGGACCCGGGTCTAGTCACGGTGTTAAGGATGTAACCGAGACTCGAGAGCCCGTAGTACCGTCTACCCAACTGGGCCAATTTGCCATTTGCCTCAAACAAGCCCAGGCCACTAGTTTGATTTTACATGGTAAATATCCAGCCCGGCTTGAGATTCTTCCCACTTAGTTTGCAGTCTTTTTTTAAAAAACTTTCTAAGCAGCCCAGTTTGATATTCAGTTTTCAATGGTAGTAGCGTCTTAGACGGAGTACTTGCAGGTATTAGGGCTGTAGACTGGGAGGAGGAAGTGTTCGCTCTTGATGCGCGACTTTTTTGATGCTTTAAATCGGTCTTCATCGAGCATTTGACAGTTGTTCCAGAAGGCTCGCTCGCACGTGCTGCGTTTAAATCCTGTGGCAGGAGCTAAAAGCCCAATTTCCTACTGGTTTCAATTTCACGACTGAGAAAGGCGAAGCAATAGCTATGGCGTGCAACGCCTCAAGCTGCCAATCCAATTGCCACAGAAGCGACGAACAAGTACAAGAAGAAGAAGTCGATAGCTCAACCAAATCAATTACTGGCAACGATAATAAGAACCAGAATGTGTGCGCCAAGTGCAAGTTTAACGAGCCCATTTCTGGCTGCGGCGGCGAAGACGGGCGCTTCTGTGCCGATTGCTTCCGAGGCAACCTCTACGGGAAGTTCAGGCTCGCCGTCACCTCCAACGCCATGATTTGTCCCACGGATAACGTCCTCGTTGCCTTTTCTGGCGGCCCTTCCTCCAGGTCCCTCTCTTTCTTTCCCTACCATCTACAAAATTGTGAACTGAAAAAGGGACTTTTGAGGAAAAGCGACAAGGCTCAATGATTTAGGTTTAAGGCAGATGATGATGCCGCGGATCATGGTTTTGGTTTCGAAAGGATCACTATGGGAAGTTATGTTTGTGTATGTTAGTGAAGAGTTAACTAATATGGCTTTTGGTTTGTTCAGCCCCCAAAAAAAACCCTTAGGTTTATTGCTCGGCTAATCTTTTCTAGAATTAAGACTCATTTGTTTCTTGCCCACTCTATTTTATGTGATGGGGAAAAACATAGTAGAAGGTTGAATATTGGGGTGTTTCAATGCGACATTGAAATGCTTATTAACTGTTATTGCTTGGTCTTGTTCTTCGAATTTTCGAGTTAAGAGTTTATAATTATTAACCTACAGCACTTAAGATTCACCTTGTGAAAGAAATATGCTTCTGGTGCAGGGTGGCTCTACAGTTTGTGCATGAGATGCAGGATAAGTCCCAGAAGAATTTCGAGGCTAATAGAGATAGATCGTTACCAGTGTTTGGTGTTGGTGTTGCGTTTATTGATGAAAGTGCCTTTTTCCCAGCTCCTTGTCTTGAAATTGACAAAGTAATTCAAGACATCAGATTGATAGTGTCAGGTCTTGGCCCACCTAGAAAAGAGTTACATGTGGTTCCAATTGAAAATATCTACTCTTCTAACTCCATTAACGGGAGGGATAGATTGAAAATTTTACTAGATGCTGTTAGTGATGCCACTGGAAAAGAAGATCTTTTGCTACATCTACGGATGTTGTCTTTGCAAAAGGTTCGCTTCTAGATATCTCTACTGCAAGCATATGAGAAAGGGAGGGAGAATTGACTCATTAATATTTTTGTTCATTGTGCAGATTGCCTCTGAAAAAGGATTCAACAGGCTTGTACTAGGCTCATGCACATCGAGGATTGCTTGCCACGTTATTTCTGCCACTGTGAAGGTTTGTTTTTATGTACTCTCCTGCAGACTGCTCATTTGTTTCGACAAAAAGGATGATTGATTTTGTGTGATGGAGATGTCTAATTTTGTGGATGGAAATACTATCAACATAGCTACTCAAAGAATTGATTCATTTTGATATAGACATGGGTTGTGTCTGATTGAAAGTGAAACTTGACACTTTAAATTGTCAATCTTGAAGTCGTTGTAATTGAAAACAAGATTTTATATGTTTTTCTAATTATTATTATTTTTATCAACGGTGCCCCTCCTTTAGCCTCTTCTACCTGAAGTGGGAAGGTTATGTCACGTGGGTGGCTAATTTTGTTAGAGATTTTATCTTAATTTCAGTTAAGGGCCAACATGCAAGGCGGCTTGTGATGTTCTAATTTACCTTTCTTAAAACAGGGACAAGGATATTCAATGCCTGCAGATATACAATATGTTGATGCAAGATGGGAGATCCCAGTGGTGCTTCCCCTACGTGACTGTCTAGCACAAGAGCTCTACAGGCTTTGCCACCTTGATGGGTTTGTATTTTGGTCCTTGTTTTGTTTTTTCAAAGAATAGTTGATGACTTCTTCCTTGACAGCGTGCAAGATCCACTTCTCTACATTATATTTTGTTTTTGAAATTTGTCCTGTGTATCAAGTGCGCACACACACACATATCAAATGGGGGTATGAATAAATCTAATTTATTACTGCTTGATGGTTCACAAATCATCTTGACAGGGCAGTCTAAAGACGGTGGAGTTGCATAAAGGTCCTCACTCTGGTATCAATGGCTTGGTATCATCATTTGTGACACTGTTGCAGGTAGATACTGGAGTTTGGATATCTTTTATTAGTTTGATACTGAAATCCGGTCAGAGCGCGTGATAAAGAGGAGTTCATTATTCTTGTGGCTAGTTGAAGTTCATTATTATTGTGCTCTTCATCACTGTTGAGGGGGTTTATGGGTGCAGAAAGGCTATCCCATTGTAGAGTCCTGTGTTTCCTTATGACCAATAAAAAGATTACGCAATTTGCTTGAACATAGTCTGTGGATATCATCATAAATCTAGGTATTGTATGGCCAGCTTTATTGTTTTTTTAAAGAACCTTAACAAGCTTATGTAAAACTCTTTTTTTCAGGAAGCAAATCCTTGCTTAAGTTGCATGCTACTTGCTTCAATAATTTCTAGACCTTAAAATGGAAACATGGGCCTTTGTGCCTGCTGGAAATATAATTATGGTTTCTTTTACAGCATGACCTTAATTGGAAATCTTCTGTAAAACTCTTTTCCTCAGGAAGAAAATCTGTCTCGAGAATGCACAATTGTAAGAACAGCTGGAAAGCTTACTCCATTTCATTTCAATAGGATTCCAGAGATAAATGACTCGAATATCGCTTTGGCAAACCAAAGACGTCAGAAGAGATTTAATCTCAAGCCTAACGAGTCAACATCCTCTGTGACATTCTGTACTATCTGCAATAGCCCACTCAACCAATCTGACTTGCTAAGATGGAGTAATCTTGGGAACTTCCAAACAAGTTCTGATAGTTTTGATGCTGCCTGCTGTTCAAGTTGTCGCTTTCAGATACTTCCAAAGGATTCCTCATTGATGGAGCACTTCTCTAAAGGTTTACCCCTGCCAATGGTTGCCCGAGCAAAGCAAAGCAGCTATAGCAATCTCTGTTTGCTTCGGTGAGAAATTTCATTTACCATCAGAACTAACTATTTTAGATTTTTAATTTGGTGGTACCGCGTGTCTAAGTCCCTTGTGCTTCTATGAGAACCTTGAAATCTTGGATTGGCCGGAGTGGTGCAACTGATAGATTGGTAGATAGATATAGATTTGTCAAGTGGAAAACAAAAGCGTAATGTGGATGCTTAGATTAAGGAGATCTTTACTTTTTCTAAAACAATTAAATAAGATCTTCCTCCTCTGCCCATGAATCCCTTCTCTCTCTTTCTATTCTAGTAAGTGCTGTTTTAATGCAAATGTGGAAGTTGTGGAGCAAAAAGTTTTAAAATTTTGTAATCAATAATCAGATAATGAGCTATGAATGTAGCATGTTTTGAATTGAGACAATCTAGTCATTGGCACAGACGGGAATTACTTTCTCTGCACTTGTGTCATATGCAGGGCATTTACTGAAACTTGTGGGCTTCTGCCCTACAATGTTATTGTTACTTAGATTGTATCTTACTCATTTCACTCGGTTATTATTTGTCTGCACTTCCGTGACTATGGTGCCTGTGCCAATTCAAGGTGTAGGGGCATGAGTTCCCTAAATTTCTGGGTTACAAAATACCTTTAGAATTCTCCTATAAAGAAAATATCCAGCTTCCTAGTATCTGTTTCAAGGTTTATTCTATCTTTTATATATATATATATATTGTTATTTTCAGGGAGCAGATACAAGATTGCTTGATTACAGACGGTGAAGAGGATAGTTGAATTGGCGTGCCCATCCATTGGCTCCTCCATTTTCCAAGCAAATAATTCATACTGGGTGTTGGGGTTCTATTACATATCAGTTAAGACAGTTCGCCAAAGATGGCTTCAACAGCAGGAGCGCTCAAACAATGATCTGAAGTAATTTCTGGCATCATTTTTCTGTCGCAGTTTTCCTACTGTCTAAGATATAGGCTATCACGGGTTTCAAACATCGAGAAACTTGGGGTGTGAAGTCTATGTACTTGAAATTTTGAATTAGAAGTCTTACTGATTGGTTGCAGTCCTTGCTAGTTTCCAACCCATATAGTCCTTTGTGATTGAAAGAGAAATATGCCTGTGAAGTGAATGTAATTTAAAGGAAGCTTGAATCAATTACAAGTTATTCTTTCTTGGCTTAAGTAGAGGCACATTCTTCTTCGTAATAACAATTTACGAAGATTCAGTGGCGGATCCAGGATCTAATTTGAAGTGGGTCGAAAACATAAGACAAAATGATAAAAAAAAATTTCCAACGTAATGTAAAAAGTGTCTTAAAGTTAAAATATCGAAAATTAAGGATTAAAAACATTAAAATTTTTAAAATACACGTACATACTATTTGTTAAGACTGAAAGTGACAATTAGATCCTACTAATTTGCATCTTATATATATATATATATAGAAAATGATAGTTTGAGCAGCAGAAACTCCACAGAAATTCAAAAGCATGAAAAACCCTAAACAAACAAAAATCAGCTAAATAATTAATTTTTTTTATGAATAACCAGCTAAATAATTAATTCGGGACTCAAAAATATGAGTGAGTTTCTATTTTCAAAAAAAAAATTAGAAATTTCTAAGTAGAAACCTCTATAGCCCTAAACAGTTTCACAAACCAATTCAAATAAACAGTTTCACAAATCACATATATCTAAAGTTTAAACAAATTCAATCTCATCCTCCAACAATTTCACAAACCACAAATATCCAAACCAATTCAATCTCATCCTCCAATAATTTCATAAACCAACCACAAATATCCAAACCAATTCAATCTCATCCTCCAACAATTTCACAACTCACAAAATTGAAAACCATAAAACATTTTAGCATATTAAATAAATGAATTTTTCTATTGAATTGTAGAGAGAAAATCTTGGATAGAGGGACATACTAGAGGTTGGAGGTCCATCAATTTTCAAGTGTAAAATTTTTTACAAATTTTTTTCACTTTTCATTCTCTCTTTAATTTTTTACCAACTCATAAAATTTTACTCTAAAGTTTTGTTACCAAACGCTGTGTTACGGAGGTGGCCCAATCCATCGTTTCAGCTGTAGGGTGTCCCTTCCTTTCGTCCTTATACAACTGCTAAACCAAAAGTCCATTACATCTTCTTTAGTTACGTACCCAATGTGAAAAAGAAAAAGAAAACGCAGAAAAAACAAAGAAAGCAACAATATTAATTCTATCTTAAATACTTAACCAACAGTTTGACTTTACAAACGTACGTTTTAATAACTTAATAAATTTTGCCACTTTTTCTGGTATAGGGCGTATCATTGTTGGACCCTACACTGTTAATTCGATTATATAATTGGCAGCTTTGGCCCCAACCCAAACATTTGAAGTAGACGAGGGCTACTGTATTGTAGACATTGGCAGCCTTGGCCCCAACCCAAACATTTGCTACCGTGTTGAAAGGCCTGTGCGGATGGACTGGTTGGTTGTTGCCATATCGTGGGACCTGGAATGCTTGACTGTAAGCTTAAAACTAAGGTTAGCCTGGGTCTATGGGGATCGGGCTCCCATAGGCCCAGACCAACTTATTAAAAAAATAATTTTTTTTACATCTAATATTTTTTTTGGCCGGTCCAATGGGTGGTGGCCGCCCCCCTTGGATCCGCCTCTGCGAAGATTACTTGGGAGGTTCATTAACCTCCAGGAGTCAGTGACCCTTGGAGACAGGTACCTCTCTCGCCCTCACCCTTTGAGCCTTCCCTTGATCTTTAATTGGGGCTTTGATGTCTCCTTCATAGCCCATGCCACCTCCATCTTCATCACCTGCTTCATCATCTCCATGTTCACCTCCCTCTTCATCACCAGCTTCATCATCTCCATCATCATCGTCTTCGTTGCCTTCATCCTCGTCTTTCACTCCATCTCCATCGTCTTCAGCATCATCATTTTTGTCACTCTTGATCTTCGCCACATTCATCATCTTTGTATTGATCATTCTCGTCTTCTTTATACTTCTCATCATCAATCTTTTATTTGTTCTCTTCATGACCTTCACCCTCTCTGCGAACAAGACTTTCCATGTTTTGTTCATTCTTACTTTCTAGCCTTCGGCTGCTATTTTGCCCACTATACGATGATTGCCAAATTTTTCTTTCCTCCCTTCATGTGAAACTGCTTTAGTTGCATTAGCTTCCAAAGATAGAAAAAAGATTGATCCAACAACAATTAGAATCAAGAAACACAACTTCTTTGCCATACTAGGGAAATGAATAGTGGTTAGTCAATGGAGAATATATTGGATGTGCGCACCAAATCACAAACATACAGATGTAGTGGATTGCTTCTCACCTTGTAGACCATAATGGTGTTCATTTTCGTGGTGATCTAAGTGGTGCCACTTCGAAGGTGCGTTCTTCTTGTTTTGTGGTGTCCATTGGAGTCACTTATAATTTGGGTACAATAATGCGAAACAACTTATAGTTTTAAATACTGATATGGGAAGAACATTAGACTAGTTGTGGACGTTGTAGGTTCACATAAAACGCATCCAGATTAATATATTAGGTTAGGTCACCAGGATCAACATCTAATAGCATTTCCCGCCCACACAAAGCGGTAAAGATTTAAAGGGAGTCATTACAAATTTAAGCGGGTATTATAGAATTGCCACTAATAAGTGATCTAAGCGTTATCCATTACATGATGATTAAAGTCGGGACTCCTGTGAGGGTAGATTTGTGATAGGCCGCTTAGTCTTCTGGCCTAGACCACATAGCTTGCACGCTAGGGTTCGACTCACACCCCCAACCCTTCTAGGGTACTTGTTGGTGTCCGCCTAGCCACATGTATGTGGTTCGTGTGAGATCTTGTGTATTAACCACTATTGCCGCAAGGGTCCTACGTACGCCATGAGGTATCCCAAATTTAAGTGGACTAGGGCTATAATTCCACCTTGAGCCTCTTTTTTTAGTTATTTTTTTTAAAAAAAAAGAAACCCTGAATTGAGGGCATTGGTTTTACTCAATATATATGATCTACATGTAGTAGCACTTCAGCCACACTAAGTGAGAAATTATTTGATATCGTTCACTATTGATAGTGATCTGAATTGCCATGAATCTATACTTCCACCTTGAGCCTCTTTTTTTATTCAAAAAGGAAAAACTAAAATCAAGACATGATAGGTTTCACTCAGTATAATTTACATTCACTAGCAATTCAACCACACTAAGTGAGAAATTATTTAATATTGTGAACTGTTGATAGTGACCTGAATTGCCATGAATCAATGCTCTTTCCAGTGCAATTGATCATGGTTATCTAATCAAATTTTTTTTTCACCGCTATATATAGAGTTTAAAAGATTTAAAAATCTATTGTTCTCAAATATGTATTTCAAACCATATAAGAGTTGTGGGATTTGATCATTTATGACGGAGAATAAGGAAGGAGTATTAGCTGTAAATTAATTAAGAGCTATTAGATTTTGATGGTTTTTTGGATATTCATTGCATCTACAGAAAGTAGATATGCATGGTGTTGGATCTTATAACTTACCCTCTTAAAAACTACATAAAGTAGAGCTAATATTAATTTGAGAAAGAAAATTAGGACGTGATTAATCGCATTTGCTATTAGAACGCGATCATCATCACATTATATATCTTGTCTTATATATCAGATGCGCGCACAAACATGAAACCTATCAATTTGTTTCGGCATCAAAGTATTTGGAACATATATCAATGTACGGAATTAACATGTAATATTATTGCCATTTGAAGAGGTTCCAGAAATGCTCCCCCAGATACCAATGATCAATGGCATTTGCTAGTATTGACTACTTTTATTTTCGTATAATGACGTGCGTATTATTCTTGCTCCTTAAACGAAAAATCACAATAAATTTCACACAAGCGATCGAAAGGCATCATGCTTTTTTAGGTAAACATGATCAACCCCGAATAAATTCTTCCTCCTTAGTCTAGCTGCTACTGTCTAAGATGTATGCTATCACGGGTTTCGAGCATCGAGATACTTGGGGTGTAAAGTCTATGTACTCGAAATTTTGAATTAGAAGTTTATTACTGATTTGTTGCAGTATTCCTGGTTAGTTTCCAATCCATATATCTGTTGAGATGGAAAGAGAAATATGCCTCAGTAGTGAATGTAATTTAAAGGAAGCTTGAATAAATTACAAATTATTTCTTTCTTGCATTAAGCAGAGGCACATTCTTCTTCCTAATAACAACTTATTGGCGAGGATGGCCAAAAGTAACATGGCGAGTTGGACTGTTGGAGTAGTCCGTACGTATTACCAATTCATTAGGTCTAGACATTCTTATATATCCACCCGCATGCCATTTTTACCATTGTCTTTCTTAGCAGAAGATTACTTGGGAGGTTCGTTAACCCTCCTAGGACAGGGAGAGGCTTGGAGTCATGAACCCGGCCCCCTCGACCTTGCAGCCTTCCCTCGATTTTTAATTTGGGGTGTGACGTCACCACGTTTAGCCAACCTTCTAGGAGTATTTTCATCACTCTTTCCATCTCCATCGTCTTTATTGTCATCATCGTTCTTGTTACACTCTTGACCTTCACCACACTCATCACCATCTTCATTATCATCGTTGTTGTCGCACTCTTGATCTTCACCGCACTCATCGCCTTCTTCTTCATTATCATCATTGTCATCGCACTCTTGATCTTCGCCGCATTCATCGTCTTTGTAGTGATTGTTCTCTTCGTCTTTACACTTCTCGTCGTTAATCGTTTCTTTGCTCTCTTCATGACCTTCATCCTTTCTGGGAACAAGACTCTCCACGTTTTGTTCATTCTTGCTCTGTAGCCTTTGGCTACTATTTTTGCCCACTATAAGATGACTGTCAATTTTTTCTTTTCTCCCCTCATGTGAAACTGCTCTATTTGCATCAGCTTCCAAAGATAGAAAGAAGATTGATCCAACAACAATTAAAACCAAGAAAAACAACTTCTTTGCCATACTAGTGAAATGAAAGTTTGGAATAAATATTTGTTTACAAGTAATGGTTGATCAAGGACCTATTTATATGGATTTCATAGTGGTTAGTCCATAGAGAGCATATTGGATGTGCACACTAAATCACTGACAGATGTAGTGGAGTGGAGTGCTTGCCCACCTTGTAGACCATAATGGTGCTCATTTTCGTGGTGATCAAAGTAGTGCCACTTTGAAGGTGCACTCTCCTAATTTTGCGGAGACCATTGGAGTCACTTATAGTTAGGGAACAATAACGCGAAGTAACTTATAGTTTTAAATGTTGATATGAAAAGAACATTAGACTAGTGGTGGACATTCTTCACCCACACAAAGTGCTAAATATTCAACTGGGGTGACTGGATTATTAATCACATTACAAATCAAAGCAGGTATTATGAAATTGCCACTAATTAGTGATCTAAGTATTATTAATTACTTTAAGATTGAAGTCGGAACCCTGTGGGATGTGGCTTGCAGGTATTATGAAATTGCCACTAATTGGTAAGGTACTTGTTAGACGTTCTATAGTGCCACACGTCTGTGGTTTGTGTGAGGCCTTGTGTGTCCCACCACTACTTACTGCAAGGGTCTACGCCATGAGGTATCCCAGATTTAAGTGGGCTGAGCCTATGATTCCACCTTGAGCCTCTTTTTTATTCAAAAAAAATAAACTGTAGTCAGGACATTGGTTTTACACAATATGATCTACATGTATACTAGCACTTCAGCCACACTAAGTGAGCTAGAAATTATTTGATATCGTTCACTATTGATAGTGATCTATGAAAACCTTGTCAATCGTTGCTTTATTCTCTTGATCATGACCTTCACTCTCCCTGTGAACAAGACCCTGCACGTTTTGTTCATTTTTGCTTTCTAGCCTTCGGCTGCTATTTTTGCCCACTATAAGATGATTGCCAATTTTTTCTTTTCTCCCCTCATGTGAAACTTCTCTATTTGCATCAGCTTCCAAAGATAGAGAGAAGATTGATCCAACAACAATTAGAACCAAGAAAAACAACTTCTTTGCCATACTAGTGAAATGAAGGTTTGGAATAAATATTTGTTTACAAGTAATGGTTGATGAAGGACCTATTTATATGGATTTCATAGTTGTTAGTCCATAAAGAGCATATTGGATGTGCACACTAAATCACAGCTGACAGATGTAGTGGAGTGGAGTGGAGTGGAGTGCTTGCCCACCTTGTAGACTATAATGGTGTTCATATTCCTTTTTTTTTTATTTGATGACGAGGAAATCCCTCAAAACCGGACCCTTTTGGCCCAACCTTGAAGTACAAATTCCGACCCCCTGGACCGACCCCACAACCTAGGAAGCGGGTAAGTGGCCGGTGATCAAAGTAGTGCCACTTTTTTAATGGTGTTCATATTCCTGGCCGGTGATCAAAGTAGTGCCACTTTTTATTTTTTTTAAAAAAAGCACTGAAGTAATTAGGACATTGGGTTTGCTCATATGATCTACAGGTACTAGCACTTCAGCCACACTAAGTGGGAAATTATTTGATTTGGTTAAGTATTGATATACAGTGATCTGAATGGCCATGAATCAAAGATCTCTCGAGTGCAATTGATCATGGCTATCTATCTAATCAATTTTTTTTTCACCACTATGGAGTTTAAAAGGTTTAAAAATCTATTGTCTTCAACTGTGTAACAAACGCTTTCAAACCATAAAAGAGTTGTGGGATTTCATTTATGAAGGAGAATAAGGAGTATTAGCAGTAAATTAATTAAGAGCTATTAGATTTTGATGCTTTTTGGATATTCATTGAATAAACAGAAATTAGATGTGCATGTTAGATCTTACTGCCCGTCTCAAAACTACATAAAGTAGAGCTAATATTTGAGAAAGAAATTAATCGCATTTGCTATTAGAACGCGATCATGAAACCTATCAAAATTTGAACATGTATGAACGTACGGAACATGCATTATTGCCATTGAAAATTAGGTAATGGATAACACTTGAATCACCTAGAAGGGTGGGGGTTGAGTCGAACCCCAACATGCAAGCTATGTGGTCTAGGCTAGACCATGCAAAGCAACCTACCACTACGCCACCCGGTCTCATAGGATCTCAATCTCAATAATTTGATAATGGATAACACTTGGATCCCTAATTTGTGGCAATTATATAATACCTGCTTAGATTTTAAATGTGATTAGTAATCCAATTGCTTAAATACATGAGATGTGTGTTTTCAGGTGTTAAGAAAGGAAATAAATCAAGGAATCTGTGAGAAGAATTCCTCCAGCTGACCACTGTTTACCACCACACCACGTAGTTGGGAAAAAACCGCATTGATCAAATCATCTCCTATGTTTGTCGTGATATCTACAAACCGAATCTCATTGTACTCAATCAAGTTGTGCACAGCTCCATCTGCAAAAGCCGTCCCAAGAAAACAGTAAAAAGAAAGCAATCTGTTCAGAGATTATCTTTCTGACATCATCCCAAATCGCTGACACTCATGGCAACTCTCTCTCTCTCTCTCTCTCTCTCTCTCTCGCAGGAAAACACAGGCATTTCTCTTATATGTCTGGAAGGAGATATCTGGTACACATGTATTATTAGTTCTATCTCGTGCCCCTGTAAAATTATTTGGCAGTGTAAAAAACATTGCTTTCTCTAACCTAAGCATTCTGATCTTTAGGATAGGTAATCAAAGAAATTCACCATTAGGAAAATCAATTAGCACTCTAAACAACTGAATCCAAAAAGACAAGATAGAAAGATATACCAAATCCTGCTTTAGTCTGTACCAGATCTAACTACATTAGAAACAGATACATGCACTGGTCCAAAATAAAATCGAAACAGTTCCTGGCATTTACCTTCAGCAACTATAGGTTCATATGCAGGAGTTCAGCGATCCAGTTCCCAACAGAATCTTTCATGTGTCTTCTATCAGATACAAAGCAACGAAGAAATATTGGAGCATGCACAATCCGGAAAAACCTGAAACCAAAATCAGCAGTTTTTTGCAATGAGGCCATCTTGCTTCATGCTAGGCTTTAACATTTACTTCATTGGTTAACAGAGAGATATAGTTTGACAATACAATATAAGATCTTCAGAGGATGCCCAAGAGTGCAGTACAGCAGACAACTATGGGGAATATTAAAACCCATCAGCAGCTAATACTGCCAAAGACAATATGTTGACATGCTCATCGAGAAAGTAAAAAACAACAAAAAGAAGGGAAAAGAAATTGTAATACAGTGAACACGCATCACCTCTGATACTCAGAGAACAGCTGAAATGATGGCCGGACAGTTTCTGAGACATAGGAGGTTAAAGGAGAAGGAAATGGAAGACTCGAATCAAGATCCCACACTACGGGAGGAGTGTCACCTTCTCTTCTTTTCTGTATATTTTTAGACATAAATCATAAGTTATACCATTCATTGAGGTTAAACGTGATTCTAAAATGTCAGAAGGAGACATATGTTACAGCAAATATACACAAATGAGCCAGACTAAATCTAGATGACCATCCCATTGCTTCTAACAAAGAAAATACAAATTAACAAACTGTGCCAACTGATATTACCGTAAAAAAGATGTAGGTCTCACCTGAATGCAAACAAAGTGATAATCCCAGAGAACCACCCCATCAGCTCTTTTGCTGGCTTTTTGATGCCACAATGAAATCTGCAAGAGTTTAATTTACAAGGTTATAACAACAATCAACAAAAGGTTCCTTTTTTAAAGGCAAAGTTAGTCACAACAAGATTCTGTCCTTAAGTCATGTCCACATCTACAACAAGTAATAATGAGAAATGCTCTCCATGTCATCAATGATGATTACATAAGGGTAGTCTGGATCCTGATGAACTAACACAGTAGTTATGAGAAAGAAGCTAACTAACAAAAAAAAGTACACAGAGACTGGAAAAGATGAAAGCGCAATCAAGAAGTCCAGAAATTAAACTGACAAGAACAACAGCATTAGCAATTCATAAAACACCGCAAAGAAGATTGAACTTGAGATTATTACAAGTGTGGAGCATGCAAGTGGTGGAAAAGAATGTAATTAATAGGTGGTTCATCAGGAAGAAGTCATTACTCACATTTTGTGTCAATCCAACACTGTCCTTCCTCATGCCCTTTGTTTCATCAATGAACGGTGAAAATAGCAAGAAGTAAAAGACTTCAAAATATCCTACGAGTAAACCATTAGGACAACTAGTTGAACTCCACATAACATTACTACCAGAAACCTATACTTAAGGCTTTGTCTCGACTCACTTTGATAATCAGGTATTTTACATATGAACCATATTGAGAGGACAGGAAAGGGTAGATTAATAATAACGTACGTGCCTGTTTCTTCTCGTTGGAAATGAAAACAACAAAAAGATTAGATTCCCTGGCATCTGCTACTCCACTGGCGCATAATTTCTTGCAAAGGAAGTATACATTCTCCTCACTACAAGACAAAACACGAGAAAACCATTTCAAGTTTGAAAAGTGAGAGAACAGCTTCCTGCTTTTGATCAATTCGATGTATGTTCTCGACACAGATAAAGTACAATCAAACTTTGCAAATTCTGGTGGATTTAACAAGTCTTTCTAAATGTTTCGCATACACATAAGTGCATATTGTGATGTTGGTCAATGTTGAGCATATTGAGGGCTTCAGATATCGATCAATCTCCCAGGTGAGCTAATATGCTAATGTACAATGTGCCTAATACTTCCCTCCTCTGGTTCTCAAATTATCCCTATCAAAACACACAGGATGCCGCTGATGAACCCCTAGGAAAGCACAACACCTCCAAGGAATTTTCACAAACCCTTCAGATCCTACTAACCACTGAGGACCTTATTCATTAACAGCACTGTCCCTATTCAGAACCTGAAAACCTGGGGAGGGACATGGTTTTCGTTCATGAATAAGATATACTATTCAAAGAGCCATTCAGTTAGAGAAAAACTGTCTATTTACCAGTAGAAAGGAGTGTGATCGAAGTCGGAAATGTCCAAACTGCTTAGTGCGGACTTCGAGCTCGTCATTGCTCTTCAGCTCCCCACTTTCTGTCCCCCGAACAAACACTTCCCCTCTACAGGAATATTAGCTGCGATATGACTCCGCAATGGCCGCCAGCGCCACGATCTCCACTTTGGCCCTTTTCCTTTCGTTTCTTTTTGGAAAGCCCCGGAGAGGACACGACACCGTTCTGTGTAGCGACAATTCGTTATTTTAACCGCTTCGCGCTAACCTCACACGCAGGCCATTTCCCATCTTCCTTAGATACCGCGACACACCGTTTACAGAAACCTAAAATGACATCTGTATTCTGTTTAGCTTTAGACCGTTCGCGAAGGACTCCCTGCGCACCGTTTACAAATAAGGTCTTTAATGCTTTACGTCAGCTGAAAAGGAAGGATAACGTTTGTTCTCGGAGTAGCTTGGACATTAGAACGCACCGTTCCAACCCTTTCTCAAACAAACTACCCAGACCACAGTGATACCCAACATGGACCAGGGAATCCCACCGACAACCTCTTCACAACCCCCGAACCACCACCGGCTCGGCGGCCCATCTGCGAGAAGTGCTCTCGGCCCAATCCGGTCTGCCTCTGCCAGACTCTCCCATCCCGGCCCATCGCGACCAAGACCCAGATCGTCATCGTCCACCACCCTCACGAAGCCCACCACAAGCTGTCCACTGTCCCAGTCCTCAACAAATGCCTCCTCAACCCCACCAGCGTCATCACCCTCCGCCTCCGCCGAGGCCTCTCTCTTCTCCTCGACCAATCTCCTGCAGCCATCTACCTCTTTCCCTCGACCCCGTCCTCACCTGCCCTCACCCTATCCGAGCTTCCCTCCTCCCTAGATCCCCTCAGAAGCACCACTCCAGTCTTGATCGTCTTCGACGGGACCTAGAAACACGCCAAGGAGATGGTGAGCGCGAGCGAGGGGTTTCTCTCGAAGTTCGCGACTAGGGTTTGTTTGGACTACGATGGGAGTGTCAGTGGTGGGAGCATATACGACTCGGAGTTGATTCTCAGGAAGGAGCCGTGTGGTGGGTGCGTGAGTACCATGGAGGCGGTGGCGAGGGCCCTGAGGGTGCTAGAGCCCAATGGAATGGACATAGACCGGAAATTGATCGAGGTTTTGAGAGAGATGGTGAGTTTGTAGGCTTAGTAGTTGAAGCCCATAAAGCCCAGGCCCAAGTTATCGAAGAAGGGTAAGGAGAAAGAGAAGGACATGGTGGCAAAGGGTGACGATTTGGAGCCTTGTGGGCCCAAAGAAACTGATGTATTTGTTTGAATCTCGGATGCCCAAAAGACTCCAATGCATTTCTGTCGTTGTTTATTGGTTGTTAAGTAATTAACAGAAAGTTTATCCTCTCATTAATGATGAAAGAGTCTTGTAGACTGGCACTGTAGACAATAGTATTCCCAGTTTCTTTAAAAAAATATTTAGCTGATTTTTTTTTAAAATTATTTAAATATCTTTGATCCATTAATTGTTTTAAAGTATTACAAAAATATGCCAATATAGAAACAACTAAATGGGTTTCTACTACTGTTGATGGGGACTGTGTTTGTTTATTGGTCGGTTATTTTTGTTGAATTTAAATCTGCAAATTGGATGATCCTGAGCGTCTATATATGAGAAAATTATAAAAAGCAAGGACGATCCTGAGCATTAATCACGACTTATGGTCGGTTAATGTTATAATATCATGTATTGAATTAAACCAATGCATGCAGAAAAGGTTCTGTGCGAGTTTTTTGAAGAACTGTTAAGATGTTTTTCTACTAGTGGATATGATCAGATTGTTCTTGTCTTCCTTACCCGAAAAATAAAAAAGAGACAGTGTGTGCCAATGTACCGATTACGAATTATTTTTCATTGGAATTTGGACCGTCCCACGTTACCCATTCATGCCTATAAAGCGACGCTCTAAGGTTGCTTTCGGTTTTATGATATCGGGGATATGTGCTGTCGGTTGTGCCATGTGGCCGAAACGTCCTTTTCGGGGCTGCTCTAAATGGTTTTTTTTTTTTATGATTACTTGAGAAACTGTACTAGCCTCTCTAGTGCCTGAAATTTGGACCCAGATTCTCTGGAATTTTAAAATTGAAATAATAAGCTGCAATTAAAACATAGATAAACATAATAAATAGATTATATTTTTCATATTTTACTCCACGACCACTAATCTCGAACACAGTTTACCTTTTTTAGCTATAATTTTTTTTTATTAAAATAGTATCGATTTTATTAAAATTTGTGAAAAAAATGTGTCCTAATTTTAACAAAGTATGGAAGTTTGTGAAAACAGTTGTAATTGGCCCAACTAAAGACACAAGATGAACTTGGAAAGTATAGAAGTTAAAACTCTCTGTTGGGGCCCATTAGTAAGCTGGGCCTTGAAAAAGGGCCCACATGCCCAAATTTATCGTTTCGGGGTCCATAAAGTGCTATTTAAGTGGCAATTGTAGACATTTGTTCCGCTGTTTATCGATTTGATAGCTTGGTACTTCCCACGTGAGGAGAGGGATGCCGTGGGCCAACGTTAGAAGGCAAGGAAGCACAATTCCAGATATAATACCACAAGCCACATGATCTGTTCATTTAGTGCTCTTAAAGCTGCCTCCTGCCTGAAAGTTGCCTAAAAGATATATTTATTTTTGCCTATGTTTTGCTGTCATATTTTAAAATCGTAGAAGCCTGTATAAAATAATATAAAACTAAATTTATCTTCTTCTTCTTTTTGCTGCTAATGTAGCATGTGCTTATTTATTGCGCGCTCTTGCGAGTTATTTTCTATTGAGATAAATGTAAAATTGGTCTACGTGATATATGTAAAAATTAATTTAGTCCTTATGATATGAAAAACATCATTTTAGTCCCTGTAATTTTAGAAAGTGATCAAAACAGTCCTTAATGGAGGACCAATAACAAACGAAAATATAATCACAGGAACTAAATCGATGTTTTTCATATCACAGGAACTAAAATGATTTTTGCATATAGCACAGAGACTGATTTTACATTTATTCTTTCTCTATTAAAAGAATAAGAAGATATGCATGCTTTTCTCTTTTGGCTCCGCTCTCCCACTTATCAAAGCCATTATAAATTTCAAATTTAGAACTACAGAGGTTAGAGTCTTCTCGAAGATAATATATTTACCAAAACTATCTAAATTATTACCTGAAGTTCAGCTGCCTACAGTTTATAATCTTCAGTGAAGATATATTTCGTAAAACTCACTGAGAAAATAGTTGTTAAGTCCTAGCATTATGCCTAAGCAAACCCTATATATTTTTGGCACCAAGTTGCTGGCATTGAAACTGTACTCAGTACTCTTTTTCCTCTACAGGAGCTCTGGCAATGGGCTTACTGTTGACTGCAGCAGGTTGATAAAAGAGGTTCAAATAGTTGGACTGGCCCCGGCAGCTGCTGCCAACCCCATCTCCAGGCCGCTTTCTTTAAGACAGTCAGTGATACTGTAGTTCGCCCACTATCAAACTCCATGCACCAGCAGTACTATTAGTATATTGTAGGAATATTTTCTTTTGTTAAATTATAATTTTTCTATCAAACTATCATCCTATTAGTTATCCTTACAAATTTTAATTCTTTATTATTTACTCTATAAATTATACTGATCGTTGGGCTTTCTTTATCTCTACATTTTTCCTTTTATAAAAATAAATTTTTAACTTTTTATAGTACTTATAATAATTTATAGACTAAAAAAATAATATGTAATTGCTCAATTTTTTTGTTAGACAAAATTAATTAAAATCAATGGGTCAAATTTATCTTTTAAGATAAGAAAAATATCACGTATCATTTATATGAGACAGAAACCGTTTAATAAAATGAATCCAGTGAGTTGAAGGATGAAATCACAATGAAAAACATAATTTAAGAAATAAATTGTAATAAATTAATTTGAATAACGGACTCCAGTAAATTAATGGGTGAGAGTAAAAATTAGCTAAATAATAATAATAATAAAGGGAATATTCTCGGAACTTTCTTGGAATGTTAGATTAAGGAAATCAAATAATTTCCCAACGTCGGATTGTTTTGCCTCGGCAGTTTGTCCGTCTTCCCCAACAAATGTAACGTCACCCATCACCAAAAGTTGAGAAGTCTTAAAGCCAATGCAACATCCTACCCAACAGCCATCCTATAACGTATCGATTAAAATCTTCATAAGCCGGACAATAAGTCCACACCAGAGGAAAAGGCAAAGATCTTTCATCGGGTCGATCCGATCGGATTCCGAGTGGCATTTTTTTTTTCAACGGGAAGTCTGTGAAAATCTTGAATCACGGCCTTCCGTTGAATGCCTCCCCACATTTCTAGGCAACCAATCGAGTTTTGTTTGTATCTTCTAATGGTCGGTTGCTTGGATATCTTATGAAAATCCTAGTGCCCCACCGTAACTCCGTCTCCGATCACGATGTATGGCATACATGTTCTCCGGCTCTCAGCTAACAAGGTTGCAAAGATTAGGGTGGACTCGATAGGGAGCGCTTTTTATTTAGAGTCAATTTTTATATATGCATGCTAATTTAATTTTTTATAAATTTTATGCTCGTGAATTTACATAATGATCCGGCTTGATTCAACGCTGCTTTGTTTTCATATGGATCTCGCAAATATTTGTAAAGGTGGATTAACATGATTATTAATAAATTAATCACGACCTAAAATACTTGGAATTTATTATGCTCATTTAAGAAGAAGCTAATTTTTAATTATTAAATAATTAGTCTGCATCCACTCCTGGGCTTTAAAAAAAAAGATTACGTTACACACAAGGGAAGCTTGTCGAGCTAGCTAAGCACAAACTAAGCAGTTTCTAAACTTTACGAATATTGTAAAGAAGTACTCAAACCCATGTAAATAGGTACGTATTTATGATATGCTTAATTTCGACGAAATATGGGAAAATAATTAGTGAAATAATTGCATTTTTTAACTTAACAAATAGGCAATTACTTCAGTACCCTTGAGTACCTTTAGGAGTTAGAGAGAGTTTGTCTTCTAGATTACTATTGGACCGCCCTTTACTGCCCGAGCCGTGTAACAAAATCCGATATCATGGGTCGCCAGACTATAATTCACTGCTTTGAAGAAATGCATATATGTGTGGAGATGACTCTTTGAGGATTGTGAGTCAGTTTTGTTATAAATTATAGTTAAACAACATTCCTATTTTTTTAAAATGGATTGACTAGTTTAATTGCGTTTTGATAAATAAATGCTCACAATACTGTACTAGATTTCTTTCCATGTATTGGGCACTTGTTTGTTCTCCAATAATTCGGAGCATGAAAATTTTTACCAAAACAAACATATTTCAACATTTTTAACTTATACACATGCACACCTTACTTTTCGCAAACCCTAATAAGTCTCAATAAAGTAACCCTATCCCTAAATTACAATTTTTTTTTGAAACGAAAATTTGACCTGACGAAGAATAAACAAAGAAGGAACGGAAGAAAAAATAAATAAACAAGAAATGAAAAAAAGCCAGCAAAGAGAGCCAACATGGCCGGTGCCATGGTCACCGGATCTTTGCCTTCAAATAACGACTTTCTATGGCCCTTCCCTTTATCCGTCATCTTCGTCCTCATAATTCACTCATTCATACCCATCTCTTTTCTCCCTCTCTCTCTGAATTACAAATCTCAAAAGGCTTAAAAGTTGGAAAGAGAAACTCACGCACAGAGCAATAATTCGTTTTTTCTTTCCCAGTATCTTCTCCTCTCTCTCTCTCTCTCTCTATCTATCTTTTGCCAGCTCTGCAAACTCGTCCTTCACATAACGCCCATTTCTCATCTTTCTCAACCCCATCATCACTATCACAGAGACGCCGATCACAGGTACGTCTGTTCCCCCCGACCATCGCTCCCACAATTCTCATAGCCTGATCAGCCTTTTCAATCCTAAGATTAATGCAACTTGCAGATCTATTTCTTTCCAGAATTGTAACTCGATCCATTCACTTGATCGTTGTTGCCGTTAGAAATGTGTTATTGATCTGGGTCCATGTCACATCCTGACAATTGTTATGTCTATTTGTTTTTTTACACGTTTATCTGTCTATTCGTATTCATTTTGAGCTTTGATGTGATAGATATGTAGGATCTTCGATTGTTTGTCATTGTCTACTTGGTTGATCATGTGTCTAGCTTGTTTTTTGTCTGTCAGCTGTGTGATCTTTCGCTTATTCTCGAGAGAAATTTGTTTTGAAGCTGGAAATGTATTCGACGACAGTTCCTAGCTATTCTTTTCGTGAAAGAGGTGATTGAACATGAAATTGAATACCAAGGAGAAGTAAAAAAAAAAAAGAGGAGCTCAAGATATTTAGCTCTGTCTCGAAGTCAATGAAGTGGTTAATTTGTATGGGTTTTTTATGTCTTGAAGTACTCCGTTAGACACATTCCGCATTGGTCTTGGATAACAGTATTGCTAGTAAAATCTGACTGCGCATTAGAAAGTCAGATGTAGCCACGTAAAGCCAGTGCTTATGATTGTTTTGTGGAGCTCAAAATTATATGGAGATTTTTTGTTTGTCTTGATTTTGGGTGTATTGGACAAACTTGGAAGACGTTGACTGATTTTCAAAATTGATGTTGATGAGCTCGTTATAGACATGATAATTTCGAGCAAGAATGGTTTGAGGGTTACTCTGCTGTCTTCAGCGATAGCCCTCTGTAAGCAACTCTGGGACATAGCTTGGACGGGTCTTGTCTATCAGATATTGGGAGTATGGGTGTTTGGGTTAAATAATGGTTTGGTTGCGGGGTATATGTGGTCACCAAAGGATAGCCACATGAAGTTTCTAAGGATGTGCACTTTTAGAAGTGTCATCATTTTGGATACTGGATAAGAATGGTCATCTTTGACTCTCCAATATTTGTGTCTTTTTCAATTCTGTGCTTTGGTAAGTTTTGCATGCAGGAGATATCGTGAAGAACCACACACAAAATAATGTCATTGTTCATGGAAAGTACTTTTATGGGAGTGGTTCACAAATTGGGGGTGACATTTATGTGTCAAAGCATGAAGTTTCAACAAGGAGATCGAATTATGGAAAACTGCTATTCTGGAAGATTTACATGTCTCTGAAAATTGAACTGGGAGTGTGGAGAATGATTCTTGCTTGTATTTGGTGGAGCTTATAGAGGGAGAAGAACAACAGATGCTTTGAAGATACAGATCAGTCTATGGATAGTTTAAGGGGTTTTATGTTGCAGTTTCCTTTTCTTAGGGCCAATGCGGTGTTGGGTTCTCCCTTTTTGGGTTTTCAGGATTTTATTAATTTGTTAGCTTGTTTGTGTTAGGTGTTATCAGTATAGTTATTTTGTACTGTTGACATCGTTTCTTTTGTTTCCTCTTTTAATAAAACTTAACTTGCTTATCAAAAAGAAAATTGAACTGGGGATCAACAAAGTCTGAACTCTTTGGAAGGCCCATGATTATATCTGGACTTGAATCATAAAGAATTCAAGATGTGACTAGGATGCCTAAACATGTTGCTTTTGTTGTCATCAGAGGTTCTTTGTAATAATCACAGGCTCCAATTGGTAAAGAAACAGGCAGTGAAGTGGTGGCGTAACATTACCAAAAGAAGAAAAGAAAAAGGGTTATCACAGTGGAGTATGGAAGCTAGGGAATTATAGAACACTACGACCATTTCCCAAAGGATAATTTCATGGGATTGCCACTCCCAAATGTCCACATGCTAACATGAAGAAAGAAGGAAGAAGAAGAAGAAGAAGAAGAAGAAGAAGAGGGAAAAAACCAAGAGAGAGAAAGCAAATTCTTTTACACGTTTAATGTACCGATATATATATATACACTTTTACATTCCTGTACATGGTAACCCCTGGCTGTTAGAGATCTATATATATATATATACTCTTATTTTTTCAAATATGGCCTAGATGGCCTTTTACGTGAAGGCAGCCTCGAAATTTTTGGAAGCTTGTCCCTTGCCTGATGTATTAGATTTTGGCCTGTGTTGGAAAAACCATCGATCCACTGCGGCTTATGAGTTTGGCAACTGAAAGAATACATGAGGTAGCATGGAAACTGGATTTAATATATCAATCTGCTGCAAATGCTAGACTCTGACACTAAAGGGTTGAGTTGCTTGAGTTCCGATCAAAAATAGTGAACACATGCCAGCATTAGACGGACTAGAATAGATGTTCGCTATATCACCAAATGGGTTTGTTGTGGAAGTTTTGTACATGAAAAATCAGTAAGTTCTTAGTTCGGATTTATTGGGATGTTGGCTGAAATCAGATGTGATAAAGAGCGGCAATTCAAACATATAGACCATTAGGAGAAGATATTCCCTTTCAACAATAGTGATTGTCCTAGAGATAAGATGTACCTGTAAGGATCTTCGTGAAGCCTTTCTGAGTATCTATAACGATCCATGTTTAGTGAAGATTAATGACATTGAAAACTCATGTAGCTTTTCTTTGGGTAGTTCCTTTATCTGTAGACGATGTGAAGCTATGCACTTGCAAAATAGACTTTCTGCTGGGATGCTATCACTTTTATGACCTCCACGGTTATGGGGCCAACAAGCAAATTAATATTCATCACCTGCTTATGTTTAGGTCTTTGGATTTTTCTTTCAAAGACGTTTTTTTTGTTTGTGTCATCTGCTTTAATGCATTACGATCAGGTAGAGCAGTTGACATGCTTAAGTAAGGTTATAGGTTATGTTGTTAGCTATAGCTACAGCATATATATTAGGCCCTAATCTTTTGATGTTCAATCTAACATCTTTTTAATCTACCCATTTCTTCTCTTGCAGTCGACTCTCCTTAAAACTCTTGACACCAGAACATAGGAGTTCGAAGATTTTTTTTTGGGCTTTTACTGAAACAGTAAGAAAGATTTCAGGCCATGTCTAGCTCTGCAAAATTGGATCCTGCATTTCAGGGAGCGGGTCAGAGAGTGTATCCTTACTATGATATTGGCAGAAGAAATGAAGTTTGGACATTGTCTGTTTATTTATTTCTTTTTTTATTGTTCTGGATACGAGAGAGGAGGATATTGTAGAGGTTCATTTCAGCTACAGTTGCATATATGTTTGCATTTTCCTGGTTATTTTTCTTATTGTTGAACACTCTGCTTTTCCACTTCTAGATGTTAAACTTAACATCTTATAGAGGGACCGAAATTTGGCGAATTGAGAACTTTCAGCCCGTTCCATTGCCAAAGTCTGAATATGGAAAGTTCTACATGGGGGATTGCTACATCATCTTGCAGGTGCAGACTGCATTCAGTGCTCTTCTCTCTCTCTCTCTCTCTCTCTCTCTCTCTCTCTATCTCTCTCTCACTTTAACTTTTATATCTTCGCATTTAATTTGCATCTCACCGGACGCTTGAAATTAAACTTCGAAGCATGGGTGCTCTGTGGTTTTTTGTTTATTGAAGAAGTACAGATTGAACTGTCTGTGCTGAATCATTATTACTGATTAATTATGTTATTCTCCTAAGTTACTCTGACTGGACATAAAGAAAAAGTGGCTTCTATTTTGGGTGTTTGAATGAAGGTAATATAGAAAGCTTTGATTAGATGTATTCTGATAAGAATTCCATAAATGAACATTCCCAAGTTACTTGAATGCTAGATTCTTCTTTGTTCGATCTTTTGTCTGTTTGTTCCAACAAAGGGGGGCCTGGGTTCAACGCGCGTAATTATTGATAACAATGACAAAAAGAAGTGTTATATTCTACTGGAATGCATATTATGGTCTTTGCCTTTCATATTTGTTCTCTTGTCCTGTCATCATTTTCGCAGACAACACAGGGCAAAGGAGGTGCTTATCTCTTTGATATACACTTCTGGATTGGGAAGGATTCTAGTCAGGTGTGTCGTATCCTCTTTTTCCTCAGTCAGAGTTTAAATTTTCCTCTGATATTTTGTTTACATATAGAGGTAAGAGTGAAGCTAAAAATGTGCCTCATAACTTCTTGCAGGATGAGGCCGGAACCGCAGCTATAAAAACTGTTGAACTTGATGCGGTTCTTGGAGGACGTGCGGTGCAGCACAGGGAATTACAAGGCCACGAATCTGACAAATTCTTATCATACTTTAAGCCTTGTATAATGCCGTTGGAGGGTGGTGTCGCATCAGGATTTAAAAAGCCTGAGGAAGAAGAATTTGAAACAAGGTTGTATATCTGTAGAGGAAAACGAGTTGTCAGATTGAAACAGGCAGGGCCAATTAACTTTTGCAATTGTTGAATTCTTTTACATGTGGGTTTGGATAGGTCGAGGACTTATCATTCGCCATTTTTTTTGTGCAGGTCCCTTTTGCTCGGTCATCGCTGAACCATGATGATGTATTTATCCTGGACAGTCAGAATAAGATTTATCAGTTCAATGGTGCAAATTCGAATATCCAGGAAAGGGCTAAGGCCTTGGAAGTAATTCAGTTTTTGAAGGAAAAGTATCATGAGGGGACATGCGATGTTGCAATTGTTGGTAAGAGCACATGTATATGCGATAGTTCTGATGCTTTAATTATGTCTACCACCCTCAAAAAGCCTACATTAACACTTCTTTCTCTTGTTCTTGTCTATTTCTATTCATAGCTCCTCTTCTTTTGATTGCTTTATTGTAATTGATGGAGTTCCCCATGCCAGATGATGGGAAGTTGGATACTGAGTCAGACTCTGGGGAGTTCTGGGTCCTCTTTGGTGGCTTTGCTCCAATTGGCAAGAAGGTCACTTGCGAAGATGACATTATTCCCGAGGCAACTGCTGCCAAACTTTATAGGTACTGGCCTCTTCTATTTTGTATTTGTGTATAAAAGTGAGTCTTTCTTTGGTGAACTTTTCGCCTTTTATTTTTCTCTTTTGTTTTCCACTTGTGGTTGAAAAACATTGTTTTTTCAAGTAGTGGTAGCAGCATCTTGTAATGGGAAGCAGAGATTAATGTCTAAATTCTTTCACTTCACTTGATGACCTGTTGCTGTGGGCCTTATGTACATGTGGTCATGCCGTCCCGTCCCCCCAACAACAAAAAACAAAAAAGAAGAATATTTGTAACTCTTTTTTTTTTTGTTCAATTTTCCCCTTTGGGAGAGGAGGCACTTGGAAAGTGTTGTTTCAAATTCATGGGGTATCTTCTTTGTTCCATAATTTAGTTGCTAGGGGAACCTTAATAACCAAGGTGGTTTCCCTTGCTTGGGCAGTTAGTAGGAGCAAAGTCCAAGAGGTAGAGTTTCTGGTCAGTGGCTTTAGTCTGTATCTCTTTGTGCATCTCTGTGTGTTCACATCAACATGTTTTCTACCTTCTCAATCTTCATTGGGTCATGCTGGAGCGGGTTGGGATGTTTTGATCTGTTGGGGGAGAAAGCTTAAGGATCCTTTCGCTAAGACTATTTGGAGGATGATTCCTCCGTGTATATGGTGGAGCCTTTGGAAGGAGAGGAATAAACGGTGTTTTGAGGGTTCTTCGTTGTCCATTGTCCGTATGCAGGGGGATTTCTTGTTTACTTTGTTTCTTTGGGCAAATGCGTTGTTGAAGGGCCCTTTTCTTGATTTTCAGGATTTCATTAGCTTTTTTGTTTGTATGTTGTAATTTGTCATTACAATCTTTGTACTGATGATTCTCTTTTTCGTTAATAAAATTACTTACTTATCAAAAAAAAAAAATGCATGAAAAGCAAATGAAGATGAATGTACTGTGTGGAGTTATGATGTCATTCTGCAGCATTAAAATCTACCCTAAATTTACCTAATTCTATCCTGCCCATCAAATAGCACCTTCAGATATCTCCTCAAATTACTGTAATTTTCAGTGAAATCGTGAAGCAAGTTACAGTGAAAATTATCCAGTTGTGCTGTATGAAGATGAAGAGTTTCATGCTACTAATACAGGCAATTGCCATGGAACAGATGATATGGTTTTGTTTGGAATTGTTTGTTCCTGCTTTCTAGAAGGTTTATTGAAATCTTAGGTCTTAAGTGTGGATAGCTTGTACAGTGGTTGCTTTCAGTTTATTGCCTTGCTGATTATGGGGAGAGGTTTTAGGGTGTCCTTTTGAGGGTTTTCCGGATTTTTTAAGTTTTTTAGCTTGTAGGCTCTAGATGTTGTCAGTATAATCTCTTGTACTGTCAATTCTCTTTTTCTTTAATAAAGTTACTTATATATATAAAATTATGGGGAGAGGTTGCTCTGTGTGTGTGTGTGTGTGTGTGTGTATTCTCCACCTCCTCCTTATGCTTCCTTTGGACTCTATGAGATTTTCCTGTGATTATTTCAGTGTGTTATTTTTTGTTGATCTTTGGCATTTATGAATTACCAGGATCAGAGTCAATGAGACCATGTATATGTACAATATCGTCTTAAGTTATTAGGGTCATGCATCTAATGAAGAGGCTTGTAGTGTTATAAACTGAGAACATATTGCATTATCCTTTGTTTATGTTTTTTGAGATTTTGTTATACCTTTACATTGAGTTTCTTGCTTTTCTTTTGTGACGTCACAGAATGAGTGTCCACTTTCAGAAATCAAAGCATTTATACCTACATCTTAACATACGGCGCCCTACAAACTAATAGAAGTGGAAACAAGACACCCACACTAGGATGGAGGGAGGATGATTTTGAGAGGAGTATGTTTGTCTGCATACACCTCTCAAAATCCATTAATTAGCATGAAAGTATTTCATGATGTCTATACTTATCAACCTAATGTTACCTTTGTTTTGCTGGTTTCCACAGCATTACTGATGGACAGATTAAGAGAGTTGAAGGTGAACTATCCAAATCCCTGTTGGAAAATAACAAATGCTATCTGCTGGACTGTGGTGCTGAGATATTTGTCTGGGTTGGTCGGGTAACACAAGTGGAGGAGAGAAAAGCTGCCATCCAAGTGGCTGAGGTAGTGGTGTAGGATCTATTTCTTCATGTCTTAGTGAAAATAGGGATTCTTAGCTTCAATTTCATCTTCAGGAATTTGTCTCTAGTCAAAATAGGCCAAAAGCTACACGTATTACCCGGCTTATTCAAGGTTATGAGACACATTCATTTAAGTCGAACTTCGACACTTGGCCCTCTGGATCTACAACTCCTGCCAATGAGGAAGGAAGAGGCAAAGTAGCAGGTAGCTGTCATTTCCTCATGCGTACATTAACAGGAATATTTCTAGGTAATCTTATTGAGTATTTTATTGTTTGCACTTCTAGCTTTGTTGAAGCAACAAGGAGTTGGTGTCAAGGGCATGACAAAAAGTGCTCCCGTAAATGAGGAAGTCCCACCTTTGCTTGAGGGAGGCGGAAAGATGGAGGTCTAGTTGATACCTTTCTATTATTGCTTTATGCAATGACTGGATTACATAGGCTGCCTAAAATTGAGTTTCTTTTCAAATATTAACTATTGCTTTTTCCCCAGGTATGGCGCATCAATGGAAGCGCCAAAACTCCATTGCCCGTTCAAGATATTGGTAAATTTTACAGTGGAGATTGCTACATTGTCTTGTACACATACCACTCCGGTGAAAGGAAAGAAGATTACTTTTTATGCTCTTGGTTTGGAAAGGATAGCATTGAGGTAATTTCATTTTTCTTGTTTGGGTTCAAATCTGTCAAAAAATGGCTTCCTAGAGTTGCCTGCATTGCTTGTAATAAGTACCACTTGCAATTTTTATTCAGAATCTGTAAAGAACGGTTCACAGTTTCATGTATTACAAGCAATGAATTTCTTGTAATACGTGCCACTTGCAATTTCTTTTACTTTTACCCAATGGGTCTTAAATTCTAGACTTCACCCTCCATTCTATTCTTACATGGGCAGAAAGTGCACTTTAAGCTAGGACCTAGGCCAATTCATGCACTGTTTTGTTAGACTGGGAAACATTGGCAGTTGCTTTTCTTATCTAAGTTTGGATTTACGTATTCATTGTACGATCTCGCTGTTTCAGTATCCACTCCCATGAAAAATTTACTCATTGCTGTCTGAACTTTTGTTTGAATCATTAGTCTTCACTGCTCTGAAGCTACTCAATCATTTCAACCATTGTAATCATTGTTATGGTAAATTTTGTTTGTTCTTGACTCAGAAACTGTTATGTCAACCATGTAAGGATGGCTACATGGTTTTTCCTTTTTGCTCCCCCTTTCAAATCCACTTTCTAGAACATATAATCTGTTCATCAATTTCTCAGCCTTCTATGGTTACTTCACCTTTCCACTTGCTTCTGGTCTTTACCCGTATCTGCCACCTGGAATCTGTCCTTATTCTGCAGTCAGTGACCCACCTTTTTTTTGGGTGATTCAGTGACCCATCTGATGAAAAAAGCATCCTAACCTCTTCCTCTTCCGTGCTTGTGAATAGCAAAATGCTTGGACCAATTAGTTAAAGACATTTCTTTTGGATTTAATTTATTTTAATGAAGAGTTGCAGCTTCTTGTGTTATTTATTCTTGTTTGATTTAACTGTTGTTATTTTTCAGGTTTGATAATTTGTGAGTAATTTAGTAAGATCGAAGATCACATACTGCGACACAGTCTTGTGATGTGTCTCCTTTTAATAAGCCCTATAAAACTTCAAAATTTGCTTATTGCTTGTGAAAAGCGAAAATATGCACATAATTCACTGTATGGGTCAGATTTGTATCACTTTTTAGTGTTATGTCATAAAAATTCTTCTTTAAGATGAATCATGTTAGTTGGTACGATGATGTTGTGTCAGGATATACTTTTCCAGATCTTTTCTGAATACCTGTGGATAAAGATCTTCGATTGCCTTCCATTTGGGAGTATCAGGAGGAGCATGTCATTGGAAAATTAGATCTGTGAGACCTTTTGCAAGATTTGCAACTAGAGTCTGTTGATTGGCTTTTGATATTTGAAATTTGTATGAGGTGCTTAGAGAGCTTGCAGCTGTGAGATCCCCATGGAAATCATGTGCCAAGGTCCTGCTACAAGATGCTTTTCAGGGATGGGTAGCTGCCTCGGGCATGATTTTTACTGTGCCTAACGTTAGAAGAAATGGTTGAATCATGGTGACGGATTTTATGTTTAAGAATTTTGGTGAGACAGTGGACCTTCGTCTTCACTTTTTGTTGAGAAGAAATTCATGGTCTATATAGCCTTTGTCTCCATCATGAGTGCATTGAATGGGGCTCAGACTGTCGAGGAAATAGTGCGTTGGATAGAGAAATTCTTCATTGAGAAAAGGGTTTCTTTGGAGGAAAAATGCTCATGCTATTATGTGGACAGTATGGATGAGGACTAACTGCACTTTCAGTGGCATAGAGCTAAATGGGAACTCACTTTAAAAAAAAAAATTCCATGCTCTTTGTATGATTGGAGGATTGTATTGTGCGAATTAGTCTGTTTTTCTTTCCTGGATTTGTTTGCCCTTTCGAATCTCTACTTGCAATATCTTCAGAAGACGTAATAGCTATACTGAGTGTATCTTTTCTTCTCTTACTTTATTTGTGATTTTAAAAAAGGTTTAATCACGTATTTCAATAGTATTGCACAATTTTCTGATCTCCCCACTCTTGAAATCAGTTTAACTCAACTTGGAACTTGAATCTATTACGTTTTCAAATGCTTGCATGACAGAAAAGATAGCTAATTTTACATTGATTTTTTTGAATCCTTTGCAATATAGGAGGACCAAAAGATGGCTACTCGTTTGGCTAATACCATGTTCAACTCGTTAAAGGGGAGACCAGTTCAGGTAGCATATATTTTTTATTCAAAATGGTTAATGTCACCCAAGACTGGCATATAACTTGTGCTCATTTTCAGGGTCGCATATTCCACGGTAAAGAGTCACCACAATTTGTTGCACTTTTTCAGCCTATGGTGATCCTCAAGGTACTGTGCTTAAGCTTACATGAAATTTCACCATTTATATCCAGATTTAGTTGTAGTCACTGTGGTAAGATTGTTTCCTCAACAAGCGAGCTAATAGCTAACAGTTGTAATTGTTTGGTTTCACCTTTAGGGAGGTTTGAGCTCTGGTTATAAAAAATTTATAGCCGAGAAAGGTTTGACGGATGAAACTTACATGGCGGATTCTGTTGCACTCATTCGGATATCTGGAACTTCTGTTCATAACAATACAGCTGTGCAAGTTGATGCAGTATGTGCTCATTGGGTTTCTTCTTTGTTATCCTTTAGCCTTATTTGTATGGTTATTTAAATGTTCTACCTTTGGACAAATCTTGAATATGCCAGCATCTCTGATGTTGATTTGCCTGCTAGTGATGTAGAAACCGTAGTTCTGGCTATTTTTGTTGCTGTGTCAGTCTGTTTGTTGAAAATTTGGTTAGCCGTGTTAATATGGAAGTTTTTTCTTTTATTAACAGTACATTAGACCATCTAGAATTTCCATATTTTTCCTTTTTTAATTGGTCTCCTAGGGACTTGATCAATAAAGCATCAACCCAGATCAAATGGTTGTTGTTCATCATATCTAAGCGTGCCCCAACTATTTTGGGGTTCTTGAACACCTCCCCTCACAAGCTCAGCGGAAACAATACTAATGCACATTAGGTCCAATAGCCGAATTGGAAACTGAAATAAAGACAAATCGGCCTCACATGTAGAGTCCAAGAACCAAAAAGGGCAGGTGGGGGGTTAATACCAAGGTAGTTCATGCAACCCAAAATTGTAAGCTAGTAGGTGGAGAGGCCCAACAACTTCCAACATCCATAACCAAGCACAAACACACCAATGTGGATTGCTCACAATTATGGTATAATTTGTTATTTTTTAGCTTTTAATTATAACTTTCAGTGTTGAACGGACTAGATAAATCTTTGACACGTTAGGAGGCTAACAAAAAAAAGCTAATTGTTCACTAAGTCCCGTTTTCCTCTCTTCTTTTGGAAATGCAAACCATTCTTATTGCATCATTTTGCTAGACGTTGGTAATTATTCGAATCATCTAGTTGTTATTCTAACAGGAGTATATGGATCCATACTATTCTTCTTTAGGTTGCAACATCATTGAACTCGACAGAGTGTTTTCTCCTGCAATCTGGCTCTTCAATTTTCACCTGGCATGGAAATCAATGTACCTTTGAGCAGCAGCAGCTAGCTGCAAAAGTTGCAGAGTTTTTGAAGGTATACTTCTTTCTCAAGATTGCTCTCTTTGGGTTTAACATGTTGTGGCTTTGAGATGTAGAAGCATCATTTCAAAGCATGAGGAAGGTGGCTCACCCTGTTTGTCAGTTGAACATATCTCTAGGAAGCACACTTTACTTTTTGACTAAATTTTTGCAAGAAAAGAAAATAAGATTGTGACATGAAGACTCTTCTTTTTAAGCCTTCCGACGATTTTATGTTTGGCTTTAACTTTCTTTTCCTCGTCAAAAAAATTAGCCAGGGTAATATTATTATATTTTTTAATACATTCTCTTAACAACCAACCAGAGCACTTGGTGGGTTGGGAATGTGGAGTGCTGAAATGAGTCTAGAATATTTCAGATAAATTTATGGAAACATGTCTAGATATGTACACCAGTCAGTGTACCATTTATTGGTATTTTGCTTCCTTGGTCAAAAACATTGATGGTGGGAACCCAAAATACCAGGTGGAAGTGTACTTGGAATTTATCCAATGCATGCTTAACATAGTTTCTGGCCATCTTATGCTGAGTTTCCCTCAAGTATTGTTATTAATCAAGTAAAGAATGACTTGTTTTATTCAGCCTGGAGTTTCTCTGAAACATGCCAAAGAAGGAACAGAGAGCTCATCATTCTGGTTTGCACTTGGAGGGAAACAAAGTTACACCGGCAAAAGAGTGGCTCCAGAGATTGTCAGAGATCCGCACTTGTTTGCATTCTCCTTCAACAAAGGTATCAGCTCAGTTGATGGTTCCAAATGAAGTTTTTCCAAGAATTGAAATATGACAATTTTCAGTTGCTCATAGTGCTAATTCTCTATTCTAACTCTCATTATTCTTGATCGTGTTCGTTGTCATCTGGATCTGCCCAGAAAAGTTTCAGGTGACTAGACATCCTTATATCTTGTCTCAGGTTTTTCAGTAAACTCTATATTCATTTCCTCTCTAACTATCATTGGACAGGTGGAAGAAGTTTACAACTTCTCTCAAGATGATCTGTTGACGGAGGATATCTTGATACTCGACACACATGCTGAAGTGTTTATTTGGGTTGGTCAGTCTGTAGATTCCAAAGAAAAGCAAAATGCTTTTGAAATTGCCCAGGTACTGCTGAACTTATTTATACTTTTGCCATATTTTCTGAGTCATCATGTTCTTATGCAATTCCTTTTTCATATTCTATTGGCTTCCAGAAATACATAGAGATGGCTGCATCACTCGAAGGGTTGTCTCCAAATGTACCACTATATAAAGTCAGCGAAGGAAATGAACCATGCTTCTTCACAACATACTTTTCATGGGATTATGCAAAAGCTATTGTATGTGTGGAGGACATATCTGTCTTTAATCATGGAATATCTTCTTTGTTAACTTTCTTATACAAATTTTTTTCTTTGTCTATGATCAAGGCTGATATTGTTTTGGTAAAATCCACATGAAGTTGAAATAGGACCCAATATATGACCATATGGATGAAATGACTTGAAATATCTCGATCAAGGATTAAATAATTGGAACCGCAGTTTTCTAATTGTAGGACTTGTTGCCTTGCTCACTATTATTTGATTCACTTTGTACCCCTTCCAATCAAGTTATGGGAGACTCTTAGTAACAAGCAAACAATAGTTGCAGCAAGTGTACAAGTGCAGGAAGTGAGTGGAACTTGGAGAATCAGGAAGCATAAAATGATGTGACAGGCAGCAGATTTGAAGCGTTCATACTGGTGTATGTAACATAGTAACTTGAAAAGAATCTAGATGTTAAATATGAAAGCGTACAATTTGTTTGATGGAAATGATTAATCAACTACTCTAATCATCAGTTAGCTTGAAAATTCTTGGAAGTGCAAGCTCAAATGCCAGACCTGTTTAGGTGTGACTTTGAAGTTTCATGAGAACTAACACTAGAGAGTTTGTGATGGAAAAAAAAGGAGAGAAAAAACAACTAAACACCCCCCCCCCAACAAACCCAAAAAAACAATGAAAGAAAGGATAGAAATGATAGAAGGCTGGTATTCTTTTTGCAGCAAATTTAAGATTGCTGTGACATGTAAAAGACTTTGCTTTTTCTTTTTGTTGCTTAGAAGATCATCAATTGATTACAGAAAGTCCTCTTATCAGATGTGGACTGTTTGATTATTTTTAACATTTGTCCTTGGCAAATATTTTCATGGAATGCAGGCTCAAGGAAACTCATTCCAAAAGAAGGTGGCGCTCTTTTTTGGCATTGGCCATGCTGTAGAGGTAGCCTTGAACTTAACCTTCTCTAACTGGTGTCTTTAGAATTCTGTTGCGAGAGCAAATTGATGTCTACTTTATACGAGGGCTATGTGATGAAGTTCAAGCTGACTGCCTATAAATTGAAATTTGAAGTTAAAATATCTGGTTCTCCGGTTTCTTTTTATCTCTGTCTTAATGCTTACGTTTTAGGCAAACATTTAAAGCTAACTTCAATGATTTCAAAGCTGTTGTTTTTACAACTATTACTTTTCTATAATTTTTTTGTTTGGAGCGGGGGGGGGGGGGGATGGGGGATATACAAAAACAGGTTGTATTTGGTTCATAAGAATTGCATCTGGACTTGGAGCATTCCAAGGTTGAGCTGGTTATGTCCCAGAAACACGATTTTTTTCAATAGAAACAAGCATGGTTTTTTATCTGCGGGGACAGCCTCTTTAGGAACCTTTTTAACCCTGCATTTACAACAAATCAACAAATACATTTTACAAAAGTATTTAATGTCATACACAAGTTACTATTACTTCTTCAAATGTTGCCACAAGGCTGCATTACTACTTGAAAGTTCCTTCATCTTAAGACAGAGTTTGAAGTATAGAGCCTTATGTGAAAGCAATTGCAAACTAGTTATGTTATGTTTAATCATGAGCTTTGCTTTTGTACTTGTAATCTAATCCATGCTTGCCACTCGATCTTTCTTAGCAGTACCATTAGTATGCGTATTAGTATTGTTGCTTCTGTTATTGTTACTTCAGTGGCTCTTGTCATCACATTTTTTTTGGTTGTTGTTGTTCCTTAATCAATAGCTTATTTCAAGAAAATATGAGTTGTCTTTATTAAGCTTAATGCCTCCTGTAAATCTTCTTGCTGCTGAGATGCTAAATGAAATCTGTGTCTATGTTTCTGCATGTGTCTATTTGGGCATTCCATAGTACATGTTCTTTACCAACAAAGTGATGGTGTGATATTTTGTGTACATCTGGGTCAGGATAAATACAGCGGGAATCAAGGAGGACCAACTCAAAGAGCTTCAGCTCTAGCTGCATTATCTTCTGCATTCAATCCATCATCTGGGGAATCGGCCAATGCGGTAAACAAACTGCTAATGTCTCTATTATCTTACTAAAATTGGTTTGACCTTTTCTCTTAGCTGTATACTAGAACTTTGTCTTCATTAGTGTTGTCCGAGGAGGCACAACCTATTTGTTTTACATATATGATACTAGGCAGATAAAGGGCTGTTCTGGAAGAAGTCATTGTTGAATAACATGACCAGCCTAGCTTAGAGGCAGTGAATTTGAGCGCGAGTTGGGCTTCGATAGGCTTGGTAATTCAACCCTTGCTAGGTTATCTCTTATGATTTGAAATGGGCTCGCATGTGGACTCAGTAGTCCCACTTATGGAAATTCCCAAATACTGCCAAAAGGGGCGTCTTTGAACGGGCTGGTCTCAAATGGAAGTTACATGCCTTGCAGAGATGGTAATTGGCACTGCAGGGGCAAACATCAACAAAAAAAAGGGTACTGCATGGAAGAAACGAGAATATCATAATGCCTGGTAAATGACAAAATCCCACTGCCTGGTCAGTGGTGCTTTATCTGCTGGTAAACTTAGGTCCTAGTAGCGTCGTCTACTATGTCCGGCCACCACTCTCACTGCCTTGCATGGAGCATATAGTGGCTTCTACCAATCCTTTTTAGGATCCCGCCGGCTTTTTACGCCTGGTCAGTGTATTTCGGTTCCGTTTTGGAACATGATCTAGAAAAAAAGACAGGAAATCCCCAAATTTGTTGCTCAAAATTTTTAGGGGGCCCCACCTAGATTCATCACTGGTTGGCTGTGTAATATCACAATGCCTCTTGCTACGGAATGAGTATGTCTGAAGAAGAACGTTGATAATAATCTTGGGAACTAATTATGTATGTGCAATTTGGCCAGGATTATTCTTGCTCTTCAAGATTGTAGTTGTAAGATTTTAAAAGTTCTCAGGGTGCGACAAAAAGAAAAGTGTAGCATATGATGCCTAAAAACCGAGGGGGACAGGATCTCGCATACAGAGGAGGTGAGGTGAGGGCAGCAATCCTAGTCGTGGTGAGGTCAGCAATTGGCCAAACAGAGGAATGCAATATATACTCACTAATTGTACAAAAGTGAGATATTTCACCCGGATCATGCAGTATGAAAAGTTTCAGACTTATTCTTAAGATAACGCATTTTCCTTTGAAAAATATTATATAAAAAAATGGAGATGCACATTTGACTTGTATTATCATAGTTAGTACTTATTTCAATGCATCAACAATTTATGTGGATGATATGGAATGGTGTACTAGTGAAGAAACATTGGGCAAGCTTTTTGGTAATTGGACAAGTCATGCCTTCTTTTGCTCTAACTCTGAGAAGGGTTTTTGGACACCGCTGGTACAATGTGGTTTTGTTGCCTTCATCGGATGGAAGGATTCAATCTGCACCAGGGGTTGTACCTGAAGAGCTCGCTCATGATTTTGGTGCAAGAATAGCTGTTATAGCATTTATCTATCTTTCATGCCTCGCATAGTTTTCATGCCAAGTAGTATCAAGTTTATAGCCGTTGGTGATGTTCATGGAGACATGTCAGCATGTCTTTGAGACATTGTTATACTGAATCAACTCCAGCTGTGTACAATGTGATCTTGTTGGTTTTGGTTTCCAACAACAACTTACAGTAGCACACAAGCTGCACTCCAAGCTTTACAAGTGGGCCGTTGTTCTGGTGCAACTATAGTCTTCCGTGTGGTGTCACTATTATAACTTGTGTACTTCTGCGTTCCTTTCGTTATAAAATTCAGTACCAGGTTTATACCAGATGGTTATGACCATGTCAACATGTCTATGCGTCTTTGAGATGTTCTTATGCTAAGTTAACTTCGGCACTATTGCAGGCTCTGGAGAAATCCAATGGGACAAGTCAAGGAGGACCTAGGCAAAGGGCTGAAGCACTAGCTGCCTTAAACTCTGCATTTAATTCATCCTCTGGTGCGAAAATTTCTGCTCCTAGGCCATCTGCCGCAGGTCAAGGATCTCAAAGAGCAGCAGCAGTTGCTGCTCTTTCATCAGTTCTTACAGCTGAAAAAAAGCCATCCCCTGATGGTTCTCCTACCCCATCCAGCAGCAATCTATCAGAAACTAACCCCCTTGGTATGTAAATGTTATCACGTGATGATATTTGTGAAATAAGTGTTGTTGACTACATTACACATATGATTTGTTCACATCAAGTTACCCAAAGCTGCTATTTTGTAAAGGGACGCCAAATAACCTCCCACCCCCAAAGAAAAAAAGAAAGAAAAAGAAAAAGCAGCCTAATCTTCATCTTCATCTTCATCTTCCTCTTCCTTCCTTCCATCCCCCTACCCCCTTCTCTCGTTCCTTTGATGTTTAGCTAGATTGTCCTTGTTGGAAAATTCAGACACCTGGCCTCTGCTATGGCAGTTGAGGAGTGGGGACCTCTCATGTTAATTTCATCAATTGAAAGATATACATGGTGTATTAAGAAAAATGTAATGACCATCGTTTTCTTTTGGTTTGGAGTGATATCTAATTCTAGGGAAAAGGAAAAATGGTTGTAACCAGCACCTGGCATCTGTGTCTCCTTGACAAGTAAATTAGAGCCTTAATGTTTGTTCACTTGTATCTAAAACTTACGCAAGTTCTCGCCGCAGAAGCAAAGAGTGAAAATGCCCAATCTGAAACAGAGGGTCCTCAAGAAGTTTCAGAAGCGAAGGAGGTGGAGGAAGTTGCACCTGCTTCAGAAAGCAATGAGGAGGATTTGGAGCAGAAGCAAGAGACAGCCCAGGAGGAGAATGATTGTGGAAGTCGTCAAACATTCAGTTATGATCAACTGAAGGCAAAATCTGATAATCCAGTGAAGGGAATTGATTTTAAGAAGAGAGAGGTTAGTTCTATTATGAATGTCTGTTGTTTAGTTCTTACAAAATTTTGTATTAACGTTTTTCTCTTCTTTTTTCGGAACTTCCAGGCTTATCTGTCAGATGAGGAGTTCCAAACTGTGTTTGGGGTGACCAAAGAAGCATTCTATAAATTGCCCAAGTGGAAGCAAGACATGCAGAAGAAGAAAGTTGATTTATTTTAGAGACCAGGCTCATTTAAAGAGCTGATTTTCCACCACCTTTTGCTTCTTTGTTCCTCTGTTGTGTTGATCTTCACTTCCAAGTGGGATATCTGTGGTTTATTGGTAGAAGAACATGCCTGGTTTGCAGTGTCTTAGCATTGAGGTATCTGCGCTTGATGAACAGAGCTGTGATGGCAGCGATATTGATTGTGATGGCATCTGAGAAGTGATTCTTTTATTGTTCTACTTTTAAACTGCTGCAATCCTTTTGTAATTGTTGCGGTTTCTAGTTTTAAAGGCCTGAGGAAGTCAGATTCTTTAATTTGGTCGAAATTTCATTTTGTGGTCATCTGGCTGTTGGCTATGTTTTATTTTTGTGCAAAAAGGGGAGTTGTATATGTAACGCATTTGGACTCAGATTCTAATATAAACAATGGAAATTGGTTTGTTGGTTGCCACTTGTGATTTGTGTATCGGTGCCGAAAATGAAGGAAATCGTATGCTCAATGCTTTAAAGAGGCTATACCCGCAGATGGACGTCCACGTGCCAAACTTTTTAGCAGTTTCTGACTTTCTGTGGTCAGGTGTTGTGTTCATACAACACACTTTTTTTTTGTTCCTTTGGCTTTTCATGCCCTCCACTCCTCCCTCTTTCTAAAATCTGTCCCAACTCCCATCCCAAGCAAAAGAAAGACGTAGAAGAGAGAGAATGGAGGGAATGTATTAGTTGGGACCTCAGAGGTTTTTTAAAAAAACTCCCCCCCCCCAAAAAAAGTAACAAGACAAAGGAGATGATTTGGTTATTTTATATATCTATTCGACTCCTTAAATTGATCCTACCAAAGGGCAACGAGAATAATGTACTGCTAGATTCAGGAAAAAAAAAGAAGTATTAGAAGAATCTGTGAGCTTAGGATAGGAGTTAGCAGTCGAAACAACCACTCTTCAGATGCAAAAGTGGAGACCAATATAAATTAGAAACAAAGATGAAAAAGACCGGTGGAAGATTCGCTCTTCAGAGTGCAAAACAAAGCAACTCAACTTCTTCTAGTCCATGTCTGGCTTCCACTTTGAGCAAGTCAAAGAATGCTTCTTTATTTGATCAACTCATCCCAATAGATGTTTGGCCTGGAGATTCTGCAAACCAATGATAGTGAGAATAATACTACCCACTCTCCATATAGATTGAAATGAAGAAATTCACAGTAGAATCACTTCCACACTGGAGGAATCACGTGGGTTGTGCTATTAACCACTTCCTAATTCCTATACTTTCTCTTGGATTTGCGGCTTGCGCCAGCGCCCCTGGCTCCACCACTGCATTGACTTTTTTCCGGCAACCAATACATCCCTTGTGAAAAACACTGTAAGAAACCACATCAAAAGAGCAAAAGTTTCTCGAGTCTCGATCGAACTCGAAGGTCTTCCTTAATTTTCACTCCTCCCAGAACATGGCTGAAATTGCCTATGGTATTGCAGGAAAGATCTTGGAGAAGCTCGGGCTCCTGGTTTCCCAAGAGCTCTCCTTGGCATGGGATCTCCAGAGCGATCTTAGCAACCTTGAGCGCACTACTTTGACCATTCAATCCGTCCTCCTGGATGCTGAAGAGAAGCGAGCAACCAACACCAAGCTGAGCCACTGGTTAGGGCAGCTCAAAGATATCTTATACGACGCCGAGGATGTGCTGGGTAAAATTGAGTACAAAGCTTTGAGGAAGCAAGTGGTGAGCACATACGGGGGAGCACTGGCACAAAGGTACGGTATTTATTTTCATCCCCTACGGCACTTGCGTCCCGTTTTAAACTAGCTCATAAAATCAAGAACATTAGAGAGAGGTTGGCTGAGGTTGCAGCTGAGAAGGATCAATTTAATCTCACCGAACGACCTGAAGATGGGCATGTCGTTCACATGAGGGACATGACTCACTCCTTTGTTCATCCTTCGACAGTCATCGGTAGGGACGAAGACAAAAAAAAGATCATTGATCTTTTGATGAGAAAAGATGCCAGCCGAAATGTCAATGTAATACCTATAGTTGGATTGGGAGGTTTGGGGAAGACCACGCTTGCCAAGTTGGTGTACAACGACGAAGGTGTAGTTGGTCATTTTCAGTTGAGATCGTGGGTTTGTGTCTCTGAGGATTTTAGTCTTGCAAGATTGATAAAAGAAATCCTTAAATCTACAGGCTTTACAATCGATGAGAATTCGAGCACTTTAGATACCTTGCAAACCAAGTTGAGAGAACGTTTACGGGATAATAGATTTCTACTTGTCCTGGATGATGTTTGGAACGAGGACCCTAATAGATGGATTGAATTGAAAGATTTGTTAATCGGTGGTTCCAACGGAAGTAATATCGTAATCACGACACGTAGCAACGCTGTTGCCTCTGTCGCGGGTACTGTTGCCCCACACAAATTAGAAGGGCTATCCCAAAAGGACTGTTTGTCTTTGTTTGTGAACTTGGCATTTAAGGATGGAGAAGATAAAGGACATCCAAAGCTCGTAGAAATGGGAAACGAAATTGTGAAAAAATGTAACGGAGTTCCATTGGCAGTGAGGACTTTAGGCGGCTTACTTCATTCAAAAGTTGATGAATGCTATTGGAAATTGGTGAGGGATTGCGAGATATGGAAATTATAACAAATGGACGGCGACATCTTACCCGCATTGAGGCTGAGTTATGATCGATTGCCATTTCACTTGAAGCAATGCTTTGCCTATTGTTCTCTCTTTCCAAAGGATCATGAATTCGGTAATTTTGAATTGATTTACTTTTGGATGGCACATGGAATCCTTCAAACAAATACTAATGACAATCAAGAGCGGGAAGAGGTTGGGAAAAGGTATATCAAGGAGTTGGCTTCGATGTCTTTCTTCCAAGATATTGAGGCTTCTGTTTACGTTGAGGCTTATACTTTTAAAATGCATGATCTTGTCCATGATCTTGCACTCTTAGTTGCACATGGGGAGTGTTCAGTTGTAAAGCATCATACCAAAGACGTTTCTCGAACTGTTCGCCATTTGACATTCTCACATGATGTCCAAGAAATTCCCGTGTCCTTACACAAGTTGACTGGTGTGCGGACTGTTATCTTCCCACCCAAAAAACCAATTTACGTTGAAGCATGCATCTCAAGATTTAAGTACTTGCGGGTGCTAAATTTAAGGGAATCATCTCTGGAAGGGTTGCCAAGTTCCATCAGTACTCTGAAGCATTCGAGAATTCTCGACATATCTTGTAATGAAAGGCTCAAGGAACTTCCTAACTCCATTTGCAAGCTGCACAACTTGCAAAGCTTATATCTTAATGGATGTTTAGAGCTTGAACGGTTGCCCAAAGATGTAAGGAACATGGTCAGTCTTAGATATTTGGAAGTAACAACAACAACTAATGGATCCTTATTGGATAACGGGGTATATTGCTTGAATTCTCTCCTATGTTTAGCTATCAGTCTGTGTACAAGACTAGAATTTTTATTTCAAGGGGTGGACGGGTGCCTCACCAACCTTCAGACATTGATTGTTGACAGTTGTGAAAGTTTGACATGCTTGGTGGAAAATGGAGTCTCTTGTGTTGGAAATCGTAGGTTCCAGAGTAATAACAAGGAAGAAGAGAACAGAGAAGAGAAAATACAAGTTGGGGAGAAAACTCTCTGTTATGTTCTGATTTCACTACTCGGTATATTTACAGCGAAAAGAAAATACCCAGGTACAATGTTGGGCTCCGACAGTCCTAACAAAACCAGCAAAAAGGAACTCTGTACAAGGGACCTCTACAACACCCTCTCCCGCACACTCTGTCCTCACATATTGCAGAAGCACTACGTGGCCAGCTTGGCATACGGTACAGCTCAGCAGAAGAGAGAAAAAAGGGAATAAAAATAACTGCGATATTTCAGTGCTTCCTCGTTTAACCTTTATCAAGCTGCAGAGGCAATGATTTCAGCTTCAAATGATCTTCAATATGTTGCTCTTCCATTCCTCCACACGCAGCATAATTCAATACCCCCCCACAAGATGGAGAATAGTAGTTCACTATGCCCATCTTGCACAAGTGACAGTGCAGGAGATAGGCAGGTAATGCCTTCGTAAACACATCTGCAACTTGAGCCTTGGTTGAAACATGACTCGTACAAATGCTGCCCTCTTGGATTTTGTCTCGAATCAGATGACAATCTAATTCAATGTGCTTCGTACGCTCGTGAAAAACAGGGTTAGAAGCAATATGTAGTGCTGCCATGTTATCACAATGGAGAATGGCAGCCTGCGGGTGAGGGACTTGGAGTGCATCAAGGACATAGCGCAACCATGTAAGCTCCGAACTAGTTGTGGCCATGGCTCGATATTCTGCTTCTGCAGAAGATCGAGACACAACTGATTGCTTTTTAGACTTCCACGAGATGAGGGAATCGCCAAGAAAAACACAATATCCAGTGACAGATTTTCTAGTGTCGGGACAAGATCCCCAATCTGAATCACAATAAGCTTTCAGCTGCAAGTCATTTGATGAAGGAAGCAAAATACCTTGACCTGGTGCTCCTTTGATGTATCGTAAGATTTTATGTGCAGCTGCTAAGTGCAGCTCTGTGGGATTGCTCATGAACTGACTCAAGGTTTGAACACTGTAACATATATCAGGTCTCGTGATGGTCAAGTATAAGAGTCGTCCAATCAATCTGCGATAAACACTCGGGTCTGAAAGAGGCTGACCTCCATCTTTGCTTAACTTGAGATTTTGGTCCATTGGGACCTTCACAGGCCTTGATCCCAGCATTCCTGAATCTGTCAAAATATCCAAAGCATATTTTCTTTGGCATATGTGAATTCCCTGAGCAGACCTTGCAACCTCAATTCCTAGAAAATACCGCAAACAACCCAAGTCCTTAATTTTGAACTTGTTATTCAGAAATTGCTTAAGATGTGTAACTGAGTCTACACAGTTGCTTGCCACGATCAGATCATCTACATAGACTAAAAGAGCCAGGAAAGAGCCCCCTTCCTTCTTAATAAAAAGACTATAATCAGCCTTCGATTGAACAAAGCCAAATTCTAACAAAGATGCAGAAAACTTAGCATACCATTGTCTTGAGGCTTGCTTGAGACCATACAAACTCTTCAAAAGTTTACAAACTTGGCGTGGTCCTCCTTTGTCGTAGCCCGGAGGCTTTTTCATATAAATTTCTTCTACTAAATCCCCATGCAAAAAGGCATTGTTTACATCGAATTGATGTAGATGCCATCCTTTGACTGCCGCTATAGATAAAAGGCATCTAACTGTCACCAATTTGGCCACAGGAGAAAAAGTCTCTGTGTAATCAATCCCCTCCTCTTGAGTGTAACCTTTAGCCACCAACCTAGCCTTGAATCTTTCAATGGTTCCATCTGAGTTATATTTAATCTTGTAAACATAACGACAATCTACTGGTTTCTTACCTGGGGGCAGATCAGTCACAATCCAAGTTTGATTGAGCTCTAAGGCCGTTAGTTCAACTTCCATGGCCTTGCACCACTCAGGACTCTTGACAGCCTCTTTGTAGGTTTGAGGTTCGATGTGAGTTGAAATAGAGACAGAGAAAGCTTGAAACATAGGTGAGAATTTATTATAAGACAAACATTTGCTCAAGGGAAAGGGCTTACCCGAATGATTGAGAGAAATCTGGTCCAAGGATTGGGTTGGTGAAGTAAGGCTGGCCTGCTTGCAATGATAGTCTCTAAGGTACAAAGGAGCTCTCTTTGTTCTGACAGGTCTATGAGATGAAAGAGTAGACTCAGGTAGCTCCTCTGAGATTTGTTGAAGAGCTGGAAGCTCAGTATCTATAGGTGCAAGATCTGCAGAATGAAGGGATGTGGATGGTGAATCAGCAAGAGGAAAATCTGCTGGAGGGAAAGTGGGAGTAGACTCTGAGTGCTTAGATGAAGCAGGAAAATCATCTTGCAAATGAGCAGGTCTTGGGACAGCCTCACTAGAAACAGGAAGAAGAGGACTTTGTTGTTGGACTTGGGAAAAATCAAGAGTGTTTGGCACCGGGAAGCTGGAGAAATGGTTTGTTTCTTGGGTGTCCTGGTGTAATGAAGCTGGTGATGAATTTTTGAAGGGGAAGACAGTTTCATGGAAGGTCACATCTCTAGATAAAAAGATTGTCTTGCTTTCGAGGTCTAACAACTTATAACCTTTGACACCAAAAGGATATCCTAAAAATACACACCTTTTTCCTCTAGGATCAAACTTTCTTCTCCCTTGGGATATAGTGGCAGCGAAGCAAAGACAACCAAAGACTCTAAGATGTTTGTAAGAAGGTTTGGTCCCAAAGAGCATCTCATAAGGGGTTTTGTTGTTCAACAAAGGTGTGAGAATTCTATTAATGATATAAGTAGCAGTAAGAATACAGTCCCCCCAATATCTCAAAGAAATGCCAGCTTGGAACCTTAAGGCTCGAGCCACATTCAATAAATGTTGGTGCTTCCTCTCCACAATTCCATTTTGCTGAGGTGTCTCTACACAACTCTTTTGATGCACAATTCCCTTACTATTAAAGAATTCTCTCATCTGAAACTCGGGCCCATTATCACTCCTAAGGACTTTGATTCTAACCCCAAATTGTGTCTCAACAAGGTTATAGAAGGACTCTAAACATTGTCGGGTGTCAGATTTATTTTTGATGAGATATACCCAAGTGCTTCGGGATAAGTCATCTACTATGGTTAGAAAAAATCTACTGCCATCATAAGCTGTCATTGAACACGGTCCCCAAAGATCGCAGTGGATAATCTCAAAAATGGAAGAGGATATGTGCAAACTATGAGGAAAAGGAAGCCTGTGCTGCTTAGCCATTGGGCAAATACAACAAGGTGTCTCATTGATTGAAGATAAATCATTTCTTACAATAGGATCATCAATCAACTTCATCCTAGAACTAGAAACATGACCCAGGCGACAATGCCAAAGGTCTGAACCTGAAACTGAAAAGTTGTTCATAACAGAAGCAATAACAGAATTTTTCCTATCTGGAAACTTGGAAAGAACAGTCACCAATGCCGAAGGAGAAACTGAAATCTTCAGCAAATGATAGAGGCCATTCCTTACTTCACCCGTCCCAATCGTTGTCCATGAGAGAAGGTCCTGAATAAAACAAGAATTTGAAAGAAAGACAAGGCAACAAACAAGATCTTTAGCCAATTTTCTTGCAGACAAAAGTTTAAAAGAGAAGGATGGCACACATAACACATCTTTCAATGTGATAGCTTCTGTAATCTTCACTGTCCCAGTATGTGTAACAGGAACCTCATGTCCATTAGGCAATTTAACTGAATACGAGGCTTTAGAAATGATATTGGTGTAAAATGAGGTGTTACAAACCATGTGGTCTGTTGCACCCGTGTCTATTATCCAAGGAATGAGTTCTAAACTTTGTGATTGGTGTGTGTGAGCTGAAAGACTAGTATGAATACCAGAAAACTTGGAAAGACTTGAAGTATTTGCAGCAGAAGGGAAGGAGGATTGAACTTGACCAGTCGGGTGAATGGTGGCTGAAGCGTCACTGTGTTGGAGCAAGGCCATGAGCTGTTGATATTGGCCTTTGGTGAGAGCAACCTTCTCTTCACTTTCCTCTATCTGTTCAACCCCAACAAAATTATTGGCTTGAGCTGTATAAACACTAGAGCCCTTTCCTTTCCCATACATTTTATGTCCAGGGGGATAATCATTCAGTTTGTAGCATTTTTCAACCACATGTCCTGCCAAGTGACAATGCGTGCAGATGGGAGTCTTGGCATTTCGAGCCTTGAAGCAGTTATCCAAGTTGTGTCCTTGGATCTTACAATGGGTACAGTAGGGCCTATCACGCTTAAAGGTAGTCTTTGCATTGTTAAGAGAGTTTCGAGACATCAAGGCCATGAGGTCAGGTGTAGAGGGACCAGATATCATCTGGTGTTGTTTCTCCTGCTGTTGAATCATTGAAAAAATCTTGTTGACGGGTGGCAATGGTTCTATCAACATAATCTGATCTCTTATGTTAGAATAAGAGTCATTAAGACCCATAAGAAATTGAATCACGCAATCTCTTTGATAACGATCCATGAGCACCTTCAACTGACCACAGTTGCATTCAGGCATTGGATCATACAACATGAGCTCATCCCAAATGGTCTTGAGTTTTCCATAGTATATACTTACCAGATCGTCTCCTTGCGAAAGACTTGCTAAGGACTTCTTTAACTGGAAGATTCTTGGGCCATTTTGCTGTGTTAATCTATCCCTCAGCTCAGACCAGATCTCAAACGCATCATCGACGAAAACCAAGCTGGATTTGACAGAAGAACTCACCGAGTTATGTATCCAAGAAACTACCATGTCATTGCAGCGACCCCACACCTCCATGAGAGGGTCGTCTGGTTTGGAAGGCTTGGTGATATCTCCATTAACGAATCCAAGCTTGTTTTTAGCTCGGAGAGCTCGCTGCATTGCTCTTGACCAAGTAACATAATTATCTGTAGTGAGTAAATCAGTCACAAGACTGATTACTGGGCTGTCGCCATTCTCAATGCGATAAGGGTTGGTTGGGTCGCCAAAGTTTAGAAAGCGGGAAGTGGGTCGGTTCGTATCGTTGAAAGATTGGTCATCGTTTTTGTCTGAAGTCTTTTCCATGATTTTCATAGTCACCCCTCTGATACCATGTTGGAAATCGTAGGTTCCAGAGTAATAACAAGGAAGAAGAGAACAGAGAAGAGAAAATACAAGTTGGGGAGAAAACTCTCTGTTATGTTCTGATTTCACTACTCGGTATATTTACAGCGAAAAGAAAATACCCAGGTACAATGTTGGGCTCCGACAGTCCTAACAAAACCAGCAAAAAGGAACTCTGTACAAGGGACCTCTACAACACCCTCTCCCGCACACTCTGTCCTCACATATTGCAGAAGCACTACGTGGCCAGCTTGGCATACGGTACAGCTCAGCAGAAGAGAGAAAAAAGGGAATAAAAATAACTGCGATATTTCAGTGCTTCCTCGTTTAACCTTTATCAAGCTGCAGAGGCAATGATTTCAGCTTCAAATGATCTTCAATATGTTGCTCTTCCATTCCTCCACACGCAGCATAATTCAATATCTTGCTTGAATTCACTTCGGTTGTTATATATCAGTGACTGCCCAAAGATTGAAAGTGTGTTTCGAGGGGTGGATGAGTACCTCACTAACCTTCGGACATTGTCTATTGACAATTGTAAAAGTTTGACCACTTTGTTACCCCATATAAAGCACATAACCACCTTAGAGACCCTGGTGATTAAATCATGTGAAGAGCTCTGTTTAACTGAAGGAGAAGAGGATTTGGATGTCAAGTTTAGCCTGCAAGCATTGAGATTTACGACAATTGGAGGTCTTGCCCAGATGGCTCCAAGGATCTGCCAACACTTTAAAGTTGCTCGTAATAGAAGGTTGTCAGAACTTTGAGGCCTTGCCAGAGTGGCTGCCAAGTCTGAAATCAATTCAGACACTCATGATTCTCAATTGCCCCAAGTTGTCATCTCTTCCGGAGGGGATGCAACATCTCACTGCGCTAAGAAAACTGTGGATTCAAGGTTGTGATAAATTGAGTAGGAATTGCAGACGGAAATACTGGTCCAAGATTGCTCATATACCAGAGGTTGACCTTGGTTATTAATTGAGAAATGATCATAAGCTAATGGTATTTCTACCTCCATTAATTGTATGAAACATATGAAACTGTGTTTCAAGGGGCGGATGGATGCCTCACTAACCTTCGGATATTGGGTATTGAGAGTTGTACAAGTTTGACCGCTTTGTTACCCAATATTCAGCACATAATCGCCTTAGAGACCAGCTTGGTGATTGAATCTTGTAAAGGACACTAATGACCTTTACTGCTGATTTATACCAAATATGATCTTTCAGTGGCAGGTAAAATGGGAAGTTTGCAAAACGAAGGGCAAAATAGAACTTATGCTTCTCTTTAATGTGTCTCTTTGACACTCCTTCATTTCCTATGGAATCACTGCTTTTCGTCACGGTGCAATTCATGGACTATATTATACGTGTTATTTCTTAAAGAAGGGGTAAAGAGATGGACCTATGGTTTAAGAAAGTTATAAATTAGTTATCGGGTAAAAAATAGGGTCTACTTGGACACGTAACGCGTTGTGTTTAGTGCTGACTTGCATCTGACATTAGTGAAAGAGACGGTGATATAGGAAAAGACGTGTTTTTAACTAAAATCTTATCACATGAACTAATTAAATGATACAAAGCTGGCTTTTGCTCCAAAATGTAGGAATTAAATTTCCTTGTTAATCTCACGGTACACTGACTGTGTGACGTGGTGCATCTCAACCACAACTCTATATAATAGTATAGTTTATCCAAAGCACCTACCCTTTAAGATGGTTGTTTCTCTATTAGCTGTTTCTTTTGGTCCTTATAAATCAAAGCTTTCCTTTTATGTATTCTAATACTTGGTACTTTTCTTGTGGCTCGACAAAAATTAAAATATTAATCTGGGCCCATGTCTTGAGGAGCCTTGTTTTTTGGTATTTGCTTAAGCCAGTGACTAAACTACAAATTTTGTGGGTTGATTTGGAGAGAAATAGATGCTAAGGTACTGCAGTGGTGAGTGCCCAGCAAATATGCTTCAAAGAAATTAGAGAGAGAGGAAAAAAATTTGGGTAATTCCGAATGCTTATTTTTCAATATTTTTGGATAATGAGGGATATCCAGACACTCATTCCTGTGTACCGAGTTCAAACGGACTTGACCTAATATTTACACGAGTTGAATTTAGCGTCATGATAAACTCCAGAGAGACTGACCGACCCACTTACTAGTCCCTCATTTAAGTCGTCAGTGGTGGTTTGAACCCCAGGATATCCGTCTAACCCACACTCTCTTTGCTGCCACTTGAGCTATCGAAGTGGATTGAAAATAATATATAATTCATAGTGTCAGAAACTCATCATTCAAGCCCTACCTAACCCTTTTTATGTTGTCGACTTCCATGCAAATTAAATTGGTTCTTAATGATCAGGATAAACTTGCACCAATAGCTGTAAGCCTTTAGTCAGGATAAACTTTCACAAACGTTCCCAATTTCTCATCTTTGTGGCATAATAATTAATCTGATAAAATGGCACAATATTTGCCAAAAAAAACTCAAAAAAAAAGAAAGAAGGAAAGGCACAGCTAGCTAAGTATCATATGTATAAGTCCCAGTGTTAGGTAAGTAGCAATGGCGTATAAGCTTCACACATGAAGTGCTTCCCTATCCTCACATGCGTCTACACGATCCTCACATGCATGTATGAATTGGAGCCACCAGTCCCCAGCACAATGGACTTGCTCACAAGTCACCCGTGGGCTTCTTCTTATATAGACATTGAACCATAACCCTAGATCTGATAGCCACTTGCAATCGCCTTATATATGCCCGTGATCTATCAAAACTACCACTGATTATTTGATGCTGCAAATTAATAAATCTACAAGACTGATCTCACAAGAATAGTTTGCTGCAAATAGGTCAATTTGTGGATAAGGAAGCGAGGGATGGTACATGCTCTTAGCCTCTTAGTATTGTTTTTTATTTGGACCCCAAAACTAAAATCCGCCACTGCAGCTTATAACTCGAGAAATCGCCATTCTTTTGGCTCCAAAGTGAAATCTTCTACGAAGAACAACTTCGCCAACCGATTTCTGCTTGTTTATTGTCTGCTATGCTCATTATATATAATTTGTTACTGTATTCCATACGGAGCATGAGCGCGGGGATTTAAAACCTTTCGGCGTGCACTCGTGCCGGTGCCGACCCTTCAGCGCAATCAAACGTGTTGCATGCGGGAGCGTAAGTAGCTAAAAAATTTCAAATGTAGCAGTGCTACAAAAAAGTCAACTACACAATTAATTACTCTCAAATTGATGACTTTCTTTTCTCTTAGGGACGTAATTAATTATGGAGCCCTACAAGAGGTTACCGTTGTTGCCTTGTGGAAACTGTGTCCACGTACGTGTTCAAAAGGCGACATTTAGCAGAGGGGAAATCATACAGGCCGGACGAGAAACGACCGTGAAGCCTAGGCCTTGTACTTGTACAACAACAAAAAATTGGTGGTGGTTTGTGTTTTGTTTTTCCATGTACTAGAGTACGGGTTTCTATCTTGGTCCACTTGGACAGCCTTAAAGAGCTAAGATCGTATCTTTCTATCTTATATTATACGTGGAATCCGCCATATTCGCAGGTCTGTTTCGCACCAAAAAATAATAATATGGGGCTGCTCCACTCAAGTTGCGCAAATATCTTCTTAAGAATCAACCATCTCCTTCTTCCAACTGGGGGTCCAAACGCATCTCTGAGTCTCTCCTAAATCAAAGAAAGGCAAGTTATATAATTGTCTCGTGTGAACCTTGATATGACACGTGGTGCCAATATTATTCTTGGTGTCGGTGGCTTGGCCTTTCCCATGGATGGTTTCGTTTAAGCATGCAGTAAGTAGAAGATCGAGCATCTAAGGACCAAATAAAATAATCTTTTATTTTTCAAAATTATGCACTGAATTGAGTTCTGCATCAAACTTGGTAATGCATGATGTAGATCTAGTACAGCTTGTTCAATCATAATTATGCCAAAATCCATAGTTTTATCTAAATGGAGTTTTCATATTGAATTCTATGATAATGACACTTAACTTGCTAGGATCAATCGGGGCTAAAAGTCAAAGTTTTCCATCGGTTACTTGTATCAGCCATGCACGTTGTTGATTAACGTACTAATGGGGATCTTTGCTAATTTACAGAATAGAGGGGATTGCTTTGAACCCTGTTGCACTTGGGTCTTGATCTGATCTCCACTAAGCCTTACTCTTCAAGACTAAACCAGCTAGCATTAATTGACCTAATTCAGCCCTCTCAGAATCATAATCTGATTGCTTCCAAGCCCCAAATGGAGTTGCTATGTAAGGGTCAATAAATTTAACCCGGAGGTTATACCTGCAACTCATGGTAAGCCACACGAGAGCACACTTTTTTCAGGCCAGCTCTGAAAAACCTTAAACTAAAGCATTTGAGAGCGTAATTCGATGGCATTTCTCTTTGTTTATGTTATTTGTTGCCCACTTTAATGCGGGATGAAGTGAAGGGGTTTCGTTTGGTTAGCAGAGGCAGAGCCATAATCCCTTTTGTTGCTTTCTCTTTCTCTGCCCCCTTAAAAAGGATAAAAATATTGAAAGTTAACGCGGAGACTGGAGAGGAAAGATCACGAGCACATGGGCTTAATCAATGCGTTTCACTACTCCCCTACGCGCAGTTGTCTCACATTCCCTTCATGATTCTTTTTATTAACTCTCTTCTTTCTCTCTGTCCCTGTTCCGTTTGATTTCTTTTCCTTCCTGTACAATTAGTTGTTAGTAATTTTCTTTCACTTTCCTAGAAAGAAGCACCAAATCCAAAAGTACTCAAAACTCCCCCTTTGCTTTCACCGTTCACGCCTCGCGGTCCTAAAATTTCCTCGTTTCATATGGCTCATTTAGAACTTGGAGATCCTATAGGACTTTTGGGAGCCAAACACTACATCGAGGGCAAAGTTTCTTTGTCCTCCTTTTCTTCTCTCTTCTTATAGAAGTTTAGAACCGTGTAAAGTAGATGATAAGGCACCAAGGAGGACCAGCGCATCCAGTAGTGCAACCGACATTCTTAGGATAAAAACAAAAGACGACCAAAAAAAAATGATAATTATATAGACCGGGTAAAAATAGCAATATATTCTGCTTGGAGGATTATCAGTCTAATTAGTTTCCCAAGAGAAGAATTAATAATCCAAGATGACTGATCGTGACTCCTTGATTTAAATTATTATTGTTAAATTAGTGCCAATCACACGTTAAAGCCAATTATAGAGGCTAAGATCTAAAAGATATCCGTAGCCGACACCTGCAAAAACGACAATTAGTTTTCCTTTTTTTTTCTTTTTAAGGCAAAAATTGCCAAATTTATTTCTGAATATTGTGTACGTGTAAGAACAAGACCAACTGAGACGAGCCATCAGAAAATACAAAAAAAAAAATCTATAAGAATCTCTTATTATGATTTTTATTTTTTATTTAATGGATAATTAACAAATTAACAATCTCTATAAATAGAATAATCTGCTTCAAAAGAACATATTGTTTTCCTAATAATAGAACCAAAATCAAAATTAATGTTACCCCGTGAGATTACAGCGTAATCAGACAATAACGTAGGAGGAACCGAGCATAGGCTAGCGAGTGTACTCATGTCTGGGTTTGACCCGGGTGAAGTGATCAAATCGACGCTCTTCAATATGAACTCATTGGCAACGAGTTGACTCAGAATTCCCGATTCGATGACCGAGTTCTTCTTCTTGTGTTGCATTGCGGCTCGAACAATTTCGGTTACCATGGCGTTGGATAAGCGCCGAACTCCTCGAGCTCCACCCATTATTACATCAGAGTTGACAGGATTATGGGACTGACTTTTGTCCGACTTCTTCTTACCATGCTTGCCAGGCGAACTCTCCGACTTAGTCGATAAATGAACCGACAAGGGGTTCCGGTTCCTGACTCGGCCGAGTGGGTCACCGAGTACAAATGAATTCTTGATGTCCACCAGCATTACATGCTTGAAATTCCGCCGAAGTCGGCCTAGTAGCATCGGGTAACAAGCCCATCTTCTCAATCTCATCGGCACGCGGTCCAGAAACCCGGAAAGCGAGTTCTCGGCGTCAAGCTCGGACGCTTCGAAGCCCACTACCGAGCCGTACCTCAACCCGGTTGACTCAGCTCCCGCTTCCCCACCATCGGACGTACAGTTGTTGCTTCTCTGTCTCTTACCCCATATGGGCTCCGCCATTTCCTTCTTTTCCTTCTTCCCAGTACTCCTCAAAAAATTCGTTACATCAAAGCTCGTCGCCTGCTTCGGAGCAGTACTATTCTGTTTCTTATAATGGTGAATGAGCTTAAAAAACGAATCGTTCTCTTCTTGAATAACCGAACCAAATCTTGCAGGATACGATGAAGAAGCGAATATGAAAACTATGTCAGCTCTTGCTGTGAGTCCAGACCTATGCAAGGCTCTCGAAAACAACCGGAAGTCTTCCTCCGTGACGTCCTCCACTACATGAGCAACAACAAGATCATTCATGGCTTTGGTTCCTCGTCTATACAGAATTCCCATTCCTTGTAGCGCAGTTGGCGAGGGAGCAGCCTTTCGTATGGTATCCGATTCTTCCGTAACCCCTTCCAAGAATGACGAGGATCGGAGAGCAGAATCGTGGCAACTGATATTGTTTTTAGTGTTTTGGTTGTAATTTGGTGAAGGTTTATTGGATAGGAATCTTCGAGGAGAGGTTGGATGGAGTCTTGAAGTAGTGGGTTCAAACGTGGAGAGAGTGAATAGGAGGAGGGTAATGAAGACGAAAAGGGCGCAGATGGAGATAGTGGATTGGGCTTTGGAGAGGATAACGCTGGAAGCACTGCTTCTTTTAAAGATGGGTTTTGGGGGTGATGAAGAAGAAGAAGAAGAAGAAGATGGTACAGAGCGAGATGACGGTGAGGAGATCAAAAGCTTGTTCTTGTCGACAATGGGGCTGTACTCCTCGGGGAAGAAGACTAGGAGAAGACCCATGCCCCAGTTTTCGCTGCTGTTGCCACTGTTGCTGCTCTTGGACTTAGCCTTCGCAGAGATGCTCATCCTCCTCACTCACGCACGCACACAGCTTTGCATTTTTGGTCGCTTAACTCGGCTGAGGGCGTAGGAGACTACAAGTTTATTTTGTCCACAACCGCTTTCCTCGCAATATCTGGAATTAATAACATGTTTGAGCGTAAAAATTTTGGGTATCGGAGTTTGAGAAATATTATAAAAAGTAAAAAAATATTACGAGAGTTGGTAAAAAAGTGAAGAGAGAAGATTTTTAATAAATATTATAATAATAAAAAATTATATGATGAATTTTTTTAATATTAAACTCAAATATTTGGTTCCAATTATTTGGACTCAAACATGCCCAGTAGTATATCTCTGGTTCGTGCTTGTACATTCGAGACAGAATTGTCCTCCATGATACGCCAGTCTAAACAAATCCACTAACAATAAATTATAAACAATAGCCCAGACAAAAAAAACTATCACTAAGAATATTATATAATTTCCGCGTCAAAGCACAAAGTTTTCCCACGTCAAATTTATATAATGAAAAATAAATTTTTTTAAAAGAAATTGTTTTCACTTTTGATGGTCCCACACAATTATTCCATCCTTTTTATATAGAAAATAAAATATTATTATTGCAGAATTGAAGAACTATACGTGGCTCAGAAAGCAAAAGAATAAACATAGATGAATGCAACGTGTCGATACAAAAGAGGAGGAAGAATAAAGAATATAAATTGCACGCCAAAGACCCTTTAGACCCGAGACTTCCATTACTCTGCTTAACAAAAGTGAAAACTACTTAAATCCAAAATTATATGCCCATCGCATGGCACTTCATAAAATAATAATAAAAAATTTACTTCTCTTTTTTTCTTTACGCTTTTTAATTGAGTGATGCACACCCTAATGTATTTTTTAAAATTTTATTGTTAACTAGAGTAATTATTTATTAATGTAATTAAACATTTCATCTCTGATATCCTAGATCTATACCTTATTGTCTTGGAAAATAATTATAATGTAGATAAATGACTTGACTATGCTCAAACTTACCTGAGATATGTTCGTTTTCACACTTTTTCTGACTTCTAATTATATTCACAAAACTATCACCGAACATATTCAAAATTCAAACATAAACACTAATACATTTTACACAATCTCCAACAATTTTTTAATTTTTTATTTAACATAAATTTTATCTCTATACTTTTCACATAACTCCAATATTTTTTATTAAAAAATTACTTCAAATCATTTCTCTCTCCACTTTACACAAAAACCAATAAAACACTATTCAACATAAATATTCACAACTTCTTTAAAATCTTACATTTTTACTCAAAACGAACATAACTCAGATGAGCGTACGATCAAAAAGCTTAAAGTTTGTTGCACGAACTTGCAGAAAAGATAACTAAAAGGAGACATCGATAAGAGATTTTCTGATGACTATGTAAGAGAGCTTATAAATCTAAGGAGAGCTCAATGAATGTATGTTATGAAGCATGAAAAATAATGACAACATATCTAGGCTTAGAGGAATAACAATTAGAGTAGGACTAGGATAAAAACAGTTGGAGTAGAATTAGAGTTTGAGCTGTTATGTGACTTAATTATCGAGAGAGGGGATATTGTATTTATTATTAATATATTTCTCATGTTTGTCTCCTTATTTCTTGATGGAGATAATATAAGCGTAGCGAATAAGTATCGTAATCAGAAGTGAAGTTCTATCATCTTAAATGATTGCGTGCTATAACGGAGGAGGCCTCCTATACTGGCTCAAGGATTCTCAAACTTGGAGCGTGAAGGATCCCTACAGTGTCTATGGCCCGATTAACATGTGGGTCAGACTCATTGTATTTGCCCACATCAGAACAAATATCAGTAGTTCATGTTATCAGATATGTCCTCTATTGAGCAAGCTGATCAAAGGATTGGGATAGTGGGCGAAGAGGCCAATTGTTGAAGACATGGATGTCTTAACCACACTTAGAGACAGGGTGCTTTTCTTATTGATTTGACGTACTCTACTCTTCCTGGGTACTCAATGAATTGGTCCCGAGTCATTATTCCCCTCCTGCACCCATTAATCGTCAAGGGCAAAAAAAAAAATCCCAAGGCAAAGGTGGATGTCACATGAATGTTTTAGGTGACTATACCTAGAAACATCACCCTTAATTAGCTTTACGACAAGTCTCTCTCTGCAGGCATTTGCAGAAGAGAAAAGTCCTCTCAACTCAACGATCCGTCACCTTATCAACCCTGCCTTCAAAAGTTCTGTTCTTTTAGCCTTTTGAGGGGGTGTTTTTGAAAAATCACAATTTGCTTATGACTATTAACTTAGTCGTGGTACGGTCTTTTTTTTTTTTTTGGTAATCTTAATGAACAACAACAAAACGCTCCCAATTTGTTCCCAATTTGTTAATGGTTATTAACTTGCTCCTGGTAGGCCAATTGTTGAAAAATAAGGTGAAAAAAACAAATCAACTATTTATTTTAACAAATTCGTCTCACAAACGAGTTCATCTGAAGTATTTATTTATTTTTAAGGGGAAAATACACTCTTCACTCACAAACTACCGAGGTAGTTACACATTGCACTTCAAACTACCATTTTTAAGACATTGCATCCTCGAACTACCAATTTTAGATACTTTACACCCAAACTATCTACTTTGACACTTTACACCCCTCCAACTACTAATTATAAATATTTTGTACCCTCAATTTGACAATAATACCCTTGAAAAATTAATGAATTAACAACAATACCTTCAATATATGCAAAATGGGTCAAAGACTTTATCGTCATTTTAGTCTAAAAATTTGACAAAGAATGTAAAGTGTCAAAAATTAATAGTTAGAGGGTGTAATGTATCAAAATTAGTAGTTTAAGGTGTAAAGTGTAAAATTTATAGTAATTTACGAGTGAAAATTGTATTTTCCTCTAATTTTTAAAATATCGAAGTCGGATTATTTGTTTCGGAGATGAAGACGAGGGTGTAAAAGGACTAGTAGCCCCACTTTCGATTACAAAGGCAAATATAACTTCCCCAAAAAAAAAAAAACCTGCCGACAATGCGGAATGTGATTGGTAGTTTAGACTCCGAAGATTGGAATCTAGTACTGAAAGAAGACACCTGTGTGTAGGCCCAATGATTATTCAAGCTTTGGTCTATGTTCTCGCTGCTGAGACGTTTGATGCTAAAATATATATTTTATTTGGAAAATCTCGGCCAAGCAGCCCTACGCCCAGTGACATCAGGCGCGTGGATAATACTTTGCAGTTGTAATACAGCCATTTTTAATCCCAAATAAATCACCAGCCGAAAAAACATTTTGGCTAGTGGTTTAGTAGCGTACGGATTGTATATAAAATTCAGATTTGTTCAAATTACAGTAGTTTTATTACACCTTTTAATTATAAAATATTAATATTTAACAATTTAAATTATTATTTTTATCATATTACATACATTATTTAGTATTATATACTTTTCGTTAAAAGTTTTCATCAATTTTGATGAAAATGCAGTTTTAAACTTTAAATAAAATAAAATTATTGTGAATAAATGAGAACCCTCAACCCCACAAGTAAAGATACCAAAAAACAGACGAGTTCCTTAAAAACAAACTATTGTGTTTGGTTGCGGTCTAATTTATTATTGATTAGGATTATAAGAATGCATGCGAACATGCTGTGTTTTTTGGTTCATCCATATAACTGTATAAACGTCATAAACATTGCTTATGTCGTGTTCAAGTGGCTTGTCGCTGCTTTTGTTCTTATTAAAAACAAGTGGGCTTTTTTTCTTTTTCTTGAGAGAACAAAAGAGTTTAACAAAATCGGTCGGTAACACGCAATTACTGATAAAAAGCGGGTCCCAAATACTTTTAAGTGGCTTAATCATTTATCCTTGTTAAACTAACAACTACTGGGCGATGTAAAAGCAACTTTCCATTTCATGCTGTGATAAATGTGACCAAAACTACACCAAAAAAAGTAGAGGTGAACAGGATCGGACCGGACCGAAAAATTGGACCGAATTTCTGATCCGGTCCTCCTTTTTAATAAATGCGGTCCGGACCGGACCGGACCGCATTTATTAAAAAAATAAAAATATATATTTTTTTATAATTTTGATATAAACTAAAACTTAACATTTTTATATACACTTCCCATTTGAAATTAACCTAAAAAAAATTTGAAAAAATTTTAAAAAAATTAAAAATTGAAAAAAATTAAAAAAAAAAATAAAACCGGTCCAAAACCGGACCGGACCGGAATGCGGTCCGAAAAACTGGACCGCATTCCGATTTTTCAGCCCCGCAAAAAAGCCAAACAATATCCAAAATAAAATAAAATAAAGTCAGTGTGCCAAATATTCTTTCTTTGTCCTACAATTGTTCTGTGCCTTATTAACAGCTTTATTTATAATAAAATAAAATAATAAAATAATTTTTTTTGTACTGTAAACTTCATTATTGCTTCAAAATTTGTCAAAGGCTAATAAAGCTGGTGATTTATGAGAAATGACAGAACTGTCCAATCTAACTGAAGTAGAGATCCGACAGTGAATGCACGCGCAGAAAAGGGCTCGTGGTTATGATTATGAGACCAAATACAACACAACAGATCGATGAGTGGGTTCGGTCAAGATCGTGGTATTGGATGGAAGGCCCCAAGGATTTTTGACTTGTGTGTTGCACGCTGTTTTAGACGGTGGATCCAGAGGAAGTTTCCATGACACCAACCACACGTGTTTTGCTAAGGTCCTACTTGTGACTTGTGAGCCTGCCCCTGCCCGTAGGTTGGAAAACTGGAACTCCTTGGCCGACCACGATCGCCTGCAATTCGGCTGCCCGAATTGCAGTGCAATTCGTGAGAGGCCAGCGTGGGTCCCGGGCGGGACCCACGCGTGCCCGAACAGTGAACTGCTGCTCGGGCACGCGTGGGTCCCGCCCGGGACCCACGCTCCTCTCTCACGATTGCACTGCAATTCGGGCAGCCGAATTGCAGGCAATCGCGATCCCTCCTTGGCTGAGTGAGACTCCGACTCCATTAGCAGTTAAAATAATAATAAATCTAGGAGCCCTGAAATCAATAAAATTAAGCTTTTTCTAAGCAATCAAATTAAGCATTTCGAACTAAATAGCAATAACTGTTTCAGATCCCATCAATTAGCTGTTAATTTTTTTTTTGGTAAATAGCTGCTAACATATGCCTAAAGGTGGTTTTTATTTTATTTCCAAAAGGTGATGAATAAGCTGATGCGAGTGAAAAAAAAATACAGAATAAATTAGATTAAATTTTTTTTATAATTTTTTATCCGAATTACATTGGGTAATTTGTAAAAAGTAGACATAATAGGTAGATCTTATAAAAAGGTCAGCACGAAGAGAAGTGTTTGTTTACACTATAATAGAATATACTAAACCCATGCTTCCAGGGGAATATAATGTAACATGGTGTTTGTGTAAATTTTTGAATAACATAAACCTTATAATGAAGTCAATTTATTTTTAAGTTAGATCAAAATAGATATAATAAATAAATTTTATATCATTTTATATTATCTATATAAAATTTGATGAAGTATAAATCTCAGAGTACCTTACTAATAAGGTACACCCTACAATATGTCATTGGAATAAGCTAATGCAAAAAAAGTAGGGAATAAATGAACTAATTAAATATAAAAATATTCCATACTTTAATAAAGTATTAGTTAATAAATGTGAGAATTTAATGTACAGAGGCTGACACTATTATGCAAATGCTGATAAGTTCGGCCATCTTTTCTGTTAGTCGGTGACAGTAGCGCAACACCACAAGCATTTTGTACGACTGTACGTTGTAACTTTGTAAGTCCTAAAGGAGGTAGAACCACATGGTGGTGGGTGGGGTGGTAGGCCACGGCCGGTTGTCCCAGTTTTATTGCTCCACCTGTACTGGCTCGCCCATGGCTTTAACTTTAAGGCTGGTGTCCCTCGCCTGTAGGCTGTACCTGCCTTGAACAGGTTGCTGCAATAATTTCCACCATCAACCTCCAATCACAGTTGAACGAAAAGATCACTGCAGGTCCCGTTGTAGTAAATTGTACCAAAGGACATATTAGCTGGCTCTGTGGCTTTGCTGATTTATTGTTGTCCTACAAAACCATGTCCTTTCTCCGTTATTCTCTTTAAGATTTCTTTTAATGTTTTGAGTGGATGCACGCGGGGCAAAATCATAATAATATAAATTTTGGGAGGTCAAGATTTTTTTTTCCTCATTATTTTATGACTAATACTTGCACCTTGGGAGGGGTATAGATTCCCTCCGAACGAGAGATTTTCAAAAGCTACCAAAGACATGATCCAGATTAAAAAAGAAACAAATCAACGGTTAATATATGTCTAGATCATTTAATAAAAAAAATACTAAAAATAGCTTGTTCTATTCATTAAATGAGGTGTACTTATAATAACCGTTGATTTGTTTCTTTTTTAATCTGAACCATACCTTTGGTAGCCTTTGGAAATCCCTCCTTCAGAGGGAATCCGTTCCTCCTTGAGAGTATTTGTAAGCCAATTGTGAGGACGGCTACGCTGACCAAAGAAGTATTTGTCTTTCTGCTAGTGCCTGGCGACTAAGCAAGCCCCAACTCCACCCCCCTCCACCACCGTGGGAACGAACGAGGCTCTCTTCAACAACCACAAACGAATGTGTTCTTTTTTCCTGAACATTCTCCCCTCAAAAGTTTTTCAAACCCTTTTCTAATTAGGAGAAATTGGAGGTTCAAGCCCATTGACAGCTACTACTTTTAAGCCTATTTTAGAATGCTCTTTTGTAAGTGCTAATCATGAAAATTTTGATGGCCGAGCACGTATTAGTTTGACTTGGTTTTTGTCTTGAATAAAAAGGTCAGCTCGCTAGCATGCGGCAAAGAAAAATGGCGTCCAGTTTTTTTATTGGTATCTTATTCGTTGTTTACGGACTTGTTGAGTTTCTAGAGTTTAAAATATAATTAAATATTTTAATAGGCTAAGATTTATAAAAACATTCTGTAGTTTTTTTTATTGGTATCTTATTAGTTGTTTACGACTTGTTAGGTTTCAAGAGTTTAAAACATAATTAATATTTTAGGTGGTGTTTGTTTCCTCAAAATTTTGGGGTCCCGAAATTTCCAACAAAACAAACACACTCCAAAAATTTTAACTTTTACACATACACACTCTACTTTTCACAAACCCCAATAAATCTCAATAAAGTAAAGATTCCCAAAATTTCGGAAATATTTCCCAAAATTTCCACGAACAAACAAACACCACCTTAATAAGCTAAGCTTTATAAAAACAAAAGTGGGATTCCATGCAGAATGTTTTTATAAAATATTATTATTTACGGAGTCAAAAAAGTCAACGTCATTAAACTAAAATGCGACAACGTTTTATACGATTTTTGTAGCCGCTTATTATGGTGGTTGAGATTGGATCTTTTCCCTGGTCCTGAGTTTAGTTTGGATCTCTAAGCCCGATTCTTAGTTTGACCCAAACCTTCAAAGCCCAAATCTATCAGTACCCAGCTTAGAAAAAGCCTGGCCCAACGATTAAGTACTATTGCTATAAAGCAAGCTCGTAAAATCCATCACTAATCAGCGTGGAAAAAGCCTAGCCCAAAATTTTACACGCGTCCGGAAAATGCCTCCGTTACTGTTAACGAACGCCGCCTACTCCGAAACCCAAAAATCCTCCCCACCCAACGCCAACGGCCAAACCCCACTAAAACCCTTCACGACCACTTGCCTGTTCGAAAACCAGCTGAAACACAAGCACCATGGAAGACCAAGAGCAAAATCATGCGCCAAAAGAACAGCAAGAAGAACTTTCGGAACCGTTCAAGGATGGCTCCGACATTAGCCAACAGCTCATGGACCGGTACGTCAAGTCCTCCGCCCAACAGCACCGCCATCTCGTTGCTACTGCCGTCGCTATGCGCTCCATACTTGCCTCTGAGTCCCTCCCACTGACCCCGTCGGCCTACTTCGCCGCTGCCATTGACTCTGCGTCATCCAGTTCTCAGACCCTTGACACCACCGCCGTTGCCGCACTGCTGTCATTTTTGTCGATCGTGGTTCCGCTGGTGCCGCCCAAGGGTATTGCAGCACCGGAGGCGAGCGAGGCGGTGGGCGTGCTTGTTGGATTCATCCGGAAGGAGAGGGAGGGACTCGCTGTGGCGAGTGTGAGGGCTGTGGTGAAGTGTCTGGGGGTTTTGCTGGGGTTTTGCGAGTTGGAAGATTGGGATTCCGTCAAATTAGGGTTTGAAACGCTGCTGAATTTTTCGATCGATCGGCGTCCAAAGGTATAACTATTTTGTACACGTGGCTCTTGATTCCCAGTCGTGTGTGTGTAGGCGTAGATATTTTGCTGAAGATGTCAATTGTCAATTATTTAAGCATACTTAAAAGCAAGTGATTAAATGGCTTATAGCTGTTTGGATTGCTTCAATGCAGGTTAGGAGATGTGCTCAAGATTATCTAGAGAAGGTCTTTAGGTCTTTTAAATGTTCGGCTGTTGTCGAGGAAGCGAGCAAATTGGTCCTGTCTTTGCTAAAAACTCACATGCCAGTGGCAGTTAAACTAAGTAGTTTGAGAGCTGTAGATGGGTCAAAAGATGAAGCATGGAAGCAAGTGCGATAACATCAATATGTACCGTCTTTGAGAATACCCTTGTTACTCTTAACGGAAGTCCAAATGAGCATATCTTAGGGGTCATATCTGTTTTGTTCCTCAAACTTGGTATGTATATGTTATTTTTATCTCTGCAGAGGGCCTTCTCTTCTGACTGCACTGTCAGTACATATGCATTTGCCTTTTTGCTTTTGTGTTGACTATCTTGTGCTTCTAAAACTCACTGCTTATAATCAATTTGAACTTCGAATGCAATCTCTGCATATTCTCGATCAAATACGTAACTTTCCCATGTAGTCTGTAAAATAGACTTATATAAAAAAAAGTCTGTAAAATAGGGATGCTTTGCTGATTGGGAGGTTTGAACTTTAGGCAGATTAAGACTCAGCGCCAACCTTCACGACTAGAGCTACAGGAAGTAATTAGTAGGAGTTTAATTGGGCAACCCTCAGTATTTCTGGCGATACAGTGTAAGCTACATGAATAGAATGTATGATGTTCAGTCTAAACATGGAATCACATTTTATTTGGACTTTTTGTACCCAGATTGTAATTTCACCCTAAATTTTGACTTCACAAATGAAGATGAGGGATTGTTGATCATCAGTTAATGCTCAAATTTTGAACCTTGTTGCATGTATTAAACGTGATGGGTGTGAAGATGCTGCCTCTAAACTTTCCTACAGTTGCAGGAAAATAACAATTTGATTGTTTGACCACTGAAAACTTGTGTTGTGTGAAACATAAAATAGAGCACTTGTTGTCCCTTACAATGTTGTCAAACCTAAAAACAGAACTGTTCTACTGTCTCTTCCACGAAGTTTTATGTCTCCTTCACAGCTAACTGAGATCTAAATTTAGTCATCAGTCAATAATCAAGTTATGTGCTGTTGATTGACAGACCTGTGTGCATGTTCGGAATTGTGTTACTTCTTATTCCACTTTACGTAGCAGCTGTTTGTGAGAAACTTGGTATCATTTGTCAATTACATCAATTTCTACTCATATTATGTCTTTTCTGCTGTAGGAGAGATGTCATATGTCTTTATGCGGAATATAGTGCTTAACTTGCCGGCTTGATCCATGGTAATGGGGGAATGTCCGAGAACAACCATGTAAGTTGATGGATTTTCCTTTTCAATTTGTCCCGTTTATATAGGGATCTTGCGTGAAAAAACAAGTGAAATTTGATGTTCTAGGAGGTCCTTTGTATGTGCATCATTCACCTGGTGAAGAAACTGGGATTTTGCTAATAACTCAGATTTTGGTACATTTAGCAGTCTCCAATATCCTACCCATTTTTGCATAGTTGATTGTCAACAGCTGGAGAAATCCAATGGATTTGGTATTACCACTGTAGCCTGGATCCATAAAGTTCCTCGTGCATGTTATAAATTGTACATTATCTTTTTTGCTTCTTGCTTAGAATTTTCGTTGTGGTAGGCTAATTTCTTGCTAGCAGGCAAATTTGTTAAATCCTAATTGGTAATATCCTTTCTTCCCCCCCCCCCCATAATATGCAGGTTCAGAACTGCATCGGATCCGCGGTTATTGCTATGGGACCAGAGAGGATGCTTACACTTCTACCTATTTCCCTTAATGCTAATGAATTCACGTGTACGAACATATGGTTGGTACCTATTTTGAAAGATTGTGTCGTTGAAGCATCATTGGGATACTATATAGAGCATCTTGTGCCTCTTGCAAAATCCTTTGAGCGGGCTAGCCATAAAGGTATGCCTCAGCTTTGTAAAGGAGATCTCTATATTTCAATCCGAGTCAGGCAAATTTTTTTTGATGAAGTTTTTCTTACACTGCGTCCTTTAATCAATTTTGGTGTAAGCTTGGGTGCTTTCAGAGTTAGAATTGGCACTCTCACAATCTATCATATTTAGGATTGTCAAGCAGTGACCTACACATCCTCCGTGGCCACACTAGGTCATACAACTTTCATTTCCGTGGTTTCATGAGTTTTTCCCTTAATGGTCCAAGTCATGATTTATCATTTTCTGTTTAGCGGTCTGTTGGCAGGATTGGAGGGTTGGTACATCTGGTAGATGCAAGGAATTTAGGAGTTCAATTCTTCGAAACTGATCTGGATTTTCTCAGAAGGTCTTCAGTTTTTAACATGTGAAAATAAATTGTATGTACACTTCTTGGGAGATAAAAGCATGCCACATGTAGAGATAATCACTCATCTGGTGAATCCAAATTATGTAGTACTTGTTGCTTGCTCCTTGCCCCCAGCGTCTCTTATCAGTTATAATGGACACAAAGCAATTTTTGAACGAGGTTTAAAACTTTCCGGTCAAATCAACAACCTCCCTCTTATTCTCTAAGTATTTTGTGTCTTTGATTTCCATTTAACTGTTACTGATATGTTGGTGCAGTTACACACTGCTTTGAATTTATGGGTTTCCTTTTTTCTTTTCTAGTTAAAAAGTTAACAATCAGTCAAGATCTGCTGGCTCATGCCCATGACCTCTGGGGATTGCTGCCTAGTTTTTGTCGTCATCCAACTGATGCTTATCAGAATCTCAGACCTTTGGCTGAAACGTTAATTCCTTTTCTAAAGGAGGACTCCTTTATGCATGAAAATATTGCCATTTCCTTAAAGGTGCTCTCTCCTTTACAATGCTTAGAGCTTGAGTGTTTTCTTCTTTTTGGGTGTAATTTGGTGTTTTTGTTGTACTCTGTCCTTACTATTTGTTTGTTTTATCCATCTGTTGGCTTTTTTACTAGGTTCTAGTGTCTCAGAACAAAAGTGTTCTTAGCCCTATAAGAGACTCCAGTGAATCAAATTCATATGCAGTGAAAGATTCTATGGTAAAGTTTGGAAATGTACCTACTTATTCAAGGAAGACTGCGTCCAGAAACATCAAGGCTCTGAAGTTATGTTCGACAGAGTTGCTTAAGGCTCTAACAGACTTATTTGTCGATTCACTTCCTGAGAAGCGCTCATATCTAAAGGTTCTCCTTTTGTCACTCATTGAATTCAGTTGGGAAGTTTTGATTGATGTTCTCTTGGTTTCTTCTCTCCACAAACTAAGGGAAAAATTTGTGCTATTTATTCTTAAATAATTCTAATTTTCTCCACTGTAGTTACAGAGAATACTTTTGATAGATTTTCTCTTTGCTCTCCTTTCCTCAAACTGAGGGATTTTTTTTGGCCCTTTAGCCCATGTTTGGACGAGAATTTTGTTTATGGAAGGTAGTGTATATTCTATTGAGATTTGGAAAAAATTTGTTGGAGTTTGCAAAAGGGTGTTAAAGTTTGTAAAAAATGTATTAGAGTTTGTAAAAAGTTGTTGGAATTTGGGAAAAAGTGGTTGTGAAAAATTTTGAATTTTTTTTTCATGTACATCCAAATATGGGCTTACTCATAAATAATTCGAGTTTTCTGCACTGTAGTTACAGAGAACTTGGCCCTTTGTGTCATTCTGATTTTGTTTGGCACAGTTTTGTGCAGCTGTGATTCCCTTGTGCTCTTTGATTGTTGTTTTCGTAACTTTTCTTTGATGTACCTGTTACTCCTTAGCTATGTTAGAGACAAAGGCACCAATTATCAACATTACCTGAAACTACCTGGTTTGGGCTTGTGGTTCAACACAGAGACATTTACTACGAAGCATTTAACTGCCAACATGATGGTTCTTTAGGTGAACATGCTAGGCTAACCTCTACATGCTGGGTTTCTAAAGAAGCTAGACATAGTAGTTGCTTCCTATTACCGCCATCAGATACAATAAACATTCTTTGAAACAGCAATAGATGATAACTGCGTGGGTAATTGACCTAAAACTAAGCATGCACATTATGTGCGTTTGATAGGAGTATTTGAGTTAAAGGAAACCACTTGAAATTCCATGGCTGTAACAACCGCATTCTTGGCTATTAAACATACATGTGTGTGCATGCAGCTTTTTGACATTGTGTAAATTTTCAAATAAATCCTTTTTTGTGGCTTGAGAGTCTTTGAAGCTTTCTTATTTCTCTATGTTCATTTTGTTCAATATTTTTATTGGCAGTGTTACATATTAATCAATGTCTAAATAATGACGTCATCAAGTATCCTTTCTTCTCATTCTCAGGATGCAATTGGATGCTTGTCTTCTATCACTGATTCTTCTATAACCAAAAAGGTTCTCCTGTCATTATTTGAGAGATCTGAGTTCGCTGATGGTGATGGTGATGGTGAATTTGGAAAGTTGATGAGTCATAACCCAGCCTTGATTGATAAAGAACAAGTCAACCTATGTAATAGAGATGTTCAGAGGTAACTTTTACTTTTTGCATAGCTTAATGTTGGGTTATAGTAATTTGTGACTATGCCTTGATTTATAAGGGAAAAGGCTATCTAAGTAGTAGGGCGAGAGTGTGTACCAAAAAAAAAGAAAAGTAGTACGGAGAGAGATGTTCAGAGGTAAATTTTACTTTTTGCATAGTTTAATGTTGGGTTATGGTAATTTGTGACTAAGCCTTGATTGATAAAGAAAAGGGCTATCTTAGTTGTGCAGAGAGAGATGTTCAGAATCTTAGTTGTGCAGAGAGAGATGTTCAGAGTTAAGTTTTACTTTTTGCATAGTTTGACGTTGTGTTATAGTTTTAGTATAAAATTAGTCCATCTGTCCCAAGATAAGTGTCTTGGTTCTAGTAGAAACTTTTATTATGGAAAGTGAAATGTATAATAAATTTTTGAAAGTGCTCTTACCCGTTAGAAGTTAGCACGGCCTTTTATTGAATGTAGTTTACACTTTTCTGAAAGATGAGAGAGTTTTGGAAAATGGCAAGGTAAGTTTTTCTTTTTGGAAAGTGGTATTTTTTGGGGGATATCTCATGAGGAAAGTGATATTCAGGTTAAGATTATTGCTACTGCTGTTACTGCAATGACAATGAAGAAGTGAGATTGTTTCTTAGTCATAAGTTGGATTGATGAATGGGTCAACTAATTGTTTTGCCATTTGATTCGCTTAATGCTTAAAAGTTTTGACCTTATGAGTAACACCAGCCTTGCCTATAGGTTCCCCCCCCCCCCCCACACACACACACAATTAAAACGACCCTTCCATTTACTATCAGCACCATCTAGCACTTTAAGCGTATGCAATTTTGTGAGTAAACTCGAAAATGCTTGTATTAGGACTCATGAGTATAGGACAGTGCTGTTAAAGAGCTAGTCTATTAGAGTGACAATGTGTAGAACATGGCAATGGTTTTCATTTTCTGGTTAAATGGAGTAATGGCATAGGTTTTAGCTAATGTTGTTTTTCATTCAGCTGTGTGATAATGGAGCTAGCATCATCTTTGGTGGAAGGAGCCAACGAGGATCTTATTCATCTAATCTATAAATTTATTACTCACATTTTTCAGGTATATTATTGAAACTACATACCCACATAGTGTGCTTTCTATTAACACCAATTTTTTTCCTCCTATGAGTAATGGCTGTAGTCTAGTCTGAAACCATTCTATTTTAGGTAACAAATGAGACTGGTCATCGTGAAGCATATTGTACCTTGAGCAGAATTTTAGAGGTCAGTGTTGGCATGTCGGTTTTCTTAATATTGTATTTTTTGCAGCTTGTTATACTGATAGGCTCAATTCCTGTCTAACGTATTATATAACTGGTACAGGAACACAGTTGGTTTTCTTCTTCCAGATTTGCCGAGTTGAGTTCTTTGTTGCTCGATCTGAAGTCTCCTGTTGATACGACATCTCTTAGAAGTCGCTTTGCATGTTTCCACTTTCTAATGAGTCACGTTTTGAAGGTAAAGTATTATCTAAGGAAATGATAGGCTTCTCGAATTCATTATTCAAGTCTTTAGTTGAATGATAAGTCATCATGGGTCTCTTTTAGCGCAATGATCCATTCTTGTTTTGCCACTTGACCATATAACTCCTAAGCAGCAGCCTCCCTGTACATTTTAGATGGCTGCTGAGTTCTATAACTGTACTGGTGTGACTTTAAATCCTGTGCAGATAAGCTCGGAGGAGGAGAATACAAAGGCTTTTATTTTTCTCAATGAGATTATACTCACATTAAAGGAGGTAAGAGCTATTGCTTAAATAAGTTTGATGTTTTGTGTATGCTTTGTAGCAACTTTTATTTAGAGCCAGCCGACTGTATCGCTCTCTCGCCCACTATTTTGGAGTTTGTTAAGATTACTTGTAGAGCAGAAGTACTAGTTAAAAAGCTCTTGTTAACTTTTGTGGGCTAATGCTGTGCTGGGGTCTCCTTTTATAGACTTCTATGATTTTATCAGTTTTCTAGCATGTTTACTGTAGATGGTTCAGTATAGCTCATTGTACTATTCTGTCACCTTTTTATTTCAATAAAGCTTTTCTTACTTATAAAAAAAAAACTTATAGGATTGACGTTGTGTACTTTGGTATAACATCTTGCACAGTCGAATCCATCACTGTTGCAAGGCCAGAAAGTTTGTTGCTTAAATTCATATCCAGATAGAACGGCAGAATGACCATCTTCTTCAGCTAAATTGATTATTTGTTTTACTTGTATTTATGATTGCCAGCTTATGCTCTTCAATGGTATTTTTCACGAATGGTGAGCATAGGTGGTAGTATGTGTGTTACGACGATCATCTCTTATTCCCTACTTTCTGAGTGAACCCAGCTTGTTCTGTTGTCTTTGTTTGTAGTAAGCTGTATGCTGGAGCCTTTTGCAATTGCTTGTATCATTGTTGCACATGTTTCAACGTCAAAGGATATGAACTATCAATGGTCATCTTTTTTTTTTCCTAGTTGGTATTCAACATTAACTATAGACTAGATTGGGGAGTAATAATGTGTTTGTTTCTTAATAATACAGGACAAAGAAGAAACTAGGAAAGCTGCTTATGATACACTCCTCAAGATAAGTTCCAGTTTGAGAGACTCTAAGTGTGGTTCTGATCCACCGTATCATAAGCTGGTTAGCATGGTACGTGCATGCAAAATTCTTCTTTAATGCTTGATTCAATGTGATTGTACAACTATTTGCCCTTTGGTATATCATCAGTTCCTCGGCCACTTTCTTATTTAGAGGTAATGATTTTATGACATTCAGATAATAGGCTATCTTTCTGGTTCATCTCCTCATATAAAGAGTGGAGCAGTGTCTGCCTTGTCGGTATTGGTATATCAGGATGCAGATATCTCTCTTTCAATGCCTGATTTGGTACTTTCTATTTTGTCTTTCCTGCATACCAAAACCGTGGAAGTTATAAAGGTGAATATACTCTTACTAAGCTGCTCATGATTCAGAGTGTTGGTTCACTGTTGCTTTTGATGCTAAGATGATTGCATATTCAACAGGCTGTTTTGGGCTTTGTGAAAGTGTTAGTGTCCTGCTTACAAGCAAAAGATCTGCGGAGTCTTCTGTCTGAAATCGTCAATGAAGTTCTCAGATGGTCGTCTGTCTCCAGACATCATTTTAGATCAAAGGCACATCCAAATTCAGCATTAACATTTTATTTTATATTCATAGGAAATAAATGGACATGTCTACGTGAGAGGGAGAGAGAGAGAGGGAGGAGATTATTACTACCTTAAGAATTTCATACATATGCATCTCCATTTTATCTATAGGTCACTGTCATAATGGAGATAATAATACGGAAGTGTGGTTCCGCAGCAGTGGAGTTGGTTACTCCAGAGAAGTATAGGAGTTTTCTCAAGACCGTTTTGGAGGTAATTCTTTCATTTCCTGTTGAGCCAGATTTTTCTAAATTTGTTGCTTTTTCAATTTTAGAGAGGTCTAGATCAAGCAATTGGTTGATTACTCTTTTGCGCTCTGTTTTGGGGTTAAAAGGCAATTCTGTTTTGTGAGCCACTCTCTTCCCATTTCATTTGTTCTCTTTCTTCTACTCTCTGCTATGCATTTGGTGTCAGTCTCTGAGTAATGTCCATAGAGGTGAAGCTCATGAATTAAACTCAGATGAATACCCTTTTTCACATAATAGATGAGCGTATGTATATTGTTGCAGAATCGCCATAACAGAACAAGTTCCAAAGAATCTGGTAGGGGCGACAGAGAAGTGATGGCTGGAGATTCATCTCCCAAGGCTTCTGATTCCATGTACGACTGACTGAATGTTGTTAGTTGATCTATTCCGTCTTTAGATCTCATCATCTCATATTTTACTTGATTTGTTGTTTCCAGGCCAGAGAAGAGGAAAAGGAAAAGAATGGATCCTCAATCCGAGGAAAATGGTTCAGCAGAGCAAAGGAAGACGAAAAGGGAGAAGAATAATAATGGCAGCACCTATAGAAGAAGTGAGCATCAGTCATCTAACAGTAGAGACAGTCGTTTAAGGTCAGCTGACACTGGTAACCGTTCTGATAATGCAAAGTCATTAAAGGGTCAGTTGAAAGGAAGTCAAAAGAAGAGCGAGAGGAATTATAACAGAAAACGGATGGAGTTGACAAACACAAACAAAAAAGATGATACTGTCTTTCCTAAGCATTCTAAAGCTGCCAAAGTACGCAAACATAAGAAGGTCGAGAGGAACCGACGGGAAATCATCAATAAATGAATAACAGGGTGCACAAGACGGAATGGCAAGTGTTTCCATGAAGCACAATAAGAATTCGGTACATTCTCCATGTTTTGCTGAAGTGTAGATATTCGAGGAGAGAGCAAGCCACTTGTTTTTGTGCCTGGAAGTTTGTTTTCCCGTGGAGCTGCAGAGAGTAGCAAGAAAACTAGATATGGGGTTTTCTGGTTCCCTTTAAAGGGCGTGAAAGAATGGTTAAAACTTCAGGTCAAGCATAATACTATCGTTGCTATGGTTGGCTAGAAGGATAACTCAATGTCTCAATGTAGCTGTGGGATGGAAGGCGTAACTAAGCAAGCAAAAGTTTTGTTTATTAGTCTGCAAGAGCAGTGTTTGGTACAATCTGCTTGCGATCTATTTATGACTAGTTCGATCACTTTGTTCATCCAAATGTTAGTAAGGATGCTCTGGCTTTTTTGCCTTTAATTGAAAATTTTTCAATTCGTCAAGAGAGAATTTTCTTTTGATTCTTCTTCTTCGATTCTTGCTACTATCATAAATGATCAAACCACCAACGTCCTTGAGCCTTGTGAGCGGTGTAACCCAATAATCGGCCCAGTGATTCGTTTGTGAGGGGCCTGTTTTGTACCGTCTGCATTAAAAAAAGAAGACGACCACGACCGTTTGTACGCGAGACATATGATTTTTCCAGCTTTTCGTTTTGGGCGAAAGGATAAACCAGTTACTCAACACACTCTGTTCAACTGTCGACAATCCTCCCCCCTCACTTCTCTTCTCTATCTGCCGCGATGGCAGCGATACCCCACCCGCCCCTCCTCAAACTCACCCACTCTTCCGAGCCAACTCGCTTCAAGACCGTAATCCTCTGCAAAAAAAGCCCAATAACGATTCCGCATTCAAAGAGAAGAAGCATGTATCCGTGGACTACGACCAGGGCAAGCACGAGGTCTCCACACGAGTCAGTGGCCTCAGGAAGGCCGATATACCGAGGCGGTACAGGCTCCGAGTGGAGGGAGACCGGTTCCAGAAGGACTGGCCGGTCAGTGAGGTGGTGGAGAAAATCTTGAAGCTTGACCACCGGGTCGATGTCGACAGAGTGTTGAACCGGTGGGTTGGGCCATTTGCGAGGAAGAATTTCCCGGTTCTTATTAGGGTGCGGAAATTCATTTTTCCACCTCTGACTCGCTGATGCAATTTTTGGTTATTTTGAGAATTTTGGTAGCTGGAAGCATTTGTAGTTGAAGTGACTTAGGAAGGTCTGGATTGAAAAACTGAGTTCAACTTGGAGAAATTTGGGATGAATAATGTGTGGAATGACTTTGAGTGCTGAAGATGGCGATAACCTTGGGAAAAAATGGATGGGCTTTCGTGGTTAGGGTTAAAGATGTGTACTGTATGTGCTTGTAGCTAGAAAATGTGATAAAAACAGCAATGATTAGGTTTCTGGCGTCAGTAATAGGCTTATATAGTCAGTTTGAAATGAACAAACATACATATATTCATAGTTTTGGTATCTAAGTAAGTTGATAAATAATGTGCTGAAATATAGAAGGGATCTTCGGCAGAAAACTACAAGAGTGGTGGAAAAATAAAAAAGCTTGCTAAACCTCTCATATAATCTGTTGCTTGTTTCAGGAGATAACACAAACTGGTTCTATTCACCGTAGCATTGAAGTTTTCTGGTGGATGAAAAATCAGAAGGATTACTGTGCTCGGAATGATATTGAAAATATCATGATAAGGTTACATGCTAGGCATAATCGAACAGATCAGGCACGTGGTTTTTTTTGAGATGGAAGAGTGGAGGTATGCTTCTTGTTTTTGCATTATATGTTCTCTGCCATCATCCCATTCGGTAGGAAGTAGATTGGTCGGAAAAAAAATGCCTCATGGTAAATTGTGGTCTGGGGGCGTAATCAGAAATTATCACCAGTCATTCTTGATTCCTATCTTCCTTCTCTTATTTCCCTCTTTTAAGGGAAAGAGTTTAATTTGAGCAACCTTCTTTTCCTTTGAATGCTCAAATGTATTCGGAGAGATAAATGTGTGGAATGCCTCAGATTGCTAAGACTTCATTTTGGACTTTCATTTTCACCCCAAAAAAAAACCTGTAGCTTTGATTGATTGGCATCATCTTGTTTTTCCTGTTATGAATTTTGAATTTTATAGCATGGCTCTTATATTTGGATTTGCAAGCAGGAGAAAGGGTTATGTGGGTCCTATCAATGCTCTGAGGGATGTTCATATATTGAATTTAAGTTCATTTGGAGAACTAACCAGTCAATCTATTTACATATGTAATGTCTGTTTCACAATTTTGTATTCATGTAAGGTTTACAACTTGCTTAGATCTATTTTATGCTTGACATAGATGCATGGTAATACTTGTTGTTCGAATGTTCGTCTTGTTTTATTTGTTGAAAATGAAATTCTTATGCATAGCAATATAATTGCTCCACGATCATGTTTGCAAATTTTTCCTGGTACTGCAATATAGCAACTTAGGCATTTCACTTTGGATTCAAAAGCTATAGCAGATGTTGATGATGTTACTATGTGGTATAGGTTCCTCCTAGTCGGTCAACATATAACAACTTGATCAACGCTTGTGGATCTAGTGGAAATTGGAGAGAAGCTTTGAAGGTTTGCAAGAAAATGACGGATAATGGAGTAGGGCCTGACCTTGTGACTCACAATATAGTTTTATCTGCGTATAAAAATGGGGCTCAGTTTTCAAAAGCTTTGTCCTATTTTGAGCTAATGAAGGGGACACACATTCGTCCTGACACAACTACCCTTAATATTGTGATACATTGCCTTGTAAAGCTCGGAAACTATCCGAAAGCCATTGAGATTTTCAAGTCCATGAGGGAGAAAAGAGCCGAATGCCGCCCTGACATTGTAACACTAGCATCATTCATATGTATTCTCTATGTGGGCAAATTGAAAATTCTAAGGCAGTGTTCGATACAATATTAGCGCGTATGCTTCACATAGAATGAATAAAGAGGCACTATCAGTTTTTAATGACATGAAGCAAAGTGGTTTGTGCCCAGATATTGTACCTTACACATCTTTACTCAATGCTTATGGAAGATCTCAGCAACCTAAAAAGGCCAGGGAAGTATTTGACCGGATTAAAAGAAACAATCTGAAGCCAAATCTTGTCAGCTACAATGCACTTATTGATGCCTATGGATCTAATGGTTTGTTAGCTGATGCTGTTGAAGTCTTGCGAGAGATGGAGCAAGATGGAATCCAGCCAAACATTGTCTCAATATGCACACTGTTGGCTGCCTGTGGACGATGTGGTTAAAAGGTGAAGATTGATGCTGTACTATTGGCAGCTGAGTAGCAAGGCATCAAGTTGAACACAGTTGCGTATAATTCAGCTATCGGAAGCTATATGAATGTTGGGGAATATGAGAAAGCTATCACTTTATATAGATCTGTGAGGAAAAAGAAAGTGACACCAGATTGTGTTAGTCACACGGTGTTGATAAGTGGTTGTTGTAGGATGTCCAAATACGAGGCGCTTGATTTTCTTGATGAAATGATGGATTTAAAAATTCCTTTGTCCAAAGAGGTCTACTCATCTGTGATCTGTGCCTTCAGCAAACAGGCAAGTGCTTTGGCAGGAGTTGGCTCTTTATGGTAGACTATCAGCGACTGAGGTCTGATTTTAAATTTCTTGTTTCTCTTTTATTTCCCTTGCGAAATTTCAGGGCCTAATCAATGAAGCAGAATCCATGTTCAACTCAATGAAGATGGTTGGTTGTTGTCCTGATGTAGTTACATGTACAGCAATGCTACATGCATATAATGCTGCAGGTGATTTTCGGTTAATCAATTGACATGATCCGATGCTGACTGGGAAGAAATACTTTGAAACTAAAGCTGTTGTTATTTTTTCCATCAGGGGATTGGGAAAAGGCTTGCTCTTTATTTCAAGAAATGGAAAAAAAATAATATCCTTCCTGATACTATTGCTTGTTCGGCTTTGATGAGAGCTTTTAATATAGGGGGCCAACCATCCAAGGTTCTTGTTTTGGCAAAAACAATGAAGGGAAAAGGAATCCCTTTTGGTGAGGCTATTTTCTTTGAGATGGTATCAGCCTGTAGCATGTAAGTTCACATCTGTTTTCTCTTTTCCTCTTTAGGAATAAAACACTAAAGATGCCCATTATTTTGTCTCTCCCTGGTCTTGCTTCTTTCTGATAGGTTTTGCTGTTATTAAGAATTTTTGTGTAACCTGTTTTGATGATATTTTGTTGACATGACATCTTTGTCGTAAGTTCGAGATTTTATTCCCAATTGCCATGCAACTAAAATGGAAATTTTTGGTTGAAGATCACGGGATTGGAGGACAGCAATAGACCTGATTAAGTTCATGGAGCCCTCATTTGCTGTAGTTTCATCTGGGCTTGGATGATGATTTTATGTAATTTTTTATTTGGATTGTATTATGCAATTCGAAGAGGTTGAGATAGACATAATAGGTGGACTCTATTTTAAGGTTTATAATGTTCGAAATTTTACATGAGCAATATTAAATAATGTACGGGTATAATTATTATGTCTATCTGACAGAAGATTATATATATACTAAAGGGGAGCGAGGAGCCTTGATCTGGGCTCCCTCGGCGCTGGTCGGGGTGGCTCGCGCCGCGGAGGGTGGCCAGAGCCACCTCGATGGTTCCCTCCCTTGAGAAGGGGTGGCCGGGAGCCACCCCAGCCAGTGTCGAGGGAACCCAGATCTGGGCTCCTTTGCGGACGCCGTGGAGCCTAGATTTGGGCTCCCATTCGCAAGAGGTGGCCACCACCGCGAGGGAGCCCAGATATGGGTTCCTCGTAACCGGCCGGGGTGGCTCGCGGCCAGGGCAAGCCACCCTCGAGAAGGGGTGGTCGGGATCCACCCTCCCTTGGCGAGCAGGTGGTTCCCGACCCTGTTCAAAGTTTTTTTTTTCAAATTTGTCAACGTGTCACGATATTATTAAGAGTGACGTGTCTACCGTTAGATGATTGTACACGGGAGAGAAGAAATTGGGTGAAAAGACTAAATCAATAAATGAAGATAACGTAAGGACTTATGTAACCAAATTTGAAACACATGGACTAAAATGATTATTAACTTCTTCTTCTTTTTTACAAATTCTTGTTTAGCTGCACTTTTAAAGATTTCTTCAAATGGGCCCATTTGGGTCCAATTGAGTAAGCCCAAATACTTAAGAGCCAGTTATCTTCGTTAGTTTCTCTTTTATGTTTTTTAAGGGATAGGTCAGTTAACTAATTGAAGTAAGGGAAAAAAATTACTTATAATTTGATTAACGTGGCACAAATCCCATGGTGATAATTATTATAATAGACGGTCAATAAAGCTATTGAAATATTCTAACATGGGCGGGCCCCAATTATCTTTTCTTTAGGACTGTTTTTTTTAGGCAAATGGTAGAGCAGAACCGGTGAAAGAGGTGAATTCGACCCCAAACCTAACCCTTCCCAAAAACGAGGACGTGCCAGCTGCGCTAAAGCTGATTGGCCTTCTCTTTACGACTTTGGAAGAGATGGATTTGGATAGTTGCTGGCATTTAGTGGAATCTTCAGGACGAAAACGTGGCTCGGACCGAGTGCCAGGTAAGAACACTGGCTTTCTGACAAACAGTAGACAGGTGGCGTTGGGACTCCACGTGGTCACCCGCACTTTCAAACCATTGAAACTACTTGATTACCCTTGCTCCCGTCCTAGCCGTTATGCGCTTTTTCAACCCAAGTACCTTAATCCCACTCCGTAATTTCAAATCAACGGCAGAACATATCCGTAATCCAAATGCCTCCACACTTCTACTCCACCTCCTCACTGTTGTTTTCCCCTCCACTGTCGCTCAGAAACGCAAACAAAGCAAAATCCCCACATTCATAAACAAATTAACGACCAGACTCACAAATACACTCTCTTTTTCTACCTGTCTGTGGGCTTTTGCATTTTCTCTGTCTACAAGGGTTCGGGTTTCGATTCAACCATGGCTTCTTCGTCCTCTGATCCTGGTTTGAAACCCGAAGCCGGTGTTGGCGGAGAGTTGTCGGAGGCGGTGATAGCGAACGATCAGCTATTGCTGTACAGAGGATTGAAGAAAGCGAAGAAGGAGAGAGGGTGTACGGCCAAGGAGCGCATCAGCAAAATGCCTCCCTGTGCCGCTGGAAAACGCAGCTCAATCTACCGCGGAGTCACCAGGTACTGATGCTGTTCAGTGTAAGCTGTCCGTTATAATCACAGGATTCAGACTATTCTGCGCGCCATCTATATATTTTGGCGTGGAATTCGCTTGCTAGTTTGATTTAAACCTGTAGCTTTGCTTCTCTGAATTTAGACTCTTCTTTGTTTTCCATATTGATGAAACCAAAGGCATAGATGGACTGGACGTTACGAAGCTCACCTTTGGGACAAAAGTACCTGGAATCAGAATCAGAATAAGAAGGGAAAACAAGGTCTGTCTCTCTCTTTGTATCCCCTAAATTCCTGTCGTTTGACACTAAGGTTTTCGGTGTTGCTGACACTATTTTAATATTTTCCTTGTTGTGGATCGGATGGTTGGTGACGCAAATCTCTATTCCAGTTTACTTGGGTGAGTTGGTAGCTTTAACGTATCTTTCCCTCTATTTCTTTATTTTTGTTTTTTTTCATTTTCACTTTTCACCTTTTTTCCGTTGTTAAACTTGCTAATACAGTTGATCGCATATGCATTATGAATCCAGGGGCATATGATGATGAGGAGGCTGCAGCTAGAGCTTATGATCTTGCCGCCTTAAAATATTGGGGCCCCGGGACACTCATTAATTTTCCAGTGAGTTTAAGGATGACAAAAATAAGCAACTATTTTTAATCTTTTTTGTTTATTTTGTTCTTTTTTTCAGTCTGAGGGAAAAAAATATAATTTCCTTTCCTCTCTTTAGTTTAGGTCTTATGAAGATTTTTGGTCATTGATTCTGAGATTTGTGAACCCCGTCAACTTGTTTCTTATTTTCTTTTGTTAGTAGTACTTATTTATGATTTGAATCTTTCGACCTCTGTCTAGGAATTCTAAGGAAAAATATATTTTTCTTTGGTCCTTATTGGGTTCATATGATGCTTCCCTTATCCAAGTTTAGAGTTCTATCTGCATGACTTGGCATATATGTGCTGCAGGTTACTGATTATACAAGGGATCTTGAAGAAATGCAGAATCTCTCAAGAGAAGAATACCTTGCATCTCTGCGGAGGTGTGTATATACTTTTTTAATGTATATTCTTAAATTAAATTACACTGTTGATTATTTTTTATGCTTTCTGCAGAAAGAGCAGTGGTTTCTCAAGAGGAATTTCTAAATATCGTGGGCTTTCGAGGTAAATTACATGCCTGAGAAATATATAACTTTTGTTGTTCATGTCTAGAGCCTTAACCAGTACATAGCTGGTCGGGAAAAATGTCAAGCACAGTCTGAAAGCAAAGTCTCTTATCCACCAGGGAGTTCTAGGTACCTAAGAGTGTTTCTTCCCCACTCTTTCCTTTTTCCCACCGATTTTCAGTTCATGGAAAAACTACCTAAGATCATTTATCCAAACCTGAAAAGATGATGACATATGTGTCAAACACTTCCTCTTGAATGCTTCCCTGCAATTGTTTTTTGGCAAGCTATGAATTGATTAAGAAGAAAGAATTTCATGATCTTCTCTGAAATTCTAGAAATCCTCTCATTAATGGGGGTCTAATTATTATAATGATATTCCCTGAAAAATGTATATAGATCTATGACTACTTGTCTACACACTACCCAGAGTTGAACGGTTAAACGTCCATAATTCTTTTCGTTTAGTGTTGCTCTTTTCCATTGGTCAGATTCTTTAAGTACGTAATGCTTCTTTTATTTGGCCACTGTTGATTCTATGCTTTTCCTTTCTACTTTACACTGGTGCCATCACAAAGCAGTCGTTGGGAGCCATTTGGGCGTATGGCTGGATCTGAGTACGTCAACAGTATTCATTACAGTAAGTTCTGAGGAAATTTTATGTTCAAGCAAGTACGATATGAGAGTTCCGCAAATGCACCCAGTCAATGAGTACGCCATCTTTTGCCTGCAAATTGGCAAATATGAGCATCTGAATTTATTTTTATTATTCCACTCGTGCTTCCTTCTGAAACACTACCAACTATGTAACTGTTACATCTCCTTTAAAGGTACAGGTGATGATCCAGCTGCAGAAAGTGAATATTTAGGTGGTTTCTGCAACGAAAGAAAGATTGACTTGACAAATTACATCAAGTGGTGGGGGCCAAACAAAACTCGTCAGACAGAGGCGGGGACAAAATCGGTGGAAGAAACAAAGCATGGTGGAGATATTTGTGTGGAACTGAAAACACTGGAACGGGGATCTCAGCCTACTGAACCATACCAGATGCCCCGTTTGGGCGTGTCCAATGAGGGAAGAAAGCATAAAGGTTCTGCTGTCTCTGCCTTGAGCATCTTGTCGCGTTCAGCTGCCTACAAGAGCTTGCAAGAGAAAGCATCAAAACGGCAAGACAACAGCAGTGATAATGATGAGAATGAAGACAAAAATGCTATCAACAAGATGGGCTATGGCAAGGCAGTTGAGAAATCCACAAGTTATGATGTTGCGACCGGGAGACTTGGAGTTGCACTAGGAATGGGTGGGGGATTGTCTCTTCAGAGAAATGTGTACCCGTTTACTCCTTTCTTATCTGCACCACTTTTGACAAACTACAGTACTGTTGATCCCTTGGTTGATCCCATTCTGTGGACGTCTCTTGTTCCTGTTCTTCCAACTGGACCTTCTCGTACAGCCGAGGTTGGTACATTTTTTTTATGAGAGCTTTGTTTTCTAATGCAAGACTTAAGAAAATGCCAATGATCATCCCAGAAAAGTAGAACAAAAAATTATATAAGCTATGGGGATCATTACTTGAAAATATTCTGTCAAAAGCCACTAACAGAAAAGACTGATAGGAGAGGAGTTTACTGATCTCTTCAACAAGCCATGTGACAAATTCCTACTAAACAACGTCAACCAATTGATCCCACCACGAGCAGAGACAATAACTGATCCTTGAGTTATTTGAAAAGAAATGTAATATTACCCATCCAGCCTCAGGTGATTAATGGAAAGATGGTGTAAGGGAGATATGTTCCCTAATTCATTTACTGTACCGCATTCAGTCTCTAAAAGGCTTAAGCGTTATGTTCAGGTTACAAAGACAGAGACCAGTTCAACTTACACTCTCTTTCGTGCGGAGGAATAGCAGCACATACCCTTATGGTCTACAGTTTGGTGAAAGGTGGAAATCGGCTTTGACTTCTACTATCTGGAGAGCTTAGTTCATGTCCAGAATAAGGATTTTAACTTATTCTTGCATCCTTGTTCGTACATCATTTCTAGGGTGGTCGATCAAGAGGAAATATAGATGTGTCTTCATGTTTATAGTGATGTAGAAATTGAAGAGGAAACATGTCAGTCTGTCTCTTGAATATATATTGTACAGCAATAATAACATGATAAACGATTAAACTCTCTGTAAGGATGTAGCTATTGTTAACATTCACGAATTAGAGGCTCTGCAGATCCTGATGTCTTCTTTTCTTATTAACATCTCAAATGAATTTGGCTTCTGCTTGCAGTTAATCTGGGTTTTTTTTTTACCATTATGTCTTCCTGAGTAAAACCTATCGGGAAATCATTGAATGGCAGGTATGACTATGAGAACTCCTACTCCATTGAAGGCCACTATAAAACTCTGGTTGCAGTCCGTACTAGTCATTTGCATGAATGTTGTAAGAGAATTCCTCTTGAACCACACCTTGAGTGGATCGTGGATTGATGGACCTGGAGAATTAAGTAGAGTCTAGAGTAGGGATGCTCGTTTTGGTAAAAATTTTAGGATTCTAAGTGTTTTGAAAATTTTTAGGTGATGTTTGAGCTTTATTGGAATGCGTGTAGAAGGTGTTGACCTGTATTTATGTGTGTAAAAAAAGTAATAATGAGTTGTATTGAAATGAGTGCTTTTGTGATGTTGAGATTGTGATGCTAAAAAGTTGATGTAAATCCTAGAAAAATTGTTGAAAACTAACCTGCAGATCACAGTACACAATTCCTTTTACTACGGCTCACAGTGATAAGACATTTCTTAAGTATTGATAAACAGAGGTAAATGTCACTTTGAAGAGAAATATAAGAGATAAGCACAACGTCTCAAACAGAATCAATCATCATTGAGGCTCCGTTGAAACGCACGCAAATACTTTACATAGCTATATGCCTTTACATAGCTATATGCGGTTGTTTGTTTATCGAAATTTTAAAGAATATTTTTAAAATTTTAAATTTTTTTTAAATATTGAAATTTATTATAAATTATAAAAAATTAAAAATATGTGTAAAAATTAAAAATTTGAATTATATTTATTTTGTTAGAAATTCGTTTAAAATTTTGCACCAACAAACGTCTCATCCACAACTATAATGCTTTCTCGTCCAAAATCTTTTTCGAAAAAATACAAAGTCCTTTTGGGGAAGAGTAATGAAAGAAATTAAAAAAATAATCGAATTAAATGAATTATTTTTCTGAGAAGTGAGAACCTTATTCAGCACTTACACCTCCTCTACCGAGGGGAATGTCTTGACCGATTGCCAGTTGCCACCCCTTCCTTGCGTCCCTCCTCCCTCTCTCTCTCTCTCTCTCTATCTATCTCTCTTTCTCTCTAGGGTTTGCAGAGATGGGAACCGCGGGGAGACAGTTGAAGGCTGGCTCCTCAAACTTCGTCACCCTTTCGTTAACTCAGCAGCTGAGGTCTCTTTTTTTTTTCGGTTGTGAATTTATGTTCCTTCATTCATCTTAGTTGTTCTAATTCATGATTTAGCTACTGTTTTCTTGTGGAGCGTTTGACTCTCGCGCTTGATCATTGGATAATTACGAATTTCGTCTTGCCTCCGTTTTTTTTTTTGTTATGAGTTTTACATGTGCTGTAGGAGGAATTTAGATAACTTTTGTTTTTTTTTGTTTCTCTGTAAAGTTTCTTAGGTGACCATCTTTCTTTTGTGCAGTTGAGGCTCGGAGTATTTTTAACTACATTTTTATTTCGTCGCTATTTAGTTTTGGTTGCTGTTTTTGGTTATAATGTGGAATTTTAGGAGCTATTGTATATGCTGATTTTTCCTGTTCAAAACTGGAATACGCGGTGGTTTGCATTTGGAGATTTTGCTACTGAAAGATCAATAAACCCTGATAATTTGAAGTGTTTATTATATTCTCGCAGATATTGCTTCCTACTATGGTAATGTTGCTGTTGATAGCGGTAAGGACGCAAGTAGATACACAGATTCACCCAGCGCAGCCGTAAGTCTTCATCAACCCTGGTTGTCTTGCATGCCAGTAGTTTTTAATTCGCAATGTGCATGCATTGGTGTTACCCTCTGTTTTGTTGCTCAAGAACCTGAAACTTGAAAGAAAAAGAAAAAAAAAGTAGTTAAGTCCATCTTGAAGGTTTGAAAAAAAAAAGACATCTCACCTCGTATGGTCTTTCAAATTTAAGGTTTAATATTAGTTTTAACTTCTATTTCTACCAGTATATTCTTTGTGATCTTTTTGATAAAGGAAAAGGGAAGGAAGAGACAGAACAGTTTCTTTGTTTGGAGTCCTTAGTTTAATTTGGCATTCTTAATTTTGTGAGAAGTAATGGTTCTCTGGAACTGGGCCAGGCATATCCAGAAAGAGATGTTGGTGGAAGTGGGCAAAGGAATTTCCCCTAGTGTCCAACAAATTTTAGAATTGTTGCTGGCGAAGGAAGAGTATTTGGCTTTTGCACCAGATACAGAAGAGACAACCAAGATGATTAACTTGATTTCAATGAAGTTTCCATTGTTGAAGGTACCCAGTTTGATCTATTAGGGCTATATATATTTGTGCACATGAGATGTCATTTTTACTCGCCTTTATCCTTGATTGTTCAGTTTAAGGTTTTCCCCCCACCTCATTTTCTTGCATATCTATCTGCTCAATTATTTTCTCTGGCATGTAGCTTGTTTAGGTGAATTTATTTGTAGTCAATCAATTGAGAGATTTGCAAAAGACTAAAAGTAGAATGAGGTTGAGCCAGCACAAAATGGAGCACGGGAGTAACATTTAATTTGATTTCAATATGGTGTAAAAGTCAGTACGTTGTAACATGAAGTCCTTTCAGATGACCAATTTATTGCTAAATGGAGATGGTATAAGGAACCACGGCAACTTGATTTCCTCCTGTTACCCTAGTCAACATGATTGTTCTTCATCAATTATTACAATGATGTAATTGCAGGAAGGCCTGAAATTTAGAACATAATCCTGTGGCAAACCCACCATAGGGTTGAACTCAACAGTGCCCTTTTTTTTCACAATCAGCTGTAAACCTTATTTCCTTGTAAGAGGGAAGAAATATGAATCTGGGACAAACTGAAGATTTACAGCCTTTGATGCCTTGTTACAAATGAGAAAATTCTCCACTACCAATTGAGATTTAGAATGTTGTGTCCCAAATCAATTCCTGATGAAATTTAGATTCTCCTGCTTCCATTGTGAATCCAAGTCACTCATGGACGTGGAGTATGGATATAATAGTATAATAGACCATGGGTAGGCTCATAATGATGCTAATGTTTTGCCCCATCCATGTGCGCATCATAGGCAAATTCACCATTTTCTTTGGTCAGGAGATCCGAACAAAATTTTGATGTGGGATTTTGGTTTTGCTAACTGACAGCTACTTTAAAAGCTTTTTTTTTTGGTTATAAGGCTATATAAGATGGTGCAGTTATTCGTTTTGGCGCTTCCCTTCATATGTGGGCCTTACTTCTGGCTGTGGAGCCAAACTCAAACCATCATCATTCTAGAGATTTGTATTCTTGCAATTAATCATAAATGGGTTTCTCTGACAGCTGGGTTTCACAGTTGAAATTTGATTGTTATTCTTCTGTTGTGGGAATTTTTGCAATTTTGGGATGGGGTGGATATGCAAATATGATGATGATGTAAATACTGTTTTTTTTAAGTAAGATAATCTTTATTAAAAAATGTGTTACAGTACAAAAGACTGTATTGAGACACCTAAACCATACAATCTAAAAAGCTTAGAAAATCCGGATAATCCGAGAAAGGAAAGCCCAACACCGCATTAGCCCATAAAAAAAGAGAGAGCAACAACTTACCCCCTCAAACCCTCCAAAGACAAAACCAAGTCTTCGAAGCATTGTTCATTTCTCTCCCTCCAAAGATACCACCAAATGCAAGAAGAGATCAACCTCCAAAAAATGTAAATACTGTTGGGGGCCTGGGGCACGCGGCGTGGTTTTTCTTACTATCCTCCTCTTTTTTTTTTAAGTAAACTATCCTCCGCTTTGTTGACAACTCCATGCAAGCAGAAAGTCCTATTATTCAGATTTTTCTTGTCGTGTGAACAATATGGAAGAGAGTGTGTGTGTCATCTTCATTTTCTTTCTTAATAAGCATTTCATGACCCAAGCTAAATGAAAATTCGTTTCATATTTACAGCAAGTTACTAGAGTTTTCAAAGACGAGCTTGAACTGGAGACGTACATACGATCAGATCTCTATGGTACCTTCAATGAAGCCAAGTAAGTCATACCCTGTAATAGCATTGGTATTAAGCAAATGTGCTGCAAAATGGACGCTTTGGGTCCTACTTGTTAAAGAGAGACTATGCGGACATGCAATCTTAGTGTCACAATCATCAAATGTTTAAATCTCCATTTTTCAGCTTAAACATCCGGGATCACTGACAATTCATTGGGCAGTTCATGCATTTTTTCACATGTTTTTGGTTCTCTATGTTGATGGTCAACATAATCATCTTGGCTTGGGAGTCCTATTTTTTCTGGCACGCTACTTTTTTACTTACCGTTTTGTGTTTCTGTAGGTGGCATACCATTGCCAATATTTTCTGAGTGGTGGTTAGCCAAAGAAAAGTTCTCTATGATTGATTCATTTATCCTCTCTTCATATCCTGGTGCTACATTAATTCCAAGGATGCAATGGGTTGGGCGTTAAATATCAGGGAAAGATTGATAATAACTCCCGGACACATCTTGCAACTCAAATAAGGCCTCTCACTTTCAGATTTATTCATGTAGACATTGATCTTGAATGTTCTTGCAGTTGCCATATGGAGAAGGCCTCTCACTTTCAGATGTTTTTGGACACCTGGAACGAAACAGGTTAGCTACATTTATACATTTCTTTTAATTCCCTGATCCGTACTGCCCGTTAACCTGACTAGTCTTTTGTGTATTTTGTCTAGGAATCACCTGGGCATTGCAGAATACAGTATCAGTCAGTCTACTCTGGAAACGATATTTAATCATTTTGCTGCAAACTAGGTATTCTAATCGTGTCGAACTGTTTTGCTCTCCATCTGTTCGGAAGGATCAACTAGATACACGTCTCTAGTTTGACGAGGTTTTAAGACCAGGTGAAAATATCAGAAAGCGGCAGATTGTACATAATTCATACCTTTTGATATGGAAATTTTAAGTGGTTGCCTTGAATCAAAAGATTGCAGCCCGACAACAATACAAGTGACATCGGCACTGATTTTCACAGCCACCATCTTGTTGGCTGACATCACGTGATTCTCAACACTGGCAGTGGAGCTGTAAGCCCCCTTTTGAAGATGGGTGTGTTTTGTTCCTTGTTGGCAGCGTTCAGAAATACCTTACATTGAACAGCCTCCCACTGTTGACTAAGTGTGGTAAACCGTTTGACCATTTCAGTCTTTGAGCAAAATTTGTCTTCTCTTTAGTACAAATTTGACTGTCCGCATTGAACATGCATTTATAATGTAAAATCTCATATATACAGAAATGAGGCATACCCCCTTATATTAGTCTAATCTGTGTGTATATTATGCCCTAAATTGGTCTGTTTGGAGCTCAGGAAAGGAAAGAAAGCTGTGAACAGGCAAGTGAAGAATGACAAAAATGACTAATAGAGTAGTCACAACTCTCTGTGACTAACCTTAGTAGGATGATCTTTTCACTCTCTATTTTCCCTAGAACTTCATTAGAGAGAGAGAGAGACGTTCTTCCCTCTCCCTTTCCTCTCTAGGTTTTCTCTGTTTTTCTCTCTCGTGCCATCTTGTAATTTCAAGATCTCTCCTCCTACGGTATCCATTGGAGGGATTCAGATCTCTATCCAACACCTGGATACCCAGATCCGACCACTTCAAATGCAAACCCTGTGGGTCGGGGTCTCCTTATCTATCAGTTTCAATATGCTCTCCTCATGGACCAATATAACAATCTTAAGGGTTATGAAATTGGTACCACTCTGTTAACACCCAACTCTGCTCCTTGTGCTTGTTTGTCCTTTTCTTTGGTTACATTGCACTATATTGCCTGTTGAAGAGTTTTTTTTATATATAATATCTCTCTTTCTTTGCGTTCTACCTTAAGACACGCAGAAAATCATGACATACATTATAAAGTCCGGTGTGGTTCGTAGACTATGAAGTCAAGTAAACTTAACTTAATTCATAGTTGTGGACCTTTTGTATTTTTTTTTAAAAAAGTTACACTTTGTATCTTCTAACTATCAAACTATAAATTTGATAAATTGCACTCCAAATTAGCCCTTTGCACCCCCTTGATATTTAATTGACCTTCAAGAATGCGCCACATGAAACATTTTTCATTGATTTTAACATAGGGTGTAGAGCGAAAATATATTGGTAATTTGTGGTGTAATTTATTAAATTTGGTAGTTTAAGGTGTGAATTGTAGAAGAGGACAATTAGAGGGTGCAAAATATATTTTATCCTTCTTTTCTTTTTTATGGCCAAGAGAACTGCAAATTTATAAGTAGGAATACCACATCTAATGAATACAAAAAATAGAAAAGAAAAAGAAAATACCACAAGAAATTTCTGTAATTACAAAAGTAAATTTAATTCATGATATATACTATGAAGTATTTTTCTGAGTAATTTCTTTGTGGGTTAACTAGTCGTGATTGTTAAGTCAAGTCAAGTAAACCCAACCTGTAAAATGTATCTCGGAGTACGAAGTCTACCGTACGTACTCAAGAAGAAAAGGTAAAGAAGCTTCATGCATGCCTTGCGTGAATGATATCGGTTGTCTATATATTATACGCCCAGAGAGTAGAGGCGTGGTTCATTTGTTATCATGAACTGGGGAGAGAGAGAGAGAGTATGACAGAAGAACCCCAGCGAGAGTGTGACAACTGACAGCAACAACAAAAAGAAAAATAAAGCATAAGTAGTGATAGTAGTTCGGGAAAGAAGCACCACCTATTAATTTCCTGGAAAATAACTAAAAGAAACGACGACCTACACCGAATGGAGAATTAAGCTTCTCCAAGAATCTCCGAGTCACTGCAAAAAAGCTTGTCGATCGATCGAGACTAACGAATCAACGATATTGTTCCCTTCCTCGAACAACCCAACTCCCAATCCATTCCCTTAAGCATATAAAAGGAACATTAGAGGAGAGAATGTCACAATCGAAGTATAAGTTCGTGGTAATTAATTAATAGGGATGACATTAACAAAGTTGGATTTAATTTACATGCTGTATGTTTGTGCCTCGTGGTTCAAGGCATGCATGATGATATTTCTATTTCTATTTCTATTTCATCAATCCAGAAGCTCTAAACGGAAAAAAAAAAAGAAAAAGAAAAAGAAAAAGCAGAGTAAATGAGGAAGACATAATTTATCATCCACAAAGACAGCATGTAACAGTTCTTACCCATGCAAGTTTAACAGGCTCGTGCCCGATTTATCACCCTTCTAACACTACTACACGGTACACTGAATTTACATCTTTTGCTTGAACTATATATCTTCATAGTTCCTTCACTGACAGCAGTACTGTAGTGTACATTATGCATGGTATTTTATAAGTCTAAGCTATTTTCTTGAATATTCTTTCTCTGCTAAGATAGAATGATCTGTCTACGCCATACTCCAGCATGATGAAACTTATTTGCAGGATTGAGAAAGCAAAATGCTTGCGCTTTCACTAATTATCTCCGCTCTCTTTCTCTTCATCTCCCTCTCCCCAGGAACTTCCAGCCTCACTCCAAACAACTTGGGCCTCTCATCTCCGCCTTCTTTCTCTGAACTCGCGTACTTGGTCACCAAATCAAGGAGCTCCTTGCACTTCCGCTTCATGCTCGCGAGCTCGGAGTTCAAGTTCACGTTCTTTTTCTTTAGACGTTTGTTTTCCTCCACTAGGGTACCGTACTGACCAGAAGACGATGAAGTCGACGATGATCTTTGGTCCTCGTCGAACTCTTGCGGCACTGCAGATTGGTTCGGTGCCACCGGTGGTTGCTTGTTGGACCATGCTTTTCTGCGACGAATGTCACATAGCAACTCTTTCTTTCCCTTTCGGAACATTTCGTTGCAGAACTCCCATCGGCTCGTCGCAACTTTACGAAAACCCTATGCATGAGAAAAAACACAGAAGCAGTTCACCAACATAAATTGTCAAAGAAAAGTGGGTCTTAATTAAGCTGCCATGCCAATTAGTAGGCCACACATATTTTTTTTTATTCTTTTAAAACTCCTTAAATATGGAATCTTCTATGTTGGAATATACTCGTTGTTTAACAGTATTCTTCTAGCCTGGTATTGACTGAGCCCGCGTGGCCCATCCACACAAGGCCTGACGAAGTTCTCAAGCAACATATATAACTAGTCAAAATTTGAACCTTTAAGAAAAGATAATTAAAAAAAGGAAATCATTCAAAGGTTTAATTAAGCATTGACTTTCGCTAATTTGTCTTAATCACTATTCTAGGATTTACTATTAGAAAAATGTTGACCCAGCTTGTCGATTGCGTTTCTGAGAGTCCAACTCTGTGGGTGTATAAAATTTCAGGCAGGATGCCACCTAACCCAGGTGCTGCTACCAAAAGCCTAGCTAGTCTTTGAAAATATCCATATTACCGCTAATTAAGTAAAATTATCAAGAAAAAATACATATTAAGTACTAGCTTAATTAATTAATATAAATTTAGTTTCCCTGGACGGACTCACCAATTTTCATGTATTTTCTTTTTCCTTTTTCAATTTAATATTTTAATATTTCCTATTGTTTGGACTGACGAACCAATTAACCTTTTTCAATTGGCTCAAGAAATATATTAATTTTATTAGCTTGCCAAAACGATATTGTTTAAGTCCTTTGTAAGGCTCCAAAACGATGACCTTTAGTTAGGTAAGACAGGAACAGATAAGCTTCTTCATCAACAACAAACGCGGACTCGAAATCTAGATTGAGAACTTGGTCAACCGTACGAAACAGAAAGAACTTTCGTTTGAAAAGATGTTGAGAATTGAAGGCAGTTTTTCTTTTAGAGCTAATTAACGAAGAAGATAATATACATATCATGGAACTGTGGTTGATAAATTTACATACATAAGTATTGAGCTGCCGGACAAAGCTAGAGAAGTTGCTGTGCTTGAAAAGTGTTGGGAGGAGATCACGGGCAAACTCCGCCTGCTGCCACACCACAAACGCCGTCCCCTCCGAGTTCCACGATATCACGTCGTCTGTCGCCGGATCCTCCACCAACATGTAGGTCTTGAGCAAGAAAGGTGGTGGGCTTGACTTCCTTGCATATTCTAACAGACTCTTTTCACACACACCCTCCATCGGAATTTGAGAGAGAGAGAGAAGAAAGAGATATCAGTTTCTTAGTGACAACGAGAGGAAGAAGATTCAGGCTGCCAAACAGAGAAGAGAAGAAGAGCAGTTAAGAACTCCCAGCCCCAACAATAGAACCCCAACACGACTCCACAGTTCATGAGAAATGCAAGGGCTAGCTTCTCCTTCTCCCTTCTCTCTCTCTCTCTCTCAAATAAGCTAATGGTTGAAACGTAAGTACAAAGGCTAATCCTTCTATAGTTCAGAAAATTCTTCTCTCGCATATCATATTTATATACACTATTTTTTGTAAATGTAAGATACTGTAGCACTCCACTAAGGGGTATTATCAAAGAGTCAACACTGCCCATCTCAATTATGATCATGTAATTAAACCTTCTTCTACTTTTTGGACGGCCACGATTAAGAGTTTGACCAGTAGATGAACAGGAAAAATCACATAGAATTTCGATACCTAATTAGACGACCAAGACAACATAAAAATGCACAAAACATATGTCGACAAAAACATTATAAAATGATGGCTTAATTGCATTACAGGTCTATATCGTATAACGTTTTTATAAATTCGTCCATGTGGTATCACTTTGTACAAACAAGTCCTTGTGGTATCACTTCTAAGTAAAAGTTAGTCACTCCGTCCATCAGACGTTAACACACTAACGGAATAAGAGTCGGTCGACCGCTACAAAGAGGCAACTTGCAGCGGTTGACCGGTTTGTGTGGCGGTCGACCGCATCATCTCATTCGTTTCTGACGTGGTTAATATAGCGGTCGACCGGCTCGTCGTTAGCGTGTTAACGCCTGATGGACGGAGGGACTAACTTTTACCTATACGTGATTCCACAGGAACTTGTTTTTACAAAGTGATATCACATGGACAAATTTGTAAAAACGTTATACCACATAGACATGTAATGCAATTAAGCCTAAAATGGTTCTTAATGTTTGGCCAAAAGGTCGATATCAGTGATTTCGTGAGCAGAATGAGTATCAGTATAAAACACTCCCACGTTGATAATTGTTTAATCATATCAGGATATCTCATGAAAACCCCATGATAAACGGTCGAGATCGAGCCTACACGGACACGTGTAGCTTGTCGATTGGCATGATCAGCTTGTAACATTTTTCTGCTACCATAAATAATGCTTCTTAGAGTCCTTTAGGCGTGCTGGTACTTTCTAGTTGCTACATTCGCTGCTCTCTCAATCTAGCGTGCTATTTCCTCTACCCAAAGTTTCTTCCATTGTTGAGCTTGATTTCCTTCCTCCATCCGAAAGTGCTTTTCAGAGTTTTCCATGAGATAAGTGACTTTTTTTGACTTTGTGTGCTATTTTCATGCCCCAAGTTTCTCTCATTGAAAAGGGTCTCTTACTCACTGGTTAAGCGCGTGTGATGGCTAGCTAGGACACCACCGAAAAGACAAACAGGACAAATTGAAGAATCATCTAAAACACAATTAAAAGATGACCAATTGGCAATTAGCCTCACTCATTGAATGTGGGCCAATATGCTCCCTTGGGATAGAAGCGTGAAAATTACGCGCTATGGCTAATGGATAGAGGTGGGGTTGTGGTAGGAAGAAGAAATACAGGGCATTTGGACACGTACGAATGTTCTGAATTCAGTTCGGCAGCAGAGCTTTCTTGACCTGATTGAGTGATTGCTAAAGTCTCTTTTCCTCTGCTGCATTTTCTAATTGTTGGCTGGCTTTGTCCTTGAAAAGCCCCCTCTATTCACCAACCATGCATTTGTTTTCTCACTGGGCGTACCCCGCTGTGTGAAAGCAAAAAGTGCCTTCACTTTGAGGGAGCACCAATTCCAGAAGAAACCAGTTTTGTACAGATCTGTACTGCTGCCTCAAGTTGACTAAACATACGATTTGGGTTCGAATGTGGCTTTTTCTTCACTATATATATATATGAGACATATTTGGCTGCCTATGCTTCATTAGGGATTATTCTCTTTGGTTAGTTCAGTTTTTCAAGGTTTTCCTGTTGGAATGCCAAAAAGACAACCCCATAAAAGAAAAAGTCCCTTATAAGTCTGAGAAGTGTGAAATTCTGAAAATGAAAATAAACTCCGGGATTTTTTTTCTTTCAAAATTTTGAATTTATTTGTTACCTTTAATCCAATCCTACCTCAGAGTTGTCCCTAGTTTTTCACTAGTTTGTTAGGTATCTGTCACACCCATGTCTGGTAATAATGTCCCGAGCCTTTTAATTGGGCCTAAGCTTAGTCCTACGTTGGCCCAAAATGGTGATACTGTTTTTTCGTTAACTATTTTTCACCTAAAAACCTTTTGAAAGATGGCAAAAGTTTAACAATGATGTCTCTTGTAACAGTAATAACGCTCATCAATAGAAAACTCGAACAAAGCCAAATGTCGGCTACGGCCCATTTATGGGCAAAGATTAGGCCATGGCCCATCTGGGAAAGATTTGGATCTGTGTAGTAACGGGCCAAGCCCAAGACCCATTTATGGCAAAGATTTGGATTGACTGTATCACAACTGTCCTTGCTCGAAGCATGCATCTTGAGATTCGAGTACTTGCGGGTGCTTAATTTGAGTAGGTCATCTCTTGGGGTATTACCAAGTTCCATTGATACTCTGAAGCATTTGAGATATCTCAATCTATCTGATAATGATACGATCCAGAAGCTTCTTAACTCCATATGCAAGCTGCATAATTTGCAGACTTTACTACTTGTTGGATGTCTCAAACTTGAACAGCTGCCCAAAGATCTGAGGAACATGATCAGCCTTAGGCTTTTGACCATAACAATGAAGAATACATGCTTGTCTGAGAATGGAATATGTTGCTTGAATTCCCTTCGGTTCTTATCTATCAGTCGATGTCCGCGGCTAGAAATATTTTTCCAGCAGATGGACGGGAATCTGACCCAGCTCCAGACTTTGATTGGAGCCGACTGTAAAAGTTTAACCTCCCTGTCACTCAATATCAAGCATCTAACTGCCTTAGAGAACCTGTTCATGTCTAATTGTGGAGAGCTTTGCTTGACTGGAGGAGAAGAGAATCAAGATCTCTTCAAGTTGAGGCTCCAAAGATTGGGAATCTCAACTTTGCCAAAGCTGGAGGTTTTGCCGGAATGGCTCCAAGGATCTGCTGACGCTTTAAAGCACCTACTTATCGAAGGTTGTGAAAATTTCCCGACCTTACCAGAGTGACTGCCAAGTTTAAAATCCCTCCAGAGTCCAGACACTCAAGATTGTCAGTTGTCCCAAGTTGTCATCTTTGCCAGAAGGGATGCAGAATCTTACTGAGCTCAGAGAATTCACTGTCAGCTGTTGTTATGAATTGAGTCAGAATTGCAAACAGGAAGATTGGCCCAAGATCTCCCATGTACCAAAGGTTTACCTTGATGAGCTCCGAACATGATGACGAGACGAGGTAACTTTGGCATTTCAGAGCGTTGATTCTTTTTTTCTTCTTCTTGACATTACAGCCATTGATTCAAACCTCATATTTGTTGTGTGAATGTTTGATCTCTTGGAAAATTTTTAGATGTTTGGTCGATATTGACAGCTTCCAAGCCGCAAGTTCGACATAAAACGGAAGCCGGTGCAAGCTGCCTGAACACAGCTCAGTTCAACATCATCTTTCCGTTTCTAAGCTCTGTATATATGTCTCTTTTTACAATTTGAAAAAAAAAACAGATGTAAATAAATAAACTACGACTGCGTGTGCTTTTATGGCTGCCTTGTCGTTTAGGAGTTTAATATCTTGCTTATATTAGTAAAGTAATGGAACCACGAATGTCGTTTCATGTGGACCTTGTTCTGCATGTTTTGCAGTGTGACTGGTAATTCCAAATTCTAAAGACAATTGATGTGGGCTTTGATTTCAAAGATTGATTGGTCAAATCCCTTAGGATGTAAAGATTTGTTCTTGAACTTTTTTTTTTAATTTTCTCGAGAAAATGCCATTAGAAAGAAAACAAAAAGAATATCAGAGCGGGGGAGAAGACGAATGGGCAACGTGACTTAAAGAACGCTCCAGCAAGATTGTCGGCCGGAAATATTGTCGCTCTTCCATACTTTCTGGATGAACCGTCGTTTTAACTGGGAAGAAAACTATGGATTGTCTGCAACGATATGCGGCATTTTATCATATGGTATCCGTGCGACACTTTCCAGGTATACTGGAAGATTAGCTTAGCTTATAGCAAACGACTTTTCTCGATAACAGACTGGCAGACTGCACCTCTTGGGCAACTTGTCTAGTCATTTTTCTTCTTGTTAAAAAATATATATATTTTTGGTCATATTAATGTCCATTTGCGGGACCAAAAAGCCCTCCACCGGGGCCTGATCATTCCTCTAGGCCAGTGATATGCCTGGTAGACTGGACACTGTGACGCATATATCCATTTATTAAAATTCAATTTATGCGTTGGAAACACTTTAAATATTTTTTTTTGGTAAATTCATAATTAGCCTTATAAGTAAGAGTAAAAATCAAATTGGTGTTTCTAATTATCAATTCAGCTATTTGATATTCATAACTTTTGAAAATTATCAATTTTAGCCCGTCTAAATTAGACATTGAAAATCATGTAAAATGACCAAAATGCTCTCCAAGATTAAATTTAAAAAAAAAAATAAAAAAAAAAATTTAAGAAATAAATTAAAAATAAATATATTATTGAAATAGAATTTCAAGAGTTTTATTTAAAAAATATTACTTAAAAAATCAATTTTTATTTTTAATAAAATTTTTAGTAATTTTATCTTGGGGGAGTATTTTGGTTATTTTCATGATTTTCCGTCGGATTTAAAGCCTAATTTAGACGGCTATAATTGATGATTTTTAAAAATTATGAGTCTCAAATTACCGAATTGATAGTTATGAGTACCAATTTAATTTTTTGTTATACTTATAAAACTACGTTTCTATCCTTATTTTTCTAGGTGCTTGAAGTTTCACGTATAATTAATTGCGGATCCAATCTAGAAAGAACAAAGTGGCAGATATACGACGTGCTTTATTGGGAGGAATCAACAACCCCTCCAAATCTGCTTTTCTCTTTTGTAAACAGCGTGCATTTGAAGGAATTAGAATAATCACTTAAATACTATAGGGTAAATTAAAAAACAATCCTCTGAACAAATATTGTCTGGCCTGATTGATGCTGGATGAGCAGGGGAAATTTTAGCACCAGCATTCCCACCAACCCAACTCCTGCCAGCATTTTAATTCACCTTTTTTCTTCTCTGATTGCCTTTCCTCTTCCCTTTTTGTTTGGATGGTAGGAAAAATGTAGTTGAGTGGTCTTGTCACCCGTGTGAAGATTTATTTTGACCACTCTGCTAGGAAAATCGTGGGTTTTCTTGAACTGGACTCATAAGAGACCACTTTTCAACAATAGTAGCTAAAACCAATGCAATTTTTTCCGAGTTGCAACCGACCAAACATGAATCATGATTAAACTTTCGTGTTCTGAGCCCTTCTTTCAAACAGCAGAGCAAGCCATGTTTTTCTTTCCCCGCCTCCGAACTAGCTTAGCTTCAATCTGGTTCAACTGAATTTGACAACGAGAGCTTGCCCTTGCAAGTTACAACGCATTCTCAATCATTACGGCGTGGCAAGAGTAATCCGCACTTACAAAAAAAATTAATAACTTATAATTTCCTACTTATCATAACCTGCCATCGCTGTCTGCAACATGTTTTAAAACAGAGTACAGTACTGTACCTCCAAATTGTCCATTCCCATGATTCTTCATGACTTAACATATAGTGGTAATCGACCTGAGCTTTTGTAAACAATCTTCCCCTAAACTCCGGGAATCTGTTTATTACTCTGCTACTGTTCAAAATCTTAGTTTTGGGGAAAGGAAACAGGCGTGCCTGAGGTTCTACAAAATTCTGCTAAATTTTAATACAACCAAACATGCACGCACGCTCAAAAACTGCTTCCTTCTCTAGAATCAAAGAACACTACAGGCATATTTTACCAACTCAGAAAGTTAAATTACGAGAAAACTAGAAGACATGCATGTGTATGTTAGAAAGCTTATCCAAAAATATATATATAATCATATGGCAATACATTATGAAAAGGGAAAAATACACGACAAACAAGTCACTAAACATTCCTCTGCACCTCAAGACTTCCTATATTTAAAAGTGCCCATGACAAGATATTTTTGGCTTTTCTTTAATTTCCCCTTCGTTTTTCAGGGCTTTTTGTTCTTTATGCTTTTTCAAATTTTGCTCCTCATATTCTTAGAAGAAAGAGACTCAGTTCTGGCCCTCCATTACCGTCCGGGTTCATCATGTAAAACGCTTCCGAGTCACGGCTTCCCACGACTCGCTCGAACCTAGCTCTCATATACAGCAGCTCGCCCTCCGACCCGCCGCTCTTTTTCCCGTCCTCTACCACCGGAATCACACCGGCGCCGACGGAAACGCTCTGCACCGTACCCAGAACGTGGCAGTCGAACTCCCCGCAGGTACGCGACACTGCATACCCGCACTTCCTCCCGTTACAGTACATAGTCCACGTCGGCTCCTGGAACAGCTTCCTAACCCTGCCTTGAGTCGGGCTAACCTTCTCGCACTCGAGCGCGATGCGGACTAGACCGGAGGACATCTCTTTGACTAAGGCGGAGGTTGACATGGCGAGCTCGAGGAGAAGAAGGGGTTCAGAGCGGGGGTCTAGCTGGACGGCGAAGCTGACGTGGCCTCGGCGGAGGCCGAAGAGAGTGCCGGTAACTTTGCGGCCGAGGGAAGGATTAAGGGACAGTTGGGAAGGAATGGAGAGCCATTTGCAGGTGGGAAGGATAGTGGGAAAGGATAGGAGGTTGAGGAGGGAGCGGAGGAGGGAGGAGAGCTTTTTTGGGTACTGGGCTTTGGCGGGGTGGTTCTGGTTCTGGTGGAGCGAGATGGGGGAGTATTGTTTCGGGACGCGGAGGTTATCAGAGATTTCGTCGGCTTCAGGTAGGAAGGATTGCGAGGAATGACTGTGGTTCGAGGGTAGGATCCTTCTGGCGGTGCTGGTGTTTCTTTGGAGGCTGAGATCTTGGTGTTTCATGGTAGAGAGGGAGAGAGATATGGGCTCGCGACGGCTACGCCTCTAAAGCACAATGGAATGAAATTCTTGATTGGGAAGGTTGTCCCGGGGGCCGGGAGGAGGTTTTGTTGAGTTTTTATCTTTCCAAACACTACGGGAATGAGAACCTCGATTGAACTAAGCCAAGAGAGAGTAAGCTACTGAGGAGAGATCAGAGAGTTGGCAGCAAGTGGGATGCCTATGAACACGGTGGGAATGAGAACTTCTGTTGAACTTTTTGGATGAGAGAGATTTGTGGGAGCAGAGCAGGATAGGGGAGGATAAAGCGGCCGACAATATGATAGTAGTGTTGGGAGCTGGCCAATATAAAGGGCGAATATGGAGGCTTGTGGTGATGATTATCATTTCTTGGACATTTATATTGTGCTTGGGAGAGTTTAACCTGGTCCTACAAACCACCCTTATGCTAACTATTGCGTTCACCGCACATAATTTTCCACCATCCATTTTTTTGGGTCCACTTTAAAAGTCATCAAAGTAAATCCACAGGTGAAAAGAGCACCCACTCTAAGCATCCGAACCTAAAAACCTACGGGGGAGGGGAGCTCCAGCTCCTTCATCCCCTCCTCATTTTTTCTTTCCATTTTCTCCTCTCCCTTTTCCCTTTCTCCTCTCCGGCTCTTTAGTCCGCTCGGTTGGTGGTTGTTTGGTTTTTTTACAGGTGGCTCTCACGCAGTTTTCGGTAGTCTCCGTCGCCTTAGGACATGCACGTGCCGGTTGGGTGGACTCCGCACGAAGAGCGTTACGTCGGCCCTCTTCTTCGGTCCTCATCAGGCTGCGCGTCGTGATCTACGGGCACCACGCGCTGCGCGTGGATTTGACGCGCCGATTACCTTTGTCGCGCGTGGCTGCCCCTTCGCCCCCGAACCAAGCTCTTCTCCTCTGGAGTGGAATGTGTGGCCCATGCGCTCCATTTTCCACTGCGGATCCCCTCTGCCGCCACCCACGCGCCGCCGCAGGAGTTTATGTTCCGTTTTTCGCCCGTTTGGGCCTGCCCATGTTTTGGGCTTGTTGTGTTTTAATTCTGTGTTTTCTGTTTGCCGATGTGTTTACGGCTTGTGGTGTTTTTTTGTTGTTGTATATTTCATATTTTTAGGCATATTAGCTTGTATTTGCTGCCTTATGAGGCATTTCTGTCTTTCGGGGCTTATTCGTCCCTTCGGGGACTTTGTAGGGCCTTACGGTCCGTTTGCTCGTTGGCTCGCCGGCTCTTCGGAGTGTCTGGTTCGCCTTTTAGAGCCTCCTGAGGTGTTAAAACCTCCTTGATCCTATTATCAATACATATGCTACTTATGCCAAAAAAAAAGTAAATCCACAGGTCAATTCCCCCAGGAGTACAACTCCTATCTTCTTCTTCTTCTTCTTCTTCTTCTTCTTCTTCTTCTTCTTCTTCTTCTTCTTCTTCTTCTTCTTCTTCTTCTCAAGTATCAATAGTGTATGATCTTTTTTTATTTTCCTTAATTTTTTTATCCTGCAACAGGAAAAGAGCGATCGTGCGTTTAATGACAGCTTTTACCATATATATATATATCATGGGAGATCCCATAGTGGAGATTCACTTCACAGACCTAAATGATATTTGGGCCATTGTATAAGAACAGTGATCTGATAAATAGGATTTGATTGATCTTATCATGTTCTATTGTTGAGAGGACATGTTCAGATCTCTGGGGCATATTATATATTTCCCTTCCATGTCGACCATTAGATCAGAATCACAAACACAAGTGGTGGAAACACGATGAAGACTCAATTGGTAGTTTATCAGACTCTCATTTGAAGGCGGTCCTTTTAACACGGTTGACAACAAGCTGTCCTTAACAGGCTCCCAAGAGGCAATGTCGCTCTGCTCTCTAGATGTTCTGCAGATTGCATGGACTCTCGGCCATGCAACAACCCACGAGTACTACTAACTCCCTGCTGGGGACATTAACTCATCATTGAGATTTTCCTTAAGAAGGGGAAGAAATGCTTTGAACTAATCTTCTTAGCTGGTTCGCGTTCCATGCCAATCGTACCCTTGTTCATATTCTATCAGTGAAGTTTATCAGCATGATGGATACCCACACGGCAGGTCGAAGTCATTAGTGAAAGAACTAGTGTTTGTGCGCATCGCGTAAGATGATGCTCTTTGTGCTTGTTGTTTAGTCATGAGTTGGAACAAGATGTCAGTTCCATCAGACATGGATGGTTCTAAGACAAGCCTTCACTCGAGTATCTTGTTTACTTATCTGTCATGATGTAATTCCCTATAAATAAAACAAAACAAATTCATGGTGAACAATACTATAAGGTTTTATTTTCCACGCATCCTCTAAATCTCGAGGACACGGTAGAAATTTCACCAAGATAAAAATGAGCCGCAAAATCAAATCGAGATTTGATACTCTCAATCCCGAATAGAATGAGAGAAGAGAAGGAATAAAAGATAATCAGTTTCATATTAGGATCTTACTAGAATATTGAACTAGTTTTATAATAATCTAAAGACTTTTAAGAGCAAACTTAACTAATCTTTTTGAAGTTAAAGCGCTTTGCACTCCTTATATTTGAGGGTGTTGACATATTGCACACCAATATTTTATTTTTAGACATTGAACCAATTATATTATCTCTTCTAACGGTTTACACCCCGGAGTGAAATTTGACGTCAAATTATACGGTAATCGTTTACACATGTCTCTCATGTGACATCGTTTCCTGTCAGATTACTATATTATCCGTAAATCTTAAACAAATCACGATTAAATGAGCAAAAATCTAACTTGTGTTTATGCTAATACGCTTACAATCAAAGGTGCGTGGGGTACCATTGTTGTGGTGGTGGATACACATATAATACGAAGGGTGGTGACAAGTATGATGATGAAGGCCAATGAAAAATTATGTCGCGTGAGACGTCACTCTGTCCCCATCCATTTAGGGTATGTTTGTCTTCCAAAGTTTTGAATCTTCTAAAATTTTAACTTCATAAAATAATTACAATATAATTTCTCTATTCTTATCCAATCATTACTTTTCACTGTAATAAATATAAAAAAATTCATTCAAAACTTCTCTCTCTTCACTTTTTCACCAATTCTAATACCCTAAAATTTTAACATTCAAATACAACTTTAGAAAGGCAAGCAAAATTTTATTAACTATATTTTAATCCGCATGCTTTTTATAATTACTCATCGTTGCTCTAATTAGGGGTATGTTTCTTTACCGAAATTTTCGGAATCTTTTGAATATTGAAGTTTATTGGGGTTTGTGAAAAGTTTGAAGTGTATGTGTAAAAGAAAAATTTTGAAATATATTTGTTTTGTTGGAAATTTTGGGCAAACAAACATGTCCCTAGAATTAAAAAAACATTTTGGACGGCATGTCTTACGCCATGACCAATCATATTGGTGGCCTAACCCTTTTGCAGGCTGTCAGTGATCGCAGAGGGAACCATGTGGGCAAAATAAACACCACCCGCAGGGGGTTTCTTTCGTTTCATAGGTATCTAGGGTATGTTTGTTTACCGAAATTTTGAGAATCTTTTGAATGTTGAAGTTTATTGGGTTTGTGAAAAGTTTGAAGTGCATGTGTAAAAGTTAAAAATTTTGAAGTATGTTTATTTTGTTAGAAATTTTGGGCAAACAAACATGTCCCTAATTTATCATCTTTCAATTCATTTGCATCATCAACCCAAAAAAACAAAACATATTTTAATGGTTTTCTGTGTTATGGATATTAATGATAAGAATTGAGATTATTTTTAATGTTCAAGATCAGAGACAAGATGTAGATTATGTGTGTCGAATCACTGGTTATGCAGAGAGAAAATGCAGATTATGTGTCTCGAATCATTGATAATTGATAATATTTTGTGATTTATAAATTGGGTCTTCATGATGCAATCAGATTTTTGTCCTAATTGCCACTTATAGTTTATCAACTAGCTAGGTTAGCTTAGTTGATTCTGTCCACTTAGTTTACCCTCTTTGTTAATGTTTTTTCTAAGTAACCCTCTTTGTTAATTATTTCATAGTTTTTAGTGAGAGTTTTTTTCGTAACGAGAAAAAATTCAATCTGGTAGATCTAATAACGTAGACTCATTTAATAGACCAATAAACTTTAAGTCGTTACAATTTCGAGCCACGAATATTCAATTATAAGTAAAAGAATGGGACGGGAGTCGAAATCCGAAATCTCCAAAAGCTTTTGTCATGATATATGATTGAAACAATAATATCTTGGGTTATGGGACAGTTTGGTGGCTGCTGTCCTCTTTCTTGATTCTTTCAGTTCCAAATCATAGATATGTTGGGGTGATCGCCATCTGCATTAAATGAACAGCAAAGTTTGCTGCGATAGTAATTTCTCTGTGCCAGCATTTACAGAAACCTAAAAACACCTCACTTTAGCTCAAGACTTCTTTGTCTACATGCCAAAAGAAATTAAGGAGAAGAAACTGCTTGTGTGTATACACATATATGTATATAGTAGCGTCAACCGGTAAAGTTTCCTCGATAAATGGTTTAACTTCTATAAATGGAAGTGTCACTCCGATGCCACTTGACTCCCTGAGTCGTTGCATGTGCGTTCGATCTTTTGCTTTTTTCGTTTATGACGAACTTCTGCTGACAACCCACGACAAAAATGTTACAAAGATATGGTAAGTATATATATATCACCGTTAAACACAATTCTGATCTCGTTTTGATGAGATTTTTGCTGTCTAATTGAGCTGTTCATATTGGTAGCCTATTTAGAAGCTTTCAAATTGGCAGTGTCAAAGCCAGCAGCAAGTCCTGTTTCGATTCTATAACCCAAGAAACAGAGACCAATCCTATTCCTACCCTACAAGCTCTAAGAGGGGGGGTGTAACATTTCACGAGCATTATGTACATATCTTTGTCTTTATACGCGTTAAAACTAATATGGGGGCCACTTTTTTGCTTTTCTTCACAGCCCGGTTAGACGAGTCTAATTGAAGATATCATGATTAAAAGATGGAAAACTCAAAGACCGAAGGCCATATCCAGCCACCCCGTACTTGATGCAAAGAATCTGAACCTTTTTCCTCTCTCTTTTAACGTTTTGTTTTGTTTAAAATCAGGAACAAAGCTTACTTGAAAATTCCAAGTTGACAGATATTTAAACTCCAGGTAAACTTGTGACGTACCCAAGGTGCAAACAAGTGTCTGAATCCTCATTTTCTTCGGACGAGGAGGTAGAAACATCTTTTGAATCTGTGAGGGAAAACCTCGTCGCCAAAGGGCCGAATTCAAGGAAAGGTGACTTGGAGCTTCGCTGTACTTCCTCGAGCTATTCATAATTAGGGAGAGTGAAAATTAATGCGATAGAGATTAATGTTGTTTACAAAGTTTTCTGTATTACTCGAGTTTAATTCTCACCTGTTTGCGCAGGACCTCATTCTCAAGCTTGACCTTTTGTTCCTGAGGGCAAAATAGAGCCAAGAAGAGAAAAAGTTATCAAATCTCTTCACTCTGAAAATGAAAGGTTGCCCAAAAGATCATGTCATTGACTCCTATAAAGATATTTTCCTTAGCTTAAAATATTCTCTTTGATAAAATTTTTGAAACTTCAGCAGAAAATTTTGTTTATCAATAAATGCAACACCTAAATTGCCAAAACAGTCTTGACAACGTTAAAAAGTTTCCAAGTTCCACACTTGGTCAGATTATTGCAAACCATTAATCTGAATATTCTTCCAAGTTTGTTGAGTTCAGCCTCCAAGACATATCTCGAACTCCAGATCGAAGAACAACTCGTCAAATAGATCTGATAGATATGTAGATAGATTTCAGAACTTTTTTAATTCTCTGATTCCAAGTACTTGAAAATCTAAAGGCACCCCTTTTCCGAACCTTGTTTTGCTGGTCGGATCGTCGGGCTGCCTTTCTTCCCTTATGGTTACTCGAGTGAAAACTTTTCGTTGGAAAGAGTATCAGTGCACGTATGACTAGAAGTCAATAAAAAAAGAAGTAACTTTTGGTCAAAATACTTTTTTCCTGAGACCCCCTTTAACCATTTTTTTCGGGATCCTGATTAAGATGTAACTTTCAATAAAGCAACCAAAAGACTATGAGCTTTTGAAAAAAACCAAAAGACTAGGAGGAAAAAGAAAAAGATCCGTATTCATAGAAGATGGCCTACTAGTTTACCTGTAATCTGGACTTCTGAAGCTGCTCCAATAGTAGTTCATCCTGCAACAACGAAGTTCCTATTAAGGCTTCTAAAAGAAAGCACATTTTGCACAGCCTTAACTTGAAAATTGGCGGGCAGTCTGCGAATGGGGGACTGTCTACAATTTCAATAGGTGCATATATGAAAGAAAGTAGAGCTTCCCCATATCCATGCAAAAGTGAAATAAAAAGAAAATCGGACTTTTCTTGGAAAATAGGAAGGAAAAAGTCTATATTTACATGACAAGATTATATGGTAACATCACAAGTATGTAAACTTCGAGGTTAAATACAATGAAAATTTGGAAAGTTCAACAGTAGAAGAACATAACGACTGGTTATATATATTAGCCTAAAGGTTTAATTTATAATTTAGATTTTAGGGGAAATTGTAGATATGGTGAGCGAAATACGTACAGTTTATCCAAAAAGAAAAAGTAAAGAGAAATATAAAGATTAAGCACCTTCTTGTCCTTCACAGATAATACCCCTTCACTCAACTGATCCTCAAGGAGCTGCAGCTCGTTGAAGCTCAAGTCATCCAGCTCCTTACCCAACATCCGCCTATGAAATCAGAAAGAATATGAAGGAAAAATTAATAGATTCAAGAAAGTAGGGACTCTAGGAACATGTTTGGACACTGGCAAATGATCAGCTTCCTTTTCTTCCCCCTCCTCTCCTTTTCCTAGATCCCCTCATTAAGGATTGTACACATAATATAATCAGAATGACTTACAAATATGACAAACGTAGCTTCACTAATTCCTCCTTCAGTGCATTCACATCAACTTGCTCCTGCTGCTCGTTTAACATAACAAGAATGTATCAGAAACTTCCATTGAAAAGAGCCAACGGCAAACATTAATTCTATACTTATTTTCAGTTGTACATGTTGAATCACAAGTGGCTAGAAAAAGCATCGAATTTAAGCATTATTCTTCAGGACTAAGAAAACATAAACCATAACAAACCTGTGTCGCATGTTCATCCTGAGGATGTTCTAGAAAATCCAAATCCCTGCCCTTGCTGTATCGTGCAAGTGTATGTTCCATGCTGCGTAGATTAAGGGAAAAAATCAGCGATAATTAAGAAATGTGAAGCAATAATCGTCAGTAACATAATGTTTGCCAGTTGCCACAACTGCGCCAGATAACTCGAGCCCGGCCGGCTTCTATCTAGCTACTTGGGCCACAGGCTCATCAGGATGTGAAAGCAAACCATGCACCGGGCCCAGCCCCTCTGCAGTCTGCACCTAAAATTTGATAATATTTAGATTTTTCTTTTTAATTCTTCTAACCCTAAAAGGAATTTCCATTTTTAGTGATAATATTCCACTCTCGCTGAGTAAACTAAAAATATATTCACTTTTTACTCGCATGTCAACTCGGTCAACTGCAAGATTACTTTCTTGATAACTTTGGGCCGCAATAATACCGGGGAAATAACTGCACAGCCTGATCAGACGGGCTCTAATTTTTAGCCGGAAAAAAAAATCATGACATTTACATTTCTTTTAGATCACTCGTAAACCCCTTTGCAAAATCCGCGTTGAATTACCAGGACAAAAAAAAAATCGAAAAGCCAAACAACAAGAAAAAAGTGAAAAGATCCAGCCTGCTCCCTGCGTACCTGGCGCTGGAAAATTCGTAGAGCTTTCCTGTGCTGGAGAAAATTACGACTGCAACCTCGGCTTCACATAGAATCGAGAGTTCTCTGGCTTTCTTGAGCAATCCACTTCGGCGTTTCGAAAACGTGACCTGACGGCTATTCAGATTCTCTATCTTCCTTATCTCGATTCTCCCTCTACCCATATTTCTTTTTTTCTCTCTTTCTATTTATCTTTCAGATATTTTCTTTCCTGTTCTCCAAACACTGGAACGACGAGACCCATAGAGAGGAGAAGGAAAGGAGGACTATAAATGATAGGGTTGCTCGAACAGATTGGGATTCTTAGGGGCCAATGGAGAAAAGTGCGACCATATTAATTGGGACACAAAATAGAAAGGTGACGGATACAATACTATATAGGGCAAATAACCAGAAATGGCATTGCCAATTACTTGAGCAATGCGTTTTTTCCACTTTTGTAAAGAAAGTTGAAGAGGGTGTAGAATATTGGAATTGAATTATTTCTATATCTTTCCGATTGCCATTGGTCTAAGTCGCTCTATCTTCCATGCGCATGTGTTTTGGGACGTAAAATGATGGTCCCACGCAATTGCATGCATGCAGCCCAACCTCCCAAATGTTGCATTCCATATGCAACTCTAAAAGAGTCCCTTTCGATACATGACTTGTAGTTTGGGGGAAAAAAATTGGAAAAAACATAAGTGTTCTTCCAAACGCAACCTTACCAAATTTTTGGCAATAATTGCCAGTGATTGAAATTTGAAATACCTTCTATTTATAGTAAACAACAGAAAGAATGATTCTTTGGGTCGTGGGCTAATTAGAAAACTTTTCTATTTTTTAGGGCTTTTATTAGATATATATCTTGAAGTGTTTTGGATGACTTCTGACTCCTATCTATAGATGTTGATCTATTTACATGTCTGCTGGTTTTTCAAATGGGAATGGTTTTGAATTTTATGATTACAAGGTAAGTTATTAGGAAAATAGAAGCTAAATTTAATCACGTTGAGGAGGGATAGCATAAAGCTCCCATTTACGTTAAAGTATTAATATTCCTTATCCCAATCAGGTACAAATCCCTAAGGTTTCGGTGCCTACAGCTATCAAACGCATCACAAGGCGAAATGTGAGTCCCCATTCACACTCCTCCTAGCGGCGTAGACTAGCGTTTTACCATTGACCGAATATACCTCGTAACAGACCGAAGCCCAAAGGCCCAGCTTGAGCCCAACCCAAAACCCAATGCTACCATTTTTTTTTATGGATTTCATTCGTAGATCTGCAGGACTCGGTCGTGGGAATTGACGGCTGAGATGGTGCTTAGCTTCATCCAAAAAGAAGCACATGCGTCCCCACCCGTTTGAATTCAAAAAAGACCCACCTGTAACGTTAGGATTCCGTAGCCTCAGGTTCGAATCCGAACCTAGCCCTCACTTCATAACATTAACCCGAACCAAAAGCAGAAGGAAGCCCACTCCAAAAGATTACCAAGTCCCTAATCACTCCCTGTTCCATTTCAACTCCAAGAACGAACCCAGAAAACAGCTGCGGTTGCTGCTTCAGTGCTTCTCTTTCTCTGTGTATGTAAGTACGTATGAGCGGGTGTGTGCGGTTGTGTCTGTGTTCTTCGGTGGGTATTTTGGTGGTTGAAAAGAAGACGTGATTAATGTGTTTGATTCGTGTTTGTGATTGTTTTTCTTGGGAGGCGGCATGCTATCCAGAAGAATAAAAATTAAAGGAGAGTTCTAATGGGTTCTTGGCAAAATGCTAGGTGCTCTGCAAGAAGCAAGAAGGTTGGGTTTTCAATGGAGGACTGTGAAAGAACTGGGATGAATGACATCAACTTGGCTTCAAGAAAGGCTGAAGAAGCAGGTCAGTTCTTTCTCGATTTATTCACACTTTGGATGCTGACAGAAGCTAAAGTAAATGGAGAGAACCGGATAGAATGTTGGCACATTTTCGTGTTTTAGCAGTTTCTCGTTTCCAATAATCGAACAAACCTCTTCAGAATAGAGGAGCCGTTCGTTTTCTTGGGTCCCAATTTCAGCTACTTTATTTTCCTGCATTTCTCGGAAACCCAAATAGGTCATCATTGGTGTCGAATCAATCCGTGTTAATAATCTATTTTCATGTCTAATTTTTGCAGCCTGGAGGCGACACCAAGCTGTGAGTTGGCTCGAGAGCTTGGTGGGTCCGCTCGGCATATCAAACCAGCCATCAGAGAGGGCATTCATTTCTTGCTTGAGAAATGGCCTGGTCCTATGCAATGCCATCAACAAGATTGACCCAGGAGCAGTGCCCAAGGTGCTACATTTCTACATTGTACTATCTTACTTCTTTACAACCTGTTTGGGCTGCGTACCCCAAGAAAGTGAAGAAACTGCACTTTTTATGTTTTCCTAAGCTAGAAAGAAAGTGAACAACTGAATGTTTATGCTATATGTTGATTTCGTTTTCGAAAGTAGACTAGCACACCTCTATCAGCTAAGCATAGACGAGCGAATGCTACTATTATTTCTTTCCCTTTTGTGCCTCCGTCATCCAAATTAGGCACGGGATTCTGTTTCATAAAAATTCTCGTTATCTTAAATGTCAAAATTATTCGAAGGTTGTGGAGAGTCAATCACATGTACAGTCAGTGACCCGGGAATCTCAGCCATTGCCTGCGTATCAGTACTTTGAGAATGTCCGGAACTTTTTGGTGGCTATCGAAGATCTGAAGCTGCCTGCTTTTGAAGCTTCTGATCTCGAAAGGGTAAGCCATTTACACAGTAATATATTAGGATTGCTGACACCTTTGTATGTAAATATACGCCTATAACTAAGCCATTATTGGTCTTACTCTCAGGATTCACTGGATACAGGGTCTTCAGCCAAGATTGTTGATTGCATATTGGCACTTAAATCATATCATGAATGGAAAGTGATGGGCAGCGGGAATGGATTTCACAAAAGTGTGAAATCTCCTTTGGCCATGCAGTCTGCCAGTAGGATGCGTATGAAAGCTTCAGTTGCAATCTCTTCAGACGCCTGCAGACGCTTAGATATATCTGCCGCATGTGAGAAACAGCCAGCTTTTGAGGTTGACAATCAGAAACTTGAAGGTGGAACTTGTCTCTTTATCATTTGATTTTCTATAGTTAAATTATATGCATACTTTGAACCCATGTAGAGCCAAATATACCGGGGATACTAGTTAATGGCAGATATATACCATTGTTTGCTCCAATGTTCTATAAGAACCTCGACATATGCAATGGAAAACAAGCATTTAATGATCATTTCATCAACTCTTGAGTTTCTTGAAGGTAAACTAGCTGCTAAGATAGTTAATTACCATATTTCATTAAAACACTTCTGGATGTAAATAATTGCATTTGTTTCCAAGTTGTGGATAAAAGCTCTCAAACCTAAAATAATCTATTAGGCTCCTTTTACTTTGAATTAAAACGAGTATTCACCCTTCTTCATGTGATGCAGCGAAAATTGTCAATTTACTTGTTGACTGCATGGTTGACTCAAAGGAAAATATTGATGACAGCTTCCTTGCTTCCTTCCAGAACAGAAACCTGGTAGCAATAACTACCTTGTTAGAAAATTGAACTTGATTTCACTTGTAAATATTCGATTATTTACCTAGATTTTTAAAGTGAATTTTCCTCTTCGCTTGGAACCTTTCCCTCGGGCTACAGGATCCAGTAATGTTGTTTGGCAGAATCATCTCAGGTTGTTTGGAGGGACAGGTTCAGAACAAGGTCCCTGAGGTCAGTACAATTCGACTCTTGAAGAGACTCCAATATTTTGCCGGCCACGTTTGTTCTGAACTGTATTATGTGTGAAAAATTTACTGGAGAATTACATTTTTTATGTGGTTTGAGTCTTCTTGTCTCGATCATTTTATGACAGTGACTCGTGGAACATAATTAAATAAAACTTGTGATACCGGCAAATTAGGAAGCTTTTATGTGCTTTCTTGTTGCTTAGGGGGTTAAAACAAAGGCTGGAGAGTCACTGTTCAAGTAATGTTCAAATGGTCATTTACACCAGGATACAGTTCGAACACTGAGTCCTACATGCTTCAGATGAAGCATTCTCAAATCCTTTCAAACATCATTCCGTGCATACTTTGTACAATGCATTTTGGAACTCTCTGCAGAATACCATATGAAGCACCATTCGAAGCATTCCAAATGTCACATCAAATTGGCAAAGTTTAAGTTAGGTTTTTCACAATTAGTTTAAATTCTGGATTTATTTACTTTTTTCTCTATTTGTTACGTAACATTAGGCACAGTTGTTTTGACAATTTTCTTTATGGACTCTTTTCATAAGTTCATAACATTGTGTGTCTAGTTCTAAGGTTTTGAATACTCTGTGAAGGCTACCATACCTTTAGTACACTTTTTAGCTGAAATTTCATAATTTTCTATAAATGGTAACAATTCAGTTAGGCTTTTCTTTATTTAATAATTTGTAACCACCGTGCACCATTATAAATTAGAGTTTTAGGAATTTATCCTTTAGTAGTTTTGTACATGTAGGGTTTTCTTGAAGTTTTCTATTTCATATTATTGCAGTCATCAGGTAGAGCAAATTTCATTGTTTTTTGGAAGAATCTTGAAGTCTCTCTTAGTTTTCCAACTCTTTGCATTCAACGGCATCAATATGTGCTTAGACTTTCAACTGTGTATTTTTACATAGAATCAATTGTGAAGGTTTCTTTTTGTCAGTGTACTGTTATGTATAAGATGGAAGACTAGGCATTGAACACTTGGATTTGATAAACATGGTTACCCCTTGGATATGTGTGTCCATGATCATGTCAAACCCCTTCTATATTTTATCTGGTGCTCTAAGCAGCACCAGTAATCTACGCTTGAAGAACACCATGTCAGCCAAATTCTTATGTTGTAGTTCTTAAGATATCTGATTAGTGTGCTAAATAAAGATATAACATAAGGCTTAGTTTAGCGGATTTGAGGCACCAATCACAACCAGGTGAATGATAAGATATCCACAGTAATTAAGATTGTTGAAGATAATTAATATGCTGGCAGTGTTATGTTTGAGCAGCCTGGGTGGTTAATCACCCTGCTTCATATCTAGGCTAGAAAAGTGAACAGGAGATGACAAATTGTTAGGAACCACCAAGGAGACTATAGATTTGATGGGCTCAATGTGGTGCATTAGTCTATTCCTAATTATAGTATTACTCCTTAAATTGTCTATTTCACTTTGCATTTTGGTAAGCATACTACAAAACTTAACTTCATAGTTTAACAAGCTTAATGTAGTGAGTACTAAGAAGCTTGGGTTGGAGCTCTCTTTCATTTTGTGCTAATGATTTTGCTCACAAGTGCTATTATGAACCTGAAACTATTTTTATCTTGTTCGGAATCAGTTGCAAGTGAAGTTTAAAGATTTATTCAAAGAAAGAAGTAGCTCGCCTTTCCATTCAACAATTACGCCTTTGGAGGATATATCTGAGCTTGAAAATTTCAAGGTAACTTATTTTAATTCTTAGTACATTGGTTTTTTGTGATGGACCGAATTTTAAAACCTTGAATCTTAACTAACCAGTTTCAGAAATTGATTTTCTGTTTCCTTCATGAAATCTGTTTTATGACTTGTTCTTGTACTAGGAAGTAAGATTTTACGAAGAAAAGGTGCTGTTCTCTTGTTTTTACAGGCCTGTACTACAAGCGAGGTGTTCCCAGTAACAATATATACGATCTCCTAGATTTTCATTAGAAATCGATCTTCACATTTGCAGTAGAATATGTTATATTTATGGCAGTTCCTTTATGGATGATATGCTACTTTTTTTTGTCATTTGAAGATAACTTGAATGGACAATATGGATTATCATACACGCATTACTTTCTTTTAAAACATTTTTGCTGTGGCAATGAACTTTTATTTTCCTTTTTAATTGGACTTTTAGGTGCTTTATGTATTACTTACACGTCAGACTACCAAAATAATTCTATAGTCGACATTCTCGAAAGGATGCACAGAAAATGCACCCGAAGCTGTAAAAGCTATGGCTTCATGTGCAATAATTTATAATGCATCAAACCTTATCAATCCTCTCCTCACCCTGTCTTTGAATTTACAGTTTGATTTCCTTATAACCCATCGCCTATATGCACAGTATATTTCATCAATGGTGACAATATGAATACCTACTTACTTGAGCCATCAATATCGTTTTATATGACTATTTTGATGACTTCTTCCTTGTAAACTTGTGAGTGGAAAAAATTTACGCTTCCTATATCTGATTTTGTTTTCCTAAACTGACATGCTTGTTACATATATGAAACAAAAGATGCATATAAATTCATGCTCATTTGAATTAGTTGAGCTCTCGTCGTCTTAGAGGATGATATGTCATCTACATTTGCAAGTCAGTTCTAGTAATTCGGATATCAATGCTATTACACTTTTTATTACAAGCTAATTCAACAAACTAAGATAGAAGCTCTTGGTTTGGCATGATGTTCAATCTTTTTTAATCTTTACCATGGCCTTTGTCATGCCTTAAGTATGATATTAATTGTTGGACTCTGAATTTCTGGTGGCACATAGTGATTTGTCTTTTATACAACTGTTTTCATAGTGTTCGAGAGCTCACTTGAGAGAAGGGAACTGCAATCGCAAGCATCTATTTAAATTGCAAGAAAAGGAACTTCTAGTAAGTTTTTAATTTCTTTCCTCTGTTTTTTTTTGGATAAAATTTTCTCATTGTCTTAGGGTGTACAAATTTTGGATAGCTTATATGCAAATACACCCAATACCTACCAATAGGTGACAAGTGTAAAACTTCTTTAACACGAACAAGTTGTGATTGTCTTCAAATTTTTGTTCCGTTTGTAACATCAAATTTCATTAGAAAACTCGTATAAAGCTGTGGACAATCAGAAAAAATGCAATTCTCTTTTCTAAATGATTATGAGAAGATATGCACCTGAGGAGTTTTATATGTATCGAACTCTTAGACTTGGAACATTTATGACTGCAGGATCTCAAGGCCCTTTTGTCATCAACAAAGAAGGAGTTTGAAGACTTACAGTCCCGGCTGCAGAAAGATTTGAAAAACCTTGGTATGTTGCTAGAGGATCTAGAGTCAGTGAAGCATTGGTGCTACGATTATTGAACTTAATAGCAAATTAGGTCCCAACGTTCAATAAGCTTATATGTAAAGAGAAGCATTTAGGAGATTTGGATGTTTCCCCACGTTATTGACTAAGTGTTTTTTGACAATGGTCTTTTGCATGCAAATAGACTGAAGCAAACTGTAAAATCTATGATATCTGGGAAGCAAGATTATCTAAGCCTTTCTTCTTTATATTGTAAAATCTTTTGACATTAGTAGTTTGCCATCTTGCCAAGATTGCCAATGTTTGACAGTGGAGTTTATGAAATGCATTGACAACCCAAATGCCTATACGGACTGGATAATCAATGTTAACTATAACCAGATTATAGAGACCCTTAGTTTCATAAACACTTTTACATGTGTAAAATATGGTTGTCTTTTCGTTTGAGTCAGAAAGTCAGGTACATGAGATGTCTGCTGCTGCTAGTGGATATTACAAGGTTGTGAAAGAGAACAGGACTCTATACAACATGGTCCAGGATTTGAAAGGTTAGTGAAACTTTTGAGAATAAATTTGACGATATGTTGTCATATCTTCATTTGACGTATTTGTAAGGACAGGTTAATTTCCCGTGTTACTAACACTATCCTCAGGTAATATACGAGTTTACTGCAGAATTAGGCCCTCCTTCAGAGCTGAAACAAAAAACGTGATAGATTTCGTTGGAGATGATGGTTCACTAGTGATCTTAGACCCATTAAGGCCCCAAAAAGAGGGAAAGAAAGTTTTCCAGTTTAACCGGGTGTTTAGTCCGACGGCTACCCAAGGTTATATTACACGAGTTTCTTCGTATTCATGGATTTTATGTCAATAAAGTTGCTTTCTAAATATTACCCTTTCATTTTTAGATGAGGTTTTCAAGGATACACAACCGTTGATTAGGTCTGTTATGGATGGTTTCAATGTATGCATTTTCGCTTATGGTCAAACTGGATCCGGAAAAACTCACACCATGGTAAGATATACCCTGTCAGGCTTAGCTTCTTATATCTCCATTGGTTATTCATTCTGGATATTTTAGAGTTTTGTATTCTTCCATCTGACACTTTTTGTATCGTGACAGAGCGGTCCTTTGAGTGGGTTAATGAAGGACTTGGGTATTAATTATCTTGCACTCAACTATCTCTTCCAGTTGTCTAATGGAAGGAAAGACATTATAAATTATGGCATTCATGTCCAGATGGTTGAAATATATAATGAACAAGTACGAGATCTCCTTGCAGAAGATTCATCAACTACCAAATATCCTTTTATATTGGGGTTTTTAACTTCACAAATAAACATAGCTAACTATATCAACAAAGAGTTTCTTATATGGTGTTGTCTTTTAATTATACACTTGAATTCAATCTGTTTTCTTAACTAAGCACAAGTTAGAAATTCGGAGCTGTACCAGTGAAAATGGCTTATGTCTTCCTGAAGCTACTCTTCGTGCTGTTGAGTCCCCCACAGATGTTCTGAACCTAATGAAATTGGGTGAGATGAATCGTGTTGTCAGTTCTACTGCAATTAACAACCGAAGCAGTCGTTCCCACAGGTCAGTTTTTAGGAGCTTGGTTATTTGTTTGAACTGGTAGTTTCTAGGGGAAAGATTACCATTTTCAACTCAGAGTTGGATATACTGAAATACCTGAAGTTTGTCAAGTTTGAAAATTAGAGTAGATGAGTTTAGTAATGATATGGTGTTTTGACTTGGACATGCAGTGTGGTCACAGTACATGTGCATGGGAAGGATATATCTGGAAACACTCTCCGTAGTTGCCTGCATTTGGTAGATCTTGCAGGAAGTGAACGAGTGGACAAATCTGAAGTTACAGGAGACAGGCTCAAGGAGGCACAGTATATAAATAAGTCACTTTCTTGTTTGGGAGATGTTATTACAGCCTTGGCTCAGAAAAACTCCCATATTCCTTATCGAAACAGCAAACTTACGCTTCTCTTGCAAGACTCCTTAGGTCTGTAATGTGTTCATCTTTCCGAATCATTAGCTTGACTCTTTATAAGTGTACTGCCCCTTCCTGTTCGTTTCCAACCTGATCGTGCCACTTTTGTGGCATTGTTGTTCTCAAAAAGTTTTCAAAACAGATAATTATATGGTCTTGTCCTGAAAATATCTTCTACCCTGGAAATTTGTATTTAGGTGGACATGCTAAAACATTAATGTTTGCTCATGTGAGTCCGGAAGAAGATTCTTTTGGTGAAACGGTCAGCACTCTGAAGTTTGCTCAGAGGGTTTCAACCGTTGAACTTGGTGCTGCTCGCTTGAACAAGGAGAGCAGTGAGGTTATGCAACTTAAAGAACAGGTAAACGGATAAAGAACATAGTTGTAATGCCCTTCTGTCTCCCATCTTTGGATCAGTTATTGCTGTCGTCCTTCGCAGAAACATTAGGTCATGTATGCTATATGTTTGGTTGTCTCAAATAGAAGTCTTCAATTGCCTTCTCTTTGACACAGGTTAATTACCATGATGGACTTGTGTTCTCTTAAATGTTGCAGATTGAGAGCCTTAAGAAGGCATTAGCAAACAAGGAAGCACAAAGTGTACAGTTAGACCGAAGAAAGGAGCCAAGATCTCCCCATGAGAAACTAAGGGCAGGGACTGAGAGAACTCCCATACGTCCTAGAAGACTAAGCATTGAGAATTGTAGCACCATGAAGACGGAGAAACCTGTGAATATTGAAGATAGGAAGGGAACACCTTCTGTACCTACTCGTTCAAGAAGATTGAGTTTGGAAGGTCCAAGATATGTTAAGAAGGATATTTTGCAGATAAAAGTGTCAGATGATGCAAGCAATCCGCTACCATTTGACGCAGTCTCGGTGCAGAAGCATGGTCATATTCAAGTTGAAGAAGCACTCACAAAGCCTTACGGGCATTCCAGCAATGGTGGGTCCATGATGATGGAGGTGTCTCATGCCAAAGCTCCTCGAAGTCCTACTAGCACTAGCTATCAGAAGCGAGTCATTAAAACTGATGGTAGAACACAAATTCCTACTTTTCAGCTACCAAAGACACCTGAACCACTAATACTTACCAGAAATGAGGTTCCAATGTTGATGCAAAGTGAGCGGAGTCTTTCTACAGATTCCCAGACCCCCAACTTGACTAGTAGATTGAATAGTAAGGGATCTCAAATACGGAGATCACTGCGGACAATTGGAAAACTGATTAATGGCTCTGAGAAGAGGTGAGACTACTTTCTCTCCCTTTTTTTTTCTTAGTTTTTTTTTCCCACCAGAGGAAATTTTTGGCTTGTTTTAGCAATAGTATGATGATATTATAATAACTGTTGCCGTATCATCTTGGGGATTTGCAGGAACCAGCAGAATTTGATGGAACCACGGTCACCCATCAAAGGTGCAGCTAATATTAATGAGGCGAAGACCCCAATGACAGCTAACAGTAGGACACAGAGGAGGCAATCACTAGCTGGCATTCCAGGATCAGGATCTGACAAGTCAAGAAGATCTTCGATTGGAGGGAAGCCAATTGACTCTAGTAAGTAAACCAACACAAGTTTCCCTATATAATCCGAAAACAAAATACATTGCCCGAGTCTTCTGTCTTCTGTTAATGATCTGATTAATCATGTTTTACTCCTTTTATAGATGCAAAAGATGATAGGAATGCCCAGACACCTCCTCCAGTCCACCCATCAACGAAGAGTACCAAGCGGTGGCTATAGAAGATAGTCTGAAGCTGACTGCAGAGTTGGGCTGTCACTCAAAGCATGCTGACATCCCAACAATAGATCTTTACAACGCGCTCGAACAATTGCCTAGAAGAGACGGACAGTTGCTGTCAGACGAAGTAATCAAAACTTGATTAACAGTCTGTCCATGTAGAATGGGAACAGAATTTCAGACAGGTCAACTGTCTGTTGTTCTCGAGCTCAGTTCTGACAGCCAAATGTCCCTGCTTCTTGTTAACTGATTCTCTTCTTCTAACAGATCTGAATCCCTGGATCTGTGCAGTCCTTTTAATGAAGGGTTTTTTTTTCCAAGTTCTTTGGGGAAGCAAGACCGTAGAGAAAAAATGAGCATCCCTTTAGGGTGATGTCTAACCTGTATCATTTTGCTCGAGAACCTTTTTAAACCAAACAATGGCGTCTTTCGATTTTTAGAACTTTTTTTATTAAACGTTTATAATTTTCCACCGAACCATTTTTTCATATAGAATCAAAAGCATCACCACGCAACGCAAGGACGCAAAACCAAAGCAACTCCATTTTCTCATTGTCAAGGAAAGCAATGCCACCTAAACCAAAAACCAGATAAGATTATTTTCAAAGCTTCTTCCATTGAAGCAGACTTTATTGTCAAGAAATTGTCACCGATCCTTCAGGAATTCACCGAGGATCAGGAGGGGAACGGCACCTGAAAAAAATTCACGATACAATTGCTTCCGTAAAAGTTTTGGCAAGAAATATCGTCCCGGTAAAGCACATCTATTTGATACGTTAAGAGTGGCTGGTAATGCGCAAAGCATTTCTTATGAACTGCACGAAATAGAACATGACAACAGCACAAAACAAAGAGAAGTTATCAATCTTGGTTTATCAGCGATGTTCACTGCATTCCTTGAAAGCAAAAAACAAGGATAAAGTAGAACATGAAAAGCTTCGGGAAAGGTATATGAAAGAACCGAAAATTGAGGAAACCTAGAATCAAATTTATTCAAGTTATTGAAGGTTGTACAAGAAAAGAAAGAACCGTCCTAATATTTACCAAAAAGAAGCTTATTTTTTATACATTTTTGAATACTCTATACAAAGAATCCTAGATAAGCTACAGTTGTCAAAATCATCAATGAACACTGGTGAACAAGGATACCAGAATGAACTATGCCCAAGACAAAACAAAACAAACAAACAAACAAACCACATTACTGTGGTCGGAGTTGAACATGGCTGTTCATTTTAGAAATGCAGTGGTCATAAGCACGAGCCAACCGCTTCCCAAACCTTCTGAGATCCAGTCTCACATTTTGGCCTACAAGATATATACTCTTCGTGTATTGCCATCCCTTGTCATTCACGCTCTTTGGGTCTCTAAGAATTGGATCATTTTTGTCGTATTTCTCATACAGTGAGCTCTCTTTAGGGGCAATTTCGTAGCCAATGTATTTCAAACCAAGCTTCCTTGCAGGTTCCCCATAGTACGTCTCTGCTGCCCATTCAACTCCAAGCGGAATAACTTGTATAAACACAGAGCCAGGTCTCATGAAAAGAAAATGGGTCATGGCTGCCCCATGGACACCAACCATAACATCGCTTGAATTGAGAACCCGGTAAATCTTTGCCAGTTCCATGCTTCGGTCAGGCCTCAAAACTTCGACTTGAAACCCAATTTCCTCGGCAATTTTCACCAATAAATTCTCATTAGTTATCGCTCTAGAACCATTCCTTGATACAATCACTAGCTTTGGCTTCTCTAATTGGTCCTCTTGCACTTCCGTTTCCACTTTCCGAGAGATTCTTGATGTTGGGGACAAAGAAACCTTCTGTTTCAGCTCTTGCGCCTCTCGTTCCTCATCTTGGATCAGACCCCTAATTCGAGGCCAGTAAGCTCGTTCTAAAACATCCCGAAAATCAACAATGCTCTTATTCTCCTCCATCAACAATGAATCCACGGTGAGTTCATCGTGGATTCTTAGACCAACAATGGCTTGTGGGAAGCAATGAGTTCTCTTATCCCCAAAATCTATTGCTGGATAATCTGAGAGCTGAGAAAGTACATCCCCGTACTTGAGCATCCACCAGCTATGATAGTCGAGAATGACAAACACAACCTTCTTGTTGAAATGCTGTGAAGTAATATACAACGGCAGAATGCCATCATTGAATTCATGATACAAATTACCGGTATATCCTCCCGTCGAGAAGAACACAGCCGGAACATCATGCCAGACATCACAATCATGGTCAATGCCAGAATATACTTTCTTTGTAATAAGGTCTAATTCCTGGATGCCATCCATGACACTTTTTTCCCATTTTCGCGTATATGGCTTGAGCTTTTCATGTTGAAGTATCTCATCTCCCTCTTCTTCACCATATTCAAGGAAACCATTTGTGTCTCCCGAGATGTAAAGCAAAACCGAAGACGAAGCAGAGTGTGTTCTTACATCCCCTTTCATGACACATACATCAGAACGAATACTGCTTCTTTCACAACATATAGTTCCTGCGATTTACCCAAAAATAGGTAATAATTTAATTCATACACGGAAGTGAAAAGAGTAACAATCAAATAAGCAGTTTCAAATATCCTTCAATAATTCGCTAATTTGAACAAACTCAAATCAAAACTTAATATTAAATAATGAAAAAAAAAACCCTGCCGTGTGGGCCTCTGGCAGACTGCTGAAGCTTGGAAAGGGGTGGCGACTTCCAATTTGATTAACTATATTATGTAAGTATGATTTTCAAAAATCAAAATCAAAATCAACACCCTTAAACACCAAGACTTTCAACGTTTATTATTTTATTTCTTGAAAAGGTTCCTTCTTATCTACCAACTGGAAATTAAAAGGGATATAACTGTTTAATGGTCTACCCCTTTCCGGTAGTAATGTTGGATTGAACTTTTACAGGGAAAAAAGAAAGATAAAGGAAGCAGTAAATAGAAAAAGGGAAGAACACACACACACACGCGCACAGAGAAATTAAGTACTAACCATTTGAGACAGAAGAACACAGGGAAGTATTTGCATCCATACCAGCGGCAGGGCCTTCTTCTTCTACTCCAAATGAATCTGTCAAACCGAAAAAAAACATCAAGATCAAGCAAAACAGAGGAAACAAAGCAAAGGAGAGACCCAATGGAAATAAGCGAAAACCCATGAGGGGAAAAGCTTACAGAAGAAAGAGAAAGTTGAGCCGGAGCTGAAGAGGTGAGGAGCTAATATAAAGGTACAAGAGAGAAGAGAAAGGAAGACGACAGATATAAGCTTGGGCCTCGTTCTCTTGAAGTAACAACCGGAGTTTCCACACTCCATGTGAAAGGCTTGAGACTCCTCATCTTCTTCAAGACGTTTCTCAACCTTTCTCCCCAGGTTATGATAACTGTGATAGTGCACCATTTCGGATGGAAAGCTTTGATTTTTAATACTATTTCCTTGTCTTTCTTCCTTATATTTCTTTGTTTTTTCCGCTGCAAGTGTCCTTCCTTTGGAACCGGGTTTCGAAGCGAACCGAACAGGAGAGATTTCTGCGCTGTGGTCCTGTGGAGGTTTATGAACTCAAACCAAGAAAAGAGGCGGAAAAAGTACACAAGGGAATGTCTCAGTGTCGTTAATAGTATTTTGTGTCTGGCTGGCTGGGCTTCTCTGTTTCTTCTTCCGTGTTTGTGGGCGCGCGCGTAAGAGAGAGAGAGAGACGAAGAAAAAAAGGAGAACACGAGCGTATGGGAGAGGATGGCAAATGCTGTTTGTGTGCGTGTTTGTGTATGTGCTTGTGAGAGGTTGCTTCTGGGGTTGATTTTCCTGCCACACAGAGAGAGAGAGAGAGAGAGAGAGGATATAAGAGGTGGTTTTGGGGGAGCTGAAGCTGTCAAATGGAGGCCTGCTGATTCAGTCAAATGCGTGTAAAGAAGAACTAAAAGAAGACCTGTGGACTTATGGCCGGGTTGGCTATTTGCCTTCTGCCAAGTGGGAAACGCAGGCCAACGAGGCGTGTTACCGCCCACGCGCCTCGTGAACTCCTTTGGAGTTTCTCAGTTCTCAGTCATCACATGTAGCGTATTCGTTACGAGGAAGGCTCTAGCAGGATCTCTTTCCATAAATTTCTTGATCAGATAGATATACTCGAGAATCATTTTTGACCCTCAAGAGAATTATTTGTCTACACGGAACATAATTCAACAGTAAAAATGAGAAGTAAGTTTGGATGCTTGTATTCGTTAATTTGAATGTTTTAAATTTATCACATGTTAAATTAACATGTATAAGCTCTCTAGTTTTAAAGTAAATCTCATGAGTGTTGGCCTAATTATTAAGGTTTAGACTTTTATGATATGCACATTTTAATGTTTTAAATTCAAAATTTTATAGATATTATTAATTCTTTAATTTTATTTCTTTAATTTTTAATTTTATAATTACTCGATTTGTATGAGATGTAAAGAACGGACAGATTCTAAAATTAATCAAAATGCACTTAAATTGATCCGAATACCCATTTAAAATTCAAAATTAGTTCTAACTCAAAAACTCATGCACCTTCCAAACTGCGCAATAGAGGATAGGAAAGACTTTTTATTGGAAATAGATGGGGCCTAGTAAGAAATACCCCGTAACGTTGAAGTCGACACAAGTTGTCCTCCTAAACCAGAATGGTAAGCGTCTAAGCGACCTTTCACTGCCAGTGCCAGCCTTCTGTCCACGACGCATTTGACCATCAGCTCTCGGTCAAATGTCATTACAGCCGTTAATTAAATACGGCATCAGCTTGTGCCAAATCTGGGCACATGGGTTTGAAAATTGCTTGTGAGAATGAACCCGGAACCCCAGTCACATGCATCCTATTCACCCTTCTCAAACTTCTTAATTCAGGCCTCTTTCCATTCTTAAGAGCGTAAACACTTGACAGATCAAGTACACATAAAACATAAGAAACAAATTAAAATATGAATATTATGGGTCAATTTTTTAAAAAAAATCCCCTTCTCCTGTTGGTGGCCTATAATTACTCAAAAAATGACATGGAATAAACATTACTTTAACCCAAATTGCAATATTTTAAGTTTTGGATAAACTATCTTACCGTAACACCGTTATCAGACACGTAAACTAATTTCCTAAGTTTGGGGTTTCTAGCCTGAAAGACATATACTAAACTGTCATCGGTGCGTACGGGGACGGGCGACCTCTCATGCCACTGTGTTGTTTAGGTAGGCTAGCCCGGACGCGTGGGAGACCTTGACCTCAGCAATTTTCCACGCACGTGACCGGAGGTGTAGGAGGAGTCATCGTTGCGTACGGGGACGGGCGACCTCTCATGCCACTGTGTTGTTTAGGTAGGCTAGCCCGGACGCGTGGGAGACCTTGACCTCAGCAATTTTCCACGCACGTGACCGGAGGTGTAGGAGGAGGAGGAGGTGGGAATGCATCGAACAGGCGCTAGTCTAAAATTGCAGGCGTGGCCGCGTGGGGGAGAGATTTATTATTACCGGATTATTATTCAATAATTTAATCGATCAAAATTGGGTTCTTTATTCTAACTCTAGTCCTAATTGCTTCCGGTCTCCGCCTTCCAGCGTAGAGTATTTCTCGGAAATATTCAAATACGATATAATTGAAGCATAGAAAAAAAAACCATATAATTTATTAAGGCGACATAAATTTTCTTCCTTTTAGAAGAAAGTGAACTTAACACGTATCTTGTCACACGAACTGCATGAAGGCCATTGTGAACAAATGAACAAATTCTGGTCAGAGTTAGATTGGGCAGTCAGTATCTGGGGTTTAAAAGTGTGTTCTCTAAGATTTTAAGTTTGAATTATTTATGTATAAATAATTTTTTAAGATTAATACACGATAAGGTCGGACTTATTTAATTATGTAATTTAGAACTGCACCGATCCGAAATTTATTATCTTATTTTGTAAGTTTTGCTCCGGAATTTCTTATTATCACAAAAACAAATGACACCCAACTTTAAACTATTATACTATTGGTTTCTCCCTTATATGGAGCACATTTTTAAAATACAAATATACTGAGTCAGCAGTCAGATGAAAACTCAAACATTTTAGGGGTGAAAACCGACACCTCGGTTCGGTTTTCAGCCCCAACCGAGAATCGAACCGAGGGGTTCGGTTCTCTTGATCTCCCAACCGACAGCCGAACCGCCAGTTGGGAGAACCGACCAGGCCGACTAGGCTCGGTGGTCGGCCCAGTTCGGTCGGTTGGGCCCATTTTTAGGCCCAACAATTTCATCCGGTTGGGCCCAGAATTCAATTTTTAAAAACTAATTTAATGGCCCAAATTCATTTTATTTCTTGAAGCCCAAATCTCTCTTTGTTCAGCCCATTCGGTGGCCCAAAATACCTTTGTTTTCAATTAGTCCACACAATTTTAAGACTTATAATGCAATTGTTATGCTTTTTGGCTATTTTAAGACTTATAATGCAAATTGTTCAGCCCATTCGGTGGCTAAATTTACCAGAGTATGCATGCAGCATGATCCTATTAAATAACAGTTAACAACATACTTAAGCAAAAAATACAACCAACAAAGATTAAAATGAGAACAATGTTCAAATATTTCCAACTTCCATTACAGTTAATCATCAACTGGGCGCTTCTCGGACGGCCTAAGGATCTCCACTGTAAAAAAAAAAAAAGCAAATTAAAGGAAATTAAGTATACATAAATATGATTTTTGATTAAAATAAATTATAATAGACTACATAAATAAAAATATATGTTTCTTCTTCATATTTCTCTACATTTTCCACTAACTCATAATCCACAATAGACTCAGCAATAGAGTCTTCCCCTATCCAATTTTGTGCACATATGAGGGCCTCCACTGTTCGAAGAGCCAATGAACTCTGGTAAGGGTCTAGAACACGTCCTCCGGTGCTAAAAGCGGACTCAGAAGATACTGTAGAAATTGGGATAATCATAACATCCCGAGCCATGTGAGTAAGAATAGGATACTTAGATGCATTTGTCTTCCACCACTGTAAAATATTGAATTCCTCAGTTCTTGCCTCATAGAACTAGAACTATTCTCTTCCCCCTCGGGTTTCTTATCAAAGCTCAATGTTGGCTGATTTTTATTAGCCACCCCAAACCGATAAGGGTATTTTTTACACTGATTCTCCAAGTGGCTTATCATCGATGAAGTTTCATTTCTCTTAGAATGACAATAATATTGTCTCCCACAATAGTTACACGTCGCTTTTGGTGAATGAGCAGGCAAACCCTCGACCTTTGTAAAATGTTCTCATACTAATGAAGAATCTCTAGACTCTTTCCTTTTAGTAAAAGGTCGACTAGGGGCAATATTAATACTAGGGTTATCATCATCAAGATCAATATGCACCTCATCCACCTCATCTTTAATATCAATCACATTATTGGGAGTCTCATTATCAGGAGTAGTTGCTGGAGTCTCTTCCATTTAGATTCCAGACCACATTAAAAAAAAAAAACACACAAATTAACAAACAATCCAAAAACATATAATCAGCAAACAATCCAACAACATATAATCAACACCTCATCCAACAACATATAATCAACACCTCATCCAACAAAACTACAATATCTATCATCTAAATCCAACATCAAATCTCTGACCTCCGATCTCCACAGAACCAGCATAATCCTAACTTCCACTTATCTATTGTAAAAAAACAGTAACTTCACATTTAAATGCAAATCTCAGCAACTTTACCAGTAACTTAGCATTAAAATCCCTTAATAATACTAACATGTTCTTCAAACTCGTTATAATACTTAGCATTAAACAGTTCTTCAATCTCAGCAAATCACCAGCTCTGTAGAATGCAAATCTCAACATTTGTTAATGTTCTTGAACAATAAACACTAAGCAATTAATAGATGAACAACCTAGTCTTCAAACTCGTCATCAATTGTTTCAACGAATGTAAAGCAACCTATCTTCAAACTCGATAAACACTAAACACACTGTCTAAGGCAAAGCAACCTAGTTTGTATACGATTAACATGGAGTTGCAACGAATAACGCGAAAAAATCGAGGAGGGAAGAAGCTGAGAGACAGATCTGGACCTGGAGAGAGAAGCCGAGAGAGACAGACGTCGAGAGAGAGACGACGTGGCCGAGAGAGACAAACGCCGACTGAGAGGCAGCGTGGCCGAGAGAGAGACGTCGAGAGAGGTTCCGAAACAGAGAGATGTCGATAGGGTGTGGGGCGGCGGCTAGGACGTCGAGGACTCGGGGGGAGAGGGATAGGGCTTGAGGGGATTCACAATTTCGCAGGGAGAGAGGGCTAGGGACTCGGGGCCAGGGGTTAAGTTTCGTTGAGTTGGGGGGTGGAGACGACGTCGTCTCACCCCCCATGTATTATATTAAATCATAATTATTAAAAATAAGACAATACCCAAAATGCCCCTCGGTTCGGTTCGGCCCACGATTTTTTACACCCAAAACCGTGGGCTGAACCGACCCATTCGGTTCTGGGTATTTTTGGACCGACAGCCAAACCGGGCTGTGCCCAAACCGGCCGGCCCATTCGGTTTCGGGCCGGTTCCGGTCGGCCTGGTCGGTTCCGGCCCAAAAATGAACAGCCCTAAAACATTCTAGTCAGATGCGTGTATATGTGTATAATGTTGTTTTTATATGTATTCCAGACTTGGTTCACTCTAAAAGAATAATTGCTTTAACCTGAAGGCGTCTAACAAGAGAAATATAGACACGAAAAGTGTACGCGTGAGCTTGCTTGTGGGAGATAGATCCCACTCCACAACCCATACCGGTAGGCGGTGGTAGTTCCGAGCGCAGAGAGAGTAAATCACGTGTGCTTTGGGGCTTTGGACTCGGAATTTCGAGATTCGCGAGGCCAATAGCGCGCATATAAACAAGCAATAAACATTGCGTTGATCAAGGCTTTGTGGCCCGCATTGACGGCGAAATACCGCATTTAGAAATCAGAGTTTGCGTTCTTGCCCTCCCTTTTCGGTGTATCTAACTTTTTTACTCCTTACGAATTTTCTACTATTATATGATCAGATTGTTTTGAAGATTATCTGTCTGAATTATACCCTATATTTTTAGATGAGAGAGAGACAATATATTAAATTCTTAAATTACTAAAATTCATCTATATGTACCCTTATATACGATCCGTCTGTGAAAACTGTAACACTTGCACACTTGACACGATTTTTATCATTAGGTCGTTTTTTATAGTGCATAATAGTATATTTTGATAGTTGAATTTCTAAAATAAATTTGACCTTGCAGTTTTAAAGTCATCCATCTTTAAATTAGAGTCCACAAACTTCTATTCTTTAAAGCCGAAGGCCAAAGTCCTCTCCTTTACGAATAATGAACGACGATCCCACTTTCTTTCTTTCTTTTTTCTATGTGAACGACAATCCCACTTGGTTACACTTTCGGTCTTCCACTAGTCGCTGAAGTTACGAAAGTTATCGTAGATGCAGTCACGGGTTAACTTTAATTGGCAGTTCCTCAAAAATGATGCCCCATATTTCGGTCTTTTTGTCGACAGCCCACAAAAGAGGAAGCCCTTGATTGGCGTTTAGCATTTGGCGGTGCATGGATCGTACGCCGTCGTATCCTGATTGACAGAGGTTGGGCCTTAATTTCGAGTTTGGCATTAGGAGTTAAAAGAGCGTTTTTCTAATAACTATAAAGAGTCAGAAATGTAGAAAAAGGCCTTATAAAGCCCAAGCCCGATCGAGCTCTAGTACTGGGCCTCTACCGGTCCGTAAAAGACCGGACAACCGTGGCGGCCTCCCAGTCTAGAGCATAAATGATGCATTTTTCACGTGTGGGTTTTAACGGAAAGGCTTGCTATAGGTCAGCTTTTGAACGGCCGTGTCGACAAATGTTGGTCATCAAGGACCTATCCAAGACGAGCCCAACGTCATAATCCGGGAAATTCTATTTTGTAATTATCATTCATTTTGTAATTTATATCCGAAATTACTAATATGTTCATATCTTACATTATAGGTCATGATTTTCAATATAAAATTAACAAACAATAAGAGACGTGATATGTTTTCAATGATCAAGTAATAATATAAGATACAAAATGTAACACTATTGATAGTTTCACATGTAATTTGTCAATCTTAATAGTTTGAAATATAAATTATAAAATCAGTGATAGTGAAAGGGTCAAAAGTGTAATTTTTTTTAATTATTTCGTAATTAATATCTATTATTTTTTATTTCGCTTATCCGAGAACTCCACCACCGGCCCAAAACCCATTCCCCATCACTCTCGAGACTCGGAATATGTTGAACCGTCACAAAAGACTAGTGCACATTCCTATCCGATTTGTCTACGGCAATTCGTATCTCGGGAAATACTTCCGACCTGGGATAAAACAATCCGTGTCTCCAAACAGATCCCATTCCAACTAAGCAACGCGCGAGCCCATGAAACCCCCCATGACTTTCCTAACGATTTACCCTTATAAATACCCCCTTTCACTTTCTCTCTCCGTATTTCCTTTCTCGATTCTTCTTCTCCTCCTCCTCCTCGTTTAGGCTCGCAACGCAGAGGAGAGAAGAGAAGAAAGAACCAGAAAAATACCGGAAGGGAAAATCTGTACGAGTCACAGACTGCATCCAGCTCATCCGACGTCGTAGTGTTGATAAAAAGCAAAAAATAAAAATTAAAGAAGGAAATAAAAAAGTAACATGTCCGACGCGTTTTGTTCAGACTGCAAGCGGCAGACGGAGGTGGTGTTCGACCACTCGGCGGGGGATACGGTGTGCTCTGAGTGCGGTTTGGTGCTGGAGTCCCACTCCATCGACGAGACCTCCGAGTGGAGAACTTTCGCTAACGAATCGGGTGACAATGACCCGGTCCGTGTCGGCGGCCCCACAAACCCACTCTTGACCGACGGGGGCCTATCCACCGTCATAGCCAAGCCCAACGGAGCCAGCGGTGACTTCCTCTCTTCATCCCTGGGCCGCTGGCAGAACCGCGGCTCCAACCCGGATCGGGGGCTCATCCTCGCCTTCAAGACCATCGCTACTATGTCTGATCGGTAATCTTTCTTGCTTGCCTTCGGATTATGAGCGCTTGGTTGTATGTCGAGAAAGTGTGGGAAATATGTTTAGTCTAGTGAGAAATTTTGATTGAGCTGATTATATTGCATAATTGAGGGGAATCGGACTTGAATTTGGGATTTTTGTAATTTAGAATCTATCTGGATCGGCTTAAAGTTTTGTGCTTCGAAGTCTATTGCTGAAGTGTTTGTTTGTTGATCGTGTGAGCGATTGGATTTGCTGTTCATTTGGCAGCTGAGGAAGTATGGGAAAGGCCATATAAAAATTGGATCTTGGGTGATTTGCGGTTTGGGACTCGAAATTTCGAAAATGTGGAAAACATTAGATTGGAGATTGAAATTTTGGGTCTTAAATCGTTCCTCAGTTGAGAGACTATGAAATTGAAAATCTACCATCTGTTATACATTATATCACTACACGGCTTGGCTAAGGGCCTATGCAAGGTTTTTTAACAGAGAATATCGGTGTGGAAATGTTCAGTTCTTTTGTTCTCATACTGTTTTGGTCCTTTAAGACGATTGTATCAGTTATCTATGTATTGTAGTTAGTAACTATCTGATGAGAATGGAATGCGGATAATTGATTATACAAGTAAGTTTAAATCCACTACAACCAGTACCTCTAAAGAGTGCAATAAAGAAATCCTAAGATCCCATTTTTTGGTTCTCGTTTTTGAGTGCTCTGTTAGTAAATTCAATTTTGGCTCTTTAAAGTTTGGGTGGTCGTTTCCCGACTTTCGTGGCTGTATTTTAGCATATTGGTGATTCAGATATTGGTTACTGTAATACTGACTTCAAGAAAGTGCATAGGGTTATAGATCAAACCAAGGTGATTGATATTGTCTTGCTGAAGGTGTCAGTGACTGATAAAGCTACCTACTAAGATAAATGTGCCAATCTTGATTGGCCAACTACTAGGGTAATCCTGACTTATAAAAAAAAACTACTAGGGTAATCCTGGTTCTTTGCTCACAAAGCTAGATCTCTCTTTCTCTCTCTCTCTCTCTCCTAGGGTAACTTATAGCTTTGTCTCTTCAACTGAACAAGAGCAAGTTGAAGTTGTCCAAGTGTGTTCAATAATTCAAACTGCTTTGAATTAGATGTAATACAAGCACGGGGACTCTCCATGGCCACAAAGTGTTTGACGAGCAGACAGGCACACTGTGTTAGTTTAATGGTCTTTAGTTAGCTATGGTTCCTCTTTTTGGTAATGTTTATCGATTTTAGGTGAATTGCATTGTGCTTTCCGATAATAGTGTGTGGCAATTTGAGGACCTATAAGTATTAGTATTTTCTTCTTCTTCTAGTATTCTTCTTCTTCTTCTTCTTCTTCTTCTTCTTCTTCTTATTTGAGAATTTGAGGACCAAAAAGTCAAACACTTTTTGGGTTATCCTTTTGTGGGTTTTCTGGATTTTCTTAGTTTCTTAGCTTGTATGCTTTAGTTTTTGTCAGTATAGTCTCTTGTACTGTCACTTTTCTTTTCCTTCAATAAGATTGGCTTACTTATATAAAAAAAAAAAGATATTGAAATGCTACTCTGAAGTTATATTTTCTGGTATAAAGCATGCCATGATATGAAGCTAATGTGGTGATATTGTCTTTCAGGTTGGGGCTTGTTGCAACCATTAAGGTACGGTATTTACATGGTGCTTTTTGATCTTTTTCTATGTAACTGAATTTTTAGTGCAGTCACATATCAAAATGTCTGCATGCGTACCAACACCCTTATTGTTGTGGTAATCAAATTGTTGCTATTTGAAATATTTACTATGAAATAGCTTCTCTATCAAACGAAAGATGAAATTTGACTGTACGGCCACATCTTTTAGTATATGCTGAAAAAGATTTATTAACAGACAGGATCATCGTCTGCTTCTTTCAAGCTCCAATGTCAAAGTATGTGACTAAAAACTTGCAGTTGATGAGAAAATATGGCAGAGACACCTAAAAGATTATGCTTGCAACCAAGTTCTGACAAAATCTATGAATTTGGAAAATCATAACAGAAAAAATCAGCGAAGACTTATGTTAAAGTGACTTAGAAATTGAAAGAACCACGTTTTCACGTGGCATATGCTATTAATGTATCACTATGTTCTCTGAAATATCCTTGTGGAGTAAAGTATGAAAGTAGCAAAATAGTTGGGAGTATGAAAGGAACCTTAGTTTTGCAGTAGACTTGAGAAAGCCTTAAATTCTCTGATTGTGATGATGACTACAACTTGTTTAGTTAAGTGCAATCTCATCCATCTGAGCACTCAAGTCTAGGTTAAAGAATCCTTTTGTTTAGATCTAACCCCTCAGATTGTGAAATGCTTCCAAATTTGCTCGAATCGTCTGAAATTTTTAATGATGTTTTAATGCTTCAAGAAAGAAAAGCCCTTAAAACTTTCTCAAGGCGTAAGCAAATGCCTCAATGAGAACAATGGTCTTAGAAAATCATTTTCTGCACCCATCTCTTTTATTGTATGGTTCGCTTTCCATCTAATAATTAGAGAAGGTTATAAGAGAAAATAGAGTAGCCTGTGGCCATTAACTCATATCCGAAGTGTTAGCTCTTTTGATCTCAAGTGAATTGATGTTTTCAACTACGGATCTGTGGATGCAGAGATGTTTAGTATGATGGCTGAACCATACTCTTGTTTTGGAAATGTGATAAACATCATAGTGCAAGTCTGTGTGATACAAACTCTTGCGTGTTTGTTTATTTTGTGTGTATTGTAATATGCTGTCTCTACTGCATGTATGAGACACAGATTTGTCCATACACAAATTTAAAATATCATCTTGAAAATGTAAGCTACGATGAATTTCTAACTCCATCCTCGGACCTCATTCTCTTTATGTTATTTGGCTTTTGGAATTGTTTTTGTTCCTCTTCTATTTTTATGTTGGTTTTCAATAGCCCTGTAATTCTAATTTTTTTGTCTCCTGTGATGGTGCTTTTGAAACTGATTTGAAGGACCGCGCGAACGAGATATATAAGAGGGTGGAAGATCAAAAGTCTAGCAGAGGAAGAAATCAGGATGCACTGTTGGCTGCTTGCTTGTACATCGCTTGTCGACAAGAAGACAAGCCACGCACTGTAAAGGGTACAGCTTATGTTTCTTTTAACATCTGGATGCTTCCTGATTTATCTTTCCCAATGTGAATGAGCTTCCCTGAAACTGTGGATTTCAACTAGAAATATGCTCTGTTGCCAATGGAGCCACAAAGAAGGAAATTGGCCGAGCCAAAGAATATATAGTGAAACAACTGGGGTTGGAGAATGGCCAGTCGGTGGAGATGGGAACAATACATGCTGGGGACTTTATGGTGAGCTATGTCTTCTCTGAAATAAACAACTTCTTTCGAGAATTCATGAATTTATAGAGAGAGACTGACTTCAATATTAACTGAATCTATAGAGGCGCTTTTGTTCTAATCTTGGTATGAATAATCAAGCGGTTAAGGCCGCCCAAGAAGCTGTTACCAAGTCTGAAGAGTTTGATATAAGGTATTTCACTCATATCATCTTTTCTTATGCAGCAACTAAACATATCTTCATGATTAAAGTTCTGCCTGGGGATGAAATTGGGTTGTGGGGAGCGCTAGCCCCCATTTTGTGCCCAATTATTGCCCATCTTACAGGGGAAATAAACTGAGCTGATTGATTGTCTTGAACACATGTATTGCAGTAGTCAATATATGTAATGTATTTTTTTTTTTACTCACTATTTTGCTGATATTAATGATTCTTTTTCCAAACTTTCAGGAGAAGCCCCATATCAATTGCAGCAGCAGTCATTTACATTATTACTCAGCTTTCAGATGATAAGAAACCTCTGAAAGGTGAATGCATATCTCTTTATTTATATCACCCTTGTTTGACACTTATATATTCATAGAGATTTAGAGGGCGCTGAAGTTGTTGAATCATGTTCGTCTTAGAAATAATTTTCTGAGGCCTGAGATAGATTGTTCCTGCAATCCATGCAAAAGAGTTGCTCTTGTGGACATCTGATTAATCTAGCAGCTAAATGTTCTCTACTATGTGAAATGCTCTGATTTAAGCCATGTGAATGCAGATATTTCTCTTGCGACTGGAGTTGCAGAAGGGACAATAAGGAATTCCTACAAGGATCTTTATCCCCATGTATCAAAGATAATACCGAGCTGGTATGCTAAGGAAGAGGATCTCAAGAACCTTTGCAGCCCTTGAAATGTAGAGTAAAAAAATAACGGGAATCTTTATAGCAACTTCGAGTTGGTTTCGGGCATTCGTTCTTGGATTTATTGAACTCTTTTAGATATAAACAATGGAGAAGTGCTTTATCTTCCTTACTTTGCCCTTGCATTCAAACAAAAAACATTCCAAAATACGCAGAGCCAAGTGCAATACTTCTGAACAGTGCAAATTATAGAAACGGGGGAGTGCGCATTTTTGCCTCTTGTTCCAATGAACTTCTCTTGTACAGTTGCCTCAATTAAACCTCTTTTCATACCAGTCTTCAAGCCTTTCAAAGGCCGGGGAAAATGTACAGTCGTAACAGTCTTTCTCTGCAATTTTCTTTCCAATTGCACCAGTTTAGGATTTGGCCTTTATTTTTGGTACTTTTTGTTGTTGTTGTTCAGTAGTAGCGGTCTTCGGAATCTATGACACTGCTTGAATAGTCAAAAGTTAGTAATGTTGTCAATTTGTACGGGTCCGCCTGAATAGATGGTTCCTAAACCATAAAAACAGGAACAATTTAAACTATTAGCAATTTGGCAGGAAGTCCAAGGATTGAGGAATCATCTCTTCATGAAAATGGGCTTTTGTCTATTACTGGGCTTCTTAAACTTTCGACATAGCTACCTGAATTGATTAAAAACAAAACGACCCACAAACATGAAAAATGGGCTTTCTAATCTGCGACCATGCGGCCCCAATTCTATAAACCCAAAATGGTCCTTAGGCTTTCCAAAACACCTAATTAACGATAAAAAGGCAAACACAGCCCTCAACTATCCGGCCCATAACAGCTCAACCATCTCACCATGAGACAATCGCACGTGAAGTCTGAACTCTCTGCCTACCAGCTTCCGGTGGCTTCTCTTTTCTTCCAGCTCTTAACGTCTTCCAAAAGCCTATCTGACTGTGAACCGTAACAGAGAGCAGCATAACTGGATAACCATCCTTACGGCTCCTATTAAGATGATACTATTGCTAAGAGTTTTAATGATTAAAACCTTCAAATTGTTAGAATATTAAGTGAATGATCATTAGAAAGCTCATCACTTTCCATGACCTTTAATGTTTGGCCTAAACTATTTCGTTATATATGGTGTTAAGGACCTGCTTATTTTTCCACCTGATGCACGCAGCCAAATGCCTGCTGCTACGGACTCCATGCCATTGGCGCTGCTTTTTTCCTTTACACGCAATCATGCATGGGTCGGTAATCCTGCATGACTGGTTCCACTTCTCATTCCTTTCAAGGAGGGTTCCTTTCAAGGAGGGGTGGTTAACGGTAATGTAGGTACCGTCACCGCAATTGACGGAATCACATAATTGACACCGTCACCGCACCGCTAAGACACAATAACCGCTCTTGCCGGTAACGGTTATATGATAACCGCTTAAACCGTATTAACCGTTGTGCAAAAAAAAACTTTTTCCTTGAGCTTTTTCATTTTTTTCACTGTTTTAGGCCGTTTAAATTTCCAACATAATATCATAATCAATAATCATATCAAATGGACAAATATCATAACATATTCAAATATAATATCATAATCATTAACAATCATAACAAATATAAAGTTGTCCAAAAGTATAACATAATATCATATTCAAACATAAAGACTAAAGTCTAATAAAAGTGTCCAACAATGTGACATAAACCAACTAACATATTCCAACAAAAGTCCAACAAAAGTATGTCACATAATCAATAATCATCTAAAGTCTCAACTAGGGGTGGTTAATGGTAGTATAGGTGATGGTTTGGCGAAAACCGTCACCATAATTGACTGAATCAAATATTTGACACCGTCACCGCACCGCTAAGGTACAATATCCACCAATACCGGTAACGGTACCGGTAGCGGTAACGATTTTAACGATTAAAACGGTAACCGCCGGTATAAATGAACACTCCTATTTTCAAGTTCCAACTACGCACCAGAACAAAGTCATGCCAGGGAAAAGGTGAGACGTATTGTGCATCGCAGAGGAGTCTAGGGATCTTTGTCAAATCACGTTTTTCCTCCGCCAAAAGTATTGCCTCTTTTACTCGAACTCCCTAGGAGTGGCTATCAAGATCCCAGAATTAATGTTAAAAATAGGCTCAGTTCTCATCCTCAAGTCACGTTTTTAATTTGCCCAAGAGGATAATATCTTGTCAGATCAGTTGAATTGATGATAAAGGCCCGTATCTACTTTCTGTCGGGCATGAGTACTTTCCTTGAGCTAGTTCCCATTTCCAGTCATCAGATCCCGTTCGCCATTATAATTTGATTTCTAAGGATGAACTCCAGTTGCTGATAGACATTAGAACAGAGAAACTCACGGAGGAATTAGGGACTTCATTATACGATGAAATCCAATTGGATCGATCAAGATAAGAATTCTAAGAGATATATAAAAAAGATATGCCGCAATGTCCTTTTGTTGTTATTAAGTACGTAGATGTAATTATCCGTCATATATATAATGATAGCAAACCAACTGATTCTTTCAGTAGTAAAGCAAACCAACTAATCTGGTAAATTTACTGGTTCAAATTTAGGATCTTTCAGTCGTAATTATCTAGTTGTAGGAGAATGAACCTCTGGGAGATTAGTTTTCATGTAATATTTAATTCAGATTTGGTTATTATGCTAATTGTTAATGTACTGAGCGGTGCTGAGCGACGGTCACGACCAAAACTTCATAATCTAGCGGTTCAAAACACATAAGAAAAAAGAAAAGAAAAAAAGACATCCAATTTTTTGATAAACCCTAATCAAAGGTTTCATATGAAAGCCCAGCATGGTGTCACCTTTCAACATAAAATTAAAGGTTTCAATTTTATGAAGGTGACACCATTCGTTTGAGTAGGATCCCAATTGCTATTTTGGAGTTCAACATATAATAGTTTATGGGTAAAAAATATATTGTTTTTTATAATATAATATAATATAATATAAAGTGGGTGGAATAGTTTGACAAAATTTGCTTTTCCCAATATGTTAACGGGGGACCCTCGTCCCTCATCAAGAGGATAAAGTGCTAAAGTTTTTGAATGTCAGTGAAAATTCTGTCAATTTTTTTATAAAAAAGTCTGTTATATTAATGCGAAATGTTTCATCAAACCATAAATGCTTTATGCTTTATTTCGCCTTAAATTTAATTAGTATTGTGACAGGGCAATAATTAAAATAAGACTTATTTCGGGAAAAAATACACATAATAATTGTATGTGAATTACTTGCAACTCTCTATTTCTTCACAAACTCAAATAGAAATAAATTTACAATAAAATATCTTAAAACTTCTACAAAAAAATTTCACAAATATCTATAAAAGCCAATCTTTCAAAATTTTCTTAAAAAAATTTGAAATAAACATCCCCTAAATCTTTGAATCAAAACGGAGCCTTTCGAATGACTAACTATGAATTTCTTAATCTAATAAACGGTCCTACTCTTTCTTTTAAAGGTTATGGTTTTATTATAAAAGAAACCACCAACTAGAATAAGTAAAATATTTTCATCGTCTATTAGAATTTACACAATATGTGAAAGTTGGACCTAACTAAACTCCAAAAGACGCATTGAGGAGTGAGTGATATCACAACCTTATAAGGAGCACATTGACTAATTTCTCTAGCAATGTGAGACTTCCAGCGTGCCTCCTTATGTGTGGCATGAGGATATCCAAACCAACACGTGAAAATAAGTGACGGTAGGACCACAAACTAGATTATGTCTTACTCTATAAATTTAATCACATTTTTTGTCACAACATTACTTTAATTAATATATATCACACGTTTTTTATGTTTTTGGTGGCAATTGAAAAAATGTATTGCCCGGGGTACAATAAAACATACGTTGGTTTAAAAACTTCCACGCTCGAAAATCCAGATACAGGAGCTTTAGCATTTATCACGTGAAATCAACCACGTGTACACAACCCATTGTACGACAATCCAATTTTGCAATGTGCGCTGTCAGATTTGTCCTTTTTGTCATATTTCTTAACAAGAGACGACACGTTATCCATTACTGCTCAGATTGGACATCTTTCGCTTTGACACGTTGTCCGCACTCTGGTATCTAAAAGTGACACGTCATTGAAGTTTAACATATTAAGATTCGATTCCGTGGTGGGTGACTCGAATGTAAAAGTAAAGTAAAATTCTATCCCATTAAACCTGAACCTTGTATTTTGTTAAATTTCCCGATTTGACGTGACAGATGCTATTTATTGCCACGTGCAAGAAGTCTTTGACTTTTGTTTATGTAGCAAAGATACGTATCTTTTTTTGATTGGCTGAGGTGACCGTTGTCTTGAGGATGCCGTTGCCAGGTGTTCCAAAGCTAGATAGAAAGCAATGTTCCAACAGCCAACTCTTAATAACAGAGTAAGATCATAAGACGCTTACTTTTTTTTTTGAGAGACCAGCAGAACAAATTTAAGGAAAAGGTAAAAAAAAAGTTTTGTTTGGAGAGTTTTTTTCCTCTTCATCTCTATTCCTAAAGATTTTTTTTTTTTTTCAAATTACAAAGGTTAGATAACTGTCGGCTTTGAAGCAAGTATCCTAAATTTGGCTGACTGGCTTTATAATTACCACGAAAAATCTGAGCCCATAGGTTACAAATGAGACCATCCGGACATTCAGAACGGATTACTTTTGGAGACAATTCTTTCTCAGTTTACAGACCCCCCCCACAACATCATAAAAGGAGAAGTGGACTTACTGTAGAAGACGGAGAATTGGGCTGCCGACTGGGAGGAGACGGCGACGACTGGAGAGAGGATTGGAGAGGGTAGGTGGAGTCACGAACGTCATCTTTGTCAAGGAGAGGGATTTTGAGCGCTAGGTCAGTACAGTTGAGGCCCGACCGAATTTTGGGCGGGCTCCAGTGTTTTGAGCCTGCCCAACCCCACGCCCAGCCCAACACTATTCGGTCAGTTGCGGATCGGGTTCAGTCGGGTCGGGCGCACAGTGAACAGCCCTAGACTTTCATGTACGTATACGCTACAAAGCTTGTTTACGTTATGGGATATGGGAAATTTTCAAGGTAGATTGCTGCTGCAAGGATTCCTTCGATGATTATGGTAACAGGTAACTGTCCAATATTCATTTTCAAGAGGAAAGTTGAGAGCGCATTGGCAACGATCTTCTTCGTTTCTAATTTTAGTGATTCTGTACGTATAAGCAGGAAAGAAAGCAGCAAGCCAGCAAGTGGTTCACTGGAGATCATGTACGTTTTGGTCCATTCAGGCATGGAGAAGGCCGTCATGACCATCTCTCAATCATGGCAGAAAACAGTCCCTATCCCCCACGTGGTGGAGAATGAAGATATTCGAGTTATCTTTGACTCTTCCTTTGGTATAGAATTTCACTTTAACGTGAAGCATGCATATGATCCTTTGGCAGCATTAATTCACACTCCAAAACTTTGGAACGCAGCCTACGGCATATACAATACTTCTTTGGTTTGTGCATGGGAATTTTCCAAAGTAAAGATGGGATATGATACTGATCTCAAAAAACCAGTAGGACTGGTGGTCAAGACAGCCATAGTGCTACTGCTGTATACAATATTCCCAGCTTTCTTCCATGATGTTACATATATATCTCCCGCGTCATATATATCACTTTCGGACAGAGAATCATGAGTTTGGCATCATGTATCTTTCAATTAGCTCTTTCTCTTCTTGTCGGTACATAGCCGTCGAACATCTTTATCGTACACGGACAGATCTCTCTAGCTCACTTATCTATTCGAACGCCAAACAGATGAAAAATGAGGTTAATGCGTACGGAGATAACTAACATATAATATTGTTTATTTAACATGACAAATATCCTTTTAATTTATTGAACAAAAGATCGAGATCTACCTATACTAGAATAATCCATGTAATTTCCATAGATCATCGACAGATAATGACTTTATATATATATTATTCTATCAATGACTTGATGATCATCAACATAATCTGGATTAATTTCCATATATATATATATATATATATATAATCACGACTTCATCCATCGCTCTAATATAATAGCACTTTCTTTGAGGTACGTGTTCTAGTGTGCCTTTTAAGTAAGGAGTCATAATCCAAAAGCAATGTGGCAAAAGCTCCCGGTCCATAAACCCACAGCCTTTTTAGCCCAAAGAATATTAAGTACTCAAGAGATTCTCAAATAACTTTTATTTTTTCTCTATGCTTAATTAATTCATAGGAAACTAGCTAATTAATTACTCATGAAAATAAAATGCATATTCTCAGATAATGTTACAAATTAATCCAATTTATTTGAATTTCTATTTTATTGTCTTTGATAATGGAAAGATCCCATGCTTGTAATTAATTGCTATTACGGATGTCGATTTCCCGTTAATGTCCACCCACGTATTTTTTCTTCTTCTTCCATATATATATATATTGCGTTTGCCAATTGGATTTCCATCTTAATTGCCATGATTCATGGGATTTGGTTCAGACTCGTTACCTTATAAGCGTACGTCTTCACAGATCTCCATGACCTAATTATTCTCTGTTAGACTGTTTGCTCGATATTAATTCACTTTCTGAACATGGTGTCCGCTAAATTTGGCATATGCTATACGTGGAAATCCGGAGGGTGGAAAATTAGGGGGAAATCAAAACGCCCTACCAAATAATCCGTTGGGCCTTTCTCTTGCAACCAAAGATCCATGTGACACTATAATTGTTCATCAATAACCTTTAAAGGTAAAGTTAACTGCAAATTGCAAGCTAAATAATTGTTATCTTCTCCAGATAGAATATTATTATCTTTTGTAATTTTCTATTTCATATAGATTGTACAATTTGAAGAGAAATAGACATAACAAGTGGACCCATATTTTGCCTTCCTTAGCCTTTGGGATCTTGACAATGAGGACTGATTTTTGACGGTGTATGATGTTAGCCTGTTATGTTGTTTCTGTGCTGTTCTATTGCTGCTGTGATTTGCTGATCTCAAACCTTGTGCAAGATTAGGCGTGTTGTGTGTTGCTCTGCTGCTGTATGAGGATTCACTGATCTAGTGTTTACTGTGGTTCTGTGTGTTGATGTGCTCTGTTTTTGTGAGCGTCTGCTCTGTTGTATTTTTTTTCCCCGAGTTTCCCTGCTATCTGTATTGAATATCGATTCTGATTTATTTATCTTCACCTTTCACCAAAAAAAAAAAAGTGGGCCCATAATAAATAGTAGAAGATCTTGTTCCCTATCCCGATGATTCCAATGCATTGTACTTGCAAAAACCATTTCATAACCAGATAGTACGGCGCCCCAACCTCATAGAAGACTAAACCAAGTACAAACCTTTTTGAACCTGATTTCATCAATGGCTAACCACCAACACCGTCAAAGCGGCTGTGGCATAAATGGCCTACACCAAACCGATGTGGTGGTGGTGATGGTGCCCTTTCCAGCACAAGGCCATCTCAACCAGCTTCTTCACCTCTCTCGTCTCATCTCTGCCTACATCGTCCCAGTCCACTATGTCAGCACTGCCATCCACAACCGCCAAGCCATGCTTCGCATCCACGGTTGGGATCCAAATTCGGTTTCAAATATCCAGTTTCATGACTTCACAATCCCGTCTTTCCTCTCCCCTCGCCCCAACCCAAATGCACCAAACAAGTTCCCTTCACATCTCCAACCATTGTTCAATGGTTCCTTGCATCTTCGGGAGCCCGTGGCAACGCTTCTGCGTGGACTTTCGTCCAACGCAAGAAGAGTTATTGTCATCAATGATTCCATGATGGCATATGTGGTCCAGGACGTCGTCAGTATCCCTAACGCTGAGTCGTACACTTTCCACAGTATATCAGCTTTTGGTTGTTTCCTGTACTATTGGGGAAACAAGCTAGGAAATCTTTCGGAAGCAAACTTCAAGATCCCAAAAGACATTCCATCTCTTGACGGTTGTTTCACGGCTGAGTTCTTGGACTTCATTGCTTCACAATGCGAGTACCAAAAGTGCTGCTCTGGGAGACTCTACGACACATGCAGGATCATAGAGGGTACCTTTATGGATCTCATAGAAAAGATGGAAGGAGACAAAAAGCAATGGGCTATCGGGCCGTTCAATCCGGTGAGGATACCCGAGAACAAGAGTTCAACTGGACGTCACAAGTGCTTGGAGTGGCTGGACAAGCAGGCACCAAACTCTGTTATATACGTGTCTTTTGGGACGACAACTGCCATAGAAGGTGAGCAAATAAAGGAGCTAGCAATTGGGTTAGAACGAAGTGAGCAAAAGTTCATCTGGGTTTTGAGAGATGCTGATATAGGGGATGTCTTCAATGGGGAAGTCAGAAAACCTGAGATTCCCAAAGGGTTTGAAGAGAGAGTTAAAGATAGGGGAATGGTGGTAAGAGAGTGGGCTCCTCAGTTGGAAATCTTAAGCCACCCATCGACTGGTGGGTTCATGAGTCACTGTGGATGGAACTCTTGCATGGAGAGCCTCACCATGGGGGTGCCAATAGCAGCGTGGCCAATGGCCTCAGACCAGCCAAGGAACGCTGTGTTGTTAACAAAATTGCTCAAAGTTGGTATCATCGTAAAGGACTGGTCGCGCCGGGATCAGATAGTGATGTCAACCACTGTAGAAAATGCAGCGAAAATGTTGATGGCATCGAAAGAAGGGGATGTGATCAGGAAAAGGGCAATGGATTTGGGAGGTGCTGTCAGGCATTCCATGGATAAAGGTGGAGTTTCACGCATGGAGTTGGATTCTTTCATTGCTCATATCACAAGGTAGAGATTCTTGGAGATCAAGAGAAAGTGAAAAACTACAGAAATTGTGATCCGAAGGCTGTGGATATAGCAGCTTGAATATTGTAAGGGAACGTCATATTAAGCTATATATGTATCTACGGTCAAAAATCAATAAATTTCCTTCAATTTTCAATATTTTTTATTCCGCTTCCTTTTAATTAGTTAGTTAAATTACATGCAAAATAATGGAAGTGTCATTCTAAGACAAAATTATTAAAAAAAAATTCATCAACATAATACAAGAAGATATACAGATAAAAATTAATGTTTTTTAAATAAAAATATTGAAACTATATTTAGTAATCTATTTATATTTTAATTGGTTCTTGAATTTTTTATTTTTACTTTAAATTTTCTGGAAAGGGGAATTTTGGTCAATTCTATCACTTTTTGTACGACTTAACGATCAAATCAAACGGAAGATAATCATTAATTATTTCGAAAAAAAAGGTATAATAAAATATTTTAAAACTTAAAAGTGTCTAATTATTTTTTGTCCAAAAATATAGGGTGTCCTAGGATCATGTTTCCCCATATTCTAAAGTAACAACAGGGCGTTTAGATCTCCTTAGACATTTACCACATGAAAAAAAGAAAAAGAGAGGCTCTTATATGCATTAAAATGTATATTTTGTTTGATATGTGCCTGATTTAGTCGTAATCATTTCCTTTTCTTATTTAAAGAAATGTTGCACGCTTTTTATGTATGATGTATAAAAAAAATTACACCCCACGAAAATAGTCCATGCTTATCTGTAATATAAAGATATACGTGTAATTTTGGATGTGTATTTATGCACACACGGGACCGAACTAGATGGACCATGACCTCTCAGCAAGGGGTGGGTAGCGGTAGAATTGTGAGCCGTTTGACTCCCAATCGTCACGGCTACCATTTTGGGCAGGGAGTCAATTTTGGCCACCGCCCAGTCAAGTAGGGCTGTCCATTACCCAGTCCGGTCCGGCCGGCCAAACCGGACATATTATGAAGTATATAGACCGGACCGGTCATTCTATCGGTCCGGTCCGGTCCGATCCCCGGTTTCACCGGTCCGATCTGGGTCGGTTTGGATCATGTCATTTTAGGGCGGTTTTGGGTTTGGACCATGTCATTTCGACCAATTTCCGGTTTGGAGAGGTATACTACGATCCAAGTCCGATTTTTCACATGAGTAACCTGAAACCGGACAGGAGTATACCGGTCTCGGTCCAGTTTGGTGGAAAGCCCAACCGCCAAGAGCGAAAATGGTTCGAAGGCGATTTTAAGGTGACGATGGGCAAATATTGCCTACTTTCCGTAGAGAGAGCTGTAGATTGGAGGAGGAAGACAAAACGAAACGGAAGGGATTTTTCTTTTTCTTTTGGAGGCAAAACCAAAACAAACAGTTTTCGTTTTGATTTGTAAAGCGAAATCAATTCTGTCATACCCCATAAAATGGCCTATTGTCCACTATCTCTACTTGGTAGATTTCTAGCTCTATAATTTATACGATTCCTAGAGTTCCCTGCTCTATAATTCCCCTCACTTTCCGCAGACTATTACCTGGAGCTATGCTTGATGTCTAATGCACCTTCCCAACCTAACCTACCCCTCATTGATAGAATATCCTGAGAACTGGCATCAGCAGATGGTGGTATCCTTCACTACAATTGTGCGCAGATGCCATGTGTCGCTTCCAAACAAAAACCAAAAGAAATCGATAAACCCAACTGGTGACATGTTGTCTGATTGTGGCCAAGAAAAATTAAATTCCCAATCCTATAGATTCCACGCTTTTTATGGGCAATAAAAATTGAAGAGTAGGTAGGGAAACGGCGGGGACCTTCGTATCTTTTTTCAGAAAAGCTAAATAAAAAAGAATCTTGGAGCTGCATCTACTATATATATTTTATGACCTTTTTTTAAAGCAAATTATTTGAAACAGTACCGAGCCTGCGAAAAGGGAGGTTCGAGTTCGACCTCGGAAATTAGCCCACTCCTCGAAATAACGAGGTGCCAGCTATGTTACAGCTCACCGGCTATATTTTATGACTTTTACTTAGGGCTGTAACTAAAATGAAGGACCAATCTATAGCGGTCCGGTCTTGATTGGTTCATACTGGTTTTTTTGTCTCAAGTTTTTTTTTTTTTTTAATTTTTCCTATTTTTTTTGTAAATCAGGAGAAATGGAGGACTTAATTTCGAAGGAGAAGGCCGGAATGGACTCAAGGGACTAGGGAGGACATAGAAATGCATAATTTTGATTAAGAGTTTTTATTTTTAAGTTTAAAGTTTGTATTAAAAAAAATATTTATTATTTAAATTAATAAATGCGGTCCGGTACAGACTGGATCCCAAATAGACCGGACCGGATAAATGCAATTTTTCAAATGCGGTCTGGACAGGACCGCATTTGGACCACTTGGACCACAAATCCAGTCCGATCCGATCTGCTCCAATTCTGTGTAACCCTACTCTTACCAGAAAAGCAGAGCATTAAACATGAGTGTCTGAACATGAGCTTCTGACTTCAAATTTTATCAAAATTTTACCTTTACAATCACATTTCAAAATTTTACTTTTAAATTTATCTCACATTCACCAATTCCAATACCACATATTTTTTAACACTAACACAAAATTTTACAACCAAACACTATGTAAAAGGAAATAAAGATCTCTAAAACTTCCATGATGTTTACTCATTTAGAACTGCAAATGGAGATCAAGGCACATGACGGGAAATACCCGTTATTAGTATGATGTTCCAGCCACTGGGATTGTTTGATTTGACTAAAGCTCTTGCCATCTTTACAATGCAGCATTTAATCCCGAAGTCTAGAACTGCATCAGCTGCTGTGCAGCATCAAGGTAGGATAGGAAGCTCCACCTTTTTGAAGGAAAAGAAACTGACCCGTCCATACTCTACATGACAAAATAGCAAAGGAATGCCACTGCATTGCCTCTCAAGGACTTCAACATCTGCTATGGACGGTGGATCACCCCTACAATAGGAAGCAAGTCATAAGAGATTTAAAAGCCTTTTTACCATGTTTGCACTTTGCAGATTGAATAATAAATTATAGATCTCTTACAAAGAAACTGGAAAGGCCTACTATTGATGGATTCCTGAGAGATGATATATCAATCAATCTTCTTCAAGCAACGATTCCAATGTTATGGATCAAGTTGCTACACTTTTCAAAGATGACATAGAGAGACTTCCTTCTCAGAATGCCAATGTCCACAAGACGGGCATTGTAGAAAAGCCTTATCACATCAGGTGCTACCTGATCAAAAAGGCTTATGTCTGAATCCAAAACTGTATGAAATATACTCCACAGGAAGCATACAGTCAAATCTTGATTCGCATATTAAGAATGTAAGAAAAGCACGAGTTCATTTTCAGGTAAATTCCTCAAGATATCGTATCTTCAAGCCCAAAGCCACATATGCTGGCTGTTGCAGTATCTTTTCTACTAAACATAATTGGAGAAAGGAAGTGCTTTATCTCATCGAAAGGTTTAATAAAAGCACAAGTCTATGACCGTATGATAAATAACAATTAGCAATCAACCACCAAAAGAGAAGCGGTTAGTCAAACTCTGATGATTTACCAATATGATTACCTAGTTAAGCAGACCACAAAGCTTGGATCGCCAGGAGAAGACTTTCTAAAATTGCTGTTTGGGAGATAGACATCAAAAACTGGCCTTGCTTCAGTGATATGCATATCATTAAACACTTGAATGATGGATTTCTCCTCTTTCAATTCCTCGTCCACCACTTCACTGATTTCTGGAGAGCCTTGAATAGAAACAGATTCACAGCTACTCTTAACACCCTTCATAGACCAAGCAATACCATGCCGCCCAATGATGTAACCAAGATATTTCAGGTACCGATAAACTTCAAAGTGCTCCCAAGAGTCTCCAATAGCCTTAGCATGAATATCTTTTAATGAAAGACTTGCATAATTGTCATCCATGAGACGCAATGCCCCTATTTCCACCAAAAACCTACCAAAATTAAGAATTTACCCTTCACAAATGATTCCATCTCGACAGAGAATGAAAATGACATGATTCAAACAATAAGGACAGTTACTCCACCAATACTGCCTTTCACTTGGAACATCTACTTATCACTTTGCATGTGTTGCTTAAAGTACCAGTAACTCACAGGATAGGACTGAACTTACTCAAAAATATTGTTTGAAGTATTTTCCCCGCGTTTTTCCCAATTCGTCCTTCAACTTTATACAGGGCAATTCATTATCTCCCACCAAAGCCACACATTTTTCTCGAAATTTTTTCAGAAGGCACTTTGTGAGGCAACAAGAGCGTTAACTCTCCTTTACACTACACAATTTTCAGCTGGGAAAAAAATGTGCAAAATTATGCATCCATCAAATAAGGATACAAAGACAAATATTGACAATGCAAGAAAATAAGGAATAGATACACAAAGATCTACTAAGCTCTACTTCTATATGTACTGGGATGAAAATTAACAACAAAACAAACAATTAGCTGATTCGTTAATTACTTGGCAAAACACATATGTACGATGTAAAACTACACAATATATATATATCACCTACAATGTTTCCTCAATTGAGAAATAAATCTTGCCGCACCGAACTATCCCCATTGTCCTCAACATTTTTCCCTTGGTTTCTACGACCTCAGCCATTCCAATTTCATCAATCCAATGGGCCTTGGATTTCTCTTTCCTGAAAAGAGTAGCCCTAACTAAGGTTACCATACAAACAAAGCAAAGCGAGACAAAAACCAAATTCTGCCCTTTTTCATAACATCAGAATGAGTCCATTCTCAAAAGCTCTGTACCTAAACTGCAACTTAGATGTAAACGAAGATGTTAAATAATGCTCCTCCTCATCATCATCATAAGCTGTATCTTGGAAAGAGGTCTCCGTGTCGCTTGCTCCCTCCAAATAACTTTCCCAATCCACAGAGTCCGTTTGTGTCCGCCTGGAAAACCAAAATAATACAAAAGGAACAAATTCCACGATTAGTATTGAACCTATTTTATTACCTGAACTATGGCACAGAAACACACTCTCTGCTACGAAAACTAACTAGAGAAACCTGATCAAGCTTATACACTAGCTGTCAACCAAAATTTGGGCCAATTAACCCATCCAAGGTGATACTTGAAAATTTAGTCCACTCATTCATCAGGAACACACACAGAGGAAGGTTTAGCAACTCAAAGAATCATCAAAATTCAAGAAAAGGTATTCGCACAACATGCAAGAAACGTTGGCTCTTGATTGTCCAGCCATCTCTATACGAAAAACTATCAAACACAAACAGGACCAAAACATTCCGAGCACACGCCTAAACAGAGAGAGAAGAGAGGCCGAGAGCTTTACCTAGTGGAATTTGACCGGTTTTGAGCCAACGGAATCATATTCCCCATCGAGAGACAGCCCTAGGTTGCAGGCTAAGAGAGGCAAAACCGACAAAGCAGCCGGAATCCGTTCGTGCTTTAAAATGGTTTGTCCTCGACGCTCTCTCCTTGTGCCATCAAACTCACCCGTTGCGTAAATTAGCAGGAGTCGCCTGGTTTGCAATTTATGATAAATATAACTGCCTAGGTTGCATCAACTACCTTTACGAATGGAAAAAAATTCCACGAATGAAATCAAACTTCAAAACCCAAATACAGAGGGAGGAAGAGAAAGAGAAGAGTTATCAAACTCACCGGAGAGCACCAAGGACTCAAGCCCTTGAAAGCTGTGCTGAGCTTTCCCAGATTGAGCTCCTCCGTTCGCTTCTTGTTCTCTGCCAGCCTTTGTCGGGCATTCCTCAGAGCTTTTTGCTTAAATTGCTTCTATTGGACCATGTTTTTCCTTTTTTTTTTTAACCCTGTTTTTTTTCCTTTCTATTCGGTCTAGAGGAGTTTTTTTTTTTTGCCTAAAATCGGTCCAGAGGAGTTGGAACGATCACCGGCGGTAACGTCGTTAAAATTGGGTTTAAGGTTTTGCCTTTTAGACATAAACCTTTACCTTTGTGGTATTAATTGGATAACCTCTTTTACACGCGTCTCCCATCCTTGATAAAAACGATGGGAAACCACCGCGGTGCTAGGCCATCCCAAGCATTAAAAGTCGGAATGTTAAGTGGAGTTTATAGATTCGCGTATGAGTAAAAAATTTACGCCCTCTAAGTTCTTAAAATTATTATAGAGTCCTCTAAATTTCTAAAATTAGTAAATTACGTCTTTCATCTAGATCAACTTTAAAAATTGTGAGAAATGGTGGAAATACCTTCCGTCCAATTTTTAGTAATTTTTATTTTAGAGGGCAATTCATTACTTTTTTTAATAAAATTTCAATATTTTTTATTAAATTATATTTTTAAACATTTATATAAACTTCCAATAAAAATTAATTTAGGATCAAAACTTCTGTCCCAACTTTTTACAAAAACTAACAAAACTTCAATCTAACTAAGGGCATGTTTGAGTCTCAATTAATTAGGCTCAAAATTTTAGGTTTATTATTAAAAAATTCACCACATAATTTTTTATTATTATAATATCTATTAAAAATCTTCTTTTTACTTTTTCACCAACTTCCATAACATTTCTTTACTTTATAATATTTCTCAAACCCCAATACCCAAAATTTTCACCATCAAACATACCGTAAATATTTTACACCATTGTTAAAATTTTATAAATGTTGCAACCAAACATGACTAGCCACATCGGATGGGAGCCGAACCCCAATAATCATGACGTGGCCATAACCTTCCCCACTAAAAACATTAAACGTGTCAATAAATTGTATGACTCAATTTTCCTATTCGATCAATAGTTTCGGAAATAAAATCAGAAAAGTAACGCGAAATTTAAACATAAGATAGCCTTTTACTTTACACCAATCATATTTTCTATAGAAATTACCCACTAATAACACGTGGCTTTTTCTCGATATCAAAGCGCAAACTTCAAGGAATCACGAGTGGGTGATTTTCACTCCTAAGCACCATGGCTGGCACCCCTGAACTCATTCCAGCAAGTGCCAAGTAGCAACAAGTGCATATCCGTATAAAGAAGATCGAAATGAACAGATCAAACATAAGTTTCATAACCAACGCATATTTTTTTTTCCCTACAGACATCTCACATTGCATTGGTCGTCATGGCAAGATCTCGTATCTCGATCAACTTTTTTTACAGAGAAACTACATATTTTGATACCTCAACCCACTATCCCGGTAGGTTTGCTAGGCTGGATAAGGGACATCAAAATCAACTATGCTTTATTTTGCCTTACAAGCTCCGGGCCACCTTTTCATACAAATCGTGAGGCCAATTCCTTTTCAAATTGTTAGCAATAAAGCTTCCAATCTGCAACAACAAAAAGATTCAACCATCATTAATATAACTAGAGCACAATCCAAACCCAGTAGAACTTGTTTTGGGTACGTCAATAATATTAACAACCTTCCAAATTTCAATACTAAATAAACCAGAACCAAGCTAACTACAAACTACACAGCTCTCAAACATTAAATGAGGAAATACCCAGAAAAACGAACAGTATATTGTCCAAGTCGGATACATTAACTGATCACCTTTAACTCAACTTGGAAGTATAATGGAATTCTAAGATAAATCAGTATGCAAGTATGATGAAATGAGTGCCCTTGAATTTAGGTCTGGAAGTATATTAGCAAACAAAGTGTCATCTAAAGCACAATGGATATAAGCAAAACAATAATCGCAGAGAAGCACCCAAGAATAAAGGAAAGATACAAGAAACTTCTTTTTGCTTATTTCAACATGTATTCCGACATACCTTAGCCCTCAAGGCACGAAGCGATCCATCAGAATCTGTCAAATTGTCTAGGCAAGTGAGAGCAACCTTCAGAAGGTCTGGAACACAAGCTTGTACATGAGGAGATAAATTCTGGAACACATCAACAGTAGTGTCAGGTGCTCGAGGATCGAGTGGCAGAAAAGGAAGTTTGGCAACCTCCCTCAAAGCATCTAGATGACGGCCCAATCTTGCTAACTTGTGGATAGATAGTATCGCCTCGAGTTGTCTTAACACAGTCTGTTGCTCCAAAACATGCTCTCTCTCTTGAGAGCTGCACAGCAAATTCAAGTTATCTTTCAGTTGGGGAAATTTAAGTAGAATAGAGAGTTTTAAAAAAGCAACCCCTTACACTAAAAGATAACAGAAGTCATTGGCAAGGGCAGTTGCTATATAAAGACAATGAATGCTTTTACATTTAGGTTTTCAGAATTTACTACCACAATTTTGGCTTTTGAACAAGTCGAAAAACAGGAATCAAACTAATGATTGCACGAAGAAAGAATAGACAAAGAAACCACATAAATGCCCCACAATAGCTTCAGACATAATTGGCCACACAAATTTCACAGATTAACTGAAAAGTATTAAGAATGTGAAAAAAAAGAGAGGTCATTAGCAATGTTTCAGAAAGTCCGTCTTGCTTCAGAACCTTAATGGCATGTTTGCAAACCAAAATTTCTCTCCATTCCAAAATTTTGGGTTGCAAACATAACTGACTCAAAATTTTGATCAAATAAAATAACTTCAAAATAATCTGTCTCTCTCTCTCCCAATTAAACATCTCTTTCCATTACAATAAACATAAAAAATTCACTCAAATCATCTTTGTTCACTTTTTCAGCAATTCCCATAAAATTTTACTTGTTCACTACTTTCTCTCAAACTCTAATAAAAAAAAAATTAATCCACCTCAATTTTTACAACATTCCCAAAATTTATTTAAAATTTTGGTTTGCAAACATGGCCTTAGTACAGTCTACTGTAGAACTTAGGTGACAATAATTCAAGAAAACAATGTCCAGGACTTGCATCAATCACCAAGAGAAGAACATGTGGAAATGCTGAGTATTGTAATAACCTGACTTCAGGATAATATTTGTATGTCTCCAGTATCTCATTGCCAGAATGAACAAGGCCAGCAGTCCGGCTATCACCATCTAATCTCCCATGTGAGAGGGCACATATGGCATCAGAAAGGCACTTGTTGATAGTATCTAGTGCCATTGAAAATGCCCCAATCCTCTTCTCAATTTCGATAGACTGAAATTTTTATCATATTGAAGGGATAATGTAAGGTTAAAACACAGTGAAGGAGGTAACAAAGAAGTTGAAGCATCACCAGTGATACAAAGAATTAACAGCTAAAGATGGTAGAAACACGATTCACTACCATAAATAAGTTCGATTGAGGGGGAAACAGAAAAAAGTAAAAATATGCATCAAGGATAGCAGATGGCAACTCTAAATAAATGAGGAAAAGCATTTAAAGATTTTTAACCTAGAGGAAAATGTCAACAAATAACCAACACTTCATCCTAACAGGAAAACATTGTCTGCCTAGGAGTTTGACAGATAGTTAGGCCATGAAGTCATTCCAACTAAAAGGCACTAGCACCATTTGCATATTAAACAAAATATGGCCCACCAGAAGGACTAAGGAGTAGAACACAAGACAAAAAGGTTGATTTAATCTTTCGTAGCTCATAAACAATATTGAACGAGAAAGTGCATTGATTCAAAAGGAAGGTGCTACAGGCTACAGGGAATAACTACAGGTGAGGAGAATGGGGGTATAAACAAGTTGTAATTTCTCGATATAAAGCTCCACAAGCAAAGAAATTGAATAAAGCAAGACATGAATATTACTTTGTCATAAAGCCCAGCTTCCTGACATTGACGAGCAGCTTCAAGCAGAAATTGATCCCTAGCTTTCGCATCAGACAAAAACCTTCCTAATTCACCTTCTTCTCCAGTGCCCCTTGAGCCAAGTAACAGAACAATCCCACCATCCCGTAGCAACAGCTCAGTAAGGAGCTGCCTCAACATCAAGTTTCTCTGTCTTTGCTGATCTACATTACCTCTTCCACTCCATGACAACTGCCCACCACCCACTGCAGCAGCAGCTTGTGCATAATATTGTAATGCCACAGACAGATCACCCAGACGTAAGTACAAAGATCCATACTGCCTAATGATGCTAGATGCCTCAGCATAAGCATCCATCACTCCCAATTTTTTCCCGGCACTGGCACCTTCAGAAAGGACCCCATGGTCTGCTAATACAATTGAAATGTGGGTAGCATCGATGTTATATGCTTCATCTCCCATTTCCTTAGACAAGTATAAGACAGCTGGAAGCAACTGGATGCTTAAAAGCAAAACATAAGGGTATACCAAAGGGTCCTTCCCATTTTTTGTATAGTATGACGGCTCAAATTTGTTCAGATAGGCCTGCAAATCATCCAAACTGTATGGTACCCATCCCTCATTCAGAACAACGGATGAGGCTCCACTTGGACAGTCCCGCACAGCAGAAAGTTTGAACCATAAGAAATCTTCTATAGTATTGAACAGAGTTGGCAGATCTCTAAGCAGCCGGTCAATGTGCCTGCGAGAACCAGATATAAGAGCATGGAGCAACAACTTCTTCTTGTCGTATGCAGCTCGGCCCACCCGATCACCCATTCTCAACATTTTTTCACATTCTTCAGATGCAGCAGATGCAGTCTCCGATGAAACAAACCCTCCAGTATTGATCCACTCCGTAAGCTGTCAAAAAGGAAGAATGACTACGTTCAGAACAAAATATAGGATAAAATACACCTATATCCTCTGTGTTTAACGGAGTTCTATTGATAGTCCTTAGGTCACTTGCATGTCGTATGACTAAGTTCTGTGATTTCTTCAACAAAACGGGGATGGAAGTAGTCCTTTCGAAACAATCAAACGCCACCTGAACTGGAAGCCCCAGGATTATCCCTAGAACTCCATTAAACCACATGGCTAAAGGGCACTTCACCCTTAAATAAAGTCTGATTGTTGACATTAATCTATACCAGGGAAGCAAATTGGTTTGAAGCACGGGATGACAGAGCAACGTTTCTTGCTTCCTCATAAAATCCAGTCCTCAAGCAAAAATAGATCTGTTACACATGAGAGTATGATTTAGTATAAAACAGACTTGTTTAGACATGTGGCGGATAAATAGTTTTGTGTTTTTTTCAAAAAAAAAAAAAGAGACCAGAACTAAACCATAGGTTTAACATCCTACAAATCAATCAAATCTGCCAATATAAGTTTTCCGGGAAAAAAAAAAGGAATTGGTCTCTTCTATTCCACATCCATTTTTGATTTGGTTGTACTACACTTGCTTACTATCTCAAAGTGGTCTTTTGATTGCATCTAAAAATAACTAGGACCAGTAGAATGTGGAGCACAAGTCCCTAATAGTATATGCTGAGAGAAAGAAAAGAAAATAAAGAGCAGAAAATGATTCAACGACACATGTCCCTGTATCTGAGTCAGTTAGCCCTCCTTCAAAGCAAGGTAGACTTAATTGTTGTTTGTGTGTGTGTGTGTGTGTGTGTGCGCATGTGTCTGTGTGTTGTGGGGGTAGCAACTTTCTTTCATATCATAATTGGAAATAAGTAGATTGATTAACGAAATGTACAGATGTGGATTGAAGTATCTAAGACCTGCTGCCATGTGGTATCAACAGGAGGTTGTCTACGAGCATCACCTGCATCAAAATCCAGAACTCCATAATCCCTTAATCGGATCTGCACAAAAAAGAAGTCAAGATTAAAGCAACATAATTTCCGTGAGGATAAGATAATGTGTCACAACATGAAACTCCTGAAAATTCAAATGAAAAGACTGTCACAAACCCGAAGAAAGGCGCGAATTCTTTGCAAGTTTCCAACAGCCCCACCCAGAGCAGCCTACATTAGACAAAAGATGTCCCAAAACATTGTTTAAACAACAAATGCCAAGTATGAGTTTGAAACACTTCTTTCCAACTGATTTACTCCATAGATAACTAAAGAACGTGATGCTTACAGATGAAATCTTTCGAAAAAGAAAATTTGCAATCACTAACAAAAACCAAAGTTTCTATGAACACACAACAATAGATTAAGAGCTCATACAACGGAGGCAGAAGCAATAATCAGACAAAAGTAAGAGATGCATAACAACACTCATGAGCATTCACAAAATTCAGAGTCTAAATGTTAATACCAGCATTGAAGACCTAAGATACTAAAAAAGATTATTACCTGTGCAGGATGACTTTGTATTGTATCCATGACATATTTCTCATGCCCCCATTCCAGGTGGCGCCTCGCACCGATGACTAATGACATCTTTTTTGAAACATTTCGTTGCATGCTTGAATCCTCACCCATCATCATCTGTCAAAACATTGAATATACAAGCAAATACTTGTATTACAGACAAGAGCATATCAGACAAGCTAAGCACAATGTTATTGGTCAAACCTGAATGAGGTGCCATATCTTCTGCATGGTTACAGATTTTCCACTAGATCCCTCAAGGCCCAAACTTTCATACGCACCCTTGAAAGCTGTAGCGCTCTAGTGGGGGGGGGGAGGAAAGAAAATGTACGAATATTCAGAAAAATCAACATACACACAACAAAAGCTAACTTAAATTAAAAGAAGCTAAGACCTAAAGTAAAAGACTAACACATGCATTAACAAAAGCTATTTTGACTTAAAAAGGACAGTGATCTAAAGTACATTGAAATAAAAGAATGGACAAACTCTTTCATAGCACAATTTGAACAAAAATAATATACAAGCTCGACTACTAGTAAGTGTCAAGCTGGCAACATATCATGTAGAATTGCATCTTTACCACTCATACTGATACTTAACTCACTATTAAACAAACAAAAAAGTTCCGATCAGGCCCTCAAGCTTAGTTATCTCTCTGAGGCAATAACATCCCCACCTTGAATTGTAACCCACGCTCCCTTGCATTATTTAGATTCTTCACAACTTCCCCATAGACCAATGCTTTCTTCTCAAAAATAGGCTTGCTGCCTAGAGGTATGAGATCCATGCTAGGACCAGGTGAAACCTGAGGGCTGGATACGATGGACAATGTTTGACCCAGACGAGTAACCCCAGAACTGGTATCAGTCGTGTTGGTCCTGGGTAATGCTGAAATTCGGCTTAAACTCTGAAGAAAATCGCGCTTTTCCATTTGCCAATCCTCCTGTCATAAGATTAAATTATGCACAGGATTCAGTCTTCAAAGCAATATAAGCAAGTCACAATAGGGTTAAAAAACCAAAAAGCAAATAAAAATTGCCTCAACTATCTCAAAGGAGCAAGATTTATTGCTGTAGGTTAAGAATGGACACTCCACTCTGGGACAACCCAGTCTAGAAAGTTCTACAATATAATCCTTGGAAAAAACAATATACCAAAGATTTGGCATAAGCAAACTGCCCTTTTACACCACAAAAGAATGGAAGAATTGAAGCTAAAATGCAGCTCCAAGGAATATCTGCATGTGTGTGTGTGGGTGGGTGGGTGTGCAGGGGGGAATAAGAACATGACCCAATATAATTATACATATCTGAAAGTTTTGAATGAGACAAAAGGAAGTCAGAGAGATATCCATAAATACAATGGATCGCACTCACCTGCAAAACTTTCATCATGTAATCATTAAAACTTCTGAGATTATCCTTCTGAGCTTCCTGAATGGCTGAGACCATTGCCATCTCATGAACCTAGGAAGATTTTTATTGAGTAAAACAACCAATCACCAATATGAAAACTGACAAAAATAATAAGTGAAAGTTCATAAAACAGAATTACGACAGCAAAACAAAACAGCATGTTTGAGATGGTAGTTATGTTCCTTGCTTTCAGTAATCAATTGGTAGATAGTTCTAAGCCTAGAACCGTAAGTAATTAGAACTTAGGTTAGATTTGTCTTCGGCCTCTTCTCAAAGTAAATATTTGTAGAAAATGCATGAATGGGTAACAACAAAATAGAGTATACATATCCCTCGATATGTGACAGAAAAAATCAAGCAAGATTGCTGATGAGTATTGACTCTTTAAAATTAGCAGTAATAGTGAGGAAGCTTAGACATTAACAATCAAATTAGTGGCTATCCGAAAGGTCATTGACTGATAGAACCAGGCCAATCCCCATTTTTTACTCATATTATCACCAAAGTAGGATGCAAACAAATGTACACAAATCAGCTCGAGTACTAACAAAACTCTTAACCTTCAAAGCAGTGATACCCAACCAACTATAGATTTCAAGCCACGCCAGCTTGTTTTGAAGCAAATCAACATGTCAAATTGTTGTCCAAATATATCGTAAGGACATGATAATTGGCATAATTCTCAAAGCAAAAACTCTATGTCAGACTAGTGGAAAATAATCTCAAAAACAGAAAACTACCTGCTGCAAATACTCTTCAACACTCGTTGCTTCAGCAGGGAAAACATCCTCAAAAGTTGTCTTCACAAAAAAATGAAATAGAAACAATAAAGACAGAATAATTAGCAAATGTGTATCCTAATAATCAAAACAAAAAAATCGCTCAAAATTACAACAAAAGCATTTAGAGAAGGCATATAAACATGAAAGGAAAAACAGGAGTAACCTCTAAGCGCAATAGTATTTTACCTTTAATTCAAATGACTTCAGATCCCTTGCGAGTTGTTCTGCATTTATGCCCTCACGTGCAAGTAGCCTGTAAATGCAACAAAGAGAGGGAAACTAAATGAGAACAGATCATTCTTATCTTTTCTCGGCAGCCTAATTATAGATTAAAGTTAGTAATATATTTGAAAACCAAATGAAAATCCACAACAGGAATCATTGAGGTACCTTGTGGCAGCAATAGACTGAGAAGGAGCCTCAGTTCGCAGCGTCTTAGCTTTGAGCTTCTTAGATAATGCTTCCAACTGATCCAAGTTTCTCTGAAATAGTTGTAAATGATTAATTCAGAGACAAGAAAAACAAAATTATGTTTGCTCCATACACACCAAAAGCCACGTTTATTTCAACTACTATGTACCCTGAACATATAGATACTTTCGATCTAGTTAGCATGGAAACGTTGTCATATATTTCCCTTCATATCTCTTCATTTATTTCCCTTCCTATCTCTTCACAGCAACCAAAGCTTCAAGCCTCGGATAATGAATTCCACCACTCTATTTTTTCTCTTTACGTATGCTTCCCTATGCTTTCGGAGACAGCAAACGGCGCTCTTAAAAAACGAATGATCAGAGGACTCTCGAGTCTCGCCAATTTTCGGTTCAGAACAAATTTTCATTCTCCACATCAAGCTAAACCTCAATCCCCAGGCAACGAAAATCTAGTACTTCTATAATTTACCTTTTCTTCTTCTCGCGAACCAAATGTAAAAATGTAAAAGAGAGAAGAGAGGGTGGAACCTGAAGAGGAGGGAACTGAGCGGAAGGAGCAGCTTGTTCTAGAAGCTTCGTGGAAGAGTGGAGCAGATCGGTCCAGCCACTCATGCCTTGTTCGTTCGCCATTGCCAGTAAACAGTAAAGCTGTATTACTACTAACTCCTCACTGAGAGGGAAAGGGGTTTTAGCTGGGAGCTGCTTTATAAAGCCCTAAAATTTGAAAAGGTGTTCCGGTAATATTGCTGGACCCACTTCCAAAAAAGAAAAATGGATAGATCCAGTGATCCACCCTACTCATATCGGTCGGAACGGGTTCGGATCCGAACTCTTTATTAGATGGTCCGGACTGTGCTTGCAATTTGCAGAGATACGGTTTTATTAGTAAGTATTTATAAATAGTCATATACACACTCCGGTACCCAAAATCTAAAAAAAAAAAAAAAAATTGATGTAATAGAATTTAGGGCTAAAACGAGCCTTCAACAAAAACGGTCACCTTTACAACATTATCCTGAGAAATTCAATTAATTTATGTACTGTTAATATCTAAAAAAATATATACGAGAGTACAGACATGAATCATGATTAGCTTTATAGACAATATCTGTTTTTTATGCAGAATTTTTTTTGAAGCACGTGGAATGACTAATTGTTTTTGCTAATTTCATAATTGTTTTTCTAAATAAGGGGAAAAGAGATAAGTTCTCCTGTATTCCAATTTTGTTCTTGTTGTGGAGTATCTCATTTTCCAATTTATGAGCAGAAATAATAAGAATAAACATAATAGATTTAAACTAAAAATTGTGTTTGAAGTGTAAAATTTTATACTTTTTAAAATTTTAACACAATAAAAAATTATAATATAATTTTTCTAATATGTTTAGGGAATTGGGGGACCCTCCTTGAACGTATTTTGCACCTGTTACTGGGTGCAAATACTCAAAAGCAAAAAGCGGTTAATGAATCTAGCTTATCAATTCAGAGTGTAATTAGTCTCATGGCAGTTAAGGGAGTGTAGCTTCACACAGTTAAGAGTTTGTTCTTATGAAAAGTGATTATCTATGCCAGAGCATCCTATTTTAGTGTTCCTGTCTTTGGGAAACAGGATCCCTACATATCAAAGCTGATAGAAACAGATGGGATTTGGATTGCAACCAATTGCTCCTGTGGCAGTTTAAAAATGTTTGGAAAGCTGCACCACTTGTGTGCCTAGCCTTTGCATGTGTATAGCCTTGTAAACAGGATTTCATTCTTTTTGACTTGCTTGCGTGTTGACATGGATACAGAATAACCAGAGTGGTCCTTTAGGAGATTTTTGTGTGGAATATGACTCATCACAATCCCAAGATGTGGTTTTAAGAAAAAAATGCAAGTCAGGGGTAGAGGTTGCTGTTTCGGCTTTGTTGAGTCCAGTGACATACGGAAACAGTCTTCCATGTTTTCCAAGGGAAATTTTGATGAAAGTATGTTTGAAAAAGCCTGGCTTGAGATCGATCTTGCAGTTTGATTGTGGAGTTTCTCCCAGAGGTGATTATGGGTCTGAGTTTGATATCCATAATGCATATTAATGCATATTACATCCAATCAGCAACTCAGCTAGGCCCTTCAGTCTACAGAGGCACGGAATTCAGGTAGAGTCCTGTACTCGTATGTGTAACCTTTTTATAACTTGTGGGAAAAGAGTTTGCTTGCTTGTTAATAGCAGTACTGTGTTTGTCCTTCAAATTCACATCATGGTGTCAATTGCTATCTTTGGTATAATTAGATAACATAAACAATACCAGATACATTTGGTTTGATGTGTCCAATTAATCATTTGAAGAGAGCCCTCAAGCAATGGTTGTCAGTTGATTGGTAGTGTCGATGTGACTCTTTTGGATAGAATTCCATGCATGTTTCCATGAGGAAGCCTCCAGTTGAAATCTGAATTATGATCTCTCCGCTCTCGTAGGGTTGACCTCTAGCATTGCTTCTATAGGAGGGAGTGGAGAGACGTGCATTGTGTCTAGATAACGACAGATCTTTAGTTTTCTGCGTTTTCCTTATCCACCATTTCAAGGACACAATTTCCTCCTCAAGGATAGTTCGGCCTAATCTTGGATTTTCAGTACATTGCTTCTTAGCTCGTGTTGACCCTTTAAAGGGGCAAGTTTCAGAATCCCACGGAGGAAAATGGATGTCATCCTGTATGTCCAGTTTCTAGTGCGTGTTATCCTTAACGAGGTTGTATCATAGTTTGCTTCAGTTTTCAGCTTGTTTCGCAAACTTTGGACTGTGAATGATGTAAGACTGCTATTATGTCTCTGTTACGTATCCAACATACATCAGGTTTCGTTTTTCTATATCTCAGTGCAATTCTGGATCCTTCTTATACTCTTCTGTTAATTATTCTCTGTTCAAATGCTGGATCCTTCTTTCATTCACATCTTATTCATCGTGTTAGTTTTTGGTAAGCTCGTTTTTATCGTGTTAATTGATTCGTTTCTCTTTTCTGTATTATTGAAATTGTAATCATTTGTGTCATCCTACTCTCTCATGTATCTGTTGCCAGTCGTTTGGACCCCCAATTGCAAGATGCACTAAAGGAGTACCTAGTATCCAAGGGAATTGGAGAAAACTTAACCAACTTCCTCTTGCTCCACCTCCATAAAAAGGAGCAAGTTCAGTACGTGAACTGGTTTCAAAAACTCGAATCATTGGTGGCAGAAAGCAACTGACAAATGATGGCAGGTTTGTTGTTTGGGCCTATGAACCTGGTTGTTTTCTGGGCCTTTGAGCTCTATTACTGTTCCCTAATATTTGGTAGTCAGCCCATCGGACCTTACTTGTCAAGAGCTGTATATTGTAATTTCCCCCGCTTCGTTAAATAAAAGTTTCAAGTTTGCCTAGAAAAGATTTTTTTTTTTAAAAAAGGGCATGATCTTGGACTATATGGTGAGAATTTGAATTCTTCGAAAGAGTAGAGAAAATGGAAAACTTTGCGTTTTCTAATCCGAAATTATAAATTCTAAAGTAGTAAAAGGGGGCGCATAACATGAATTTATTTATTTTTTAATTACATGAAACATCTGTCACCGGAATCTAATTTTTTAAATATCAAGTTATTTTCAATTGAAAATGAACAAGGGCGTATCTAAATTAAGATTGTTGAAACGTAATAAATTACTCTCCAGTCTTTGGAGGATTTTGGGGAAAAAAATATACATATACATAAAAATGTATGCGTGCAAAGGCCCTATTTAACTTTCAACATGGACCGTCTAATGTGAACACTGTCAAGAATAACGAGACTCAACAACGAAAGGGAACCCAAGATCGTTCAATGGATAGATTCGAATTGAGACCTCGACCCGTTGTTTATGAAAAACAAGAATCTGGGTATAGGGAAGACAACACAAACTGTGGTGGAAATTTCGTTTGATAAGTCAAGTTGAACGCCACGGGAAATCCCGATAAATTCGAATAGTTCTTTAAATAATCAAAGAGAATAAACCTCACAAGTTTATGTTGAATAATCAATGTCTGCGTTTTCATTGCTTATGTGCCTATTTAAAGGGATGAACATCACAAGGAAAACACTAACCTAATTAGAGCAAAATTTAGTAAGAAAATAAATCCTTACTCGCCTAAAACAAAACAAAACAATAAATAAATAAAATCCTTACTTGCCTAAACAAAAGCTGGACGCCTAAAGACAACATAAAAGTAAACAAAGTGGTGCCTAACTTAGCCCTACACGCCCATAAAAGAAAAGCAAATAAAAAAGGAAAGAAAGTGGGGATGAAGGCCTAAAATCAGATCCTTCTAGAAAGATTTGGAAAGAACTTCTGCAGACTGCTTTTCAAATATGTTGTTGCTAAAACATTTGTGATGTCAATTTTCCGTTAGTTTTCATAGCTGTTTGTGAAATTGTCAAAGTGGTAATCAGTGGCATAAATATGGAAATGCAACCAAATTTGAAATGGATAATGGGTGGCTTTAATCTAAGTACCAGCACCCATATTATCTATCTAACCTCTATAACTGTGGATGCAAATGCTTACAGCAAATAAGGTGTGTATATCCAAATCTGTCCTATTGAGCAAGTTGTTTCTCTTCTCGGTTCTTCCTTTCAGGTGTTTAATGAGATAAACAGCTGGGAGATAGAGAAGATAAATATATTCGTGGAATTTTTGGCAGCTGGATATTCCTAGACGTCATGGTTTCTACAGTGGCTTTCCAGGTAATCATAGTTGAGTTTCTGGGATCTATTGCGAGCACTGTGCCGCTAAGCTGGCAACTGTGGTTGCTCAGTATCTTACTTGGAGCAGTTAGTATGCCAATTGCTGTCATCCTAAAATGCATTCCTGTCGAAAGAGATGCAAATAAGCACCATGATGGTTATGATGCGCTGCCCAACTGTGAAGACCTGGCTTGAGAAGGGGAACCGGATTGCGTCTGTTTTGCCCCACCTTTTTCTTACTGACTGGTAGAATGACATCTCGTATAGGTCTTGCATTTTCCTTTCTAGTGGTTGCACTAACTGGTACAGAGATAAAATGGAGGCCTGTTTTTTCTCTAGGTCTTGCACTTTTGTTTTGTCAGGGATAAAACTGAGAGTGGTTTGATGAAGCACATTGTTTTGGAGTACTTTTCAACCTGGTCCTTTTCGTGCTAAAGGAAGAATGTCTAGGCGGTCGTTTGATGAATTCTAGGATTTCACTTCTTCTTTTTTCCTTTTTCCTTGGACTTATGAAGCCGCATTGTGTATGTCCTTTAGAAATGCTTTTTGATGCGTGAAGACAATTGGAATGCACTGAAACGTTTTATGGAATAAATTGCTTCGAATCAGAAGTTCATTACATACATTCGAGGGTCGCCTTTCATTTCTTTCCGTCTGGCACCCTTAAGATTACATGATTTGTCCCCAAGCCCACTGAAATTTAGATCATAACTTCATTATCTATTACGCTGGCTGCATTTTACCATTTCCTTGACAAAAATTCGGATCCAAAAGCTTTTCCAACACATTGCTCTCTTTTTTTCCATCTGGAAAAAAAAGAAAGAAAAGAAAAATGGAATAAACAATATTTAGGTATCATTCCCAATGAATCAGAACAAAATGATTCGACTAATATATGTTAGTGTACATAAAACTAGATAAATACAGCAGTATATGGAATTATACTTGCTGGCTTTCTCCAAGTAAAAACAATGTTCAACAAGAATCTACCCTATGTAATCTCAATAACCCTGGTCAAAAGCCGCTCATCTAAGCCTCCGCTTTGCTTCTCCATAGGCAATTACCCCAAGAACTGTTATGGTGTACCCACCAATGCCCACAGCAGTAACAGGATTTCTGAACAAGAGTATTGAGATGGCAACAGCAACAGCACCTTTTGCATTCCCTAGTACCTGCTCACAGCATAATTCCGCGTAGAAACAAACAAAAGAGTAAGAAAGGTAGAGAACAGTGGAGAACAATCAAACCTTGTTAACACATGTAAGCATGTCTGCACTTGAGTAATAGGTTTGAACTTCTTCTCTGGTTCTGTTTGTTTTCTTGAATCAAGGTAATTTTTTTTATAATAATAGAGGACGGAACAAAACAACACCTAGGGTTAATAAAATCATCATGCTATTGCTTGAAGAACAAGCTTCAACTTGGAGGGAGCAATGAAGTAATCTGAAGACAAGAACACCCATGCAGAGTGTTTGTAATATGATGTTATACAAAATGTAGTCATATCATTACTTCTTCTCATGATTACAAAAGCAAGACAGTAGAGCTGCCAGTAAACTGAAGGGCACCATTCATGTATGAATTTGCTCAGATTCATTATGAGAACCCCCGAATAAACTATTTTCCCCAAATGAAGAATTCTAGCAGCCACATTTCAAACGAATAGGGGGAGAAAGAATAATAACAGGAGATGATGAGAAACTAACAAAGTCAAACCTGAAGTGTTAATGCACTGGTATGTTTTGTCACCAAGAAGTTTAACAGGTTAGCTGAATAGGCCATCACTGAATTAACCAAAAGAAGCAGCCACATGAATTTATGTTCCTTCCCAAGCAATAGACTTGCTTTTAACACGTTCGGCTCCATTACAAGTGATGCAGGCAATAAAGCTAGAACGGCAATCGGAGACATGTAAAGCAGCAAATTCATCGAGTTTAACTTTTCCCTGTAAGCATAAAACATACCAATACTGAGCGGACACCAAAGCAAGCAAAGAATGCTCTTTTTGGGTTGAGGAAAATGTTGGAAAATAGGAGAAACAACAATAATGCATATATGAGACATATATACTTTTTTTTTGATAAATATATATGAGACATATATACATAATGGAAAAGTGGAGGATTTATTTAAGAGCAAATATGTTGTCATAATAAAGCGAACGAACAATAACAGCCCCTGGTACATGCTATTTAGAGCATCCTTGACATGCACCTAGCTCTTACGAGCTATTTGTAATAAATTTCATAGCTTATGGAAACGGGAAGGTCCAGGGGGTTCGTCTTCTCCTTCCTGCTTTCCCATCAATACAATATATCACGGTATGAATACGAATGGATCAGGTAGATTTAGGACTTATCAATCAGAACTATTGCAAATGTACAGATTAAACAGGCCATTCAAGTTACACGAACAAGTAACATCCATCCAGTGCTGTTCTGATGTAACTTATCATGCTAAGAAGATATAAATATATCATAGACCACAAGAGAAGAAGGGGAAAAAAAGAAACTAATTAAATGTAAACTACTTCAATTAGGATAGGAGAATCAAAATAGGTCAGTCTGATGCACAAAGTTGATAAGGTGAACCATTGTAAGAACTGCCGGATGATCCCCACTAAAACCACAACCCATTTTATTCTCAAACCAGCCCACATCAAACTTCATTAACTTGTCCCAAACATCCTCGATATAAAGAACGATAGAGCAATATGTGTGTTTCATGTATTCTATGTTCTACCTTTTCTTTTGTTTTCTACACTTGATATGTGCAATAGAATCAAGAGTCCTTAGCTACACAGTCTATGAATGTTGTCACTTCAGTTTTTTCCCCTTTATTCTGATCGCTATGCCTGCTTTACAATGACAAAGCATTCTCCAATAACCCACTTTGGGCAGGCTATTGGTTCTACAACCTAGCCAAAAAGGATTATTTCTTTATCATTTCCTACCAACTTTTTGTAATGGTATTGCTGGTGGATTGACAGAGGAGAAAAATTTCTGGCATAACAGCAGATTTGGTTTCTGCCAGAAAACCTTGATCAAAGTCATACACTACCGCCTGTGGTGCCTCAACAAGAAAAGAGCAAACTTGAGGGCATGACCTTAGTAGTTAGTCCCTTACTTTTGCAGTTTGCCCCCCGTCTATTCATTTAAAAAAGGGGTATATATTAGAGATCCTCATTAAGAAGACCACATATCTGATTTCTCATCCTTTCATTTGGGACAGTTGTGAATATTGCAATTGTCCCTATTAGAATATTATTTGCATAAATCAAAATCACCTGGCATGCATCAGATCGTTGATATTACATACAGTGAGAATGGAAGCTGATAGTTACGACACAAAATCTTGAGCGAATGTTCACTGACAGATGAGAGATAAACAGGAGATCAGATGATAGCTCAAAGCATTACCCTTCTGAAGAAAGTAGGATACCCTGAAGAACAGACTTAAAGGCCCTTGCAGCAGTGGCACTTATGCACATTATGAATCCAAACAAATGGAAACCTGGCTCTCCCTGGCACCAACCAATAATTCATGTAACTTAAACCAAAACCAGATAAAATTTATAAGGAAGATGAAGATGAAAACAGGAAAGAAAAGACACGAGTGATAAGGAGCTTCATTCTTTTGCAGTCAGGTAAGCAAATGGTTGAAAAGGGGAGACAGAGAGAGAGAAGAAGCAGTGTCCACTTCTAAATTTTGACCAAGTATACATCTCTTGCATGATTGCTAAAAGCAACATGGAATAGCTCAACGGCAACAAGTTCTTCAACTATCAGATCTTTCTACTATACCACTCATGCATACAATATAAAAATCAATATTGGTATAACAACCATACAACACCATGATTTCTGTTTAGCTATCTACCAAAACCTAACATTTTGATCCATCTCAGATATTCCAAAAAGTACCACTCATCTCAAGATGATGACATCGTCTACATTCCAAAATCAATTACTCCACCCAGGGATCTATTTTAAAATTTTGATCCAGAATCTTTTCTACCAAGATATCTCTAGCAATTGTTGTTATCTTCACCTTGATTTGTCCCAGAGCACCATGCAGATCCCACTTCTGTTTAGAACTAATAATAAGTTTTGGAAAAGCACAATCCATTTAACAGAAACACCAGATCTGGATTGGCCGGCATTTATGGTAAAACTGGAACTGTAACTGTCAAACTCAATTAATAAAGCAAACGAAAAGATACACATATTCCCTTAGCTCCTAAAACAATCAACAAATTAAAAAGAGACGGCAACACAGGCTAAGAATTTTCCCCACACTTGTAAACAGAACCAATCAGAACTACATTAGCCTACCAAAATATTCAAATTATAGTAATGAGATCAAATAAATCTGTCAATCGCGAAACAAAAACGAACATACCCCACTGGCAATCACAACCCCAGCAACAACTGGCACAAGAGCCGCGTACGTGACCCAAGCTTCTCTCTTAAGGGTCACCAAGAATGCAAACAGCGCAGTGAAAAACGGCGTCGTGGCGCCGACAGCCTGGTTAAAGGAAACCGCAAGGTACCTGAGGGAGATGTTCCCACCGACAACGGACCCACAAAACACAAGGCTCAAAGTCGCAATCTTGAGGAGCTGGGAACGAGATGTGATGGCCTGGAGAGGCACAATCTTGAGGAACACAATGGAAACGTAGCTGAGGACAGCACATGCTGTCATGTGGCACATTGTGAGGAAGATGGGGAACTTGAGGCCATAGTTGGAGAGCAGGAACTTGTTGAGGAGGAGGACACCGATGTTGGACGAGTACCAGAGGATGACGAGAGAGAATATGAAAAGGGCTTGATTTTGGGTAGACATCTTCCAAGGTTTTGACTCAAATGATGCCTGGATTTGATGGGGGAGCTCGCATTTGATCGTCAATGGCAGATGTTTGTCGTTTTTGTTTTTGCCTTCTCTTTAAATTCTTTCCGGTCCGGTTTTAAGCTGCTATATAATTCGATGTTGTATGGATGTCTAGTTTAGTTGGTCGAGGAAGAAAGAAATGTTCTTGGGACGAGCATAAGTGGAGGGAGAAGGAAGGAAACATCCTACTAGCGCAGCTAATCAGCATCCTGTGGTTATCTTTCCTGCACTCTCTCTCTCTCGAGCTAAGAAAAAGAAAAAAAGTTACATAATTTTTTGTACCTTTGTAGACGACAGATATATAAATACATTACAAATATCGATTATATTTAAGAATAACTGAAGCAAATATTTACTAAAATAAAATCTCTGTTCTGCATACTTTTGAAAACAGAGAATTATACGATTAAAATAAATGAGATCAGTGTAGACTGATTTTCCTTCGCGGTCCTCGGAGTACCACTACCCGATTCCCGAACACCGTGATTCGTGAACGTGAGAATAACGGAATTAGAAAAATGCTCCCAAGAACAAAAGACACGACGCCGAGGTCAAACGCCGACTCGTGGAACTAAAACCGACAATGATAGGGCTGCGTCGGTGTCGGTCAGTTCATTATTCTACACATTGATTATTGATCTGAAGGAGCGACACGTGGGAAGTAGCAGTGGCACCTGTGAACGAGCCATCTTCGGTATTGTTTCATAAGTAAAATTTCAGGGGATAAAATTTTAAAGTTAAGTTTGTGTTGTAAAATTTTTTGTATTAGATTTAGTATTGGTATTGGATATAATGAGAAAGTGAAGAGAGATAATTTTTTATATTTTTGTAATTTTTTATATTTTTTTATGGGAGAGAGATTATATTTAGTGCAAACGCAGCCTAAATATTGGTGTTGATGAAAAAGTAACGAGAAAGTGAAAAAATGTATGAAAATTGATGAAAAAGTGAAAAAAGTGAGGAGAGAGAGTGAAAAAATATATGAAAATTGATGAAAAAGTGAAGAGAGAGAGTATTTTGTAATTATGATAAAATTTTAGGTAGGTAAAATTTTATTACACAAAGAGAACCTTAGCCCGGTGAACGTGATGAAAGGGTCCACTATATTCTTTGCTTGAGGCCGAAATAGCAGCAGTAATTAACAAAAGAAGAGAGGCCTAAAAGAGGGTAACCAAATGAACTAACTAATGGAGGTCCAATTGTTTTCCAGTACTTAAGTGGTCTAAAAATTTGTATATTGTTTCTTATGGCCCAAACAAATTGCTTCTTGTTAACTAATCTCATCTGCTTCTTCAGTTCTTTAAATTATCAAACAAAAGAGAGTCATACTAAGTTACTATGGAGGGGAAAATACAATTTTTCATTCACTTGCTTTGTTTGTGATATTGTATGCATAAACTAGGGGTGTCCAACATCCGGTTCGGTCCGGTTTGGCCGGCCAAACCGAAACTTTTTTAAAGCATATAGACCGGTCCGGTCCGGTTTCCGGTTTATCCGGTCCGGTCTGGGCCGGTTTGGGTCGATTTGGGTCATGTCATTTTGGGCCGGTTTTAGGGTTGGGCTTTGCCATTTTGGGCCAATTTCCGGTTTGGAGAGGTATACTCCGGTCCGGTCCTGGGTTTTCATGAGGGTAACCTGGAACCGGACCGGAATACACCGGTTTACCGGTCCGGTCAACCTGGTTTCAAAAAAGTCAACCGATTTGGCCGGTCTGGCCGGTTTTTTGGACAGACCTAGCATAAACTACCAATCTATAACACATTGCACCTTTAGTTTATTAGAAATTGATTTTTTTAAAATGAAATAACGATTTATATTTTTAAATGTAACTTGCTATTTGCATGAAACAATGATTATACTCTCAATTTTCATTCAATTTGATTGAAAAAATAAATTGAGTGTACAATGTGTTAGAAATGTGTAGTTTGTGGGTGAATCTCTCATAACTTATTAGTTTTAGATGTAAAGTATAAATAGGGCCGGCTCAAGCCGAATGGAGGCCTAAGACCGTATAAATTAGTAGGCCTTTTATATAAATTTTAATATAACATATTTAAACATATCTGGAAATTATTAAATTTAATATTAAAATATTAAAAGGCCTCATTCATTATTTTTTGGGTTAATGACCAAAATAGTTCCTGGGTTTTATGCCTTTTATCGATTTGGTCTCTGGGTTAAAAAAAATACACATGTTGCGATTTTATTGGTGGTAACGTGGCCCACCGTTAGTTGATTGTGCACGGAGGAGACGAAACTGGACGAAAGGACCAAATCGATAAATGAAGATAACCTAAGGACTTATGTGACCAAATTTGAAACCGATGGACCAAATCGATAAAGGGCATAAAACACAGGGACTATTTTGGTCACTAACCCTTATTTTTTATAGGGCTCTAGTACATGACAACAAGATCTCATAACTTGCACAATTAAGAAATTTATAGGGCATTTTTTTCTCTTTAAAGAAAGTTCATAAATATGAAAAATGATTAAGAAGCCTGGGAGAAACATATCACTCGATGAGCAAAAAGACAGTTCACTCATGATTAAAAAATATATGAAAAGATTGTATATTGTCATTCATTTTTCTTTTTCCTTTTTAGCTCAATTGTTTTTTTTTCTTGAGTCATCTACAACACAACAAAAAATATATTTTTTGGCTCTTTATGGGGCCTTGCTCAGTAACCTAACCCTTGAGCATGTCCCGAGTAAAAAACATGTGGTAGTTCGTGGTGTATTTTCACCTACTAATTATTACTCAAATAATAAACTAAAATGAGAAAAACGTTGTGCTTTGCGTGAGAATTTGAAAGCTCAAATTATTTTATAAGCTAAATTACTCTGCTAGTCCCTAGGGCTTGACATTTTCGCCGATTGGTCTCTAAGGTAAGTTTTGTCCGACCGGTACTCCCGAGGTTTGTAACTTTTCCTAAATTGGTCATGCTGTCAGATAGGCCAACGAAATTTGCTTACATGGCTAACGACAACCACATCATATTGAATAAATACCTGACACGTGTTAAAACATGGCACATCATTTGAAGAAAAACAAAAAAAGTGGGTCTCGCATCCAACATGGCATTCCCACGTTGGATTACAAAAGTAACTTCATGTGTTCGGTAGTTATACCTCCCTCCAACTCCATCCCGACCAACATAGCCTTAAAAATAAATCTCTAAATCTGCACAGCCCTCTTCTGTTCAAAGCTGAAAACCCTAAGTCCTCTTCTACTATTTGACTTCGAATTGATTCACTGCATAAACTTGTGCCATATTCCCTTTCAATGTCCAGGATAACAGCATCCGCTCCCTAAAAATCCAGTCTCAATCAAACGTTTTAGACAATTAATCATGAATGTGATGATGAGTTCGAGTTCAAAATACTAATCAAAGAAGCACCTGTCTTCCCAAACAGAGTTCCACTGGTAGCATCGATCCAGTCATCATAGAGGTCGGTATCAAAGCGTAGGAACGAGACAAAACATAGCAACCCACAAAACGAATATGGCCCACATGGTAAACTTGAGAATCCATTTGGCCAACGATCCGAAGATACCCTTTTTCTTGACTTTGTTCTTGTTATTATCACCTCCACTGGAAAAAAGAAGAGATTGTCGTGCAGAGTGTAACTCATCCACGGCCATGAGAACTAGAAATCCTCGGCGAAATCAAACCAATGTTCTTTTGAAACTGTCAACGCCTTCTTCGATAAACGACAACAAGTGCAATATATCTTCCACATATTCAACATGTTATGATTTATTTGTACTTAGAAAAACAAAATGTTATGATTTAGCAGGGGAGGTTGCAGGGACTTTGAAGGAAAGACTTAAATAATCATAACAAGCACAGAGTGTTTCATTGGACGCTTAGTGCAGTAGAAGATAAGCCATTCAACTCAGAATCTGTCTCTATCGAAGGGGTTAGTGTGCTTTGGTAAAAGCCAAAACATTTCCCATGTAGATCAGCGAGTACAGACAAAGTTGCAGGCTGCAGTTGACATTGGCGGAAGGGGGCATGTAAAACGTTTGATTTTTTTTTTTTTACATTTTATGAGAAATTAATAGCACAAAAGAGGAGTAATATTAATAACATATTGTAATTTATACATATTATGATTTATTGTAAATCCTGTATTGAAGTTGAAGAACAGCATATTTGCATCCTTGTCTAAGCATATTCAACATGTTATGATTTATTTGTACTTAGAAAAACAAAATATTATGATTTATTTGTTTATTAATGTGCATTATATTTAACTGTGAAATTGTGATTAGATTTGGAAATTATATTAACATTGTGATTAGGACCTTAATTGTGATTTGTGAAATTATAGTGATGAATTATATTAACTTGTGATTAGGACTTAGACATTTTTTTTTGCATTATTATATATATATATATTTATCATTTTTTCTCAGGAGGCCCCTTCGTATTCATTCCTGTTCGGCCACTTCATTGCCTAACTTTTCCCTCTATAGCAATCCCGCCTGGCTTATATATATATATTTTTTATCATTTTTCCTCAGGAGGCCCCTTCGGATTCATTCCTGTTCCGCCACTTCACTGCCTAACTTTTCCCTCTATGGCAATCCCGCCTGGCTTCTGTCGTCCTTTTTCTTTTGTCTGTAGGTGCACCGAGAATTATTGTCAAGTTGCACTTTTTCTTGCTTGTCGACTCAATGTCGAGTAGGCAATTTCCCTTAACAGGCTGGCCGTGTACCTTCGGAGACAACTCATGGAGTCTATTTCAAGGCCCAGCCGCCCAGGTATTTCCATTGCAGACTATATAAGAGAGAAAGATGATGGGAGCCGAGCTGCGAGTGGGGCAAACATCGTTGAAGAGCTCGGACCAAAATTTCGGCTTAGCCAAGGCAGTGGCTTTAATGCTTTAGGAAAGAACAGAACAGGGAACGTGGCCATGGACGACGAAGCTACTGTGCTTGATAGTGCGTTTCCATCCGTTATTTAGGGATTCGCGATATGTTCGGGTGGAGCCTCTACAAGGTAACCGATCTTCAGCCCTCCTAATCAGTTCAAACGTTATCGAAGGTCGGACTCCACCTGAGCGCGGAAGCCACCTACGTCTTCCGCCACTACGCCAGTTCCACGCCACTCACTCACTCTCCCTCTGGCGTCCTCTTTCAGTTGCAGCCCTTTCGCTTCTTCAGTACAAAGAGTCCAGAACTCTCTCAAATGAACGGTCGGTTTTAGCTCACAGTTCTCTCTCTTTCATTCCCACTTCCGCTTGAGAGTTCTCTCAGGTAGGTATGGATATGTGTATGTTGTCTGTCTTACTCTGTCTGTTCCTCTGTTTGGTCTCCGATAAAAAGGATTCATTTTCTCCGTTTTCCTCATATTCATCGAAGAATGAAGAATTTCTGACGCCACTCTCTGTGACTGGTTTTGGTCCCCTAGAATGCTGCTTTTCTGGTGGATTTTCTCGGTCCTTTTCAACGTTGAAGAACAAAAAATGCTTCTTTCTTTTCATTGATCTTTTTTTTCAGAATGACCAAAATACTTGAAATCGTGAACTTCGAGTGCTTCATCATGGATGGAATGCTTGGTCGAGCAAGAATATCTAGCTACAGAAGAATATAAAAATGACCTCTCTCTCCCCCTGGGTTTTAACTTTATAATTATTTTGTTTGTTGACTTTATTTCTTTTTCTTTTGATCAAATATCTTGCCTTTTCATTTTCTACTAGTTTTGTTATTAGTTGGATTTATTGCTTGGTGTTCTTGTTGCCTTCCTTTGAGACTCTCAACTCTGAATGAGCTGCACATTTAACATTCTCAACTGATATTGCATTTTTTTTCTCAGACCTTATTGAAAAGGTTGATTTTGTTTAATTATCTACCTATTTGCATTATTGCCCATCCTTCCGCTAAGAAGCTTTCCCAATATTCGTCGTCTTACTTTTCTTCGTTTTCGGGGGAAGGGGAAGAGCTTGTTGTCTTCGGGTAGTAATCAGTTATTACAACCCTTTTTGAGGGGTCCTATTTTGTTCACATGTTCATTTGTCCTTTCTTTCCGTGCCAGATTGATTTGTATTACCGCTTTTTATTAATTGGTTTTCTTGAAAATAGTGCCTAGTTTCCCATAATACTTTATTAAGGGTTTAACTTTGCTCAATTGACAAAAAAATGACATGACCGACTAAATCCAATTAGTTGTAGTGCCCTGTCCCCTAGTATTTTGGGCTTCCAAGTATATATCAATACATTGTTACTTAATATATTGTCCACATTATTCATCTCGAGGGTATTAAACCAGTATACTGTTGAACACCCGTAGTCAAGATTCTTTGTAATTACGCTACTGGTGTTTCTTGAAGTGATTGTGGAAATTTTGTTATCAAGGTTGAACAGTTGGTCAACAAAATTCTTATATGAAATATGTTTTCCATAGTAAGGAAGTCAGTGTTTTCAAAAACCTAGTCGTCTATTGTTTTATCTTTATGAAGCTATGTATTTCTCTGTCAAGTAGTTGAAATTCCGTGTGCTATTGTGTCAGAATGTTCACTCTCTTTGAATTTCAGGGCAGTTTCTTGAGATTCATGGCTTTTGATCTCTGGGACTCATCATGTCATCAAGGTTTTCAAGTCTCCCTCGTCAATTTTGCTTTTGATTTTGTTGTATAGAATATTTTGTCTCTTGTAACCTATGTGGTATTTGTGTAATTACTGTTCAGTCACACATGAAGGCAACGACAGTATGCTAACTGGATGCCAGTGTGACTTTCACACTGGTTATGGATTTGGTACATATGTGCTCCTTCACTTCTCGTCTCTGGATCTTTTATTGGCGTTGTTCCTTGTTATGTCCATGCATTTTTCTCATATTTGCTGCCTGTTTCTTTTGTTCACAGATGTGATAGAAGAAGATGCTCTGAATGAGGAATCTTGTGTGCAAGTATTAAGGATATTGATAACAAAGGCAGATACTGAAATTGATGAACTTGAGCGAGATCTTGTATTACTTCAAAGTGAACTTGCCTGTGCTGAACACAAAGAATGGTCTGAATTATGTTTTAATGCTCTGAGGGAAAAGATTAACTGCCTTGAGATTTCAATAAGGAGTTTAAGGAATACTGACGAGAATGATATCGAGGTTCAGTTACTAATGCATACAGAACCTGCTAAGAGAGTACATGAAATAGTGAGGTCTCTACTCAAAAATTATTTTCAAGAGAATGATGAGCAGGTTTGATTCTTGGAACTTTCCCATAACCTTTTCCTCCGTATTCTGAAATGTGCTCTCGTAAGAACTTAAAGTAACTTGATATAGGAAGGCTTTATTGCCTCAAATAAATTTGGTACATATTTTGTGGTTGTTGTTGTGTGTTTGACTCTGGGCAAATCTGCATCACTGAGGTTCTGAACTAAAGGAGATCATTAGAATGAAGGAGCAGAAATTTCTTGTAGACTAAATGTCAAAAAAAGAGATTTAATTTGAGGTCTTTGATTGGGGAAATGGTTCTAAAAGGTTGGAGCATTTGGCTGGAATTTCATTTGTTTTAGGGAAAACACCATGAGGGTAAATTAACTTTTCTTCTTTAAGTATAAGGGTACCTTAATATAACCTTACATACTGGTGATTTTGGTTGGTGTAAACCTTTTTACCTATGCCATGCCATTCCAAGCATATATGCCCCAGCATGTGCTTAGCCACACATACAGGCTACAAGTATCTTTTAGCATTATGCACTGTTCTTAGAACCTTCCTGGGATCCCTGGATGATAAATGTGTAAATTATAGGCACTTTTGCATCCACCAATCATATACCTGAATCAAAAGTAGATAAGAAAAGAAAGAGATGTTATTACCTTTGGTTGACGATCTTGACAATGAACAGGCTGCAAATTCTAATGTTGAAGATTCGAGCTGTGATACATTAAGACTTGAATCTGGGCACTATGACAGGAAGCAAACACTGCAAACTACCGCCAAAGACACAATGAACCAAGATTTATCTCTGCAGCCTGAAAAGAAGAGGCAATGTAATCCTGCAAATATCCAGGTTCAGGTACTTCTCAGTATGACTTTGATTTGATTTTTGTCACTCCAAAATCATTCATTATATATTAATACAAAGGTGCTTAAAGAGGAAGCTTTCTTTGGTGTTTGAAGTCTTCTTTCTAGTGAGTGTAGCTCAGATGCCCATACAAGGGAAAATAAAAGACTTTTAAGGATTCATCTCCAAGAGGACTTTATCTACTGGATTAATTTATTTTCCAGTAAATATGTGAATACAAAAATAGGCATTAGTTTGTCCAGAACACAGCAGTGTAATTGGTTGATGGCAAGATAGGGTAAAATTTTCTTTTGGTTTTTAATTCTAGCCCCTTTTCGAGTACACGACCTTCTTTGCAGATAACTTTCTAATTAGGCTGCTGCACTGCAAGAGATAGTGGACTACATGCTCACACCAGTTGGGTGTGGATTGTCGACAAATGGCTCAGGTTGTATCGAAAAGGGTTGTGTAACAAGAGAAAGTCAAGTTGAGGAATTGATATTTGATAATACTGCGCTGAATATGACAGAATATTAGAGGAAGGATCAGTTCTGCAACTCCTAATCTTATGCATTAGATATTTGAAAATATATGTATTGTTATTTATTGTTGTCAGCATAATAGAATCGTATTGTTTTCTTTTCATTTGTTTCCTTTGTCAGATTGTACAATTGTTTTTTTAACCTTTCATTCGTTTCCCTGCCCCTTTTCCCCTACACTATCTTTCTTGTTTCATTATGAGGTCATTGTACAACCATATCTTCCATTCAGGTTACATTATTAGCACTTGTTGTGTAAGGAATTTGATTATAGATCCACTTTGTTGTTGACAATGATCAGCCTGCGGACGCTACTCTAGAAACTTCAAGTAAAGATGCCTTGCTGCTTGGAATCCAATCTGACAAGAAGATAAAGTCGAGCAGTTCTAGTCTGAAAATTCCAAGTATGGAGATTGTAGAACACAATCCCACTTCAAGGCTGAATCATACTATTTTAGGCTCATCATCCAAGCAAAAGGGAAAGAAAACAGATCATGGTAAAGAGGTTAAGGTACTGCCCTGCCTGTGTCCTCTATGTCCCTCTGTCTCCCTCTCTTGCTTTAGTGTTATTATAAACTTCTGTAGCAATACTGGAACCTAGGACCTTCTTGACCCATCCTATCCCTTTTTAGTTGAGTGAAGCTTTTTAGCTTAATGGTTTGATTACCACACTGAACTTATGGGATTAATTGGTTCCTGTTAGATTCTACAGTCCTTCCCTTTGTGACAGTAAATTTGTCATTAGTGGAAATCTCCCAAAAACATCAAGGCATGAGAATTTTTTTTTTCACTATGCAATGAATCAATGATACAGTTGTAATGAACGATTGAGAGAACACATGCTTGGGCCTTGGCTCAAGCATTCAAGGGGTCGATTGAGGTTGGACCACAAATTAGGATCAAATCTACCGATTAGAAGGCAAAAAAGTGTAAGATCACATGTTAAGGTTCGATCTAACTCTTGTATTTTCTCTTTCTCCTTTTTTTCAATTCAATGAGCAGCCTGCAAATGCTGTTGTTAAAAGCAGAAGTGCGGAGCCACTGAAACCTGCAACTGGTGTCAACCAGATGAAAAGACGTTCTGATTCTGGACTGGGTGCTTCCAGACAGTTTGAAAGTGAAAACTCTGATTTGGAGCTAAAACTAAGTGATTTTGCTGTGAAAAATATACGTAAAGAGGGCATCAAAGGCTTAAGAATTACTCCGACTGTCAAGATTGAGGCTTCAGATTCACCAGCAAAGACACAATACAAGAGGAAAAATGCTCCACAAAAAGTGAAGGTTCAAGAAGCTGGTTTTACTAAAACTGGAGGCTCCCCAACTTCACTTTTAGATATGCGAGATCAAATGGGACAAGAAGCAACCAAGCTGCAGCTGATTGAGGAGGGGACCTCAGAAGCAGAAGATGTTCAGAAGGCTGAAGTTGCTGCTATGGGCACAGAACCATTGTTGAGTTTCTCTTTGAAGCCAAAGAAGCAGAAGGAAAAGAGGATGATTGAGCCAGACAACCCACAGGTTCAAGATGTAGCTTTCCCTTCTATTGGAGTTGTCTCAAAAAATTCTTTGATTCCAAAGTCCAAGAGCAAACAAAAATGTGGACTCAGCAGCAATATTGTCATTTTAAATCAGTCTTTGAATGGGAAGGTCAAAAAGAGATTAGTTAAGCGTGGCCAGTTTGAAGTCAAAGACTTCAGTGTTGCTGTTATGGACAGCAAAAGTTCAGTTTCAGAGTCACAGAAGAAAGGAAAGAGAACTTCAAATTTGCCAACGACTGTCAAGACACGAGATTCAACTGTTCCTATGGACCTCCCAAATTTCCCTAATGGGAGTAGTGAAAATCTACAGATCATCAAGTCCAACGCAGTGTCTTCCCACAATAAGGCGTTGGCTCCATTGCCTTTATGCAGCCCTTAACTTGAGAGAGATTTGACATCAGTTGATCTGAGAGCCATTGCAAAGGAACAGAAATTGACAAGAGTATCATAAGCTTCGAAAACATGTGTTGGTTGAATTAATAGTGGACCGACTGGGTTGTTGCAGAATTTACCCGTGGGTGCACATATTGTCGTGTTCTCCTTTTTCTTCTATGTTTCTATAGGTACCTTCCTTGGGGATGCTTGGACGTCACACAGATTTTCAAGGGTAAACCTCCTTCATCCACACTGGAAATTCAAGTAGGATTTCATGAAAGGATTTAGAGATGTAATGAAATAATGTTACATATTTTACAATGATTTAGTTCTGATAGTGAAGAAATATGTGAAACTACCATAGGACGTCAGCTTTGCCATCAATCTTTCTTTCTTTTTTGTGGTAATTGGCAAGTATATTACATCTTCACTTGGATGTTTAAACTTCACAAAAAGCTCCTGCTCATGGTGCTTGCTAGAAAGGAACGACGAGAAAAGGCTTGCAAAGGATTGTGCTTGCTAAAGAGAAACCACCATGATGTTAGGTAGCATGCATTTTGATACAGCTTAAAAACCGTGTTTTTTCTGTAATTGTAGGCACGGCATTTCTCGAGGGAATACCATACCAAAAGGTGTCTTCTTAGGCAAAACAGAGAGATCGGTCAGATCAACAAACTTATAGATTACAGTTCAGTGCAAGTAGGTTAGATCACGAGAAGCTTGTTTCATGGATAGCAACTCCCAGCCTGTCGTGCATAATTAGACAACTACTATGACGTGAAAATATAACAATAATCTGATGAATGGGACGTCAACATTAACATTATAAAGTGCAAAACTTGTTGCTTAAGTTCCCAATCCAACAGTAAAAGTACCACAACTTTTTGTCTCGGGTCATAAGCTAAGAATCCTCTAATTTCAATGCATCCAGTCGCTTCCTCGTCGAGACCTAACAAAAGAAAGTATATTCAGTCAGTCAACTACGCCATAACTTATATAATATATAAAAACATCACGTAACTCCTCCAAGGTCATATAGTAGGCTAAGTTTTGATATATAATCAGTTTCTGTATTGCAGTTGCTGAGAAGAAGTTCAATGAAAAGATGAAAGAGACGATCAAAATAAAAATTAACAAAAATCAAGCCCCTGAAAGTTGAAAATAATGTCCCAACACTTTTACCCTTCAAGCTAATGCAATGGGCATCCCCACATACCTTAGGAGTTCAAATCTTAAACAGTAAAACCTCGTTTCTTTGTCTTTCTTTCTGTTGCAAGGGAGGGAAATTTCTATTAGGAAATCGATCTTTGTTATGTTGTTGGTTTTTGTCCACAGCAACATCTACTTTTTTGCTGCAATGCCGCTGATATCTTACAGAAAAGTTTAGCTTTCTACTTAGTAACTAAAAAGAGTACTAGATTTTGAAACCTATCTTTCTACTAGATATAATGAACCACCCATTAAATCCACAAAATGCATATATAAGACAGTCCAAACAATCCAGTTTTTTTTTTTGCAGTTACCAAGAACAAAAATGCTTTCTCAGTTCCCAACAATTTAGATGCACCTATAGACAAATTACAGCGTTTAGAAATTATCACACTGACTGTGTGGAAGGAGGCTGAGAAATCACTACAACTCACTTGCTCCATTTGCTCCAATTTGAGATCAGCCTCCTTTGCCGCCCTGACAAGATGGACTACACGGTACTCGAGTTTAGCATGTTCCACAGCAAGCTTCTCTGCCTGCAAGTCTCAAAAGAGTAAAGTTGAGCTGTCTTCAATACTACCCAATTCCAGAAAGAACAAGATACAAAAAGGTGGAACCTTTGCTCGCTCTGAAACTAGCTCCGCTTTTGCCTCTTCTAGCCTCGACTGAAGTTCACTTATCAATTTCAAATGGTCCTCATTTCCAGCATCTGAAAAACTTAAGAAATTTAGGACTCAACTTCTAGCTTTCAAATAAGTTTGGTTCAGTAGAGTGCCTTAAGACCTACCCTTCTTACTTGAAAGAGCAGCTTCAAGTCTAGACAAGCATTCCTGTTATAACATCGGCTTGTTAGCAAGACTTCAGCATAGATTGGAAGGGATGAAATCATGAAGAAAACAAACATGTCGCTCTTTCACAATCATATCCAGCTTATTTAAGTTAGAAAAATTATAAAGCCCCCACGAGCTAAAGTCTAGAAACAGCTACCACGAAATCAAAGGATCCTTACAGGCATCAGTTGGAATTTATGTCAAAGCAATGTGATTTTCATCTTAAAAAATTAATTAATGAAAAGAAAAAACTTGGAAGGAGGATAGTTTCCAGCAGACCTAAAAAACCAAAGCATTCACGTCTCACCACATATAAACGCTTGTCGGGCCTAACTCACCCATCTTTCCCATCGCAAGAAAAAGTCTGTCCAGCTCCAACTTTAAAAATACTAGCCTATCTCGAAAATGCTTCAAACAAAAAAATCACCCAAAGTCATGTCGGCCGTAACTGCCTTAAATGCGTCCCCCTTGGGAACATAAGAGCCAGCCGCCTGTTTTGCAGGCAACATCTTCGGCTTCGCACGCGACATCGGTATGCCACCAGCCTCTGCAACGGTCGAAGGCGTTTCACCTTCCTTCAAAAATTTACCTTCCTCACTGCTGCGAAAAGGACCTTTCTGGCCGCCTACCGCCAAAGACATTCCGGACTTAACAACGTTAGCAAAGGAAATGTTAGAACGCACTCCGACAGCACCCTGAGGCACCACCTTACGTCGACTGAAGGAAGAGACCACCTCCTTAAATACCTGGTTCACAATCCGCCACCCATGAACATTCTTGCCTTCAGGAATCCTCACCGCCCCAAGCCTCCGGCAACCACCATACTCCGCTACTGCCACAAATCTTCCACCTTTGTTGGAACAGAGTTGCAACAAAAAACCACGTTTTGATTCGTTAAACTTAGAAGCAAAATCAGCTCCAACACTATTATCTAGCAGCCCATCAGTCATGTTCACCATCCAAACTACTCTGTACCTCCCCATCATGATCTTGGACGAAAACCTTACACTCCATTCGGCTAACTGAACCACTCCCTTAGCACTAACTAAAACTTGAAATTCCTTGGACTCAATGCGAAAGTTACGAACAAACAATATATAACAGTAACCTCTTTGAAGTTTGGAATGGTGGTCGCCGGAGATTAAAGAAAGTAGAAACTCACATCCCACACTATGGTCTTCCCATCATAACCAGCACTCATAGCTATTCGTGGATTAAAGGGATGCACATCCAGAACGTATGTCTATCAAAAACCAAGTTGCCATTGAGTTCAATTTCCTATTAATAGAAATGGGCGCCTGACATCATGATTTTCTGAAATGGTTTCTGATCTCTTCATAAGAATCCTGGACAGAAATTAAAACATACAAGTAACAAGATATCGCTGTCGACTTCGCGGAGGGTCTGAGGGGCATTTTTTTTTGCAGTCTTTGTTCTTGTGGGTGAATGCTATGTTGGGTTCTCCCTTTTCAGAGCTTTTAGATTTCTTTAGCTTTCTAGCTTGTTTGGTCTAGAGGTCTCAGTATAGTCCTTTGTACTGTTCCTTCTATTCCTTTTTCTTTTAATAAAATTGCCTTACTTATAAAAAAAAAAAACCACAAATGCGTACGTGCATAATACCTTTATCAAATTCACAACCAGCCAAATTCTGAAAAAGAAATCTAAAATTTTTTTCTAAACACCCAACTCAATACTTCGTTTAAGAAGGGCGAAGCTTAATAAACCAGCAACTCGTGCAGGGAGAACTGGAAATCAAAGTGCAAAGGTCTACACATGAAAGTAGCAGGAATTCCCCCAGCAAAACCACATCTAATATAAATCAACTACCTTTGCCTCCAGCTGGCAACAACAAAAATATACACCACAGCTAAGTCTATTCAAGGTCTATTGCTTCTCTCGCTTATGAGGTACTTCGACCGCTAAGTCTCGCTTATGCACCTTGAGCTTGAACCCAATTATTCTCAATTTCCAAATTCCAATCTTTTCTTCCAAATAATTAAACCAGAATCCGTTCAATCCAACTAATAGAAGATAACCACTCATCTTCACCCCCACGCAGACATACATCACTAGATACATATATGTACACATTTATTGAGCACGTATCTCCTATCCATTCAATATATACATATACAACAACAAAAACAACAACAACAACAAAAAAGCAACATCTTAAGCGCAAGAATATATCAGAGACAGTGAACAGGAAACTGAAAGAGAAACGGGCGATGGGAAATTATCAAAACCTCGGCCTCAGAAGCGCGTTGGTAGAATGGCTTCAATGTCTGCTCCAGGTCGCTTCGTTTCTCAGATTCCCCCATTTTCTCTTCTTCTGTTTTGGGGTTCTTGTTTCGTTTCTGAACGCAGAGAGCTCGGCTCAGAAGGACGACTTCAACTGTCAACAGCGTCTGCGTCTGCGAGCTGCTTCTCTTAAAGAAGGAAGATTGAGGCCTTTACGGTAATAACCTTTGTCCGATCCACAATAACATCTTCTTCTTCTAGGGCTCGCTAATGGTCCAAATATGGTACAAGCTAAGCCCATGGGACTAAGCGACCCATATTTACAATAACATCGTCTAGGGCTCGCTAATGGTCCAAATAGGCTGTAAGTTTAACCCATGGTCCTACTCGACCCGTATCATGTTTTCGGTAAGTTTTTCTGGAAAACCACTCTTTTTTTTTTTCCTGGAAACATCTCATGCAATAAGAACAAAACTAAACCACAAAAGAGTCACAAACCAAAATACAATGAGGAATACAGGCAACGTCAATAAAACCAGAAATATCAAAGCGGGCCGCTCACTCGGCAAGCAAATGGGCCTGACGATTTAGGCGACAAGAAACTCAATGAATGGACCACGACGCTTGACCTTTGAACTCCACACGAAGGGCTCTGATCAAGTCTTCAGTCTTCCACTCGCACAAGAAGACACTAGGTGGGCCGAATATATCAAAATTGAGCCCATAAGTTGCTCAAGTGACAGCGGGAGCTAATGAGAGTATGGATGTTAGTGGATCGGTCGGTCTCTTCAAGATTTTTCATGACGTTGAACCCAATTTAGGGCATGGTAACGGTATTACCATAGCATAAATTTGAAAATTCTGGTTCCAGTACCGTTAATAATCGGATGCCTATTTTGTCATCCAGTTTCGATTCGGCAATTGTCGAAATTCTGGAAATCCCGATACTAGATGCTGAAATTTTAGAAATGATTTAGGGCCTGTTTTTGAGGAATTTGGGCCCAAGTTGAGCCCAAAAATTTGATTTTTTTGTTTATCACATGATATGATGTGGGCTTACTGCACAATCTGGTTTTAAGCTTGATTATTTAGGCTTGCACGATCATTTTTTAAAGATACTGGATGTTGGATCCAAAATTTAATAGTTGGATGTTAGATACAGTACTCTTTTATTCATTTACATATTACAATGCTATAATAATTGAAGATTGCATTAAATTAATAAATCACATACATTAATGAAAGAAAAATAATATAAAATAACAAATAACAAATTTACAAGTAAAACATATAAATAAAATCTAAAGATAATACAAATTTACATCTTGAAAAAAAATCTACAAATATTTCAAATTTGATTATCCAACTTGGGGAATAAAATGTTGGTCATTTAATCAAAACATTACTACCATATGCTTATGGTAGTGTTAGTTTTTTATGGTCTTTTTATTTATGCCCATAATATTTAATGACAAACTACAAAAGATTTGTCACTAATGACTAAACTAATTGATTACTTTTCATTTTCCAAAACAATGAACATCACCATATCAATATGATTAGCTTTACAAAATAATAAAAATTGTGAAATATGTGCACAACACCATGTTCATCATTAAAAAAAATCCAAATCCAAAAATAATTGTTTATTACATACTCATAGTAACTAAAGAACAAAATACAACACAACCCCAAAATCCAAATTACTAATTACCAATCAATCTCATTATCTAAGATTATTTATAGATTCACAACACAACCCATACAAAACCGTGCATTTTGAGTTTTTTTTTTAATACCGATACCGCTATAATAAGATATTGTCTACCGCCTCCAGCGCCGGTTCCAGGCGGTACCGGAACCGAAATTTCGGTACCGACGGTAGTTTTGCCCACCCCTAACCCAACTTGTGTGGATACTAAGTCAGATCCATCCAAATTCGATACACGTAAATGAGTCCCATGTTTCCCTAATTACCCAAAAAAAAAAAATTGAGCCCATAAGTCTCTCGAAGATTATGTTGACATGAGGGGGGAAACTTCGTATTGGAAGCATAATTGTCAATAAATGCTGGACTATGTCCTTTGAACTTTAAAGGACTACAACCTGTGAAGCCATGCCATGGTGTTTAGTGTTTAAAACACCCAGTATTATATCCTTTGGGAAGGTGGAGACAAGCCTAAATTGCTTATATATAAGAAGTATCACATCAATACACAAATCTATTACAACAACCAATACAATACTGTTCCACCATAGTATATGGCAAAATGCTTCTCAGATTTATCTTTATTCTTCCTCTATGAGAAAAATGATCAAGGCTGTCCAAGAAGTAAAGGCTTGTAGAAAGCATGGGTTTGTGCAATCTCAATGCGTTCCCTGGGATCATTCAAGTTTTCATCCCTCAGCGCTTTCAGAATAGCTTGAGATGATTGTTCCCTGAAGATCCAACATAAAAACACAAATGAATTAATTAGATTTGATAAATTATTCATGTGACTCAACAGAGAAGGAGAGGGTTTCTGGCTATTAGTCATGGTATAACTTTTATTTGAGTCTGTCATGTATCAAGAAAAATGGGCAAAAGATGCAAGATCCCTGTTGTTGTGGCAACTAAAGAAGTGTAAATAGCAAGGAGGGTGCCTAGAAATTTTCCAAAGTTTCACGCCAAGCGAACTCTGCTGCAGATTGTTTGGCCAAGTGGGCTGCGACTAGAAATTTTTCTAGGCTTGTCCCTTATCATTTACTTCCTTCTGATGTACTGAGGCATCTTTTATGTTTTCAGCCTCCTTGATGGTTTCTTTGGACTCTGTTTTATGATATGAATTATCTTTGCCTAGAAAAGAAAAATAACGAGGAGGGTGCAGGGTAAGATCACAAATGAGGTTAATGAGCTGCACGGGATTTACCTTGAGATCAGTATCTTATATAGTGTCTTTAAGATGGGGCAAAGCTCTACAGGAGCTACTGGTTTGTTTTCTTCAGGATGTGGTACATTTAGGCTTGGCTGACTCAGCAGTTCATAAAAAGCCCTCACCGCAGAGACACCCTGGAAGATAGTTGAGGCAGATTTAGCATATTATCTTGTTGCAAGATGCAAGCAAAGCAGAAATAAGGAAGAATCTGAAAAGGCAGGAAAAAAAAAACAGAAATGTTCTTCTCTCAGTCGAAGTCCAGAATCCTAGTTCAGCTGATGCAGCCAAGGTCTGCAGGATCTATTGCATAGATCTTAAAGATAACTCATTTGCTAATGATGTCCATTTAGTTCATTAGCATGGGAGTGAAACACTATATTGTTGCGCAAACCAAATAATTGCAAATGCTATCACCGATATCCAGGCTAAGCACAACCAATACCTGAATCATTCCTTTGCCACTGATGCTATCACCCATATCCAGACTTAGCTCACCCTTAGCTAACATTTGACCATACCAGGCATTACGACCTTTTAATAATGTTACATAAGTGTCAGCCAGCAAGGGCCCTGCAAGCTTCTCAGGTTCATCGGCCAACAAATGCGTAATAAATATCATCTCTGATGTACAATGTGCAAAATACACTGATTTGCTGGTTGCACTCTCATTGGTAAGTGCGGCTACCATTCCTGAAGGGACCAAATGGAAATGTGACCACGCCTTTTCTTGATCATTAACCAAGTACTTCTAACAAGAATTTAAAGTTCCCGGAAGCCAAAAAGGAAAAATAAAATAAATCAGGCGTTTGTACTTGGTCAAGCATTATTCCAGATGTTACAGCAGTGGCTGAGGTAGGGGAGGGTTCCCCCTACAAGTGAAAATTTCTGCCTCCACCACTGTGTTACGCATTTTGTTTTGCAAGAGTTATTTAGCAGTGCATGAAGAAAGACGGAATAATTCATAGACATACTGACTACTGTTTTTCAAAATCAGTGCCAAACAGTTGTTAAGATTTGTCAATGCACCTTTCAGAAAGAAATAAAAAAAGTTGGCAATGTCTTGACAGAACTTGGGAAATTTTGGAGATAAAACTTGGAACTAACGAGTGCATGCTATATCAATAGACTATGCCCTTCAGTGTACTCGTACTAAAATTTTGCTTGAGACAGAAAGAATAAAACACGTTACTGAACCAAATAATAGGATCTTAGAATCATGTCAGTTCATTCTTGCTGACTACTCAGATAGTTTGAAAATTAACTGGGATCCTAGAATAATGTCAGTGAATTCTTAGGATGACACTGAAGGGCATAGTCTATTGATATAGTTTTAAAAATCGTGCGGGCTTCTTCATCTAGTGTTGTTTCACTAGGAAAAGGGATGAGAAAATTACCAGAGGAGTGCCTCCCCCCCCCCCCAAAAAAAAAAAAAAACTACACACACAACCAAAGAAAAAGTGTCTGAAACTTACCAGCTCCAATGGCATATACATTCTTCAGGCCACCCATGACTTCATGGGTGACAAGGTCACTGTTGTCCCAGACAATAAAGTGAGGTTGCCTCAGAAATTTTGCTAGAGATTTCCTCCACTTGTCAGCTCCACAAATTCGAGCATTAGCATATTCATTGTTGTAGATTTCTGATGCAATATTTGGTCCACCGAGATAGAGTATATTCTCCATAGGCACTCCGGCTGCCATATTGAATATTTCAGAAGAGGGAAACCATTTTCTATTGAAGTTAAACGAAAACAGGGGGAAAGATAACCAAGCAAGTAAAGAAGTAACAAAAACAACGTTCAAACAGGAAGAAAGGAAGAAGTAACGAAAAATTGGATGAAGCTCTGCACTTTTCTTGGACCACTTTAGTATTGTGCTGTTATTGTTCAGAGAACGATCCTGGGACTGTTCCTGCTAGTTTATCCCCCAAAAAGGATTTAACACGAAATTTCTTGCTTTCAAGCATGGCAATTCCAATGCTCTACATGTATGAAAGGTTGCCAAGTCGTTTCATTGTATGTTAGTGGCCTTCCTCTCTGAAACATAACTTCCTGCCCAAACTAAGAAATCCTGCTTCCACTCCCAAAGCATCCATCAAAACTAAGTGGAGCTCCCATTGCTCCCGTAACTACTAAGCAAAGCCCAAATGCCTATCTGAGCTACTCTTTGGAAGTAAAAAGCTCTTACTATATTATGCAAAAATGGTAGTCACTGAGTATTTCTCCGTTTCATGTGACAATCTGTTTATACAAGTCCTGAATTGATAAGATTATGCTCTTTTCATTTATTTCTTTTCCACCATTCACCCCTGCTTGTGAGAAGTAGCCAAACTAACTCACACTTTGCCTGTCTTTCCTTGCAAAGAAACCGAAAAATATGCTCTCCTTTCTTTATATAAGCAAATAAAGGCAAGAACATCAAAACCAATTACTTGCAAAGATAAAGAACAGAACTCTTACTTGCTCGGTTAATCATCTTTGTGGGAGTTATTATGTGGGGAACAGGATGTAGTGCAGCCTCTATGCCCTTTGCCAAGGAGATGATGATGGGAGCTGTGATTCTCTCCTTCCAATAGTGGCTGATCTCTTCAAACACCACACGAGTTTCAGTGGAAGGCAAGCCATTCACCACAATATCGGCATTCCAAACAGCCTCCTGCAAATTAGTCACCACCTTCAAAGGACAAACTGGTGTATCAATCATGTTCAAGCAAAAGCCATCTTTCAAAATCTCATCTGCATACAGAGTCCGATCACCTAGTCTCGCCTCAACATACTTCAAATATGCACAGCGCCGAATCAACCTCCTCAACACTTCCTCCCTCGAATTGATCACTTCAAAAAGACGTTCGGCTGTGGCTCTATCGACAGTTCTTCCAGGCCTTCTCCATATCCTGATTTGGATCTTATCTCTATATTGACCATAATTATCTTGCAGCAAAGCTGCAAAAACACTGCCCCAAGCACCTGCCCCGACACCAACAATCCTTAATGGATCACCATCAGCCTTGCCAAGAATGCGGCGAAGCTCATCAAGCTTCTCTTCCAAACCGTTACAGTTCTGAATAGACCCGTTTGAATATAAAGAACGACCCATTGTCTCAATGCTTCCCACCATCTTCTTCACGGTAAACTCAATACCAAGAAACCAGGAAAGAAAATCCAAATGTGTACAGTAACGCTCAAGTGTTTTTTTGCCGGGTTCTCTTTGATCTAAAGGTCTAAGCTTCGGTTGATGCTGAAGCTTTATCGACTATGCCAGAATTCTGAGGATAACCGAGCTCAAACTTTTGTATGGTTTTTGCTCTCCCAAGCCTCACTATTCAAGTCCCAGCTTGAAACGGCAAATCCCACTTCCCGAGTTGCAGGATGCCTTGGAAGAACCAAATCTGATTGGTAGATTTCTTTTACCAACTAATCTTTGATTCTGCCACTCAGATTTCAGGCCTAACAATCAAGACATTTTCTTCTACTCAACATTCAGCAGAAATAGAACAAGCCAAGAAAAGGATCTCGTGCATACAAGTCTATTTAGTTCCCCAGAGTTCCTAAACAACGCACACTGAAAGAGAGAAGCCCAAATAGTATCCCAATACAGCTTTGTTTTCTCCGCCGGAGTTCGTTCATCTACCAAAACTAAAAATAAAATAAAAAAAGAAAATAACAGGTTCCACAATTCGAAGTAAAAAAAAAAAGAGAACAACCTTGTCGGTAACTAAAAAGCTTCGGCCTCAAGTTGCTGGGTGGTGGGGGAGTCGTTCACTTGAATTCCTATCAGCCTAGACCACCAGACTCCAAGACTGTTCTAACTCTCACAGCCGGCATTGTTGGAGGGAATACTCAAAAAACCAAAAACAAAGAGACACGAATTCATGTCAAACATGACCAAAGAACATTGCATGAGAAGCGCATGCAGTGATAGCAAGAAAAAGGTGAATTACAGCAGCTGATAGTCTGTATTCACACTTGCCGTGTTTGATAAGAGTAGAAGACAGAGAGAGAGAAAGAAAGAGATGCATTGATGGGTACCGCTGGAGAATGAGTTGGATTCCCATAAGCATTAATAGTATTTGAGTGTTGCCAACTTCCCCAACGGTCATTAAAATCTTATGACTTCCTTTGTGGAGAACTCTTTTCAGTAGTCAGTCCCCTGGAGTCAGCTCGCCTTCTACTCCCCACCACTAATGATTAGGCCATCTCATCCAAATTATCAGACATTGATTGTTAAGTAAATCCTTCAAAACTATCGCCCGTTTTCTTCCATTCTTCCATTTCCCTCCCAAATTTTTTCAGAAATTAATAGCATAGATCTAGGAAGACCAATCTCTCTCTCTCTCTTTCTACGTGCCAATGTCAAAACCTCCATTATAGCCCGCTTGATTTGTCAGCAAAAAAGTTCAAAGTTCTCAGAACCGATGCACCCGATTGATTTGTTGCATTAACACCCGGACATACCCTTTAGCTTTAACAATATTGTAGATCATAATATGGAATATAAAATAGTCCCGAATTAAGATGTAAATTGAAAAGTTTATGGTTTAGGAAATTCATTAGATAACATAACTCCAACTTTATGCACGGCACGATCCTATAATTCATAGCGTAAAAGATTTTGAGCACCAGAACAAAAAATATGACATATGGGACCCACCCTAGACATTTTTTTTTTATAGATTAAAAAAGAAACAACTACGAACAGGACTGACAAAACAAACACGACAAACAACAAGACAGACAAACCAGCGAGACTCTCGGACGGATCAGAGGAACCACTATAAACTCCTTGCAGGGCAGAGGGAGTGATGACTGGACATAGTAGACAGAGCTACTAGGACCTGGACAAGCCGGTAAAGCGCCACAAACGACGCTTAGCGAGACCCAACAAAGGGTCGGAAAAGAGCCACAAGGACTCGGATAAGCCCACGGAAGGGGCGGACAGACGACGACGAACCAAAACTAACAACAAGCCCTAAACAGAGGGGCAGGCCCAAACGGGCGACAACACAACAAAGCACAAGCCCTAAACAGAGGGGTTGGCCCAAACGGGCGACAACAGAGCAGCATACAAGCCCTAAACAAATGGGCAGACCCAAACGGGTTTATTGGCGGACTGGACGGCGGCGGCCGGCCGAGGCTGGTGGGGGACAAAACAGCGGAAAATGGAGCCCATGAGCCGTTGATGCATGTCCAGCGAAAAAGAGAACCAGAAGGAGACTGGAGGAGGCTGCACGCGCCCATAGAGTGGGGGGCGCGTGAGATCCACGCGCACCGCGTGGTGCGCGCGTATCATCACGCGCTGGCCGATCAAAGCATGCCGGCCATCGGAGTGAAGCCCATCGCCCGCTGAAGACCACTAGCCAGCGCGTGTCGACGGGGACAGGGCGAAAACCGCCGAAAGCCAATGGGAAGCCACCTGCCAAGAAAACCAAAAAACACCAAACCAACCGGAAGCCAGGCCAACCAGAGAAGGGAAAGGGAGAAAGAAGAGGAAGGAGGAGAAAAAGAAAGGGAAAAAGGGGGAGGGGTGTGGGTGTGGGAGCCGGAGCTCCCCCCTCCTCCGTAGGGGCGCAGGGGGTGGGGGAAAAACAGAGGGTTTAGGTTGGGAGAGAATCGAGTCTGTTTAGGGGGAGGGGGCATAAGGCCTATCTGCTTACCCACCCTAGACATTCACGAGGCTATTGAGATTGTTAATATTTTTTTTAAATCAGAACATTAACTTTTATTCAAAAAAAAAACCAAAGCACCTTTAACCGGCCAAGGCTACTGGAAGTAGAGGCAATCAATACACACTTAAAACCAGGTCCTGCAAGCTTAAAACAAGGGTTGGCCTGGGCCTATGGGGATCGGGCTCCCATAGGCCCATACCAACTTATAATAAAAAATAAAAATAATTTTTTTTTACATGTAATAATTATTTTTGGCCGGTCCAATGGGGGCGGCCGCCCAGGGCCGCACTCCCGGATCCGCCTCTGCATATGGGACCCACCCTAGACATTCACGAGGCTATTGAGGTTGTTAATTTGTTTTAAATCAGAACATCAACTCCCAAAACTTAATGGGAGTCGGTTCCAACAAACAAGCAAGAATATCTAGAAAATGCTCAAGATTATAGGGATTCCTTCTTGAGATAATCTCAGTGGGGCCAAGGAGCTAATTGATGCACAATATCATTTGCATCTGGACCAATACGAGTAAATGACCAACTCTGCAATTGCCGAATAGTTTCAAAAGAATCTTTCACTATAGAATGTATCCTCCAATCTGTTACCTCTGGAAAATTAGTAAAGGCTGAAATCACAGTCGCCAAATCACCCTCCAGTAGTATATCACGATAGCCAAGATTTTTAGCTAGCTCCACCCCCAACTTCATAGCCTCTGCTTCTCCTACCATGGGTTCCACAGCATTATTCCAAACAGTTTTATAGCCCTGAAGAGCACCCTGATGATCACGAACAACTGCTGCTATCACGACGAACTCGTCTGATTGCCACATCAACATTAACTTTAAATGTACCCTCCGGTGGTGGCTGCCAATATTGAAGCACATCAGGACACAATCTCTTGCACCAAGCTGCCCAGTGTTCACCACTTATCCTGCGCACCTTTGCTGCCAGATCAACCGGACGGCATTGCTTTCCCTCGTGCACAACTTTGTTCCTGCAGGTCCACAATAAATCCAGTGCATTTTCTACATACAGCAGAAAGAAATGTTGATCCACCAATGGAATCGCCAGTTCCTGATGCGGATGAATCACGGAGATTCGCACCATATAGCTCTACTGTACGGGCAGAGAAAATAAGATGATGGAGAGTCTCCAGCTCATCTCCAAACAATGGACAGAGTAATTCGCCCTCCATGTTCATTTGATTATCCATGTGCTCAGCTACTTTATATTTGGTGGGAAGAATATCCCACGCTACTTTCCAAAATAACAATTTGAATCGATCATGCCCCTTAAGACGCCACAGATCCTTCCACCTTACAGGCTGCATGGAATTAAACTCCGTATTGCGATTATTAACAATAAGCCTGTAGACAGACTTGACAGTAAATGCACCTTTGGGATCACTCGGCCAGAATAAGGTGTCTGGCTGTTCCTCTGCGGATAGTCGGATTTTTAACACTGCAGCACTGGTTTCGGGTGTAATATTCATCAAGCTTCTCACATTGATATTTTCCTGGTCAAGGGATTGACCTTCACGGAGGACTGGTTTGAACCCCGAAACTGAGTATACCAATGGATCATTTATCGCATCTATTGCTTGACCCGATCCCACTGTTGTTAATTAATTAAATTCGAAAAGGATTAATATTGAGGCTGTCTGGTTACTATCCCAGTTACAATTATCGAAGCTCTGGAAAAAAAATCTGACACGGAATAAGAGATGGTCGTGAGATGTTTAATTTACAAGCTTAAAGATTTATTATCCTTGGAAATCATTGACATTTTATAAGTATTTTATACGTCTGCACTTTGTTAGCTAACCAAACTAAACGTGTCTCCTGTCATTAACTTGTTATGGATGTTTTTATGCCAATAACCATAAGGCGCTACACGTCTTTGCTTTTAATTAGTATTACTTTTTTAGTCTAAGATAAATGCATTTGTAAAACATTCAGACACAGTACTTAAAATAGAATATGCATATAATATCTCGCTAATAGGGAAAAGATTAAGAGTCCAAATTACAAGAGCAATGGATCCGCCTCTTTTAATAATCAATGATTATCGATTGATACATAGTTTCAAAACACAACAAAAAATAAATGAAGCAGCAAAGTCTTCCTAACTAGCAGAGCACCTTTTTTTTAGGGTTAAATGCATGTCATGCCCCTGTGGTACGCGGTAATAGCAAATATGCCCCTGAGGTAAACAAAGTCTTTTTCATACCCCTGAGGTAAACATTCATGAGCAAATATGTCATTTCATACCCCTAAGGTAAACATAACGGAAGGGCATATTTGCTCCTGAATGTTTACCTCAGGGGTATGAAAATGACTTTGTTTACCTCATGGACATATTTGCTATTACCGCATACCACAGGGGCATGACATGCATTTAACCCTTTTTTTATGACAATAATATTCGAAGTTTCGTCTAGACTTATTTTCTGGAGTTTTCTCATTTCACACATTAGATAATTACAAGGTTAAAAGCCTTAGTGGTGACTCCAAGAGATTTAGGCTGCGTTTGCATTCATAATATTCCCCAAAATTTTATCTCTCTCCTAATAAAATACTCCAATATAATCTCTATCTCTACCATAAAAAAATATAAAAAATTACCTCTCTCTTCACCTTTTCACTAAACCCAATACCAACACATATTCTCATACCAAAAATATTACAATACAAACACAACCTTAATGCAAGGAGTTGCTTATCAAAAGTCTCATCCTACCACTTGAACTTGGAGCACATATCTTTCCTACAAAGTTGGAGTTGAATTAGGATAACTGCAGTATTTAACCCCACTTCTTTCAGGCTGTTAAATCATCAACCAGAGGCGAACAGTGCTGCCCCACCAGCCAGTAGGGCTGAACAAAATCGGACCGCAGACCGGACCGGACCAGAAAACCGGACCGGATTTGCGGTCTGGTCCGGTTTTAATTTTTTCAATGCGGTCCGGTCCGGGTCACAAAATTATGAAATGCGGTCCGGACAGGACCGGACCGCATTTCATAATTTTTTTTTAATTTTATCTCTGCATTGCGCAGAGTGCACTGCGCAGTGTGCGTGCACTGTGCAGTGCACTGCGCAGTCAAATCAAGATTTTTAAAATTTTTTTTTTTTAAAAAAAAATTAAATACGCAGTCGCCAGTCAGTTCGAGATTTTTAATTTTTTTTTAAAAAAATTAATCCGGTCTGGACCACTTAAAAAAGTGGTCCAGACCGGACCGCATTTCATAAAACCGGACCGGACCACTTATAAGTGGTCCGGGCCGGTCCTTTAATATGAAGAAACTGGAAATGCGGTCCGGACCGGATTGCGGTCCGAAAACCGGACCGCATTTCCGGTTTTCCGCCATACCAGCTAGAGAGGTAGTGGGAAATCCTTTTCTTCCCGTTTCGGACGGCTGGTTTTGAGATATGAACGATCTCGCTTCGGACTTTTTCTGGAGATCGGGAAAGCTCAGATTGCACTGGCAGCTGATGGTAACAATTCATCTATGGAGTAGATAATATCAACTGCGACCACCGTCAAGAACTTGTGTAATTCCACGTTCTTGGTGTGAGAGGTGGGGTCATGTTCATGGTCTGAGAAAGTCAGTTTTGGTGATGTATATGACAACTGAGTCGAGGCTATGGGCCTATGGCTGCTGGGGGTCACGACTAATAGGTCATCTCTTAAACTAACTTTAGAGATTGATAAGATCTAAGACCACCCAACCATGCTGCTTATATTATAATGGACCCGTTACATTCAAGTTTGGAATATACTTTACCCGATATGTTTCAAAATTAGACCTTTATTCGAATTTTGAAGGTGTTTATATAAACCATTTTGTAGCCCATTGACATATATGGCCCATTTTGTTTTTTCTAAGAGAAAAGGTCGAAGAGACAGTCTAGCCTGTCTGTAAGGTGACCATAAAAGTCTTACCAATGTCTAGATTAATCATAGATATTATTTATGAAAAAAAAACTGTCATCATATACCTACAAAAATGTAATTGATTTTAGAAATTGGATGTCCTTTGTTGACCTCAAACCAATTGGGTTACCACATTTGTGGTCACCACAATCCACCACTGGTTAAAGTATATCATTGTGAGGATGACTCAGTAACCCAAAAACACATAAGAATATTTGAGTTTTAAAAAAAGCTAATTATATTAGCCTAGTACAGCAAAATCTTATCTTGGAGCTATATAAAAAGGTGGGGAAAAAAACCTTGTATAGCAGCTAAAGCTCACAAAAAACTTCCTCCTCGAAGACGCAGAGAGAAACGGCACTGCCACGAAGATGGAGACCAAGCCAACAGAGATCAGTAGCTCAAAGATGTTTGAAGGGTACAACAAGAGGTACAAGCATTTCAGCCCCACGCTGGGCTGCTCCATGACCTTTCACATCTACCTCCCTCCTTCCTCCCCTTCCGACAAATTTCCTGTAAGTTCTCGCCCTCTTTTTTTTTTTTTTTTCCACCGCCTCATTTCCTGACCTTGCCCCTTTTGCATGTTTTCTGCCATTATAATTTATACCCACTCTCAACTAGTGGGGTTTTCCTTAGCGATTTAATGTTCATGCAAATGTTGCACTGAGTTATGTATGTCGGGTGAATTTATGTGCTAAATGGTGCGCGATATTATCCGTGTGAGAGTTGCATTGGATAATTGGAATTGCTAATCTATGATCATGTTTTTTTTCCTTGTATCTTCGTCTTTTACGTGAATTTGGCTAGTTTTTTGCTGGTAAATATTCTAGTTTTCAAGATTGAGGCACCCCTATTGATAATTAATGGCACTGAAACTATTGTTCGTAGTTCCCAAACTAAAGTAGATATCTTCCCCAGCCGGAAGCCAAATTCATTTTAGTTAAACTTGTGCCTAACTTTTGGTGAACCCCTCAGGCTGAAAGGGGAATGTATCTGCTTTAGTTTAAATTTAATACCATCACGCAATTAGTCCTAAATAGTGTCAGCAAATATCAATTATCCCGAGATGTGATTATTGTACTGAGTTCCAGAACACTAAACTCTTCAGCAATTATTTTTTCAGATTTCATAATCCTTTCTTAATGTCCTGTTTGGTGCATAAGAATGTGATAATTACTGTCCAGAGGTCTCTCCTTCGTCATAAGCAGGTACTTTACTGGCTCTCCGGCCTTACCTGCACAGATGAGAACTTCATAGCCAAGTCAGGAGCCCAGCGTGCTGCTTCTAGTGAGGGTGTTGCTCTGATTGTCCCTGATACGTCTCCAAGTAAGTCAGGAATCAGTGCATGATTCATGTTCAATTTTTTTTCTTAGATGTCAATTTTACCTGCAAAATTCACGTGAAACTAAGCAAAGACTGATTAAATACTAGAGTAGGCTACGGGTTTGCTTGCCATGTAGCGGAACTGTTTTCGACATGTGGCCATATTCAAGCACCTGATGATGATCTAACTATTCTTTGCCAAAGTGGCTGTATGTTTTATAAGTGTTCCAGGATGTTCAATGCTGACCATCTCGTGTAATTTCTTTGCAGGAGGCCTCAATGTGGAAGGAGAGGCAGACAGCTGGGATTTTGGTGTAGGTATGTAGTATTGGACCATTAAGTTTTCTCTGAAGTGCTTTGACTTATTAAACAATCTTAATTCTCAGAGACTGCTGAGGGTTTTTTCGTAGTGTGAACAAGCAACTTTCGTGTACCATATTTGAACTGCGGGTAGTCCTAATGTTCTGGTGATTAGGGAATTCCTGCCATATACTAATGCTTAAGGCAATCTTTGGAAAATAAGGTGTTAAAGGTTTTTGCGTGCAACACCCAATAAAAAGTAAGAAGTATAAGTTCTCTTAGGGAGTGAGCTGAGCCTTTGGATGTAGTATTTAATGTATTTGTCCTTGAACAGGTGCTGGATTTTATCTCAATGCTACAGAAGAGAAGTGGAAGAATTGGCGTATGTATGACTATGTTGTCAAGGAGTTGCCGAAACTTCTAAGTGAAAATTTCCCACAGCTTGATGTATCAAGAGCGTCTATATTTGGTCACTCTATGGGTGGGCATGGCGCTTTAACAATCTACCTTAAAAACCTGGACAAGTATAAGGTAATTGATGATAGGGGTCTTTTTCTATGTACTTGAAGGTCTAGTATTTCAACAAATTAATAGAATTATTGTGTCTGTATGGGAGATCTGTATTTTGGCTTGGTTTGGAAATATCTTATGTTATCTGGGATGTTTAGGAATTCTCCTTGGAAGTTGTGTATGTTAGTTCTTGTTTTGCACCCAATGACTGGCAGTTTTTTTTCCACTATACTACTAATTACTTTAGCTCTTAATTTCTTTCCTTGTCCACTCATTTGTCAGTCAGTATCGGCTTTTGCACCCATTGTGAATCCTATAAACTGTGCCTGGGGCCAGAAGGCTTTCACACATTATCTAGGTGGCAAAAAAGCTGATTGGGAGGTAATTTCTAAGCAATATACTAAAAGCACTGATAATTATGGTCTTGAGGTTCCTTAGTAATATCAAATGAAATTCCCAAAAATGCAGGAATATGATGCAACTTGCCTAATTTCGAAGTTCCATGATGTATCTTCTACCATTCTGATTGATCAGGTAAAATTTATAACAAGAGAATTATTTTTGACCAGGCAAGTTTTCCCATTTAATTTGGCAATCAAATTAGTAGATGCTTGCTGCAGGCTGTGCGGGGGATACTCTAGAGTTCACTGTATGGGAAACGAAGTATAGCTGTGGATGATTTTGATTTTTCTTTGCAGCTTACCTTCTCATTTTTGTTGCTGCTCTTTTGGCTACACCTGGCCACTGTCCTCTTCTAATTTGCTGCCCAATTTGTGCAGGGAGAGGATGACAAGTTTTTGCATGATCAGCTGCTACCCCACAAATTTGAAGAGGCATGCCGGATTGCTAAAGTTCCACTCCTGATGAGATTGCACCCTGGCTATGACCACTCTTACTATTTTATTGCCACCTTTATCGATGATCACATCCGCCACCATGCTCAAGCGCTTAACCTTCCCTGAAGCTTGTGCTTTTCGAGAATCTAGTACCCTACCAACCGCCTTTGTTGTCTACGGACCACCTGTGCTTATATAAGTAAATAATTTTTGGTTTTATCCGTGGGGGGATGCTATGTTCAGAATTTGTGGACTACAAACATGCTGGTACTTAAGATGCCTAATTATGTGCTAGACTTGGAGTGAGTTAGTGCCTTGCTAGTAAGACTGGTGTGAAATATAAATCCCTGTCAGATTATACTTTTTCTTTCCTATGAAAAGAAAGGTGCTAAGACGTTCTTTGTATGGTTTGGTATGGCAACTGAACCATTGGGGAGAATTAAAACTTAGGATGTGAAATTTTTATCACATCGGTGAGTTGGTGAAGTTTTAACTGACAAATCTCTACTCTTTGAAACCCAAATATAGGGTCTACGTGGCCTTTTTGCTCGTTTCGAGAATTACACCTCTTATGGGGTAGTTATATTTTCTGAGTTACGGGTTGCCCTAAAACTCGCCAATGATTAAAGAGCCGGTTAGGCCAGCTCAAGGTCTCCTTGCCTTCGTTTTTAATTTTTTATTTTTCATCAAAGAAGTTTGTCATTTTGATTTATTTTTCATTCAAGTTTTCTGATACTTCTGCTCTCAACTTGATTATTTTATAATCTTTGTCAAAAAGGCGTCTTAACCCCTGAAATGTTTGTATAAAATTTCTCTTATAGTCATATTTTACCTCTGCAAAAAAGTGTCCTACAATGCAGCTGGAATCCAACAACTAATTTTGGTCAAACAGATTGCGCTTGAAGGCACTCATTTAAATCTCGAAAAAATAACTTAAACTTGGGCACCGACGCGGGGAGAGAGAGAGAGAAGGCTCTGGCATCTGAGATCTCTATCATTCAAATGCAGTTTCCAATCTACAACCTTTTGGAGAACAGGGTGGCTGCAAAATCTAGAAGATAACTTGTGCAGCCGAAATAATTAGAGGGAGGGAGAGAGAGAAGAGAAGCCAACTGTACATATCCAAACTCTTGTGCACAGCCAGTGAATGTGGAACCTAATCCCGAACACTATATACAAACTATCATAGAGCTCAACTCGCTTTCCTGTTGCTGCCATTATCTCGCACCCATAACAGGGCCAGGAAAAACGAAACCCCCATCCTTGGTCATCCAGGGAAACATTGCAGTTAGCCATCGAGCAAGGCCATGATCAATAAAATATAGCCTCCTATACTTGCAGCCAACTATCAACTTAATGAGGTGCCATCATTTTTAGATATCTTGCCCTGCCCTGAGAACACCAGAACCTAAGTCGCTCACAGGTGGAACGTGGGTCTGCTCTGGAATAGCCAGGTGTGGTCCAGTAAATGCTGGTTCAAGATTTTCATTTACACTCTTCGTTGGTCTCTTTGGCCTCTTGGGCCTATGTGCTTGCGTATCAGAATTTTGTAGAGAATCATCCAACCCATAGTCCACAGACGAAGTCATCTTTGGAGGATTCCTTAGCCTCGGCTGAGCTTGTTTGTCTGAAGCAGCCTTTCTCTGCACATAGAAATGATTGTAAATGAAACTCAAAGTGCCAAGTTTAGAAAAGGCTGCACTAGAACTTTCCAAGTAATGCCCACGGGCTCTACTATTTTCTCTCCGCAAAGTCACTTCAAACTCTAGATCAGTGCAGACCTATTGCTAGCATCTTAAATACTTTCTATTCATTGTCCTGCCGTTCCACATCCAAATTATGGATCCATAACGTTTTCAAAGTGCTTCCAAGATTGCTATCATGGAAAGATAAAAAAATATAATGATTGTATGTTAGGGAATAATAATTTCGAAACCATTTCAGTACCTTTTTGTTACTAGATTTTGATCTCTCCGGATCAGGAGAGGGCTCACATCCTGTGGCCTGAGATCCAGCGTCTGTTAGATCTTCCAAAGATGCATCACCTTCTGCGTCTACTCGTATACCCTTTGTCAATTGTTTTTTCTTTTGTCTATCCTTAACCTGGCAAGAGGAATGATAATAAGAAAGTATGAAAACCACTAGTAAAATGTTTTTTTTTTGGAAAATAACAACCCCCCCCTTTCTTATCTTTGAAAGGGTGGTGGGGATGTGTAAAGAACGAGTGAGAGTTTTATACCAAACGAACATCAATACATAGATTAAAACATCTTGGAATGTGTACTAAGCTTGGAACAATTGATGGACAGTGAACTAGTTTTGCCCCACCTGTAATGGAACTTCTCTCAGCTTCTGCTCCAATTGAGCATCATCCAGAAGTAAAGATACAACATCCTCAGGAGCCAAAAGATCACCCTGAACATGTCCACCCATCATAACAAGCTGCTGCACAGTACTTTTCTGGCTTGCTCTTTGAAGAATCTTCTCTTCAACTGTCTCTTTACAAATAAGTCGGTAGACAGTGACCTACACCATGGAAACATTAGCATCTCAATTTAAATTGAAGAATGCAAAACAATTTCAAATCTATGTTTACATACAGATTATACAGAATTCAAGACCATGTGTTTTTAATATATGTGAACGTAAGTGGGCGTGTGGGTGGGTGGATGGATCTGGGAGGTAGAGAGACAGACAGACAAATAAGGATGCCACATAAGGAAGAAAGAAATCTCCAAAGAGCCAAGAAAACAAATGGCATTCCTTGCAGACTCAAACCATCCAAGCGCCTGTAGAATTACAAAATGGAAATACTAATCTAAAGCGATAAAAAGGAACCAACATCTTTTGTCTGACCCAACCGGTGAGCTCTATCCATTGCTTGTAAATCCAAAGTTGGATTCCAATCACTTTCATAAAATATGACAGTGTCAGCCGCTGTCAAGTTAATGCCCAGTCCACCAGCTCTTGTACTCAACAAAAACACAAAAATATCATTCCTGCAGTAACAAAAAAACATAATTCTTATTAACCAAATCTCACAACACGTGTTTATCACAGAAAAGACTATACTTCAACGGCAAAAAGTATTCAAAAAACCACAGAATATGCATGAATCCTACCGATGCTGGAAGTCTTTGACCATGTCTCGTCGATCAGTTATAGTTGAGGATCCATCGAGTCTAAGATATCTATATTTCCTATAGTTCATGTAGTCCTGCAAGCATATAAAAGAGTTGTAAACACCGAACCAGATGTAAAATTTTTGGTGTGAGGATTGACAGAAGGTACAACTGAAGCTACTGAACTTGGGACAGCTCCATGTTAACTGCACAATAATGTTCAAAAATAGGGAAGCTAAGAATACCTCGAGAATATTCAGCATCTTTGTCATCTGGGCAAACAAGAGAACCCGGTGATTTTCTGCTCGCAACCGTTTCAACAATATATCAAGTGTTTGAAGCTTCCCAGAGTCCTATTTGGACATCACAACATCAGAAACTGCTGGCTAACAGGAAAGAAAACAATATGGTCACCGGGGACAGTGGGAAGAAAGTCTTACTGTGAGCAACTTTGCTGGGTCAAAGCTTCGTATTGGTGGACAGGACCCAAAAATCTTGTATGTAAACTGGAGAGCAGGTTGTGAAACTGGTAGTTCAGAATCAATCTCTTGAATTAAATGATGCGGAGGACCATCTGGCCTTCTGGGTCCATTACATTCAGATGTCCGAGCAAACCCAGTAAACACCCTTTTTACCCAGGGGTCATGTAGTTCTTCAGACATTTTGTAAGCGAAGTTTCTATCTGAGCAGTGGGCACCAATCTATGGAGAAAATAAAAATTGGATGAAGCAGCTTTTGCAATGATAAAATGACAACTTTTTACTCCAGAAAATGGATAAATGAATAAAGGAAAACATACTGGAGGAGCTCTAGTTCGCGGGATAAATGTGTATGCTGAGTGAAGAAGCCTACTATTGGATAGAAGCCTGTCCTGGTGAGGAACAACTAAAGCCTCAAATGGACAATCTCCAGGTCCTGTGGCATATTTACTTCGAAATAAGTTGGTCTCAGATCTTGATGGCATCAGTAACATCCGCGCAACAGCTCTCACTTTTCCCCTCTCGAGGTAGCTGCATTCAGGGGCATCATCCATGGCTTCCATGAGTGAATCTGTAATTCCATCCAGGAATTGCCGGTCCCATCTCATTACAGAAAACAGTAGTTGCTCCATAAAATAACCTCTAGCCAGAAATGTAACCTCTGATGGCGACAGATCCATCAAACGTGTAAAACCGAAAGTTCCACTTTTAACAGAAAATTCATCCGAATTATCCTCTGGTAGGAATATGGATCTATAAACATTGTCTGGGGAGAACATATTAAAGAGTTTGTGATAAGATTCTCTGCAGACATCGTTCCTGACTGCCAAGCCAAGAGTTTCAGAACTACGAGCAATTTCTTGATGCACTAGTCTTGGTATCTGGGAAGAAAGGGGGACATTAGATCCAAAACCAAACGAGCTGAAGTCACTACAATTGCAAACTAAAGCAGAGAAAACGTGAGTCAGAGTTCACACACACAGAACTTTCCCCAAAATTTAAGCTCTGGCTATCTTCATCACCATTAGTTCTGGACAAAACCAGATTCATTAAAAGCATAGCCATGGGTTCACACACAATGCATGTGCTTTGTACATTATATATTAATTAGATTTACAACCGATATAAATTTTGCTATTTAATCTCTTAAGAATTGGCCCCATCAAACATGTACAAAAGATAAGCACTTTTAGAGACATGTCCAATGTATGTGTCTACTTATGCAATGTGCACACAATTTCTAAGAACAGTGTTAGTGCAAAAGAATGAGCACGTCAAGAGTGTGTATTATAGGGTTTTATGATCAGGAAAACCAACCACAGCAATATGGGCTCAAAAGGGGACCAAGGCATGCGACTTAGTGGACATTCCTCTGTAATACGCTGTTATGGTTCTTCTTTGACATTAAGCCCACACACTAACGGTAGTGTACAAACAAAGATGAGTAATCCAACAACTGGTGTTGTATTTCCTGATTTCATGAACAAATAGGATGCTCTGAATTTAGAGAGAGAGAGAGAGGGATTATTCAAATGTGGAAGAGATGGACATGACAAGAATGCACGTAAAGCTGTTGCCATCCAAAATGTGCAAGAGACACCAAACAAGTATAGGGGTGCCATAACATGAGAGAGAGCTTAAACTTTTTGAAAAGCTTATGCAAAGACAATTTCTAATGAAGGGGAAGAAAAAGGTTTAAGAAAGTACCTTGTATGTTATAGGATTGTGACCTCCTGCATAGTATATATCCTCCAGCTCCCCAAAGGGAGGGGGCAACAGAGAATTTGAGATCTCGCCAAAGTGGAGGTATGTGCTTCCCTCATTTCTCTCAAACAACTCTGGATGATTACACACCTACCATTACAAAAAGGAAACATCTTATGGACAACTAGTAAAAAAAGCACCTTTTGTCAAGTAGTTTTCATAGGGTTACTATAAAGAGAATTAAAAGCCTACGTAGAAGCAAAATCAAAAGGAGAGAGGACAAGTAGAAAGGAGGAAAGAAGAAGTCTAGTGCATATTCTTACTAAAACCCCTTTGTCTAACTTGAGTTTTCGAGTGGTTTCTTTGCTCTCTTAATTGGACCAAAGAAAGACAAAAACAAAAACAACAAAGAAAAAGCAAAAAGCATAGAAACTCCGTTTTCTTCCTCTTCTTTCTTTCCTATCCATTTGATGAATTGCATTTTGCCAGAGAGATGAAATAAAACCCAATAGAATTGATAAAATACCTTTCTCAGTTGAATCACAATATTCATTAAATTTAGAATTTTCTTCTCATTAAGATGCCCACGATTGCCTTCAAACAACTCAGCAAGAGATATCTTGTTCTTAATAGCCCGATAAAAAGCTTGCTGCCGAGAACTCAACTTGCAATGCACTGTAACCTCAGTTTTACTGGTCAACTCCGAAATCACATCTGTTTTAACTCTTCGCAGCATAAATGGCTTTAGAATTGAATGCTGTTAGAGGGAAAGTAACAAAAGTACTAGTCAGAGAGATCTATTAAGAATGTTTAAAACAATACATTTGATATCAAAGGTCCAATGTGACAGCAGAAGAGATCACTACCTAAAAAAGAGTTGGGAATTATTACAGTTCATTCAAACAGTAGACAAATATGTTAAGGTAAGGATAGTGTATGACAACAGGAAGAAACTTTGTCATCACTCTCACAATGAAGTTGCCAAAAAGGAACACTCACCAATCTGTTAAGTTGGTGCTCATTCAATGTACCCCCATGCTCCGCGTGGCTCTCAATTCTGATAACACAAAAGATATCATTAATGGGATAACATGCCAATCTATAGTCTACAGGCTAAATTGATGGCAATGATGAATCAACCTTAATAACAGTACGTACCCCTTTGAAAACCACTCATTGAACTGTTCATGGCTGTCAAATAACGTTGGCATGATGAAATGTAAAAGGGCCCACAACTCCGCCATATTATTCTGGATAGGTGTACCAGTCAGTAGCAAGCGATTCCGACAACTGAAGCTGAGCAGTGTCTTCCATCTTATACTGCCAAATCAATATCCAGTCAGATAATGATGAAAGTACAAAGGATTAGAAACGTATACTATTCACGGGAGATTACAAAAGATAACTCCAGGAAGATTGTGATAGTTAAATAATATATTATTACTTGGTACAGAAAAGATACAGTTTGTGGATGATCTTTTCTGTTGAATCTTTCTTTGTGCAAGCAGAAATTTCAATATGAATAATATAACTAATTCCAGCCATTTCTAGGTTTTCTTTCAGGTTTTAAGCATGTCAATTTAATTATACACAAGGACAAGCAAACTGACTCCCCACGGTTTTTCCAGTGGGGGTGTCAGAAACTCTATGATAACTACCAAGAAAAGAACTACGAAAAGTCCAGCCAATACTACAAGAAAGACTGGGCTAGAACCTGTTCGAACTTTTGATTGCCTGGGCTTCATCTAACACCATATACTGCCACTTCACACGCCGAAAATATTTCTCATCAGAAACTAGTAGCTGGTAGCTGGTGATGAGAATGTGAAATCCAGCTTCCCTGGCAAGAAAAAGATGCTCAAATTAAGATAAAACTTTATGAGGCTTTTCATTGACCAAATGCTTGGTTAATCACTAATTTTAAAACTAGTGAGAGGCAAAATATGTTTTGGCCTGCTCAGCTCTTCATATAAGAACATTAGACCTGACTCAGGACACACAAAAAAGAAACTAGAGAGTTTGAACACACTTGAAATATCTATTATCTTTGTGCCTCTAAGGCATTAATGTTTGCTTTTGAAGATGGCATGGCATATATTCAAAATATGCATATATGTTAGTTGTTTAGCAATGCTCACTCGAATTTTTTTTCTGAACCAATTTTCCCAATCCAATTGAAACACTTGAAAAGCAAGATATTTTAGGAAGAAATTATCATCACCCAGAGCAACCTCCTTACAAGCTTACTGACGTCAGAAATAAAGAATCCACTGTCTATGAATCCAACATCCCTTTTAATATGTTTTTTGACACAAATATGGAGTTCATGAGACTACAATGCATCCAAAGACCAGCACGTCCTTGTCATTTGTTCTACGCTTCTAGCCAAAAGTAAAAGAACAGCTACCTGCGGTACAGATCCTTGGGTTTGATCTTCTTCCTAAGTATAGTTCGATCTTGCAGCCCACCCCAGTAGGGAAGAGTTTTCAAGTCAGGACAGAAACGATTAACTTCATCATTCCAATTGTTCAATACAGAAGCAGGTGCAACAACCAAAAAAGGCCCCCATATATTTTTCTCCTGAATATCACAAGCAACCACAGTAAGTGTAAGGAAATCTCTAAGTACAAACCACCAAGCTGAATGTTTACCTCGGCCAAATGACCCAAAAAAGCCATGGCCTGAATGGTCTTTCCGAGGCCCATCTCATCAGCAAGTATGCCATTTAAACCCTGGGGAAAAGATATGCACCCTTGTTTACAACCTGACAGTCTAAATTAACGATTTTTCTAAGCGACAATGGACCACATAAATGAACAATGAAGAGAAAAAAAAAACCATGATAGATATTAAATTCTAGTCTAGGGATTGCCTCAACCTGCTCATAACAATTAACAAGCCACTGAACGCCTTTTAGCTGATACCCTTTTAGGAAACCTTTAAACATCCGGGGCGTCTGAACTGTTGATGTTACAGGCATGGTGGATCTGTACATATAAATTATAGGAATTGAGTAAATTGACAAGAAATGCTTTGTCCCTAACAGGTTAACAACAAGAAGAGGAGACAAATACGGAAATAAAGGAAAAACTTACGGGTTATGTAGATCTATATTACTAGCTCCAGCAACCTCAGGTAGATGTGCCTCAGACTCAACAGCCTGTCGCAGCCTCAAACATTCCGTATCAAATGCACTTGTTAACTTTTTCTGCTTAGAGACTGCATCTTGAGCAGCTCTCAAGGCTTCCTTCTTCAATTCAGCCTCCTCGGAATCTTCTTCCTCATCAGGCTCAGCATCCGAAGAGCTCAGGAGCACTTCTTGGTCATTTGATTTTTCGTTCCCCACTGGCAAAACTTCAGAGGGCTGTGAATTTGACTTGTTTTGCATAAAATGACTGTAAAGCTCTGTTTGTTGTATAAGAAAATTGAGCCTTTGCTGTTGTCTCTTTGCTTCTCGAAGCTCCTGTTCACGCCTCAACGCTTCAGCAGCTTCTCTCTCCTCTCTTTTCCTTACTTCTGCCTGCACACAAGTGAGTGAATATATGTATTTATATAGGATTGAAACACAAAGATATGAAATCACAAACAATTGATTGTGATGTTGTGAGTTCAGGATAATGCACTCTGCCTCACTGAAATCCAGATAAAAATTACTTCTCTGGCAGGTATCTTATGCAGTCCAGTAACTTTAATTGAATTCATACAGGGAAAAAAAAGGAAGAATACCAGCTCCTTATCTACACGCTTCCAATACAGCAGCATATCTCTAGCTAATTTCCTCGTGCGAATTGCAGCACCCCTCATCAATTTAAGTGATCTACTGACCTTCACTTTCACCTGATAAAAAGAAATAGCTGTTACAATAGCTTCAGGAAATAAAATGACAAAGGATGTGTGAAGGAAATCAACAGTTGCTACAGCATGGAAAACAGAAGACCACATCCCATATGCCAATGAAAAATGATGTATGTGCAACTCCATGTGCCAAACAAGATTACACTTGCCTCTCTTTGACAGTTCTCTGAAAACCTCTTGGCATCAATTAGTTGCTTTCGGTGAAAAGCTGTAAATATCCTATGATGCTTTGGTATGTCTCTTCTTACAATGTTTACCCAAACTTTTCCGATCTTTTCCTTTTCCTCCTCCTCAATTACAGAAGGGTCTTTCTTTACCTTCGGCTTCTTGGGTAGAGCCCGTTCAATGATCTGCAGCACAGAAAGTGCCAAAGCAAAATGAACCAGTTGTGTCTCAGACAACAAAACATTTCATCAAAAAAATAAAGGTAATATATGAACCTCATATGTGTCTCCTTTCTCCAAAACCTTCACATAGTAAACCTGTAAAACACCACCCTCGGACAAAATAGATCGCTTTATGTTTCCAGCTGCTCCCTCTGGGATGGAGGAATTCAACCCAATATCTGATACTTTAAGAATGAACTTCTGGGATGACTTAGAAGCTGACAAGGCCTTCAATCTGGCATGAAGTGATTCATATTGTGGCTGAGGCTCACCCAATCCTGTCCGGCTTCTGGGCCCAAGCCTTTTATTACTTGCCATCATTGCTGCTAATGATCCCAAATCCAATGTACCTTTTAAGTAGAATTCCTCCACCTGTATATCTGAGAAGCTCGGCAAGCTCAGTGTTGCGGCTGACTTATCATAAGTTGGAGGAATCTTATACGCAATACCATCCCCAATATCTAAAAAAGCAGGTTCGTATGTTGTTCTGCGAAGAGGATAAAAATTGAAATATATCACTGAATTCAGTAGTGGATGTTTCCTTAATTAAAAGAAGGCAAAAAAAAAAACAAGCTCAAAAAATGACATATAGGAGGTTTCAAAAACAAAAAACTGGAACAACAAGCTCACAAAACATCTAGAGGAGATCACAAACCTTTCAGTGCCATTGAGTGGTGCAAAATCTGCTTCAGGATGGCTCCCTTGTTTTTGACTATTCATGTCGTTGAGCCAGTCCGAAATTGTTTCCCCTTCATGGAGTACTCCTCGTTGGTCATTCCCAACTTTCCTAGCTTTTAAACCCGAATTATTCCTTGGAACTGGAATTCCCATCCTAGTTGGTGCAGGACTTGCTGAGGAATCCTTTGATCTCCTCTTGTACTTCTGAACATGTTCACCAAGCATTGATCTATACCTATCCTCCGTAATTCGTTTCCCGTAATAGCTGTCCTCATTCTCACCGTCACTGTTTTCAGACTGCTTCCTTTTCTTTAACACACTCAGTTCCATTTCCCGCATAGTCCCGTTAACGTGTTTTACAACGGCTCCACCTGTTTGCATAACCAACAAAAAGCACAATGCATACATAAGTCCACATCTCACTTTCCTATATCATTCAATACCAATTATCCATCTATACATAAATAAGATATAGATACGTGTGTGTGGGCGTTTTAGAGTGTGGAGCGAGAGAGAACACAATTTTATTCATATGGATTTTAAGCCAGAGAATTAAGAACAAAGCCTACCTTGGCTACCTCTGCTCTCGTCCTGACTACTATTCCCATAATAATCAAAATCATCATCTTGTTGTGGAAGTTGAAAGCTCATCAAGGACTACAATACAGCCCAACAAGAAAAAAAGAGTAGAATGCCACGTTAAAAATCATCGAAAAAAGGAAAATCTGACATTAAAAACCCGTCGTAATTTTAACAATGAAACACAAAATAAAATCTCAAAAACAACAGAAAATTGAGAAAGAGGACCTAAATTCTCGATTAACAAATTGAGTTAAACAAGAATAAAAGTGGCAGTAATTTGAGAAAACAAGGAGAACCCGCAGCGAAGAGCGTAAAAACCATATGACTAACCTCAAGATTGAAAAGATTGGAGTACGAAAGCAAGTCCTTGGATTGCCTCCTGTGGGCCATGTGCTTTTGCGCGAATACGCTCCGAAGGTAACCCTAGGAGACGAAGCCCCACCCCACCGCAAAGCATGGAGTATTAGTTCGCTGAGGAGAGAAAAAGAACAACAAACCCTAGCCCTGGAGAAGTTCTGAAAAGTTAAGGAACAGAATGGGGGTGCGTAGGATAAGGGGAGGAACAGAGACGGAGAGTGACGGTCCTCACAGACGGTGTAGGAAGCATCGGAAATTACTAACGTACACTGGCTGGGTGACAATTGTTAACGTGCGCTGCTTTGAGGTTCTCAACAATGTTTAAATTTTTTTTTTTCAGATTTTTCTTCTACTTTTTTTTGTCTTTTTTTATTTTGAGAGGTATCCGGAGTTCGGTTACTAAAATATTGGCATAATAAAATAATTTATTTTGATTAAATTATCATTTTTTATTTTAAATAAATATAAAAAAATTATTCAAAATATCACTTTTCATTTTTATACCATTCTAACCCTCTAATATTTTTAATACTTAAATATTTTAACAATCAAAGCTGTTGAAGAGGCCTTTTTGGAGTTTCGGGACCTTCGGAGTAACGGTAGAGGGAAGCTAAGACTATGTTTGTTTCATGTCTCAAAACGTTTTCTATTCACTTTTTCGTCAATTCCAATATCTTTTTACCAATCTCAATAACTTTTTACAAATTCCAACAACTTTTAATACGTTTTTCACCAATCTCAAGAGAATTTACACTACTTTCAAAAAAATAAAAATACAAAAATATATATCAAGACCTAAACCAAACATAGCCCAAGGTTCGGGGCGAAATGATAGGGTTTGCTAGCCTACGGTGAGCTGTAGTGTAGTTTATGAAGATTCGCGCTTACATCACGCTTGGTAGATTGATCGACTGATCCTGTAGCGGTGATTAAAATATGGTGTCTGATCCAAAACTAATGGTTCAAGCCAACTATGCCCCATGGTCTAATCTTTGGGCCATAGCTTACAAGAAGATGTTCGCCTATGTCTAATGTTAATCCAAGTTTGGGCCTAACACATAGCAAGTCTGATTCCTGGGCATGGGCTTTTACATCTCTCCATGTGGACCGGTGCAGTCTCTTTCACTTATAGGCTGTGATTGGATGAGAACAAAAATAATTTTTTGAGTAGGTGTGGATTCTCGTAATGTTTGTAAAAATGGTTAAGAGTTTGTAAAAAATAATGAAAGATTATGAAAAAATGATTGAGATACAATTTTCTGCACCCAAACAAGTCTTAATTGATCCGAGGGCTCATTTATATATCAAGTACTTAAACATTTGGAGACGCGGCAGAAATTTTTGTATGTTTCTATACTCAGACGCCACTGCTTATTATTTAAACAAGGCTTAATTAACTTACAGGTCCCTATGATATCCGACTTTTACAAAATAGTCCTCGTGGTATAGTTTTGAGACAAATTAGTCCCTCCGTCCAACTGTCGTTACTCACTTAACTAGAGAGTGTTGTATATGTCACTTTTCATTCACGCGTTGACACGTCAGCAGTCATCCTGGATCGAACCAATCAAGTCTGAGGTTGAGGCTCAGACTAATTCTATGAGCTAAAAGAAGTATATCACTCGTGATTTGGATACTAATGTTAAAAAATATGTGTCAACGTGTGAATGACGCTGACATGACATGTACAACACTCTCCCCGCAGTTAGAAAGAGGGACTAATTTGTCTCAAAACTATACCACAAAGACTATTTTATTGAAAGTCATACCACAGAGACTAATTTGTCTCAAAACTATACTACAAGGACCATTTTGTTAAAAGTCATACCATAAAGATTATTTTGTAAAAATCGGATACTACAAAACCTGTAAGGTAATTAAGTCTTTAAATAAATGGTAGTATTGTGATGCGTGAAATCATTTATAATTATCATAAAGATACACCCACAGGTCAAACTCAAGTTTTCTAAAGCGTATGCTTTGAAAGGAAAAAAAAAAGGATAAATGAGTAACGACAAATAGGAATATAATTAAACACATGGACCGACTGAGAAGTTATGACTGTTTGTTTCGTTCCCGAACCGTTTAAAAAAAATCAAAATTATTTTTTCATCAATTTCAATATATTTTCATCAATTTCAATAATTTTTTATAATTTTTTAAAAATTTTAATAAATTTTTATAAACTTCAACAATTTTTAACAAATTTTTCATTAAAATGATATTTTGATGCTGGCAAATGCAGACCAGTTCATTCAGTTTAATGTCCTAAGTTTGGAACATCTGTGTTTTCCCGGCCGGCTGAAATAAACAAAAACAAACAAACAAACTGGTCCGTAATAAATGACCCCACGTTGCCCAGTGCATGTCTATACCACTTCCCAACTAGTTTATAATTTTTTTTTTGTAAGCCAACTAGTTTCTAATTGCAGACAAAATATATCATCAGCAGCTGGCTCAGGATTAGAGCCAAACAACTCCCATGTGCTGGAAAATAATTAGAAGAAAAGTAGTAAATAAAGAGAGAATCCGTTGAAACTTTGAAAGAGCAAAATGGTGTATTAATTTATAGACGAAAAAAATAATGGCAATTTAGTATTTCTATCTATCATCAAGCCCGAATTTCACAACTCCTAATTCCATTGATCGGAACCGACTTATACATATGTATATAGACGGGCAAGTGAAGAAAATCAGAACTAAACCCACCTCTCTCCGCTCTACAAGAAATGTCTGGCTATCCACAACATCCTCCCGGCTACGGCTACGGCTACGGCGCGCCACCGCCGCCTGGAAGCCAACCTTACGGCTCCGCCCCCTATGGTGCACCCCCACCGCAGGGCTATGCCACTCCCTACGGCGCCCCACCACCGCCACAGCCTCATGGCCAGTCCCCTTACGCTCCCCCGGCCCAGCCCTACGGCGGGTCGCCATCGGCCCCGCCCTACGACCAAAAGCCCCCTAAGGAGAAGCCCCCCAAGGACCAATCTTACTCAGCTTCAGCTGGGTACCCCCACAATGATCAATCTTACTCAGCTTCAGCTGGGTACCCCCACAAGGACCAATCTTACTCAGCTTCAGCTGGGTACCCCCCCTCGGCGTCCAACTACAGCCCGTTCGCGACACTTGTGCCCTCGACCTTCCCACCCGGTACCGATCCGAATGTCGTCGCTTGCTTCCGGATTGCGGACCAGGACGGCAGCGGGCTCATCGACGATCAGGAGCTGCAGAGGGCGCTTTCATCTTACAATCAGAGCTTCAGCTTGAGGACTGTCCATCTTCTCATGTACCTCTTCACTAATTCAAACGCCAGGAAAATCGGTTAGATGCTCCCTCCCTCTGTATAATTTATCTTCCATTTATATTAGTGTAAACGGATCGGGAGCTCTGGTTTGAGTCTCTCAGCGGTGTAAACTCTGTGCGTTACCGAGCTCTGTTTGGTACTCAAAAATTTCGCCGGGCGAAGGGAAACCCCGTCGTCCCGTGCTCAATTTCTCGGTCCGATTTACCGGAACGGCTTCTGGTCTGGTTGATAAATGTGCTCAGTGCTTTACCCGTGTCATAAGTAGAGAAAGTCTGCTATTAGAACAAGAATTTGTTGAAATGTCCGTAATGACCCCCATTTTGATCTTTCCTAAATATCTCGGATCTCGTTTGAAACGCCCATAATGCCTGTTATCCTAATATATATCTCTTTACTTTCAACGAAGGAAGCTCTTGTAAGTCAATCCGTAACGCGTTTTGCATAGAGTTTTTCAAATCTGGCCTCGGATTTTGGGGCATTTCCGTGATTCGAAATGCCACATGCAATGTATCGTGTTTGAAGGTCGTAGCTGTTAGATGGACACCGGGGTGGGCCCAATGGACGATTGGATGCCACATGCAATGTAACTTGTGTGAAGGTCGTAGCTGTTAGATCATAGATGGACACCGGGGTGGACCCAATGGACGATTGGGCGGGTTTTTATTTTATATGGCGAGGACAAATTCACTTTTGTCGTGGGGTTGTTGATGCAACGTCGAGTTTAGTTATCTTCGTGTCTTTCTTGGCTACGAGTGATGAGATGAACACTCGGGGGGAGGGGGGGGGGGGGCGCTTTCGGGTTGATGGACTTCAACTGCAGAACGTTGAAATTTTTGGCTTTACTATGACCTGTAGCCACCTTCTGCGCACCAAACGCAGGAGTTATTGAGAGCTTTGTGGGCTATTTAGGTTTCTTAAGATTTCTGCGTGATGGATTTGAGCAAGATAGTCAAAGAGCACAGCGAGATAATATCATTGAATTTCTACATTATGCATTAGCACTATTTTCCTGCGTTTTACGGGAATTTGTTTCCTGTTGTCTTATACAATATGCACACATGCATACAAGGCTCACTGGCTTCTTTTTTTATTTTTTTCCCTTTCTAATTTTGACTTTATTACAGGACCTAAGGAATTCACCTCATTGTTTTACAGTCTTCAGGGTTGGAGGGTAAGTTGGAGGTTCAGAATTGTCGTTGACAAACAATTTATTTTTTCTTTTCAAATATAAGTTTGTCTAATTATACACTACGGCTGCTTCAGGACATATTTGAGAGGTTCGATAGGGACAGGAGTGGCAAAATTGATACATCTGAGTTGCGGGAGGCACTTATGAGTCTGGGGTTCTCTGTCTCACCAGTGGTTTTGGATCTCCTTGTTTCCAAGTTTGATAAGTCTGGAGGCAAAAGCAAGGCCATCGAATATGACAACTTCATCGAGTATGTTTTGTTTACTGTTTCGGGTATTTGTTGGTTGGTTGGAGAATACAATACTTGTTTACTTCGTTTATGTGATACATGTATGTATGTATGTTGCAAATTTAGACAGTTTTTCCGTTCATTATTGGCTGACTTTTTTTAATTTTTTGTTGTGCAGGTGCTGTCTTACTGTTAAGGTCAGCTCATATCTTTTAGTTGCAATTGTCATTCTCATGACTAAAATATTTCCCCTACCATGCCATTCCTAATGCTGGATTTCCATTTCTTTGGATCCAATTTGCCTGCACTTGGTGAAATATAACTCATCTCAGAATTTTTCAAATGTGAAACTGTGGATGATGGTATTGTCACAGGTTGAGGGGATGCCTCCTTTTTGGTCATTGACCAGGACGTTTCACTTTTTCTAATTTGGTGTCTAAGGTTGCTTATCATGTGTTTTGCAGGGACTTACTGATAAATTCAAGGAGAAGGACAAAACATACACTGGTTCAGCTACTTTCAGTTATGAGGACTTCATGTTGACTGTTCTGCCCTTCCTTGTTGCGTAGGATGTTAATGGTCTTTGGATTGGTTTTGATGTAGTATCCAGATCTTTTGTTGTGTTTTACTGCAACTGATATCGCTTTTATTTTCCAGCTATAGTAATAATTTAGAACTCTATATGTTTCTGTTCAATTGTATGACTCTTGGTGAAGTATTTTTCTGAATGCAATCGTTTGGAGTGGATGAAGGAAATGATTCCTCAAAAGGCAGGCTCTGGAAAGGAAACCCCACCACAAGTACAAGGACGTTGTGGTGCCAGATTAACGACAAACTATAGAGTACAGACTCTACAGAGGGTGATTGGTTTTCATTGCGTTGTAGCCAGAAACCCTACTGCGTATTGGAAGGATTCGCTTACACCAACAATGTCTTTCTACTTGTAACCTGAAACTCGTTTTAAGGCCTTTCTGGAGTTCTCAAAATTACTTTAAACCTTGTTTGGCTTTCGGGGAAATATGAAAATATGTTTTTTGGGTAAATGTCATATTAGTTTGACACTCTTTGAATTGGCTTTGTAGTCCAGCCAAACCCAAACCACTTCACAAGGATAATGCATCCCAACTCAACAGAACATTGAGACCTAGATTATAATTTATGACGTCATTTCTCACTTATTTTATTCTTTGGTTGCCAGATATGTGAATAGCAAATTCTCTCTTTCAACTAGTTTCAAGACATAAATCCACTTTCAATGTCTGTGTAAACAAAGGACCAATGCCTCAGTTCATGATAATACGATATAAAATGTGTAATTTGGTTCTCCAATGTATAATTTCTCTGCAAAAGTATGGAAACCTAAGTAGAACCTCCATTCACGGTTGGAGTGTAAAACTGAACTGCTATTCCATCTGATTGTTGAGTCGGCCTTGCATTTGCTTCAAATCCCTGAAGAAGAACAAACCAGCAAATTTCAACGTCCCGGAAAATGAACTACAGCATTAATTCTCCTCAGGAGATCTTTCTTCTTTGAGATCCCTTCTGCACTCCTTGGTATTTTGTCTGAAGCATTTTATCAAATGAACATTTGTTCTGAAACACTTACATCATGAACAGCTTCTCTTAAGGCTGTCACTTGCTCCCTTGAAACTGTCCTCACCTATAGAAGAGAGGTCAAGTGTTGGTAAAATTGCATCCATGGTAAAAGAAAAGGGTAAAAAGAGCCAATACTGCAAGTAAATTGAGAAATGACTTATTATTGACTTTTAACAAATTAGTCATTGAGGTACAACTTTGAACGAGACATTTAGTCCCGTGGCAAAGATGACTACTGTGCGAGTGCTCATCTCTAAGAAAGCAGAGAGCTTCTTCTTCAACCGAGCGAGAGAATAGACCTCCATTTTTTAGATATATGGATCCTTTTGTCCACCAAAAATTAGTCGACTAACGGAAGACCGATGTGAGTTTGGGGTCGAGATGTCCATTTTTTGAGGCGGATAGCCTCTCCCGGACCCTGTCTTTGTTAGTGGGGTAACTTTTGGTGAACGGGAGGACCTATATGTCTAAAAAATAAACCACAAGGACCAATTTATTAAAAATTATATCTCATGGACTGTATCGGTAATTAAACCTTGAGAAAATGACATTCTGTAATAACCTTCTTGACAATTGACCAAATAACTCCTTCAGTGCACGGAGGAACTGTTAGAGAACCAATGTATCTGTAATACTTTCTGCTCCCAAACTTAATGAACCCTGGGTTAATAATCCCCAAATCTCTCTCCACTTTCAGGGCTGATTTTATGTGGTGGAACAGCTGTCAAAGGAAGGGCGAGGGAATAAGAAAACAAGTTGGGAAATAAGAGTTACATTTCTCAACCTAGACTACAGTTCTTTCATATGGCATATGAATATTCAATGCAGAAATGTCAGGAGTATTTTATTACAGCCCAAGAGTCATCTTTGTAACTTGCTCCTCCATAAACAACCAGTGGATTTCATGTTTGCATGTATAAAAATTATAATATGCATGGATTTTTCAGAACGTCTAAAAACCCCTAAAAGAAAGGGACCAGGTTGGCCATATTTGTAATCAGTTCCAATAACTTCCTTCTCTTAGCTACGGCTTAACAAAATCACGTGATCCATTTTTGTCCGAAGCCTGTACATGCAACAAGGTATATGTCTAGAGTACCTTTGAAAGGAATGGATCCGGGTGGCCGTATTTATAAACAATACCAACAACAGCTATCTCTCCAGTGGGGCTTAAATGAATTATGTGAAGCTCCAGGTCATACCTGAAAACAGAAGTCGCAGAAAGTATCTGTGAGCAGCCATTGCATTTTTGTATGGAAAAAACAAGTGTTGCAAATGAATCAATGAAAACCGAAAAAAATTAAAATGCAAGCAAAAGACCTTGATCCATTGAAGGTGTGCTCAGAAGGCGAATGCCAATGACACTGTTGCAGCTTGTACTCGGTCCCATTTATGTTGATTTTTCCTGCATCCCCTTTCCATTTCACCTGACAAACCAGTTATTAGAAAATAATATATCAGATCACTACTTGCGAAATGACCGATGTACATGCCACCATTCACAGATATCATCGCATCTTCAAAGCATCTAGAACTAGAAGGATCGTATAGGACCTGGTGATGAAAGTTTCTCCAATCTGATTTGGGTTGATCATCAAGTAATTAATTTTAGGCTTAAATGCACCCCATGCCCCTGGGGTATGCCGAAAGAGCAAATATGCCCCTGAGGTATGCAAAGTCATTTTCATACCCCTGAGGTATACTTTTAGAAGCAAATATGCCCCTCCGTTATCTGCCGTTTGAAGCCCTAACGGTAAATGCTGACGTGTCAAAATTTGACACGTCAGCACCAATCAGACGATGACACCTGGCATTTTCGAAATTAAAAAAAAAAAAACGAAAACTGAAAGAGGGGGAGACCCTCTTTCAGTTTTCGTTTTTTTTTTTTTTATTTCGAAAATGCCAGGTGTCATCGTCTGATTGGTGCTGACGTGTCAAATTTTGACACGTCAGCATTTACCGTTAGGGCTTCAAACGGCAGATAACGGAGGGGCATATTTGCTTCTAAAAGTATACCTCAGGGGTATGAAAATGACTTTGCATACCTCAGGGGCATATTTGCTCTTTCGGCATACCCCAGGGGCATGGGGTGCATTTAAGCCTTAATTTTACAGGACTGAATAATCACTGTTCATAGCCATGCCATCCATGCATTTGTAAATGTGCAAACATAACGGTATTGGTGTATAGATATGACTATCGAAAAGGATGAGAAAGAATAGTTGCAGTGGCAGCTTACTGTAATGTCGTGCCCCCTGTTCATAACAACAGCAGGAGCTGGTTTGTAATCCCTTTTTAATTTTCCCAGAGAAGGAAAAACTTGCACCCTTCTTTCCAAAAGATCAATAGGAGATTGCATTTTTCCATTATTGCAAGCCTTCCAATCCGCATCAATTTGGCCCCATTTCTTTGGCCCTTTACCAGTTCCTTCAGTGTAAGTAAAATGGCTTTCATCATCTGTCTCCCCCCCCCCCCCCAGAGAGTAACGGAGGGAAATAAGACAGAAGAACACAATGAGTACAAAATCAGATTTGTTGTAAAAAAATGCCATCGCCACAAATGAGATACAGATGAATAGCAATGAAAATTAACTAAAGAAGTTGAGGGAGAGAGAGAGAGCATCTCCATTTTTTTGGTTGAATTTAAAGAAACAATGACCAGGCGAGAGGAGATCCTACAAAGGACAAATAAGAAATCATAGGAACAGATGAAAAGTGTGACTTGCAAAAGTAGGTGCTTGAATTTACCTATTTCAAGGACTTCTGTTCTTTTGTTTTCTTTTTTGACCTTGAAACCGAAACACTTCAGAAAGGAAAGAACCTAATGCTTTCTTTATTCTCAAGGATAAACCAAGACACCAATTTAAAAAAGCAAGAGAAATCACAAAAGAGTGGAATCATTGCTTAAGCATGTGAAAAAGTGCTGTTATAGTGTTAAATTAATGTATTAACAAATCAAAGTTTTATTTTGATTAATTAATTTAAATCTGACGTGAGAAGCTTAAAGAGTTGATCCCATTCATAATTAGACATACAAAGGACAGAACTATTATAATTGCTGGCCTGGACGATGACAATGAAATATGCTGATCGCTTTCACTGAAATCCCAGACAAGTATATCGATTTGCTGGCTTCTCTTTGAAAAAAGGGGTTGATTTTGTCATAATCACACGAATAACAGCTGGACCGAGCTGGGTCGTGGTCTTCAAGCATAGAGAAATCTTCAAAACGAGATCTTGGCACTCATTTGAATAAACAGAAATAATAGCATGACGAGATACTGTTTGTCTAGTAATTTGTCCAAACCTGACTTAACTGAAAAACAATTTTGAATCAAACGAGAAAAAGATCCAATCACAGCAACTTAAAGAACGAAAAATACATCATGGGATGCAATCCTTCTTATGTGTTTATCATGGCCCGGCCCCATTAATACTCGATGAATAACATTTCTCGAAATGAGATTCGATTGCAGAAAGTAACTTCCAAAAAAAAGTAGCTGTCTTTGTCTGTGCTTGTATGTGTGTAAATTGTAAAGCAACGAGGGAACCAATTCCTTCTAATCTCACAGAAAAATGAGAAAAAACGCAAAAATCCCCGTCAGTGAGGTCTAAGATAAACTAAAACAACAATGCTATGTTGGCTCACATCCAAAAGGCCGGAAAAAGAAGAAAGAACCAGAGCAGAAGTAAATAAAGAGAGAGAGAGACAGAGAACATACACACTTCAGACTCGAGAGCTGCAGAGGAGTGATAGGATAAGAGAATGAGAAAGATGGCAGTTGGGTTGGTGTGGAAGAAGTTCATGGAGCTTTCTGCTCTGTTTTCCCACCGGATCTTCAGCAGGTGATGTTGTTGTTTTTTGAAACTTGCGAGAGACGTGTCTTTGTGCGTTCTCTCTGGATATAAGAAAGCTGGCCTGCAGTTTAACAATGCGAAATGCTTGGTGTCCTTAACAAACTAACCCAGGAAGGACATGTGTCTTTGTTTTTTGAAACTTGCGAGAGACATGTGTCTTTGCGATCTCTCTAGATAAAGCTGACCTGCAGTTTAACAATGAGAAATATCTGGTGTCCTTCGTGGGATTCTGGTGTCCTTCGTGGGAAGAACCCAGAACGACACCAAGCGTTCAACTAACAAAATAACGATGATTTCTCCGCTACGTCGAAATACTACACTGCTTTAGACACTCGCTCAGACGCAACGTTAGCACGCAGCACACGCTTCGTTTTACATACCTATCAGGCTATCACGAGGTGGGGTTACGCCGTTACGGGTTTGGAGAACTGCACCTCTCTCACGTAATCAATAGCACCAGCTAGCTTAGCTATTAATAGGAAAATTAAACTATACTTTAATTTGTTCGCCCGACTTGCTTACTAGGGCATACTCGAGTTCAAGGGAACTCACTCACTGCCTATCTTTTTTTTCTTTTTCTTTTAACATAATAATTTTAAGAGCCCTCACTCTTATAAAATATTCAGTTTGAATCATACTACAGAGGTCACGACCGTGTTGATGAGTAATTCTTAAATTACGAGGGTGAGTTTATAAGATCAAAATTATCAAACTGATTTATTAAAAGCTACATAACTGTCTCGGTTGTAGGTACATAAAAAAGATTGGCATGATAGTGGATTGAAAACAAGCAACATTTTATGTTTCATTAACTTTAGAGTCAAAAAGATTGGCACGTCTCCTTTAACTAAGTTGGTAGCCAAATCTATAATTGTATCATAATTTCAAAATATCCTAACCTGTCAAGAGTGCATAATTATGTAGGAGTATTATATCTTGTTTGGATAAATACATTTTTTTATCCTATAAATTATAAGAAGTTACATTGCACGTCTTAAACTATCAATTTTGACGGTATATATAAACATATGTAAGAGTAGATTAGAAGTATTATCGTTATTTTTATATACATTGACAACAGAATTTGATAGGAGGTGCAATTTGTGAAAGCTAGGGTTTATGGTACAATGTATTAAATCTCCTAGAGTTTATGGGTATAAAATCTATTTATGCCATCCTGTTTTTAGGGTGTGTTTGTGTTGTAAAATTTTAGTGTTGTTAAAATTTTAGGTATTGGGTTTAGTGAAAAAGTGAAGAGAGAGGTAATTTTTTATATTTTTTTTAGTGAATAGTAGTGATTTGATGGGAGAGAGATATATTATATTGTAATATTTAATTGTGTTAAAATTTTAGAGAGTGTAAAATTTTAGGGGGCAAACGCAACCTTAGTCTCTCGATATGGTCTTAAATCACCAACTAAAGAGTTAGCTTTTTAGGTTTAATATTTGTAATCAATTAGACACTAATTATTATCTTAAAAAGGGTATTATCTTAAAAAGGGTGGAAGTTTTAACTCTCATGTTGTATGTTTTTCTAAGGCATGTTCATGTTTTAAAAAATTGTAGGATTATAGTAAAATTGTGAATATTTATGTAAAATAGTATTTCATAGGTGTGTGTAAAGGATAGAGAGATGATTTGATGTAATTGTTTAATAAAAACCTATTGGAATCAGGTAAAAAAGTATAGAGAGAAAAAATTTGTGTTAAATGAAAAAGTAAAATTTTGTTGGAGGGTGTTAAATGTATTGGTGTTTGTGTTTGAATTCTTAAGATGTTCGGTGATAGTTTTGTGAATGAATTTAAATCTTAGAAAAAACTTTAAAACGAACATGCCTCAGACATTGGGCAGATTCTTCTTTTCTTTTCTTTTTTACCGAGAAAAAGAGTTTAAAAAAGATTAAAATAAAGGATGCGTGAAATTTGTATCCTCCATTTTCTTATAAAACATTAGAAAATAGTTTAATGAATTTTTATTTTTATTTTGGTAAAAATAGATATTTGATAGAAATATATTATTTTGAATTATTTTATTAAGTCAAATATAACACCATAATTTTGGAGCCAAACACGTCTTAACGTGTTATGTATCCGGAACATCTAAACCTAAGAGTAGGAATCGACTTCCGCTGCCGTTTAGTGGGGGCTAAAACCTTAGCGAGAGCACTGAGAGAGATCGTAGTGCGCAGCCATGGCGAGCTACGACCTGACCCCCCGGATGGCGCCCAACCTGGACCGGCATCTGGTGTTCCCGCTCTTGGAGTTCCTTCAGGAGCGTAGTCTATATGAGGACGAGCAGATCCTGAAATCCAAGATCGAGCTTCTCAACAAGACCAACATGGTCGACTTTGCTATGGACATCCACAAGAGCCTTTACCACACTGAAGACGTGCCGCAAGGTCCTCCCTCCACGACTCCCTGCTTTGTGTTAGCTACAGTACTTATCCATACGTACAAGGGCCCGTGATTATTTTGGGCTTTTGTTTGTTTGTTTTTGTGATTGGAATCCGTAGATATGGTGGAGATGAGGAAGGAGGTGGTGGCCAGGCTCAAGGCGCTGGAGGAGGCTGCGGCGCCGCTTGTGGCATTTTTGCAGAACCCGAATGCAGTGCAGGAACTCAGGGCTGACAAGCAGTACAATCTCCAAATTCTCAATGAACGATACCAGGTTTAATTAGTTCGTCAAGATATATCAGTTTTTTTTTTGGATATTTTCATTATGGGCCTAACGGCAGTAGTAGTACGGCATCTCATGGAATGCAATTAAAAGGTAGCGGTTAACTCTTGTGGAAAAGACCAATGATCAAGTTGTTTCACATATACGCGAGGTTTGGGAGCATCTTTTGAAATAATTATAGCTCTGTATCTACTCTGTAGTCCTTTGTACATATTCGATGGAGTTGAAAAGAACATAGGTATTAATAGCTTAAGTTCCTAGGACCGGGGGCTGTTATGAAGCTTATTATTTCAATGGAGCGTGTTTATCTTGCATTTGTTGGTACTTATTAGGGGAAGTTTGGCACCTAGAAAATTGGATATTTCTCTTTCTGCTTGAATTTACACTCATGAAATCATGATCCTTTTTTACCAGATCGGCACGGAGCAGATAGATGCTTTATATCAGTATGCCAAATTTCAGTTTGAATGTGGAAACTACTCTGGCGCTGCTGACTATCTGTATCAGTACAGAGAACTATGCACAAATAGTGAAAGGAGTCTGAGTGCCTTGTGGGGAAAGCTTGCAGCGGAGATCTTGATGCAAAACTGGGATATTGCTCTTGAAGAACTTAATAGGCTGAAAGAAATTATTGACTCAAAGGTTTTTTTTCCTATGCCACTAGTTCACAGTGAGGCAATTGGTTTTTGTAATGTTTCAGCCTAAGGTGTTAAAGTCAGTAATGGTGATTTTGTTGCAGAGTTTTGCTTCACCAATGAATCAGGTGCAAAGTAGGATATGGTTGATGCACTGGAGTTTATTCATCTTTTTCAACCATGACAATGGACGAACACAGATCATTGACTTGTTTAACCAGGATAAGTATGTCTTCTGGACTTTAGATTGAGAGCTTCCTGGCATGCATATTTTGCAATGACTGATGTGGTTGCTGCCTAATTAGATGTTTCACATGTACCTATGCTTAAGAATCTATTCTTTTGGTTTGACCTCAGATGCCATTCTTCCCTTTGCATATTTGCCAATTTTTTTAATTGAATTTCTGTAAAATATGCTATTGTCTCTGCCCAATCTAAGAATATGGAAATCTTATTGTGTCAGGTATCTTAATGCCATTCAGACGAGTGCTCCCCATCTTTTACGTTACTTAGCCACTGCATTCATTGTAAACAAAAGAAGGAGGCCTCAATTTAAAGATTTTATAAAGGTTATTCAGCAAGAACAACACTCTTACAAAGATCCCATCACGGAGTTCTTAGCATGTGTGTATGTTAATTATGACTTCGATGGAGCACAAAAGAAGATGAGGGAGTGTGAAGAAGTAAGTTTCTTTTAGCTAAAATTTTGTTTTGTTTTCTTTCTAAATGGAATTATGTTTCCTACACCTTTAGTGTGTGGTTTTTGCCTATTGAATTGAAGTTTTTATTTTGTTGTTTATTTTGGCCATCATCTCGCTTTTCAATTTTTGTTTAGATTGTGTTTTCCTTTTAGGGTGTAAAGGTTGGGGGGGGGGATGGTTCATTGATTTTCTTGCAAACTGGGTTTTTACAGTATCACACAAAGGTTATGTTTGTGTTGTAAAATTTTTGGTATTGGGTTTAGTGTTGGTATTGGGTTTAGTGAAAAAGTGAAGAGAGGTAATTTTTTATATTTTTTGATGGGAGAGAGAGATTATATTGTAGTATTTTATTGGGAGTTGGTGACTCCCAAGGGTTTGGTGTGGTGGTAAGGTTTCGGCTTGGGTTCTAACATGTCCCAAGTTCGAGCCTCAACACCCCCATTATCGCCCTTGACTTACCCGCTCCCTGGGTTGTGGGGTCGGTCTAGGGGGCCAGAGTTTGTACTTCAGGGTTGGACCAAAAGGGTCCGGCTTTGGGGGATTTCCTCGTCATAAAAAAAAAATTTATTGGGAGTTGGTGAAATATTTTGTGAAATATTTGGTGCAAACGCAGCCAAAGTTGATCTCATTTATTGTGTCAAATGATGCTTTCACTTTTGATTTAATTTTTCATAATCAAAGGTGTAGACCTACTTGGAAAAGTTTTCTAGAACAACATTTCTCTAGCCGTAATGCCAAGAATACAATCACAGTTCCCTTTCCTTTAATAGCATTACTTAGTTGAACAACAGTTATAGTGTATGCTGAGGTATTATGACAATGTAGGTAATATTGAATGATCCCTTCCTTGGCAAACGAATCGAAGAAGGCAAGTTTTCAACTGTACCCCTGAGAGATGAGTTCCTTGAAAATGCCCGCCTTTTTATCTTTGAGACCTACTGCCGAATACATCAGCGCATCGACATGGGGTACGTATCTGCCTTTAGATGTAGTTTTTTTTTTGCATTGTGTGGAAGTGCGAGTTCTTAACATATACTTTTTTCATGGTCTCTTGGGGTAGGGTTTGAAATATATTCCATATTTATTTGTTGCATATTCCTTGAATCTTGCTTCTGTTTTCTTTTTATTGGTGGTCTATGATTTATTCCTTTCTTTGGAGAGAACATGCAATTTTATTTATCAAAGGGAAAGCAAAGCTGGCGCAAATTAATTGAAACTAGCTTTTGCCCGCCCCATTTCCTTGGGAAACTGAAGGCTGGAACTGGCTTCTAGTGTTAATTATCTATGATTAGAAGATCATTGACATCAGGTAGAGACGATTCACTTCCAAACTAGATTTCGAGAAAGGATGTATGAGATATGAATAATGAATTGTTTTCCTGAAACATGCCAGTTCTATGTTAAAAAGTTAACTCGAAATATATTGTGAAAATGGGAAGTACATGAAATATGAGAGGTGAGTTATTCAACTGAAGGCATTTGGTGGGTTTTCTAAATTTGCTACGAAGATCATATCAATTGGATGGAATTTGGATTTGAGATGAACTTCTGTTGCAGAGTTCTCGCTGAGAAATTGAATTTGAATTATGAGGAGGCTGAGAGATGGATTGTGAATCTTATCCGGAGCTCAAAGCTTGATGCCAAGATTGACTCACAATCAGGAACGGTGGTGATGGAACCCAATCAACTCAACGTGTAAGTGAAAGATGGTCTAAATATGGACATCATAATGTTTAATTTACCTGGATTTGTCATTCTGGTATTTTTCCATGCAAATGTGTTTTAGTCAATTTTTTTTCTCAACCTGCCTCCTCAAGTGGATTTTCACTTTTCCAGGTATGAGCAGCTAATAGACCACACCAAGGCACTTTCAGGACGTACTTACAAGATAGTCAGTCAACTTTTTGAACAATCACAGGCACAGGCTACACGTTAAGTTGTTGGTAAAGTTTCTAGGAGGCGAAGGCATTCCAGTTGCAAATTATTAGGAATTCTGTGTTGTTTGGGTTGAGTGAAAGATTCATACTAGTGCAATTCCATTGAGCAATTCGTACCGGTATAAATTCTGGCGAGATAATTATGTTTTTTTTCCACCATTAGCTTTTTCAGATTTAAAGAGATGCTCTTTCTGTTTACTTTTCGCAACTATGCCTATGAATTGTGTGAATCTATTACCGGCCTGCACAAATTTTTTCCAGGAATGTTCACTCATCGCCTAACCGGGTTAGCATTGCGAGGTATAAAAATTAAGGGTGGATAATAGATATCTCGGAACTAGTAACTACCACACTTTTGCCACAAAATATATCATTAATTTGCTTGCTCACCTCAAGGTTTCAAGAAATTGTATTTCTATGTTCTCCACGAACAATATTCTCTTGATGTTTCCGAATCATCCAAACAGAGGCACGCATCCACCTCTTACAATCTGCATCATCGGCCGTTCACTCGAATGCACCAGAGCAACAGTTTCCAGGCCATAGTGGCCTGGACCACAAGAAGTCACTCCCAGTCAACAAACCTGTTTCTTCCCAAATTCCATGTATAGGAGGTCACTCTCATCATTGGTTCTCGTCACTCGAAATTCCTTTTTGTTGATGGTGATTTCAAAACACGACGTCCAGGCACAATAGTTCTAATCCTCTTCGGCAAATGAAGGTCCCAAATATTCGGCGCAAATAAAGGTCTGAATGCCTTTTGGCAGGAGTTTTTGGCATAGGCTCGAGGGTACTGCTCTTCTTTAGGGCTGTGCCAGCAGGCAGTGGTCTGTGAATTGGCCGTAGGATTACATGTCCCACGATTTTGCCTTCTAGGGCCTGGCTCTTTTGCTTGGATTATTTGTATGGTTTCACAGCCCAGGGAGTAGAAGTATCTTTGTCGTCTATTTGGATGGGCAAATCTCACTCCCATGAGAATATATACCCAGAACTTGTACTTGAGTTGATCAGAGTTTAATAACGAACGTTAAATCTTTTCCGGTTTTCTCACTGGTATCATAAAGTTCCCATTGAATTTATCACAGCAACTTATTTCCTAACAAAAAAAATGCCTTTTCCTGGAGAACAATTACACAAACCTTTAGGCAAAGAGTACAACTAAAGAGGCGAGAAAAGTTGAATCACAAAATTTGATATAATCATTTCCTCAGACATAATCCATTCCCAATATGGTTTAAAGAAAGAGAAGCACAATACTTTCAACTTTTACAGGCCATGCCGACAGATGCAATAAGGCTACCATAGTTAATTGCACATCTTCTATAAATAGGCGGCACCTGTTATGTTAATGATGAAAAAAAAAAGTTAAATTAATATGTACTCTTGCTTTTGCGTCAAAATTGGGGTCGCACCAAATAGTCTCAATTTTTCTTCCGCTATATCAGAGGCATTGGTGGGAGGGGTGAGATGCAGTGTCATAGAATTATCTTTTTCAGTTGGAGAATAATGCATATGAACATTGCTTGTGTGGCAGAACCAAAACTATCTGCTTCGTAATTGTTCTTTTTGTCTCTTTCAACTATATGGAGATCTTCTCAACTTCAGAACTTGTCCGTAAGAATGCATTATTCAGCTGTTAATTACCTGAGTGGATCAGCACTGATTTCCCTAACTTTCTGTGGAACTAGGGCCATCAGCTGCCGAGAGCTAGAACCATGAGCCAGTCACTTAAAAAAATGTCTCTTCCAACGTTATCTCACCACCGAGAATGTGAATTTCCATAGGTCTTCCAATCCTCCCGCCAGTTTCCTCGGCTTGCACTTCGTTCACATGGAGAGCTGTGAGCATTTGAAGTTGTTCTATAGCTTCTGCTTCCATGGTTTTCCTTTGGAGTTTTCCTCATATCCTCTTCAAGATCATATTCTGAGCGCTGTTCACAGAATGGTCATCAAAATAAATTAGAACTTACAAAAGTTAATGCAAAACAGGGGATGGCAGATCCCTGGCAGTAGGACCTGTCCTAAAAGCTTGAATGCACTCTGAAAATTTACATGGTTCATCACCATAGACACGCCACAATTACAAATGTCCACCACAGAGTGAGTTCAAAATAAAATATACTTGCAGTGTCATGATCATGTTAATCAAATAATTTGGTCCTTCGGACTTGTAAATTTTCCCATCACCATGGGATAGATTTGTTGCTGCAGAAAATAATGGGAATGGTACAAATCATCCTGCCATCCAAGAGCCTCTCTTAAAAGCAAATAGCTTGCATGTCAGCAGGAACAAATGGATCTCCTTGCGCCCAAGGTAGTTTCCAATTGAGGCATAAGCAGTCAGATTAATATCTTTTCTTAACACACATACAGACATGAGCACACACATGTCAAGCAAACAAAGTAAAAATGCTGGAATTGCTGCAGCACCGAATAAAAATAATGCTACAAATGAAATCAAGCACAAAAAACTTCTCAAAATATTTGATCACAAACCTTAGCAGGGTCTGAAAGTACTGCATATGCCTCTCCAATCATTTTGAAAAGCCTATCAGCATCCTTGTGAACCTCCTGGGAGATTTCCTTCCAGAGTCGCCCTTCATCTCCGCTTTCACTTCTTGCCAGGAATTGGCCAGCCTAAACCCCACCCAATATTAACCCAGAGATTAAAAGAATAACAGCATAACAATTGAACTCAAATGAAGAGTACAAAAATCTTTAAACCTTGTCTGGATGATGTCGGAGAGCAGCCTTGCGGTATGCCTTCTTGATATCAGATGCTGTATCAGATGGTTTGATGCCCCTGCCATTTAAGATTTTTATATTAGTCAATAACGTAAAGCTTCAAATAAACAATACTCTGCATCCTATTAAATACATCTAGTAACCACAATAACAGCTACTTCCACCATAGAAATTAACCCATGATAACCGAAAGAAAATTGAGCAAAATGTTCTTTGGGCACATCAAGGGTTTCTTTTCACATGGTTATCTCTCACAAGTGTCAAAATGCCCTTAACGTTGCCCGCTTCCCCAACCCAAAAAGAAAATAAAACATTTTAATCTCCTCCTTTAAGAAGAAAAAACTACAAAACCAACTCTCAAACACTTTTTTTTAGAATTTCTGCATTACTGAATAATAACCACAGGATAAGGTATAACTAAAAACACGAAGTTGTAAAGGCTCCAATTGAAGTGAAAGGCTTACAAAATCAGGTAGAAATCCAAGGGAACCCCCTTTTTGGCCTCCTCTTCCATAGAAGGCAGATGCCGCTCAGCCTGCCTTAATTCTTTCACACTGCTAGTGGATCTAGCTGTTGTGCCAGATTGTTTGGCTTTCTCATCAGATTGATTTTCAAGAATGGATATAAGTCTCTGGAGGTCACTAGCTGCTTGTCCATAATCTCTGATCATCTCATACAGGGTGGCTCTTCTAGAAACAGCCTGCATAACAATGGACCTCAGGCACAGAAAAAACAAAAAGAACTAATTTACGATCAAATCTGCGCTATCATTGTTACTTGTTTAAGAAGCTGAGAATATTAATAATGCCACAATCTTTGTAATGGAGGACAATATCAACACTTTCTAAGAATTTTTCCGGGCGTCTTCTTTGACATCTTAGCACAATTAGAGCAAACAAATAATACATTTTTTACTCATCCTAATGCGATTATTACTAGATTTGAACATCAGAGGCAAAGCCAAAAACCGCAAAAGGCAGCACCAAAAACACATCTCTGCATCCTACCTTCAACTTGTGCACAAGTGTCATATAAGTAAAAAGAGACAGAGAGAGGGGACCAGACCACAGCCAGTAACTCAAAAAAGATGACCACATCCATCCACTAACTTGATATGGTCTCAAGAAACTTATTTTGCTACAGACCACAAACTTCAGATAGGCTTAATAATTCTTAGGGGACATAATGACTATTATACTCAGATGTTATGTAACTGTGACGTATAGGACATGTCCCATACTCCAGATCTACAATTTTGCCCCAAATTAAAATTCGATGCAAGCTCAAGTCAACAGAAAACTTGGGAAATACAAAAGAGCCATTTGGAAAACAAACTAGTATTATCTTGTACAACTTTAAAAATCTGTTTAGATGCATAATCCTCTAACAGTCTACATGGGAGTTCCTGAAGAAATGAAATGGAATGGAAAATTAAAAAGGAGAGGGCAGATGGATAGCAATGCAATATTAAAGTCAACAGGGAATAGGAAAGACTGGAAAAAGAAAATTAACCTCCTCACTCTGTTGTCTAGATGTCCGTATGGAAAGGAAAGGACAGGCAAATGATCGTATCTTGTTTGGAAGTGTCCATGGAGAAGTGGAAAAGAATCTGATGATGAAAAAAATTATAATAATACCCTTTCTAGAGAGTAAGAAGTTTTGTTTCCTTAGAATCCTAAATATCGGAAGGTTCACGTTGATTTTGAAGACTTTTGTTTTCTCTAGAATCCTAAGTACATGAAGTTTTGTTTTCTTTAGAATCTGAAATTGAAGACTCATCAAAGTATCCTGTCAAGATTTAATGGATTAGTGCCTACAGCTCATATTACTTCACAGTAATCCAGAAAGAATAAAATAAATAAACATTTTTTTCCCAAGAAATCAGCACTATCTTTCCATGTCCAACAAAACGAAAAAAGATACAATCATGGACATTCATGTCATTCAAGAAAATAATCAAAGCAAAAAGAAATCATACATAGGCTAGCATGCCACTATGTATGAACTCAAAAGGCACACCTTAGCGTAATTACCAACGAGGGCTATGGCAAGACTGCAATCTGCAATAGCATCAGCAGTTTGGCCCAAAGCTTGGTGTGCTGCAGCACGATTGCAAAGACATATTGCTGCAAAAGGCCGTGATTCGATATTCGTAGATAAAGCAATGGTATAGTACTCTATTGCCTCAGTGTACTTCCTTGATCGATATGCTTCATTCCCTGCATTCTGTAAGTTTCAAGAATTGTAAAATGAACAAATAAATTCAACAGCAAGAATGCAAATTCACAAAATTGTTTAATATGTGGGTAAGATTCAGGTACCAACAAAAAGGCTGGGCAAACCAAGAGTTATAGCAAACAAAAGTAAGATACTGATCCATTTTATCCAATGCATCTATACCATACACAAACGCACAAAATACAGGATGCAAACATTGATCAAACAAAATATCTCAATGATAATAAAAGAGTCAAATCCTTAAATAAGGGGATTATTGGAATTCAAGTTCGAAGGCCACTCTAACCGCTTAATTACAAGAAGAATGAAAAAAGAACCCTACAATCCGACAATATCTGGCCATCTTGACCCACTTTCTCTCCTTACTAATCTACTCAAATAAGGTGAAATTTAGAGTTACTTAAATACCAAGTATACATGTAACACACCCGTTTGTATTCCAAGAAATTGTAAAGAAAATACAATGGCCAAATTCGAGATGGCTAATCTCCCAAGAAATCAAGAGAAAATCTGTAGAAAACTTCCAATGAGTTGTTCGATGCTAAATTATGCCAACTCAGCATCCTTTTACACTCCGGGTTGTTACATTACATCAGAAAACGTGCAGGACACAATGAAATCAGAACAAATTTGATAGAAAGAAGTAAAATCATGGCAGGAATTTCTGGACAGCGATTGGTATTGATGCTTGGGTCTTTAAGATGAAAAATTTTCTTTTGGATAAATGCTTGAAGGATGGGATTCATAAAAACGTGGTAGAAAGAAGATGAAAAAAAAATCTAGGTCTCACAATTTGGATACTTAAGCATTACAAACCATGAGAAGATGCATCAATGTACAGCACCCCAGCAAATCAATAAAGAATGTGGGTTCAACTGAAACACCAAGAAAATGTGCCAGGCAAGCCATGGAATACATGGACCAGTCAAGACCAAAAAAAATTGGGCACGACTAAGAGACCCAGTAAACAGAAGCTTAAAGGTAACTAGGCAGCGGATGGCCAAAATTCGAAGTAAAGATAATCATGGATAACAAATGCATCACCTTATTATTATTTCTTTCTTTATTATTAATATTATTACAATTTTGGCTTCATTCTTTCCAGGACTAGAACCCTTGCATTTCTACTCTTCCATCTTCCCGAAAGAGGGAAGCCAATAATGGGCAAAGAACTGGTCAAAACTTATGATTACTACATATTCTTGTGATGATAAATAATTATGGATTATCACCAACAACACGACTTATGATTACTACATATTCTTTTGAGAGATGTCATGCATAGTTTGATTATGAACAATTTTTTCAAGTATGGACCACCCAGTCTTCTGTCCGTACAACCTAGTCCCATCAGAAAAAAAGAACCACAATAACTCAAAACTGAAAAAAGTACAAATAGGTCTCATGTAATACAGCTTCCTCCATTAGTTTCATTAAAATGATTGATGTAGCAACAACTATGCATCACATAATAAGAATGAATATGTAAGTATGAAATTCAACAAAAAGGAATTCAGCATCCAAGTGAGAAGAATAGCTTAAAGAGAAGATGAAATACCTTGCATCGTAAAAGTTCACGTATAGTGACAGCTAATGAAATTGACAATTCCAAAATTTTAATTCCACCCCTGCATAGTTAAAATTAGCATCAGAAACCTCACATCCAGTAAAAGAAAGAAATGTACCGATTAAACTGGCAAACACAAAAATAATCTCTGCTTCATAAACTGTCTTCTTACTTGACTTTAGTAGATCCCACTTGTTCTAGCTTCTGAAGTACATCTAGTGAAGCCTCAAGCCTTCCTTGATGAAAGTAACACTTGGATATCAGGCACCACCTCCACAGCCTAACAGCTGATGAACTTTCACATCCAGAATTCTCTGCATTTGCTACGTTGCTTAGTGAGGCAAAGTTATTTTCAGCAAAAGAAAGAGTCTGCTCACAGAGCTGTATTGCCTCCTCATACTTCCTCAACTGCAAATACCATCAAATACAATAGCTGATGCTGAGACCATAACTTAAGCTTACAAAAATAAACACTTGAACAAAAAGCAGTAATCAACTATCATATATCAACTGATTGAGTAACTTAATAGCAACAATAATCAAGAGGAAAAGTAAAATTGAGTCGTCACAGACCATGCACAGAGCCTCAGCTTTCATTTCCAGTAATTTTTCCGAGTATAAACTGATTGACAAGGCCTCGGCAATTATTTCTAAAGCGCTAAGAGCAGCATCAGAAGTTCTCTGTTCCAATAATTTGGCAGCACGATTTGTACATTCGGCCACTTTCTGCTAGTAACAAAAGCCACATAATTAGTATGCGCACCATCATACCATTAAGCACAGAAATACAAAAAAAAAATCCTTGCAGAACAAAAGCAGAGCATATCATAATAAGATTACCAAAGGATTATTAGTTTCAGAGAGGAGTATTAGTGCATATTAACAAAACTAACTAAATACCAAAAGTAGTAGCTGCTAAAATCCACAACTGTTATTTCCTGTTGCTTATACAATAATGGATATTTCTTTTCTCTTCCAACCACTAAACTTAAAACTCCTTGTGATGCTCTTGCCCATGCATGCTCTCCAGTTAGACTCGAGGAGATTTGTGAAGGATATGTGCAGCGTGGCCTTTTCCATCTCATCAAGATTCTGCTACTGCTCTTCATCTTAAAAAATTGGAATAATTTTGGACTTGATTTTCTGTCTCTCCAATTCTTGATGCCATTAATACTTTCCTTCAGTTTTGTGCCTATGAACAAGCCTAAGGCTTTAACTTGTGCAAGCATCATAAGTCATTACCCGCAGCTCAAGTCCATAGACAAATATAAGTAGTCAATAGCGTTAAATTGGGTCATCCGTGATATATGGTTGTTCCTTATTTGCTTATTTCAGAAGAAAATTTTTCTTCATAATAAAAATCCAAATTTACCTACCTCGGAACTTGAAGCTTTGATTGGTTGATCTGCAGAAAATCTAAACAGCTAGGTATGAATAATATCCACATTCTAGTTTCAGGCAAATGAGGCATCATAAACTTGCAATGTTGTATGGTAATGTGTAACTATTTCATAAAAATAAGTTACCCGGACACTAAATGGGCCTTGAGCCCAAAACCTTGTCCTCCACCCTATTCTTGTAAAAGAAGGAAGTCCATTTGAGCTAGAGATTATTGGTAATGCAGATGTACATATGGATAAACAACTACTATGTGCCTTTGGAAATTCAGCATTACAAGAACATGATCATATCAGCACCACCAATGTAGTAGAGAAGAAATGTATTACCTGAGTCTTTTGAAGACCATCAGCAGCCTCTAGTATGACTTTCCGGTCCAAGCAAATACCAGCCCCAGATTCCAAGCAATAATTAAAACACCGCAGTGCATCTCCCACTTCCCCAAGGACAAGGTGACAACTATGGAGGGAAAAAAAAGACTTTTGCAGATACCCACAATGCCTTTTTACAAAACAAATAAAGCAACTTGGTGTACAAAAATTCAGCCCTTCTGTCCCAGAGAAACCAGATTCCCATATCATCACAGGTATCTAGTTTCATTAGGGCTGGTAAGAGAATTCTAATTCGTTTCTACATGGTTCGAACAATATCCATATTGGTACTAATTCTAAAGCTGGAACAACATACCACCTACAGCTTTAATATGAAGATGACCAAGATGGCCTCAAAGAAACATCACCAAATGTAGTTTGGTTAATTTACCCTCTGCACATTTTAGTATAGCATATCATTTTTAATTACAAATTAGCTCTCTGGTTTGTGATTAAGAAGGGAATTTCTAGCATGAATCCAGAGCTAGTTGAAATAATTTTGTATGAAACAAATAGGAACCATAAAAACAGAAGTCTTACTTTGCAGCTCTCATTTGAGCTTTGAGAAAGTTGGGATCTAGTGCAATAGCCATCACACAGTCCCCTAATGCTTCCCTTATTCTTGCAAGAGACATCCGTGTAGCTGCACGGTTGCTGTAGCACAACAAGAGAGGCGTAAGGCAACATCCCGATCTTTCACTAGAGGGGACACAAATTATCCCCCGTGTGTATAAATCCTCAGCATTAGACAGCTCCCGATTTTTATAAGCTTGGTTTCCCCTGATGCAAATCAATTGCTTGAGACACAAATAAGAATGAATATTCTACAAGGGAAACTAAAATTAACATGGACCAAAGCTACACAACCAATTCCACAAATATGACTAGAGAAACATTTAAGAAACTGATTGGTTATAAGATGAAAAGCTGATGAGTTATAATTATGCGAGAAGCACCTTAGTCGCAACTTATCACAGGTTTCTTGAATGGCAGCCGAGAAAGAGATTTGCCCTTGCTTGGGCTGTGCTTCAGATTTATCCTCTGTATCCAAATGTGAAGAAGATGACTGATTGTCAACAGTTGTACTTGGGTTGATAACAGATGAATCACGACCAACTTTCTTCCTGCTTTTCTTGCTTTGTTGACACCTCCTTCCTGATAAACCACCTTGCTCAGAAGATAATGCAGAAAACGTAAAATATTTTTCTGTTGCATCTTCCCAAATTGAAGCAGAATGGACATGTATTCTACAATTGTTTTCTTTCCCCTCTGTGTTTGAGTTCAAACCTGTTCTAGCCCTTGCTGAAATAACACCAGTACCACTGCTGCCACAGAATTGCTCAGCTTTAGTACTAGAGCAGGTTTTTTCAGCTCCAGAAAAGAACCCTCTTGAAGGGTAATTACGAGCGAAAGAACTTCCATTGTGATAACAAAAATTCTCCTCATTCAGCTCTCTACATTTTGGATAACTTGTATTAGCATCTAATCCTTCTGCAGTAGCCAAACCTTCATCTTTAGAGTCATTGAGAACGGTTGAATGTGGTCCAGAGCATGTCAAATCATTATCTACGTAGGAAAACTCTTCTGAAGTCGCAGAAGCTTCTCTTGAATATGGATCAGCCACAGTAGTTTCTTGATAGGGAGAAAAGTCCATGGGTGAGCAACATCCAGGTGAGTCTGGGTTTTCAGAATTGGTTTCCTGTGGTATATTATCTTTCCCAGACTTCTGTTTAATTACAGAAGATGGCCTCAATGTTCCCCTCATTTTGTTTGATCTTTTGTACTTAGTAGACCTTCTCTTTACTGAGGAATCCAAATTTTTATTTATTTCCGGAAATAGATTCCCTTTAAAGCAAGAAGGATCCCATTTTGGGCTGGTGAAGTCTGTAAAGGGCACCCCTAATCCAACTGGAATGCTTGTGTGACACTTATTTTCCAGTCCACCTACGAAATCTGTTTCGGAAGCACTGCCCTTTGGTTGGGAATCAAAACCAATCGATGAGAAGGAAGACGGTGCAGTAGATGCATTCTGTTGTGTATCATCACTTGCTTGATCTTGAGGTAATTGGCTCACATTAGTATTCTTACTGAGTCCGTCATAAAATGAAAATGGTTTGGAACTAGAAATTCCACTAGAAGCACCAGTTGCTGAACTTGTGACAAAAGAGCCAGAAGCCTTTTCACTCCTTTCAAATGTGAAAGAAACCCCAGAATTGGCACTTGAGTTCTCATTCAAACGTCCAATCTTGTCCGTGCCATCAAAATTATCAGAATCATCAATTTTCATTTTTTGCATCTCATCTGGAAGTTTAAATAAGGAACTTGTGCTAGAAGTGCTTGCCACATTACTCCTACCTCCAAATACTGAGTTTGCCTTACCTTCGATGTCAGAACCTAACTCAGAGATCTGAGTCTTAATGCATTCACCATTTTCAAGATGGGCATTGTTGAAATTCATCTCACCTGGGCACTTAAGGGCCATGCACTCACTGAAACTGAATGATTCCTCATTGCCACGTCCAAATACAAAAATTCCCTTATCACAAGGGTTCTTTAAGCTCCTATCTCCATCAGTGTGAAAGTTAACAGCAGTAGCCTTTACTTCATGGAACTCTGCTCCACTCTTCACTTCCACCTTCCCTCCATCCTTAGCAGTGCCCAATTTCCCACACGTTTCAGCAGATACTCTCTTTTCCAAGTTCTTTGAAGGTGAACTAGACCAACTACTGCCAAACACAAAACCCACATCATCATGCTTCCTATCTTCACAGCCAAATACACTAAGGTTTTCACTATGCACTCTCTTTTCCGTGATTGGAATTGATCCCAGGTCACTCTGACCAGCATATTTCTTAGTCAGTGTTTCAGTCCCCAAATTGATTTTATCCTCTTCATAATCTGGCTTCTCGGAGTTCCCACCAGACCCTGCTTTGTCCAAATTCAGATTTGATGGTAGATCATGCTGACTATCACCAAATATATGACAACGATTATTATGATTCCCACACTCGGTTTCTGTCTCTAATTTCATTTTTCTGATATCTTTAGAGACCGACTTATCCACACATTCACCATGTTCTCTCTTTTCTGCATGTGTATTCGACGCCAAATTTTTCTGATCCGCATCAAACACAAAACCAAGATTATTGAACTTCCCACGCTCTAATACAGACTCTACTTGCACATTCCCTTCATCACCAACGACCAACGATTCAAAATCACTCTGCTTAGCACCAAACACAAAACTCACATTCTCAGTCTTCCCAAGCCGCTTTCCATTCTCAACTTTCACCTTTCCCCGGTCCTCACTCCCCGAATTTCCCACACATCCACCGATACCCCTCACCTCAGACCCTACGTTTGCTTCGGATACAATTTGATTGGCACCAAATACGAAACTCACACCCTCCAATTGCACAGACTTAATATCACCATTCGGAAAGCTAAAACCCTTAGAAGCAGTAGAACCATTACTTACAGCATTGGAACTCTCCGAAACCCCACTCGACAAGCTAGCCCCGTCGGCCACTCGACCCAAATCAAACTCAAACGGATAGGAGCTCGAACCGACCTCGTTCGCGGCCACCCTGTTTATTTTTTGCTGCTTCCTCACCTTCGCGAGCCTCGGCCGGACACGCGACCCCGCCCGCGACACACTTGGACCAAAAGATGCGCCGCGATTGCACTCGGTTGCAGCGTCGAAACTCGAAGGAATCGGGTTTCGCTGATTCTCCAATAAATCGCTCGAAGAAATGGCAGCGAAATTGAACGGATAACTGGAACTGAACTTTTGAGGAATGGAGGAGGAAGGCGTGGACTGTGGAGACACTATTGGAGACCGAACATCCACAGCCGCAGGCGGCATTTCCCGGCGACGTGCAGACGGCAACGATATAGCCGTGAAATTAGGGTTTAGGACTTGGGAACGTCTTTTTTTTTCCCCTGTGCGTATACGCGTATGAATTGATTGGAACACCTTAGATACTGAAGGCTTTGTGAATTATTGAAGCTTCTGATCTGATTGGAAGTACCAGAAGCTTGTATTTGAACGTTGGGAGTACTGAGTAGAAAGAAGCAGAAGCGGAGGCTTTTATATTCTTTTGTTCCTCGTTGAACTTGTGGAGGTTTCCACCGGACGTGGCGGATTTTGGTATCTTTTTAGTTTTCTTTTTTTTATAAGCTGTATCTTTTTAGTTTTGTATACCCATAAGGGCTGATCAAAAATGGGCTGAAATCGACCGGGCCGACCAAATCGGCCCGAAACAGATTGGGCCGATCGATTTTGGGTCCAGTCTGGTTCGAGTGTCATCCTATTTTTAACAGAACCGAACCGATGACATTTTAGTAATTTTCACATTATATATATATATATATATATATATATATAATAATATAATATTTGTTAAAAAAACTTAACAAATATGTTTACAACTTTACGACGTCGTCTCCCCCCAAAAAATTACATCGTCTTCGTCTCCACTCTCCACTCTCTCCCCCTCCCACGTCCTTTCTCTCTCTCCCTCCCCTGCTCGTCTCCCTCCCCCACTGCTCCCGGCTCCCATGTCGTTTCTCCCTCCCCTCCCCCTCCCACGTCTCTCTCTCTCTCTCAAGCAGCCCCCTCCCTCTCTCTCTCTCCCACGCCGACCACTGAACCTGGTCTGTCTGGCCGGTTCTCCCAACCGTCGGTTAGGAGTTTACAAGAACCGACCCCCTCGGTTCGGTTCTCGGTGGGGGCTGAAAACCAAACCGAGGGGTTGATTTTCACCCCTAACCCATATACGTAACAATTCGAAAAAATTGGTCGGCGTTGTCTGTCGTGACAGTATCAGTTTCCTCTGTATGGCTTACACGGAACGAGTCAATGCTATAGACTCTTGCTTGGAGAAGCACTTGTCGTGAAAACTTCTATCGAGCAAGCAACTCGGCTGGGTTGGAGTAAGATTATGTTTGAAAGTGACTCTCTGCAATGAAGTAAATACGTCTACTGCTCATCCTCTATGGAATATTGCAGAGCCTATGACAGCTATAAAGAACAAGCTGAGACACAGTCCCGATTGGCAGATCAAAAAAATACCAAGGACTGCAAACCGGATGACCCATCTTTTGGTGAAGTGGGTTGCCTCTACTAGTATGGAGGGTATCATCCCTTTAGATCTTCTGTAAAACTTTCTGATTTGTAATTGTGGTTTCAGTATGCTTGTATCCTATTGGTTTCTATCAATGGAACTTGACTTAGAAAAAAAAAATCCGAAAAAATGACAAAAAAAAAAGTTTAGACCAAAGGTTTGCCTAAATATTAAAATCCTATCTCAAATGTTAGAAGTCTCTCGAGAAAGAAATCAGACCCACCAATTTGATTACTATACGTTGAAAATACTGCTAGAAACTCAGTATATCTGGTTCATTAACAACACTTCATCATGTCACATTTTGTGTACATCCAACTCGAACGAATCTAGTTCAATTTAATTGTACTAAAAGCTTAACTTTCAGTAATCCTTATGCAGTTATCAATCAACACATGTATCAATTAAAATACTATATTTTTGTTGATATAAATATTAGAGCCAAAGACCTTTGAAGATCATAATTACTTATATGTACATTTTAAAAAAAACCGCCTTTGAAATGTGGAAATTAAATTACACCATAGGCAAATATTTTCATTGACCAATTTAGTATTTTCAGTCAAACACAAATATAATTTGTATCTTTGTTTTATCGGCGAAATAGTTATCACTGCCATAACTACATTACGAGTTTTTTTTTTTTAAAAAAAGTATAGAATACAAGTTGAGCGACCGTGAAGGTCATAATAAAAATGCCTAGGAAAAGGTAATGAAAGACAAAATCATCCTTACATTCTTTAAACTATGGTGATGTTCGGTTTGAAGGTTTTTGTAGGATTTGGAGAATTTTGTGAATTTTTAGGTGATGTTAGAGTTGTGTTGGTGTTTGTGTAGAAGTTGTTAAGGTGCAAAAAAATTAATGATGATGTTTAAAGATTTTTTTTTTCGAATTTATTAATTTTTTATTAAATTTTGAATATTATATATATATATATATATATTAAAAAAACACAAAAGCACAAAACGACAAAATTTTGCAATTCGGCTGAATTGCTTTATCCACCAAAAGAACGAAAAGAAGACGTAAAAGTCAGCAACGGCGGCCTCGCAGGGGACAGCTTCGGAGACATTGCAGCTTTGCAGCAGGCGGCATGCAGGTTTTAGGGAGAATGACCAACATGCCCTTTTATTTTTATTTTTAACTATGCATGAGTTGAGGGTAATTTAGTAATTTTTAAGTATTTTAAGGGCAAATTCAGAAATAAACACACAACATCCTCAAAAAATTTTACACTCACCGAACGTTAACTAACTGAGGTTTCGAATCCTCAGTTTTCTTACAAACGAACATGAGATATCAGATTTCAACTCCAATTTCAATATTTCCATTAAAATACTCCCCAAAAAAGAACGGTTGACTATTGGAAAAGAAGTGACGAAACAACATAGTATTTTATGTAATAAACCAAAATTAAATACTTAATTCAGCAATTAAAATCTCTCACTAGATTAATTATCACTTGTTTTATAATCTCAAGCTATTAACTTTAATATATTGTATCGCAAACTCATAATAAAGTTATATTTTCACCTTATGTAAAGATCTCATAGTTAAAGTTAATAAAAAATTAGAAACGTGTCGATGGTTAAATAATAAAGGTGTAAAATATATCAATAATTTGAGATATAATATATCAAATTTAATAGTTTAAATTATCAAAAATATAAATGAATAATAATTAAAGGGTAATGACACAGGAAAAAAAGAGTACAAACAAAGGGAAAAAAGAATAATCAATATAATGACTTGCTATGGAGAAATTGAGAATCTCCCCAGTGTCGGACACGAAGTTTCAGAAAATATCCTCAAATCTATCTGTAGGGGACGAGTATTGTCTGCAATTTGGAGAGAGAGTGGTGGGTCCTGGACGAGATCTAGGTACAGACACATTAAACACCGACTCCACTCACACAAAGGACATAACCGGATAAACATGTGCTTAAAAGGATAAAAACGAGAAAATATTTATAGCTAAAAATATTTAGAGGGAAACCAATATAAGTATAAGTTTTTGACTAACTCTTTGAAAATAAGTATATGGTATTTGATTGTCACTTGAAAATTTTTAAAATATTTTTTAATAACTTGTCAATAGAGATATTAAAAATAAGGAAAAAATTGTATGTTATATGCTTGTGTTTTATGCCATTTTGGAATTTAGACTCGTGTTTTTTTTAGACCTATAGTTCTTCCGCTTATAAATTTAAGGCTTCACTAGTTTTATCGTTATATAGGATGAAAATTCATATGTGGCTAATTTTTAGATACATTCGTAATTCCTAGGATTAAGGCAACCCAAGGGGTGAATTGAGTTTCTAAACTTTTTCGTTTTTAACACATAATATCGTATTTGCAAAGTAAAGACTAGTTTAGTACGAGTATATAGATGTCACAAGTGTAAATAAGTGTTAAAAGTAAAAAGTATGGTTTAGATAAGCAAACACGAGATTTTTAGGTGGTTCGGAAAACCCGCCTACATTCACCCATCAAGCTCATTTACTGAGCCTTGAGGTTTTTCCACTATCTTCTAAATAATGTACAATCTAGCTTCCCGGTGCTAGAGAATCATAAAAGTGTTTTCCCGGACTCAACACTCACAACTCAAGTGATTTTCAGGCTCACCACTCACAACTCAACCAAGCTCGGGATATACCCTCTCTAAGCTTCTTCTTTAGTGAACGACCTCACTAAATGAATTACCTCATATGGATAGGAAGATACAATAAATAAATATCTCAAAGAGTGGATAAGAAAATATAAAGTTTTATCACTTTCTTATCCTTGTAATTGTGTGAATGATATGAGAAATATGAAATAGGAAGGTTAAGATCTTTCTCAAGCTATAAAAATGATATGTAATCGATCAACCTTGTTTTTAGACATTAGGAAGGTCTTTATATAGGTCACGTTAGAAAACTAGCCGTTTTTAGCCATTGAGTGGTCGATATGAAAATTTTATCTTTGTACCGATTGACCTCTACATGTACCGGTCGACCACTTCAAATAGTCGTTGCCCAACGGTCATAAAATTTGAATGCTGTCAAATTTTTCCCTACGCGCCCCGTCATGCACTACAACCGGTTGACCGCTACAAATCATTTTCATAGACCGCATAACTAAAAAGTTCGTTTTTGATATTTTTAAAATCCTAATTTCAAAAGCTAATTTTCCAAGAGTATAACCAAGGCTTATGAGTTAATATAGGGATGATTTGAACACTTAAGAGGCATTTTGGTTGTCAAACTTGTGATAAGAGATTATGCATGATTTGAAAGATATGCAAGCGTGTGATTCAATTTTTTGTCAAAAATGAAATTAGAGTTACAAGGATATTCCATATGGTCTTGAATATTCACTTTTGAGCTCCTTGCATCTTCTTGATCTACTATCTCTGTGTTTTTGACTCTTTGATGAAAATGTATTTGTCTTTGAAGATGTTCATTTTATAAACTTAATTTACTTATTGAAATCATCAAAATATCGATTGTGAACAAAAGTCAAATACATAAACTACATATGTGGCTTTAAAAATAAAATTAGTCCATTTACATGTAGATAAATAAATAATAATAATATAATGCAAAAATAAAAAATAATTTTGTTTTAAACAAATAAAATATAAGGGGGATTGCCCCTTTGTGCGAGGTGGAAGTGATTGAGTGCTTTGAGTTAGCTAAGATTGAGGATGAGAAGCACTAACAAATATAGTTGAACAGTTTGAAAAATGCCTTGCTTTTTCAAAAAACTTTCAACATTTGCAAGATAAAAATGTTTCATTGACTTATACGGCATTTTCTTTTGACCCTATTTTGTTGCCCATACTAAACCTAATAAAAGTTGAAAAATGTTTCAAGACATTTACTGAGAAAACAAACGTAGCCTAAATACGTTCTCAATGACTTCGATAACTGAAAACGTTTTACATCAGATGAAAAATAAATTCAATATCGGAAAACAATTTTACATCAAAGGGAAAATAAATTTGATAACGGAAAACGTTTTATGTCTCATGAAAAATGAATATGATTACGAGAAAACATTTTACGTCAAAAGCAAAATGAATTCGATAATTGGAAAACATTTTTCGTTTGATGGAAAATGAATTCGATAACGGAAAAACGTTTTATGTCAAAGGAAAAATGAATTCAATAATAGAAAAATGTTTTACATCTCAGGGAAAATGAATTCGAGAATGATAAAACATTTTACGTTAGAGGAAAAATGGATTCGATAAGTGTAAAATATTTTACGTTTGATGAAAATGAACTTGATAATGGGAAAACGTTTTACGTCAGAGGAAAAATGAGTTCGATAAGTAGAAAATGTTTTACGTCATAGGGAAATGAATTCGATGTTGGGAAAACATTTTACATCAGAGGGAAATGAATTCGATAATGGGAAAACCTTTTACGTCAGAGGAAAAATAGATTCAATAACTGAAAAACATTTTACGTTTGATGGAAAATGAATTCGATAACATAAAAATGTTTTACGTCCGAGGAAAAATGTATTTGATAATTAAAAATTTATGTTTTGAGGGAAAATGAATTCAATAACTGAAAAATATTTTACTTTTGATGGAAAATGAATTCGATAATGAGAAAATATTTTACGTCTGAGGGAAAATAAATTCGATATCGGAAAAATATTATACGTCTATAGGAAAATGAATTCGATATCAGAAAGACGTTTTATGTCATAGGAAAAATGAATTCGATATCGGAAAAATATTTTACGTCTAAGAAAAAATGAATTCGATTACGAGAAAATATTTTCCGTCTGAGGGAAAATAAATTGAATAATTGGAAAACATTTTACATCATATGAAAAATGAATTCACTGAAAAATATTTTAGAGGAAATAAATTTGATAAAGAAAAATATTTTCCATCATGGAGAAAATAAATTCGATATTGGAAAAATATTTTACTTCTGATTAAAAATAAGTTCTATAACGAAAAAACGTTTTACATGTAAAAATGAATTCGATATTAGAAAAAAAAATTGACACAAAGGGGGCAAAGAAGGGAACAGAGCCAGAGCAAACAAGGAACACATGTTTTAAATGTTTTTTTTAAGGCAGAGGGTGAAAACGGCGTCGTTTCACCCTCTGCCGGTTAAAAAATAAAGAGCCTGGGCCACTCTCTGTCTCGATCTCTCTCGTCCAGCGCTGCAGCGCACGGTGCGCCGACGCCGTTTTTCACCTCCCGCGGCCGACCCCCGCTGTGCCGCACAGCACGACTGCCAGCCCTGCACCGCAGTCCGTAGCAGTGCAGGCTACTAGCGGCCTCACCCTCACCTACTTCGTCATCTCCGGCCTCCACCTTCTTTGCGCCCTCGATTGCGTACTTCTCTCTGACTCTCTCTCATTCTTCCATTGTGCTGCTGGGGGTGAATTGGAGTCTAGATATACTTCGCGATTGAAACTTCTGTGCTAGGTTTCTGTTAGTTGCCGAATGCCGAGATAAACAGTTTAGGGTTTAATAGGACATGAAAGCATCAATTTTTTTTCTGTAAATTTTCAAGATGCCGGTTTACGAATGCTAGCAAGGGAAATTACTTCGCAATCCTTCGTAATCAGTTCTGATAGAAAATGTTGTGGTTTTTATGCTAGGCTCTGTTTAGCAGTGTACATAACGATCACTGGGTTTCTGTCTGAGCAAGCGAAAAGTCTTGATTTGGTTACATAGGGTGTTGTTGTTTCGGTGATAGGTGATGGTGTTTTTGAGCAGAGAAATAATTAGAAACTTATAAAAAGTCCTGGAAACATCCAGAATGTCTATATTAGAAACCTGTGCTACTTGAATAATTCGCTTTATAGATTATGACTAGGAAACTAAACCTCGAAGAGGGGCAGGCTTGCGGTAGATGCTCATTTGTAGTTACTGGAACCATGGTGTGAAACGCCAGGCTCTATTTCAATGGAAGCCCTTTCTTATGCACTTCATATTATTCACTTTCAACATGATTAGCTGTTATATGGGAAATTATAAGCCCGAGAAACTTCAAAATCTGATTTGGGGTGGTTTTTCCTTTTCAGTTCTTGTTATTAAAAAATGTTGTTTATAAATACTGCTTCTTGTCCTAATCTTGTAGGGTTCACATATTCAGCATTTGCTTTAGGGTATGAGGCTAGTATCAACAAGACCCCTATTGATGGCAATATTGTTCCTCCCAGCGCTCTTATTACTCTTGTACAAAAAGGGCTTCAGTATTTGGAGATGGAAGCAAACTTGAGTAATGTTAGCAGGCTCAATTCTTCTTCTTTCTTCATTGATTTTCTTCTATCTTACACATGATCCTATAAATTCTTTTGTGATTCACGTATCTCAAAATTCAAGCTGATCAATGTTTGCTTTAAGCTTGTCAGAGTGACGCAGACTTGGATGAGGATTTTTCCTTCCTACAACCTCTGGATCTCATCACAAAGGACGTCTATGGTTACAGATCTAGAAGATAAAGTTGATGTAAAGCAGGAAGACAATGGAGTATGTGGAGGTAAGTTTGTAGTGTTCCTGAATTACTCCATTGTTTATCTCGGTCTCTCTTTTACCAGCCTTTATAGCAACATGAAGTATAAATTCTTTGGATGTGTTCAAAAGGACCAGAACCAATGGATATTTCCACAAACTCGACTTCTCAGACATGTGAAATACCTAGTTCTGATGTGACGATTTTGGAAGGACATTCTTCAGAGGTATGAGCATGTCTCCAATCATTTTTAATGTATTTGTTGGCCCCTCCCTTTTGTGAGTTGTGAAATTGTTGGAGGATGTGATTGAATTGGTTAGGAATTTTATGATTTGTTAAATTGTTGGAGGATGTGATTGGATTGGTTTGGATATTTGTGAGTTGTGAAATTGTTGAAGGATGATATTGAATTGGTTTTGATATTTATGGTTTGTGAAATTGTTGGAGGATGGTTTGTGAAACTGTTTATTTGAATTGGCTTGTGAAATTGTTTTCATATTTGAATAATTTGATTGTAATATCAATTAAATGCAATGTAATTAGATTATCGCATTCGTTTAACAACGGTTTTGAGTTGTGATCCAATTGATTGATTGATTGTTTTCACTTTGTTTTATTTTGTTTAGATAATGGATAAGTATGTGGTAAGATGCAAAAACGTAGGATGCAATTGTCATCTCTCAGTCGTACTACATAGTACAGTACGTGTATTCTATTATTTTTAATGCTTTTAGTCTTTAATTTTCGATATTGTAACTTTAAGAAAATTGTTTGCATTACAAAGAAAAAAAAATTCTTGTCATTTTGCATGTAAAGTTCGACCCCCATGAAAATTGATTCTGGATCCGCCACTGGACAGAAGCTACAGAAGCAGAATAGTTTGGTTTTTACTTGAATGTGCAAATTGTTGCAACTGACAACTCTCATACTTCATCTGGTATGATTTTGATGTATGATCACGACATGCTAGTTTATGATGTAGGGTTTATTTTAAGGAGTAATTTTCATCTTTTAGTTAGCAGACACTGTTATTTCCATGAGAGGGATTTCACCAGATCTTGTGTGTGGATCCAATACAACATTAGTGTACATATCCTGTTTAATATGTTAAAGGTCTTCCTTTGTGAGCTGATCCCTTACCTCAGATTTCAATCTATTTATCTACAAGGGCCAAAGCGCCTTTCGAACGATAAAGTTACGACTTTGCTTCTGAAAAGATAGATTTTACAATGATTCACCACCATCCACTACCGGAAGGTCAAGGAATTGCCTCACTTACCGCCTGCTCTTATTCCCCGCCATATGCTTTGGAATTTCCTATCAGGATTCCCAATAAAGGTTTCAAATGGTCTACATCCTTCTTGTTATGCTTACAATTGTTATAGAGAGTGAAAAACGTATACGATGGATCGGTCATAGTTTACTATTTTATTAGGCCCTTACTATACTATGTGGCTAATTTGTGAGGTCCGGAACGATGCATTATGAGGTGCGTATTGCCTTCTGGAAGATTCTTTGTCCAGGAGCAAGAATTGCCAAAGGGTCATAGGCTGATTTCCTCTGTACGAAGACCTCCCAACGAGGGCCGAAGTGAGTTTGCCACTCTTCTTGTGTATTGTAGTGGGGCAGGTATTGCTTCATTCCGAGTTGGGCTGTGGCACAGAAAGCTAGAATCCTTCTGTTTTGTGTTAAAATGTGTTCTAAGCCATCTGTTCCAGTAGAATTTGGCACTGCAGAGGATAAGAATGCCACTAGGTAGAAAACATCTTCATCTGGGGTGACTAAAGATGTTCTATTGCTCCACCTACAGCACAAAAATGGAGGAAATTAAGGCTGAGATGATGAAATCCAACAGATTCTGGACACTATTTTTGAGTTAGTGAATACGTACTTCGATTGGTTGACTGGGTAGATGAGGACAGGACCATTGCTCGTTTCTGTAAGAATGTTACCAAAGACCTCCTCAGCGAACTCAGAGATCCTGCTCTTGGGGATGAGAAGATTCAGCCATGGGTGAGGAACTTCCCATAAATTTTTTGCTCGTAGTTTTTTCTCAGAAACATGCACTCTTTCCAGGAATTCCTCATAAGAAACTTCTGACAGGAATAGTGTGGACGGAATATAACTCAGCTGTGACAATAGGTTCTCAATTCTCTGCATTGGAACACAGTTTTTTTAAGTACACATTAATTGGAAGTAAGCATTTGGTAATTCGGTACATGTTTACTGAAAGTAAAAATAATGATAATTTCTAAGTCAATCTCACCTGATTCACGGTCTTTGTCTCGTCTGGATTGAAATACTTGACCATTTCAAGACAATACAGAGTTCTTCCATCTGAACTGAATTTATTGGCTTGAAGTGGATCCTTGGGACTGAAAGAAGATCTCCAGTTATTAAGAAGACCAGTTTTATTTATATATACAAATCCTTCGACATAATCGAATGAGTTTTTAGTTGATATCAAGAGCTCTTGGTCGTAGGAGAACACGGAGAATTCTGAGTAGAGCACTTTGATCCATTTCACCTGTCCAAAAGTAAATGATTTGTTCACAAGTCAAGTACGTTATGTTATAGAATATAATTCAAATAATAAAATCTCATTGTTCCTATCAACTTAAACTTTTAAAATAAGTGGTAGATTTACATGGTATCAGAGCTAAGATTATGAGTTCAAAACAGACCTTAAGCAATAATTCTTACCATCTTTGGTGCCGGTCCAATAGAGATTCTGGCTTGAGTGATGATGCCAAACTGTCCAAGTCCACCAAGTACAGCATAGAAGAGGTCGGCATTTTGCTTGTCCGAGCAGGTAACCACTTCCCCTTTTCCTGCGGTCAAAATGTTGGTATATGTTAGTTGTGACTTATGATAGTTTTTGGTAATTGACACTTTGCGCATTGTGTCGTTGCTTTCCGGCATATCTCTCTCCCCTACTGGGTTCGTTTTAGAGGTTCACAATCAAAGCTTCCCTATTATGGAGGGGTATTATTGTCATTTCAAGAATACGCAAAACTGAACTTACTAGAGTACCCTTGCCTTTAAGTGCAATGGCAGTACTGCGCGCATTATCTGTTATTATTGATCTGATATGATTGAGCCTAATTGTACCGTAAACATGTGCTTGGAGTTGGATTGATGGAACATACCTGTGACAACTTCCAGCTGGTAAACGTTGCTGATCTGGGGTCCATGCCAGAATGCCTGCCCGCTAATTCCCGCGTTTGATAGGGTGCCGCCCACAGTGAGGTGAAGGTAATCTGTCCAAGATTTAGGTGCTAGCCCATGTTTGAGAGTCTCATGCAGAATATTTATCCACAGTTCACCACCTGAAACTTCCACATAAGGCATATGATCTCCGGCGTGAATTCGCATTTCTTGTCCCTGAAGGGATTCCATGTTGATGACTATGCCTTGATGGGCTTGAGCTTGACCTTGGAGGGAGTGAGCATGGCCTCTAGCAGCAACTGTTAGCTCTGAAGCAGAACCCATCTCGAAAACATGCCTTATCGTTGTGGAAATATCGGTCACTGATTTGGGATGTAGGACTGCTGCTGGGAGGAAATGATATATATTGCCAAAATCCTTGGCTGCATGGTGATTGTTATCAAAACTGAAGTACCCGTCTACACCGAGTGTTTCAAGCGACGACAGACTACTCGTGTTTAAACGTGGTGGAACCGTTAAGGTGGCAGAGAGAACGTTAGAACAGAGATTGGTTTTATCAGGTATACTGCCTAAGAATAAAACGATGAAAATTTTGAGGTGTATAATGTTGTTCTTGTTGAGGAAGCTCAAAGGTCGTGACCCCATCTTTTTCTTGGGATATGTTTGACGACTACTGTTGAGGGAGAGAAGGTGGGGAAGGAAGAGGGAGCTGATCAGAGCTTCTCTTTGACGTCTTTTGTGACGCAAAGCAAAAGGAGAGGAGTGGAAGAGCCCAAGGAAATGAAAGGCAGGGAAAAGAATTTAAAGGGAAGGTTTTGGGCGGCATAGTCAAACTCATATAGAGTGATGTCTCCGTGTATGGACGGTCTTACTCTTACATGTTGTATTCTAGAGCTTTTAGATTTTCTTTTTGGCTCACCTTTATGGTGTTCCAAAGTTGATCGAAGATAAAAAGTCACAAGAAAGTGAGGATTTCACATACCGTAACTCTGTAAGGGCAGTACTCCACCCACAGTTCCGACCAAATTTTCCACCTTTTTTCTTTAACTATTTATAGAGCATAATATTCCTATTTCAAGCAATCCGCGAAGTACTTACTACAAGATGCCCACGACCTCGACCTGCTTACAGAGTTACAGTCAGGACCATTTGACGGATGAATGCATGTGTGAGTGCTGTATTGTCAGAAGCTTGTTCAGTGGGATATGATTTTCCGATCATAGAGCAATCGGCGGGCCGGCCCCTACTAGTTTTGCGTCCTGTCGCGACCGGGTGTGAGGGAAATTGGGTCCCACTTCAGTTGAGTTCTTGCTTTTATATATGGTCGGCGGTTGGTGTTAATTCTCTGCTAGGGTTACCTTCAATTATATCCACTGTACACTTAAAGCTTGCCATGTTATGGAACTATGCATCTTGGAATTATGATCATCTAAATGCTTAAAACTTCACACTGTACTCCGAGTATTAACAATCGGTTCTCTCGTGTTTGGCTAACAAATTTTAACAACTATTTTACAAATTCTAACAATTTTTTTACAAATTTTAACACATTTTTCACAAATCTTAAAAGAATCTATATTACCTCTAACAATATTGCCCATCCAAACACAGTACGGTTCTTAAAGTAGACAAAATCTGAACCGTCACCAAGTTTGATTTGATAGGAATTTCTCAGTCAATCAAATAAGTTAAACAATGTTTTGAACCTTTCCATAATAGAGAACTCTCGATCGGGGTGCTTTGATACAGACGTTGTCAAACTTCTTGGGTACAAGATTTAAGATCTGTAATTGATGGAGGAGATGAATTGCTTTAGCTGTGTGATGCAAAGTAGAGGGTAAATTTATTTTGTGAAGCCTTTTTGTTTTTTGGTTAGAGTGAGACTGATTATATTCTTATGTTGACGTTGACGTGATCAAATTTGAGGATGTGGACTTAATTATCGACGAGTATGACGATTTGTGGGGACTCAAGCACGTGATTCCCATATGACCTTGACTCCAGCCAACCAACAGTGAAGTGAAGGTCTATGTAACATTTCAAAGAGGACCCATGAAAAGCTTATCCTACGTACAAAGAACAGAAAGAGGTCAGTTTCGAACTTGTCTTGGTTGGTTTTTCAATTAGTTTAAACCCTATTAACACTCAAATGCCGTGAATATATGTTACCTTCTATTTAAAAAGGAATAACAACAGTCTAAATATGTATAGTAAACAATTCAATCAACAAAATAAGCAGCGGAATAATAATATAGCAACTATCAAATTTACAATAGACAAAGATCTTGTTAATGAGGTAGAAAACTTTTGAATTACCTTTCAAAATAAAAATCACTCCAGTCTAATAACTACCATAAATTTATTAAGAAGTAAAACCTTAAAACGGTAATTAAAACACAACAACGTCCAGTTGCTTGACTCTGGCTATTCCATGATTCTTCTTATGACTTTGTTTTTCAATACTGGGAACTTCAACAGTCAAACTCCTTTTTATGAGCAGCTCTCAAAGGAGGAGACTTGAATAAAGCTTAGAATGATCCCCTCAAATTTTCTTGTTCAACCTTTCCATGTATTTATAGAGTGAGTTGAGTTTCAAATCAATTGAGATTTCAAAGGAGGGAAAATTTTCAAAATCAAAATTTTGTATCAATGGGCCAACTTCTTATTTTTAGATCTTCATCTTGAATATGTCCAAGCCTTATATATCCTTTGGAACTTTAAAAAAATTTCTTAATTTCTTGAAGACTTTGACCAAACTTAAAATATAATTTAATTTAAATTTAAAATTGACACGGAATTACACCAACAATAAAACGCTAACAAAAAGCAACGAGAATTTCCTAATTTATGTGGTGAACTGCAATATTGTAATATTCTGGGGACTCTCTCTCTCTCTCTCTATGTATATATATATATATCAGTCTGGCTACGTGGATTGAAACTCTTCTGTGTTTTTTCTTGGTAACCTAAGTAAGAAACAGGAGTCGAATGGATGTAGTCAATAAGCATAGACTCAAATATTTGAGTTGAAACTTGGTACATCGGTTTCCTCTATCACACAGGGTTGCTGTTTTACATTAACATGCATCTGTGGCTAGTGTGAGACAAGTGGGGGCCTGGGGTTTCTTGGGGTCTCTACAGAAAGAGAAGGGGTGAGGAAAAGGGTGAAGTGGATATAGGTAATGACAGTTTGAATGGGGGGAAACACGAAAAAGAAGAAAACCTAATAAGTAGATTGGTCTTGGATACTAAGATCCCAGCAGTGGGGTAATGACAATTGCTTTTTGTGGCCAACAAATTTAATCTGCAAATTAGCATCTTGCTTGACTTTCTTGTTGGGTGATCGAAAAACAACAATTGTCGTTCGGCAGCCCCGAAATATTGTCCAAGAGTTGTTAGAAAAATAATCTCCTGCACGATGAATCTGCATGTTCAATCTCTATGTATTTTGGCTTTTGGTTAGCTATGTTGTCTATGCACACTCTTCAATATCCATCATCTCTCGATTGTGTGATCTACCTCCTACCGCCGTTAATATCTACCAATCCTTGACGTGTGCGGTTCATGTGTCGTCCTACCTCACTAGGGTTTTAGCTTCAGTCATCCTAAGTTCGAGATATCCCACCCATACACACAATGAGTGTGAAGCTTGTTTTTCTTTTGTTGGATAGTGGAGGAGAACTTCAGCGACTGTCTCAGAACAGCCATTTGCAGTACATATTCTTTTGCTATGCGTTCCGGCCTCCACATGCAGTAGGTAACTCACAACAATTCATCCAAAGGACTTCCTCGAAAACCATCTTCATGACAGTCTTTTCCTCAGTCAATTGATTAAGAAAGCAGAGAACTGGGTCAATTGCTAACTCTATTTTCTAGTTTCATTCATTTCGTCTTTTTGTAGTGCATGTAATATGAAATTGTGGGGTGTCTGTGGAGTCCCCACCCCTCTTATATTTTTATCTTGTTCAAACAAAAAAACAAAGAATTACAAGACAAAAGAAAATGGATGGGAATAAAACTGAAAAGCAAAACTCTCTCTTGGTCTATTTTCGCGTTCAATTTTGTAATTATGGATTGTTTTTTCGTGCTCACCAAAACGTAGACAAAACTTTTACGGCCAAAAGGTTTAACTCTATGGTGTAGACTGGCTTTCAAAGTCCTAGCTAGATGCCACTGTCTGAGACACACCAACATGATTTCCTTTTATATTTTATTAAGACTGTCTTTTGCGCACACAACATCCTACTATAGTTGATATCATTACCGATTCTGCCTGTTGGTGTTTAAGTACATTTCTTTGTTTCTGGGCATTGATTTAACTGCTTGATCATGAGCTATCATCTGGCTTAAGCACCCTTCTGTACTTTCTTGCACCCCCTTTTCAACCTTCAGTATTCTCTCACCTTTTATCTGCAAGTCCGGTAAAAACCTCCTCCACCCCAACCCTCTCTCTCTCCTTCAATCTATAACAGAGTTCCTCTTAGGGTTAAGGCTTTTTTATCTAACACATCAAACATATGATTAGTGCAATTTTACTAGATTGAAAAACAACGAGGTGCGAAGAGAAGAAATAAAACAGAAGAGAACCCAAAGAAATGACTGGTGAAGTCGTCGCAGACAGGCAATGGGGTCATCTGCCGCGTCATCTTTGTCTGTGTCCTAGTCATCATCATGCTGCAGAACCGGAGTAAAGGGTTAGAGAGATCAACATAAGGGTGATTTGTGTTATTTAAATGTCCGTAAGGCTTTAGAGATTGGAAATTAGCTCCATTCGTGTCCCCATTTCCAATTACATTCCTTTCTTGTCTTGTCTGTTTGTCCCTTCCTTTCCTCCGGTCATTAAAGCTAGGTACATTCCCTCAATGCTTTATCTATTAGAAGTTTTGTAAGCGCCAGTTTTGGAGATGTTGACATCATGGTATCACATTGGTCTCGTCAATCAAAGTCCCTGTTCTTTTGTAGGATATGACACAACAATAAAAATCTTGGTGTTTTAGCGTTATAGTTTTCGATTGTTAAAATTTTGGATAAAAATGAAAGACTAATGAATATTATAATAAAAAATAGAAGGATTATTTTATTATTTTGTAGTTAGATCTAAAGTTTTGACAATAAGGGCGTGTTTGTTTTCCCAAAATTTTGGGGTTCAAAATTTCCAACAAAACAAACACTCTAAAATTTTTAACTTTTACACACATACACTCTATTTTTCACAAACCACAATAAATCTCAATAAAATAAAGATTCCCAAAATTTCGGAAATATTCTCCGAAATTTCCACAAATAAACGCCCCCAAACATCACTTTTCTTTTATTTTTTTAAGAATACAGAAAAAGATAAATTATATTCAATGATAACCAAAAAGAAAAGGTTGATGCTAAAACAAAGTGTTTAATTTCAAGCAGCAGTTTAATTGATGCTAGAGTTAAGACTTCTTGAAAATTTAGGTTGAGAATTAGATGAAAATCCTCTACTACCACCATAAAATTAGAGTAAAGAATGGTAGCGTATTACAATTTTACCAAAAACATATTAACTAGCCATTTAATCTTCGATTTATGGAGACATAGACATATTAACTAGTCATTTACGGATTAGGGTTTGGAGTCCAAACGGATTAAGATTCTTTATAATTTTATATCCAGAGTGTATGATGTAATTTGAAGAGAGATAAACACAATAAGTAGACCTTACACTAGCCTAAAAAAAAAGTAGACCTTAAACTAGTTATCCAAATTTTTGGTTTAATAAAAAAAATATAAAATAATCTCTCTCTTCATCAAATCAACATTTTCACTATAATAAATATAAAAACTCATTCAAATTTCCTCTTTCTTCACCAACTCTCATATTCTAAAATTTCGATCACTCTAAAATTTTGGCACACAAACACTACTATTACTCATGTAAAGTTTCGGACAACATAAACTTTATAATGAAGTCTTTATTGTGTCTAGCTCTTTTTGAATTGTTCAGTAAAAAATTAAAGAAAATCATACTTCAATCAAAATACTTATGTTATCTTTAATCCTTCCATCCAAAATTACATAAAACCTCAAAATTGACGGCCTAGATGTTGCGCCTATATTGATTCAACACCACTTTACTCGGAAAACATTACAGTACATTACTTTGGGAAGACATTCTTTTTATTTATTTATTTTTAATCAAAACATGAATTCATTACAACTGAGGAAAAAGAAAATGAAAACAATGTTAGGGGACCAGTCCCCTCGTACAACCAAACCAAAGCAAGTCTGAAAAATGGCACATATGGCTAGGTCGGGCAGAAACGAGGGCCCATTCTGTCCTGGGCGGTAGTACTCTTATCATTACTGCCGACATCCTATAGGCTATAGGTTTTTATTACCCAAAAGAAAATTCTAGCTATAAATGGGTTTTTTTTTTCTCTCGTTGGAAATAAACCCTAGGAAACGAAGACGAAGAAATTAGCTGCAAAATGGAAGAAAGCTCTAATTCATACATATTTTTTATTTTCACCTACCCACACATATAATGTTGTAGAAAGTTTACCAATACTGAAAGCGAGCGATATATGGTGTAAGCATGACATTTGGTATCAGTACATAGTCATCAATGATTATATGCCACTGCTACCGTAAATCAAAATAATATATATATAGGCGCCAATAATATGGTCACCAGAAAGGGTAAGGAAAAGATGAGGGTTATAATTTTCTGAGTTGCACTAATTAAGCTGGCAGGTTGAGGAATCATGATGCTGTCTAACTCACTTGACAAATGACCAACGGTTTGAAGATAATATATATAGTTGATAATTGATATATGTATGTATGATCCACTATAGAGGGTAAAATATTTCAAAATAATAATCAAGTAATTGGCCTCCTAAGCTAGACCAATGCATAACCAGTAGAACGGCCAATATCTTTAGTGGTTCATTGTATTCTATATGTTTTTCGTGGAGATTTATTGAGGACTTTTTTTTTTCCTATAACTGATGATTGTATAAACATCATTGGGGAAAAGAAAGCAAAAAGTATCGCAGTAATGCAGCTGTCAATTATAATCATAAGGGTTTGAACAAATCATTGTTATGGGAACCAAAGGGTCTTGATGATTATGTTCGTCGAAAATGGGTTGGGGGGTTGGGGTGATTTCCAATGTCGAGTCTTAAGCTTGGTAGGGGTCCAGCATCAATGGAAAATTGCAGATGTTGGGCACTCATATATCCCTTTGAGTTGATCTTTACAAACAATCGCTCTCCATCTTGTAACTTGTGGGCCCCTAAATGTGTTGAAAGTAGGAGTCTCACATTGCTTAGCAATGTGAGGTGTGTGAGTTTGTAGACTTATAAATAGAAGCTCCCTTGTAATGTTTTAAATCATAAGTGAGTTAATACAATTAATCCAATTGGATGTTCCTCTAATGGATGTCTCACTTATCAAGTATAAAAAAATTTTTATATGATTTAAAACATTACAAGGGAGCTTCTATTTATAAGCCTACAAACTCACACACCCCACATTGCTTAGCAATGTGGGACTCCTACTTTCAACACTCCCCCGCAAACTCAAGGTGGACAAACCGACAAATCTTGAGTTTGAAATTACAAAAATAATTACAGAAAAAATAATTACAAAGATTGTCGGTACTAAGCCGGGAAGTCGCCGGTACTGCGCCGGGAGGATGCCGGTACTGAGCCGGGAAGTTGCCGGTACTGAGCCGGATGGTCGCCGGTACAAAGCCGAGAGAAAGCCGGAAAGTTGCCGGTACTAAGCCGGGATAAAGCCGGTACTGAGCCGGATGGTCGCCAGGAGGTAACTGGACTAAGCCGAAAACCTTGCTCCGATACCATGTTAGATGAGTTAACACAATTAATCCAATTGGATGTTTTCCTAATAAATGTCTCACTTATCAATATTTTTATTTATAACAGGATGACATGGAAGAAGGCGAAGCTAAAGCAACTAGAAGGGATGCCACTCGTGAACCGTGTGTGAAATGTTGTACAAGTGACTTTTGCCCATGTGGGTTGCTGCCATCTCTTCTGCACTGAGATGGCCAGAAAGTCAAAAGAAGGGAGAAAATGCTTTATACTACATAACGGGGATTACTGGTCTAGCCCAGGGCCAAAGAGGAGATGCTACTGATCTGTCGTTCTCTTGACCACTTCGGCACAAAATCTCGCAAGCAGATATTGCTAAGTACAAACGTAGCTCACCTAGTTAGACTTTTCACAGGAAGTGTTTTGGTGGAGGAGTTGCGTGTGAATCTGTGTTGGTGCGCAGAGAGAGAGAGAGAGAGGGGCGAGGTCATGATCATAATAGTTCCACGTGAAGTCCAGGCAGAAAGACTTTCGAGAACATGCTGGTTCTGCAGAAATATTTTTTGCATTGGAATGCTTCTTTTTCAGTCGTCTTCACCAAAAAAAGCTCTCTTTCTTACTTGCACGTTTAGTATTGATCTGTCACTATCTTGCCACGCCATTTGGCATTATAGGAGATCCATGTGCTACCTAGAGATTGATTAGGTTTAAACCCAATGACCAGAAAATTACAGCCATGGTGCTACTCCCTTTCAATTCGAGTCCAGAAACTTTGAACTCAAATGGGCCCTGGCCGGATTCCAAGCAAATGGAAAACCTGACTGCGAAATAAAGCAGGGAGTCTATAGAATAGAGATGAGACCTAAAAACGGGCCTGACTCATAAGAAAGGGCTGCCTTTAGTGTTGTAAAACTCAAGCACTATCTATTAATGATCATTCCTCCAAACGGCATATCTTAGCCAAATCTTTTTTGTATCTCCTGTTTCTTTTGGGGTCACATTCATATAGGACCCTTTTAACGATGGAAGAAAGGAAAGAAAAGAAATAAAACTTAATATTTTTTTTAATCGAATGTTCAGGTCAATTTAAGTGTACTTCGATTGATTTCAGAGTTTGTGCTGTTTTCTCGTCTCACACAAACCGGACAATTACTAAAATAAAGATCCTAGAGATGACCTCAAAGGATTAATAACACTTATGAGGCTTTGAACTTGAAACTTAGAGAGAGTATACTATCAAAGCCCAAGCTTTAACCATTAGGCTGGCCCCTTGTATACTACGAACTTGATTTGATCAGGAAAAGGAACTGTTGAGGAAGAAGGAAGACTCAAATAGCCATCGATGGTTTAGCATTCTATTTTATACCATTAATAACTTGGTACGTTTATGGCTCTCTTCCAATATAAAACCGTATAATTTGCCCTCATATATCTCAAAACCCAAAGTTCCCACCAAATTCAACCCCAAGCTTCCAAGTCCACATGCAGCTTAATGTACTTATTCTGTATCCTTTATATATTTATATATTTCTTTTTTCCCTTTTGCCTAGAGATCATTAAAAAGTCACAAAGATGTTTACAGATTGAAAACATGCACGCGTTGCGAAATTCGGTCACGGAAATAATCCTCTGGGATTCTCAATCGGTGGAGAACGTGACAAGACTTGCGAAAAGTGCCAAAAGAAAAGAATGGATGTGGAGGAATCTGAACCTCTTTCAACCAAATCGTGCACGGTGCACAGAAAGTCACGCCCAATTAATGACCGCATCGTGTAGAGTTATTTTCAGAAAGAAGAAGGGACTTGATCTAAAATGTGAGAGGACTTGTAAATGAGGTAGGTTTCATGCGTTGCTGCGTAGACCTATAGCATTCCGGGTAGTGGATCCCTGGCATAAACTTGAGAGGAAGTGCAAGTGTCTCTCCACGAGTTGTCTGGCCCCGAGAGACATGGCCTTGGCACTTCGCCACATGGAAACACTGACTTATGACTCGATCCACTTGCGCTTTAACTAGTGGGATCACTCATAAATTGAATCTGCAACTCTCCCTTTTCAAAAAGGTTGCCAATCTTTGAATGAGACCTATCAAGTACCCCAAGTGATCTTTTCATATTCAAACTATACATCACACGATCATTTCGATGATCATACAAGAAATTCAGGCCATAAACCTTATTACGTGGCTAATCCAATATCCACCACCACCAGTACTAGCTTTTTTGAAAGAGACATGGGTGATGGGATATACACATTGGAAATGATCTCATACTATGACGTTATGTTCACTCCTGTCTGAAGGATGCTACTAAGTGGCTAGATTTTCATTGTCCTTCAATTAAAAGGTTCTAGAGTGGGTGATAATTTAGTTTGGTACTGGCAGAGCTGAAGATTTGTGAGCGTAAAACTCTCATAGTCGAAGATATTAAGAAGCCACACAACGTGGGAGAAAGCATCACAGTAAATGTAGTAGACAACTCTCTACTCACGATTAGGGCTGTGAATGAACATGATTTTCTTACTGAAGGGTCCCTGCACATTCACATCTGTCGAATCAAGGATCTCTTGGGGAGATATAGTGAATGGAGCTTTCATTGGGCCCCCTGACGGCAGAACCAGATGGCTCACCAGTCACCACCTGGCTGCTTGGACTGCGAGAACCAAGTTTTTTGGTGCACTCCCTTTAGATGTTTTACCGGTCATGTCTGTTTTGGAGCCCCCTTTACTATTTTAATGCATCTTTGCTTAGAAAAGAAAAGGAGTACTACTAGATAACTAAAAGGGGGCGCTCTCTGTTTAGGATGAGGCCGATAAGACGTAAGATGTGGAAAGTAAACTGTAAATAGCAACCAGACGGCATGCACGTCCTGTTTTTCCTCCCCCCTTAGACGGTGGTCAACATCTAAGGAAGGTCGGAGCATATGGTCATCCCGAACAAAACAAGAAGAAAAAACAACAGAGAAAAGTGCGACACAAAACACCACCTTGTTAATCAGACGAAAAATGCAAAAGTTACCTTGCGAGTATTCTTCTCACCCCTTGAACTAAAGGTTCCGCTTGTGAAAGAGTTTAGGCTTATGAAGTTATGCATGACAGGAAGGGTTGGAAAAGCCGGAGAAAAAAGAAAAAAACAAAGGAACAAATGAAAGCTGTTGCTCCAATGCTTAGGGAGGCCCACTACTTGGTCCAGCACTCTTACTGCAGCCCTCCGACCTCTTTGCTCCAGGGACCAAGTACTGGGCCTCCCTAAGCACTGGAGCAAAAGGTCCGAGGAATTGTTGGTGACATCGAAATAGTTGGTTTGGTCTCCACGACTAAGCCCCGAGACAATAGGCAGTTCGCATAAGCAACATATATTCCGAATCCCCGAATGTTTTTATAGAAAATTATTTGCAAGTTGTTTCATATTGAGGAACAGAAATAGTACTGCCTAGAAATAACCCTTTTGCCAATGGGATGACAATTATAGTGCATGCTTCTATATTTGTTGCCGAGGCTTTCTAAATTCAATTCCTTACGTCTTATCTTTAAGTTCATAAAAACCAGCCCGCCGGTGAACCCTGCTGGGTAGTACTATAATACTTTTAAGCACCAAATGGTTTATTAATTGAAGGCAAAAGGCACATCAATATATTGACCCACAAAAATAGGTGATTCTCATCTGTGGCATAAAAGCCTAAGAAAACATTTCCGCCCACCTTCTACAGGAAGAAACAGTTTTACTAGACAAAAGAGAGAAAAACATACACACTAGCTCAACTTATACTTAAAAACTATTTTCTGCCAGTATAAGCAACTTGAGAGCCTTCTTCACTCCTACAAATACAGCACAACATTTGATCGAAAGAAGCCCGGCCTTTGTTTTCTAATCATCAGGAAACACTTGGAGATGGCTTCAACTTCTTTGGTGGTGGGTTTCCTCCCGAGATCAGCACATATGAATAGAAGCATAGCATTGCAGCACTTTGAAGGACGGAGGAAAAAGAAGAAGAAAAAAAGTCACTCCTGAATCTTGAAAATCAACTCTCTTATCAAAAAATGAAACTTAAAAAAAAGCATCGGCAGTCAGATATTGAAATACCTAATAGCAGCGTAGAAACCTGGTGGAAATGCTTTCTTCGTCTGCACACACAGTACCATTATAGATTTAGAAACGACTCAACTGTCCAATGAGTAAGAAGAATTTTCTGTTTGGTGTTTTACCAATGAATAGGTCTGGTAGTTCTTCCAAAGAAGGGCCCAGTGCTGCAAATTTTGAAGGTATAGGCATATTTAGTACAGGATGATCTCCAGAGAAATTAAAAGTGAATTTTTAAACTCGAAATATATTCAATAGCAGCAAATATTGCACAACTCAAAAATGTCCCCCAAGTGAGAATAAAAATCAAAACCTGCTTGTCCTAGGATGAATGGCACACTGGATTTTCTTAGCCTCCAGATCTTTAAGCTAAAGGTGCTCAGAGCTAGCAAAGCACCTCCGAAGAGCACACCGGAGCTCAGAGTTGCAGGCTTTCTTGAAAGAACAAAACCAAGAAGTCCACCACTTAAAACCAGTCCACTTGTAGTTAAAAAGTTTGCACTAGTCAGTCTTGAACTGATAGAAAAGACACCAAAATTATTCTGAAGGAAAAACATATATTGCCAGGTACTTGTACAGTAATGTTGGTGATCATCAGCAGACGCACAGAAGTGAACCAGCTTGCAGGGAACACAAGTGATCTGACATACTTATGTCTGAACTAAACCACTGCAATAATAAGACTGCTTTGACTAAGGACCAACCTCGAACAAGCTTGTACCGAACCAAATTATTCTATTTTTTATGTTTGCAGGATTTAAGCTCGTTACCATGTCGTCCAAACCATTAACCATGCCCACATGGAACAAGCCCACAAAAGTACGCATGCAAACAAAGAAAAAAAACATTTCTTTCAGAGCAAATTACTTTGCAACTTATCCTCTCTGTCATCAATTTTGCATTATTTGGTTATACTAGCCTAGTAGCCCGTGCTGATACAAGGCCAAGGGTTGCTTGAAAGATACCTAATAGAGTTTTTTTTTCCCCTAAGATACCAACTAGAGTTTAAGTTTAATAGAATCAAGACCGGAAGGGACAGGCCATTAGGTAACAACTTTGATTATACACGAATGTAATATTACACGAGCCTTCCAATCCTCATGTGACCCCCATGGGGCTGCCTAAAAGCTCTAATCCATCTAGGCAATATCCCATTCCTAATAGCTAGCCTATACATTGGAAGTTTTGTGCTCCATGGTCTTACTTATTCTTCAAGTCCTTTTTCTGGCTTAAGGAAGACCTGACACAAGGACTTCCCAGGAGTTCTCTACAATGTTTTATTCATTTAACTATTCGCTTTCAGAAAGAGTCTCGTTCATTAAGTATAATGTATGAAAGTGGGTGTCATCTACCAATTCTCCTTGATGCAGATAAGTGTACAGAGGAGTGGTGCTAACACAGTCTCACCGTAGGGAATGCCGAAACAAAAATCATGGATCTTGGCTGCCCTTTTTTGTTGGACCCCACCATTTTCCTGCACTGGCTCACCCCTTCCTGACTTTCCAGCACCATCTTCTGGTGATTTTGATGCATCAGCCGTATAGCTTAGTCTAGCCTTACTCTCAGAACTGGAAGTATCCGTCCCACGCCCTTCGATGCGCATAAAAACTGTAAACTAGATCGTAAAAGTTCTTTAGTTTTCATGAACTCCAGTGATTCTTCCAGGCTACAGTTCTCTAATAACAAACATTAACCGGCCCAACCTTTTAGCAAACTGAAAGCGATAGACATAAGCATATTGAAGTACACGAACTATTATCACCAATAATACCTGGTACGAATTTTTTCTAAATACATTAAACAACATTGTTTTCACATTAGCAGCTACAAAAAAGCGTTTAATATTGAGAGAGAGAGCACGGGGAGACAGAAAATGCAAGAACTTAAGATGGAAATGGAAACCTCAACTTCAAAAAGGGATCAATCAGAATAAACCTTCCAAAGTACCAGGAGACGATGCCATGTGAGTTGTGACTAGTCTCTTTAACCACACACCAGATTGCAGCGTCCCATCGCTGACATAATAATAACTGAAAACTCCCAATACAAGCAACCAAATGAAACGCGGCAAACCATATCAAACACCACCAGACAACAAGGAATATGCTTGAGGAACCAAATTACAAGCTTTCTCAAATACAAAACCCCAAGACTCAGATCAAATCGCACATAATTAATATTCTAATCCAAGCCAACCCAAAGATTTAACTCAAATTAAATTTGCGGTAGACCCATAATCCATTAAAAATGGCCGGAAATTCTCGAATCTCAACGAAACTGAATCGGGAAACAAATTGGAACTTTTGCAACCAGAATACGAAAACTATGAGAATAGACCCAAACGAAGCCGCTCTATCCAAATTTGACTCAATCAGGTTGAATTCGAAAGCTATTCAGAAACCACCTCAACATAAAAAACAGTTAACTCTAGTGTTTTCTTTTTTCCTTCCAATTTTTTCCTTGCGTATGGCTCGATTATCTTGATTAGTGCTGGGGAGCTTAGAGAAACACCTTTGAGCGCGGTGATGGGCTTGGAAATGAAAACCTCTGTAACTTCAGACTGCGGTTGACCGCAGAGGAGGACGAGAGCTGAGAAATCATCGCAACCATTATGATTCTGTGTGTGAGTGTGTGTGTGTCTGTAAGTGCTTGAGGAGCTGCGAGAGAGAAATAGAGGGAGAGAGAAAGTGAAAGAAAAACGGTTCAACGATTTCTCGGTTATTTCGTTTCTCTATTTTTTCGGGGGTTTTTTTTTAAGGAATAAATACAAGTTCCTATAATTTACCTTAAAAACATAGTGTTTGTCTACACTACAATTTTAACAAAATTTTACTAAAATTTTAACATCTTTACTTTTTCATTCTCTCTCCTTACTTTTTCTCTTACTTTTTCACTTTTTTACTTACTTTTTCATTCTCTCTCCTTACTTTTTCTCTAACTTTTTCACTTTTTCATTCTCTCTCTTCAACCTTTTTACCAACTCCTACAATTTTACTAAAATTTTAACATCACAAACACCAGTAATTTAGTAATTTTAAAATCTATCAAATTAGTTTCTAATATTTAAAAGGGATAATTACACTTTGCACCCTTATCTTTGGGTCATTTATAATTTGCATTCTGATATATTATTTTTGAGATATTGAACCATTTATCTTCAACATTTTTGCAATGTAGACCATGTACTAGATTTGACCGTCTAAATTGACGAATTTCGTCAACACGTGAGAGGCATGACGAGCCGGTTGACCACTACAAAGGTAACTTGAAGCGGTCGATCGGTTCATGTAGTGGTCGACCGATTCACGTGTTGACGAAATCCGTCAATTTAGACGACCAAATCGGGTACGAAGTCCATGTTGCAAAAATGTTGAAGATAAGGGGCTCAATGTCTCAAAAACAAAAATATCGGGTACAAATTGTAAATGACCCCAAAGATAAGGGGCGCAAAGTATAATTATCTCTATTTAAAATCTATCCACACTTTGGGCCTTTAGAGACCCTTCAAATATTAATGTTTTTAAATTTTAGAGTCTAATTTGATGACTTTTAAAATTTAAAGACTTATTTAATTTTCATACAAACTACAAGAACAAATCTTGTATTTATTTATTTACTTTACATTATAAAACCTACGTTTTTTCATATTTTTGGGTAAGCAATAGCATGTATGTTGAAATTTACTGAATAGATATAATGGGATATGGAATTTATGAGACGAAAATTGAAGTGTCAACAAAGTATCACATTCACTTGCTCCCTTGAATGTGTTAAAATGTAGCAATGTTATTATTAACCCAACATAAAATAATAATATTATTATTAATAATAATTTGGAAATTAAACTATTAAACTTGTAATCATTGTTTTAGTATCTACGTTATCTTGAACTTAACATTATTCTGGTCGGGACCCACACTTCTCGAACAGTACCCACACTGTTCGGGCAGGGGCGGAACGAGGGGGTATGAAGGGTGTCGGTCGACACCCATTGCTCCAAAAAAAAAATTATATATGTAATTTTTTTTCAATAGAAGATGGCTTGGGCCCGATACCCATAGGCCCAAGCCAACTTCATATGACCCCATTAAGACTTTTAAGCTTCAGTATCAGGAAATCTTCTTCTTTGCCTCTTAGCATCCATAAACAAATATCTGCAATTTCATTATACAGCTCTATCAATTGGTGCTATGTAATTACTTTCTGGACCTGTTTAGGCAGAATGGATGTTGGGTTTTTGTTTTTATTGTTTTCTCTAGTCATATTTTGGGATAATGTCATAGTGAGCTTCCTAATTATAAGTTAAAATCAATTTTGAGACATATATCCGCCCTCAAAAGAGGTAAGTTTGCAACATTTAGATGATCTTACAAGCTTCCTTAAGATAATCAGAGTAATGTGATGAATAATTCATCACAGATTAAATCAACATGAATTTAAATTGTTAAATGTTTGTGAATCTATGCTGAATTTATTTTAATTTTTGATGAAGAATGTGATGAATTTTATATTGTGATTATGAATTTGATTGAGATTGTTGTGAATTTTTTATTAGGATTTGATTGTGCATTATATTGAAATTGTGATTAGGTTATGAAATTAGATTAATGAATTTTATTTTGTTTAGATAATGGATAAATTTTTGATAAAGAAGCCAGTCAGTGTAGGGTCGTCTAGTACTCGTAACGTGACTCCTAATTCTGAAACGAATATTATTAAGAACGAAGATATTTTACAACGTTTTCAGAATATGTATTCTCATAGGATCCAATTGACACCGCTCAGTATTTGCAAATAGTATTGTACGTGTATTTAAATATTTTTAGTCCTTAATTTATGATATTTTAACTCTAAGATATTTTTTTTGCATTACGTAGTAAAAAAATTTTGTTGTCATTTTCCCTTAAGAGTTCGACCCCCTTCAATTGGATTCCTGGTTCCGCCACAATGCTCGGACAAGATGGGTCCCGATCAAAACTCACCCTTTTCTCTCCTTCTCTCTAATATTGCGGTCAGAAAATCCCCGTCCTAAAGAACAAGCGTATGCGATATGCCTATGCATGGGTACTACGATAGATTAGCCGATTAGGAGATGTAAACAAAAGTATCTGCCGTGGCTGTTGATGTTGAGAACAACGTGCAACACGTTGTTATTGTTGGCTGACAATTATTGTTTTTTTTTAATGAAAATATGGAGAGAGAAGCAGAACATGTAAAAGGAAATAAAAATAACTAGACGTGATAGCCACATGAACCTTGACTTTTGAAGAACGTTATATCCAAAAAAAAAAAAAAAAAAAAGAGAAACCATAGAAAGACCAAAAAGTAGGTGAACGTCGATATACTTCCGAAAAACAGTAACAACTTGGACTGAAATATAAAATTAAGTGCAAAATCTTGCTAATATTAAAAGTAAATACGGTCTAATAAAGATTAAAAATTAATATTATATCTTGATGATGCCAATAAATCACCGCGGTGCTCGGAAGCTAGATGACCTCAATAATCACCAATATGCTCGGAAGCCAATTGAACCTGCAAGAATCACCGTGGGTGGCCTCGGGTTCGGAGACTCCGACGACCAAGTTAGTGTTTGAGAGAATAAATATAAGAGAAGTAAGACTTGAGAAATAAAATATGAAATGAGAGCATTCGAGATGAGATGATTTAACATCCCAGAGAGATCTCTCTTTATGAAGGAGAATACCTGTTTATTTATAGTGAGAGGTGGTAGAGTCCCAAAGAGAGTATAAAATATATGGGCTTCAGATTCCTCATCTTATCTGGAGTCCTGAGGTCTCTAAGATCCTTGTCTTATCGGGAGTCCTGTTGTAGAGTTGTATTAGGAGAGTTTCGCGGTCATTCGAGTTACCATGAGGAGTCCCCAGTGTGGCTAGACTTCTATGTGAGATCGGATGTCAGGCTTTGACGCGTGGTCGGCTACTCGAGGTTATTATCGGCAAATCAGCCCGAGCCCGAGTGGTCTGGTTGAGCAGAGTATTTCATGGTCCATCATATCTCATCAAAATTTTAATTACAAATTGAAGAGTATACTGATATATTATTTCTCGGTTTCTTTCCTGCTCCATCTAGAGCATTACGGATGAACCCTGGAGATCCCGTCGAGCTTGTGCATCATTTTGTTAGGTGGGCCTGAGTTTCTTTCAGGCTCGGTCGGGGAGTATCAAGGATGAACCCAAAAGAGCCCGTCCAGTTTGTGCTTGGGCCTTGAGGCTTGAGCCATGCTAGCAAGAAAAGAGGTCAATAAAGTGACTAATGAGAAATGCAGGGGCACCATTGCGAGAACACAAGCGAATAACGAGAAACATTGGGGCACCGTCGCAAGCACACGTGACACAACACAAAGACGACGGCTGGAGTGAAATGGCGCGTCTTCTTCGTAACTCAAAAACCCCAAAACTATGAAGTGTGAAATATATATATTTTTAAACCCTAGAGCAAGAAATAATTGTAGAACATTCATCCAAGAAATGGGTCTGCTTACACCTTCACTAGTAAACTGTCGTCTTCTCGATATGTTCAGAAGACCTCGCCTCTCCTCTATAGTCTACGCTTTCCAAAAGGTCTCTCTCTCTCTCGCTCTTTACTTTGCCGTTCATTTTGATCAGTTTATTAATTTTTACTCTTTAAATGATCATAAATTTTGCTAGCGGCAAACATTTGGCTCTTTGGGAATTTCTGAGTTCTGTAGCCGCAGAAGTTATCATGAATATTAAGATGAAAAGAAAAGAAAACCATCTAGTATACAGGGCAGAGAGATGTAAAGCTGTTGTTTTTGGTCTGCTTAATCAATTGTAAAGGAATGAACAAAGGCCCATTTATTAGTACTGCAATTATAGATGAACACAGATGAAAATATAAATTATCCATGCACGGTGTTAAACTTCTGTATGATTTTGGCCAAAGTACATGAGTGACCCTGTAGCAAGCAAATTAAGCCCAATAAAAGGTGAAAGCTGCAGTAAGGAGGAGGACAATGCAGTATAATCTCGATTGACCTTATTGGTTGCGCTTACCGGTTATAACTTTTTGCTTGAGGTAAAGGTCTATGGTTCGTTCACTTCTTTGTGATGTCTCTTTTCACTTTAGGTCTTGATCATTTGTCAGAATTAGTTATGGAGAAAATCAATAGGTCTGAGAGGAGCTTGGCTGATGTGATTAGTTTGATGGGATGCTCCCTCCACAAGACTGTTTTAGTTAAGTTTTTATGCCCTTGTAGTTGTCAGATAGCATTTTTGATCTACCTGTAGACCTTTTCATATGATTTCGCTGAAGGTCTATTCTCTTGTCTCTAACTTGACGGGGACTTTCAGGAGTTATGTTCTCTATGTAGCAGTTCTTCTCTCAAGATATTTCGACACATTACTTGCTTTTTTCTAATTTCAAAGTTTAGATTCTTTCCTATTTGGCATTGGTTCATTGGAGATCTGTTCATGGTTTCACTTCCTCAAAATCACTTGTTATTTCATTCCTCAAACAAAGTGATTGTTTAATTCTTCATAAACTTCTATGTCATATGAAGTCTAATTGCCTATATTTGTTGTAGTCTTATAACTAATGTTCTTTTTTTTTTCTTCTCCCAGAGTGGAAGAAGAGATGATATTACCGCTATTGGCATGAACATCCGTTGTCTTTCGACTGTAGGTAGCCAGGAGCTCATAATCTCCCTTGTTATTCTTACATGCATGCATGCATATGTACTCATTGATCTGTTCCACTCCTAATGTCTGAGAACATTATCAGTAATTCCTTTAGAGCCATAGACAAAACAGAAAATAGCAAAATCCTGTAAACATCAGATTTACATGGTTGTTTTATTATAATATCTAAAATCATGCTTAACCCTCAGACAAATGCCGTTGAATTTGATCTTTCTTATTGTTAAAATGCGAGGCTTTTTTAGACAAAATTCCACTTACATCAACTCATTATCTATGAAATTTCGTAGCTGTACGTGTGTTTAGTTGGTAGTTTCTTGCTTCAATTGGTGAATTATAATGGTTTTCATATAGTCAGCTGAAGTTTCAGAGTTTGAATGCGACGAACTCCATGATGATGTCAAAGCAACAGAGAAGGACACTGCATTGCGTCTAGCTCTCTCACGACTTTCTGGCGATTTTGGTAAGGAATCAATGTTGTCAATGCAGTGGTTTTTTGGCTCACGACGTGCACCTGTGATACCAATGGGCTCATTAAAACTTGATATGGCTCTTGGAGTTGGAGGATTGCCGAAGGTAATTATTTGACAGAGCAGAATTTTTCTCCTGCCATTTTTCTTGAAATTTTTTCTATTGCATTATCGTTTGGTTACTCCCTATAGGTCTTCGAGATATATGAATTTAATTGCTGTTGGAGGTAGGATGTGGAGGAAAAAAGTAGCATCCTGTCAGTGTCTTGCTTCTGACATTCATCGTCTACCATGTTGTTTTGAGTCTCTTTTTGTTAACTCAGTAAATGGAAGAGGGGTCTTTGTTTCATGCCTTCATATGCATTATTTGAGGTGATCTATGCACTGTGGATTTTCTGAGGTCGTGCTTTTGACTACTCAGCTGATGAGTGTTTCAGATTAGCTGAAAAGAAGTGTAGTGTCATTGTTGCTGTGGTGAGAGATTTATGCTGCACTTTGCAGGGAAGAATTGTTGAGATTTATGGACGGGAGGCATCAGGAAAAACAACGCTTGCCCTTCACATCATCAAGGAAGCTCAAAAGCTAGGAGGTGCACACTAATTTTGTGCTCTAGTACTTCATGATAGGAAGTGTTTTGGGTTAAACTTCAATTCCTGTGTAATAAGTTATAAAAAGGGTTCAATGAATAATGGATTTTCTGTGTTTATTGCATACATTTTATCCTTTTTTTAACCTTTGTTTCTTCACTTGGTGTCATTAAAATATCTTCTCTTTCTTTTTTCTCAGTAATAGGTGACATGCGCTTCTCACATTAAAATTAAGTTGAAAAACAGTTTTCATGAAACTGTAATATCTTTCTTGCTATGAACTGCAAAGATGCTTAACCAACAATCGCCAGAAATGAAACGGGAAATATCAGAAGATGTTGAAAATATGTAGTTGATTAATTAGTTGGTATTATAGTTATGAGTCGGCACTTTAAAGACTAAAGCATGGCCTTTCTAAAAAGATTTATCCCATCAGTTTGGGAAACAGTCAGCAGGTTATCCTTGTAATATCCCTAAAAAAAAAAAAAAAAACGCAAAGCTGTGCGTTTTGAATAAGTTGTGTATGCCATCTTCTCTTTCACGCAGAAGACCTTGTTCAGCAAAATTTTTAGTTGCCGACTTCACAGTCCGGCATTTTCCTTCCACATCTCAATCTCTTCGCCCTTTCTCAGCCTAAAATCTCGTTCTTTCCAAATCTAGCAAACCCTAGTCTAGCTTTAAGATGTATCCTTGCTTTTATTTTGGAGAAACGCTGCTGAGGTCGTGCTCTCTCTCTCTACCCCTCTTTTTTGAAGCTTTGTCTCTCTAGCCTTTGGAGACACGATTCGCAAGGGTTAGGTAATTTTGGAGGTAGATCTGATGTAATCTTGGTTTGGGTTCGAATTTCTTTGGATTAATTTCGGGTTATGTCATGTTATAGATAACATTGGAGAGCCAACCTTCAAGGGCTAGGTGATTCTTCTGCGTTTTCGTCGACTCATTTGGGTGAGTTTTCTTCAAATCTTTATCTTTGGTGAAGTTTTAGATTTTATATTTCTAGAGTATTTTCAGATTTATTTTGGGTTGTTGTAGGATAATGATAAGTGGGGTTGGGGAATTTTCGTGTGTTGATAGATATGGGTGTTGCTGGAATTTTACCATTTATTTTATAATGGAGATATGTGTGGATTAAGGTGCAAAAGGGTGTATTGAGGGCTGTCCAGTTTTGTCATGGGGATTATGTGATGGTTTCTAAGGCTAAAACCGTTCCTAAAGAGAGGTTTTATTAGTCAATGAAGTAGTTTAATTATTCTAGAGTTGTACAGAATGATTCGAACTCCATGTGGGTATTGATGAATGATAATTAATTTTATTTAGGTTCTGATTGCTTATTCAGCAACCTTTTGAAGAGCTTTAGACTTTGGGTTATGCGTTTGAGGTAAGTGGTCTTTCCATGGGATTTTTATCAAACTCATACGTTGTGGAAAATAAGTGCTCAATTGCTAAATATTTATTTTACAAATCGAAACTAGTCTTGGATGAGTTATTGTGAATTCCTGGATTTTGGAAATGTTGGATTTTAAACGTGTATTGCATTTCAAACGATTTTGATGCTTTAGGGGAATTGAACGAACTTTGATACAAACGAGATTTCACAAACTCTTTTGAAATGATTGGCCTATTTTGTGAACTTTGTGTTGTGAGCATATTATCAAGTTATCTTCGTGCTTGTGACTCTTGAGGTCTGTGTGACCATTGAGGTCTTCGTGACCATGGAGGTCTGTGTGACCATTGAGGTCTGTGTGACCATTGGGGTATGTGTGACCATAAGTAATTTCTTTAAGGTGCTTGGCCTGAGATATTTTGTTATAAAGTGTCGTTTTCAGTTTGGAATTTCCCACTATATTTTCTTTTCTTGGTTATGTTTATAAAACTGTCATTTTCCCTACTCCCATTGATTACTACTTACTGAGCTAGTTGTAGCTCACCACTTACTCCCTATCTTTCAGATTTAACGGTTGGTGGCAGAGAGTAGTAGGAGATCTCGAGTGGTAGTTTTGAGAAGATCGCAAGTTGCAGGGTTATCGAATATAGAGTCCTCTGGAGACTTTTGTAGCGATTGCATTAATTTGGAAACCTTAGTAATTTTATTTCATTTGGGAAAACTATGTTTTTGGATCCATTGTTAATTATGGGATTTGAGAATTTTGGAGTAGTGCTCTGATTAAACTATTGGGTATCGTTGTTCTTATGTTTTGGTTGAATTATGAGGTTGGATTATTATATTTAAGAGATGGATTAGAGGTTCCTCTTGTGTTTCCTTTGTTGGGAAATTTGCTTGTAAACAGAGTGGAAAGTCCCATTTTTCAAGCGGAACTTTGTCCGTTTGAACTTTTGGGTCGGGGCGTTACAATCCTCCCGTACATGAATGCTCCGAACAAGTGTCAAACCATAGGTAAGGGAGTAACTTCGTAAAGTTAACATCTGATCAGCTATGTTACAGCATAACTTTTGCTACCCGAGGATAGGAGATATATCTACAGTGGAATTGCTTTTGGTCTTTGGATGACCCTGTTTCTATATCATAACTGAAAATCTTGAGATGAAGTACCACTTGCAATTAACCTTTCATGTTAGATATGTTTGCATTTGGGACTTCTTTTCCTAATTGAATAGTTCTTTTGGCAGGGTATTGTGCATATCTAGATGTAGAGAATGCGATGGATCCTTCACTTGCAGAATCAATGGGTGTAAACATGGAAACTCTTCTTCTCTCGCGTCCTAGTTCTGCAGAAAATTTGCTAAGTATGGTTAACACACTTACCAGAACTGGAGCTTTAGACGTGATCGTGGTTGATAGTGTAAGTGATTAATTCTTATATATGATTGTGGTGCATTACTTGGATTTTTTTTTCTTATATATGATTGTGGTGTATTGCTTGGAACTTATTTTTCATTCTGTGGGGAATGTGCAAGTGAAAGTTGTCCTTTACACCGGTTTCCTTCTCAGTAAAATCCATTCTCCTCATGGATGACGTTTCTTTTCTGTTCTTGCTATAGTTATTGTTAGATTCTGCTGTTTGATGAACACATGTCAACAGCTCCAGGTGGCAATATCTCCTGTTAACCTATTTTGTCAGGCTTCACAGTTGGATGGTCATTGAGCTAATATTGTTACAACTTACTATTTCTTCCTGTTAACCTACACCTTTCTGCATTTTTTTCCTTTTCAGGTAGCTGCCCTTGTTCCCCAATGTGAAATTGATCAAATGATAGGTGGCACCTTCAAAGATGTGCAATCAAGAATAATGACGCAAGCACTTAGGAAAATTTATTACTCGTTATGCCATTCTCAAACTCTCATTGTATTTGTTAATCAGGTTGAAGATGAATCATTTTGAACCTTTCTATTAATTTTTTTCAAGCAGTATCTTATTACTTATTTCTGGGAGTAATGTCATCTACCTACAATTAATATCTTTTTCTATTTTCAGGTTCGGTCAAGCCCAAAATCTGGGCAAAGTTTTGGACGAGTGGATGAGGTCACTTGTGGTGGAAATGCCTTGCAATTTTATGCAGCTGTAAGATTGAAGATGATGAGAAAAGGATTGCTCAAGGCTAAGGATAAGGTCTATTTCTCTCTCTAATCAATCTTGTGTCACTGTGATAATAAGTGGCATTAATAATCTGGTGGGTTCATCGAGATCTGTCAAGTTATTAACCATAAATGGTCTTTTTTATATTGGTTAGTGGTCACTTTGACATCAAGTTGTCTCATTTGGGTATCTAGATAGACTCTCCGTAGTTACACACAGCGATAAGGACATCTCTTCATTTGAGGGACAGTGGGTCTGTTATTTCCGTTCATGGGTGGTGCCGTTTCTTTTACTTCATTTGAGCAACATCGGTGGTGTTTTCTAGTTGATGGTATCAGTGTTAAAAAAAATTTCTGCCTGAAAACATCACAAATCCAGATCACGAACTGAGTGGAAATATTAGGACAAAAGGTAAAACAGAGTCACATTTGCAATTGAATCGTACATATAACTCCACTACTGCACTGTCATATGCTGATGTGCAAATTGACAGTGCCAGGAGAGCCAAGTATTCTGGTAAGTTGAATGAATCGGATACTCTTCTATATCAATTTTCAAGAAAATTAGGTCAACGTACTGAGGAAAGTATGGCTTTTGGTGGACGATAAGCTGATCTTTGTTTAAAATTTGGGCTGAAGCTGAATAATTTATTTAGGGGGAAAAATCACTTTGCACCCTCAAAGCATCAAAATCGTGTCACAATTGTTATAAATGAGCCATGTAGCATGATTTTGTTTGTTAGATTTTATTTTAGGGTGCAACTTGATTGAATTTTAAAAGTTTGGTGGCTCAATTTGTGAAAGGTGATAATTGAAACCTTTGTTTGAGATTGTCTTGGTAATTTGGGAGTGCGAAGTGACTTTTCCCCTTTATTTAGTCATGTGCAAGAAAGGTGATTGCAGTCTTTTGTTTTTGCTGCTCTTTTCCTTTTTATTTTTTGAGAGTGTTTAGTGTTGCTTCAGGTCCTTTTAATCATCTCATTCACCTGTTTCCTCCCCAGTCATTGCAGTTGTATTATATTGTCTGGTTTCTTTCTTCTTAAGCAATAACTTACTTTTCAGGTAACTGGTCTTGGGGTTTGTGTGCAAGTGGTGAAAAACAATCTGGCACCTGCGATGAAAAAGGCAGAACTGGAAATACAGTTTGGGAGAGGTTTTTGCCGCGAGTCTGAGGTCTTGGAGTTGGCATGTGAGCAGGGAATCATTATAAAAGAAGGAAGCAACTACCTGATAGAAGGGGATGTTTCAGTGATAAACTTGAAGCTGAACATTATCTGGCCGAAAATCATGAGATCCTTGATAAGATAGTCATGATCTTAAGAAAGCAGTTGGTCGAAAGAGAGAGTTTATGATGTTAGATCCTTGGAATATATCGAGTTCTTGTCACAATGACAGATTGAACGTTGAAGGACCCAGCCACCTTCTGAGCTGCGGAGTGAAATGAAGGATCTTTGAACTTGAGATTACAATGTCTTACACTTGAGGTAGAAGTGCGGCATCACTTGATGTGAATCAAGCATTCTGCTGCAATAACATTGGAAGTTGCCTTAAACTGGAAGACAACTATAACGGGCTGGTCAGAGCGGGCAAAAGTTATTGTGTGAGTATATGAGTGGACGAGTGAGATTAAAAGTTGAGAAATCTAATGGCTGAAAAAACGCCACATCATTTAATGAACCCGACCCTCAAAATCGACCCGGTTTCATTAAATGATGTGGTATTTTTTCAGACATTAGATTTTTCAACTTCTAATCTCACCCGTCCACTCACACTCACACCATAACCTCACTCACACAATAACCATGGCCGGTCAGAGCGTGGTCTCTTTGGTCTGTCTTGTAACTAAAGTCGGCCGCGGGCTAATTGGGCTAATTCTCCAGCTAACGGTGTCCTTTTCTTCTTTTTGACCTTTTTTTTCCCTCAGCAATTTTAGTGAGCCATAAATGTTTGTTGTAATGTCTTGCCCACTAAGAACAATGGTAATATCCTTGGTTAATGCTCAGGGTTATCGTAAGAACAATGTCTTAAGTTCTCTTGGCTGGTGTACCAATCTGCAAAGTAGTGTTTCATGCTTAAAGCTCATTGGCAACTTCTCTTGCATGTGGGGAGATTATAAAATGCGCCCGGAGTGTTCACTGTTCAACGCTTCGAACTTGTTCGAAACGTCCATTTACCCCTTTTAACTTTTGTGGATAAATCAAACCCGCGGAAGACTGTTATTTATCCGAAAAAGAAAAGAATAAATGATCATCTACATTATCATATTAGATGCATGTGATTATGTGAGCCCCGGTGGTCGGTATTTCCGCTGCTGTCGGTGGCATGTTTTCACTGCCGGGAATAACGTTTGTTTCCCTGTAAAGCCAAGAGAATACCAGAGCGCCAATAAAATAGTTCATGTTTTCAAATGATGAGATGGTTGGCCGCCGGACGATTTGGACCGTTATTCATTCTTGAACTTGGTATAGTAGATTCCAGGACAGCAGGCATTGAGCGGTATTTGGCCTAATAAAATATTTATAAAATATTTTTTTATCAAATCATTTTTTTTATTAAAATAAATATAAAAAAATTCACTAAAATCTATTTATAAAATAATTTTCACTTTTTATACTAATTTTCATATACTAAAATTTTTGAACTCTCAAATTTTTTGACATGCAAATCCCACCTGTTACAGCACGTTGACATCTACGTGAAAAACAAAGAAGGGCTGTTCTGTAAATTGTGGGTTTTCTAGAAGGAAAAAGAAAGAGCTGGGACGTATGGACTTCATTAAGGGCTTTCTTGTCTTTTCCTTTGTTTCTAGAAGATGTGAGAAGTGAGCTGAATTGGTTGTTAGCCTCTCACGCGTGAAATTTCAAGATTGGGGGAAAACAGATTGGGGGCTTGCGATATAAGGGTTTGTTCTACCATTTTGAATTAGAGTTCTCCTCCCCTGTGTTTTCACTTTTCAAGAAAGCTCTCTCAAGGTGTGCGCTGATTGATGAAGCTCTTGTGTTCTTGCTGAAACATTTGAGTGTTGATGAAATAGAGAGAGCATATCAGAGAAGAGGAGAATGTATGTGTGTTGATCACCTACACTTGATTTCTTCGATTGATTGGGGCTTCCAGAGGTTCTGGAAGTGTGGATGCTGGAGGTTCCAGCATTGGGCGTTGATTGCACAGGGAGTTGTGTGGATAGATCAACCCGGTGAGAATCTTGGTTTCAAACGGTCATGGAGTTCCATGATAAGGAGATCCAAATCGAGGCAATTTGGGTAAGATTAACAGTGTTTAGATTAGCTAGGTTAGTGTAATCTTTTGATCACTGTGTAATCTCGTTTGAAATTAGTGGATTTAAAAACCGGCTTCGGCCCGGAGAGTTTTTCTCTTTTGAAGAAGTTCTTCAAAAGGGTTTCTCTTCGTCACCAAATATTGTGTCAAGTGTGTGATTGATTTACCTTTGTTTAAATTGTTTCATTTAACCATTCTTGTGATAAGTGTGTTTAGAATATCAATCTTGAAGAGATTGAGTAATCTGGTCCAAGAAGATTGTAGACAAAGGTATAAAGAGTGCTTGTGAGATCTGAAAAATATTGGTTCTGTCCAGTGTAGTTACTTCGGAGTCACTTGAGGTATCTTCAGTTATCTCTGTTTTTCAGATTAGTGTATCTACTGTGTATCTATTCTTTATGCATATCTGATTTGTAATAAGATAGCAGAATCTTGTTAAAGATTGATTGAGTTTATATTTCAGAGAATATGTTGTGATTTGAAAAAGGAAATTGCTTTTGGATAAAATTTTTAAATATACCTATTCACCCCCCTCTAGGTATTTTCCACATATTTGGGTCTAAAATCGGGTTGTTCACCACCGTTCAGCTCAACAGGATCTCGTGAGCTTGTTATTTACTAAGTTTGAGATAGTCATGCAAATATTAATTAATGTTCTAGCGTAGGTGTTTCCGAAATGATCGATTATGAGAAATAAAAGCGATGCTTTCCTGCACTCTACATAATCTTTGCAAAGATGCACAGAATTGGATCATGAGCATGATATATATCCCCCGGGGCCGTACGTAGTCCTTATTGAATAGCGTCGTGCATATATATTTGATCTGTATAAACTGGGTCGGTATGTAGAACGCTCGCGTCGCTCTTGCAGTAAATATATCTTCGGTTCACAGAAAGCTTGGACCTACCCAATTTAAGGAAACAGAGCATGATGCACCCCCCAGGCCACTAGATCTAGAAACATTAAAGTTGTTGCCAAAGTCTGTTGGAAAGCTTGATGCAGTGTTTTCTCCCTATGTAGGCCTCTCCTCCTTCATTTTTCTCAGGCTAGCTGTTCCTCTGTAGTAACCTGATCAGCTGATTCAGCTCCATTTTAGTCTACCAAATCTAATTCGTGTCGCTTTCTATTCTCTGAATCATGAGCATGATTAGCGCTTGTCTCCTATTGCGCACGCCGGCCAGGTCAAGCAGCCGAAGTCCAGGTCCAGGTCCACTAATACGATAAAATCTGTTATAGGCCGCCTAGGAGAGGCTGTGACTGAGGAAGGAGGTGTAGATAGCTGCCAACTAGATCGATCTTGATATTCCGCCTTACAATCTGAATCTGCCAAGAGTCGGTAACGTCCATCCTCGGGGTTGTATTCTATATCGAGCTGCCATGCACTATTGTGGGATATTGAAATGCTCTCCGCCCTCCATTCCTCCGAGTGCTTCCAAACCTAGCGACATCATAGAGACGTATAATGTCGGGCGGATAGCTACTGGCCTGTAAAACGGGCATTCAAATCAAGGGAAAAAATATGATAAAAATCGGAACATTTCTCGTTGAAAAGTCGTGTACACTTTGTATGGATGTGAAGTGTTTGCCGTTCATCTATACATTAGCAGCTTACCCCCCCCCCCCCCGCCGGCCCGTAGACAGAGGCTGCTCATGAGATGGGTAGGGGGTGAGGCAACCATACGGCCTCCTAATTGTAAAGGACTCATATTATAGCCTAAAAAATATAAATTAAGTTCTTTTATAAAATTAAAGTTGAAAAAACCCCTAAAAATTTAGAATATAACTTAATAAAAGCCTACAAAATAGGAACATATGAAAAATTAGACGTTTACAAAATAATTGAAAATTAAAAAAGCGAGATACACTAACAATTATAATAACAATCCAATTAATTCTATTAACTTTTGCCTCTCTTTTCCTAAATAATACCACTCTCCACAATTATTCTCTTAATTAAATTCCACAACTGGCTATTTTATTACTAATTAATACAAGTTCTCAGAAATTAAATTCTCATAATGTCATTTTACTAACCAATTGTATATATAGTGGCACACCAATTGTCTAATTAGTGGAATGCTATTTTTGCTAAACAACAAAACAATTACATAAAGGAAAGCAGCTTTTCAAAGGTTGCTCCTTCTTAAAGTATTTCTTATAGATTTGAATTATTTTCAAACATATTGAGTTTTTTGTTTGGTCTTAAAAGATTAAGATGTTTTGACAGTTGTGCTTTAGAAAAAAGTTTAATTATTAATTTTGTATTTAAAAAGACAACAAACAAATTTATGGCTTAGTTTTAAATTTATTAATATTTTTTTAAAATAAAAAAAAACTCATTTTTATGACTTGCCTAAAGTTTCCAACAATGTTGAGCAGCCCTACCCCGTAGAGAGTCAATTACAAATTACTAAGACTTGTTATTTGAACCTTCTGAGCAAACGTGCGGAATATTGCTGGTGGTCACGGAAAAATCTGATACATAAGCCTCTACTCTCTCTCTCTATAAAAGGGCGCTAAATATTGCTCAAGTTATAGTTGCCACCCTTGCAAATTAATCTTCCTTTTTCTTCCATATTTTTATCCATGGCCAAGTTCGATTCTGGTGGCGAAAGCCCTTCCTTGATCTCCACAATGCTAGTGCTTGGGGTGCTAATGGCTACCTTTGGCACAACAGGTCTCTCTCTCTCTTTCTCTTTGATCTCTCATCTCTTCCTCTAGTCTTTGGATATTATGACTAAAACAAGAAAAAGAAAAGACTGCCATAGCCCCATCCGAAATCTCCGTGCCCTGACCAAGGTTGGGGAGCCCCAGAGCGCTAACGTTAATATCGTACGTGTACTGCCTCGATCGATCGCCCTCGCACATCCATGCACTCCTGTCGGTTCCGTTTGGTTGTGAGAGGACAGATCTAGCAGTACACCCAGGGAAGTAATACGCGCGCCATCACCAGGACATCCCGTTAGAGGGGGTTATCCATAGATCAGTTTCTGTTCATACTCCTACTATATCTCACTATTGTCCATGTTTAATTAGGATACTAGTACACGAGAGTTAATTAGGACAATATTGCTTGATGTGTTACATTGAGTAGAACGGGTCATAGATATAGAGTTTCTGAGTTTAATTAGTTTTCTAAGTATCGACTGAGTTAGCACCGTGTGTGGTAGCCTAGTGGTTAGGGTCCTTGTGTCCATGAAGTCAAGGATTCAACCAGTCATTTGGATAGCAAGCTATCCAAGTGAAAGATGGATGCGCCTTCACTGGACTCTTCTGTAGAAGGGTCAAGCTATGATTTAACTCTCTCCTTAGACAATGCGGCCTGTCTTTTCCGGTCTAGGCCCCTAAGTTTTGATTTCTGACAAGTTAGTAGGGGCGATTACGGTAACGCCAAGGTGGGGTTGTCACCTCTGCTCGCCTCCTTTGACAAGTTGGTAGGGGCGATTATGGTAACGCCAACTTGGTCTTCTTGATATTGGTAATTATACGTTTGAAACAAACAAACAATATCATTTTTTTTAAGATAAGAAGCCTGGTGCATGGGTGATGATATAACTCATATTTTTATGTCATGTAAAACAATTGACTTCTTTTGTAATGTAATGCAGGTGCACAGATTGGGGTTTGCTATGGAATGCTTGGTAACAACCTACCGCAGCCAGCAGAAGTTATAGATCTCTATAACCAATACAACATACGAAGAATGAGACTCTATGATCCAAACCAAGACGCTCTCCGGGCCCTTGGAGGCTCCAATATTGAGCTCCTGCTAGGCCTTCCAAATGATAACCTTCAAAACATTGCTTCAAGCCAAGATAATGCAAATACTTGGGTTCAAAACAACGTAAAAAACTATGGTAATGTCAAATTCAAGTACATTGCAGTGGGAAACGAAGTAAAGCCTACAGATGGGTTTGCACAATTCCTCGTCCCAGCAATGCAAAACATTCAGAATGCAATTTCTGCGGCTGGCCTTGGAAACCAGATCAAAGTTTCCACTTCAATCGACACTGGAGTCCTTGGAGAGTCCTTCCCTCCATCAAAAGGGTCATTCAGGTCCGATTATCGGCCACTTCTGGATCCTATCATCAGCTTCTTGGTGAATAACCGGTCTCCATTGCTCGTGAACTTGTACCCGTACTTCAGTTACATTGGTAACACCAAAGACATCCGCCTGGACTATGCTCTTTTCACAGCCCCTTCACCTGTAGTGAGCGATCCCCCACTCAGTTATAGTAATCTCTTTGATGCCATTTTAGATGCTGTTTACTCAGCATTAGAGAAGGCTAGCGGGGGTTCTCTGGAAATCGTGATATCAGAATCTGGTTGGCCTTCAGCTGGTGGGACAGCGACATCACTTGACAATGAAAGAACTTATATTACGAATTTGGTTCAGCATGTGAAGGGAGGGACACCAAAGAAGCCTGGAAAGCCTATTGAGACTTACGTGTTTGCCATGTTTGACGAGAATCAGAAAAGTCCGGATTACGAGAAATTCTGGGGGCTCTTTCTCCCAAATAAGCAGCCTAAGTTCCAGGTCAATTTCAGTTAAGAATAGCACTTACAGTGCATCTTGGAATAAGTACTGCAGAGTCTTTGGCAAACATTTTCATAGAACTGCAGAAGCAATAAAATTGACCTGTAAGTGAAATAGAATAGCAATAAATGACTGTTTGAAACCCCTAAAGGTCAAAGCTTTGTCTTTTAAGATTATATAACCATAGTCTTTGGCAAACATTTTCATAGAACTGCAGAAGCAATAAAATATCTTGTTCTAGAAGCCCCAAGTGTATATCTTGTTCTGATGCCTCCAAATTCACGTAATCTTTTAGATGCAAAATAAGCCTCCCTCGACAGATCGAGAATGAAACATTTGATTGCACAGGAGCTAGGGTACCCAAACTGAATGACTAGGGAGAAGCAACTGTCTTTTGCGTGCTCAACTTGTATAGCTACCCAACAAATTCGTGCGAAGGGATCGCTGACTTATATTGTTGGAAGTCTCACATTGTTAGAGAAACTAGTCAATGTACTCCTTATAAGGTTGTGACATCCCTCACTCCTTAAGGTGTCTTTTAGAGTTGAGTTAGACTCACCTTTCACATATTGTGTAAATTCTAATATGGTATTAGAGCAAGTTCCTAGTTTGTGGTCTCACCGTCACCCGTTTTCACGTGTTGGCTTGGATGTCCTCCCGCCACACGTGAGGGGGCGTGTTGGAAGTCTCACATTGCTAGAGAAACTAGTCAATGTGCACCTTATAAGGTTGTGACATCCCTCACTCCTCAAGGCATCTTTTGGAGTTGAGTTAGACTCATCTTTCACATATTGTGTAAATTCTAATATATATGGAACGCGAACTACATACAAGAACTTATTAATTAATCAAGCCTACAATATAAGGGGAAGCTCCAAATTGCTTTTGGCCCCCACTAAAAAGGCAATTAAGTTTTGACATTCAAAAACTGTTCATCACTATTCTAGCAAAACCGTGGCCTATCAAGCCATCGTTATCCATTGGTCATTAAGGCATATTCTCAAAATACCTAGCTGTGGGAATAGACGTGTGGATAGATTATATGCCAATTTGTCCGCTATTAATTGATGAAATGCTTTCATTTATCGTCAGAATCTCGATCCATCCGATTTCAATTTGGAGTCGATACACAAATTTGGGATCATTTCTTCAATTTGATCTCCATTTTTACGCAAATTTGTAACCTTCGCAGTACGCTTCTTGACTTGAGGAATATTGTCAATGGTTTCGACTTGCGAGCTGCTTGGACCAACGTCCAACCACTCACTAATTTGGCCCACGGAGGAGGGATTTTTGGAATTTAACTTGGACGTCCCGAATTGGTGGAAGCTTGAACCGGCGTCGAGCAGTCATTTTTTTTTGAACCTATAGTCTGAGTCGATCGGGCAGTGGATTTGGGTTGGGTTGAACATTTTTTTTATTTAATTTCACTTTTTCCTTTTGTTAGTGTGAGGGAAACACCTATATATTCACCCCTCTAAGGGTGCGTTTGTGTACCAAAATTTTACCTCCTCTAAAATTTTAACACAATTAAATATTACAATATAATCTCTCTCTCCCCATCAAATCATTACTATTTACTACAAAAAATATAAAAAATTAATTCTCTATTCACTTTTTCACTAAACCCAATACCTAAAATTTTAACAATACTAAAATTTTACAACACAAACACAACCTAAGTGTTATCCGGATCTAAACCGGATTTTTCACTTTTGCCCACTGCAACTTTTTGCTCTTAATTTTTCCTTCATCTCATTCATTATCTAGAGGCTGTTCTCATGTGGTAACTGAGCTTGATTTTGGTCCACATTGTCCACATCGGTTCCCTATCCCACAAATCACAGCATGATTTGCGCCTGTCAACTGTTGAGGGTGCCGGCCAATCCAAGCAGCCGAAGTCCCGCGCGCCCAAGTCAACTAATAGGATAAAATCAGTTATCAATGGCTGCCTATGAAGCTCATGTGACTAAGGAAGGAGGTCGAGCAGTACACTAGCTAGCTAGCAGCCAATAAGACCAGCTTGATTTTCCACATAACATATTAATTATATCAACCATTATTAATGCATGCATTGCTGTCCAAATGCTAGCACCACGTAAAACCTTGCTGGGCAACTATAATTAATAATATTGTAGCATACTGATCAGAATATGATCGTTTGTTCAACAAAAACTTGCTATCTTTTTTACATATTCTTGCATACGGGGTAATTGTCTCCTCCGATTTCCCCAAGTGACAAGGAAGGATCGAAAACTACATGTCATCTAGGAAGGGAAAAATTAAAGCATTTCCACAAAATAACGAACAGTTACATCTTGTGGCTCGAATGACGGATTTGGTTCTTGTGACTTGAGACTCTCTGAACAAGTTGGTCTTGGAGTGCTTGACCAGTTTCTTTTTTTATTCCTCCCCTAACTTACGTGCTTGACCAGTTAAAGATGTGGAATATTGCATCTCTCTCTCTCTCTCTTGCATTAATTCGTCTTCCTACATGAATGAAATTAACCAAACAGTTACCACATTTCTACTGGAATGATCTGTGGCTTGTCTCATGTTCATGGAGCCGGCCGGTGAAATGATCCATCACATGTTCCGGGTGTTATGTGCAGTGCATTGCCTTCTAACATGTATATTCGCTTGTCGGGTTACCCACGTGCTTGTGAGAGGACAGAACAGTACTAGAGTACCGTAGGATCGAACCAAATACCATCACATTTATATATTAGGGGGATCAGCCGTTGTCATCAAGGGGCTCCTATATATGTATCATAAAGATACACATGCATGGAACTTTTGGCTGAAAAAAATCTCCCAATAGATTCGTTGTGCATGGGGCCAGCTTGTTCCCCTATATTTTCATCATGTGCTCTTGTTCTCAAGGTCATCAGCTGATCAGACGAGCTAATTAAAGACAAAGCATGATATGTTCTTAGAGGGGGAGCTGACCAGCTAGCCGTAGGGCATTAATATTTTTTAATTTGGACAAAATATATATAGGGCGCCGTTTCACACTTTGATACAAGTAAAACGTTTGTTTGTTTTAATAAATAATCTGTCTCCTTTAGCCCAAGCTAGCCCCCCTTAATGCCGAGATGTGCAACTATTTGATATCTGAGATAAGGGGTGGGGAATCGGGGATATGCATTCCAGTACTGTTGTTTGATATGTGAGCTACTTTTGTTGGATGCTTTCAAGTAGTAAAGCATTTGTTCTAATACATTGCTGAAATATTAACGATTATATTAAAATAGAGTTACATTAATGTCTCCACGTTCGACTCTAAAATTAGAATGTGGCCTCGACGCTAAGACACATATATTATGTGCACCGTTTCTTTTATTATGTCAGTACTGATTGTTAATGGTAAAATAAATTGAGATGTTCAAAACAGTGTATACGATTAATATAGTGGATTAAAAGTCTACAAGTTAGTGGATGAAATTGAAATATAGCACGTAATAAATATTTTGTGAACTTATCCGTATTTTAAGCTTTCCTATTACTTCAATATACAACTCTATCATAGAGTAGGTAACTCATCCGAACCGGAGATCTTAGACTAGATCATTAGATGGTTGTATTACTCTAATATGAAAGACATAAAAAGAAAAACGGAAAACGGAATACCCCTAGAATTCGAAGTTGCTGGAGAGATTGCGCCCTGATCCCAATACCAGCTGGCAATATTTCCTTATAGCTAATTACCCCGCGACAAACTCCCCCATCGAAGAAAAAAGAAAAGAAAAGGAGAGAAGAAGCTCTTTCGTACTAATCTCATAAATGATTCCCTAGCTAGTTTTGGTAAAGTCTTCGTCAACCTATTAAAACTAAGCAAGTCTTCGTCAATATATTAAAACTAAGCACGTACTCTTCCTCAACCTATGCCACTAACGAGCACGTTCCGGTTCCTACCTATATATTGATGTAGATAGTTACGTATACGTACGAAAGTTGCTATTAGTATAGTGAATAATCGATTCCGGTCGCCATGACTATGCCACTCACTCAACGAAACCACGTTCGACGTATACATCCCCCGGTTATAAAGGATCCGGTTTTACGGGTCAATACTTGATCCAGAGAAAAAGAAACGACATATTGGAGACTTAACATCAAGATTGATTGGCAACAATTAATTAAATCATGAGATAACGTACGTCAACGTTTGTAGTTTTCAAATGATATATCATCATCTATCAAGAATATATTGATTAGTATATATGTTATTAATCTAAATTTGATTGCTGTCAAATATTGATATTAATTGAGCATTAACGTGCACATTAATTTAATGTGTTAAATTTAGTAGTGAGGTACAATATCAAATGGGTGCAAATTGTATTTTTCCATATCTATCTCGATGATTAAGTCCAGGATGCAAACAATTTTCCCAACGTGTCGAGGCCACTATCCCTTTTTTTTTTTTTTTTCCCTGGGAGAGGCCTTCCTTCCATTCAGTCTATAAGAAGGGACATCGGGCACATGCATCCCTTTTACTCTGGCAAAATATGTGGAATACTGGTCGACACTGAAAATTCTCAAACACATGCAAGCTTCTATCTCTGTCTATAAAAGGGCAGCTAAATCTCCTTAAATGGTACAAAGTTGCTACACTGCTTTCCTTATCTCTTCCTATTGATTCTCTTCAAACTTTTTTCAATGGGTAAGTCCGACTCTGCTGGTACAACAGGCCTTTCTTTCTCTCTCGTGCAATTTGTCTTTCTACATGACTGAAATTAATCAAAAAGTTTCCATAGCTCAACTCGAATGTCTGTGGCTAATTGGCTCATGTTCAGGAGCTGGTGAATTGATCGATAACATGTTCCGAGTGTTATATGCACTTCATTGTCCTCTCATATCCACATGTCGATCGGTTTCACGCGGTTTTGGGAGGATAGAGCAGTACAGTACCGTTGTCAAGGGTGCTTCTATACATCATATAGAATTAATATCAAACTTTTGTTAGAACAATCTCCTAGTAGATTCGTTGTACGTGTATGGGTCCTTGTTCCCTATAGGTGCATCATGTGATCTAGTTTTCAAGGCTATTAAGTTAGCCCTGCCGAACTATAGACAAAGCGTGATGTGTTAGTACGGGCATAAATATTGGTAATTTCTTATGCATAAGAATTTTTACGTGCATGTAAAACAGCTGACTTCTAGTTTACCATAATATTGCAGGTTCCCAAGTTGGTGTTTGTTACGGAATGCTGGGCAACAACCTACCGCAGCCAGCAGATGTTATAGCTCTCTATAACCAATACAACATACGAAGAATGAGACTCTATGATCCGAACCAAGACGCTCTCCGGGCCCTTGGAGGCTCCAATATTGAGCTCCTGCTAGGCCTTCCAAATGATAACCTTCAAAACATTGCTTCAAGCCAAGATAATGCAAATACTTGGGTTCAAAACAACATAAAGAACTATGGTAATATCAAATTCAAGTACATTGCAGTCGGAAACGAAGTAAAGCCTACAGATGGGTTTGCACAATTCCTCGTCCCAGCAATGCAAACCATTCAGAATGCAATTTCTGCGGCTGGCCTTGGAAACCAGATCAAAGTTTCCACTTCAATCGACACTGGAGTCCTTGGAGAGTCCTTCCCTCCGTCAAAAGGGTCATTCAGGTCCGATTATCGTCCACTTCTGGATCCTATCATCAGCTTCTTGGTGAATAACCGGTCTCCATTGCTCGTGAACTTGTACCCGTACTTCAGTTACATTGGTAACACCAAAGACATCCGCCTGGACTATGCTCTTTTCACGGCCCCTTCACCTGTAGTGAGCGATCCCCCACTCAGTTATAGTAATCTCTTTGATGCCATTTTAGATGCTGTTTACTCAGCATTAGAGAAGGCTAGCGGGGGTTCTCTGGAAATCGTGGTATCAGAATCTGGTTGGCCTTCAGCTGGTGGGACAGCGACATCACTTGACAATGAAAGAACTTATATCACGAATTTGGTTCAGCATGTGAAGGGAGGGACACCAAAGAAGCCTGGAAAGCCTATAGAGACTTACGTGTTTGCCATGTTTGACGAGAATCAGAAAAGTTCGGATTACGAGAAATTCTGGGGGCTCTTTCTCCCAAATAAGCAGCCTAAGTTCCAGGTCAATTTCAGTTAAGAATTGCACTTACAGTGCATCTTGGAATAAGTACTGCAGCTTTGGTGCAGTTCAGAATAGCAATAAATGACTGTTTGAAACCCCTAAAGGTCAAAGCTTTGTCTTTTAAGATTATATAACCATAGTCTTTGGCAAACATTTTCATAGAACTGCAGAAGCAATAAAATATCTTGTTCTAGAAGCCCCAAGTGTATATCTTGTTCTGATGCCTCCAAATTCACGTAATCTTTTAGATGCAAAATAAGCCTCCCTCGACAGAGAATGGAACATTTGATTGCACAGGATCTAGGGTACCCAAACTGAATGACTAGGGAGAAGCAACTGTCTTTTGCGTGCTCAACTTGTCTAGCTACCCAACAAATTCGTGCGAAGGGATCGCTGACATATATGGAACGCGAACTACATGCAAGAACTTGTTAATTAATCAAGCCTACAATATAAGGGGAATGAGACTCTATGGTCCAGACCCAGGCGCTCTCCGAGCCCAAGTCGGTGTTTGTTACGGAATGCTGGGTGACAATCTACCACCGCGAGCAGAAGTTATATCTCTCTATAAACAATACAACATCCGAAGAATGAGACTCTATGGTCCAGACCCAGGCGCTCTCCGAGCCCTTGGAGGCTCTAATATTGAGCTCTTGCTAGACGTTCCAAAGGAAAACCTTGAAAAAATTGCTTCAAGCCAAGCCGTGGCAAATACTTGGGTTCAAAACAATGTGAAAAACTATGCAAATGTCAAATTCAAGTACATTGCAGTTGGTAATGAAGTGCAGCCTACAGATAGGCTTGCTCAATTCGTCGTCCCAGCAATGCAAAACATTCAGACTGCAATTTCTGCGGCTGGTCTTGGAAACCAGATCAAAGTTTCCACCGCCATTGACACTGGAGCCCTTGGAGAGTCCTACCCTCCATCAAAAGGGTCATTCAAGTCCGGTCACCGGCCACTTCTTGATCCTGTCATCCGCTTCTTGGTAAAGAACCAGTCCCCGTTACTCGTTAACTTGTACCCGTATTTCAGTTACATCGGTAACACCAAAGACATCCGTCTAGACTATGCACTTTTCACTGCTCCTTCACCTGTAGTGAGTGATCCCCCTCGCAGTTATAGTAATCTTTTTGATGCCATTTTAGATGCTGTTTACTCAGCATTAGAGAAGGCCGGCGGGGGCTCTTTGGAGATCGTTATATCTGAGTCTGGTTGGCCTTCAGCTGGTGGGACAGCAACATCACTTGACAATGAAAAAACTTACATTACGAAGTTGGTTCAGCATGTGAAGGGAGGGACACCGAAGAGGCCGGGAAAGCCTATAGAGACTTACCTGTTTGCCATGTTCAACGAGAACAAGAAAAGTCCAGAGTACGAGAAATATTGGGGGCTCTTTCTCCCAAATAAGCAGCCTAAGTTCCCGGTCAATTTCAGTTAATTTAGAATATCATGAGTTATAGTGCTTTATGGAATAAGTGCAGCTTTCGTGCACATTATTACAATAAATAAAAGTTTCTTGTAATCCCTATGCTTATAAGTTATAACTATGCATGGTTTAATAATAAGATCATATACCCCTATGGCAAACATCTATGCTTTTGGATGTAATTGCAGAAGCGACAATATTATATATATGAGAGCTCGATCACATTGCCTTCACTTGCAATTAGTAATTAAGAAACAGCTCGCGCTAGTTGTCCTTTGTCACGTAGTGGAGCATATCTAACTAGTCAAGCAGCCCAAGTCGATACATGTCCTGTTCATCATCTACAACATTATTACAAGAACTAGGGCATATACATGCACAATTAAAATTTTCCGCCACTTCGATCGCGATTTTCCACACGACAGGCGTACCAATGATTAGTGTAACATCATGACTAATTAGATGTGCTTAAATTAAGGCCATTTTGAATGATGGAATTAACATTGATCGATCCATTCTCAAGAAAGAGGGTATGCTATATAAATTGTGTCGAAAACATAATGGCTCATTATTATCTAAGGGTTAACAAGGGGATATTAATTATAGGATTATATTTTGGATTAATTTGCATGAAAGATTTGGATCAAGATCCTCTCTAGTTTCCTGTTTCTCAAGCTAGCATTTTTTAGACTGCATGTTCAATTGTTTACCAAGTCTTTGCTCAGCCTCTTAATGGCGATTTATGATGCCCTTTTTCGTCAAACCCTAAGGGGAAGAGAGAAGGGATTCCTTTTGGTCCGTGTGCACCTTCCAATGATCTAGCTGTATTTGTTGAAAGACCTCTTTCACCGATAAAGGAAAATATATTTTTATGCTTTATTATGGTCTAAACCTAATCCCTTAACAACTATAATACATAATGATCGATGATTTTTTTTTTCGGTTTCTTTCCTTTTGGGCTATGCCTTATAATGAACTAATTATATCTTCAAACTGATAAGGAATTATAAAAGATCTTGATACTCTTAAATATACAAAATTCAAATTTATTCTCAAAATAGCTCTCTTGGAGGGATTCGAGATATGCACAACTAGTGGATCATATTATAAGGAGCTTGCTGTCCGAAATTTTATATGGATAATATTAAATAGGGTGTGGTCCATCTACTGTATCTATGTACATGGAAAATATATGGAGAAAAGCATACTTATCCAACAATTGTAAAGAGCTTGATTATGATGGATTATGTGAAAGGATTAGCTATACCCTGGCAAATGTCCCTATAGAAAACTTAATGATGGGCAAATTAAAGGAACAAATGGCGGTCTGAGTCAATAGTCTCTGGTAACAAAGCATATAATCGTATCACTCTTTGACAAAGAGATCATGTGGATTGGTTCGTGCTGTTCTCGCGATTCCTTCAACTGCATGGTTCCGCACCTCACACGGCAATTGGGCGTCTCTTGTACTCTCCGGCTATGTTATTTATCTTTATATTCCAAAATTAGCAGAACATCCGTGTAACAATAGGTCCGTGCGTTACTTTAAATCTAAATCTCTCTCTCGCTGATCGAGCTGGTTGTACCTATGCACCTGCATGCAGTTTGCTTCTTAGTCAATGGAGGAAAGAACAACCTCCCAGTAGTTTTCCATAGTGTCCTTTTCTATTCTATACCACGTGAATCATTGTCCTTTTTGTAGAGAATAGCTAGACGGTGACAAAATGCTTGGTTGGCCAGAGTCGTATAGATAATATTTGATTCTGCTTTTCTGGAAAGGATGGCTCCTTCACCTGGTGAGCTAGGGATAAGAAAAAAAACTACAAATATTAAAAAGTGGGACGTACGTTTGCTAGCAAAAGTGACATAGATGCAGTGTTTCATGGGCTCAGAGAACAGATTTCTTTAGTTTCTTGTTGGAATTTGATTAGCTTTAGGTGTGCACACCAGATGCTATTTTTGTACTCTGTTCTTTCCTAATAAGCATCTTTTTAAACTACCAAAAGGGATATTACTTCATCGTCACAGTCCGGTTGACTACACGTCTTTCTAGTTTTTGGTTTCTGGAAAATTTCATCTGTCTATTCAAGTTAGTTAAGTAGTCACCAATCTCTCTTATCCTTTATTTCCTTCTACATTATTTCAAAGTATTTCAAATCTACTCTGTTTGGAACATAGTTGATGCTCGTCTGACAAAGACGTAAGAGGTTTAATTCCGAGTGTAGAGTTGAGAAAAAGTTCGTAGGTTCGAATTAGCTGAAGATATGCATTTCTAGTTCTACTCCACGATTGATTGGTTCTTGAAGAACTGAAGAAGAATGGGAAAAAGCTGTTCACTGAATAGCCACATCTAGTTCTACCCCATGATCATCCATGAAGTGCTTGACGCGGTACACTCAATTACTCAAAATATTCGACCTCTAGTACTGCCATCTCTCTCTCTCTCTCTCTCTCTCTCTCTCTCTGTTTTTTTTAAGCCATCTGTCTGTCTCTCACTCTCCATAAAAAGGCAGTTAAGTAGTGCTTGGGAGTATAGTTCCTTTCCTTCCTAGCTTGCTTGGTATTTTCCCTTTCTCTTCTATGTTCCGATTTCTCAAAGGCGAAATCTCATTCAACTAGGAGAAGCCCTTCCTTCATATCCGTAATGCTGCTGTTTGGGATGTTCACGTAGCAGGTCTCTCTCTCACACACACATACACACACATAAACACTCACTCACTCTATGTAACAAACTTCTTTAAGTATTGTGTTTGTTTATTGAGAAAATAGAAAAGAACTCTAAGAAATGACTTGTTTGAGTAAGCCAAACTCCAAAATACTAACTTCAACCTTCTACTAGACTTTTCTTTTCTGATTCCCTATTACAAAACTAAGTACCATACGTTTATATAGTCTATTCTAACAGTCCATTGATTCACAACCCACTAACTAACTCCTAACAACTAAGTTGTCAGCCCAGCTAAACATCTAACTCAGCTCACTTGTCATTGATTCCACGTCATTTCCTTTTTTTAGACTCCTTTAGATTCATCTGTTACATTTAATCCCCTATTGAAAGACCTTGCCCACAAGGTGTGAAAAACCTTCCTTCAACTGCGAATACTTCACCAACGTAGCATCCTCTTGAAGTTGTTCATCCACACCAACGTAGCATCCTCTTGAAGTTGTTCATCCACTTCGAGTTGTCCTGTCCGCTGAATCTAAACCTCGGTAATAGCAAATCTCTTTAAGTATTGTGTTCGTTACACTCTCAGATAATGAAACTGAAACTGAAATCTCAGTAAAAAGGATCAAGTAATAGTACTTGTAAATCTCTTACCACCCTATAAATCGCGACTGTAGTTCTTGGTGACCTGTCTTGCCAAGGCTATGTTACCTGTGTAGGGGATTTCCCGTGTTTCTTTGTTTATCAATTCAAGTTCTCACTTACCAAGATCTTGCTTGCTAATAATCTTGCTACGGAGCTTTAATTCTGGCCTTTGTGTTGGTGCTGTTCTGTAGTAGTTTGTATACTCGAGTTGTAGTGTGTTTGGGTAATTTATATTCTCCTGGTTAACTGTATACTCGAGCTGTTCTCCTTCTCCGTTAATATACTGCTTAGTAACCCAAAAAACAAAAGTTGATGTTATGGTAGATGCCTTTTATGCCAAATGCTATAGTTTTGGTTGTTCTGTAAAGGTAGAAAAACTATAGTTTTGAGTATTTGACAATTTAGTGACGATTGCCCAAGATCTCTAAATTCTTTCTTCTTTTTTTTTGCTAAATAAAAGATCTCCAAATTAATTAAAAACGAGCAACTTTCGCCTATGTTCTATCTAACGCAACTGCTCAGATTGGTGTTTTGTAACGGAATGCTTGGAAGCAACTTACCTCACCAAGAAGAAGTCGTAGCTCCAAGGGCAGCTGTAAGCTGGTAATTGGGGACTTAGATAAAATTTTAAAGTGAGGTTTTTTATAATAATTTATAAAATAATATATTTAAAAATAAATTATTAATAAAAATTTAGTTAAAATATATTTTTCTATTTTTTTAGATGCAAAATTACTTATTTTGTTAATATATTATTTTTAATTGATAACATGACTAATCTATTTTAATCTTTCTTGTGTCATAGTTGATCTTAAGTAGGATTTTATTAATTTTAGTTTTGAATTTTTTTTTGCAAAAGCAACATATATTGTCGATAATATTCTATAAGCAATACTTGCATTTGGAAAATGGTCTAATCTTTCTATATCTTTTAATGTTTTAATTGGAGTGTAAATCTATTTTTAAAATCTCTTTTAACACTTTCAATTCTAAAAACAAATCTAAATCATCAATATCAATCTTCCTGTTTTAAAATATTTTTAAGTACAAGATAATATTTTTTCAAGTCATCTTCATACAAAGATTTCAAAATTTTCAAATTAAATAAAAAACCAAAAACACAATTCATGATAACTACAACAAATAAAACATAAATAAAAAGTTTAGAACAATTACACTGAACTTTAGGGAGACAATGATCTTAAAAAGTTTTAATTATTTTTTTACTTAATAACCAATAGAAATATTGTCTCACTTAATTGTGAAATGATTTATAGATTAAGTCATTTTAAAGATAGATTTTTAATTGTTAATTAATGCATACAACTGTAAAAATATTAAATAGATTAGATGATATAAACTACTATGAATTATTTTTACTTGTCAAGTAATGGTAAAAAAAATTAATAAATTAGGTGCTAGATTTTATAGAAGTTTGAATCAATTACCAACTAATCTTAAGGAGATTTTATAGGATATTGATTTTATGAAATTTCGTTTGAATCAATTCAAATTGCAATTAATATCTTTTAACTAAAGAGGCGATATATGTTGATGGATAATGCAAGAGTGTAAAAATGTGAAGAGTTATTAATTAACTAGACTATATAGGATTGATAATGCTCCAATAAAGGAGACTTCATAGACGGGTGAAGAGTTAATGATTATTTTTATTACGGAGATTTAATAGTTCTCTTTATAAAATAAAAATTAATTAACTAAAATTCTATATAAATAGCTTTAACCTTAAATTTTTAAGGCCTTATTATTAAATATACCTATTAAAAAAAATTGGGGACTCTGCCTATAGCCGGAGTCACCCCCGCTTAGCTCTCTATCGACAATATAACATCAAAAGAATGTGACTCTATAGTCCAAACAGAGCTGCTCAAAAAGCTCTTAGTGGCACCAATATTGAGCTCATGCTCGGTGTCCCTTCCAAAAGGATTCCTGCCATTGCTTCAAGCCAAGCCGCGGCAGATGCGTGGATCCAAAGCAATGTAAAAAGCTATTACAATGTCAACTTCAAATACATTGCTGTTGGCAATGAAATAGCGCCAGGCGATCCAAATACAGCGTATATTGTCCCTGCCATGCAAAACCTTCAAACTGCCATTAATAATGCTGGCCTGGTGAACCGAATTAAAGTTTCCACACTGCCGTTTCCTCTGTAGCTCTTACAGAGACCTTCCCTCCATCAAAAGCCTATTTCAAGTCCGAATATTACAGACCACTACTTGATCCTATCATCGGCTTCTTGGCGAAGGAAAACTCCCCACTACTTGTTAACCTCTACCCTTACTACAGTTACACTAATAACATTCCGAACGTTCCTCTTCCGTATGCTCTTTTTACTTCTCCATCAGTTGTAGTGCAAGATGGCCCGCTTGGATGCCAAAATATTTTCGATGCCAGTTTGGATGCCTTTTACTGGGCATTGGAAAAGGCCGGCAAGGGCTCTTTGGAGATCGTTGTATCCGAGACTGGTTGGCCCTCCGCGGGAGGACCGGCGACGAGTATAAGGAAAGCAAGAATTTACAATACGAATTTGGCTAAGCATGTGAAGAGAGGGACTCCAAAAAAGCCCGGCAGGCCTATAGAGGCCTGCGTGTTTGCCATGTTTGATGATAACCAAAAGACTCCACAGTTGGAGAAACATTGGGGGGGGGGGGGGGGGGGCTGTTTTTTCCCAATAAAATGCCTAAATACCCAATGGACTTCAGTTAAGAACGTGTTTTTCTTCCATGTTGCAAAATCAAGTCGGAAATGACTTTGACATGGTTCATCTAAAGAAACAAATTTCTTTAAAATGGTCTGGCAGTCATGGACAAATAAAGTAAATTTCATAACAAAAAATATTTCCGACAATCGAAGTCAAACCACCCATTTCCCTTTAATGAGATATTGCTTTAAAAAAAAACCACCCATTTTCAATATTACTTATACAATTTTCTCCTCACAAAACTTAAAGGAGTTGATGGAGAACCAAGCTGCTAGAAATTGCAACAAAGAAGGGAAACGAAAGGAGGAAAGAGGTTGCAGTAATTAAAGAAGTACATCAAAGTTTAGTACTTTTGAAAATGATCAAAACTTGAAGTTTCTTTGATGTCTTCTTATAACCAATGAACGAAACAGCGAACTTCCACCACGGTCCATGTGATTCTTGCTTAAAGATATGCGCTAAAGGTTGAGGACCAAGTAGTTTTTGCTTAAAGATATGCGCTAAGAACCTCCTCTGCTGTCGTTGGTACTCATGGATCCAGCATCAAAGGAAGACCAAAACGATCTCCCATACCTATTATTATATGCAAAATTGCGATCGAAGCACCCATCCAGATATCCTATCCGCTGCTTTGGTGTGCTTGAGGACCTTGCTCTTGCCTTGGCAGATTCTGTTGCACACATGTAGCTTCGGAAAATGGGTGAATTTGGCATCACACTGTCATTACCAGGTGAATTCTGTTTCGCATGACAAAAAGATCTCCTTGGGAATGACCACTGTGAATCCTGTCCTATGGAATTTTGCTTCCCTTCGTTTCTTAGTTTAACTTGTGCTCCTCCACACCTTTCTCCCAGACCTGACAGTATTGGTTTTAAAGTCTCCTGTCCTTCCTCAGGACATGTCTCTTTGTCTAACCATTGTTCTAGCCGGCGGCTCCTCCTTCCAAAATTCTTGTTGTCTACAGATTCTTCCAGCAGTTGAGCATTTCTCCTCTCCTAAATAACACATTTTTTGTCGCAGACCACAGATATGAGGAGGAAACTTAATGTAATGAGCTTTTTTTAAGTTTCCAGTAAAACAGGATAAAATGAAACTTGGAAGTGTTGGAACCAAGCTTTAGAGGAAATGTCATAGGAGATGGAATTACCCTGTGCGAAAATGAGTACTTCTTCATGCGCTCTCTTTTGATAATGGCCTCTTGCTTTCTTAACAATATGGCTTCCGTCTCTTCCTTCAAGATCATGCTCTGGTCCCAATTTCTGTGGCTTTTGCATTCAACCTGCTCATAAAGAAATCTTGAGTAAATCAAATTAGCAAACATCAAGAAAATATCTGCAGAAGTTCGATTTGCAGCCTCATTAAATAATGATGTGTCCAGGAGAAATTTCAAAGTGAAGAAGTCCAAAGGCATTAGGTCTTCACCAAGCAAACTGATGGGAGATCTTTGAAAGTCATTCTCCCACACAGGCGGTGCCACCAATACTAGTGGTTAAGAAAAAAACTGTCTGAAAGTTTGACAGAAACCCACTAAAAAATAAGAACCTTTTAAAACTGGGAAAATCTTACTTTCCCTTTTCTGAGGATGAAGGCAGGGGGGTGACCTCAAAATTCAAGAATTTCTTTTTAAGATTCATTTTAGACTGGGGCTGTTCTTCCACCAACGACATAGAAGGGCCACAAGCATTCTTCTTGGGTTATCATAACTCATTCTTCCTAAAAGTTTCTTCTGGGAACACCTTAAACGACATGTCTTATTTGGCATCAACTCATATACCTTTGTGTCCTTTTCTTCCAACTCCTTTTTCGCCCGGTCAAACTGTTTCACATCACAATATCTTCGGCTAGCATCTGCAGTAGGGGTGTTTCTTTCCTCAGCCTCCGCCTGCCTGTTTGCATCGGGCGGCAAACACTTCAATGTAATTGGTTGGCATCTCACGGCTCTCCCACGAGCTATGGCTTGAAGTCTTACCAGTCCCTTCAATGCTCTCAATGCTTTTCTCGCCTGTTTCACTCCCATTTGAATTTCAAATTAGGCATGAGGGGCGCTTTTATTTCCTACACATAATCAACACATGTGAAATCCTTCTTTCAAATCAGCTAGTATAAATTCGACTTATTGACATCCTAACTAGGGGCCAAAGCTGTTATGAACATAGACATCTATAGAGAACTTTGCTTGTCTAATCAAAAAAGAAGGAATTCAGGAACAAAATGAAACCTTGGCTGCAGGAAGTGTTCTCTTCATTCATTTAGAGAATTCTCTGGAATTAGTGGGAAAAAAATTAACATGACCTATCGTGACTCTCTACACTAACCGCAGATCTTACTCTTATTAAGTCTATATCAGAACAAATTCGAAACAGAAGTTACAGTATAAGCAAATATTTTGAACAGCTCACAAGATGTGCCCGGTATGCGCTCTGAATCTTAATTGCTGCCAAATTTCTCACTTGCTTCATGGAACGCTGGCACGATTGAGATGCATATGTGAGCCGGACAACCTCGGCTGCTGCATGGGTAGCAGCCACCGCAGCCTCGGCTGCAGCTGCTGTAGCTAAGGCAACAGTCAAAGCATGCTTTCTCTGCACTTCTGTTGCTTCACCCAGTGCTCTCTCTGGTGCTGTGAGTGCAGGGTACTGCTTATGTTTAACCTTTCCAAAAAACCATTTCCACTTCTTCGATTTCTGTAATGTATAAGCGATTGAAAGATTACCAAAAAGCATTACTAGAATAACCATTTCAAATAATGAAAATAGGATAGTGCCAATCAACCTTTTCTAATTTCCGTTTTGCCTCGGAAGTAAAGAGCCTCTTTACCCAGTTGAACCAGCACGTGGTCTTTGCCATTGAAGAGTTACAGGATCATATTCATCACATTAATCAACATCATTATGTATTCTTCAATTGACACTGCATTTGAGAGGAAATAAGCAAACCAACATATACCAGTTATTCCACATAAGTTCATCGCAGTGGAAACACAACCACTACCTCTGTTTATCACACTATTTCCGTTTGTCAAGCCCCTTCGATTGAACCCATTTGGTCTGACTGAATTTGGAAGTGCAAACATTGAAATCCAATACAAACACTTCCTCATATAAGTAAACGCAGAAGTATTAGTGAAACTAATCCAGGAAAAGACTCACAAAAGTTAGTGACTTAACAAAGGGAGTGCAACAACAATATATCTCAAGCTCAATAACATAAAACATATTGTAGCTCAGAGAATCTTACCTTTTACTATGAAGTGTCGGCCACAGAAAAGCACCATTGATTTAACCTGAAAGAACATAAATCATAAGAAGGACGAAACCTTTTAAGCATCCGAGTCCACACTTGACTCACTTCATGGTCTCGAAAATGCGTAAGATCCACAATAAGTCCTAGTGGGTGTTTTCCTGCGACTTTGCTTGGTCTGTTTTAGAGACCAAATGATATGTCCTCAGAAAGTAAGAATGGAAGCAAGCGCTACCAGCGTAGGGAAACGCAAACTCAGTACTCCGCGGATAGAGGTCTGAGGTGTGAGCAGGCTTATTCAGACACTTAATTTGTGAATTGTGATGACTGATGCATGGTGACTTAAGAGCAATGTCTGTCAACTTCATGAGGGTCCCCGCTGCCTCCCCTCCCTTTCTCTCTTTTCCAACTGTCAATTTCACTACCGCTCCTGACTAGTTCAAACATCCGTTTTTGTTAAATTACGTGATTTCACCTGATCTTCAGTTCCTGCCCCGCCAACCAACCAACCAAAAGAGGAGGGGAAAAATAGGTAATGAAGAAGAAAAGAAAAAACCTCAAAAACGGATTTTAGTCCACCCAACTAAGCTCGAGCTGCCCAAAAAAGAAAAAGAAAAATTGCTTAAGTTCGAGTTGGCAAATCTTTGACCAATGCTCATTGCTCAAGCAGTCCACTAAATCAGATCAACCAAATGTTTTATAAGTCATAAAAATCGGAAACTGTTCCTGTTTATTGCGTTTGGATTTGGATGAATCGAATACTTGAGAATTATTTGAGCTCCATTTTCAGTGTCGTAGATAAGAACATGAGATACCAGCGATCAATATAAGTGGTTGTTTGTGGGGATGAAGGCACTTCCTTGTTTTTGGTAGGAGACATCTGCTTAAGAGTTCTTTCGAACTTCTTGTCCAATATAAGACCTCTTTGAGTTGGAAAGCAACAGTTAATTTGCAGACCACTTTGTTAGGAGCTAGCCATTACCTCATGCATCGTGCTTCATCTAAATTATGAAACCCACGATCCTGTCTTCAGCAGGGAGATGCGAAAATCCATACAGAGGCAATGTTTATGGGATCGAGAAGATGCTATTAGGGTATGCGGGCACCTTTTTACATTCCTGTAAAAGCAATGTCATGCAATTTCTTACTCCCAATGTTGTCAAACAGATTTGGAATCTTGTTTGAATTCATCTTCGGAAGATGAATTTTGGGACATTTTGCTACAGTATTGTACTAGAAAGTACTGTCCGTTGCATGGAATAACCAAGCTAAAACAGCTTCTAAAAAATCAGTCAAAAAAAATATGCTTGTTAAATTATAGGTAGATTGGGTTAAATACACAAAACGAAAATAACGGGTCTACCACTTATATTCAAAGCCATGGCAACATTAGTCTCCTGCTTTCGGTATCATTAGTCATGTGAACAGGTTTTTGTTGAAATGTGGTGTAGTCCCACATGGGTGTTGGAAAACAAAAACTTATAAATAAGCTAACATGTAATATTTTGAAATATAAGTGAAAAATAATAAATTCAATTGGATTTTTTCATAATTGGATGTCTCATTTATCAAAGTTTAAATTTTTATTTCCAACATGGTATCTTTGACTTGTCTTGAACAACGGAACTTTAGCTCTTTCCCTTCCCATGGTGGCCCAGAATAGCGAGAACAAAATGGCTTTTGAGCTGCATTAATGTCCCGAGAGACAAGAGCCATGAATTTGTATCTAACTCGAGGCTTTTCAGAAGGAGGGGGTTAGGAATTTGCGTGACAAAGATGGCTACCATGAGTTGTCCTTGTAGCTTGTAGGATGAGAATAAAGTACCCCTTGAGCTGTTAGTGGCCCAAGCAGGAGAGCCCTTCCTCTCAATTTTTTTTCTCCCATGTTTTGTAAGAAAATTCTTTCTTTCAGGTGGCAATAATTGCAGACTACACAAAATGATGTAGCTTTCCAAGCCATCCATTGCCATGACTTGAACCCAAACCTTTTCTTTTTCATGGGGAACCCAACCTTTTCAATAAAGAAAACGGTACCCTGATATAAATAAAGTACTGGGCATTTTGCTTATCCTATTTAAATTATCTTATACTCTATTGATAATTAGGAATTTTGCTTATCCTGTTCCATTGGATTCGGTAATAAGCTATAAAACCTAAAGGATGTTAGGTAACTTGCTGCACTGTCCATCTGGTGGCAGAAAAGAACTAACCGATTACCTTTCTTGTAGCTTAGCTTCTTTTAGCCCTTTCTTAAACAATAGTTGATGAAGAATAAAATGATGACAATTACAATCTTTATTTGATCTTTGAGTAAAGGTGCCTTTTGGATAGAATTCCGGAACATGGGTCAACCACTTTTTCATCACTTGGGATTTTTAACAAGCTCACTGTCTAAGCATGCAAAATATAAAAAAATCATGCTGCACTAGAACAGCAAGTTATCCTTGCAAAGAGGCTTTTCTGATTTACCAAAAGCAAAAAAGTTTCTTCTTATTGTAATGTAACCATCACTGTCTTTATAATTACACGCACAGGCACCCACTTGTCTGCATTAATGCATTGCATAACTTCATACAAAATTGCACTATTATTATGATGCTCACTTCTACAGAGTTGATTCAGTATTCTTTTTCTTCGCTTTCTTAATCTCATCCAAACTTCTGACAGCGGCGGAGCCATGAAACATTGATTTGATAGGCCATGGTCCATGCATTAAGATAAAGTTCACACTGAAACACACTGATTACTCGAGGAAACTTAAACCGAAGAAGCACTTCAGAGAGTTGCTGGATATGGAGAAAGACTTGCTATGTCTTTGCAATTGAATGAGTCTAAATTAATCTCGGTGCAGATTATACGTTCCCTGTACACAGCCCTCATATATTCGGTTTAATTGCTAATTCGTATTCCAAGACAAGATATTTAAAAGGATAAATATACTTTTCGCCCTCCGGTGAAGTTCTAATAATTTATATTTCCAATTTAGACGTAAATTTTTATTTTGATTTAATAAAATGACAATTTTATCCTGATATTTTTTTATAGTTATATTTTGTATTGGAGTAAAGTCGTCGTTTCACTTAATAAAAATAATAATTTTCATCCAAATTAATAGTGGGAGGTGCAAAGTGTAAACGATTAGTAGTTGGAGGATGAAATCTAACCTGAAGTGCAAAATGTAGAACCCTAATAATTGAAGGCAAAAAGTGTATTTTTCACATATCTAACAATACTGTCTTGCTGAAATAGAGATGGGAGAGAAGGAAAAAAAAGACTAACGTGGCCCATTTTTTATTAGATACATAATATACAACAGCTTGTTTTTTGTAGGCCTTTTTTTTTGGTAGGCACATATACAACAGCTTCGCCTTCTCTGTTCATTGGGAATAATATTTCATCTAAGGAATTAAGAACTCAAGTCTACTCTACTGTGGACTACATTGTCCTCCATCCTTATCCAAGATTTAACCGAGAAGGGCTGCTGAGTGATTTCTACAATCCTAGCTCCTCTAGCCCAGCTCCCATAGCCACCATAGCCAGTATGTCTAGCAAAGCACAGCCAGAGTTTCTCGTAGGGGCAGCACCAGTCCAATCCATGGTTGTGTCCAACAAATATTGCCTGCAACGATGAAAATAGAAACAACTCAGCATGAACCCATTTAGGTCCACGAATCCAAATCAATGGAGTCATTTGGTTTCTGACACTCAAGAAACCTAAGCACATATACTTCACATTAACCACGGAACTCAATTAGGAAGACTTGTCAAGCAAAAAAGGATTAGGATATTTCAAGCCCTCATGCTCAAATATTAACATTTCTGCGCGTCAATTACCTAGAAAGCAGGCATCTTCCCGGGAGTGGATGCAGGTATATGTGAATGTTTAAATGTACATAATTATGTGTTAAAGCATGCTTCTGTGAACTTACCTTGACGGAAGGCCTTTTAACAAGAAGGTTCATGATACCCGTTTCAGCTTCTTGAGGAGCAACACTTTCTTTGTTAATTAAGCCCACGCAAGGCTGGTGTATTCCAAACCGTGGAGCAACATTCTTATATGCTTGACTCGGAATGTGCCAGAATATTAGTTCAGGTACCCTGTCACATAACTTTTTAATCCGATGGAAAAAATAGTGGAGGAAACATATCAAAAGAGAACAAAACAATGAAAAGGAGGATTCACACATCCGCTTCATGATATGGGTCAATTCCAATGAAGGAAACCCAAACCTAGCCATCAACCATTACCATTGTTTGCCTCAATGGAATCAACCTTTTTTCTTCTTCACTTTCTCTGAAATCAAATAAATATTCAAAGCAAGTTTCCAATTTTTCTACAACTATATTTTTCCTGTGCCTTGGCAACCATAAAACACAATGAACTACAAGGCATTTAAACCTTTTGTTTCCAAGATATCGTATTCTAAGCAAATAATGTGCAATGAAAAGTAGTTAAAAAGAGAGTTGAATAAAGTATTCTTCTACCTCGAGCCAGGATTGATCTCTGCTGATTTATTCTGGAACCAATCTACTTGGGCACTTGATATAATTTCTGGATAAGACCCACCACCAGAATCCAAAAAGTACAGGTATACTACAGGTGTCTTTGGAGAAGCTGATGATGAAACTGGGAGAACATAGTTGGATACGCTTGGCCAAAGTTCTGTAGGACCATTTTGAGAAAAAGATGGTACATTTTGGTCCAGCTCGTGTTTCATCAACTCCAAACGAGGTGTGCCTCTGAAGCTACATGCTTCTTCACCTGCCAGACATTATGGCCCCATTAGGGAGAAGCTAAGATCAAAATCTTTGAAATCCAACACCCCCCCCCCCTCCCTTCCCCAACCCCACCCAAAGAAAAAAGTACACAACTCTCTCTATGGTAGGATAATATTTACAGGACTGCACGTTAACATGATGTCATCTTTTGCGTCTATTATCCTAGATCACCAAAACTACATTTTCCGAACTTATGAGTTATGATCATTGATTACATAGGATGAACGAAAAAGTGAATTAATCATCCTATTATGAACACTATAGTCCCAGTGACAATTTCATTTTGAGGGATTTTAATTTGTTTTCTTCGTAAAAGTTCTTTGGTTCTGCACTTCTATTATTCCTCATCCTTGGGCGTTTCTGAGCACCCGGCATCCTGCAAGAAAGGGTTTAGAGGAGCATTGCTAGGACTCCATTTCAGCTTCTAATACGCCAGCAGCAAAGATGCTGCTGTATGAAAACCAATCATAGACCTGTGAAAGAGTGACAACGCAATGCTTGGTGCCTGCTACTAGTGATGACTAGTTGCCAACAGCTTTTTAGTCCACATTTCAAACTTCAAGCTAACCTGAACATGTCGACTTGGCTGTCAGGCAAACAAGTTGAGGAATTCCAGGGGCTGAAAACCATTCAGTCGGCCATTCAAATGGTGCATCATCATGGTTTCCAAACACACTGGCAAACGGAATACCCCTAGAAGTTGTTGGAGAGATTGCTTGATCCCAATACAAGCTGGCATTTGCAATTGGCATATTGTTGGCTGTAATGACATCTCCAAGGTATATGACAAAATCTGCACTACAATCAGCTCATTAGAATTTTAAATCAGAAAAAAATAACGAAACAACAATCCCAATGAATCAAAATATTAGTACACAAAGAATCAGCATAGAATAAGCATTGGAATAAGCATTGGAATTGCACAATCATTGGAATAAGCATAGAATATCAAACAGTCCATAACAATCAGACTAAAAATTAAGTTTGATCAGCCTAGTGATCTAAGCCACAACATTGAGGAATGTTACATACAGAACACATTGTGATCTCCCGAAGGTGATAGTCAACAGGTGATGGGCCTGTTGGCTGCATGCTAGTTTGGTATCAGATGGAAAATAGAAACGGCAAACGAAGATTTCTTCTTGAAGCATTCAGGGGGAAAAAAACCATATCAACTGAAAACTTCAATAACAAATCCAAAGAGTTATCATGCCTTTGAAATGATCCGCTTTTTCTCTTTATAAGTTCCGAGTCTACCTCCACTGATTTGTAGCCACAAAAAGGGAATGAAAATCATTAATGTCGAAGTGGCACCGGGGATGTTAATACTATTTTTGCTACGGGTTAACGGAACATAATGCGAACAAGGGAGGGAGGGCACCAAGAGAGTGAGCCAACGTACGAAGAACAAGATGTTCATTTTACACTACCAAAATGTCGAAGAGCTAACATATTCCGAGTTGTGAGATTAGAAGCAGGTAGTCGTGACTCGTGAGAAATAAATATGCAATCCTTCGAAGGGGATTAATAGGGGCGCTCCTCTGACGCGCTAACCAACTACATAATATATTGATCGCAAGAGTAGATTGACCTCAGAGAAACAATCAGGGAGACCAGTGCTTTCGAAGGTGAAGAGCATTGATTTAAGGATGCGATCATGTAATTAGGCGGAAAAAAGGGTGTCCCCACTTTTTTTATAGTGTCCTGCTGACAGTCTTCCAATCCAAAGTAGATAAGAAAAAGATCCAGTCTGCATTTGATTTCCGTTTCCTTCCCTCCTTCCCTCCTCTCATGACTCATGTTATCATCAGAATGAATAAGCTGTTACGTTCCTTAAAAGCAAAGAGTCATAAAAAATGCGGAATTCGAAGAAAAAAAACTCTTGAGATTCCTGTACAAGTTCCTTAGTTTAGTAGTCATTTGATCACTGATATCGCTTAGAAAAAAAAAAGATTACTGATATCAGCCTACCTTCGGCAACATGAACAAAAAGTGGAATGTCTGTGATCTCTCAAAAATCAAACTTCAGAGGCTGAACTACCCACAAGCATCCCGTTCTCAATTAAAAAAGAAAAGAAAATATTGACTTAAGAGGCCATCATATTGATATGGTACTATTTTGAAAGTAAGATACGGAGGTTCTAGTTACACGGCACAAGTACTGTCCCATGAGCCAAAAAGGAGACCTCTTACGTTAAAGTTACAATCTTTTACCGTAAATAGCGAGGTTATTTTCACGTCTCACGATCCCCACATACTTTTGTATAAACAATATCCTGCAATTTTATACTATTAAATAAAATTACCTGGATTTTCATCGTCCAGTACAGTATTCATGACCTTTATGGAGTTGACGTCCTGGCGTGGTCCCCAGTCCGTCCACGCGTTCTCCCCAAAGTCAGGTCAGCGAAGAGAGCGATCTTAAACGGCGCACCCCGCCGCATCTGTAGGTGGTTCTTCGACGTCGTAGGTAGAGAAAGCAATTGTGGATCGAATCTGACGGTCCGGACGAGCTGGAAGTATAGGGAGAAGCAAGCGAAGGACAAGATCGCCAGCTGACTTGGGAAGCTCTCCATAGTCGGATAGCAAAGAAGGGCGAGGCCGGGTTCTTGGAATCGACGACCCGGCAGCTCCGAGCTCGGATGGTTATTAACTTATTGTGGGTGGGAACGGCCTAAAATAGGCTGAAACGTCAATGGTTCTGAGTATATTCTTTAGCATTCAGGCTTTACTGTAACTTTATTGTAAAAAAATAAAGAGGTCATCGCTCTTTGACTTTTCTTTTTAACCCGAAATACAAATTCAAACCTCCAAACATAATTGCCGTGTCCAAAGAGAAAAAAGCTTATCCTTGTTTGCAATTCTTTTTTAGTGAGAATTGTTGTTATCCAAAAAAAAAAAAACTCTTGCGACTTTTGTTTGGACAATTTTATCTTTACATTAATTGACCGTTTTCGATGCCGTCTTCCTTGCACGTTAAAACAACCGTTAATCGTCACGTGTTTCGCGCACGTGACTATTAAACTAAATCTTTTTGCGAAGCAAGAAAAAACAATTGCATTTAAAGTTAAGAGTGGAAGGAAGGATGAAGTACATAAGCGATCGATACAGGGAAAGCTGAGAAGATAAAGAAATAACAGATTTAATTTTGTAATTTTTTATTTAAATTGTATTGTATAATACGAAGAGATATAATAAATAAATTCATATCATTATAATTGTCTATTTAAAATTTCGAACAATATAGATTTGAGTCTATTTATTACGTCTATCATTCGAGCAAAAAATTGCGGGAAAATTACGTCTATTTATTACGTCTAGTAAGAATCATAGCGACAGCAGACGGTGGATGCTTGATCGTCGCTGAGGTTGCCCGGCGTTATAAACCAGCCTTATCGAATCATTCATCTGTTCGGGTTTTCTTATAGCCCTAACTTGATGATTATAATAGATACAGATATTTATACGGTAGGTATAATAAACAAGCCACCACAAATCCATATTTCTCATATGTACGTCGAGCGATAATCGATCTTACCCGGAGTTTCGGCGTCGAGGACGGTACTCATGACCCTCGTAGAGTTCACGTCCTGTCGTGGTCCCCAGTCTGTCCATGCGTTCTCCCCGTAATGCAGGTCAGCAAAGATGGCGATCTTGAACGGCGCGCCCGCCCGCATTTGAGGGTACGTCTTCGACGTCGACTTTGGTCGGGCGAGCACTTGGTGAATGAGTCCGACGGTCAGGATCAGGAACAGGGAGAAGAGACAGAACCGAGCCAAGGCCGAGATAATTGTCTCCTTACTTGGGGAGCCCGCCATAGTCGCAAGAAGAGGTTCTGGGTATCAACGGGATGACGATTTGAGTTGTTACTGAGACTCGAAGCGTTTTTGGTGGAATAGAAGCTGAACCACCGAAGTATCTAGGTATATTCTTTAGGAAACAGGTAGTCTATCTTTTTCACGGCCCAGACCTCACCTTCCCTAAACCAAACTCTCGACCCGACAGTGAGAGGACGGCACCTTTAGGGGGGAGAAGCAGCTTTGGATACTTTCTTCGCGATGGCTAATGAGAGCTAGCTGCTAGCATACGTGTTGATAAATGGACCAAATGTGGATCCCAACTCAACCATTATTGATGGAGTTGCATCTGGGTATATTCTTTGGCATACAGTTTCAGCTCCACCTTTCACTTTCATTCTAAATTAAACTTCAAATCCATCCATCCCGCCACACATAATTAATTTATGATTATGAGCTTTCTTTTGTACACTCATCTCTGGCTAACGTATTGGGCTTGTGTTCAACCTAGTCTTGCGTGCACGTGTAGTATATATGTATGCGATATTAATTTCCCATAAATGCTGTTTATTCATATTCTAACAACTTTTAATTTTGTAGTTTGGATTTTCTATTTTTTAGTTGGTCTTGACGGTAGCTCCAAACTGAGTTAAGGACGAGAAATCTTTAGATCGAACCCTCCACAATCAAGATTTGTTAGAGCTGTGCTGACAGTCTAAACTTCCAATTTCGTAATTATAATTTAATCTGAACATTTCACAGTAAATAGAGAGCCCTGTAATCATGCCCAACACTGGACATACTCGAGAAAGAGCCGTTCACGCTTGGTTTTTCCTCCCTCCCACCCTTTAAAAACAAAAATTAAAAACAAAAACCTTGAGATTCCCAACTACAAATTAACCTCAAGAATTAGCTTTCCAGTTTTGGGATCTGAGCCTTTTAATAAAATGAACTCTCTCAGCCGATTGTTCTTTCGGCCTTGTGTCCAAACGACAAAGCTCACGGTAAGCTTTCCCATTGCTGCTGATATAGGTGGTCAACGGTAGTGTAGGTGACAGTTTGACAAAAATCGTCACCGTCACTACAATTGACGGAATCACATATTTGACACCGTTACCGCACCGCTAAGGCACAATAACCGCTCTTACCGGTGACGGTATTAACGGTAACGATTAGACGATAACCGCTTAAACCGTGTAAGCGTTAGGCCAAAAAAATAATTTTTTTTTACATTTCATTTTTTTCACTGTTATGGGCTCTTTTCCTTGGGCTTTTTTGGACCATTAAGACCATTTGATGTCCATATATAAGCAATAAATATAATCATTCAAATATTATAACCTATTTAAATTTTGCAACATAATATCATAATTAATAATCATATTAAATTGACAAATATCATAACATATTCAAATAATATCAAAATCATTGATACTCATAACAAATATAATAAGTTGTCCAAAAGTCCAACATAATATCATATTCAAATATAAAGACTAAAGTCTAATAAAAGTGTTCAACAATGTGATATAAACCAACTAACATATTCCAACAAAAAGTCAAATAAAAGTATGTCACATAATCAATAATCATCTAAAGTCTAAACTAGAGGTTGTTAACGGTAGTGTAGGTGACGGTTTGGCAAAAACTGTCACCGTCACCGCAAATTGACGGAATCACATATTTGACACCGCCACCGCACCGCTAAGGTATAATAACCGCTCTTACCGGTTACGGTACCGGTAACGGTGACGGTTTAACCGTCACCGCCGGTAAAAATGAACACCCCTAATCAGGATAATTCATGTGGTTTATGCTCGGTCGGCTACTCCAAGGGGCAGGAGTAGTTTTTGTTTTTTTTTGGACGTTCGTTCAGAGGAAAATAATAAAATTTTGAAAAATTTATAAATAATTATAATAAAATTATCAATATTTAAATAATATTAAAATTGTATTGATATGTATTCGTCAATCGTTAAAAAGTATTTATATTTATAAAAAATAAAATAAAATATTGTATTTAAATAAATACTGTTTTTTTGGGTGATATTTGAATTCTAAATATAAGATTATAATGAAAATCCTAAAAATTCGGGTAAACGATCGTAACCTTTCGCCAATCCTTCCCCACAAAACTGCTCACCGATGCAACATAATACATTTCCTTCCGACCCACGTCCTTGCTCAGCGAATTTTTCGCCAAGACGGCGGGTTGCTATTCATAATCGGTGAGCCTTCATCCACGACGCAGTTCACCATTCCCCCCTCGTTCCCAACCTCCTGGCTCCTTTTTACTTCCAACTAATCCCATTGCCCTCATTTTGAGACTTCCGATTTCTCACCAGTCGGTTCCTCCTCCAAAAGGCACTATTTACCTGTATAACACCAGAAACAACCGAAACCTTATGCTTTCTCCCCATCTGGGATACAGGGGTCTCTAACACCAGAGGCCTCAAATGGGTTCCTTTCGCAGCACCCTCAGCGCCAAAACCCAAATCTACCACAAGCTGGTTCTCAGAATCCAGCACCACAAAATCACCATTATCACGGCACAAGTCACGGACTAGGTCAAAATTCATGCGAATCAATTGAAAGGCCGGCTCCCCCTAGGCAACGGGGAGGATCACGCGTAGCGACGCATCCGCAGTCAAGGGTTTGGAGAGAAGGGGAATGGGGATCGGTGTCCGAATTTTTATTTTTATTTCTCTCGGCGGTGCCCGAAATTTTTGACAATAACATGCAAGTGTCCCGCAGGGCCAGATGTATCATGTTCTTGATTTCGTTTTGTTTTCATGCCTGACTGATTATCATACACAACTTATGTCTATTATCTTGATCATCAACACGAATAGCATGACTCTTGACGTGGATGATTAGAGAGAGTTATTGTTATTATTTTAATTGTTACAAAATACAATATGAGTATTAGAGTATATATTTTATTATTCTATACTTTAGACATTATGAATATGAATAGTATTTTATTATTCTATAGTTTACAAAATATAATATTAGTGTATTTTTTTCTTAAAAAAGTGCTACCGTATTTTCTCTTGAAATCGAGGTTTCAATGATTGCTTCTATCAAGGCAAATGGAATAGATATGCGATGACATCAAGCGAAGCCTGTGGTTGAAGATAAGGTGATGAGTAGGGCTGTTCAATCCCAGTGTAGGTGTCAGTTTTGGCCAAAACCGGCACCTACACCGAATATGCCGGTTTTTAAAAAAATGTCACCTATACCTACACCGTTAAGGGCAAAAATCGGCCCATAGCGGTGGCGGTTTCCGGTAATCCTACATTTATATTGAGTTATTTTTTTAACATATGACGCACATAGAAAATATAAACTCTACACTAATACAATCCAATCCAATCCAAACTAATACAATTTAATCCAATCCAAAATCAATAATTTTTACACTTAGTTTTAATCTCAAGCCACGTATATATAGTCAAATTACCAATATTGTTTCTTGTTTTATCTTTTTGCAATTGATAAGATTATTAAATAAATGAATCCATACTTAAATAACCAAACAAACGTACCATTGTTCTTCAAAATCTGAAATAAAAACTAAAATTAAACCAAAATCTAAACTACCAAACAAGCCCCATGATCTAAAACGTAAAAGAAATGGCTCAGGAATCTGATGATCTAATCCTAATGAAGCTTATATGCATCAGTTCACATCAACACAACCACCACAAATTGAGAGAAATTCAACCACCATCTCTCTTTGCAACACAAATCCAAAACATTTCTTGCTTTGAGTGACCCGTTTAAAAACAACCACCACAATTGAGAGAAATTCAGCTCGAGCAACGGAAAGAACAACACTTTCTTTCATACCAGCACACGAAAAATCGAAAATACAAAGCAAATACATCGGGTGGAACATAAGTTGTACAACCTCATAGATGTCTTGCACTCAAAATACTCATTCCGAAATCACAGACTCAAGAGTTCAATTTGGCAAATAAGTCTTAAAGTTCAATTTGGCAAATCAGACGATCTCAATAATGCAACGGTACTAACCACTGAGGCAATATTACATACAACTAATATGCACAGCAGCTTACCAGTCATTACTCTACAAATTAGAGCATGGCCATCACAACACGAAATGAACACGTTCGAGCACCAAGATTTAGATTATAGTAAGCGAAAATAACGAAGCAACCAAACCACAAAACCCAACAAAAACATATTGTGCGCCGGACGACAGAAGAGGGAGGGCCGGAAGGGAAAGAGGGAGACGGGAACGGGACTGGGGACTCGGGGAGCTGCTGCGTTAGGGGGGCTGGGCACTCGGCACTGTTGGGCGTCGACAGTGGGCAGGGCCGCAGACTTAGGGCTGGCCGGCTGGGAACGGGAAAGGGAATGTAGTGGCCAGTGAGCAGTCTACGAAAATTCACCCCAATTAACACTTTCACAAAACGCACGTTTCACAGTTTCACATTCGTTTCTTTGTTTTTTTTAATAAACTCGGTTTCCCGGGGTCCGGGTTCCCAGAGCTGGGTAACCCGGGAACCGGGATTACCCCCGAGTTTTCAAAAAAATGCAAATCGACACCAGCATCGGATTGTCGGGGTAGATTTTCCCAGTGACACTGAACACCCCTAATGATGAGGCATCCTGTAGAGCATATTTAATTGTTGTGAGGGTGAGTCAATCAAATGGAGCATCATGGTTCAGGGAAGTAGTTGAGTGGATAAATTTTCATTTTATTTCGTAGGAGAATAAATTTTGTATAACAAATCTATTACAATGAATCTATATAATTAAAAAATAAACATTTTAGTACTTTTTATATTTATAGTAATAAAAATAAATAATTTGAAGATAGAAATTATGGTCATGAAAAACGAACGTGAAATCGTCTCATTTAGGTAGTTGTGAACTTGTGAGTAAAGTCGTGTCCAGGAAAAACAAACATGAAATGCTCAACCCGTCTCATTCATTGGGCAGTTAAATAGTTGCGCAGGGCCAGTTAAGTAATTCAATAACAATGTCCCACGCAAGTCACGAGTGGAATAAAATTTGGGACATGTTGTCTCGTAAAAGATTATATGATTCTAGTAAAATTGTTAATATTTATATAAAATAATATTTTATAGGTGGGTTAATGATAGAGAGATAATTTGATTTAATTATTTAATAAAAAAATTAGAATTAAGTGAAAAAGTATAAAGAGAGAATTTGTTATAATTTTTTTTAATGTATTAAAGTTTATATAAAAAGTTGTTGAAGTTTGTGTTAAATGTATTGATATTTGTGTTTAAAATTTTAAAATGTAATATAATAATTTTATAAATAAATTTAAATTAAAAAAAAAAACTTAAAACGAAACATGTCCCAAGACATCGGCCTAGGTTGCGACTTTCTAGTTTCTAGAAGATTTATCAGATTTCGACGGACAACGTTTGGAGCAAAGGAGTTTGGTCAATTCGAATATGCTGTCGCACATTCGGGATTACCTGGGCCAACGGTATCGGGCGTGCTGTACGCTTCGAAGGATTGTTTTGCAATTAATGCGATTATGGAAAAAGAAAGTTACCGTGTCATTACCGTAAGTATTGGTTCGAGACAACTCAGTCTCTAAGCTTAGAATAAAGAAAAAGAAAAGACAACTTACTTTTTCTAAAGTTTATTGTCTTAACAATTAACTTCCGATATTGGGACAACTGCCATTTGGACAACTGAAAACAAGTATAAAAAAATTGTTACAAAAAATAAAACTTGAAATGGGTGATTCCAAGAGCTTTCTTTCCTGTTTTATCCAATTGCTTGATGAGTTATATTTCCAAAATAAACTCTTGGAGGTTGTTTTAACTCTAAATAGTTCTATTTCCAAAATTACTCTTATAGGTTGGTTATCTTAACTCCAAATAGATATTTTCTTGTAAATTTTTGTTAACTATTTTTATAAAAAAAGAATAAAATAAAATTTATAAAAGAAGTAAAGAAAACCAATACAACAACTACATAAAAAAAGCTAATGATAAGAGTTTACAAATCAACATTTTTTAGATTTTAATGTTGTGAAAAATTGATGTAGATTAGAGTTTTATTCGAGAAAAATGTGAAAAATAAAATTTTATGCAATGAGTAAAAAAGAGATAAATGCAAAATTGGTCCTTGTGCTATACGCAAAAATCGATTTAGTCCCTGTGATATGAAAATCATAAATTTAGTCTCTGTGATTCTATTTTCGTTTGTCGTTGGTCCTCAATTAGGGACTGATTTTATCATTTTCTGAAAATCACAGGGATTAAATTTATGTTTTTCATATCACAAGGACTAAATCGATTTTTGCGTATAGGGACTGATTTTACATTTATCCCTAAAAAAACTAAAGAGATTAATTATTTGAGTAATTTGTTTATATTTATTATAATAAAAAATACTACCAAAAAAGATAGCTGCTAAACCTAGGTGATGTTTGGCCACACTTTAGACATTCTCAATTTTTAATAATTTTTTTAATTTTCAAAACTTTATCACCTAAACAACAAAATTTAAATTTTTTTGATCAATAAAAGATTTATTTTTTCAATTTTCAACATCTTATTCTAACCCTACTATCAATAATTTTTCACAAATTCTAATAAAATTCAACCTTCTACTAAGACAAAAAAAAATATCATCTTCATTCTATCTACAATTTTTTCAATTCTCAATAAAATTCGATTTATTTAAATATTATTAAAAATAAAATATATTTTAAGTATGCAATAAGCAAAACTAAAATTTTGAATTTACATCATGATTTCGAGCAATCATCTCATTTTTCAAAAGAGAAAAAGTTATGGAAATTTATTTTCCCTTTTTATTTTTTTGTTTTCATGGGTGGAAATTATATTCTTAAGAATATTAGTTGAATTTCATTTGAGTGTCAAAGAGGCCCTTTTTTCATAGTTAGAAATTATATTATTAAGAATAGAAGTTGAATTTAATTCGAATGTCAAATAGGCCTTTTTTTATTTATTATTATTATTATTATTTTGTTTTCATAGTTGGAAATTATATTCTTAAGAATAGAAGTTGAATTTCATTTGAATGTAAACAAAGAGGTGAGGGGAGCACGAAATCACGAATAGATGGAAGGGCATAAAAGCAAAGGCATTAGTTGTAATATTTTTTTATTAAAATCATGAGAATTGCAAAAGAGGAAAGGTGAGACAGGACAAACCCCTTTGGCGGCGTGGTGGTATCTAGTATCTACCACCGACTTTCGTTCAACATCAATGAGAGTCCTTATTAAGAGGCGAACACAGATGGACAACTAGACCAAACCAAACCAAACCAAACCAAACTAAAATCAAGGGCTTCTGATACCCCCGACAAAATCAAGGGGCTTCTTTTAAAAAAAAACGCTCATATAACGTTCTCGGAAAACCTCGGACAGTTCTCTATCTGATAGAAAACTCGTCAATTGCTACAACTTTTCACCCGATCAGACCACCCTCCCGCTTCTTATAAATTAATATTTTCCAAGGAAATCCCACAAACCCTGGCCCTTCTGTTTTCCCTGCAACACCCGAGAATTGCAGATTCGTCTTGGTTTGTGACTCTGTTTTTTTTTTCCTCTTCTTTTTTGGCTTCACGTTCCCGGGTTCTTTACTTGGTCTCGGGCGTGTTTGCCTTTGCGGTTTACCTGTTTTAAGTATGGGTCGTTGGAGAAGGCAACAAGGTGGAATTCATCACAAAGACGCTCAGGGGACAAGATCACAGAACTGGAGGCCACCTGTTGGTAAGTGTCGTTTCTGGGCTTTTATTGTTCTTTCTAGATTTTGGACGGGAAATTCGTCTGTTGTTTTCTTTATAAAATAGATTTTCCAGTGATGTTTTATTCAACAGAATTTGATTTTGCCGCCTCTGTGTGTCTGTGCATGTGTACTTGCCCCTTTGATGCCGATTCTAATAGGTCATTTCGGACTCTGTTGGGTTTTAGGTAATGATTGAATGGGTCTTTCGAAGAATTTTGAAACGGTTTCTGTTTGATCATGATGTATTGAGCTTTAAGTCTCTTTCACTCTTATTTTTCCTTTTCCAAGCCGATAATTAGTTAATGGCAGGATTCTACTTCTTGATTATGGAGGTTGGATATTTTGGTTGGAGGGTTTGGTACATCGCATATATTATGATGCTCCCTGCTCGAATTTGGGTGTTTATGTTTTTGCCTGTGAGCCTGTATTAGTTTATGATAGACGGGGAACCAGGAATTTATGTGGGGGGACAAGAGTATGATCATTGATCATTGAAGTATCTCACTCTTTTCGAACTGATATCAAAAGATTCCCTGTAAGAGGATGGTTGTTCATTCTATTATATATATTGGCTCTAATATATATAAACACAATTTAAGATTCAACTGCTGTATCTTGTACTACTAAGGTATATATAACGAAAGATACATTTATTGGTGCTCAATTTTATTGCAAGATGTGAAGAAGGGATATTTAATTTTACATGTGTTACTTGGGACCTTGTTTGAGTTTCAGGGCTTTCACAATGATATGGGAACCATAGGATTTACAAGTATGGGAACATTGATATAGTTGTCAGATGTGGATTTCGAAAATGTTAGTTAATGACGCGGAACTGTGGATTTCGAAATGTTTCTCCGATGTGGATTTCAAAAACATGGGTAACGAGAATGGAAACTTTAATATGTTTGTCGCCTGTGGATTTCACTAAAGATTTGTAAAGTATGGAAAATGACAGTGGTGAACAATGGAATCTGTGGAAGAGTTATGTTCATCATAAAAATGAGTTGCCTTACATTTCCCTCAGTAGTATTACCTAATCCTATCTCCTGTCATGTTCTGTATGTTTCTCCTGTTTTTTTTTAAACTGTTAATGCCATTATTATGCATTTTAAGTAGACTTATGGTACAGTACAATAATGGTCTATGGGTTCGGGCCCACCTGCAAATGTTGATAGCTCATAAGGTTCAAATGGTTGAATAGGATTTTATCCTATTTGTTACATCCTTTTCTATTCCTGTCAACTCTGCTATTGCCTTGTGAAAGATGTACACTTTCTAATCCTTTTTCTTACCTTGAGTATGATACAAGATCCGTGCATGCAAAATTGAACTTATGTTCTACTCTTCTCGTTTTCAGATGCTTGGCAAGCATCTGTGCCTTCCTGGGAAAAGAAATTCTGCACATTGGTTGGTTCAGTTCCATGGCGAAAGGTCTTGGAGACCAAGAAGTGTATGTATCTCTATGACAATGTGGTGCAATGGAACGACTCAGCTGGTGAAGAGGCATTTAACAATGCGAAAAACAGATATTGGGCTGAGATTAATGGCCTTCCCTGCAACATATCATTGCCTGATCCAGATATGTATATTGACAAAGTAGATTGGAACTCCAGCATAGATCCTGAATTGCTGTTGGACTTGGAACAGGAACCCGAGGTTGATTGTGAGGGAGATAAAGACGAGAACACTGTGATTCTAGGTGATTCCCTCCTCTTGAATCAGCCATTTTCTTGCATTGGATGGGGAGAAGCTGAAGAGGACTTCAGACAAGCCACTGACTCGCCTTGCCATCCTGGATATGGGGAACGTGACCGCAATGTGGATAACGGCACTAACCCTTGGGAACATAATTATGATCAGAGTAATGGAGCCTGGAAAAATAATGGATGGGGAAATTACCAGAATGCTTCATGGGGTTGGGATCAGCAGAAAAATAGTTCGAATGAGTTGGAGACATATAATAATGAGCCAGATAAGGGGAATGGTGGAAGAACTGGTGGATATTGGGGGATGTGAGATGATAACAGAAGGAAAAATGAATCCTCTCATCAGCACATGTCAAGGTATAGGACCTCAAGATTCCAGGGCGATGACTATCAAACGAGTCGTGGATGGAGAAATGGTAGGGGAAGGAGGAGGGTGAACTTCGCTTATGAATGACCTCTCCGAATGTGAAAAACATGCCTAGAGGCAGGGGAACATTGATTCTTCGGGTTCTGATTATGGATCCAGCAGAGCAGGAAATCCACTGAGTTGGGGGAAGATCAGTTTTGTGATCCTTTTCAGTATGTAAACGTCTACTAATGAGTTTGTGCTATTCTAGGTATCTGGGTAAGGGCAAGTCCTTCCATGTTTGGTTTATGCTACATGTTTTGAGGTTTTCTTGGGACGACTCGTGCAGATTTTGAACGTGGCTTGTGCCGTGGGGACAGGGTGCATTGTTAGTATATTCCTCTATAAACTTCCTTCTCCTATGGTACTTGATGTGTATATAACAATTCAGAACTGTCAATGTGGAAGTTACTCTATTATCGGCTGAGAGAACTGTAAAGTTTTGATGGAAGTTGATTGAGAGTTTCTTCCGAGTTATATGTGTCTCAATGTATTTGACATAATTATGTGCGTTCTTTTGTGAATTTTATTTTTTGTTTTGTGGTAATTTATCAGTTCATGGAAAGCTACTTGCTTGCCCCCAAAAACCGGCACCATGGGAGGGATCTTTAGTTTGATTTGTTATATGACATTTTTTTATTCTCACTTACCATCTCAGAACTAAGGATGAGATCCAGCGTCCGTGTTGCAGGCTGCAGCAAGCACTCTGACTTTTGGCTCCCTAGTGAAGTTTTCAAGTGCTCTAACCACGCCCACCATTGGGAAGCCACGACAGGCCTGCAATATTTTTTCAATTTTGTATAGCTCTTCCAGGACTACATCCATTGGAGTTTTCCCTGCATTCTCTTCTATTGCTCAACTAGGTGCAAAAGTGCGTAGAAAAAAAAAGTGCTACAAAGCGTAAACAAGAGTTTTTTTTTTTTTCAAATAACGTAATTGGATAGTTACTAACTTAACTTAGAAAAAAAACGCTTAACTTGTTTAGTTACCACGTAATGTTTTTTTATAGTTACTAGAAATGTAATTATTTTTTGGTAAGATGTTTGTAGTACAAAAACTTATTTTACTGAAGAAAAAAAAAATCACCCCAATTTTGGTATTCCATATTCGACGACACGTCGCCGTGAAGCACTTCCCTTACGGCTTCCCGCGGCTGTGAGATTATAAAAGAGCTCATATTCTTCTGCTTAAAAGAATAACGAAGAAGAGACTCTTCCACTCGGATCCGCAACGAACCCTGAAATCAGAAGCCGTTTTATATACCTCAAGCTTTAACATTTTATAAGAGAAACCACCCGTCAAAGGGAGACACACGTTCTCACGGCAATAACATCTCTATAAGGCGTACGACCCTCTTAGCCTTTCTTACTGTTTGCCTTTGGGTTTATTACAATTTGTGGTTGGTTTTGCTGCTTTAGTTTCCGTTTGCTCAGTGGGAAATACTGGGCAGTTTCATGGTTTCAATTTTCTTTATCTTTTCGGTCCTTTGGAAAGCCAAATTTACGGGTTTTAAGTTTCTTCGTACTGGCTGTCTTGCACACTCCATGTTTGTTAATTTGCTTGACTGGAAAGATAACTTTCAGCTTTTTATTTTTATTTTTCTGTGGTTAGGCCATGGAGGTCGACGAGGAAAACCCCACATCCACTTCTCCTGCAGAGGCATCTGATTTGGTCCCTGAGAGTGAAGCTGCGGTTTCCGCTGTTAACATTATGCCAGTCCAACAAATACAACTAGTAGTTCCACCAGTGGTTGTGCCTCCCGTTGTACCTCTTATTGCTCCAATTCCCACGGTTCCTCCTCCTCCTTTACTCCGCCCATTAGCACCTCTCCCTGCCCGCCCTCCTGTTCTGAAGCCACCCATTTTACAAAATGGTGAGGTAAGAGCGACCGACTCTGATTCAGACCAAGACGACTTAGGTCCAACCGGCACTGCTACAGGTTCCACTGGGGAGTATGAGGTATCAGAAGAGAGCAGACTGGTGAGAGAGCGGCAAGAAAAGGCCATTCAGGAGCTTATGATGAAGCGACATGCTAAAGCTTTAGCAGTGCCTACTAATGACATGGCTGTCCGAACTCGTCTTCGCAAGCTTGGTGAACCTATGACCCTTTTTGGGGAAAGGGAGATGGAAAGACGTGAGAGGTTACGGACAATTATGGTAAAACTGGATGCTGAAGGGCAGCTGGAGAAGCTGATGAAAGCTCATGAGGAGGAGGAGGCTGCAGCTTCTGCTGCAAAAGCGGATGTTGAAGAAGAAATTATTCAGTACCCATTTTATACAGAAGGGACAAAGGCTCTGTTGGATGCTAGAGTTCACATTGCAAAGTACTCTCTTGCGATGGCAGCTTTGCGTATTCAGCGTGCGCAGAGAAAAAGGGATGATCCAGATGAAGACATGGATGCGGAGATGGATTGGGCTCTGAGGCAGGCAGAGGATTTGGCACTTGATTGTAGTGAGATTGGGGATGACCGGCCACTTTCTGGTTGTTCCTTCTCAATGGATGGAAAACTGCTCGCTACCTGGTATCTCTTTGTAGCCACATGCCTAGACTGAATGTGTTGATAGCCATTATATCTTGCACGTTATTTCTAAAATGCTAATTTTTTATTTATTTATCTCTATGCTCTTTTCCTCTTCCATTTCGACCTAACTTTTCATTAAGAACCTAGTGTACAACCGTTACATTTGTGTCCAAATCACAGATTTTGTGAAGTTCGAGTGCAGACTTGTTGTTCAACACTTCATTGCTACACCCAGTGTTTAATTGTCTCCGATGACTTTAATAGTAATTTCAAAGAATACATGATATCAAGTCCTTTATATTAGCTCCTTCTCCCCTCTCTTTTCTTGGGGTGAACACGTAGACACTCGTAGAGGAGGAATGTTAGTGTTACAGCATAATTATATAATTACATTCACCTATTCCAAATATTTTAAAAATTTTCGGATAAGTTATGAATTAATACTGTATCAAAGTAGTGGTTTCAAGTTCAAATCTTGACTCTCCTCCTGAGCTTCCATTTCAATAAAATATCCAGGTGTTGGGTCCACTTATTAATAGGGAGCCTGGCCCACACTTGAGGGGGTGTTAGAATGTAAATTAAACAGTTTAATTCACCTCTTCCATCATTTTAAAGCTAAGTGGTAGTATCACTGTTGGAAAAGTAAGGAGTCTACCTTGCTTCTCAAAGTAAGGTGTTTGGTAAGTACTGAGATCTAATTGATTGCTTATTGCTTTGCTCAGACAACTGTATGGAAAGACTTTAAATGCTGCTAATTATAAGTGTGCATGAAACTAACGGGATTCCTAACCTATTCTCATTCTGTCAGCTCTTTAAGTGGAGTTGCTAAGTTGTGGAGCATGCCTCAAGTTAGAAAGGTTTCTACCTTAAAGGGCCACACAGAGCGTGCTACTGATATCACATTTTCTCCTGTGCATGATCATCTAGCTACTGCCTCTGCTGACCGGACTGCAAAGTTGTGGAACACTGAAGGATCTCTGTTGATGACTTTTGAGGGCCATTTGGACCGTCTTGCACGTATTTCTTTCCATCCATCAGGGAAGTACTTGGGCACTGCTAGCTTTGACAAGACATGGAGATTATGGGATGTAGATACTGGTGAGGAGTTGCTTCTTCAAGAGGGTCACAGTAGGAGTGTCTATGGGATAGCCTTCCACCGTGATGGGTCGTTAGCAGCATCTTGTGGACTGGATGCACTTGCTCGTGTTTGGGACCTCCGAACTGGCAGAAGTATCCTTGCCTTGGAAGGCCATGTCAAACCAGTGAGACTCCAAATTCATCTGCTGCTTTTTCTTTGTCCCTAGGGAAAAAGAGAGGGGGGGGGGGAAGAGAGAGAGAGAGAGTGGTTGTTATGGTGGTGGGGTTGTGGGACCTTACAAAATCATGAACGTTAATGTGTATGTGTACATCTATGTTTGACTGCCTCAATTATATTATCTTCAATTTCTTTGTTCAGGTTCTTGGGATTTGCTTCTCTCCGAATGGCTACCATTTAGCCACTGGGGGCGAAGACAATACCTGTCGAGTCTGGGATCTAAGAAAGAAAAAATCTTTGTATACAATACCAGCACATTCCAACCTTATTTCAGAAGTAAAGTATGAGCCTCAGGAAGGATATTTCTTGGTAACTGCTTCCTATGATATGACAGCTAAGGTGTGGTTCCTATCTGAACACGATAATTCTTACATAAAAATTGAAATCTAGCCTTTAGCTTATTTCTTTTTCCGGTTCCTTTCTTGTTTACGTATCATATCATCTTGGGTGTGTATTTGCCAGATCTGGTCCGCCCGGGATTTTAAGCCTGTAAAGACACTTTCTGGACATGAAGCAAAAGTCACATCCCTAGATGTTGTAGGAGGTAATTTCCTATTCCTATTTCACCCTTTTCATAGTTTGTGTACATAAGTGTGGTCATTACCTCTTTTATTCCTTAACAGGGTCCAAAATTCTTGTCATCCTGTTATATTGCTTAAAAAGATTGGCACTCGTGCTTTTTGTGGGCTTAACTTTTAGGCATTTTAGACCTTACAAATTGTCGACTTTGAATAGAATTAATACCATGCCAGATTTTTCTGTTTTCAATAGTAGAGTATCATCAACCGTGCGAGAGACTACTTTTCTGAGTCCCTGCAGCCCTCATTAGGTTGCAGTCGTGATCTTCTCTTTCCTAATTCTTTTTGGTTAACATTGTGAATAATACTCTTCGATTGTGTTCTCTTTTCCTCTTGGTTTTTAGGACATCATCTATGCAGATGTCAGAACCCTACCAGAATGCTAGCCTTTAGGTCTTGCATGGTTTTTCATTAGCACGCAACCTAGACACTAGCATTGAGAATCATAAATACACGTAGACAACCAGAAGTAAAATATTCTAAAGCTCCTTGGACAGAGTTGTGGTTTCTCTTATTGCTGTTTGCACCAAACCTTTGGGCCTGTGGCTGCACATGCTGAAGTGTTCTATTTTGTAAATGGTACTACTTTAAACAAACAATAAAACAATTGATCTTGGGATTCACAGCATCGTTAGTAAGGATTAAGAAGGAAAGGATATAAGTTGAAAGGAAGTTACCAGTGACGAAAGGAGCTAGTTACATCGGGAATATGTTGTTCAGATGCTATGAATTGCTTTTTGTTTTATGATTTTTCAAGAATTGCTTGATGGTTCCTTAAAATGGTCTTTGTTTGTGTGCGTGTGTGAAATAAGTGCTGCATGTGCATTTAACAGTCGAACATGCACGGCATGGTTTGCAACTTTTTGAATTGTCTAACTGTAAAAACTGTATCGTGCATGGTAACCTTTTGCTTGGTTACTTATTTTTTGCTTTTTGGATGATTTTCATTCTTTTTTATGGCAGATGGACGATACATAGCAACTGTTTCACATGATCGGACGATCAAGCTGTGGTCTAGCAGCAGCAATGAGAAGGAGCGGAGTATGGATGTAGACTAGTTGCCGAAGAGGATAAAACGCTGGTGGATGATATTTCCTGAAATATTTTCTAGAGAAGTCCTTAAGGATAAGTAGATAACAAAGCACAGGTTGCATCAAGTTCAAAATGTTTATTGTGGAGTTGCACTTTAACTACGAGGGTTGGTTTAGGGCAAATGGAAGCTTTGTCTTGGCCTTATATATCAGCTCTGTCATCAGCTGCATTTTCCTCATATATCAGCTTTGTCTTGGTTTAGGGCATTTATCTTTTTAAACACTGACCATAGTAAGATAATTGGTCGTCAGCAATTTTGAGAGGAACCATGCTTACTGGCAGATACTTTGTGTAATTATTTTTGCTGTAGTAGTTGTGAAATCATCCAGCAACATAACAGTAGGTTTACTTTGTGTGGAGAACCATTTGTTGTGTTTTCTTTTTTTTTAACACTTGCTGGATTTTTTATTACATGTATTTGGTTATTAGCTTGATTCTGATGAATTACAGAAATTACAGTGAAATGCTTTTATCTATGGGAGAAGAATACTCGAGGAGATGCTATTAGCATAAGATTTTGTCAAAAATTAAAATAGAACCTTTGATATACTGATGCACTACTGATCTGATTTAAGCAATCTTGGTTATTTAGGAATGAAAATAGACTTTGAGATCTGTACGAGAGCCGTCTCGAGTCTTGTACTGTTCTGCAGAATCATGAAAGAAACACCTGCTTCTATTGGAGACTGCAGAATCAAGTATGCAACTCAGTGTTTTGTGCGTCCATTCACGTACAACCAGCAAAAATATTAATAATACAAACAATTGATTCGAAACGGGATATAGGCTAACTGGAAAACGATCCAAATTTTCTCTTGGACGTCTGGCTGTTTTGGGCTTCCAGCTATCACAACCACTCAAAACTCCGATCTTTGGTGCACCATAAATTTTGTCATAGCTAAAAGTACAACAAAGATGGCATTTATATGGCAAATGCGGGGAGGTCACCGGACTTCATAAATTCCATAAGGAAAGCAGTAGAATTTCCAGAATAATTGCAAAATTTTGGATGTCAAGTACATACAAGGACCTACACATTCAGCAACAATTGAGAAGCGACTTTAACTGAATAATTATCCAGCCAAGAAATAAAAAAGCCAAACGCCATACATCGTCAGAGATCCACTGTTTGTCATTCCCATACTGAACTTGAAATCAGAACTTATCAAGTCCTCATCAATAATTATATAAAAAAGATCTACTGGTTAATCCGGAGAGTTGGCAGTAACATGGTCTTTTACTGTCGTGGTTTTCCAGAAAGACAACTTCAGGCACTTGGTTCTCTGCTCTTGCTTGGGAATAATACAAAAAATAACTGTAAAACAATCTCAAAAAGTACAGTGTCATTCACAATGACCTCCAAAAATGTCACGAATGCAATGGATTTGTGCTTAAGGTGAAAGCTTTACTCCAGCAATTTTCATATTTGAACCAGTCTTTTTGGCAGGAGGTCATATGATACAACACACCCGGCAAGAAGCAAAGCTTGAGACAACTATTATAACCAGAATATCATTTCTTCGAAATGGCCATCTCATTTGTACCAACCAGCAAGAAAATACCTCAACATGAAACAGAGGCCGCATGCAATGGCCTGTTGAACAAAGATAGCATCACACATATGAGCTATATTTGCAAAAATCAAATATGCATATAGACACAATCTGCACAGCACCCCACTCGACTGCCTTGTGTAATTCATGCTTTTGAGCAAGGAACCAGGTAAGAATGTTTCATGGTATAACAAGTTCTGATTAGAAAAACCAAACAGTAAACCCAAGGCCCCATCATTTTTGGTAGGCTTCCATCAAGCCTAAAGAGAAGTCACATGATTATACATCATATTTTATAAAGATTTTCCAGGCGGGACTGGCGAACAATTGCGTCGTGACTTCTTCTTGCACATGACACACATACTGCAGTTATTGAGGACTGAACTACAGCAATAAAAGGGGCAGATATGAATCATATAACATCAACAAAATCACCTGGAAAACAAGAAGAACGATGCAAAGTGACTTCTCCGACATCCTGCCGAGTCGTCTCAAAGTAAAATTAACGAGTGTCCCATCATTTGTCCCAGTCAGTAGTCCAGTCTTAGAATCAAACCTGACAAGTTCGAAATATATGCCAGATATTAACAGAAATTTTTTGCATAAGATGCCTCCAGCAGTTTGTAGAGCATAAATCCATAGGACATTGAAGCTACCTAGGAAGACGATGCCGGGGACATGGAACCAAACCGGAAAGCTGAGAAAAAATAACCCAAGTCAGATACCTTTTCTATACAGCAGAGTTATAAATTATAATAGTTTTCTTCCCCTTCTTTTGGTAGGGTGGGGGGCAAACCTGAGGGAGCGATAAGAGGAAGTTCAAAACTTGAGGAGCAAAGAAAATTAGAAGAGTCTCACTGCAACAAAGATTTGGAAAATAAAAAGAAAAATCATTATTAGGCAACAGATGAGCATAGAAATACAAGCAGGATTAGTGGACTTGAATTTGATCATGTTGATTAAATCTATAAAGGTGGCGTTTATCCATCAGATGGGAGAAGAATAATCCAACCTAGCATCTTCTTTTTTTCTCTGTTGAATGCGTAAGATGAACATTGGATTATCAACCACAAGAGCTTTAAACTGAAAGACATGGTGTTTTGGGGGGAGCCGGGGAGGGAAGGTAGTGGGCTATAGTAATTTTTTCAACTTCAGCCAAGTTCAATGAGGGGAAACATCGCTGACTTCTAGGCTTAAACTGGATTTAATTTGTTCCTTTAGGTTTTGGGGGATCACTCAACCAGTTGTTAGGTTAAACTGGGAATCATCAGTAAACATCCCTATCTTTCTTACCAATTGCTGAAAATGCCGAGCACGTAAGGCCAAATCTTCAACAACTATTTCTCCAACCATGATAAAGTATTTTACTTCGGAAGGCGGAGGAATGTGCCCTTGGAAGCAGAGGGGTATAGAGATACTTGGTGCTACTGAAGAGATGTGTCATTAAGATAAGAATATAATGTTCAGAGAGAGAAAGGGGGGGGAGAGAGAGAGAGAGAGAGAGAGACAGGACTCCAAGTTTCTGAAGCACCTACAAGGGAAAGTATGTTAACACACCTAAAGTGGCCCAGAATCCCAACTACAGCCATAGTCATCCCAGCAAAGTAGGTATAAGTATCTCCAACAAAAACTGACGACGGGTACCTATCATAAGCAAGAAACAAAAAATATGAAGAAAAATTACTTAAATTTGGAGGAAGAATGATCATAAGCAACTTTGTAACCTTTTAATGAACACCTACCAGTTGTAAGAAAGCAAAGCCAATGAGGTCGCGATAAATGGTTGAACTAAATATATAGAGAATGCATGGGCCAGCTTATACTCAGGATCAGTAGATGCCCCAATTTGCACGATATTGTGTATCAAAATCTGCAAATTGCCAAAAACGTGTCATATTGTGTAACAAAGGTATAATCCAACTGCTTTTCAGGCCTTTATGCTTACAGCAGATGCAATGACAACTGTTTGTCCAACTTCAACTCCATTCAGACCAGCATGGATATTTATGGAGTTTGTGCAAAAAACAGCCAAAAGCCCCATATAGAGTTTGTATATCCATCCTGTGACATCAGAAATAAAAGGTAAGACAGACTAGAAGGATAAACAACCAAACAATCAAGAAAAAAAACCCAGGATTTCAATGTGGTGAACATTCTCAAAGACAGGGACAACATGCTTAACCCAGTCAAACAACAACTAAATCACTTGCTCCGGGCAAATGATGTATCCAGCTTCTGAAGTTTAGTGCATAAACATGAATGTATTTCAAGCACTCGAGCATCAGATTTTTCCATCATGTCTTCAAATCACTCCATTTGTTTGTCCACACGCAGGTACAAGAGATAAAGAGAGAATTAAAGATTCAAAAGATATGTTTATTTCGGTCCAATTATCTCTTTACAACAGAAATCATACCTAGGTCAAGAACCTCTAGGCCAACATATGGAATGAGAGGCTTTGGTATAACAATAGTTGTATGCCCAGCATAAGCCATCAACAAAGGAAGAGCAGCAAAAGAAGGCAGTAGTAATTTCCTGCTCTTCACAATCCAAGGAAGAACATAAGAAACACAATCTAGCACTAGTCCCAGAAGAATGCAGTGAAAACAAATTCTTAGAGTGCAAAATAGACAAAGATGACTGGCTACTCACACTCTCCAAGGGACATCAAGCACATCATCGACAAATCCAAGCAATGTCATGAAGCAGATGGATGCCAACGCCGCATTGTACTCAACAAGCCACTGCATCATGGATGTGGTAAACACATCAGTTTTCTTATAGTTAAAGCATTTCAAAATCAATTTGATTAAAGGAAAAAACGAAATGATGAGTTAACTTGAGCTTAAATTAATCCAAAGAGGAGTCTCGATAATCATGAGAAGTAAAAGAAGATATGTCAGAGAACCATACAAAATTAATAAGGAAAGTAGATGGAATAAAAACTGACTACAGAAGATACATAAAGAAAAAATGACTAGGGGACTGCAATGCAGCCATATGTCACTTAAAATGATGATTACCAAGTAGTAATAAAACGAAATCCATAGATTTTTTGCGATGTTTTAACTAGGAAGTGTTAGGAAACAATTTACAACTAAATAGAACAATGCCATGAGATGGAACCCTTTTGTTTTTTCGTATAAGTTGTGAACTACGGACTTTCCAACAGAAAATGAACTTACATTTGAATCTGACGTGAAGTTGAAATACTGAAATAAAATGGCCAAGACGAAGAAAACAATCCCAACAACGATACCCAATGACTCCGGCCTACAAAAGTTATGAAGTACCTTAATCAAGTGTACCAGAAGAAGCTAACCAGATACACTAAGAGATAAGATAAATGAATGGATGAAGGAAAAAAGTAATGAAAAATGAAAATCAAGGGAAGAGAACAACCAAAATCAATATACATCCTCATTCCTGTCCCTTCAACTTAGCATTTTTCCATTGCGAGCTTTTGTAAAAGTTTGGTTCTGTGGCTTATAAACCCTTATAAACATTATTTCATTGATCATAAAATGACATTTTAAATCTATATTAGCAACTCCTGAAACAGTTCATAGATGAAAACATACTCATAATTGTCCCTCCATAATCCTTTCCTTTCCGGATGTAGAAGAAGGAGAAGAAAAAAAATCAATATTCGATTTTAAGTTGATGATTAAATGGAAGACCTTGCACAGAAATATGAAATCCAAATCAAAACAAGGGTGCGAAATGTCACATAATTTCCATATTCTAAAGTTTAAACAATCAAGAAAAAAAATATGGGGTGCAATACATAATCAGCTCAAAGAGCTAAAAAAATTTATTTACCTATCAAAAAAAAAAAGAGCTAAATTTTTTTTAAAAAAAAAATTATCTCACTTTAAATCAACATTGATAATCGAAGTGAAATACACCAGTAGAACTCGTTAGCATCATTAAGCAAGTAACTTCAAACAAAGAGGAAAAAAATTCACACTTCCATTTGCAACGACAGTCAAGAATCCAGCTGAAACCCAGCTCATAAATGCGGCCAAAAGCAGTCTTAACACATATCCCGTTGACAAATTGCACTGAACAGCAAAATCTAAGACACCCAAATCATAAATTCAGCAAATAAAGCAACAAGCAAACAAAAAGAAGCAAAAGCGGCAAACACTCACACTCTGAGAGTGCCGCCATAGGTACCCTTCTTGTTGATATCGTAGCCAAATAGACTTCGCCTGAGGACGTATATGGAAGCCACGGGGATCATCTTAAGAGTGACGAAGAACCCCGCGAGGCTGAGCCCCGCATTAATGAGGATGGACTTCTTGAGGTCGTGCTCGATCTTGTAGTGGAGGAAGATAAGGTACAAGTACGGAGCTAACAGTAAGAGCGAGAACACGAGAATGAAGCCTGCCTTTGATTTTAGTGGCGCAGTGGGAGGCTCCGTTGGAGTGGGCTCCTGGGATTTCGGTTTCTCTTGGGATTTGGGTTCTGTGGATGTGTCTGCCGAAGCTCTCTTGCGAGCTGCCATGGCGGACTCTCTCGCTCTGTATCTGAGATGCTCCCCGTGAGCAAAGCAGCATCTCCGTCGCTCTTTCCATTCAAAACTCTGCGTTTTCTACCCGGTCAGAATGAGAATTTTCCTTTCCCATCGTCGTCATTGAGCCAATCAGATCTTGCCATGTCATCAACTTCTTCCCGTCAGCATTGGCGCGTGCACGTGGCTTGAGTCAACTAGCACTATTGTGTTGAGCATGCTGAACGAGGACTGGACTGAGATTAAAAACTTCAAAATTCAAGGACTCAGATTACATTTATCTAATTTTGTCAAATTACTATTTTTTAAATGTTGATTATATTAATTTAAGATAGAGAACGCAAAATCTATAATAATTGGTAAGTAAAACATGTACGTTCTCTTTCTCTTTTTTTTTTTTTTGGAAATCATACTAACAATTTAGCAAGGTAAAATTCATCTTCCTTAGGTGAGGGTTCCACGTTGCTCAATTATGATTTAACTTTTGCTAGTTGCTTCATAGTAAAGCATACACCAACCACATAATCATAATAATGCCTCCGCTATGCTCTATACGGACCAAGTTCTGTTCTGATGGTGCTTCGAAAGACGTCAAACTTTAGGATTATAGATCGGGAATCAGGAAGAGAGCAATGACACAGATTCCCTGATCGCGCAAGGGGTTTGTTTTCCGTTTGTTCACGTTGCTAGCCAGGGTACAAAATGATTCAACCTCCTGTCAGAAGCTTCGTATCTCAAAAAATTGTGTTCTTGACAAAAACTAAACCATTGTTAAAATCATATATTAGCTCATGGAATATTCTGCAAGGTTTTTAGCAGTGGCAAAATAGGCTGTACAAATTTCCCACTTCTATCCCACCAGTAGTGATATTAGGTTCATCAAAATACTATCGAAAGTGAAAGCCTAATTTCCCAAAAAGATTGGCATTGATGCCATACAGAAAACTAAAGCTTGAGTACGAGGCCAATAGGACAATGATCACTTCCATCAACATCAGATAAGATATACGAGTCATGAACCTTGTCGGCAATGGATTCTGAGACAAGGAAATAGTCAAGCCGCCATCCTGTTTCAAAATCCAAAACAGTTGGATGAGAGAACAAAATTCATATCTCAAGGGGCCAGCCCAGCATTTAACTAGGATATGGGGAAGTAAGTGAGATTGCATACAGATACTGAGGGATCTTAACAAAGCCATATATTAACTGGGTTTTTCAGATCCAACATGTGAGATTGCAATTCACTCAAGGCAAATATTTGTCCTTGCGAACAGAACTGCGACACAGATGGATAATAATGAACTCTTGAATGGAAATATATGTTATCATCTTATTTACGTTAACAATGTCACAAATACTCATTTCACGTTATGCATCTTATCAACATCACAAATACTAATTTCTGACGCAATGGGAACAAGTGCAATTCAGCTTAAGAGATTAGACTGAGATACCTTTGTTAGTTTTGCGCCCACCATGCCGATAACCCCAGTACGTATAGCCAACAACACCTGGGTGCTGCCGTCTAAAGGTATCCACAAATCCCCTAGACAATAAGTTTGTCCCAAACGATTGCCTTTCTTCATCAGTAAACCCAGCACTTCTTTTATTGCCCTATAGATTGATGTAACAATCAGAAAATCAAACCTCAGCAACTTTAGACAGACCCTGAGTGCCCAAATCTCAAAAGAGAGCGGATCACAGCAAGTATAACAATTTTTTTTAATCAAGTATAACAATGTAATAATGGGTGAGAATTAACAGCTCAAAATATAAAACTAAACCAATTCAATGAAGTAGGTCAAAAGCACATCTTAGGTACTCCCTAAAGTTATTTGATATACTTTTGACTTACTACGGCTTCCAGTTAACACTGACATTCTCCAAAATCCTTTTCCAAGCCTTACCAAACTACTCTCGTCGCCAGCAAAATTTCTCTCCTAACATACTATCATCTCCCGAGCCAAAATTTCTTGTTTCAGCCTTTTCCTTTTTTTCTTTCTGCCCCAATACTATAGCCAAATCAATGGCCTCATTCTGTGTTTGCGTGTACTTTTCTTTGGATTTTATAGCAGTCAGGTATGTTATAAGGACTCATGCACAACATCAAAAGTTTAATAACTTACAGCAGGGTTGAATATGTCTATCTCCTCATGTGCACAATTAAGATCACCAGTCAAAATGACAGGCTTAGACTTTTCCAGCTCCTGCATCAAGCATGAAAAGCTCCTTAAGCATAAGTGCTTACCATATAGGAAGGGCAATCAACAATGCTCTTTATAAACAATAATGAGTCATTTCTAAAGAAGAATATCTCGCCATACATAATGCTAATACCTTGTTAAAAATAAACATGCATGTACTGAGTGCATTGCAGTGTTTTTGGAGGTCATAGGTTGTTCTAAAGTCTATTAAAATCTAGGCGTAGAGTATCTATCTAAAACTTAACTGGAGATTACGACATTGTTGCTGTATGATTAACTACTAAGCTGTCTATAGAGACACAAATCTGCATTAATTAATCCAGAAAATTACTGGATAGACCTAACACCTTCTTCCTGTCACTCTTATGACAGCGAATTCAGCATCCGACATGAACAACAGAGTTCTGCTCGTGTTCAGGGAAAGAAAAAATCTGAGTGCAGCACGGATAAACAATGTGGAAGCTATGACAGTGGACAAATATAGCAAGACATGAATAACATATTTGTACAAGAAAGAAACAAAAGGGATGAGTAAAAGCAATCTTACTTTCAAGTAATTGCTCAGAGACGGATCCCATTCTGTAATCCTGTAAGACTAAAATCCAAAGCAGAGTCAGTGGTCCAGAAAAGGAAACAACTAAGAGACTCTGATGAGAATGCAACTTAATTTGCAAAGAAATAGGCTAGAAACTCGGAAATATGCTTGAGGTTAAGTACCAGTCTTCTCAAGCCATCTCCAGAATTAGGGACATATCCACTCAACAGGTAAAATGAATCAAACTCTGCCATCACAAGTCGCCCCTCACTATCATGATCTGGTATGCCGAGGCCATATCTTACAGTAAGCGGCTTTATCTGTCAGGCAAGAGCCAGTGATTACCAACAAACAATACCGCTCAAAACCGTAATTAAAAGCAAGAAGGTTTGTTGCAATTGAAAAACCAAGGCAACAAATAGCTTTAAAATGGAGTATGAAACACACTGTTCATAAAACCGAGTAAACAATGTTTCTCTCGAACAAATAGTTTGCAAACAGGATTTTATTCAACAACAGTAGCACAGTAAAACCATGGTTCTTTCTCAAGATCACAACTCTATCATGTTATCCTCGAATCAGTAAGAGACAGAATCTGAGATGTCATCAAGCTCATCGCATCCATAAACTTTTTCTCCTATATGTTTTCAGTTACAAAATCATTTCCAAACGGAGTGCACAGGTCAAAAGCATGTACCGGAAACAATTTTCCGTGCTTTCTAACATGACTTGAATTGAATATTCAGCAGGATTAGATTTGCAAGAATAGCCATGTCTTCAATACTACAACAAACAAAAAAATATCCTATTTGCCAGACAGACAGAATGAACAAATGTTACAAATGTCGACAATAGACTTGAACTTCTGAGGACACGACATTGACAGCCTCTTCTTGGAAAAGAAAACCATACCCGTGAGATTATCGCCGTTCCTGAATAACCAAGTTTGGAAACACTACAACTCCAGAAGCTATTCTCATAGCCATCTATGAGAGACTGTTTAATATTCTCAACATCCTTCTCCTGATGCAAGAATTTAAAGATGCAATTAGATAAATGAAAAACATTAAGACACGGCATAGAGGAAATGAAGAATACCATTAATTGTAGCGTGATGCTTACAATTTCTTGAATGTAGGAAAAGAAAAGGAAAGAACATAATAGGCCACATTCATTCACCCAACGAACCAATTATGTGCCCCCAACGAAAAACAAAACTTCACAATGAGATTAGAAGGGCTAAGCTTTAGCTTAGACCTCTGTTATGTGAAAAGAATATTCTACACTTCTGAATAGAAAATGCCGTACCTGTAGTTTGGTCTCTTGTAAGCACAAGATATCAAAATCCTCCCTCTGGGAAAGTTGAAGTGCAGAAAATCCCTTTAACTTCAATAAAGCTCTTAATCCATTGACATTCCAAGACATAAGCTTAATAGTTTTTGTATCCCCATTTAGAGGTGGAGGCCTCATGGTTCTAGGGTTATATGGAATCCAACCTTTCTGAGGCTTCTTGTGTGCAAGCAACGTCCATGGTTCAGTTTGTATGGCAGGTATAACTCCTTCATTAGCGTGGACAACTTCAGTAACAATTTCTGAAGAAACTTGTCTCTTTGTCTGGGAGAGCTTCCCACCTGGCAACACTTGCAACAGCACAGTCAATGCTTTATGTTAAACCAATCAAATGAGCAGCTTAAACAGACCTTATAGAAGAAGGGAGAGAGAGAGAGAGAGAGAGATTTTCGATAAAATAATTATGGACAGTAAGAAAACAATTACATATTCTAAGCACCTGAAACCTTATCAGAGCCGATTGACAGCTTTTGTCTCTTTGCGACTGTTTTAGTATTGACTCTGACGGTATTACCTTCTGCAGCAGTTCTCTTTATTCTTCCCTTACGCTGTGGAAGCCCAGGAACCTCCAAATCATCGTTCACGTCTTCATCGTGGTCTTCATTAGAGAAATTCTGAACCTCACATTTCACTGATATATTTTCCATAGAAAAGGAGGATACTAGTTCTTCTACACCCAGAGAACAGTCACCTGCACATTCAAACAAGCAGATTACATGTATTCATTAGGCTCGGTACAACACAGAGGGATAGAAAAAACTCGTTTCTTTACCTCCTTGTTCTCATACGGTATAAACTACTCAGGAAGAATATGTAGGCGTACCATTTAACTTTGTGTTTGTAGAACACTTCAAAGCATGCACAAGATCACATTTGCGGCCTTTAGCAGGTACTCCAACGCTCCTGAAAATTCAAGACGATTATAAGACACATGAAACCACTAGAGCTAGAACTGAAAGGTACCATCCCCTACTGATCAACAGCTAAACTCTCATCATTCTCCCCAGGACAGACATACTTTCACACACCATTTCCAATAGTTGTAGAAGTGTCAAGACTCTAGAAAAGCTCGCTTTCGCTCCCAAAGGGCGTAACCTCCTACTTACCTCAATGTAGCTCTGAGCTCCTGAACTGTCATTGCCTCAATTCTTGCCAAGTCATCCTTAACTCGTTCAATCTCAACTGAAGAGCTTCTCACACCATTTTCCTGTATGTCAACCAATTCCAAATCAATACGAACTATCGACCCGGTACGCTCGAATGACCATAAAGCATAGAACAAAGAATACCAGCAAGGCAAAGCAATATCAAAACAACCTTGACAATAACCTCCTCTGGATCCGGGTTCGTACCCATCAATCCTTTCCGTTTCTTATGTTTCTTGTCCTCAAATGTCACGGGTACGGACGAATTCGAGACGAGTCGGTTAGACTCCATTGCGCTTACTCTCAAAGAAATCAATGTTCCACTTCTCAAATTCCTCCCCAGAGCTACTGCAGCGCTACAATTTCCTTAGTCAGTCGAGCAAGAAATTGCAACTAAGTATAAAACTGAATCCCCGGAATTATAAAAAAAATTAACTTAACACATTTCCACTCATTGCGAATTTTGTTCCTTTTTATTTTGCGGAATCTTTTCCCTACCCTTAGTTTCTCGGCAACCAAATACAGTCCAGAGAAAATATGCCAACAAAGAAAAAGAAAAGCGAAAGACAAACCTTGGAAGGTTCATAAAACTCTTAAGCCCTAGATGCAATGCTTGTTTCATCGATCATGAGAGAGAGAGAAGTGCGTGGTTTAAGCACGGGCAGGGGCAGGGGCAGGTTAGCAGCATAGTTAAGAAAGAAGAACCGCCAAACGGGCAGACCAGGCATGTAGGCACACGTGGGCAAAAGTTATTGTGCGAGTAGAGCTATTTTGTGAGTGTGTGAGTAGACGGGTGAGATTAGAAGTTGAGAAATCTAACGGCTGACAAAATGTTACGTCAATTAATGAATCCGACCCGTACAACCGACTCGGTTTCATTAATTGACGTGACATTTTGTCAGCCGTTAGATTTCTCAACTTTTAATCTCACTCGTCCACTCACACACTCATACAATAGCTTCACTCACACAATAACCGGCCTCGGCACAGGTGTGGGTGCCTGGCCGTGGTGGCAACCGGTACAAAAAAAAAAAAGAGGTTTTGAGTGATAACCACGTGCGCAGTGTAATCTTTGTGAGCCCAAGAAAAGGAAGAAAAAGAACTTTTCGCATTTTATTGAAACTTTTGTCCGTGATAAATTAGTTAAAAATAAGGGAAGTTATCAGTTTAGTCTTTAGTTTTTACACGCTTTTACGTTTTATTCTTTAGATTTAATTTTTGGAAAATTGTCATTTTAGTCCCTAAGTTTATACCCCTTTGTCAAAATGATCCCTCAGTTTCAAAATTCAAATCTAAGGCCCTTAAACTTAATGCTTTTGACGTAAAAACTCTTCCGTTAGGCTTTCGTCGATAAACTTAACGGAAGGGCAATACACGTCAGCGAAGAATCCAACTGTCACGAAATCTTCGTTTAAAATAGACATACGTCTTTTGTCAAAACTTTGTACCGATATATAGTCGCTACAGTCATTTTGGTCAAGGACTCTGGAGGGTAGCCATCGATGCAGTCCTTCCACACATTTCCATCGCCCAAATCCCTTACCCCCTCCCACAGACAGCTGTTGCATGTAAACCCAGCACCAAAGCTTATCATGAATACTCTGTCATCCTTCTTGAGCCTTTTCTTGGCCTCCATGTACCCTAGAACATACCAAAGGCTACTAGCCAACGTGTTCCCAAACCGGTGCAGTGTCATCCTTGCCGACTCTAGATCATGCTCGCTTAGTCCAAGGCTCAACCCAATGCCATCTATGACAGCCTTTCCACCCGTGTGGAGGCAAAAATGATCAACACCAGTCTTAAAGTTGATGACAGGCTTGGTTCCCTTATTGCTGTTTCTCATTTTCCGGAGAAGAGTGAATGAAATTTGTGGAAGGAAGCGTGGTGCCGGGGGAAGAGTAGAGAAGCTATGGATTTGATAATGGATTCAAACATCATCCTCTTCACTGATTTCCTCTTTGGAGGAATGAAATTTGTCTACTCCCTGTTAGTGTTGGACATAGTTATCTGTCCATTTCAAAAAACATGAAGACTGATGGTCTCAGGTCATAGATTACCCCACATCTAGGTTTCGGAAGATTTGGAGTCAGCCTAAACTAGCCCTTCACACGTTATCAATATTCACATTGGCGCCCAAGAGAATGAAATTTGCAGGTCCCAAAACTTCAGAATGGATATTAAAAATGCTCGAAGTGGAAATAAAAAGTAAAACTCTCAAAAAGCTGTAACTAGCACGCGGTAGATTGAAATGGATTGCGTGACATGCATATACCGCTGTAACTAGCACGCGGTATATGCATGTCACGCAGAATGGTGGCACAGATACTCCTATTTTCAATCTTTTGTGGTCCATCCCTCAATTTGTAATGGTTGATGATCCTAGAGGCTAAAGAAGGAATCGAGGAGAACATTGACATGTTAACGACAAGTACATCGATCTTCGAGGGAGAAATTCCGGTCTTGGCCAAGAGCTTTGCGACGTTGTCCACGTAAAAATCCTCATCTCCAAGATCCCATCTTGCAATGTGGGATTGTCTTCCTGGCCTGAGAACATGATCCTTGGTACGTATGTTTGCTCGCCAATACCAGAGCTCACGATGGCCTTTAGCAGGAACTTGTACTCAAGGAGACTAAGATTCTTTTTCCTCTTGATGATCTCGCCAGAGTACTCCGTGTCTAGCATTTTGTCATCGCTCGGCTTATGCAATTGGAAATCCAAGATATAACACTGTTGGTCCTTTTTTGCATCGACCCATTTCTAGATCATAAACAAGAAATAGAAGAGAAGGAGCGTATAGAGCAAAATGAGAATTAGCTCCATGAGGAAGAGGTCGGGCAGAGAGAGAGAGAGGGACCCGAGTAGCCATGGGAAATCAAACGGAAGTCTTATATAAAGGAGCACGGTGACTATACGTACAACTTACCAAAATGACTGTAGCGACTATATTGGACTTTGTGCCGACAAAAGAAGCATGTGTGTTTAAAACGAAGATTTCGTGCAAGTTGGAGTGGATTGCCCTTCCGTTCAGTTGATGGACGAAAGCCTAACGAAATAGCTTCTACGTCAAAAGTATTAAGTTTAAGGACCTTAAATTTAAATTTTTAAACTGAATGACCATTTTGACAAAGAGGTATAAACCTAGGGACTAAACTGCCAATTTCTCTTATTTTTTTCAAATATAAGTTCTTAGGTTTATATTTTTTTACAAAATAGTGTTTTTGTCAGTCTGTCGTCCATATGCTTAACGGACCATGCAGCGGTAGACTAGGTATATGTTTTGAACGTGAGCGCTCGACCGGTACATGTAGAAGTTGATCGCTTCAAATTGATGACGTGTCAGAGAGTTTCGTTAAGCATATAGACGGCAGACTGGCGGAAGAACCATTTTGTAAAAAAATGTAAACTCAATGACTAATATTTGAAAAAATTAAATTCAAAGACTAAAACGTAAAAGCGTGTAAAACCTAAAGACTAAACTGTTAAATTCCCTAAAAAGAAAAGTCTATAAGGATGTGAATTATCAAAGCTTAGATACCAGTCTTCTATTATCAAAAAGTGCAATTAGTGAAATTTAAAAAACTCGCAACTTCAAACAATTTTTGCTAACTTATACTTCAATCAATTATTTGGAGGGGAATAAAAAAAATGGAGGGAAATATATAATCTTTTCTCAGGCAAGAGGTGAACGATTCTTTTCATCCAAATTCGGACATCAAACCTGCAAATTTTGCAATAGGTCTCATCCTCATTCTTTATGCACAAAAGATTCTGACGGGAAAGAGTAACTTTTGAAGAAATCAATGGCAAAATCAGCCATGTTTATTCAGTAACCATCTCTCTATCCTTTTTTGGGGAAATAAAATTCTAAAATGGCCCCTTATAATGTGTTTTACCAAAGGAATATGAGGCTAGGATTGCAGATTACAACCTCAGGCAATCAGCCGATACTTACATAATGAACAACATATAAGAAACTCAAGAATCTGCAATCCAAATCCCCCTATACACCTATCAATCACTAAAATCTAGGGTCTAAACCTGAAATGTACAGCAGCGCTTGGGTAATGATCGGGAAGAACCTCAGGAAACTGAACGAGCCCGTCAGAACTGCCAACCCTGCTTCTCTCACTCAGTTCTGTTTACTCTCTAGTGAAAATACCAAAATTTCCATTCAGGAGGCCAGCCGTGGAAGGGACATAGTGAATCATAGAAACTATTAGGTGTCATTATGAAATCAGGCCGGGAGGAGATAAGGGTGGGACTGCTGAAGGGAGAGATGCGACTTCTTCGATTTCCAAGACCTTTCTTGCCTTCACTTGAGCTTCTCGACTGTTACTCATCTTTCTTGAAGTCACTACAGATGGGATTGCCCTAGAAGAATTACAACTCTCAATGGATTTTAAGAAATTGTCTTTTGACACATTTGTTTCCATGGCTGATGTGATAACAGAGCTAAAAACGCCAGATTCCCTCAGACCTTGAATAATGACCTGTAGAAGAAATAGAAAAGAGTTGGAGAATTTCTAACACCCAAAAATAGGTGCCAAGAACATAAACTGTTGCGTTAAAAATAATCTAAGAGATGGTAGCCTTCAGACAATTGAACTCACCATAGGAGCATAAATGCGAGTCAAGATACCCTTCCTCAAAAGTTTCAAGGTTAGTTCTTTGTCAGTCCACACAATTCGTTCAAGGTACCTATATCAGCAAAGTAATGTAAGTGAAAGCAAAATTCTATAGAAACCAAAAGCAATAACATTTATCTCATTTATAACACACCCTCTCTTTAATTAGTAACAGGTGTGGCTGTAGGTCATTGAGGAAATGAGAAAACTTGAGAAAAGCGTCTTATTACAATCCTAGAAGTGGGTTGCCATCCCTTGTGATTGCCTTTTTTCTTTTCTTTTTCGTTTAAACCACTCACATGTAAATGTTAGAAGGACCAAAATGCTGTCATTCAAATGCTACGATGCCCAAACGTACCATTTATAGCATGCAATCTGCAGAACCTAATAGTAATTTTAACATTGTATGAACTCTTTGACAATCGCAATTAAGGATAGAAAATGTTTGTAGTATTCCTCATACCAGCGAAGCATTTCCTCTTCTGTTGCAGTTGAAGCAATTATGAATGCCTGCACAGCATATAGAAGGACAGAGCTGTAAGAAAGATGACCCAAACATAATCAAGCGTCCGCATGATCTTTAGCAATACATTTAAACAGAAATTTAAGATAACCTCTTAAGGCCTCTTTGTAGCACTAAGAATTTAAAGTATGACTAGTCATATTATAGATGACACCCACCCTCTCTGTCTCTCTCTCTCTCACAAACACACACACACCCATGTTTATGTTTAATGTAACTCAAACAATACTAAAACAGTTCTTGGGCAAATGTGAAGGCATCAGGACTCACAGCTCTGTCAAACTCCAGCATGAAGCATCTTTTAACATCTTCCTTCGTAGGCTTGCAGCCACACCGATCACGTCTTGAAGTTAAATCAGAAAATTTAGGGTATGTGTAATGCAGAACAGCAGCCTCATCTAGTTTGATCTCACTAAAAGATTGCACAGCAAACATAAGTGAGTTTACAAGAAATGAAATACTCTGTCCATTAACTAGTAATTTAGAGACATTGGATCAAAAACTTGGGCAGTAAACAAAAACCAGTAATCAAGTAGGTTGATTACTAACATTCCAATGACTCAAGTATAACAATATACAGTGGCGGATCCAGGATTGAAGTGGCGGAGTCATAAAGGAGAAATATTCACTTTTTTTTAAGAAATATTTTGAATGTAAAAAAATTACAAATAAAAATCCAAAATCTCAAAAAATTCAATACTACCCCCAACACATTTTCACACAAACTCTAATACTTTTTAAAACATATACCATCAAATCATTCTGCAAGTTCATCACCCTACAATTATATAGAAAATAATATAAATGTTTACTCTGGATTGAAATTAGCAATTAAAGGAGGGGAAAAATTGAGATCGAAAGAGATTTGAAGTTAAAAAGAGAGAATGAACTTACATAAACCGAAACAACGTCAAAATAAAATAAAGAAAAAAAAAACTAAGTTAAAGTTGTCATATGTAAAGCTGCAGAAGAAACTTGGTGGGTTAAGTGATTTTTTTATGTTTAACTTTTTCAAAGGAGAGGCAAAATCGATAGTTTTTTTAAGTGAAATTGAGAGAAATAAATAACAAAATAAAAATAAAAATCGACTTCTAGGTCATAAAATAAATTACATTTCTCGGTAAAATTTTAATTTCATTAGCATTTGTTATTTTAAAAATATTTTAGTTCTTTTTTTTTGTCATTTTAAAGGGTATGATTTTTAAAGCATTAAATTTGTCTAATTCATTTTGAGGGATAAATGGTATTTAAATGGGTAAAAAGGGATGGTATTTTTGGCCTTGCAAAAGAGATTTTTTCAAAATCTTTGGGGTAAAATGATATTTGAAGGTGTAAAATTGAGATGAGATAATATTTTTAACCTTGAAATATTTGAAAATAAAAAAAAAAAATTCATCATTTTTGGGGGGTGGTAGCCCCCTCCCGCCCCCCCTAAATCCGCCCGACAATATACAAGTTTGTAAATATGTTGATCTGTTCACCATAAAAGTAACATATTATTTGTAAATTTAAGTGCATATATACAAAGACATTTAAAAACCCTGAGTGTGACATGCATGGTCACGAACTTACAGAAATATGACATTGAATAACATACTTTGGGGTCTTCATATAGTTGTGCCATCTGTGTGCACCATTAGGACGAAGATGATCCCTAATCCGAGCAGCTGATTTTCCATTTCCATAGGTCAAAAAGTAGTTTGGATTACCACGGGTTGCTTCTTTGTAGTTGCCAAAATATACATCTTTTGGAAGATGATCGTAGTTCTTCTTGAACATAGAGACCTATGTCAACATGAGATAAGTGATATTGGAAAACAGCAAATGTGTCTGTATTTACAAAAGTTGCACGTCAATGTTAATGGAAACAAGGGGTCGAGTGAACAATTTTTGGACACTTCCAATTATCTCAGGATTTTTAATACTTCGTGATGCATTATGCCAAGACAGACGGACCATGCACCTTAAATTTCCTAAGCTACGTAATTTAATAAAGATACCAAATGTATAGGAAGACAGCTCATAATGCAAATATTTTAGTATTACAACATCAATTGAAAATAATGTTGCCAACCTCTAAACTCTCACTCGTCCCATCATAGTTAAGAACGTGGGAAGGTGAAAAGATTGTACCTCGCTGAAAGGTTCCTTGATATCATCTCGCTCAACACTGCTCTCCTGGAGTAGACAATACACCAGCATACTTTTAAGCAATGTTACTAGCAAGATCAAATGAATTTTAGACAAAGCTGATTCGCTCACATAATTTGGAAAGATAACCATATCCACAGTTCTAGGAACATCAGACAACAATTGTCTCAAAGAGTACTCCCGAGTTCCTGCTGGATGTAGTAGTTCATCAGTGTCAAGATGGATGATCCAATCCATCCCAGCATCCTAAATTGACAAAGGCAATATTAGAACTTCATCACACATTGGAACGTGCTAGTAATGTCATACAATAGAAGACAATTCAGTACGCATACCCTTGCCATGACAATTGCAATCTCCATATTGAGTGATTGCTTCACAAACAACTCATAGTTACATGGTTTGTAGAAGAAGCTTGCCAACCAAGTCTCATTCCAGATCCGACTAATTACACATCATGATAACAGAAATTGGAGCACAAATAATTAGTTCATAGTACTGAACAACATTCAACACAATAATATCTCATAAAGAATAAACAAATCTCACTGTCTCCCCTGCTAATATAATATATAGTTTACAAACTTCATGACTATGAGAGCAAAAATAAATATTTAGAAAAAGGAAGGAGCAATAGATTGGAAACTTCTATGGTGCCGAAGGCCATCCACCCAATGGTCACCAAATTGCAACTCTTTGTTATAAGTTCACTTTCTTCCATTTCATAACCTTTCTTCCATTTCATAACCAACAATATGTTTATTTTAATACTTCAGACCTGAAAATCAGGCACCAATTTGCAGAGTGCAAAATAGGATATCAACATATCGAAGTACTTCAGTCTAACGTATAATTTCCTATATCTGGATAGAACAAAGAAAAAGGAATCAAAATACTCAATGTCCTTATGCTTTTATCAGAAAGATGAGGGAGGAAATTTTAAAACTTAAAACCAAACAATGTTTCTGCCTTTATCCAAAAATTTCCTCTCTTTTTGACACAATTGACTATCTAACATTACCGAAGATTTCAAATTTTAAAACGAAAATAGAACATAAGCTTAGGTTCCATGTTAAAACTAGCACAAGAGTTATCCAAGTAACAATGAACTATTCAAAGTAGAGGACTTACCAAAATTACAAACCCAATCAAAAGAAAGTGAAATTCAATTTGGATGGAGAATGTACTAACCTCTTAGCTTGCTGCTCTTCTAATTCTTTTGTTCTGTATATAACTTTCACCCCCTGAAGAAAAATAAAAATGCTTAGTCCAGAACAAGAGAAGTCAAGAAGTTAATTACCCAAAAAACAGTCACGAAATTCAAAACAACAAGGTTATCAAGGTGTGTGGCTCAGACTCACTGGAATTGTTTTTAGGACTTTAGATACATCTGGAGAGGCAGCTTTCCCTTCAACAAAAAGGAAAAAGGTTGAAACTCCAATAACCTTATGATAAAAAATCCATGGCAAAATCTGTTCTAGACCAGCAGAAGTGCTTGTTGTAATACATATCTGGCATACAGCAAAATTGCAAGAGAGGTCAAAATTGTTCCATAATTCACCCAGAAAATAACCACATATTCGGAAAGTCAAACATTAAAATTAATCAAAAACAAGATATCAGATTGTTCAAATCGATTGAACTAACATGGAAGAATCCATTGAATATTTAAGTATAGCTATTTATCGAACAAATAGTAACATCGTAAAGACGGGATACTCATACTCCAATGGACTTAAGGATCAAAGGAAATGGCTTTCAAGGCACTGACTCAATATATGAAGTGACTAGCAAAAAAACAAAAAGATTCCATAGAGACAATGAGGGGCCTTTCCCCCTTTTTTTTGGGTGGTGCGTGGTGGGGCAGTTATCATTCAAGGAAATACGAGGTTGCCAAATAACAATCCAGGCAATTTTTCAATTATCTAAATGAAGGAAAATATATCCAAGATCTTTCCACAAGAATATAAAACTGCATGCATTTCCTGCAAACTGGCAGTGCCAACTTCATGCAAAAACAGATATTTCTAATTCCTCAATCTGCACTGGGAAAATATCAGACTTTGGACAAAAACTTTAAGCAGAAACGATCATAAATAAATTCTTATAGTTTTGACTGACAAAATAAGAAAGTAATTCACTACATGAAAAAAAAAAGAATACATTAGCAAAACAAAAATCTCACTTTGATTACCGATTGGCAATTTTTATACATGTCTAAAATCTATCCTGACACCAAAAAAATCACATAATATCTCTCATGCAAATCCGAAATCAGCATAACCCAAATGCCAGATCCCAAGACCCAAAAAGCTCAAAAAAACAAAATCTAGAATTTAAACAAAGCCAAAACGCCAGTAAGCGTTCAACTAACTTCCATTCAGGCACTCACCTTGGGCTTCAGATCCGACCCGTACCCAAACTTCCAATCCCTGAAATACGGGAAGGTAGGCGAGCGGCTGTGACCCAGAAGATCAACGCAATCGGATGCCGAATAACGAGAGGATTGAGAGGGTCCGGATCCGGATCCGGAAACACCCATGCCCGGGAATCCGTGCTGGTCCGGGTACCAGCGGGTAATCGGGTCGTTGAGGCCGCCCCGCCATTGAAGAATGAAGGCGAAAGAAGCGAGGGTCAACGAGAGGAGTGTGAGGAGCAAGAGGAGACGAGAAGTGAAGGACTGCGAGGAAGACGATGAAAAGGAAGAAAAAGAAGAAGAGGAGGAGGAGGAGGGTCTGGGGGCAGAGTTGAGACCCGCCATGAGAGTTTGCAAGAAGCGAAAGTTTGGCGCATGTATCTCTGTCTATTTATCTATTTGCATGCACGTATGGAGTCCGTGCAGGCGAGTTGAGAGAGAGAGAGAGAGAGAGAGAGAGAGCGCGCGGGGGTCGAAAATGAAGGAGAAGTCAGCAACCCAATGGAAAAACCTGCAGTATAACAAAATCGCATGGAAAAGCCGTTTTGTCGTTGCGTGATCTTCTTCCCCGGCATTGTTTTTTTTTTTTCCAAATTTTGTTTTTAAAACTCCCTTTGATCAAACTATTAATTACTATGCAAAATTAGTCTATGTGATATAAGCAAAAATCGAATTAGTCTATGAGATAATAAAATCATAAAATTAGTCCATATAATTTCACTTTTATTTCCTGCTAATTCCTCCACTAGAGACTAATTTTATGTTTTTGTGAGATCATATAGACTAATTTTATGTTTTTGTTATCACAAAAACTAATTTCACTTTCGCATATATGACGGAGACCGATTTTGCATTTATCCCTTTTCTTTTTCCTCCTTAAAAATATTAGATATTTTTGCGTTATATTATTTGAGACGATTTTTGTGTGTGTTTTTTTTTGTTCTTGTACAAAATGGAAAGTGAAAAAAAAGGGATTGATTTCTTTATTTTACCTCTCAATGAGGTAGTTCTTTAGATTTTTCGCTTTTTTTTGTTATTTATAAAATGGCAGGCATGTTTTAAATTATATTCTTTTTTTTTTTTACTTTTCTCAAAAAAAGAGGGAAAAAAAAACTAGTCAAAAGCAGAGAAAATATGATGGCAGGGTTATTAACCCATTTATGCCAATTATAACTGCCCACAAAAGAGGTTGAATCTTTGCCTTAAATTGCTAATGTCAATAAATTTACTTAGCTCATTAGCATCAATAAGAAAGAGAAAAACAGATATTATGCTCCCAATTAAACAAAACGTTTTTAAATTTTTAATTGATATATGTTGTAAAATACAGCAATAAAAAAGAGGAAATCGCTTTTACCTTTTCCTCCAACTTTAATCCCTACCTTTTTTTTCCTAAGCAAAATGCATTAATAAAAACCGTCTGAAAGTTACATCAGGGAGGATTCGAAGGATCATCCGCCAAAATAGCAGTCATCGGTAAACGATCAGCAGAAAATAAATCAAAGACAAGAGTAGAGGCAATCCAAGCCGCTATCTGATGTGCCGTTCGATTTTGCCTACGAGAAATCCATTACAGATGCCAGCCGCGATGACGCTGGAAAAAGGATCTGATAGCAATGGCAAGAGGGAGCAGTGGGCCTTCAACAAGGAAGGTAGAGTCGTTAACTATATTGCAAGATTCCGAAGAGTCGCTTTCAAATATCGCATTAAGGACTTGGGATGATTCCGCCAATTGAACAGCAAGAAGGATGGCACGGAGCTCTGCAAGTAGTGGATTGCTAGAAATAACGCAAGCACTACTGGCAAAAAGGAAATGCCCCATGTGATCTCTAACAACAGAAGTAAGGAAGCTCATAGATCCCCTGACCGCAACATCACAATTAAACTTCAAGAACCCTACATCAGGAGGTTGCCAAACAAGATGCTTCAGAAGGTCGTTCTCTCTCCAAGCTGCCCGATGCTCCATGAGGCGTCTATGCAACTTAGAAACTAAATCAACAGGGGTATGAACAACACTGTCATGGACAGATTGGTTACGGGCAAACCACATAATATCCAAAATAAGTGTTGCCTATAATAAGAAGTCTCTCTCCCTAAGATGCTCCAGGGACAATGACGAGTTAGCATTCAAAATCAGGGACATCCAAGTTTTAATATCAAGACCTTGCAATCCATCCACGCGCATTGCCATAAAGCTTCGCCCCATAAAATTGAGCAAAAGAACATTGAAAAGCAAAGTGTTCTTTCGTCTCCACTGCAGCGTTACAAAGAGGACAAAAGAAAAATTCTTCTATGACTCGATCAGATAAAAAGAAAAGCTTGGATTTAACAGGCAGAGCCCGGCTAACAAACTTTCACAAGAGGAGCTTCAATCTTCCTTGCAACTTGGCCTTCCAAAGTTTCTCCCAATTGAACACAGGGGCTCCATTAGGAGGTTGAAATATGGCGTCTTGGTCAGAAAGATACGCAGACTTCACCGTAAAAATACCAGAGTTCTCAAACTTCCAAACCAGCATATCAGTAGGTACGGGAGAAGAGAGTGAGATATCCAGAATATGAGTGACGCAGGCTGGTGAGAAACGCTGCTCCAAGGCAGGACGCTTCCACATAACCTGGTCCAAATCAATCAACTCTCGGACGGAAGTCATAGGCATCAAAAGGGGCAAATCAGGGGACCGAGGTTGGGCCATAAAACCTGGCATCCCGGGGATCCAAGGATCGGTCCAAATGTTAATGCACGACCCATCATTCACAGTAAATAGCATACCCTTGTCTAAAATATCCCTACAGTCCAAGATACCTCGCCAAATCCACGAGCAATGAGGCTTTTTAGAAGTAGTGCTCAACGAAGAAGAGCCATGAAGATATTTGGCCCGAAGAGTTCTAACCCAAAGAGACTGCGATCTAGTGTTAATATACCAGCCCAGCTTTGCAACTAAAGCTCGATTCATATCATGCATTCTGCGAAGGCCCAACCCGCCAAGTTCCTTAGGACGACATATAGAAGACCGAGCAAGAGGTGTCATGTGACGTTGATTCTCCTTAAAACCCCAAAAAAAATTCTTAAAGCTTCTGTCAAGCTTTCGACACCAACCCTTAGGTAATAAAAACGTGGACATTGAGTACGATGGAATAGAAGCAGCAACTGATTGGATGAGAGTTAGACACCCAGCTTGAGACAAACATTTAGCCTTTCATCCTTCCAACCTAGAAAGCACCCGATCTTGGATCCCCCTGAAGGCTTCCTGTCTGGACCGAGGAATATGTAAGGGTAAACCCAGATACTTGCCTCCTAAATCAGCCTTCCTCAATCCAAGCTCATGACAAATGGAAGAGACACAAGAGGGAGTCGTGTTACTGCTGAAAAAATACCAGATTTGCTGAAATTGATTAATTGCCCAGACCAGCTGGAATATGTGTGGAGGCAGAAGTGTATAACAGCTGCATCTTCACTCCTCACTTTGCTAAAGACCATAAGGTCATCTGCAAACATCAAGTGAGAAATAGGCGGGGCTTGTCGAGAAATTTTGATACCCGAAAAGAGGAGCTGTCGTTCAGCAGCGAGAAACATCCGGGAGAGAACTTCTGAGCACAAGATAAACAAGAACGGTGAAATGGGATCTCCTTGACGGAGACCTCGAGTGGGGCGAAAGAAACCAAAAGGACTCCAACTGTAGAAGTACATTGCTTAATCAACTGAATCCAGGACGAAAAAAACCCAAAGCACCACAAAACCTCATAGAGAAATTCCCACTCAATTCTATCATATGTTTTTTCCATATCTATTTTCAGTGCAATCAGCCCTAGCTTCCCTCTTTGAAGATTCAATTTATGGATAAGCTCATGGGCAAGAATTGAATTGCCCAAAACCGGCTTGCATGGGGGAAATAAGCTTATGAAGGAGGGGTTTAAGCCAGTTGGTAAGAATTTTGGAAATAACTTTATAGAGCACATTACATAGGCTGATGGGTCTAAAATGAGAGGGGAAAGAAGGATTAGCTCTTTTGGGTATGAGTACAATATTGGAATGGTTAAGAGACTTGAGAAGAAAACCTGTAGAGAAAAAAGTTTGCACTGCCTCTATAACGTCCAGCTTAACAATATTCCAAAAAGAACGATAAAAAAAGAGCCGTAATACCATCCGAGCCGGGTGCTTTGGAAGAACCTAAGGAGCGGACAACCAACCAAATTTTCCACTCACTTGGTATTCGACACAACAAAGAATTCTCTTCATCAGTAACCAAAGAGGGAATCAAAGATGCAATTTCAGGACCAAGGGAGGGGGGCGAGGAAGCAAAAAGTTGGTTAAAGGAAGAAAGAAAATGATTACCAATATCTTCACAACTCGTAAGCCATCTGCCACCCTCCGTTTTGATTCCCTCAATACAGTTTCGCCGACGCCGCATGACCGTGGTAAGATGGAAAAACTTCGTATTCAAATCTGCCATGGAGTGCCACTGCATGCGAGATTTACACCGCCACATGACTTCCTCGCGTTTTAAAGCCTCTTGTAAATGCCACTGAAGTTCCTGTTCTTTAGCAGCCGAAGAAGGAGTAAGGTCCAGAGCTTGGATAACAGACAATTCTGAATGATAAAACCTGATTTGCTGCTGAATATTCCCGAAAGAGTCCCTTTTCTATCTCTTCAAACTATCTTTGACTTTCTTAATTTTTTGGGAAACACGAAAGGTTGGAGATCCCATTCAGAGTTGGGACCAGGCTGCCTCAACCACCTCCTGGCATTGAGGAGAGCGAACCCAGAAGACCTCAAAACGAAACGGACCAGGTCCAAAGGATTGATCACCGAAGGTATCCAGCAAAATAGGGGCGTGGTCAGAGGATGTACGAGGTAAATGACGCACCGTGGCTCTAGGAAACATTAGGCGTCATGCACCGTTAGCCACCCCCCGGTCAAGCCTCTCACGGATTAAAGCTTGCCCATGCCTCTTGTTACTCCAAGTATACTGAGGCTCATTGAAACCAAGATCAACCATGCCTTGAGAGATCATGAAATGACTAAGACCAGAGGAGAAGGATGCACTGACTGGACGACCCCCATGTTTATCCTACTGAGACAAAACAGAGTTGAAGTCACCAAGGCATAGCCATGCACCAGAGAAGGCATTGCCAATATCCTGAATATGGTCCCAAAAGAGAAGTTTATCAGCCCAAATGGTAGGGCCATATACCAACGTCATCATCCAGGGTAAGTGGCCTGGATCAGAAAAGACCGAGACATTGATGAAATGCTGATTAACAGCCGTAATCTCCAAATAAACTCCAGCGCGCCACGCAAGAGCCAAACCACCACTGCGAGTCTGCGACCAACAGAAGTTTGTTGCACAAAATTAAGAAAACCCAAACGCAGAAACACCGAACTAACATCACGCACTTTTGTTTCAACAAGAAAAATAACATCGGGATTCAACTGTCCGATCCTCGCAGCGGCAGTTCCAATGGAGTGTCCTCATGGATGAGGGTGGGGCAGATTAAGGCCCGCCACCCCAGCCAAGTGAGAAGAAGAATCCAAACCTGCATCGGCAAGCAGAGTACTATCGTCCGCCCGAACCAACTTGAGAGTCTGAGTTACCGTGGGTTTTCCATGTTTCGATCCACCTTGAATTTTCCCGCACCGGTTAGCAGATGCTTTCTCCTTACGAATTATACCGTGAATTTTCAGAGAAGCAATGGTGCAGTCCGACGATACGTCCAGGGAGGTATTGCCTTCTTTAGGTTTTCTTTCCGCTTTGAACCTTTCAATAACCAAAGAGCCATCGGCCACCTCATACTCGGTGTGAGAATGGTGCACCGAAACAGAAAGGGGGGGACACTACTGAAGTACCAACTAAACAGTCATCAAATTATGCAAGGAGTAAAGAAACGTCCCACCTGGACATACTTGTGTGGTATAAACGTCTGCTACATCAGAGGAAGGAACAGAGAGAGTGAGAGCGGTGGCTTACTGAGGAACCATAAGAAGCAGGCTTTGGCTTATGCATGGGAGATGATAGAGGAAACTTGTTTCTCAGCCTTCTCTCCCCCGTGCGTAATTTGTGGCTGTTTTAACGGCTTGCAACATCCATTTTTTCACGGCTGTTTTTATACTTTTTTTTTTCTTCTTAATATAAAGCCAGCATTTTGAAGTGAGTTACGTGTGACGATCTTGATTAGGGTTCAAAGATCTACGGGTCCCATGTTTGTTTGAATTGTTTTTGTTTTTCCCTTTATCAAAAACACCAAAAAAAGTATCGAAATAATAAAATAGTCAAGTACTTTTATCCATAATTCGTTAAAATCTCAACAATTATCATGCTAGGTGCACCTTAATAAACGGTTTTGATAAGGTTGTCAGGGTCGGGTGCCGAAACTGAGCTGTGTCGTTTGGGAGCTGAGAGGACCGAGCGAGACATGGGTCGGGTGCATCCACGTTTCTCTCCATTTGCCTTATCCTCCAATCATTCTCTATTTAATTAGACCCTGATACTGCTGACTGTGTCACACTCTTACCTCTCTAATATGTTTTGTTTAACCTGTAGCCGTAGGATCCGATCATATTCTGGCACATCTTGCACAAGTTTTAACTCCAAATTAATTTGATATTTACGTGGATGCTTAAAAATATATATTATAAAATAATGGAGATTTTATTGAAATTTGTAAAACAGTTAAAACATGATTCGATAGAATTTTTTTTTTAATAAAAGAGATATTAAAGAGAACTCCACTCCGTATCTTCAGGTTCGCGGTACAGAGATACGGAATTGCTTGATTCTTGTCGGTTTTATTACGAAGTAATCATTTCGGAAAAGTTCATACGAGCACTCGATCAAAGATTCAAATGTGAGTCATGTGACATTATGGGAGCGTTGAGCTACGAGGATCAATCATCTCAACAAGATGATTGTATTTTTTCTTTGAACGTTCCAGCCAAGCTGCTTTGTGTTCCTGTTCTCTCGGGATAGTAAGCAGTAATATAGATCCATTGAAACAAGGTAAATATGTCTCGCTCACCACACAAAGAGAGGATAAAATATGTATCGTAACGTCAACATTGGCTACAATCATTTCAAACAAGAGAGGTAAATATGTCTCGCTCACCACACTTCTGCTTTGTGATTCTGTTCTCTTCGAACTTTCCAGCCAAGCTGTTTGTCTTTCTGTTCTCTAGGGACAGTAAACAGTATCTGAATAATTAAGGGACTTCTAATGCTTTAGACTCTCCTTTACAGTTATCTTATGAAGGAATAAAGAGAGAGAGAGAGAGAGAGAGCTGTACATTGAAAAAAAATTGATCTAATAATGCGTGTAAATATCATTACAGAGACTCTGCAAATTGGGGGGCCTCCAGGTCGAGCTCTTGTTTCATGATGCAGTTCATTAACCAGTCGCTACTGAAAGTCCATATCCCTTTCTTTACGGCCAACAGTGCTTCATTCGTGTCTTCTTCGCATGCCACGAAGATCGTTTTGGATGGTTCATTCACTTTCTCCTGCGCACGGATAATCTAAATGTTCGAGCAATAAGTATTTTTCTTTCTAAGCAGGCAATAATTGATTAATAAAGAGTAAATGATAGATGTCAGTCAACAAGCACCCTGCCCCAGGTCCGTCTACATAAAGAGCACTTCCATAACCATGCCATATTCATATAGTTCAATAACAAATGGTTCCTTAGTTGCCATTCCAAGCACATGGGAGAGACAAGTGAACAAATGGTTTTCAAGTGTCACAAGTAAAGGTTTGTGATCTCCCTGTCAACATCAGGATTTCCAGTCCCGCTTGACTTTTGTTGGAAACAAGAAAATCACAATTAAAAACGATAGCATAATTTTCAGCTGCCAATGAAGAAGGCAAGAGAGGCTTGCTTAGTCATGGACCCAACTAAAGCAGAAATGTTTAACCACAAGAAAAGAGTGTAATTCTTCGAGAAAAATCGGAGGCTATGGAGAGTTTAAAATTTTGTACCGGAGGCAAGGGAAATCCACTGATTGAATCCATCCTGATGATGTGCCTCTAACAAGGCCTACCTATTCTCCTCAGAACTTGAAAAAATACAATATTTGAAAAACAGAGCTTGAGCAGTGACAATTAGCAAAGCTCAATCTCTGTGCAATCATGTCTAAGAGTATATCAATCCCAACCAATCATGTTAAGAACAGGGCAATGAAAAGAAGCTTAGATGTCAGACTTGCTGTGTTTGAGACCTTCGAGCATCAACTTGTCCAAGCGAAAGCATTTTTTAGTTCTATCATTTTAGTAGCTTTACATGTCCTAGAATGCAATTGTACTTCTGACATACAATCTAGACGATGTGACTACGTAGAGTTCCATAAATGACACTTGAATTGAAATCAGAGGCACGTGTCATCAATACTTAGAACTCAGAATTTACCTCTCCACCAGCAGACCTGATAATCACTGATAGGGTCTTAGCAGGGGGTTGAACATGAGCTGCAATGCAAACGTAATACCCTTTAAGCAAACCTTGAGGACTTGCTCTTGCTCTAAGAACTGCACATTTTAGCTCAGCTCTGTACTTCAATGCATACTCTTCATCATTTAATACGAAGGGCAACTCATCTGATAAATTAAGATGGAACATCATAAACATAATTTTTAGTGCATAAATAATTACAAGAAAATATAAAATCAACAAGTCCTCCTAACTCACCCACAAATCTGCCTTCACGGAAGCTTTCTTTCAACCAATTAGGTGAGACTATCCAAGCTCTGCAGTGGGTCATCAAGAATAAAGATCATGGTGTACAACCAAAGAATATGTATACATGAGAACAGATGAAGTCGTGTCAACCAATTTGGTGCAGGGTACATACAGAATAATTGCAGCATACATATATTATAAAAAGAAATGTAGACATGTGATTTTCAATGTAACCGCTCGCTTCAGATCTCGTGAGAAGGCAAATGTAACAGAGTTTAGAAACGAAAATCTAAGAATACAGATCTATCTAGCATTGCTTGTTTGAGGATAAGACTAACCCTGAAGACAGAGCAGTGCAGAAATTCTCTGTTTTTCTCACTTTTCCTGTTACAACATGCGTGCTTATGTTTCCATCACACGTAACAGCACCACCAAGGTCTTCAATTACCTGGGTCAAAAAATGATGCTCAAGAACAACAAACTCTACATCCCCATGGACCTTTTTTTCTTTAATTAGACAAAAAGATGATGCCTCGTGAAATTAAGGTGGGATTTATGTCAAACAAGATAAATAGGCTGTATTTACCTTTGTGAGATGAGTTCTCTTAGTATCATCAGCAATATTCATCAACATGATCCTAAAGCATTCTCCCTTGAACTGTATATCTATGCTGGGCGAAGCTTCTTGCAGTACATTAACTGGTTGTTGTTCTTCAGTAATCTTTTGTTCACAATTACTACTCAGAGGAGCTCTATGAGTAACTCTCCTTAAAGATTCGTCTCTTGAAGTGTCCAATGAACACCCTTGAAGACAATAATCATTACCATCACTTGCTATAGCTACACCATAGTTAGAACTTAGTTGACAGTCGGACAAATGGCTACCCTTTACTTTTTTCGACTTCAATGAGGATAAAGAGGCTTCCCAAGCCCTCCTCTTTGCACCTTGTGTGGAACAGGAACAATGGTACACATTAGGATTAGCACCTTTCTTGGATGGTTCAGCACCAGCAACTATTTCGTTGCAGTCTGCTCCTGCAAAAGGAACTGGGCCCTTAGAACCACCCACTGAATCCCAACTCCAAGAAACTAATGAAACGGTTACAGTTGATACACTGAACTAAGACAGCATACAACAATTAGTGTGCAAAGACAGATTAAATAAACCAGTGCTTCCAAACCGCATTAAAACATAATGAAGCATTCTAAGACGTACAGCATTTGAAGAACGGTACGTAGGGCCTAAGAAAAATCTATATGCACAATTTAAGGTTTTAAGGTGTGCTTATTTTAATTTTCTTGGTGTTTCATATGAATTCCTATCCAGAGGAAGGAGCAAAGCGTTTGTATGATGCAGAAAACAGAACCACCAATTAGAATGCCCAACATCACTGGTGTGGTTAATTTCCGGTACTATCAAAGAAATTGCATGAAGTAAAGCCTACCACCTAGTTTTTCGTCTTTTCTCGAGAGCACATCATGCATCAACCATTCAGGTGGAAAATTTTCAGTTCTAGAAAGTCCAAGCTGTTGATCTTCAGAAATGTGAAATGATGGACACTTCTTATGAGACTTTAATGGCAGGCACAGTTGTAGAGAACCTGCAGACTTATCTGAAATACCCGTGTTAAGATGAGAAACCATGAGGGTCGAACCACCAGGAAAGCATAAAGCTTTACGTATGTCCGATCTAATAGGAAGCCTGCGAGCTCTACCCTTGGTGTCTATCTCTGCTACTGATACAAAACCCTGCAATTGTTATCAACTTTCATGAAACTTGAAAAGGAAATTACGCCAACAATATACGTCACAAAAACATCCAGATTGTCATACTGGTATAACTCATTTTAAGAAACTGCCTTCTGATTGAAGTTTAAGGAAGAAAAAGACAACTTTTGCTGACCCATTTTCTTCAATAAGTATATTTGTAACATGAACGCTATACAACAAGATGAATATAGAATAATCATAAAAAAAATAACAGGCAGCTACGCCCATGAGTCTATGCATTTGTCCTGCTCCAAGCTCCTGCCAAGCTTTAGTAATTGATTACCTGTTTATGCCAAAACCCTTCCGATTCTTTGTCTCCCCAGCAGAATATTGTGCGAATACCAACATTCTGCAATCTCCTTCTCAATTCCTCATACAAGAGGCGACCAAAACCCTGAAAATTGCTAACATGTCAATTCACTTGAGAAGAATTATCTATCTGAATTTCACAAGATGAGTACAATGCTAATAAAAACAGATGGAGGAGGGAAGACATGAGTAGTATATTGATAAGGAACAGACATGCAACATATAATAAAGGGAGCATAAAGTCGTCTGGGGGTAAGGCTAATGTATTCTGTAACTGAGGTTTGAAATGCAAAAGGATCTGAAGTTCATGGTACCCACTTAAAAGAACTATAATCATGTAAAAATGAACTTTCCATGCAGAAAGCTTCCTAGATCCCTCTATTTGCATTATGTACCGCACTCACCTCCTTTGGAAATTCTGGTAAAGGTTATTGCTTTGCTCTCTCCATTACATCATTAGGAAACAAAAATTAATTCATACATTCAACATTCGACTTTGAATAGTGTTTCTTAGCAATATATTCCTTGCAGTGACAACACCCTGCATCTACCTTGAACCATGACAAACCACCAAGGGTCACAGAATGGGCACTGGAAATGAAAGGAAAGAAAATACCTTGTGTTGATAGATTGAACTAACAGCAGCAAGAGGAATCTCAGCATGATGAGTATCAGCGGGAACTATTTGATAAGTAATTGCAGCTATAACCTGCATAGTTACAATAAATGATAATGAAAACCAAGTGAACATAATAGAGCAATTTGCTAATATATCCCAACTGATTCCTGGTAATTGTGTTGACTGAAGAGGAAAAACATTCAGGGTGTACAGGGGAAAAAGTGAGATTTACGAGGAATGGCACAAGGAGCATGTAATTGTACCGCCAGTTACCTACCTGTACCCTTAGTTTTTCTTTTTCTTTTTTATAAGTAAGAAGAACTTTATTGAAGAGAAAGAAAAGAGGTAACAGTACAAAGAGCTATACTGAAAACCTACTCCAAAGAAACTACAAAGCTAAGAAAATCATCAAAATCAGAAAAAGGAGAGCCCAAAACAGCAGAGGCCCAAAGAAAAAGAGAATACAACAACAACCCCCTCAACCCCTCAGAAGACATAGAAGAGTTCTCGAAACACCTCTTGTTCCGGTCCCTCCAAATGACCCAACAAACGCACAAAGGAATCATCTTCCACACCCTCGAGGCAAGAAGGTTGTTGAACTTCTGCTTCCAACAATACAACACCTCAATCACCTTAAAGGGCATAACCCAACAAAAGTTCAAGATGCTAAGCACATGAGACCACAAATCCCTTGCGACTGCGCAGTGAAGGAGGATATGATCCACCGATTCCCCATTGCACCTACAAAGATAGCACCAATCGAGTAGGCAAACACCTCGCCTCCTCAAATTATCTGTGGTCAAAATTCGCTCATGCACTGTCTCCCACACAAAAAAGGAAACTCTCATAGGAACAAGGGACCGCCAAATCTGCCTCCATGGAAATGACAAGACACGGCTACAAGAAAGAAGCTCATACATCGATTTCACCGAGAAGATGCCGTTCATGGTACCCATCCAGCGTATCTTATCTGTAGCCCCACTCCTCAAGGGCTTGGAATAAAGAAGAGAATAGAAAGTCGAAAAAACCTCAACTTCTCAATCATTCGCAGCCCTCAAAAACTGAACATTCCAAGCACCCAAACCAGAATTCCTTTCCCAATAATCCGCCACCCAAGCATCCTTGTTACAAGCCTCAAGGGACTCTCCCCACACCAGAGGTCACTCCAAAAGCGAATTCTATGGCCACAACTAGCCTCAAACCTTATGAATTGGCTAAAAGAAGCCCACCATTTGCTAATAAACCTCCAAAGACCAACACTATAAGTTCCTCTCCTCTAAAGGGTGCTCTACCCACCCAAGTCACTCCCAAACTTCTCCACAATAACATTCCACCACAGGCTGTTACGTTCGAAAGCAAAGCGCCACAGCCACTTCCCAAGCAAAGCCTTGTTGAAAGTGATTAAGCGCCTATACCCAGCCTTCCTTGCTTAATGGGGCAACACATTGTCTCCCAATTAAGCAAGTGAAACTTGTGCATAGTCTCAGTGATGCCCCACAAGAAGTCCCTTTGTAACTTCTCCAATCTACAAGCCATGACTGAAGGAATGGGGAAAAGAGATAAGAAGTAAGTCGGGAGAAAGTCACGGTTAAGTTGCACTAAGTTCATGCTTGATTAAAATGGTCCTCTCGATATCACCGAATGGCTGACTAGGAGCAATAGCAAAAAAATTCTCATGCAACAATGCGAGGAAAAAGTTATCTAATAAATTATTAATAATTGACACCCCTTTCATTTGCACATTATTAAAAAGGACTCGAAGCTAATATCAAAATAGCACCATACCACCTCAGAACAAAACAGCATGGTAATCCTACCTCTCCAAAATCTTCCACAGTGTTGGATTTCAAAAGCAACGTACAATATTTCCTGCAGACAAAAATGTAGGGAAAAAGTTATTTTGGTTTGAAGCAACTCAGACCGTGCATTGCAAGTCGGCTTTTATGGAGGCTACACATTCAAAAAGCATATGGAGTTATATAATAATAGATATTTACTGAGCATAGTCAAGATTCACACTAGAGAAGAAGAGGTGAGATTTCAAACGGCATAAAGTTATGAATATTTTCATACCCATTCGTTACACATCTTTCAAGGAACATTGATTTCTTTCCAGTATTGGCAGCATAGTTCATTGCAGGAAGCTCCTTTGTGTACATCTGTAGTACGTCCTGCAGGATGGATCAATCAAGGACACGCCCACTACTATGTTATATATTGCGCAGAAAACACAATAACCTACACATATGCGTGTGCGCACAGTCAGGGGAATGTACCTGAAGATATGATTTAGTACGGCTGTCGGGGTTCTTGGGATTAAGGAGCACGCAAGAAACTTTCTTCCCCTTCTCTAAATAAGCCAGAAAAGAGTGTCAGTAAAATAAATAACCGTCAAAATTATCATCCTATATTCTCAAGCTTAAAACACTAAGCAAAAATGCTAACAGTTTAGATCATATTGCAATACAATGAGTAAAAACTAAATGTACCTTCCTCTCCAGATATCGGATCCTCATCTCCATTATTCTTCCTTCTACTTATCCCTTCCGTCACTGCCTCAAATAGCAACACAAATAATAATAATAAGCCATTTATAACCCTAGTTTGGTTCCTTATAAAACGAAGAAAAATAAAAGACAAACATTATAAACTATCCTTGTTGAATTCGAGCAAATTTTCAGCCAGATTACTTTATTTTCCTTCGTTTTCGTCATCCAAGCAAACCCCAGAGCCACTGGAACCAAACAGTAGGTGGGCTGAATCAGTACCTGAGATTTTAACTCTTGCATTTTTTGAGATAGAGATTTGGAGGCTGTTAGGTTCCGATTGAAAGCTGAAGTTATTTGCTTCGACCGTGACCTCGCAATTACCTGCGAGACATATCGGAAAGGTAAAAAATATTATAATCTATTGAATAGACGATTGATTTCTAGCGTTAGTGTTTTTGAGGTTTGTGACTTACCGATCGTAATCGGAGAGGGAGACGAAGAGGTCTTTCTCTGCGCCATTGTTTTGTGCGGGTTCAATAGGAGGTGTGAATGAAGATGAAGAGGTCTTTCTCCGCGCCATTATTTTGGAAATGCGCAACCGCGGGAGTTTTCAAGAGGGAAGTTTAATTTATAAGTAATTAGTAGCTTCTAATTCCTTTCTCTCCTCGTTTATTTGTTCATTTCCATTCTCTTATTAATTTTTGTTATGTTTCAATTGTTTTTTTTTAATATAACTCTCTCTTCTGTGATGGTAATACTACAATTTTGTCCTTAGTACTTTATATCCACGAAGCATGGAAAATATTAATTATAATGAGGCTGCGTTTGTCACTAAAATTTTACCCAAAATTTTCTCTCTCCTAATAAAATACTCCAATATAATCTCTCTCTTCCATAAAAAAATATAAAATATTACAAAAACTATAAAATATTACCTCTCTTCACTTTTTTACTAAACCCAATACCAACACTAAACCCAATATCAAAAATTTTACCACACAAACCCACCCTGAGTCTATTAAATAAGCAAATATTTAGTAAACAATTTATTAGGGTCACTCAGTAAAGTTGAACTTACCTTACATGTGTGGCTTTAAAGAACTGCACGGTCTGGAGTTCATCGTGACGTGAAACCCAACTTGTGCATATAATGAGTCTAGTCTGTCTGAACTTGATGTAAGTAAATGAGTGTCCGAATTTTTTTAATTATCTAAAAAAAATAAGCAAATATTTCTCAAAAATCTTGTCATTATTTTTAAAATTTGCTAAGAGCATTCCTAGCATTCTCTCTATTCTAACATTTTAGTTATAATTGAGTCAATTCAACCAAAAAGCCAAAAAATACTCCTCAACAGCCTATTTAATTTAACAAATTTTAACAAAAAAGTTTAACATGTGAACATTGACTCTATTTTTAGAGAGCTACTATTCACTTCATCAACTTAAAAGAATAATATTTTTCTTCTCTTTTAATTTTTCTTTATTTTCTTCTTCTTTTGTATATTTTTAAAAAATTATTGTTCACTTTACCATCTTAAAATTTAAAAAATCGACATTTTTAGGATAAGACAAATATTCAAAAATATGAATGAATACTCAAAAATATAAATGTTTGAGAAAGAGTAAAGAAATATTTGAAAATAATATTTAAATAGAATAGTAAAAATAGATTGTTAAAATAGAGATGTTGTTGAGAATATTTTTAAAAAGTTAATTGTTAAAATAGAAAATTATATTTTTTAATTAAAGTAAAGAGTCTGCTGCGATGCTATGAATGTTAGTAGTTCACGAAAAAGGAAGAGACACCATCTTATATGTTTTTATACCGACAACCTGCTGCTTTCGAAATTTAAGTGGAGGAGGTTTAGTTTCAAATAACCTTGACATTATCTCCACAGATGACTGATGTTTCGTAAAAATTAAGAGAGAGACACCATATTATATATTTAAATTGGATGATTTAATTCAAATATAAATAAAAATTAGAAATAATATGGGCATATATATATAATGGAACTGTCAACTTTTTTTCTGCAGAAGGGATCTTAGAGTGTTATTACCTCCCCTTCAATGCGCCAGGAGGCACGTCCAGATTAATGGGGATGTTTGTTTGCCAAAAAATTTGGGAATATTCTCGAAATTTTAGAAATCTTTACTTTATTGAGATTTATTGGGGTTTGTGAAAGTTGAAGTGTGTAGGTGTAAAAGTTAAAAATTTTGGAGTTTGTTTGGTTTGTTCGATTCGTTGAGACCCCAATACCTGGTTAATCTACTGTAGCGAATCACCCTCAAATATTAAACTCCTCTCCTCTAAGGCAGCTGCTAGGGAGAACGCCAGTCTAGCAGCAATAGGCAATAGCTTCTCCCTTGAGTGGATCTGAACCTCGCTGACGACTGATGCGAATTTTAATCAGACCTCCTTCTGCATTTCTACAAACTGCGGCTGCACAAAGAACATTCTCCTTAACAGCAACATCAAAGTTGACCTTCAAACTATCTGCCTGCGGATCGGTAGTCTTTTTCAATACGCTTTTAACTACATTTTCAAAACTTGAAGGCCTTGAGATTGGATCTCATGTTCAAATGATGGCATCAATATCGGCAAATGTGGGGTTTTCTTGCGAATTCCATAATCGTTTCATGAGAATCTAGAGTTCTGAACATTTTTTACAAGTCCAGATTCCGATATTGGGTTTTTTTATCAACCAATTAAATATTTTTCTTCACCTCTTTTCTTCCATTTCATGCACCGCTTCGTTTTGCGAAGCGAAAAAAAAAAATTGGACTGCTGCATGTTTTAGTTTCCCTTTCTCCTGCTTTCAGATCAGACAACGTGGACCTTGGCTTCTGCTAAAGCGAAGTATATGGAAGGACTTGAAGGAGCCTTAGCTTGATGACCTTAACACAATGAAAAAGCAGGGGAAAAAATCCCATGTCCTGATTAAACAAACCTCTTTTTTCTCTTTAATTGTTAAAATTTTTACATTTTTTTCACATCTCCTTTTCAAAGGATTTGTTGGTAAGCTGACTGTAAACTGAACAAAGAAAAAGGAGGATGAACAAGGATGGATGCAAGAGTTGCAACTTTGCTCCATACAGAAGTTACAGAAATTGAAAAGCTAGACAGTACTTCGCTCAGGTGCTAGATAAGCTACAAACAGAAGGCATAACAAGCTTGTTCCCTTCAGCGGGGCTGCTGGATGCGTCGGGTGCTGTACTTTGGGTTCACGTACTTGGCCGGCTTCTGTGTGTACTTTGCAGGTTCCACTGGGGACTTGGGACTCCTTTCCTCAAAAGATTTCAGATTCTTCACCAGTGCCTTAGCATTCATTTCCAAGCCTAGGATTCCAAATCGAACATTGGAAAACAATTTAGTTAAATGCTCTAACAGGATTTTCAACACTACAATAAATTTCCATCACCCCTACACAACATAGACACCTTTATTCTCTGAAGCTTCCATGAACTCCTCAAACTGAGCTTCCAAAATCGAAAAATCATCGCCATCATCAAATTCAAAAGTCTCCGGCAGCAAATCAGCCACATCTACGCCATCAAAGTCATCACTAGCATGGTTGTCATAGAAACCATCCTCGCCCTGATGCTGGCTGAGCCAATAGTCATGGTACCACGTTGAGGTTGTGACGAGTTGCCACCACTCTGGAGAAAAATCATCCACTTGACGGAAAGCAGCAGGAATGAAAAGAGGGGCGTTGGGGTTCAAATTGGACCTTCCTCCTGATACCATTGCCATCTTTTTCAATCACCTCCTGGCCTGTTTTTTCCTCTTCCCTGTATTTCAAAGTCAAAAAGAAAATTAGTATACCATAAAGAAGAAAGGACCAGGACTGGAAAATGAAGCCATTTGTGACTCAAGCCATCCTAAATATGACTGCAACTCATCATGACTCCTACACTCGGCCGCTTTATTTTGACCAACAAAACAAATTTTCCCATCCAAAACCAACGCGTTAGGCGAACTACATAAGCTGTATCTTATCGATAGAACCAGGAAAAAGGATAGAGAGACACCATTCTTAAGCATCTTGATCTTTTATATCCAAAAAATCCCACAAACATTTATCCCGGTAACATATCATCACGTTCTCAAACCAGTTGTCCCAAAATTGAAATCCCACAATAGGTTATAGAATAAAAACTGGCTGCAAACTCAGGGTAGCAAAAGCAACTTCCTTTACCAGTATCATCGAGGATTTTCACAATCATTCCTGAGGAAGCACCAGATTACTCATTCAATATCAAACCTCAAGTTAAAAAGGGACCATCATTTCATGCAAGCTGGACTCTATGTAGTTAAATACCACAATTTTAATAACCAAAAAACAAAACTTTTCAGAAGTTAAATCAGACATTTTTCAGAAGAAATAGAATTTTCGTCAGATCCCCCGGCGAGATGAAATATAATACCAAAGAAGAGTTCGGAAGTAGTAACCCATCGAAAGCCCAGCAATATCTGCGAGGTTTCTTTGGTCTCTGAGAAATGCCGCGATATAAAAAAAAAAAAAAAACACAACTTCTATTACCCCTATGTTTTCCTTTGCTTTCTCGGCAACCAGACGGATGCAAAAATTCTTCAAATTTTCCACCACATCAATGAATGAAACCACATAAAGATCACAAATTTCTTCGTGCGGAAAACTTTGGATCTAACAGAGATCAGTTTCATTATTACCTTCAGAGCGAAGAAAAATCTGTCTCTCCTTTCAGTTGAAGCTTTTTGTTTGGACCGTTCAGCTACCGAATTCCGATACGTGTACAACGTGAGTATTAGGGATGAGAGGTCGCTTTATATAGGGCGGGCGGGCGGTCCGAGCCTGGCTGGCTCTGAATTACGCGTTAAAGGTTCGGGAAGATCCGAACCAATCCACAGATATGCACTATACGACCTTCCGTGTCAGCCGCCGGTCATCACTTGCCACATGGATGTCGTGATTATTGACTTTGACTTTTAGTACTGTTCAATTTATCCGGCTCTTCGACGAAGACTATTACCCCAATATACCCAGAGAAGGGAGTGAAAATTCCTACAAAACTTTGGATCAAACCAAAAAAATACTCAATCAGAAAAAACAAAAAAAAAAGACTCTAAATTCTTTTTACATTTTTCAGGACTCCACTTGCGGTCAAAGTATAAGGACAATTCTATGGTATTAATTTATTTTAAGGATAAATATAAAATCAGTAACTGAATTATATGTTAAAATTGAATTAGTCCTCGTGATTTTATATTTTTCTTATCACGAGGACTAATTCAATTTTAACATATATTTCAGTGACTGATTTTATGTTTATTCTTAAAATTCATTTGGTATCGAAGCTAGTTTCTTGTTCAAGTTTGTCTATCCTTTTATTTTTGTTTCGTCTATAGTAATTCACGTATCCATCATTCTACACCCCTTCCGTTCACTATCCTTATTTGTTCTGGTTTATTTTTTTTCCATGCTGTCAAAAGATATTTGCTGTCCAATTTTTTAAAAAAAAACAGAGAAAAGAGTTTAAAAAAAGTACAAAAGTCCGACAAAAAAAATGGTTTGTTTCCATGTATATGTAATTTTAAAAAATGATAAAATCAGTCTTTAATAGAGGACTAACGACAAACGAAAATGTAATCAAATGGACTAATTTTATGATTTTCTTATTATGAAGACTAATTCGATTTTTGAGTATATCATATGGACTGATCTTGTATTTATCTTTTTATTTTAAAAATTTATAATTTTACTAATATACGAGGATAAATTAAATATTTAAATAAATGAATATGCAATTTTTCTCTTAGATTAAAATTCTAAAATTTTAACTAACAGCAACGTGAATATCATACCTACTTATTATTAATAGTGACAAAATACGAGTTGTATTATTTATGTTCTAGAATAACATCAAGAAAAAAAAAATATTTTTTATTGTTTGGAAATGTGGGTCCATGATTAATTAATTAAAAACCTAAGTGGGGCCCTGAGCATGTGAAACCAATATTGACTTTTCGATAGTGGAGGAGAACCTAATCGACGGATGAGAGAAAATGCCTTTTTCTTTTGGACGGCCAATGTGATATCGCCAAATTGAGGTCTTATCGGTATGTGGTGGGACCGGTTTAGGTGCTCAATGCTCGACAATGCGCGTAATTCACATGGCTTTGTTGGTGGGTCAGGTTAAACAAAACAATTATGACCGTCACGCCCACATCTATCGACTTATCATGCCCAGCAAAAGACCCACAACCCTAATCATACCCTCCTCCGTTAATCTTTATCTTAGACCTCGTTTGGGATTCCAGAAAGATCTTTTATCGATCAAGTTTTTTTTTTAGAGCTTTATTAAACAATTATTTAGTTGTTTGTCCACTTTATATTTTAAAGTGATTTGAATTTATTATACATGTTTGGTAACAAAATATAAAAATTACTTTTAATGGTTAAAAATAACAAAAAATTGACCTATATATCATTTTATTCAATTATAATATGTTTTTTCTCAAAAGTAATTGAGAAAATACTCTTACTCCACTACTTTCTTGTATCTCATTAAGCTAGCAAATCAGTACTTAATTACTAAATAAATTCACTTTGTGAGCAAATCAATATTTAATTTTTAAATAAATTCATCGTGTATATGAGATTTGTGAATTATTCGAAATCCTAACAGAATAGCACTTTATAACCAAATCCCACGATTTTCTCCCATTAATCATCAACTATCTCTATTAATCATTATCATTTTTATCGTCTTCACATGTACTATCTCTATTATTCATATATGTGAAAACAAAACAAATATATATATATTTGAAAGACAAATTAAAAAGTACTGTAATTCTTCATTACAAATTGAAATAGATTATATCAAAACAACAATTATAAAAAATAACATAAACAATAACCCCTAATAAAGCTTCGACACCCCTAATAATATTTCTTTTTGACCAAATTTCAGCTATTTTACTCCTCCAAAAATAAATTATTGTTGAGATTTTACCTTATTTTTCTCCTTCAAAATGGATTGTTGTTGAAGATAAGATAACTATTCTAGCTAGGATGGAACCTTTCACAGTAATTCAAATACAACAATTGAAAGAATGAAGTCATTGAATTGTGTAGAACAACCGAAAGAATTAATAGATACAAATATAAAATCAAATAAACGAACTCATAAAAGTAATAATTGATTAAAAGCTAATAAGACTTATCGATTTTTCAACTTGAATTTTGTTATCCCACCAGCTTTATCAGGTGAAGTGAGAAATTATAGGAAAAATGTACTAGAAGTGAATCAAGAAAAGAGGAGAAAGTGGAATAAGAAGTTGGATGGTCTGGAAGTCATTTTTGCCGTTTAGAAAGTTTCATTAAACTTTTGGTGCTCGTGCACAAGTTATTTTTCTGAGTTAAGAAAAAGATTTCAATTTGAAGCTTATCCTTAACTTGGATTTCCTGCTTTTTTTAGGTATTAAAAATTTACTTTTTTTTATTTTTAACCAAACACGTATTTTTTTGTGTGAAAAAGTGATTTTCATGTATTAAAAATTATTTTTGAACTCCCAGACGCAATTTCAAACGGACGAATATGTGGGACTCACTCATTAAGCACTAATTTAGTGGCTTTAGTTATTTTAATGTATTTTTACATAGTGGGATGTGCCAAATTAGATCTAATTGATCTTTTCAACTTCGTAAGTTGTATAACTTTTTTTTAAAAAAATTAATTTAGAAAACCAAGGGAGATATTTGGGTAAGGGAGCTTCAAATGAGTAATTGCTACGGCCTTTGTTAAGATGTACAGTTCTAAGTTCCACTCTTCTTATGATTAGATCGATGACTTAGATGGAGAATTATGAACTGTGAGCCCAGTAATATAGTCTTTCTAAAATTTCTGGTGAGGGTGTATATATAATTTTTCCTTTTATATATAAAAATTCATGCAAAGAGATGAAATAAACAAGAAGGAAAATTAATGATTCTAGAAAAAAGAAAAAAAAAGTACAATCCTGAACATGCTTGCCAGCAAAAGTTGGGAGAAAGTCGGATCAAGTCCTTTGTTGTGGTGGCAGCTGGCTGCGCTTTCATTGTCAGCCTCCACGAACAACGAAGTAGCACTGTCTTCTGATTGCGACTTGGCCAAGTTTGTTGGCATGGGAAACAAACGCATGAGCGCCATGATCTGCGCAACTCTGGATCTTGTGACAAGACTTCTCATATGGATTTGCCCTTTTGGTATTTGTTTGGCCGAATATTATATAACACATGCCATTGATAGTATAAAAGATGTACTGTGTCCCTGTCACCTCTATGCCTACGTACCTAAGGATCAAAAATGTCATTTCTCTATATTTTAATAAGCCCAATAAATGGACATTACCCAGCTAGGCAAAATAATTGACACTTCCAGCGGCTTCTTGGATCGATTTTGGGCTTCAATTAGCCCTGCCATTACCTTTTCAATTCTGTTACCTCAACCCCGAGATCCAAAGAGAGAGGATTTGAGGGCTTTTTGGCCCTATTGACTTGGGCTTCTTCATTTCCCGAAGCAGGTCCAAAACTTGCAAAACTTTTTAACCTCAGTCCTCAAGTTGGACCGAGGTTGGAAAATAGAAAACCCACCAAATTTTGCCACGCATAAAATGCCTAACTAACGTATGGGCTCAGCCCATGGTGCTAACCAGTAACCTATGGCTATCATGTCTGGCTCGGCTTATTATTATTATTATTATTATTATTTTATTTTAAAATAAATATATATTTACAATTCTAAGAAAGATTTGACACTCACCTCTATAATTTTTGTCACATTATACCCACTAATTATTTATTTTAGATATTCTGCATTTTATTTAAAAAATTTCATATGAAAAATGACTTTTTAGTATATAAAATGATAATTTTGTCTCTATAATTTTTGTTTAATGACTATTTTATGAACGTAAAATTATAATTTTAAAAATTAATTTTATAAATATGAATATAATATTATAAAAATAATAAAGTGAGAATACAAAAACTATAAAAACTATCATCTCTGTCCCCCTTCAATGACTCATTCTCTCTCGACTCTAACTTAAAAAAAAAAAAAAAAAAATTTACTTTTTAGTCCCTAGGTTTTGGTCACTTTTTCATTTTAGTCCTTCAGTTTCAACTTTCAAATTTTTAGTCCTTGAGTTTTCATTGTTTGACGAAATGGTCCTTCCGTCAGTCTGCCGTCTAAATACTTAACGGAGCTCTTCTGACACGTCAGCAATTTTGACCCGATCGACCGCTTATTTTTAACACATATACTCGGTCGACCGCTACATGTGCCGTTAAGCATATAAACGGCAGATTGAAGGAATGACCATTTTGTCAAAACAAGAAAATTTAAGGACTAAAAATTGAAAATTGAAACTGAAGGATTAAAATGAAAAAGTACACAGAACTCAAGTACTAAAATGTCAATTTCCCTAAATTTTTTTTTTTTAAAGTAACCTTGAATTGTTAGTGCTGCAAAATAATATATAAAGGCAGACCATCGCGCGAAGCCCGAAGATCCAAAAATAGTAGGTACGTCGGTGTCCGATGCTAAATGCTGTATTACTACGCATACGAGTCTTCAATACAATGTCTGAACCAGAACGCGCCGTTTCGCTCCTCCCTGACCCTTTCGAGTGTTTTCGTCTTTAGCTGTGGGTTTCATCGGAACTGCTGCTCTTTTCCGCTTCATTGGATCCCTGATTTCTCGAAATGGCAGCCATCCCTTCCAATTGGTACTCACTCTTCCTCTCTCTTTCTCTCGCGCACATGAAAAAGATGCTAAGCTATAGTCGAGTTGTCATATCGGAAATTCCGCTCGTTCTCTGGCATCTCAGGAGTATGCGAAAGATAGAACAAAAAACCGGCTAGGGGTGTAATGGCTCTGTGGTGAGAATTGAGAAACAGAGAGTGGAGATCTATATGCAGTGAATAGCTTCTTTTTTTTTTTTTGCATTTACTCTAATTCTCTTATTTGCATCTCCAAAAACCAACCTCGAGAAAAGAAAAGACAGAGAAGACCCCCCCCCCCCTAGCTCTTCCTAATTCATTTCCTTGCTTCTTAGAGTTGGAGTAATAGGAGGACTAAGAAATGTGAAACGTAAACACATCTGTTTACCTATAAAACTTAGGATAGCGTGGCTAATACTATCAATGTTCACAGTCGTACGATACTTTGCATAGCAGCATAGGATTATTTACATGGCTTCTTCTGTCCTTTTCAGGATTTAGATGACTGTCAAAGGGATAGGAAGGCACAATCATGAGATGAAAATGAGAAAGTGCAGAATTTGGTGGCCAAAGCAGCTGTCATCAACTGAGCCGTTATCCTTCAATTTTTTGTTAGGGTGGTCCGTTCCTTCTCCAGATTCACTTGACATTGTAGTAGCTTTTGCATGCAGTGAAGTCCCTGCTCTTTCACATACTCACTCTGGCCTTGAGGTGGAGCGCTCAAACTTCTGAATTAGGACTGTTTATCTTCGGGGCATACATGAATTGTGAATCGGTTTGAAGATTAGTTTCATTTTACTTCTGTTATATTCTAGTAGCGCAATAGTGTAACTTGATGCTACTATGCTAGTATGTTTCTATCACTGGGCTTCCAGTTTTAGAAAGAGTGTCCCTCAGGGTGTGTTTGTCATATGAAAAAGTTGAATAAGAATGTTCTCCATAAAGCGCCAGATTATGTTAAGCATCCACCATGTGAGCAAGGTATAGGCATTCAAGGGCTGTGCATGTCATTCTCATAGTAATTGACATCAATGCTTGCTTCCGTATTGGCGTTTTGTTTTACACGAATAGTTCTGCTTTCCCGTCTCTTGTTTACAGTTGTAAACTATACATTCAATATTTATTTCAAACAAGTAAGATATGTATAGGAAAAGAGTGATCTTAACTTAGCGTGTTGAAGCACCACCAAGAAATACAAATATATAGGTAAAGAGGCCAAGAAGACCAAGAAAGTGCAAGGCAGAATGCCTTCAGTGCTGGTGCAATAAGCTCAGAAATCTATAATCAGCCCTTCTGAGAGGAAACTTTATTCCTTTGAATTTTTGATGCAAGCCAAAAGTGTCATTTTGCCTCTCTACTTCTCTTGGTGAGATTTTTTTCTTTGGTACTTCATTATTGAAAATCCTGTAGGAACTTGTAGTAGTCATCTATGCAAATAGATTCAAAGTTAGAGAGATAATCGACACAGACCTCAGATATAAAGCTTGATAAACTTGACAAGTTATATGTAGTGATCTAAATGAACTTTCATATGGGTTTTGATGTAGGAAAATTAGGGCAGGATTTATCTATCAAAAGATATGGGAGAACATAATACAGGAAGGGCTTGATAGTTGCCTTGTCCTTTGTAAAATGACAGGGCATCCTTTTCTTTTCAGAAGGGCTCATTGAATTATGTACGATCCAGAGAGTTGATGGTAACCCAAGACTCGAACTTTGAGGTTGTTAGTGCTAGTTTATGTTGAGTCCTATATCGGGAGCGCACTAGGTTGATTTGGGTTCTATAACCATTGACGGGGGATCACTGAATGTGACGTATCTTTTTTTGGGGAAATGACTAGATGTTCTCCCCAGTGCATTTCCGGCTTTGAACTTTGACAATAGGATACAAGAGGGAGGGATGCCGTATAATTTTTATGGACTGCGACAGAGTATCATATTAGGATAGTGCAGAGGAACTGTTTACTGGTGTTTATAATTGCAATAAAAATATTTTATGCTAGTGATCACACTTGTATGATTGGTAGTCCTCACTTCAGTGATTTTCAGTTTTTGACCTCTCTATGGAAAGTAAGATTTATAGAGACGAATTAGAACTTGAATCCTTAGCAGTGGTCTGCTGGTTGATTGGAAAAGTTTGGCTTGCTAAATGTTTATGCATGGAACAACTCCAGGATGCGGGTCACCCTTGTTCTGGATACTATAATGACTCTTTGATTCATTCTTCTTAGTTTGCTGATTGGAAGTGTTTTGAGTATGGCTAGTGAATTTACTGTGTGAAATCAGGGGATCCTACGTGACACAAATGGGGACATGCCCAAATTTCTACAGGATAAATCAACGCTGTCTATACTCGGTCAGCACGCTGTGGATCTCAGACGTACTGGCCTATTTTTAAGCCCTGGAACCACAAAAGATCAAGGAAATTCTTCAAGTTGTGGCAATGCTTGCTTGCTGAACAACGGGGGTACATTTAGGCAAAGCTATGGAGAGTGGACCTGTGGGTGCCAAAAACTTGATGGATCACTAGAGCAATGTACACAAGCTTCTATGGAAAACAGTATCTGGATCCTACTGGCATATGACTCTGACGAACATATTGGTGACGAGATGTATTTGATTCCTAAATTGCATCACATTCATTGGAATGGGAAACTAGTGGTTAAAGCCCATGTCCACGTATGTAAGTCATGATGGCCTATGTTGCTTGATCGCTCCCCCCCACCTTTCTTTTTGAAGATGGAATTGTTAGTTGTGATTAATCTCTTCTCTTTTGTTTGAACTATATAGGTAATACTCTATGAAACTCCGTCATATGGTTTTCACCATTTCTCACTCCATGTTTGGGATTCATCTGAACATGTGAAAGCTCCTTTCAAGAAACCCAAGTGGATTGATGGACTTCACCAAAAGTAGTCACTAGTGGACATGGTAACATGGGTTCCGAAGATTTCTTTTTGTGCATTCAGACTTTGGACTGGCTATTTATATGCCTTGTCATTTTTTTGTGTGCAGGATACAGTAATATTGGCAATTAATAGTTCTGCTGCTGCTAAAATTTTTTCGAGAGACATATGGCTGCCAGGAGAAACTTTGCTCAGTTTTCCATTGTGTACATGTATTCTCTTCAAGACTTGGTTCCTGGATCCCACCTTCTTTCTTCTTCCATACACTTTGGTCTGCAATATTTGATGGTGTATGTTGTGGCTTTTCAGGTTTCTTACCTTCATGTGGCACCTATTGGCAATATCTGCGGCTTCATTGTTAACTTTGTTTTACATTATTCTTCAGCTTCTCCATAGCCTTTTGAGTTGCAGCTTACGATCACGGGTGTATGTTACATCTACAAAGATATTCAGGTCTACGTGGATAAATACTCGAATCCGCTGCTGTCAGATCTTGTATTGGCCAATCTTCCTTCAAGAAAATGGTCTGAGGTAAAATAAGTTCTTCAGAAGCGTATATGGTAGATGTTAGTTGACACATTCGATTTTAAATGCTATCTAAATACAACACTTTAGTCTTTGATGAAACTTGTGGATCTGAACCGAATAGTTGCTCAAAGCCAGTGTGCTTTTCAATCAATATCTGACTTTCCCTTTATTGAATTTTAGCATATTAGTAAAACTCTAGATCTTTAACCTTTGCCTATGGTCTAATTCTTCTATTTACTTTACACCTAAACCTTTTACAATTTGATGGAGAATATATTTAGAAGTATATTAAATAATCCGGTTGTGTTTAAGCCTAGAAGATCTCAAATGAAATGTTTATGTTTTGTGTTGGTGGCTACTATTTTTCTTGTTTAATTTTTTATATTCATGGTTTGCGGTGGGTTTCTATCTTTCTCAACTCATTAACTGCAGTTTTGAATTCTAAGGTCTCTATCATGCGTTGAATATGCGGAGAAAGCTACATTGCACAAGCATTCCATCTGGTCGAGTTTAGCTCTTGATGTTCTCTTGGGAAACTTGATTGGTTTGGCACTGTTATACAATGCAGAATCTGCTTGCTCGTGGATTATGAACTTTGCCAATGACATTACAAACAAGTTGCTGCGGTCAGGTTGTGTTTGGCTGATGGGAGTCCCTGCAGGTTTCAAGTTAAACACAGAGCTGGCAGGAGTTCTTGGCATGATTTCTCTTAATGCGATCCAGATATGATTTCTGTAAGATGCAGCGTAAGAACTTGGAGTTCAAAGGAGAAATTGCAGTAAAATGTCCTAGGTTGTAACAGTTCAAGAAGGCAAAGCAAAGGATATTTTCTTGTGCCCTTCTTTCTCGCTTCAATCTTCCCACTCTTTTCAACAAATACATGTCGCGGATCTCCAAACAAAAATGAAAGCCAAAAAGATAATTTCGAGTACTGCTTGAAACCTAGAACAAACTCATTTCAAATTAAGAAGAAATTGAGGAGCCTCGTCAAAGCAGTACTAATCTCATGAAAGATAATATTACGCTCTCATCAGGAAGGTCGAAATTAAAAGGCAAGAACTACATGTAGCTTAAAATTCCACCGCTCCCACTTTCTGCTATAGTATAATACTCGATACAGAACGAGGGGGGAAGTAATTCGAAATCAAAATGGCGTTGGGACGAGGTAGTGTTCTTGCTGGAGATTTTCTTTGTTACCACTGTTGGGATTGTTTTCGACGTGGAGGGGTTTAAAAAAATAACCGAATAATGTGGGTCTTTTAATCCTACGTGGAAAGCCATGTTGGATGTGAGAACATGTCGAATCCGCATGGACCCTATAGGACAAACGTTACCCTATAGGCCAAACTGGGAATTCGTTATACCCGAAGACTTGTGGAGTAATTTAGTCTAAATTTTTTGATAAAATTTATGTTGCTGAAAATAGTATTGTAGATTCTATTGTGATTGATGAAAAAATTAGTTAAATTTGTAAAAAATAAAGTATTAAAGTTGGTGAAAGAGTGATTGTAAGTTTTTTTAAAAAAATGTTGTCATCTAAATATTTAATTAGTTATATCTCAAGGACTTGTGGAATAATTTAGCCTAAATTTTTTGATGAAATTTTTGTTGTTGGAAGTAGTACTGTAGATCTTATTGTAATTGATGAAAAAAAGTGAAATTTGTAAAAAAATATTAAAATTGGTGAAAGAGTGATTGTAAGTTTTATTTAAAAAAAAAAAGGAAAATTTGTTTTTTAGTCACTGGGTTTTACCCTCTTTTTATTTTTAGTCCTTAAAGTTAATGAGTCAAATTTTTAGTCCTTTAATTTTCACTCCGTTTAAATTTTAGTCCTTCCGTTACCCTCCGTCACCTTAATTAACGGAATAATTTTACACGTCAGCTTCCATCTAACACGCTACCCTTCATTTCCACGTTAGCCTCAACCAATTAAACGTGATTTCTTAAACGACCTGTAGGTTATATTTAATTGAAACTCTACATAAAACTTAAAGCATCAGTCTCGTCGTTCTAAATTTTAGTCTAAATTTAGAACTGTATTGTAGATCTTATTGTAATTGATGAAAAAAAGTGAGATTTGTAAAAAAGTATTAAAATTGGTGAAAGAGTGATTGTAAGTTTTATTTAAAAAAATGTTGCCATCCAAATATTTAATATTGTGTTGTGTTTATCTCTTATTCTTTTCTTATAAAATTTCCTCCCGGCCGTAGATTATTAATTTATATCGGCCCATGTTTGTTTCTTTTAAACCAAGGTGGTAAATTTGTCAAACAAACACTTAGTGTATGCGTTCCTAGCTAGCTAGTTTCCTTTATTCCAAGGGAACAAAGTGCAATGACACCTGCATATGATGTCTGGTTGAATTCTTTGGTTCTACTTTTAGGTACTACCTTTATTTACTTATTTACACGCAACTAATTTAATTAATCGGGCAATTTTCAGCTTGAATGACCATGCTATGCTGCTTTTCACCGTACGTTAAAGTACCTACTTCTCAAAAAATTCATTCATTTCTTTATCAGGAGGAGTAAATATATAATAATCTGCAAAAGGGAGCTGTAGAATATGCTGGATTCTTTTGTAACTGTAATACAACTTTACGCTTTCCCCATGAGGAGACACGATACTATAGTACATAATATGGGCTGTTTTCCACCAAATAAAGCATTACAAAAAAAAACACGGTTCAGTACTCCCTACACTTTTTTCTCTAGTAGGGGAGAAACTCAAGCTTTGGTTAATATGCATATACGTAGACGCCAATTAGATAATCCCATTTGGCCGTTTCATGAGAATTAAGAAAGTCTCCATGGGTTTTTCTGGAGTCCACAGCTGCAAAGAAAGTGGCATACTCGGGGAAGAACTGAGATGGTTGCCTTTCTCATGCTCCTGCTTTGGCTTTCTGCTGAGGAAGAACCACTTTGCGAGGGGCGTTTAAGGCCACAGGCCATCGACGGATCTTCGGGGGGGGGGGGGGGGGGGTACTTTTTTCGTTTACGACTAAAATGCCAGGCCAATTCCCTTAAAGCCCAGCCCAATAGTACTTGTAAGAACAGAGAGAAAATTTGGCAGTCTTGTTTCATGTAAAAGGAAGGAAAAATATTTTTTAAAACAAAGAAAATGTTTACGGATTTGCAAATGAAATCACTACTACATGTGGTTCTTTTATTTTCAAGTTAAATTTGCTCACTCTATTTATGTTTTTAGGTATCTATCAACTTCTTTATTTTCTTCAAGTTTTATTTTAATTTGTGCATATTCTCCACCTATTTTTGACTCTCACATCTAAATGAGATATTTAGGTGGTGTTCGAATAGCACAAACAATCTCATGTATTTTTCACTCAACATGTCTTGTAAAAAGTTAACCGCTTGTATCATTACAGACGAGTCTCCCTCCAAAAGAATATTAGAAAACCCTTTCTTATGAGCCTCCGATATGCAAAAAAATGTTGCGTCATCCTCATCCTCAGCTACAACTAGATAATTGGTCCAGCTTAAGAGTTGCAGCACCACAAAAGCCCTGATAGTCACGAACACAGCTGCTACAATAAAAAATGAATCTCGAATTGCAGCATCTATATTGACGTCGACAACCTTAATAGATGGAAAATGAGAAAACTATTGAGAATGAAATCATTTTGCAACGTTTTCAGATGATGAAGACTCGTAGGATCTAATTATCACCTCTCAGTCTCAACAATTTGTACGTTACGTGTATTTTAATATTTTAATTCTAAGATATTTTTTGCATTACGTAATTATTATTTTTTTGTCATTTTATCTTAAGAGTTGACCTCCAAGCTCAATTCTAGTTTCGCCACTGACAAATATTGTAGACGAGGGTAAAACAACAAAACAAATAAGTGGGGAAGAAGTTTTTCGGAAGGCCAGCCATTAACGAAAGCTCCCAACTCAAAGGTTAACTCAAAGGTATATGTCTTACTGATCTGTCTCTTCAAAGTTAACGTCTATTTATAGAAAGGCGGCCAAGAGCTTCATAGCATTGACTCTGCGGCTGTGATCACTGATTACGGGCCTACGAATTCAAAACAAAATTATTAGGTTGAGGTCAAGCTACTTCAAGAACCGCCCGTCCATTTCTATTATTCAAAGATGCTACTGATAACTGATAAGTTGACTTGTAAGTTTGCCCAGCAGGTTTCTCCCTCCTCTTTTTTACTTGTGGAGGGAAAAGATAGTTGGGTAAATGTTTTTCTTGTATATAAAAAAAATAAGGAATTCCATACGAACTTGAAATGAATAAGATTCCATATATTATATACGGAGAGCTAATGACTTGTATTCTGAGTTATTGCAAGACAAATGAACCCGACTAGATTATAAAATTCCTCTGTGATTTCGAAGCATATTCAGGCATATTCCCGTCTAGCGGCCTCCGTGGGCTGCACTCTTTGGCTGCTTGGTCTGCTCTTTCTTACCTACTTCGAATTATAAAAGTCGATCGAAAACGAAACAAAAAGGCAAGTACAGTTGACTAACCAGAAGCCACTTAGGAAGAAAAACTAACTAAAAGCCAATCAACAACTAATTTCGCTGTTTCCTACTTCTGATGTATTTCGAGGAATCCACTGTTGTGTCCAGCCACGTGATTCTGTAAAGGCCAAATGATGTCCTTGTCAATTGTTTGGTAAACCTTTATTTATTTACTCAGTTATTTTGTTTTACAGTGTCAGCAAGAACGAAAAACTCCTGAAGCATATTCGAATTTACACCACCCGTATAACTTGTATTACGCATCAACTTCCATATTACAAGACAGTAGGTGTAGAATATGATGGATTCTTTTAGAACTATACTACAACTTTATGCCAAGACAAAATATAAACTATAATACAACTTTTTCTTCCCTACAGTGCATTACATGGGCACTTTTCAACAGAAAAGTATCGAAGAAATTAACAAAAAAAAGGAACATAAATACAATCTCAGCACTCCGTTTTTCCGAGCAATCGGAGAACTCAAGCTCCGATCAATCTATGCATATATATATATATATAACGGCGCCAATTGAATAAACCCATTTTCGGGAGGATCAATTTGCACAACAGAAATTTTCATCAACTCGAGGAAGCGAATCATGCTTGATCATGGTCCTTTAGCCAGACTGGCTTTTTCTTTAGCACCAGAGGTTGAACTTCAACCAGGTTGTTGTAAACCAAAGTTTTGGGACCTGCAAGATCATCTGTGATCATCACCTCTTTGATGGGGTCTTTCTTCTGGAGAGGAAGAACCACTTTGCGGGTGGTGTCTAGGGCCACAGACTGTTGACGAGGGTAAAGTAAATCAGTGGGAAAGAAGTTGTACTGAAGGCCGGCCATTCAAGGAAAGAACTGGGAGGAGTCAGGAGAGAAAGATATCTAAAGCTTCGTCTTTTTTTAGTTGCCCTTGAAAGTAGTTCACATGTATTTATAGAGAAGAAGAGGGACGGGAGTCACAGGATTACTTGGCCTAAAAAATAATTAAGAATTAAGAAAAAAAATAATATTCTGGGATATTCGATTTACTGCATGGCAAAAAAAAAAGGAGTATATTGTTGTTGACTTCCTGGTGTGGAGTCATCTGTGGATCCGATTCCCACTTTCCCACCTAACAAATTTCGTACGTCCATATAAATTCCAAGGTTGAACGGTTCTAGAGCATTACGTACAACAGTTGATATCGAAGTAATAATTGAAAAAGTCTTTTCCGCTATCAACCTGGCCTGTCCAGCGAGGTAGGCGAGAGGAGCTTCAGCGTGCAACTTGGTGAGCAATAATCCAAGGTGGTTTGATGTGGGAGAAAACGTCGGGAACAACATGGCAGATCTCTACTTACCCAACAAGAAACATCGCCTACCCGATCGATCTCCATTCTTCTTAATTGATGTGTTGAATGATTGTTAGAGCTGCTTCAACTTCCAGCGTAATGTTTCCTTACGCTGTTGAGTTGGTAGAAAACTTTAGTTAAACATTTGAGCATGATTAGTTGCTTCCCAAAAGATCGCATTGGCATGAGAGGAAATCTGGATCGATCAATGGTCATTGCCCCCAAGAAACACAGTGGATGGAGAACCATGCACCATGTGGTTAATTGAGACACTTAGTCCTTTGAAATAAATGCTTCGAGTTGCAAGATCTGAGACTGACAGCTCCTGTTGCTCTTCTTATCTCTAAACATATCAAATTTCTCAAGAACATATATAATAAGCGTGGGAAATATTCCACCATAACTAAATTTTTTCGATTTTTTAGAACCTAAATCTGAATTGAAAATTTGGGTCGATTTTTCAGTTCTTATTTATTAAAACAATGTGGACTATTGTAATCAAAGACTTATAAATAAGCATCAATGTAATCTCTCATCCACACATCAGTGAGTATATCAGTCTGTCCAGTTAGCCTTCCCACAGCGGATGTAGATCTATGGACCGAACCACTTAAATCTTGTATCTCAATTCTCTCTTTTATCTCTTTCTTAATCTAAATTATTTTTCTCTTTTATTTTATTCTTAAAATTAACAGTGCTAATGGTCAATGAACAACACTCTTAGTCACAGTCAAATTCTACTATTACTAACAAAGGCAAGTTTTTGCAGTCAAACAATACAAATATAGACAGAGTACTCTTTTGTTCGTATTTCTTATTATTGCCACGTTGATCTGTATTTCCTTGTAAAATACTTATGAACATGCATTGTAATTATTTCTATATATACAAAGCACAAATCTTTAAGTTGAGAACAATTCATTTGTTATTTGTCTTTCTCGGTAAATATTATCAGATATCTCTTTCTCTTTAGGTTGACTCCACTTAAATATTTACTAAATGTTATAATTGTTGAAAGTTAAACTTGATTTAGGGCCCAAAATGTGCTCCAAACTTAGTTTTGGCCTAATGGAGGATGAAGATCTTCTAGAGAGTTCCATAAATCTCTAGAGAAAAGGAAGAGAAATCATCTTTCTAGAAAGTTCTATAGTGCTCTAGATAAAGGAAGAGAAATAAGTTATCTAGAGAGTTCTATAAATCTCTAGAGTATGAGATATCAATAACTTTCTAAAAAGTTCTAAGAAAATATCTTAGAAATAAGTAGAAGTATCTTGTCTAGAAAGTGCCAGAAAATATCTAGAAAGTGCCATAGAAATATCTAGATATTTTAGATGAAATGTGTGGCTAAGATTGAATGTGTAAGCCTATATAAAGGGATGTAGCCCCACCATTTTGTAGAAGTTAAAAAAGTGAAGTCAAGAAAGTCCAAGACAAGCCAAGTTTGAGAAATTGAAGAGTGTTCTTTCATATCCCTCCTCATTATCTCTTCCACATAAATTTGCTCTACTTTAAAAGCCTTACTCCCTTTGTGTTGTAAACTCTTCTTCCAACAAATTGGTATCGGAGCCTAGGTTGTAGTAAGAAGATGGCAAGTGGAATGATTCCCTTCCAAGTCCCTCAACTCACTAAAGACAACTATGACAATTGGAGCATTAGAATGAAGGCATTGCTTGGTTCACAGGACGTTTGGGAGATCGTGGAGAAAGGCTACAAGGAGCCACAAGATGAGGCCACCCTATCCCAAGCTCAAAGGGATAGTCTGAAAGACATGAGAAAGAAAGACAAGAAGGCGCTCACTCTCATCTATCAAGCCTTGGATGAGAGTATGTTCGAGAAGGTGGCAGGCGCAACAACTAGCAAGGAAGCGTGGGAGATCTTGCAAAACTCTCACAAAGGAGTTGATAAGGTGAAGAAAGTTCGACTCCAAACTCTTCGAAGTGAGTTCGAATCTTTGCATATGAAAGAATCAGAATCAATTTCTGATTACTTTTCTCGAGTATTGGCTATTGTGAATCAACTAAGGCGAAATAGTGAAAATTTGAATGACACTCGAGTAGTTGAGAAGATATTGCGGTCTTTAGATTCGAAATTTGATTATATTGTGGTAGCTATTGAAGAATCTAAAGATCTAGATACTATGACTGTTGATCAACTCATGGGTTCACTACAAGCCCATGAAGAAAGATTAAAGAAAAAGGTAAAAGAAGAGCATCTAGATCAAGCTCTTCAGATGAAACTCACCTTGAATGAGAAAGAAAAAAGCTTTGGCAGTGAAAGAAGCCAAAGAGGAAGAGGACGTGGCCAAGGTCGCGGAAGAGGTGTATTCAAGAAGGAAGAATATAGCCAAAGTTCGTATTCTCCAAGAGGTCGGGGAAAAGGAAACAATTCAAGGCAAAATGGAAGACAAAGGTACGATAAATCTCAAGTTAAATGTTTTAATTGTCAAAAGCTTGGTCATTATGCTTCTGAGTGCAGAAGTAATATTAACAATGTGGAGGAGAGATCTAATTATGCCAGTAGAGAAAATGAGGAGCAACCAACTTTATTGTTGGCATATAAAAGAGCAGAAAGTGGAGACAGGAGCACATGGTACTTGGATACTGGAGCGAGCAACCATATGTGCGGGAAGCGAGATATGTTTATGGAGCTAGATGAGTCGGTGAAAGGAAATATTACTTTTGGAGATGAATCCAAAGTTCCCGTGAAAGGAAAAGGTAAGATCTTGATCCGCTCTAAGAATGGAAATCATGAATTTATTTCGAATGTTTATTATGTGCCCAATATGAAGACCAACATTTTGAGTTTGGGCCAACTCTTAGAGAAAGGTTATGATATTCATCTAAAAGATCATAATCTTTCGATAAGAGATCAAAAGAACAATTTGATTGCCAAAGTGCCAATGACAAGGAATAGAATGTTTGCATTAAACATTCATAATGATGCTGCTAAATGCTTGAAGGCATGTTTTAAAGATTTATCTTGGCTTTGGCACTTGAGATTTGGGCATCTTAATTTTGGTGGCTTGAAATTGTTAAGCAAGAAGAAAATGGTGAAAGGATTGCCCAAAATCAACCATGCGGATCAATTATGTGAAGGGTGCTTACTTGGAAAACATTCTCGAAAAAGTTTTCCAAAAGAAGCAACCACAAGAGCTAAAGAGCCACTGCAACTTATCCATACTGATGTATGTGGGCCAATCAACCCAAGCTCTTTTGGTAAGAACAATTATTTTGTTCTTTTCATTGATGACTTTAGTAGAAAGACTTGGGTTTATTTTCTAAAACAAAAATCAGAAGTGTTTGGGGCTTTTATAAAATTTAAGGCCCTTGTGGAAAAAGAAAGTGGCTATGGCATAAAGGCCATGAGATCTGATAGAGGTGGAGAATTTACCTCGAAAGAATTTGAAAAATATTGTGAAGACAATGGAATTCGTCGTCCATTGACGATACCTTACTCACCACAACAAAATGGTGTTGCTGAAAGAAAGAACAGATCCATTCTTAATATGGCCCGCAACATGTTGAAAAGCAAAAATATGCCCAAGGAATTTTGGGCTGAAGCTGTTGATTGCGCAGTATATTTAGCTAATCGGTGTCCTACTAGAAGTGTGTGGAACAAGACACCGCAAGAAGCATGGAGTGGGAGAAAGCCAAACATCTCCCATTTACGAGTGTTTGGGAGCATTGCATATGCTCATGTCCCAGATCCAAAGAGATCCAAGCTGGATGACAGGAGTGAAAAACTTGTCTTCATCGGGTATGATCATCGCTCCAAAGGTTACAAGCTATATAATCCTAGCAAGGGGAAGATCATCTCAAGTAGAGATGTCGAGTTCGATGAAGAAGGAGCATGGAATTGGGGCCTCCAAGCAGAAGACTATGATTTCTTCCCTTTATTCGAAGAAGAAGCAGAAGAGCATGGAGAGCAACAAGAGCTCATTAGTCCACCTTCATCTCCTGCATCATCCTCTCAAGGAGACTCATCACCATCATCCTCTCTCGGAGAAAGCTCAAGAGAAAGGACGCCAAAAGTGAGGAGCTTGCAAGAAATTTACGAGGTAACAGAAAATCAAAATGACCTCACTCTTTTTTGTCTTTTTGCTGGTTGTGAACCAATAGGCTTCCAGGAAGCAGTTCAAAGTAAAATATGGAGAGATGCCATGAATGAAGAAATCAAGGCCATTGAGAAGAATGATACATGGGAGTTTACAACACTTCCTAAAGGGAAAAGAGCAATCGGACTCAAATGGGTGTACAAGGCGAAGAAGAATTCCAAAGGAGAAGTTGAAAGATACAAAGCTCGATTGGTCGCCAAAGGCTACAATCAACGCTCTGGCATTGACTACGAAGAGGTATTTGCTCCCGTTGCTCGTTTAGAAACTATAAGATTGATTATTTCTTTAGCTGCTCAAAATAAATGGCAGATTTATCAAATGGATGTAAAATCTGCTTTCTTAAATGGCCACCTTGAAGAAGAAGTCTATGTGCAGCAACCATTGGGCTACGTAGTGAAAGGACATGAAGATAAAGTCCTAAGATTGAAGAAGGCTTTATATGGCCTTAAACAAGCTCCAAGGGCATGGAATCATCGAATCGATGAATATTTCTTAAAAAATAAGTTCACAAAGTGCCCCCAAGAATATGCCCTTTATATGAAGGTGAATAAAGAAGGAGATGTATTACTGGTTTGCTTGTACGTAGATGATTTGATCTTTACAGGTAATAGCTCGAGCATGATCAATGAATTTAAGAAGGCAATGACTCGAGAATTTGAAATGACAGACATTGGGTTCATGGCGTACTATCTTGGGATAGAAGTAAAGCAAGGAGAAGATGGCATCTTCATATCTCAAGAAGGATATGCAAAAGAAGTTCTGAAGAAGTTTAATATGAGTAACTGCAAGTCAGTGTGTACTCCAGTTGAATGCGGAGTCAAGCTGTCGAAGCATGAAGATGGTGAAAAGGTGGATCCAACTCTTTTCAAGAGTCTTGTTGGGAGCTTACGGTACTTGACATGCACAAGACCTGATATTCTCTTTGGAGTTGGACTTATTAGTCGTTATATGGAGTCACCAACCACGACTCACATGAAGACTGCTAAAAGAATCCTCCGCTACATAAAAGGTACACTCGACTATGGCTTATTTTATTCACCTTCTAATGAGTTCAAACTTGTTGGATACAGTGATAGTGATTGGGGTGGAGACACAGATGATAGAAAGAGCACCACTGGATTTGTGTTCTACTTGAGTGGCACTGCATTCACTTGGAGCTCAAAGAAGCAGCCAATAGTGACACTCTCTACTTGCGAGGCAGAGTATGTTGCAGCTACAGCATGTGTTTGCCATGCATTATGGTTAAGAAACTTGTTGAAGACACTTGGAGTTTCACAAGAAGAACCAACAGAGATCTATGTTGACAACAAGTCAGCACTTGCTCTATCAAAGAATCCAGTATTTTACGACAGAAGCAAGCACATTGATACAAGGTATCATTTCATCAGAGAATGCATTGGAAGGAAAGAGGTGCAATTGAAATATACCAAGTCTCAGGAGCAGATTGCTGACATCTTCACAAAGCCACTCAAGCATGACGTGTTCTGCAATCTAAGAACTTGCCTTGGAGTAGCAAAATCAAGTTTAAGGGGGGATGTTGAAAGTTAAACTTGATTTAGGGCCCAAAATGTGCTCCAAACTTAGTTTTGGCCCAATGGAGGATGAAGATCTTCTAGAGAGTTCCATAAATCTCTAGAGAAAAGGAAGAGAAATCATCTTTCTAGAAAGTTCTATAGTGCTCTAGATAAAGGAAGAGAAATAAGTTATCTAGAGAGTTCTATAAATCTCTAGAGTATGAGATATCAATAACTTTCTAGAAAGTTCTAAGAAAATATCTTAGAAATAAGTAGAAGTATCTTGTTTAGAAAGTGCCAGAAAATATCTAGAAAGTGCCATAGAAATATCTAGATATTTTAGATGAAATGTGTGGCTAAGATTGAATGTGTAAGCCTATATAAAGGGATGTAGCCCCACCATTTTGTAGAAGTTAAAAAAGTGAAGTCAAGAAAGTTCAAGACAAGCCAAGTTTGAGAAATTGAAGAGTGTTCTTCCATATCCCTCCTCATTATCTCTTCCACATAAATTTGCTCTACTTTAAAAGCCTTACTCCCTTTGTGTTGTAAACTCCTCTTCCAACAACAATTCGGTATTAAATGAATATATATTCATTTAATACCGAATTGTAACATTTAGTAAAAGTTTATATATATATATACTATAACATATATATATAGTCGATAGCTTGAGTTATATTATAAAAAAAGGGGTCTAAAAAAAGGTTACGTGGATTTAACATTCAAACCTCACCTAAGCTAGAAAAACACAAAAAAGAAGGTGAAAGAAAAGTTGAACGAATGATGTTCAATATATTATATTATTTCTTAAATAATGGGAGGATAAAAAATATATAATATGAGTATATATTAATATCTTATAAATGAAAATGAAAATTTTAATATAGAGATTTTTTTTAAAGAATGCTTAGGAAAAAGCCTTTCAAAGAAAAAGAAAGAATTAGACAAATAGTAATGTTCGAATAGTAGCGACGTGTAGGAGCCGAAGCTCGTCGTAAATTTAAATTTGAATTTCTACATTTGAATTTGAATTTGAATCTTCGTAATAATATCAAATTTTTGATATTGTGATAACCATAATATCATATCAAATCTTTAAGATTTGATTATGATATTATCTCTAACATCAATACAGCGGAGGTGAAATTCACCAACTTTTAAGGATGCAGAATTTTGTTCCTCTGATACCAAGAAGAAAAAGGTTATAGTGAAGAGGGGGGAGAAATAATAACACTAGACAAGAGATTTTAAGTGGTTCGGTCTAGAAGACCTACATCCACTTTGAAAGCCCTCTATGACTGTATTTTGTATTATGAGTCCATGCAGATTACAATTGAAGATCTCTATTTATATAGATAATACAAAGCATAATAGGAAAATATCCTATATTTAAATTTGAATATCTTTAAGATTTGATTATGATATTATCTCTAATAGAAACAATACACACAGAGGGAGTGGGGAACCCCTTAACCATAGAGGGGAAAGGAGCCGAAGCTCGTCCTTACGTCCTCCCTTAACCATGGAAGGGTGAGGGGGAAAGACACTGGTCGCTCGAGAGAGAGAGAGAAAAACAGAAGGGGAGAGAAGGGGAAACCTTATCTTTCGTTTTAAGAACAATTTGGCTTACATGTTGATGTTGATGATACTGACAATTGTAGCTGGTTCGAATGTGTCACGTACACACTAATGTGATTCCCTTCGATAGTGATTAGTGCCCAGAGTGGATATTCATTTTATCTGTGATGAGATTTCGGAATTCATAATACATTAGCGTCAGTGCAGGAACAGAAGTTGCTGTAGAGGAAAGCTTCTGTGCAGGAACTGGCTCTAGACCATCTATGCTCGTTCAATTCAATTTTGATGAGGCATCGTTAGAGACATTGCAAGGTACGGGATGAAACCAATTGGCATTCATTCGTATAATTGGCAAGCTACTTTGTTAACCATGATGCTGATACAATCATGCAGGGACTCATGTGTCCCGTTCTTTCTGGACACGTGCACATCATCTAGCGGTTTCTGGAAATGATGCACCCTTACAATCAATTGTTATTGACATTGAACCTTTAGATATAAAAACGAATCCATCACCCGGTACAAAACTGTGTACATCTACTCATTCCTCCCAACCTGTGTTTGACTGCTTTTTCTTATTCTTTTTGGTAAGTAAGATGTATATTACAATCAACAAAATATACAACCAGTACCCAAATTACACCAGATCCCACAGCATCTGAGGAGAGAACATGACCCTGCAGCCACCAAGAACCAGAGTGACACAAGCAATAAGCGACCTGTGTTGACTTCAAGCCTTAAAACTCACAAATTAGTAACATTTTCTCAGATGAGACTGATGCGACAGAGCCAGTATCAGTAACCAGCACCAAACAGCTGCACATTATAAGAAAGAAGAATCAGACTCCAAGGAAATAATATCATGACTTGAAGAGTCACTTGCGCAAACTCATCATTCTGCCATTACTTTTGTTCATCATTGATATCAGGTATGGATTCTAAACTATTATCCACTAAGATTGCACAAGACAGGACTTTTTTCCTCATCTAAGAAGTAATAGAGTTCCCTGTTCTTTTGTCCTAGGTCTTTAGCTTACTTTTACGAAGCCTTGTGAGCTCTTTTTGCTATTATCGTGCTTCTCTATGGACATTGTGGGGTTTATTGTCATTTCCTTGTGTAATTGAAAACCAAAATTGCTTAGAGAAAAAAAATTGAAAACCAAACTTGAGACTTTTTCTTTTGTTAACTCAGTGACATGTTTGCCTTGGACGCAGTTTTGCAAACGTGGAAGCTGCTGGATCGTGTGTTTCAACTTCCACCGTGGGAATGACCGTCTCAAAAGCTTGTACAAGCAGGTCCACTTTTCTTTTCCGTGCTGGGGTTAGTTTTGCAACAACCTGTTGAAGTGCATAATCTAGCATCCATTCCTCAGAGTTTCTTCTCTGATTCATGTCTTGATGTCTCAAATGAACATTTTCTCCTTCTGGGTCCTGCTCCAAAGGCAGATACCGTGGTTTCCTAGGGGTAGATTTCCTTACTTTTTCCAAAGCCTTGATGAATCGTTTTAGCAAGATCCACTTTTTCAGATTGCTCCAGCCCCTTGGCATTTCCCGGTTTTTATTTTTCCCCGCGTCCGCTGTTATTGTCCCTTCTTCTTGGGTACTCATATCACCAGATGTAAGCCATTTTTCTTCTGGACCTCCTTTGTGCGACACCTTGAAGCTGTCTTTGCAATTTGAGACGAGTGGTTTTGTTCGCTCATCAAGTTTCTCTTCTGATGGTCCCTCATCCGGAATTATGTCACTAGTGCTCAGTTGATTATTAGTTGAGTCCAGAATTTCTGGAAGAACGATTTCATCAATAGCTTCTTCTACCAGCTTAATGGCTTCAATACGTTGCAGTTCAACCTTTTGCTCATCTGCCGCATCATCCTTGTCCACGTCTTGATCCATTTCCGAGAAATTTTGACCAGAGGCGGAAATGCTTGTTACTGGCAATGAGTTGGCATCATCCAATGGTTCTTCTTTACCTGCTTCATCAAGATGTGGCTTGGCTCCATCTTCTGCTGCAGTACCCGACACCATATGCTTATATACTAAGTACCACAGCCTCATGTTTCTTTGTTTCTCCAACCGGGCCTCACTTGAGATATCAGTTGTGTAGTCGGGCTGAGATTCTTCAAATGGAGAAAACCCTGGAGGGGATCCAGATTCTAGCTCAGATACTTCATTTCTTTCTTTCAGGGTTGCTACAGTCGATGGTTCACAAAGAGAAGCTGAAGCGACGACACTGCTATTTTCTTTTGATTCCACATAATTCTCTGATGTTAGGCATTTATACATACCGGATGGTTCACCAGGTGTACCAATCAAAATGTTTGTCTCCGAATCTTTAACTTCTGATTCAGAACCACTGATTAAGAGTTCTGAACTTGAAGCAATCCCTCTGGACAATTCTGCGTTCCATTTGTTAAGAATTTCGTCTCGCTTCAAGGAGGATTTACTACGTGAGCTGGGAACTTTGAGTTCTGGTGAGCAACTAGTGATGGAATAAGGTTGACTGTCAGCAAAAATGAGCTTATTGCCCACCTTGTCAAGATCGATGGCAATTTGCTTTTCCTTCCAATCTTCATCAGTGGGTTGAGAAGAAGTAATTTCCTGTTCTCTTTTAATGCAATGACACTGCCCATTTGTTTCCTTGAGCTCCGAAGATTTCATTGGATGGAGCGATTTGTTCTTGAGAATATCAGTGACTTTGTCTGGATAGCCTTTCAAATTTTTCCCAGGATATGATCTTCTCCCAAACAACATTTCAGAAGTCTCTTCAAAATTACTTTCTTGATCTGTTTCTCCTCCGCGTAGAGTTGAGGAACCATTGGAGGCTTGAATGGGATCTGTGTTGGATCTCTGGCTAGTTTCATTTCCTGGCAGTGGAAGAACTGTCTCAAAAGCTTCTATAAGCAGCGCTACTTTCCGTTTTTGCGCTGGAGCTAGTTTAGAAATGACATGCTGAAGTGCATTATCGAGCATCCACTCCTCTGTGTTTTTTCTCTCTGTTGTTTGGTGCCTGAGATGGACTTTCTCGGCATCTGGGTCCGGCTTCAAGGACAGAAAATGTGGCCTTCGGGGTTTTAAATTCCTCACCTTCTCCAATGCCTTGACAAACCTCTTGAGGAGCATTAACTTTTTGAGATTGCTCCAGCCCTTGAGTGTTTTCTGGCCAGATTTTTTTGTCATGTTTGATGCTGCGTTTTCTTCTTCGGGAGTGTGAATACTATCGGCATTGGGCAGTGTTTCTTCTGGATCTTGTACCATGCAGTCTTTAGCAGGGTCGCTTGAGTCTGATTGCTGGCCCTGACCGTGGCTTTTCTCTAAGAGTTTCTGATCTGAGCTTATGCTACTGGCAATCGATCCTTCATCTGTTGAGTGGTCTTGACATTCCTGGAGAAAAATATCATCAAATGCTTCTTGTACCAGCTTAATGGCCTCAATCTGGCTGAGCCCATTTTTTTGGTGGTCTGCATCACAATTTTCTTTCGTTGCATCCTTATTTTTTTCAGAAAAGCCCTCCCAAGAACCACTATTGTTACTTCCAAGCAAGGTGTTGGCATCTCCCGCTTGTTCTTGACTTCCCAATCCATCTAGAGGAGGCTCGTTTTCAACTTTTCTGTTGATACCCACAACTGCATGCTTATATATCAAGTGCCACATTCTGATATATTTCTGATTGTTAGACTGCATTTCCTGTTCTAGATCATTGGTACTATTGGGCTTCGAATCACTCTGGGTAGGAAGCCCTTGAAAATATCCGTTGTTCTTGTCTTCACTGCCCTTCCTTGGTTCCTCCAGTGGCTCAAATTCAAAATCAGAAGAGACCACGCTGTTACTTCCTGTTGATTCAGCAAATCTATCATCCATTGGTCTTCTAATTTTATCTGGTGGTTGGAAATTTGAAAAATTGACATTTAAATTTCTGCCAACTGATTCTGAATAGCTATTGTACAACTCGTCTTCTCCACCTGACTTGCCTACTCCATCAGCCATGTCTGTTGATTCTTCTGGAGAGTCTCCATTATGGACCCTTTCATTTGCCAGCATTCCTTTCTTCATATTTCCAGAACGATTGCCTTTAAGCAGTTGACTCCCTCGTTTCATGCTCTTTTGGATCTTCAACAATCGCCGCCTCATAGATACAAAACGCTTCAACGGAAGTGAAGCAAATTGGTGATGGTGATGGCCATGGAGGGAGCAATACGTATATGAACAAACTTTCGTGACAGACTTCCGTTCAGCTTTACGTTCACCAGGTTGAAGCTCCAGCTCCACCGAGTCGGGAAATTCGGCCTCCTTGAGAATTGAAGAACAGGTAGCTTTGTGTACGCTCGAGTCCGGAGATTGACATATTTCACCACCTCTCCCAGTGGAAGGCTTCTTTGATTTGAAAGTACCCAGTTTCGTCAAGACTTTCACAGGTTTCAAACTCGATGTTCTTGTTAAAGCCCTCACAGATTTGTTGCCAGACAAAGCAGATTTTAGCTTTGAAGCACTTGGTTTTGTTCTATTTTTACCATTGCTACTAAGTCTGGATTCAGGATTAGAGGGACTTGCCTGAGACAGAGGTTCCATTCTTCCTGTGGATGGACTTTGCCCCTCCAAATTTGCCAGGTTGATTGATCTCGACTTCATCACTTTCCTGTGCACTTGAGTCCCTCCACAGCTTTTACCGATCAAAGATCTCTTGATTTTCCGGCTAGAGATTCTTGTCAAACTCTTCCCCTGCTTCAAACTCGATCTCTTTGTCGACGTTGCCACTGAATTCTGCCCAGAAGGACTAGTATTCGGTGTCAGAAAATTCGAGTAGTTTTCACGCGAATTATCGCTCCCAAAACTACACTCGAGAAATTTAAATACTTGCTTAGAAAAGAAAGAACAGAGAATTCTAAGTACTTGCCTGCAAACTTTCCTTCCTTGCAGATGAACTGCTTGTAGGCTTCATATAACTCGGCGGCGCATCTGACATTTCCACTGACTGCCCCTCGCTTGATGGATTAGCAGATAAGACAACTGGAAGGCGACCGTATCGGGATGTCGCTCGTCTCGTGGATGATCTTAAGCTTGGCAATCTTGAGAGCTTGACTGACCTCAGTTTCTTCAGCTTCTTTGGTTCTGCTACTCCCCTATCACCACCGTCCTGAATCCGGTAACAAGATGATTCATTAATCGTTGACAGCATCTCAGATTCAGAAGAACTATGGCAATCAGCTCCAGTTTCAGGCTCGTTTGGAATCATCTTCTGAATCCCAAAAGATAATAATTCGTATTTGGGACAAAACAAAAAATAAAGGGTTTTAGCGATAATGTAGTGCTAAATTAAGGAGGCCTCTCTCTCTCTCTCTCTCTCTGGGGGAATTCAAGAATTAGAATAAAAGAAAAGTGTTTTCATGGTTGTATCGCAGAGGTATTTTGATGACTAAAAAAGTAGAGATTCCAGAACTTGTGCTTGGCTTTAGTGACTGGTCTTCGTCCTCTTCGAACTGCATTTGAAATATCAGCTCTGACTTACAAGTTTGAATGGGGTTGAGAAAATGAGTTCGAGATTCCTAATTTGACTTGAACAAAGGGTTCTAACGACTTGGACTTTGTTGTTCTCTTTGGAAGAGCTGTCCGTACGCATGTCACGGTCATGGAAATTTCAAAAGCTAATAAAAGCAAAGAAATGTAATGATCTCTGATCAAACTTGTCCATAAAACATCATCGAGAAGGGATCAACAAAATTATCGCGTCTGGGGAACCAATAACATGCTAGCATGACTTCATTTGATCCTATTTTTACGTGTTATGGGACCCATTTAATAAGTCGGGTCCTCTGCTAGATATCGTGTAAGCCACCACCATGGAGGTTGCAGAAGTATATTGTTTTCCCTTTCCCTTTTTCTTTTTGGTAGGGCATAAAACTTTTATCAAAAGGGTAGAGGTTCAGAAATTGTGGTAGACTGCCCTACAAATGTTGAAGGATCCCACATAACAGTGTTTGGTTCTTAGAAATTTTCTGTCACAGAATTGTACTTATTGCACTGAGTAGCAGCTTATGCACAAACCCTATGAGATCGATCGCCTGTTTTATAATTGCAAAGGATACCCACCCCAGCACGGATCCAATACCAAACAAAAGGATTTGAAGCTCTCGTTTTCATCTGGAACAAGTTAAAGCCCTCTGATCTTGATTGACCAACTCGAGAGAAGTCGTTCAGAAAAGTACAAAAGGAACATTTTGAGACTATATGATGAAGAATAGATGAGGAAAAATGGATTTGGACCCTGAAAATGTTTTTTTTTTTGGGTAAGTAAAAATTTAAAAAATAAATACAATACTGTCATCCGGTGACCCATTTTCTATTGATATCCACTTCTATATTGTTTGACAATCTTATAGTGACTTGTAACCTAAAACAGAGATTGAGCCAATTAAGACATTAATTTTTTCATTTTAAGTGCCCATTATCTTGCATTGCATAAAACTATCGCGAATCTCCGATACATGGTACGCACGTTAGCGTTGTTTCTTATGATCGTTCGGAGAAAAAAAATAGGGATAAATGCAAAATTGGTCCATGTGCTATAAATAAAAATCGATTTAGTCTTTGTGATATGAAAAACATAAATTTAGTCTCTGTTATTCTATTTTCGTTTGTAGTTGGTGTCCTATCAGTGACTGATTTTATCACTTTCTGAAATCACAGAGATTAAATTTATATTTTTCATATCACGAGGACTAAATCGATTTTTACTTATAGCACAGACTGATTTTGTATTTACCCCTAAAAATGAAAGGATGTTTGCCCAGAAACGGACACCCGAACGGGACAAGTATTGGTATTTAATTTCTTTTTTATGTGTAAAGTAATTATTTTTCTGCTTGAGATCTGTTGAGATTGGAGAATAAATGTTGGCACCGACCGTCATAGCAGAGACAGGCAGGATGAGGTGGACACAAAACGCGTTGCTCATTGATCATCATGGGCCCCAAATTATTCCCAAACGTGATTGCCAGGAATCTGTAGGGCCCTGGATCCATCCTCTTCCTCCCCTCGGACTTTTTGATGTCTTTCGGTGGAGCCCAATTGAAATACTTTCATACAGCCCAGACTATCTTAACCCAAAGGGTCAGCTACGTGGAGCTTCCAGGCTCTCTCACGTGGATGGGAACTCATCCATGTGCAATGTGGGATCGGGAATCCCAGAAACTAATGGACAATTACTCTTGTACCATGATCAAGTTACTGGCATCCACCTGATCACATTCATTTCCATGAAAGAGGGCAGATGTGAAATTTATTATAATTTTTTTTTCTTCTTTTAATAGAGAAGATTTCAACTATATAACAATAATTTGCTCAGTAGATTAGTAATTTTTTAAAACATTACTGTTCATAACTATCTCATCCTTTGCAGTTTAACCCCTAAGTCTTCGATAATTAACCCCTTTAAGTTACTACTCTTTTTCAAATTGTCATCTAAGTTAAGATCTAGTCTTTAAAATTGTGATACGTGTCAATCTTTTATTTACCTATTGTAATGATTCAATGTTAGATTAAAAGACACGGCCCTATAAAATACATATAGTAATATGAAAACATGGTAGTCCAATATAAAACGAGCGGCTGTCCCCGACCCGGAACTGGCTTTTCGGGAAGACCGTGAGTATAATATAGGTTGTGTTTGTGTTGAAATATTTTTGGTATTGAGTTTTGTGTTGGTATTGGATTTAGTGAAAAAGTGAAGATAGAGGTAATTTTTTATATTTTTTGTAATTTTTTACATTTTTTTATGGGAGAGAGAAATTATATTGTAGTATTTTATTAGGAGAGAGGGAATATTTTGGGTAATATTGTGTTAGCAAACGCAGCCACTTTTCTTAGTGAGTCGAGAATTCAGGTATAATATATAAAAGTGCAGTCGCTTCTCTTGTTCTAATAGATTTCCTTCTTCGTATTGCCAAGTCTATATATTTCCTTCTTTTGTGTTGAAATAGCTAATTTTATACATTGAAAAAAAACACACAAACAAGAATTACAAGCTAGAAAAATAAGGAAAAAGAACCCAAAAGGAATATTACAAGCGACAGCGGAGGGGTCAACATTAAACTGACTTTAAAAGAGGACACAAGGTCCTCAGATGTATCGGACACAAAGCCCAAAGTGAGAGGACCCGAGGGTCCTAGGAAACACGAAAAACCCGTAAAAGAACTGTCGCTGAAGGACCGACAACAGAGTTGGCGAGCCGGCTCTAGTAGAGCTCTAAACATGCAATCTCAGTTGTAATTGCAAACAACAGAAAAACACATAATTAAACCTATGCAAGCTTTAAACAGAGAGGTTAGCCCAAACGGGCGAAAGCATAACATAAAACAAGTCCTAAACATAGGTGTTAACCCAAACGGGCGAAAGCATAACATAAAACAAGCCTTAAACATAGGGGCTGACCCAAACGGGCGAAAGCATAACATAGGTCACAGAAAAGTCCGTGGAGACTCTGACCAATACGGGAGCGGAAGCGGCAGGGGCTGAAATACGTGAAGAGCGGAAATATCCAAAATAACGCCAACGTGTTCATCAATAACAGGCTGAGGACCAGTCAAACTTGTTAGAATCATTGATATTAGCTAAAATATCCTGAGGAATAGCCTCCAGGTGTACAATCGAGATCCAAGAAGGCGCAAATGGACGAAATCTAGCTCTAGAAGTGCCAATTTGACTAGCCGACTGAGGCCAGACCGGAATAGCAGAGGTAAAACTTCTTACGATAAAACAACGGAAATCCGATCGAGAAGAGTACCCCATTTCTGTGTAATTAGCTCTGTCTCCCGAAGAACCGTACTCGTCTCTGGCTGGACACCTTCGACACCGCCAAAGAAGCCGCCTTAGCCTACAACGGGGCTGCCTACAAGCTCCGGGTCGACTTTGCCAAGCTCTAACTTCCCCAATCTCCGCAACCAAGGCGACTACCAGCCTCTCCATTTCTCGGTGGACGCGAAGCTCCAAGCTATTCGTGAAAGCTTTGCCGACTCGCCTAAACAAGGCAAGGGAGAGAAGCCGGCGCGTTCGACCAGGAATTCGAGGCAAGCCGTCTCGGTTAGGCACCAACGCCGGCCAAACAGAGGGGATAGAGAAGAGGGAGGAGAAGAAAACAAAAAAGGAGGAGGGGGATGATGGAGCCGGAGCTCCCCCCTCCACCGTAAAGAGTCTGCTGGTGAGGAGAAAACAGAGAGCGTTTCGTAGACCTCAATTTTTCATGGGTTGTTACCATCTTGATCTTTATCGATCTGTATTTCCTTTTATTCTTTACAAAAGTCAACTAATTATATCCGCTATTATTAATATGATATTTGTTTGTAAAATGTTGAGGTGTTAGAGTTGGTAAAAAAAATGAAGAGATAAATGATTTAAATAATTTTTTAATATTTTGGTGTGTTGGAGTTAGTGAAAAAGTAAAGAGAAAAAACAAATTATTTTATTATAATTAAAATTTTAAAGTGCTTAAAATTTTATAAACAAACGGCATGTAAATATTTTTCTCCCCATATTTGTCCCATACTGGCTCTTTTTTTTTTCTAAGCAAACGGGAAAATTCATTTCATCAGGAACAGTACAGAAGCGTTGAATACAGAGCGGCCTCCAGAGCCGATTACAAAGCACTCGAACTTTAAGTCCATAACAGCAATATTAAGGGCCCGAAGGGCTATACAACTACTGGTCTCAAGGGCATGAACCTAACTAGCTATAAAGGCTTCATACAGGTCTAGTTGAAAATGGTTTGTGACTCGGATTCGGAGGACCTCCCATTCGAGGAGAAGCTCATCTTCATGCATGAAACCAGGCATGCCTTTGGGAGGACAGCTTTGCTTTTGAGTGGGGGTGCTTCTCTTGGAGCGTTTCATATAGATGGACCAAAAAACTCATAGTTTCGAAACAGGTCCAAGACTCAAAGTAAACTCCGCTACAAACGGAGAAATTGATCGCCAGAAGTCTGCGTCCCGAAAGCTCGTCCATACCAACACAACTAGAGAAAAGAAAAAAACAACTAACCACTATAAGAGAGTTCTGGCCAGCTGATGGTAACCAATTAAATTAACTATCTGACGCCCGAGGCCCAAAGCATGGCTTATCAGATTGGGCCGGGTATTGATAAACAAGTCGACCGGTTACCGATGGCCGAAACACGATTACTTGAGGGGCAAACCCATGGCCCTCCAAAAATATTATATATTTTTATTTTACCCATTCATTCGTTGAGATTCTATGTTATTTGGACTTTTAGCAAATTCCACCAGAAGTATAATTTTTGTAATAATGCAATATATCGCAGAATTTGGTACATTTTAATTTTTTTCTGCACCAAAAAACTACAACATTATATGCCTTAACATATAAATGGACTTACGTCTTCGTGTTACTTGAATTTAGCTCAAGTTCGAGAAGCCTATTAGACTACGTTCTTTCCTTTTTTAAAAAAAAAATTAAGCATAAATATTAATCTTTCATTCACTACAGGATAAACGCATCTTAATTTGTCCGTTGCTTTTAAAGTCAAATTCCAAAATAGAACGTGCTTTAAAAAATTACCAATCAGAATTATATGCTACCCCGGTCCACTATAGAATGTACATGTACGGACCCTCATCATGCTGCTGATTCGCTGAACTACATATATATATATATATATAGAGAGAGAGAGAGAGAGAGAGAGAGAGAGAGAGAGAGAGGCTATTGCTAGGGGAGCAGCCCATAGGGCATAGATCATATATAAAATAAGCTTCCGTCTGGCTATTTCCATGCCAAGAGCATACGGCCCCCCAAAGCTTTCTGTATATGTTGTTGTCATTAATTTTCTCTTCTAAGTGAAAGTATTATTAATTGTTGGGTAAGGAAAAAAGAGAATTTATATTCATAGAATGTCATACATATATACAAATACATATACAAACCCATATCGTCTAGCTATATCGTGTATATTTAATACTCGTAAAAACTAAGAGATCTAGTAGACACCAACAAAAGATTAATATACTTGAGACAAGAGAAAATACTACGAACATATACTGATTAGTATAATTAACGTGAATACAAGACAAAAGACAATTTCCAATTTTTCTACATTCATCAGTCTCTGCTGTTCCCATTTATATCATAAAATACAGTTCTTTGTTTCTTGGTAGCCACTCAAATCTCTTTAGTTTTTCCGCTAAGAACTTCGAGAACCAAGCGTGCATTTTATTTATCTGATAATTTGTCTTATTTTCCATTAGCCAACCAAAGCGTGCATGCCTTCTGTGTTTTTGTTTAAACAAGTCAAACCAAGCGTGTTTTTTCTTTTTCTGTTTTTTTCCTTCCTCTTCTTCTCTCTTCTGACTAACTAAACGCTTTTTTTGTCACTTTCTATAAATAGGTTTTCCATAGTTCCAGAAAATGTATAAGCATTGTCCACCTTCTCATTCTCCTGCTCTTCCTCGATCCACAGTGCTTATCCTTTCTGAATCTTCACTCTCTCTCTCTCTCTTACAAGAATTACATCTCTCTAGTTGACAGATCAGTTTGTTTGAGCGTGAGGTAGAAATTCTTTTCTTATTGATTTCCTTTTTAGTTATTTCGGTTGTGTTTCCCTACTTGAGTGTGTACAGACAGGCCGCCGGTTCGTATTTCTTATAACTTTCCAAAAGACTTTTATTCTTCACACGTCGGCTGTTTTTCTTCTTTAACTGCGGTGGGTTTTGTTTCTTCATTCTCTTCAATTTTGCACATCGAGCAGATTGAGCTGTACGTGTACATTACCTACCATTTGGAAAGCACCTGATATTTGAACAAAGATATGGCCGTCAGTACTGCTGATGCCGGTGCTTATCCTCTTTCAGTAGGATCTTCCAACAATGTTGGTCGGTCACTAGCTTTTGGGATTTTGTTCTCCAAATCAATTCCACATCTGAGGCAGCAAATACGTCATGCGTTGTTGAATGCGGTCCCTACACTGAGGCAGTTTCTCCTCCCCATTATCAAATGGCTGCGTCCCCGAAACCGAACGATCGTGGCAATGGTCGCAGTAGTTGCCTTCATTCTGCACCGATACACAAATGTAAAACAGAAGGCAGAAATGGCTTATCGGAGAAAGTTCTGGAAAGCTATGATGAAAAATGCATCAAAATATGAGGAATGGGCTCACGCCGCGAAGATGCTGGATAAAGAGGGGCCAAAGGTGAATGAGTGGGACATGTACGATGAAGAACTGGTGTGGAACAAGCTTCAAGAGCTCCGCAACCGTCGACAAAAAGGATCTATTAGAGATATTGTCTTCTCATTACGAGCTGATCTTATCAGAAATCTTGGTAATATGTGCAACCCCGACCTTCACAAAGGTAGGCTTCAAGTGCCCAAACTGATAAACGAGTACATCGACGAGGTCTCGTTCCAGTTGAAAATGGTTTGTGACTCGGATTCGGAGGACCTCCCATTCGAGGAGAAGCTCATCTTCATGCATGAAACCAGGCATGCCTTTGGGAGGACAGCTTTGCTTTTGAGTGGGGGTGCTTCTCTTGGAGCGTTTCACATCGGCGTGCTAAGAACGTTGGTTGAGCATAAGTTTCTTCCAAGGATAATTGCTGGCTCTAGTGTAGGATCCGTCTTTTGTGCTATGACTGCCACTAGGACATCTTCTGAGCTCCAAAGTTTTTTTGACGATTCTTTGCATTCAATGAAGTTTTTTGATCAGATGGGTGGAGTTTATTCGGTAGCCAAGAGGGTCTTATCGGGAGGGGCTGTTCACGATATCAGACAATTGCAAATGATGTTGAGGCAAATGACAAATAACCTTACATTTCAAGAAGCTTACGATCTGACAGGTCAGATTCTTGGGATAACAGTTTGCTCCCCAAGGAAGCACGAGCCGCCAAGATGTCTCAACTACTTGACATCTCCTCATGTTGTCATATGGAGCGCAGTGACTGCTTCTTGCGCCTTCCCTGGCCTCTTCGAGGCCCAGGAGCTGATGGCAAAAGATAGAAACGGAGAGATTGTGCCTTATCATCCGCCGTTTAATTTCGAACCTGAGGAGGGCTCCTCCAGTAATGTGCGCCGCTGGAGAGACGGTAGTCTAGAGGTTGATTTACCTATGATGCAATTGAAAGAACTGTTCAACGTGAACCATTTTATTGTCAGTCAGTTGAATCCTCATATAGCACCACTACTGAGAATAAAGGAGTTTGTGAGAGCCCACGGAGGTTATTTTGCTTCCAAGGTATGAACTATAAAGGAGTTTGAACGTACGGTATCATTCTTGTCAAATAATATTGTTTCTTCAATATTCTATTCTTTATAGTCCATTGTCACAGAAAATCCTCGTAGCTGGTATGTCCTGCTTTTCTCTCTTTCCCTAACCTCTCCCCTGTCCTCTCGCTCTCTCTCTCTTTCCTGGAGGACAAGAATATCAATGGAAAAAAAGAGAGAAGATGAACGTTAATCTCCGTTTTTCCTGCTTCCTTTCTTTTTCCTAGAACAGCCTTGATACTTTTCCTAGATCAGATATGTTCTTTTTTTTCTTCATATTTTCTTGGAAATCTTGTGAAACGAAAATAATCTTACTGTTTAATCTTCTAGGTCGCTCATATTGTGGAGTTGGAGGTGAAACACAGGTGCAACCAGATGCTGGAACTTGGTTTCCCTTTGGGGGGACTTGCCAAGCTGTTTGCTCAAGAATGGGAGGGTGATGTCACTATTGTTATGCCTGCTACGCTTTCTCAGGTACATGCAAGATTTAATTTTTCATATTCCGGATAACCCTATTTAGTCCTGCTGACATGAAACTTCCAGCGATGATTGTTAGACAGAACTTTGGAAGCTAAAATGAAAATATAAACCCAATAATCGCAATAGTGACAAGCAGAAGCCTAGCTTTAAGGCTCTATTTGTTGCCATCGATTGGAGGTCTCTCACAATTTTGTTCTCTCATTTGTTAATCTTGGCAGTACGCAAAACTTATACAAAATCCATCGTATATGGAGCTTAAAAAGGCAGCAACTCAAGGGAGAAGGTGCACCTGGGAGAAGCTTGCAGCCATAAAAGCAAACTACGGGATTGAGCTTGCTCTTGATGAGTGTGTTGCAACTCTTAACCATGTGCGTAGACTCAAAAGGATTGCTGAGAAAGCTGCTGGTTCTTCTCGTGGCCTAATCACTGCAGCCAAATTCAGCGCTTCCAGAAGAATTCCTTCTTGGAATGTCCTTGCACGAGAGAATTCCACAAGCTCCTTTGAAGAGGATCTCCAATCGGTTTCAGACACTACCTCGGTTCATCGTCGATATAGTGGATCGGGATCCAGTGGACGAGGACCTTCGAGTAGATTCAGACACCGCCGTAATCTGCCTGAGGCCAGTGATACTGAATCCGAGATAAATTCTGTTTATTCTTCCTCAAGATTTGGAGGGCCCTTGATGCGGGATGCTGCAACTGACAAGTTCGCTCACTCTGTCCCAAATTTGGATAATGACGCTGAACAACACAGAGGTTTAATGGATCATAACTCAGTTACACTTCAAATAGGTGTAAACAACCCATATCATCATAAAGGATGGGTGGCAGCACCGGAGAGAGGTTCAGAAGACACAGAATTCGATCTAGACGATAGGGTTCCTACTTATGGTTCCTGCGCGACTAGGACTGAGGGTGATCTTTTGCAGCCCGAGGGGACCAATAATGAGCTTATGTTCAATGTTATCAAGGAAGAAGAACACGATGGGGAGTCTTACGGCAATGACGTTCCTGAATGCGTGCAAATTGACTGTCATGGTCATGGAAAGGAGATCGATGGTAGCTCTGTTTCTGAATGTGGTGATGATCATGTCACTGCGACCAAGGTCTGAATGTTCCAGAGTCAACATTGGTTGATCATTCGGGATAGATGACGGTAGCAGTCAACATGTTAAGGATGGTCAATTCTGAGAACCATTTTGTTTATCTATGTAGTTTACGGGTGCTCGCTAGATCATTACCTGTTTGAAGCTCTCCTTTTGCCAGTGAAGTGCGGGATGATGACTTCAACAAAAGATAAGCGAGTAGAGGCTTTTACATACGACCGAATTCCATTTGGATTTGGATATTGCTTCCTCAGCAAATGTTTGGCAAGGGTGTCTCTTGATTCTGGATTCTGGAAACATCGTATATCGGATGTGTAAACTAAGAGTGCAGCTAAACACAGCTGCTGATACTGTCATTGTTATATTTTTTTTCTTTTTTGGGTCATACTGTCATTGTTGTATTTATTCTAACGAAGCAGAATCCCTGTGTGTTTTTTGAGTGCATTGGTGTATTTATGGGTACAAGTGCTGTACAAAACAAGGTCATGGTCAATTCTGAATGGCAGACATAAAAATTTCTTATACGTTTTGTTCTAAACTTCCAATCAGTCAAAAACCCTTCACAAGCTGATTAGTCCTGATTTACATGATTGAATCAATCCTTCGAAATTCGTGTGATTTGGGGTCATCTGGCTGAAATAATTCTTTGGTTTTCTTCTTGACTAACTTAGGCTAGGTTCAATGTGATGCAGCAGTGGAGACATAAGCTTTTACCCCCAGCTAGGTGGGACTAACCCATGATCATCAAATAGCTGCAGAATGAAAAGAAGAAAAAAAAACTCGTAATGGCCTGAGCCATGGGCCGAAGCCCGTAGCTCAAAAAAAGGCTTCGGCCTGGCTGTGAACTTCAACACAGATTATAGAGAAGCGCCTATGACCGACCGTTGATCGAGTCGTAGATGCTACTGTGCACATGCCCAACACATTTCCGACTTTCCGTGAACGCTGCCCTCATATTACGTATTACGTATAGAGTTTCTTTTTCCTTGTAAGAAACAAAAAGCGCTTTCTTTTACGCGATGTGTGTTTCTTTTACTCGTATTCCTCCACGTGTTTCTATCTGTCACTTTCTTTGAATAGAAAGTTCTCAGAAGCTGACCGCTTTGTCCGGAAGCGCCCCAGTGTCTTCCTTATCCTCCTCCTCCTCAGCTTTTGTAGTTATTATCCCGTCATACGCTCTATCCGAATCTCCGCTCAGAAGTCGGCGTCATCCTATCGGGATCTTTATCTGCTCCCGAATCCCAATGCTTGCCAGAATTCCATTTCTCTGGTACTATTAATAACTCCGCTCTCTCTCTAGTAATTCGGTGATTGTATCACTAATGTATTCGGAGGGATTTCATTTGGGGTATTTTGGTGGGTATTGAGGGTTTGGGGGTCTGATAGGGGAATCCCATTTCCGTGTGGATTTTTTTGTTGAGGTGGCATTTTGTGGGTTTTTTTCTAGCTGGGTTTTGTGGGAATTGAAGCAGAGATGGGATTTGGATGGTAGGGTTGTCGTTTTTTCTTATCGACCTCTTTTCTGGGTGAAGTTTGTCTCTCAATAATATGGGAGTTTGGGGGCCTCTCATCTAGAGCCTACTGGATGTTGAGTTGCCGATTGGTTGTTGCATGGTGGTTGCAAGCTTGAGGATTTGCAGTCAAATCATGTGCTTTAGCATTTGGTCCAGGATCAAGAGCTTGGCGTCTGTTACTTCTATCCATATTTTGGAAATTCAATATGTGCAATTGGCTTCTTCGTGTTGGTTTTGTTGAGAACGTTTATCACAATTACTAATCTTGATATATCGCAACAACATCATTTCTCTTTACTTTTCACTAATACTTTAGATGCAGTCATAGGAGGAATCAGTCTAGTTTTTCATTGGAATTCTTGCTCATGGATTTCGTTTTTAGCTCTTGAGAGACATGCACATTAAGTTGGTATAGACAAAGTCATTGGCATTATCATCTTTCTCATATTTCCATTAAATTTCACAGCCAAATACGACTTTTATTCTACCCATAGATCTTTTCCTCCTAAATATATGCTGTAATTTAGGTTGCTAAGTGGCGATCTAAATCATAGTTTCTTGGAACTGCTGCATATATCACTATAACATAGATATATCTTTTTTACCCGTCAGAGTTATTATACATTGAGCAAGTTGAGCTGTGACATAACCAATTATCTAGACGCAGACCTGTTATATTAACCAAGATATGGATATTAGTAACGAAGCCAGTGTTGATCCTTTTTCAATTGGACCTTCAACAATTATTGGACGGACAATAGCATTCAGAATTTTGTTCTGCAAGTCAATGTCTCATTTCAGGCATCAAATACTTCATGTCTTCCTGAATCTCGTCTATAGATTCAGGAACTTAGTGGCACCCATGGTAACTTGGTTGCATCCCCGAAACCCACAAGGGATATTGGCAATGGTCTCAATAATTGCCTTCTTGCTGAAACGATACACAAATGTAAAACAGAGGGCTGAAATGGCTTATCGGAGAAATTTTTGGAGAAATATGATGAGAACTGCATTGACCTATGAGGAATGGGCTCATGCCGCAAAGATGCTAGATAAAGAGACTCCAAAGATGAATGAGTCGCACCTGTATGATGAAGAACTGGTGAGGAACAAGCTTCAAGAGCTCCGCCATCGTCGCGAAGAGACATCCTTGAGAGATATCATCTTTTGCATGCGAGCTGATCTTGTCAGAAATCTTGGTCATATGTGCAACCCAGAGCTTCACAAAGGTAGGCTTCAGGTGCCCAGACTGATAAAGGAATACATTGATGAAGTCTCATTTCAGTTGAGAATGGTTTGTGATTCCGATTCAGAGGAGCTGGCATTAGAAGAGAAGCTTGCATTCATGCATGAAACAAGGCATGCCTTTGGGAGGACAGCTTTGCTTTTGAGTGGGGGTGCTTCCCTTGGGGCTTTTCATGTGGGCGTGGTTAGAACTCTGGTCGAGCATAAGCTTTTGCCAAGGATAGTTGCTGGCTCTAGTGTAGGATCCATTATGTGTGCTGTCGTTGCCACTAGGTCATGGCCTGAGGTGCAAAGTTTTTTTGAAGATTCTTTACATTCACTGCAGTTTTTTGATCAGATGGGTGGGATTTTTACTGTAGTCAAGAGGGTCATGACACAAGGTGCTGTTCATGAGATCCGGCAGTTGCAAATGATGTTAAGGCATCTAACAAGTAACCTTACATTTCAAGAAGCTTATGATATGACAGGTCGAATTCTGGGGATTACAGTTTGCTCCCCAAGGAAGCATGAGCCGCCGAGATGCCTTAACTACTTGACTTCACCCCACGTTGTTATATGGAGTGCAGTGACTGCTTCTTGTGCCTTCCCTGGTCTCTTTGAGGCCCAGGAGCTGATGGCAAAGGATAGAAGTGGAGAGATTGTTCCTTATCATCCACCATTTCATTTGGATCCTGAGGGTTCCGGCACTCGTGTGCGTCGCTGGAGGGATGGTAGCCTTGAGATAGATTTACCTATGATGCAATTGAAAGAACTGTTCAACGTGAATCACTTCATTGTCAGTCAGGCAAATCCTCATATAGCACCATTGTTGAGGATGAAGGAATTTGTGAGAGCCCATGGAGGAAATTTTGCCGCAAAGGTTTGTATATCTTGATTTGGAACTTCAATCAGTTTGCTTCATACTATTATGGGCTGATGCTTCTGTTATATCCTGTCTTTTATCTCCTTGCTGGTAGAAAATCCCCTTGGATGCCCAGGTTTTTTCATTTCTTCTTTGCTTGGGGGGACTTTTTTCTTCTTTTCTTCAGTGTGTGATTAACGGGACTCATGAACAAAAAGTCGGGGAAAAGGATTTCTATCACTATATCTGATCTTTTCAGAACATTTTCGGGAGTCGTTCCTTGTTTTTATCCTTACTTAGTGCAATTCAATGAGCTGTTGCTACTTGACACCAGTAGAGTGACGTTTTCTAGATGTGCATGCCTGAAATCTTATTAGAGAATTTTAAACTTATTTGAGATGATAAATTTTTGACAGTTGATGAAACATGATTCTTGTGCATTTATTGTCTGACCTTTCATTTGAGTTGATTACTGATGCTTAAGGCTTGCATTTTGTGGCATTTAGAGAAAAAGACCTTTGTTCCCAATCAAGTTAGGTTCCGGCACAAGTAACATAAATAGCACAGAGATCTGCTTAAGTGCGATACAGAGGAGTAGGTTATGTAACACCCCGGGCCCAAACTTTATACGGATAGATTTCCGTATAAAATAAGGTTTTTTCACTATGGATAATCATTTATCTAGGCTCCAATATTTCAAAACTAATTTGTACAACCTCAGCAAAATATTCATAAACCGTAAAAACCCAAAAAATATCAATCTGAGCCCTAAAATTTATATTAGCATATCCGATATTTGCAATATCGATGAAAATCTCCCATAAGAATTCTTCAATATTAATCTCCAAAAGTACTCTTGTAAAACACGCCTTCGAAACACAAATCTATTTGAAGCTCCCCGAACTTCTCTAATTCTGTCAACTCTAAAAAATATGAGAATAAGTGGCGAGTTACGAGCAGCTCAGTAAGTAGTAAGTCATTGGGGGTTGGGAAAAAGACAATTTTCTCAAAATAACCGAAATCCAAAATAAAACACTGTGAGTCATACCAAAACCAAAATACAAGTTTGTAACAAAAATATCCAAGGCCACGCAATATAGGGAAATCACCAATGGTCACACAGACCTCCAAATACCAGGCTACAAAGACCTCCAAATATTAGATCACACAGACCTCCAAATACCACGAGGGGTATCGAATTGGCCACACAGACCACAAGGATAAATTGGCCATAAAAACCGCAGAGATATATCACCAGCGCAAGGATAATTTTCATAGTATGCTCACCAAAATATGTTATAAATGTTTCAATGGAGTTTCACAAAATCTCGACAATCTCTTTTGACCCAAAATTTGTCCAGTTCCCCAAATAATACATCAAAACCATATAAAAATATTGTACACGTTTTAAAAATTCTATTGAAGAACCACTTACTTCAAACGCTTAACCAATCCCTAAAGCTTCTCTAATAATTGCTGAACAATCTCTCGGAAACTAGTATCACCACCTCAATCCAAATTTTTGGTCTCCAATATACATTCTCTGCGACCATTTATAAACCTCGATCTCTTCAACTTTTAAAATTCAAACATATCTCTATCCATCACTTTTAAATTCAAATATAAGATCCTTATGCATATCTTAACCTTTAAATTCAAATATAGATCACATCTTCATCTCAAAACTTTTAAATTTGAAAATACAATTCAACCTCTATCCAAAAATCAAATATAGGATTAAACCCTATCTCTACATTTAAAATTCAAATAATACTTTTTTCGGGACAGGTATTACAGGTTAGATTTTGGAATATCATAACATCTGTGCACTCGAATGGAACATCATGGCGCTTTCACTTGGTCACAATGTAATAGGAGTGAATGTTGATGTTAATTTACTCCCTTGAAAGTTACCTGACATATCAAACGGACTCCAGCTCAATTACTTCTGCCAACAGAGAATAACTTGAAGTTTTTTGTCTCTGACTTGTTTGATTATACAGCACATGATTGGGAGCATATTTTTTCTTGGCACCTTGTGGATAATCCTTGTTAATGGTTAATCTTGTAGCTTGCTCATCTTGCCGAGATGGAGGTGAAACATAGGTGCAACCAGGTACTGGAACTTGGTTTCCCTTTAGGAGGACTTGCCAAGCTGTTTGCTCAAGATTGGGAGGGTGATGTCACCGTTGTTATGCCTGCCACGCTTGGTCAGGTACATACTAAGAAAAAGTTTAAATTTCAGCCAGACGTATTCAATCCCAGTGACATAAAGACTTCTTCGAGAGTTTGTGAGTTAACACTCGGAACTTTGGAACACGGTTTGTTTAATATTTGCAATGAGGGAATTACGAAGCTTAGCTCTAATACTCTATTTGTTTCTTAAGTTGATGATTTCTTGCTGTAGTGATTGACTAGCAATTTTCCCTTTCATTTCTTATTCCTATTCTAGTACTTAAAGATCATACAAAACCCATCATATGTGGAGCTTCAAAAGGCAGCAAACCAAGGGAGAAGGTGTACCTGGGAGAAGCTTTCAGCCATAAAAGCAAACTGTGGGATTGAGCTCGCTCTTGATGAATCTGTTGCAATTCTCAACCACATGCGTAGACTCAAAAGGAGTGCTGAGAGAGCTGCTGCTTCTTCTCTTGGTCTAGCCACCACAGTCAAATTCAGAGCTTCCAGAAGAATTCCTTCTTGGAACTGCATTGCACGAGAGAATTCCACAGGCTCCCTTGAAGAAGACCTCCTTGCAGATGTTGCCTCCTCGTTTCACCATGGAATTGGTGGATCCACTACAGGAGGACCTTCTGGTAAATTGCGAACCCACCGTAACATGCATGATGGTAGTGATAGTGAGTCCGAAAGTGCTGAATTGAATTCTTGGACAAAATCTGGTGGGCCCTTGATGAGGACTACTTCGGCTGAAAAGTTTATTCACTTTGTCCAAAATTTGGATATTGATACTGATGTGAACAGAGGTTTAATACCAAATGCTAACGGGGTTACATTTCAAATGGTCGGCAACAATCAATATTATCATGGCCCAAGGGTGACAACACCGGATATAAGCTCAGAAGGCACGGAGTTTGAGCTGAGGGATCTGGCTAATAGAGTGGCTGCAAATGTTTCCAGCATAATGGTGACTGAAGGTGATCTTTTGCAGCCTGAGAGGACCCATAATGGCATTATGTTTAATGTGGTCAAGAAAGAAGATTTAACAGTGTTGGCTACGAGTCATGATACGGAAAGTTACAGCAGTGACGTTCCTGAATGTGTGCAACTCGATTGTCTGGAAAAGGAGATTGATGGTAGCTCTGGATCTGACTGTGGTGATGATGAGGTCGCCACAATAGACAGTCTGCATGTTCCAGATTCTGCTTCCGGGGATCATTCTGGCATCGATGGTAGTAGCAGTCTGCATGTTGTGGAAGGTTAATTCTGAGAAACATTTTGTTTCATCGATTCAGTAGAGACGCTTGATTAGAATCAATGTGAAGTTCTCCTGTTGCCAGTGAAGTGAAGGACGGTGACTTCAAGGGAAAATTAGAAGTGAACTTTGTTTAACCTTCTCTGAGCACAGAACTGACGGTTCTGAATGCAAATGGGTCTTCAATCCTTCTACAAACTTGCCGAGGATGTCTCTTGATTCGGTATACAGCACACATCATGATGTTGAATGTGTAATCTAATCATGCGAGCAAAAGAATGTAACTGATTCTCTCTTTCTTATATATCTGCCAATGGAGCGGATCTCTGTTTCAGTCTGTCTGTGACTGCACAAGATCTTATACATAATACACCCACTAAGGGAGAATAGTCTACTTCTCTCTGCTAAACTCTCTGTATTTGTGTGTTCTGTACAAGTGCGGCGGAAACACATGATGTATTCGAAAATGCAGTCATTTTTTCAAGCACGTGTTTAATCTTTTAACTCCAAAGAATCACTGTAAAAATAATGTTGTTTTCTGCTGCTCAGAAAAATCTATTCAGCTGCCAATATTTCTGTTGTATGGGTGGGCTTCCGAATTCCCATACTGGACTTTTCGGCTGTGCCTTCGCCGATGATTTCAGATCCTTCAATTAAGCAGCTCGTGGACCGGGTCAGTTGCAAGGTGAAGCAGTTACTTGGGAAGCCTGCCTCTTGGGGTGATTCCTACTTTCCCGGAGCACTAGTGGAAGAAATATACACACATTATATTGTGGGTAGTGGGTATCTTGTTTCTACTTTGTCACTTTCTGATGCGGACGTACTTCGTTGTAATTTTTCCAAGCCTACCAAGAGGAATGAGGATGAAGAAAGCAAAAGTGGTCCATGACCAACTTCAGACGGCTAACCTGACCTTTCCACACATCATTTACTAAGAAATTGCTTAACCTTTTCGTGCCCAAAGCAAGTTTTATTCGCTGCTGGAATTTCTCATTACTAATGCTTGTCCTAGCACGGTGACAAACAGGTGGTGTCCAGAGTAGGTGAGCCATCTAAGGATTGCTTTAGCATTTTGACACACGAGTGCAGAAGAAATACCAATTGAAAGGATGGACCCTACCAGTCTTTCTAACTTCCCAACTTCCTATCAACCTGTTTTTAGCAACCAAATTAAGGTTATGCCGAAAAGCTTTCCGGGAAAAAAAAATCCCAATACAAAACCCTCTAATTAGCCTTCAGTCCTCCATCTTATGGGTTTCCTTTTTCCAAATGTCAGCATGTACGAACAAAATGCAGACAACCCCACATGGAATTGAACAGTAAAATAGTGATTCCACCCCTATCGAGAAGAGGAACTTTCAGTGGGGTGTTTAGTCCACAGAGAACTCGGCATAAATGAAGCGAAGACGGACAAAAAGCAGTGGATACCAAAGAGTCAAACATCATCTCCCTTTCTGCATACAAAAGAAACATAAACAATTTCCATATCTTTGAAGGTGTAGTGGTCCAACGTGCCCACCGAAATGGCGAAATGGCGGGGGTAATTGGGAGTGGGTGGCACATCGAATGCCTTTAGTGGCAGGTGAAGTGAATGGCCAGTTGTATTTTGAGGTGTTGCGTGCGTGTCTCACACAGGTAACAGCTTCTTGAGAATTTTCCACGTGCTCGCTCAACCTTTTCCGCGTGCTGCTGTCTGTCGGCGTTACAGCTCGACTCCCAACTTGCCGAAATCGTGGAACTACTTTTATATTCTCCCTGTTTTTCCTTTTTTCTTTTCTTTTTCTCTTTTTCTTTTTTCAAATTTTGAATCAAAAACGAAAAAGATTTGAGCTTGTGTCCTAGCCTCCATTAATCATGAAAAAAAATTTAGGAAAATTTGTTTTTAATAAAAGTTTTTAGTAAATAGGAAGTAGAAAGACAATTACACCCATAAATGATGACATTACCTTATAAACGTTTAAGGAAAAAGATTTATGTACTCTTCATAGGATATACACCGAATGACTAAATATATATGTTGTTTAATTTTTGACGATTCATAATACTTTAAATAAGACAAAAGTGACGATCTTAAATTTGAATCCAACACATGTGAAAGAGAATCTTAGAATAAAAACACGAGAGATAATTCCTCCTTGTTTTTAATCTTATAACATGGAATCAGATGTGAACAAAGAAGAAAACAAATAATCTCATACAGATTACTTCACATGCAGGCATCCCAATCATGAAATGGTTAGATTCAAACTATAGAATTGAAAACCAATGACAACTGGGTATATGCTTTGTTTTAAATCCTTGTAATTTTATGTTCGAATTGTATAGTGAATTTTTGAGAAAGATAGGCACAATAGGTGTATCACACACCTTTTAATATTATCCATATAAAATTTCGGACATTATTAATCCTACAATGGGGTATATTTGCTGCGTCCATCTCTCTCCAAATTATACTAGGAATTGCAAGGATTATGATCTAAAGAGATTTCAATCAAACTACTAATGAGTCAACCCCTAGGGGTGGTGGCTTAGTGGTGTGTGAGTTGTGTATAAGGCTTAATACTAAGGAGTCAACTAAATGAACTAAAAATTTGTGATAAAGATATTTCATTGGTTAGGAGTAGTCTCATTCGGAATCAATGCTACTTGCAAGATGCTGAGTATATTCAATTAGGACCTGATGGAATATGCTGACAATTCTCAAACCAGATCAGGTGTTCTTGTCAGCATATAGTGAATTCATTTGACCGCCTTCCTACTCGTCATTCACGATAGTTTTCAACTTTTCGTAGCTAATTGGAAGAAAAAAAAACCAGTTTGAATTTAACTGGGTACTTTTTTTCACGGGAAATGAACGCGAAACTGGAAATTTTCAGCTACGTACGTGAAGGAGCTTGACTTTAAGCAGCTATGGATCAAGTCTAATTAAGAACATCAAAATATATATATTCCTTTACACGGCATTGTGACTTGTAAGTTGTAAGGTATAGCCAGACTGGAATCAATTCCAGGGCCGGCTCAAGGGTAAGGCAAGTTAGGTGGTGGACTAAGGCCTCACCCTGAGCAAGGCCCTGTAAAGACTAAAAATATTTTTTATATTTTTTTTTTGTTGTAAATGACCCAAAAATAAAAGACAACTGAGTTAATAAAAAAGACAAAATTCAATATTTTCATATTTTTTTTATCATGAGTGGACATATATATTTCTTCCAGACTTCCTAATTTTTTTTAGATATTTCTGAACTTTGCTCAAAGAGAAAAAATGTCTTATAAATTTCTTAATTGTTCTAGTTATGGGGCCTTGATGTCGTATGAGGGTCTCATAAAAAATAATTAATGGGATCTTTAATATTTTATATTAAATTTAATAATTTTCAGGTAATTTTATATATTTTATACTACATTTTATATAAAAAAATCTATTAATTTATTTTGACTTAAACCTCATTTTGTTTGAGCCGGCCCCGATCAATTCACGCGGTTTTGTAAAAGTGCGTACAACTACATCTACATGCATCGATGGCTTGAAATGACAGCCAAAAGACAAAAACAAAGAACAAAAAAGAAGGGATCTTTGTCGTATGATATATCCGTCTAGAAGACGGCCGGCCCGAGTCTATCCAATGCAACAAAGTCATGAAGGAAAACGTAAACGACGGGTAAAAACTAAAAAGATGAGAATAGAGTCGGCCCATTGGAACTATCCATGCAATTGCATCAGGGATTGAAAAGCTTTCTCGAGGCAGCTTTATCTATTCTTACTTTAAACGGGAGCATTATACTTTCAACCTTGTGAGCAAAGCCGATCTCTAATACAATTTAGTGTACTTAAGCATATTAATAATTTAAACACTGTATAATTAGTTATTGCATAATACCCTTCATCTTAGAAAAAAAATGATATTTAATATTGAGCAAGGTAGTTCAAGACTCAATATACACTAACCGAACCTAAAAGGGAGAGTTGAATAGGTTCTGAAAATTCTTTGTCCTTTTTAATTTTATTGTTGCGCAATCTTACAAGTTTATTAGCAAATTTTAAGGACACTCATTATTATATTATGTGGAATAACAAATCAATATGGTCAACTTATTGCAGATTATCAATTATACAATATACTCGAGACTTTTTTTCTTACTCAAAGAAACAAACAAATATCAATCACAACAGCAACTAAATTCTCTAAACAATCACAATGACACCAAGATTGATGACGAAGAGAAAAACCACTTGAAATAATTCTTTCAATAGGGAAAAAACTCTCCGGGCTCGTAAGCCGGTTTAAGCGAATCCACTAAAACCTTCAAACTCGGTACACAATGATCTATAAACTACCCACCACCGCATTGCTAGTCTAACACAACTTATACCTTACCTGGAATACAACATCCAATTCTGCACCATGCAAGGAACGAGGAACTCATCTTCCATTTGAAGTTCTTGATTCCAAAAAGTCGAACTCTACAGCCAAGCCGATCTTTCCACATACTCACGTGCAATCAACTCTTTCACAATAGGAACAACAGTCTTTGTATTATCTTGGTGATCAAAATCGAATATGAGATAATGAGGGAAAGAAAAATCTTGTTGGGTTCAATCTCAATTCCCATGTAAAATACTATAGAAACATTAACAGAGAATATCTCTTTGAAAGCTCTGAACATCTTAGGTTTCTCAAAATTTATTTTAGGAGTGTAATGAGTCATTGTGAGAAAAATAGCTTTTATACTCTAGGGAGTCGGAGTGAAGAGATTCACGAAATTTCGAGACTTCTTGAATCTTGGGCGTATCTATTAAAACTGTTACAACAATTTTGTCAATTCTGATCAAACTGTGAGCAAACTCTGATCAAACTTCGAGTGCTTTAAAAATATCAAGGCGTCAACTCCGTGTTAACAAATTATATGCAGACTTCAATCAAACCTTCACCAAACCCATACGATCATCAACCTTGTTGAAACTGCTAGTCTTAAGCAGGATTTCATTAAATATAAAATCTCAAGAATAAACTAAGACAAATCATGAAATATTTAGGTCAACTAAAATACATCTTCAAATATGAATAATAATAAAAAATTACTGACAAATGTGCAGGAAGAAGTTGGTATATATTAATGTTTGGTTAGATAAATATTTTTCGTGTAGTGGTACCTAGAATACCTACCAATGATCAGACAAACGACCGGCCAGACCAAACCTTATTCTGCCTCTCATCATTGACATTATTCGTTTGATCATGTGCATGTCTTCTCTCAAATCTTTCCTACATACTATAATAGATGTGACATGTCGTGCGCTAATTATATTTATAAGGTTCAGAATAATATACAAAGGGAATTCGTTGCCAAATTTATCCTCAAGTTTTTCCTTTTTCATTTTTTGGGGTCAGATATTAAAAAAAACCTATGCCAACAACTACCTTCCGTTTCACCGTTGTTTCCATTCAAAACCACGGCACAACCATCCCAACCCGGATGACAAAAATGGCTTAAACTCGTATAAATTGACATTATTCTTGCCGTCAATATCATGGGTTATAAGTAATGAGATTCTCAATCATGATCCACGCTCAGTGGCGTGTAGTTAAGATTCAGTTCTAAGAGTATATATAGCCTTGTCTTAATAAACTGTTCACGTTAATGAGTTATATAAACTGTCTAGATTGAATTAGTTAATCAATTAAAAATGTAATTAGTGTATGTTAAGATATAACTCGTAAAAGAGAATGCCACTCATGTCTATTAATCCATACTCATCGGTAAATTTGTCACTCCGTTTCCGGTGGTATAGGATCCATCTATGGTTCTAATCAATTCCGAGTAGTATCATACTATGTTCAATTTTTTTTTTAGTTGGGATCCCCATTAAGTTTAAGATAAGGGAAAGCATAAATCTACTGATCAGATAAACTTCAAACTGATCCCACCGCCGATTTGGCTAGGGTTCCATTATCTCCTAATAGGGTGGAGAATCCGAGATTAAGCCACAATTAAGAATCTCTTCAGCGGCACATTCAACAAGGACGAACTGTAACTCGCAAACGACTCAGCGCATGCCACGTTTCCTGACAGACCCGAAGTTTACAGCTTCATTAGTCACACCCAAGAATCTCCCTCCCAATCGACAAGACAAGGCGAGTACCATTTTTTTTTTTTTTTTTTTTTTTTCTAAGCTACAAGGCGAGTACCATAATTTCGAGAAAGAAGAACACCTTTCGCAATAAAACCCCCCCGTTTCTTCAACTTTTACAATAAAACAACCTTTTTCTTGAGGTCGCCTGTCCTAATCACTGCCCAGCATCGAAGGAAAACCCATACTCCGCTACCAAACAAAGTCGTAAAAAGTTCCGTATAGAAAGTCTCACCCGATACAATCACATCTACACTAACGGGACTGCTTATCCGTATACTTAACAGTTAACAATGGGTGGAACTAATCCTTTGGTATTTTCCAATTTATTCCCTAATTTTTTCAAAAAATTAGAATTTGGATATTGGAAATTTAGCTTCGATATAGCATGTCTTCAATTTATGAAAATACGATTTTTAGATTTTGGAAATTGGATTGAAAGAATGATATTTATAATAAAGTTCTGACATGTTTTTAGGATATTTGTATATTATACTATACGGGCGTAACTGTAGTATATTTGTATGTGTGTATACAGTATATATATAACCTCTATTTGAGAACTTCAGAGGAAACTTCCTGGAAGATGCCATGGCAGTGCCTTCACTCCAAGCATTTAACCCCTCGACCTTCCACCCTCTTTCAACTCAATCGTCTCTTCTTTCTTTCCTTCTCTCTCTCTTCTTTCTCTTCCCCACCATTTCTTTGCTTTTCTGGGTGTCTCATTTTCGTCATGATGCTCATGAAGATCAACCCAAAAAACCTCAAGCTCAGCCCTAAGCGTCTCTTTCGATCTTACAAGAAGGATCGGTCCTCCGTGTCCAAGTCTGAGCCATCTTCGTTCGGCTCAGTGTCCTCGTCCTCCTCCTCGGGGTCAGACGGCTCCACGCCACACCGTAGGCCCGGTTCCGAACGTGACGTGGCCGATCTCGAAACCCCCACTAGCGCTTTGCCCGAGATATCGGCTGAATGGTCCAATTCCTCTGCCGACATGCATGTCGAACTCATGCAAGCGTCGAATCTCATTGACAGAGACGACGACGGAAAGGTGACTAGGAAAGAGCTGGAGTCGCTGCTGAGCCGTCTCGGAGCGGACCCACCAAGTGAGGAGGAGGTGATGATGATGCTTAGCGAGGTGGATCGGGACGGCAACGGATGCATAAGCGTGGACGCGCTGCTGAACCGTGTAGCTTCGGCTTGCGGGCCGGCTTGTGACTCGGAGCTGCGCGGGGCGTTTGATTTCTTTGACACGGATCACGACGGTAGGATCACGGCAGAGGAGCTGTTGGGAGTATTCACAGCCATTGGGGACGAACAGTGCACGTTAGAAGACTGCCTGCGCATGATAGCCGGAGTGGACAAGAACGGCGATGGATTCGTATGCTTCGAGGACTTTTCGCGTATGATGGAGCTGCAGAGATGATCTCGCACCCCTATGATGATAATGATCACGTGGCTCCTGATGTTAAAGAGAATGAACGTACTTTAAATATTTTTGCTATTTTCTTTTTCGTTGGGACTTGGCGGGGTATTTGATTTTGATTTAATGGTTTCCTAAGGGTGAGATCAATCAGGAAAAAAAAATTGGAGACTTGAGGTCTTAGTAAAAAGGTCAAATCAGACGGCTGTTGTTTGGTTGAACTTCAAGTTGAGGAATTGTCTTCGTTAATGTTTTTTTTTTGTAGAGACTAGAGTACGAGTCATTTTCCAAACCAAAAAAAAAATATATATATAATTTTGATTCCATCCACATGGCAAATACGTACACACCATGCGTGTACCCTGTATTATTGTTTCTATGGAAACGATCCAATCTCGAGTGTCTTGTTCGCATGTAAAGGTGTTTGACAATTTATTAATTCTTATTTTTGGGATTTCAAGTAGTCTTTGATTGTTAAAATGTTAAAGTGTCCGAGTTGGCGGAAAAAAAAAAAAGATGATTGAATAATTTTTTTATATTTATTTAGAGTTAAAAGTCATGATTTGACGTGAATAGATAACTTTAAAAAATTATTTTTCTGGAGTTGAAATTTTGAGAGCTCAACGTTTTGGCTCTCAAACGCCATTTGTACGGTATTTCTTAATATTGTACGCTTTGGGGGAATAAAAAAGCAGAAGAAGTCGTGACTTGGGGGAATAAAAAAGTAGGCGTCAAAAGTTGTTGTCAGATGTGGTCAGGTGAAATGACGATATTCTCCCTCAATACTCTCAATGAAGAAGAAATCAATCAGAATTATTTCGTCCATTCACAAACCCTTCGCATTTAATTCACAAAACTTGTGGAGGCCACATGTTTTATACAAACTTGTTTTACCCTTATCGTCTTATGTCCTCAACGCATCACTGAAGGATAACTCGTTAATTCTTCATCAATTTTGCGAGGGCAAATTTGGGAATACTGTAGCTGCATCCTACATAAAAACATGTTAGGTTGAGTTGCTAGATTGAATACGAATCCTTGAAAATTTACCGAAACGAATGTACCCCTGATGTTGTTTGATTGTAAAAATCTTGGGGTGATAACAATTTTAGGATGTTTGAGTTGGTGAAAAAGTGAAGAGATATATAATTGAAATGAATTGTTTATATTTATTTATAGTGAAAAGTGATGAGATAGGGAGCGAATTTTGGAGAGTTATTTTATTGTGGTGGAAATTTTGGAGAGTGAAAATGTTGGGAAAATGAACAACACCTTGAGAGTATTGGGTTCATAATATAGTATGTATGAATGTCATTTAGATTCCGTTTGTTTTGCAGTGTTTTATTTTTTGGAAAGTACTTTTTATACTTTTCGACTGTTTGGAGAGCCTCGTAAAATATAATCAATCGTAATAGATAACTTCCTTTTCCTGGTTTACTTTTTTAAACTAGTGAATCATCTTTCCTAACTTGCCTATCTCAGTCTTAAGAGTGGCCAAAAATCAATCGACCCGACCTCCTGACTTGAAACAGACTTGATCCAACCAAAACTGGTCGGGTTACATCGTGGTCGGAGTCAAGTTTTGAAACATGAATCCGAAAAAAAGCTAAAATCGTTGGGGTCTGGGTTGAGTTATGAAACATTAACCCGAAAAAATCAAGTTCGTGTTTGGGTCACTAACCCGAAATTAAGGCATTCAAATTAATTCAACCCCAGAGATTTTAGCTTTTTCGGGGACAGGGCCAGGGTCAGGTTTCGAAACAGGAATCGAGAAAAATCAGGTTCAAGTTTGCATCTCTAACACGAAACCCAAGCATTCAAAAGAACCCGACCCTGATATTTTAGATTTTTTCAGGGTCGAAGTCGAGTTTTGAAACACGAACCCGAAAAAGAAACAAAATTCGGTTAGTGTTCGGGTTTCTAACCCGAAACCAAAACATTCAAAAGAACATGAACCCTTTCTTACCCTCTTGATTTTAAAAATTAAGTTTATTAATTATATAAAATTACGAAAATATAACATATGTCATAACATTGAAAAAATACTTTCAAAAAATATATTTGATGTAACAACCGAACACCGAAAATTAGAATACTTTATTGAAACATAATGCATTGAAAAACTGCTTTACAAAAAAAAGTGTTTTACCGCAAAACAAATGAACCCTAAATATTTTTTTTTACGTAAAATAATAATTTTACTGGCAAACAAACGGATCCGTAACCGAAAAGCTATGTTATATTTACTACCTACACTTCTGATTTTATTTCTAATGAGACAAGATTTTTATATATGTTCAATGATTTATCCCTTACGCGTTGAGTTTGATTTATTTTTTCCTAATCTAATGAATTTTTCTTTTACGAGTGTCGAGTGACTCAAGAAATATGATCAGAACTAATGCGTCGAGACTGTAACGACCTAAGGAAAACATTAGCCACATATGTGTTTTGACTTCAAAAGGACTAGTCAATGTTATCCTTGAAGCTACTTTAATTATTATAAAGTTCAATTTAGCCTAATAAAATCTCAATGTAATATTTGATCGTTTATTCTTCATTTATTTTATCACTCCAAATAGGATTTGGAGTATCATAGGTGGCATTAGTCGTCAAATGCTCCAAAGGGGCTTGCCCGCTGGCTACTGGCTAGCAAGGGGCCAAGGGCGGTCCACTTTAATTTCTTAATCTCATGGTGTACGTTGCGCGCCGCTACACAAGACTTTTTTTTTTTGATAGGCATAGTTTTTCTACAACTCGGGAGGATTCTCCTGCCTTGATACGTTGCGCCAATTGCCAAATGTGAGAATAATATCCTGGTAAACTGTTTGTCGTATTACTTTAGTTTAGTCGTACGAATATAAGAATCAATGTAGCATCAAGAATTAATGTCTTTTGGCACCGGCCTTCTTTGTTATTAGCTGTACATGTTGCTGCTGGTCAAAGACGTCCCAATAAAGAGAACAGAGCATATCTTAAATGGTATTTTTTTTTGTTTTCTGTTTCTGAAAATATTAATTAGGAGTTCCACTCCCACCCCCACCCCCACCCCCACTTTCTTTGACGTACTAATCCATTAAAAATGTGATCATGAACGTACTAATCCATTAAAAATGTGATCATGAAGCCACCATGTGTTAGCTGAGGTGGGCCGGTTGGGTTGGAATAGATACAAAAGTCGTGGAAAATGGGAGGTTTTGGCGTGGAGTGTGGGGAATGGAACATGCATGTATATATATATATGTATTGTGGGGGATGAAGGACAAAAAAAAACAGTCACTATCTTGCGATGGGGAATCAGATTTAGACGTGAATAGTTGTGCTAATTACAGTTCATCTGAGCTGAATTGGGAAATACGATAGTCTTCTTTGGACAAAAGGCAAATGGGACTTCTTTTCAGTACGTTTATTGTGGTGGGCCTTCCGAGGTGGCAGGTTCTGCACTTTCTGGGAAACTTCCTGGCCTAATTTGCGGCTGGAATTTTCTGTTTCCGACCATGTTCATGTTCCGTTTATTGTGGTGGGCCTTATTATACTTTTATATTTATACGTTAAATATTATAAAATATATAAATTTTAATATAATATTTTATTAACATAAATTATTTTTAATAATTTTAATACGTATGTAAATATAAATTTAACTTCATTTAAATATTTATAATTTTATTATAATTTTATAAATTTCTTCCAAACGAAAATTATAGACAAGATATTCGACCAACCAAATTAAACAAAAAAGAAATACGACCAGAGGTACGTAGTGGAGTTAGAATGCGATTAACCTTTAGAACTCCATATTTTAAATAACCTCTCGGTTTATTAAAGTGCTATTATTATTACTTGACACGCCATGATGGCATTCCGAGGAAGTATTATGAAATATTATGAATGCGTCGTGTTTCTTACTATAACGAATAAATTACAATTGATCCTCTCAAATTGTCACTTTTTTTTTTAATTATAAATTGTGTTATTTACTCAATCCAAGTTCAGATAATAATCTGTTGAATTATTGAGCCAATGACCCCACAGTCATGTGGTATTTATTTCAGTTTAGAAAACTTCTCCAAAATAAGTCAAATCAAGATAGGGATCTCATATCTCGACCGTAAAATCATCATGAAAAATTATTTTTCATTTAACTCCTTTATATTATGTATTCTGAATTTATGAGCTTCTACAAATTGTGATCATGTTCATTAACATAAAACAATTGACTACCGAGATAGTGAAATTATTTTTCGTCAAATCTCTTTTACTAACAATTATTTGTTTATTTATCCTTTCACCGTACTATATTTCACATGAGCTAATATGACAGAAATAATATCATCGATTAAGTCCTTAGTTCATATAATTCGTAATTCACAATTTGTAATTCATTGGACTCTCAAATTGTTTCTAAAACAATTTCACAAATATATATATATATATTTGTGAAACCTGATACCAAAACAAACGAGAGGGGTATTCTCCTACCAGGGTTTGCCTCTGATACCAAAACTGATACCAAAACAGGTTTCCTTGGGTATACCGATGGATTTACCAGATAGATCATGGAATGAAGATTGGTTACCAAGGAACTTACTTTGAAAGGACCAAAACGGTTACTGGAGAGTTTATGGTGAAGACGAGCCATGGAAGAAAAGAAGCAGAGAAGATAGCAACAGATAAAATAAAATTAATTTTTAAAGACCTCCTGTGAGGGAACAAGCTTCGTTAAACCCAAAGGTCGGCAAATAAAAGGCCAATTAGAGGGTATCAACTTGCAAATGGTCTTAAAATAAGTTTACTTGAGAAAACAGAAAATAATTACTTAAACCAGCCATGAAGGCGGTATGCATGAAGCAGAAATATAAACCAGCCATGAAGGCGGATGCATGAATGCATGTAACTTGAAATGTAAAACCGTCCAATCTGGCGGTATGCATGCTTGCAGAGAAGATATAACACAGAGATATACTTGAAAACTTGGTTTACTTCAAAGAACAGTTGACTTACAAGCAAGAACTATCAAGTAAGAAGACATATACATCGTGTTCTTAGACTTAGATAGGCTTGGGATATTAAGGATAGAAAGACTTGAGAGAGAGAGAGAGTTCAGAAATCCGAAATGAAATTCTGAATACAACTGACTTTGACCTCTGTATTTAAAGACAGAGGGGTTACTGTGGAATCACGCGGGTACTGTTGGATCACGCGTGCTTTGACTGTGGATGAACAGGGGCGTGTTGGCTGCTTTCACTGTTTTACTTACCGTTCATGAATAGTAAAAAAAGTCAACTTTACTGTTCATGAATAGTGACTTGTCGGTTTTGACTTGTTGACTTCGTCCTTACATGCCTACGGACGTCACATGGGCCTGGGCTTGGATGTCACGTGGACTTGGGCTTCACATGTCGTCTCCTAGATCGAAGGCGTAAGGATCCTGACTATCTTGGAAGACTGGATCCAAGTAGTTGGGCTTTGATTGACCTGCAGCAGACGAGTGAGATGAGGCTGGGCTGTGCTCATCTGGGTCTTGTCCACTGATTTTGCTTACTTCGAGCTGCAACTGGTGGCAGAGCTCCTGCAGATCTTCTTTACTTTGAACTTGGTTCATAGCAGAGACTAGGGCAGTCTGGAGACTGGTCTTCTCTACTAAGAACTGAGAGACAACAGAAAATTCCTCTGGCTGAGGAAATTCCTTTTTTACTTGTTCAATTATCCTGTCGATATTGAACTTGTCCCACCATTTGACTTGGAAACGGCGGGCCATGATGTTCTGATTGACTTGATAATCCCATTTAAGAATCCATGAGATCTTGTATTTACTTGTGAACAGGCAGAGGGTCGGAAACTGACTGTTCTGGACTGTGACTTGTGCCAGATTACCAAACCGAGCAATTGCTTCCTTGAGCTTGGTGGGAATGATATCGGTAATGGGTCCGAATAATTGCCACCAACGAAGGAACCACATAGGCAGTTGACTTGTGAACTTGTTGTCGAAGTTCAAGAACCAAGAATGAGAGAAATTCTCATTTTGGTAAAGGAGGACATTTGTCCAAGCTTCAATATAATCATAATAATTGAAGCCTATGGGTTGACCTGGAAGTTCTTTCAGAATGGAGGGATGAGAACCCCATTCCTGATTCGAAAGAATTTTAATTATGAATAGCTTGTGGAAAGCTATTCGTTTCTGAGTGGGATCAAACTTGTCCATGATGGGTTCGATCTTTACAGATTCTGTGTGGAGAAGGATGACTTTATAAAAACCAATTGACTTGTTGGGATGTTGTGGGACAAAATGTCATTTGGGTGACAAATAGGCCCTGAGCAGTTTACCATGTTGGACCCGGAGAAGAGCTTCCTGATCCTTTTGACTTGGAGTTACTTCAGGTGTGATCAGACGCCTGTGGCAGTGATCCACATGGAATACATTCTGAAGAATTTCCTTGACTATGAAGTCAGAAGGATTCTTCGGAACATAAGGAATTTTACTTTGTAGTCTAGACGGAGACTGAGCCGTACTTGGTAGGCTTAACGGAGACTGGGCCGGAGACATAGTCTCAATAATCTCATAAGGATTATGAGGTTGACTTGGTGGTAAAGAGGCTAATGCAGAATATGTAGGCTTACCATACTGACTTGTGAGAGCAAGAGCTGAGGATGAAGGTCGGACTTTTTGACTTGGTTGGGAAGGATTACCTAGTAACTGGAAACGGTTACTTGTTGAGGTTTGACTTGGAGGACCAAATGGGACTAACAAATGGTCTGGGAGTAACTTGGGTGTATCTGGTGACTTGGTTGACTTGGCAGGTTCTTTACCGTGGGGTTTAGGAGCCATGAGATTCCTGCAAAAATTCACGGGTAAGGAAGTCAGGGATACTGTTTTGACTTCCTTGGATGTATTCAATGTCAAAATCAAAAGCACTGAGAATAGCTTGCCATCGTGCAAAAATCTGTTTGGATGCAATGTTTTTCACATCTTTTTCTAAAACAAATTTTGCGCTTTTGCAATCAACTCGTACTAAAAACTTTTGATTTATCAAATCACTTTGAAATTTACTTATGCATAGTACTATAGATAAAATTTCTTTTTTGATAGTACTATAATTCTGCTGTGCTGAATTCCAATTGCCGGAGTGATATCTGACTAATTGTTCAGCTGAATCTGGTTTGACCTTTTGTTTGAGAATGCCACCATAACCAATTTCTGAGGCATCGGTCTCAACAATTTTGAAAGCTAAAGGTAAAGGAATGCCAAGGCAAGGAAGAGACTTGACATGTGACTTGATTTGTTTTACCATAGAAGTGTGTTCTTCAGTCCAAAGAGGAGGATTTTTCTGTAGACGTTGGAACAAGGGTTTACATAGATGCCTTAAATTATGATAAAATTCAGCAATGTAATTGAGATAACCTAAGAACCTTTGGAGTTGGGTTTTCTCTAGAATGACATCGGGGAATTTATCAGCAAATTGAAGGGATCTGTCTATGGGGTGGATTTGACCTTGATCAATATTGTAACCTAAAAATCTGACTTTGGTTTGAAGCAACCTGATCTTAGGGGCAGAGACCACTAGACCGTTTGACTTGATGATCTGAAGAAACTTATGGAGGTGTTTCCAATGTTCTTCGATTGACTTTGAGAAGACTAACACATCATCTATGTAGACAATGGTGAAATGACTATAAGGGTTAAAAATGTCGTTCATGACATTTTGGAATTCACTTGGTGCATTTTTCAGACCGAAAGGCATTACGTTCCATTCGTAATGTCCAAAGGGTGTGGTGAATGCTGTTTTGTACCTGTCTGGCTCATAGACTTGGATTTGATAGAAGCCGCTCTTCATATCAAATTTACTAAAAACTGTGGCTGCTGACAGACGACCGATGAGATCACGTTTGTCAGGAATAGGGTAACGAATCCATTGAAGGACCTTGTTCAATGGTTTGTAATTGATTACCATGCGAGGAACTCCTCGTTCTATTTCTGCATTTTTATAAACATAAAAGGCAGAACAAGACCATGAAGATTTATTATGGCGAATGATACCTTTACTCAAAAGATCATGGATTTCTTTCTTGCAGACTTCCATCATCTCCTGGTTCATCTGGATGGGTCGAGCTTTAGTGAGAATATTTTTCTCACTAAAATCCGGTTCATATGAGAGTTTTACTATGTGTTGCTTTCTATGCCAGAAAGCATTTGGAACATCAGAACAGATTTGCTGTTCTAATTTTACTTGGAATGACTTAATCTGTTGTTGAAGGGATTGACTTAAGAGTTGGTCCTCAACTATTTTGAACTTGATTTCTTCCTTTAAAAAATCAAGATGTTGAGTTTTCTGGACAAGGAAATTGATGCTAACGTGGATAAATATGTGCACAGATCTCTCTTCTTCGCTCTTATACTAGAAGATTCAGCCACCAAACAATTTTCCTGTGAGTGGAGGTTTCACACTTCCACTTCTTTGCTGTTGGGTGCTTCGATGCTTATGCGCCTCAGAGGAATAAACCCGCTTGAGTTCAGGCCTTCAATTCCCTCTTCTCTTCAAGATTCTCTCAACTCTGTTACCGACCGCTTCACCGGACAACAAAACCGTATCAATCCCTACGTCTCCCACTACCAAACCCCTCTCTAAACCCCAACTCAAAGCCCTAGTTCTCAGCCAATACTCCCATGGCAAGTTCTCCAACCTCCTCCAAAACGTCGTCGCTTTGCCTACCGTCCTCCTCACCGCCTGCCAAAACCTCTACACCCCACTACCTGACAATGCGATCGAGTCCCCTGACTTACCGTTCCTTTTTCACTCGGTTTTTCCAAGCGGTTTGATGTCGCGGAAATGGGCCGCAATATCTTCGAGAATCGGTTCGATGTTAGAGCTTGTTGTGTCACAATGCTGCCCTCGAGAAAGAAAGGGGAGTCTTTGGTTTTGCCCAATTAGAAGTTGAAGGTTTTGATTGAAGCGATTAGGATGGTATTAGGGATTGTCTTTGATGAACGTTTCGTGACGTTTGCTTACGGTGGTCGTGTCGGTATGGGACGGCATACAGCTATCAGGTATCTGAAGAACTCGGTGGAGAATCCTAGATCGGCATGTGGATAAGTTGTGGTTGTTTATAGAAGATAAAATACGAGACAGACTTTTGATTGATATTATTAGGAATTTGTTTGAATGTGAGGTGGTGGGTGTTGAATTGGGTGGTTGTTATCTGGGAAGGGGTTTCCTCAAGAAAGTGGGCTGAGTTCCATTTTTCTTAATATTTACTTTAATGGGTTTGATAAGGAAATCCACGAAGTGCGTCTTCAGAAAATTCAGGAGAATCCTAAGTTTGAGATATATGTGGTTAGGTACTTGGATGAGATACTCGTGATTACTTCAGGGTCGAAGGTGTTGACCCTGGATTTGAAGAATTGGGTTTCGAAGTATTTAGAAGGGAGATTGGAGTTAAAGATTAGCAGGATGAAAACGGCTATACATAGTGCAGTATCTGAGAAGATCAATTTTCTAGGCATGGAGCTACAGGCGGTTCCACCTTCAGTTTTGCATCCTCCTATGTCCAAAAAAGCAATTAGGGCACGGAAGAAGTACCTCAGACAGAAGGAAGTTAGAGCTTTAGAAATGAAAAATGCTAGAGAGAGAAATACGAAGAAACTGGGCTTAAAGATACTGCAGCATGTTTTTAAGAAGCTAAAGCAGAGTGGTAGGTTTAAATTCGAATTTCAAATAGAAAATGAGGTTAGACAAATCTTCAGAGGTTGGGGTGATGAAGTGGTCCAAGATTTCTTGGGTCCTTGGAAGAGCGTTGGGAATGGCACTGGAGGCTCACAGCGGGTGATTTTCTCTCTTTTAAGGCACATTAGAGACCAACTGCCCCAAGAGCTGGTTGATTCATATGATAAGTTCCACGAGCAAGTAGACAAGCATTTGAGTCCGGCCAAAGTTAGAAGGGAATTAGAGGAAGAAGAAAGGAGGGTGGAGGAGGAAGAGGAACAGAGGTATGTTAAGCGTACAGTTGAGGATTTGTCGAGGCTGTGTATCGAAGTTGATGCACCGACAGAACTTGTTAGGAAGGCTGTTGAAATGGCTGGGTTTACGAATAACATGGGTCGTCCAAGGCCGCTAAAGCTACTTATTGCTGTTGAAGATACTGATATTATCAAGTGGTATGCAGGTGTAGGGAGAAGGTGACTTGATTTTTTCTGCTGCTGTCATAACTTCAAGATGGTCAAAAGATTCATAACAGTGAAACCTCCTGGCAACAAAGATAGTGTGTTAAATCTTTATTTCTATCTAATAGATGAGAGCCTCCGGCACCATTCATCAATTTCTATGTGGTGCAAGTTAATATAATAGTTGGCGTTTTCACCTTTTTAGCTTCATACAGATTGAAGATCTCTCTTTGCATTCGGTAATGTGAGTTTGTGCCTGAGAAATTTACTCAAAATTTGACACGTACCTAGCTGTTCAAGCGGGTGTCGATATATGCTCTCATTCCAAGTGAAGACGAGAGAATGTAAAGAAATTGCAAATTTCTGCTTCCTTTCCCCAACAGAACAGCGTTGCCTCACCAATAGGGGACCCGTATTCGGCTTTTATGTTATGGTTATAGAACCTTGACAATATACACGAAAATAACATCTCAGATTCTCAGGGAAGATGAGAGATCTGGGCTTCAAAGAAGGTTACTCTACAGTGTCCATCAGGAACAGATCGTATAACTTATCTGGCCCATATCTCGCCTGAGCTGTCCATAAGCGGATATATCTTGCATAGTAACAGATTCCGCTGAGCTGATGTTTTACAAGTAAAAATATTCAAATAGTTTAAGGGAATATTCGTTTAACCAGTATTTTCAGAATTTTTTAGAATCTTCACAACACAAAAAATTCTACAATCAAACATCATTTTTAATACTACATAAAATAACTACAACGCGCATACCAATAAAGTTAACATCACCTAAAAATTCTAAAAACATAAAAAATTCTCAAAACACAACTCAACCGAACACTCTCTAAGACTGTAGGAACAAATTTTGAGTTTTAAAAAAATTGTAAAGGAGTCTAGGAATATTTTATTGGAGCTCGTTAAAAAGTAAGAAAGAAGATTGGTTTGATAAATTTTGTCAATGAAAGAGTAATGAAAGTTGTTAAAAAGTAAAGATAAATAATTTTTTATATAATTTTTTTAATGAAAAAATATTGAATTTTGTTAGAACTAAGAATAGAGAAATTTTTTTTAATGAAAAATATTGAAGTTGACGTGAAAATATGTTTTAATTTGAGTACAAAATTTTTCTTAAAAAATTAAAAAGATTTGATACCCAAACATCATAAGGCCACGATCCAACAATTATATTAAAAATAAAAGAAAATGAAAACCTAAATTAAGAACGTAATTCTATCCCACATCGGAAATATAAGGAGGAGAAATTGGTTTATTGCCGTTGCTCTACTTAAATAGGATCGGTTATATAGGCCGTACCTATGCGTCCTTGAGTTCCAAGGAGTCAGGAATTTAAGTCTGGTTGATGAGCTACGACCGTGTAATCAGAGCTGTGAATAACAGCATCAATGATTCTCGGACCACTGAGGCCGTAGAGGATCGTTCTCATCCATTCATCGAATGGTTGGGAATGTGTCTGGCAGACTCAACTTTTTGGGTCCCTTCTGAATATTTTCGGTTCTTGTTTCATCTTTTGAAATGATTTCTCTGCGTGATCTCAGCAATTTCTTTCGGTCATTTTTTTGGTCGTAAGCAGGACAACCGAAAGTTTAATCCGAAACTTGCTTACTGACTGTTCAGTCGAGAACACCCGGTCTTTTCTTCAGCCTCGATAGCTCCTTGTTTGATCTGAAAAGTCTCTCCCTTCTCCATGCCTTTCATCGTTCCAGCTTCTCCTTTTTCATCCCAGCACTTCCTCTTCTTTACACCCATCACCTGAAAACCTATTTCCGAAATCTTACAGTCCCACCTCCTCCTCCTGCTTCAAGCCAGTCACGTTCATGCAGGGACCTTCGAGGTCTGGAACAAACGCATTCATCTCAACTTATATCGAAACCGGTGCGATCCATCTCCGTTGCTGCAAAGCTCATGAACTTATATGGCCAGTATGACGATCTTGAGAGCGTCCTTCGGGTAGTTTAATGACTTTGAGGTGCAAAATACTATGACATGGAATGTAGCCATTAAAGCCTATGTTGACTCTGGTTTCTTTGATTCGGCTTTTTTGTTATATAAAGCAATGAGAGGATTTGGTGTTTCCCATGATAGTTATACGTTTCCGATAGTAAACCAAGCTGTCTCATCGCTTCAGAGTGGAATCATATACGGAGAGATGGTGCATTGTCTTTCGATGAAAACGGGTTTTGGATGTGATGTGTATTTTTGCAATACGATGATCGAGCTTTATGTGAAATGCGGGTGGGCAAGTCATGCTCGTAAATTGTTTGATGAGATGTCTCACTGAGACTTGGTTTCTTGGACATCGATGATTTCAGGGTGTGTTAATGAAGGAAACATTAGCGGCGCTTTGGATTTGTTTCAGGAAATGAGGGTAAAGTTTGAACCCAATTCCGTGACTTTGATAGTAATGTTGCAGGCCTGTTGTGCCGGTGAAAGTTTGATCCAGGGAAGGCAACTTCATGCTTACTCTATCAAGAATGCGTTAGTAATAGATGTGTCTGTTCAAAATTCTGTTTTGAGAATGTATACTAAGACGGGTAGGGTTGAAGAGGTTGAAAGGATTTTCGCCGAGATTAACCGAAGGGATGATGTTTCCTGGAATACTCTGATTTCCTTCTATTCCACGGAAGGAGATTTTGAAAAGTTAGGCAGTACATTCAATAAAATGCTTACTATATCAGGACTCAGCACTGAGACTTTAACATTACTAATATCGGCATTTGCAAAGTGTAGAGATCTTTTTCAAGGTGAGCAGATACATTGTTTAGCTATTACAACTGGTTTATCGGATGATGTTTTGCTGATTTCTTTGTTGGATTTTTATGCGAAGTGCGGGAGAATAGAGATATCAGCCCAGTTGTTCACAGAAATTCCTTGTGCAAACAATGTTACATTTGGCGCTATGATATCGGGTTTCATTCAAAATGGATATATTAAGGATGCAGTAAACTTGTTCCGTCAAATGCAAGCGGCAAATGTTGAACCCGGGGCTGAAATTTTAAGAAGCATCCTTGATGCTTATACCCATCTGGGAGCTTTGCAAACGGGCAAAGCAATCCATTGCTACTTTATAAGACGCTTGTTTAACAGATCTAAGGAAGAAACCTCATACCTGGAAACCTCTATCTTGAACATGTACATAAGATGTGGTAGCATTTATTCTGCTAGTGTGTTTTCAGACTATATTGGTCAAAGATTCAGTAACTTGGACGACAATGATCGAAGGCTTTGGTACTCATGGACTTGGTTTTGAAGCCCTAGAACTTTTTGGTTAATGATGGAAAAAGGAATGAAACCAAACAGTGTTACCTTCTTGAGCTTACTGTCTGCTTGTAGCCACTCTGGTCTTATCAGAGAGGGCTGTGAAATTTATGTTTTCATGAAATGGATATTTGGCATTGAACCCGAGTTGGATCATTACACTTGCATGGTGGATCTTTTGGGTCGATATGGAAAGCTCAAAGAAGCCTTAACCATAATATTGAAAATGGTGATTTTCCCTGATGGCAGGATTTGGGGTGCTCTTCTTGCAGCTTCCAAAATTCATGGAGACATAAATCTCGGGGAATATGCTGCAGAGAGGCTTTTGGAACTGGAGCCTGATAATGTTGGGTATCATACTCGATTCAGTAATGTACGAGCTAGTATTGGACAGTGGGATGAAGTGGAAGAAGTCAGGAGAGCTATGAATGAGGAGGATTTGAAGAAGAAACCAGGGTGGAGTTTCATTGTGGCAAATAGGATAATTCATGGATTTGTCTCTGCAGATAGATCACACCATCAAGTGGAGGAGATCTACGAGGTATTGGGTCGTCTAAGTAGGATGATACGGGAGTTTGGGTAGTATTCTCTGGCTGATTCGATCCATTTAAGGCTTAAGCCTTCGAATGAAGACATTATCCTGGTTTAACAAGATGGAGATCAATTTCTTTTTTCAGATCTATATAGTTTTGTCTGTACTTTCTTAAAGAATTGAAGTGAGCACAGGTTAAAGGAAAACGGATGGATTCGATTCCTGAGTTGCGAAAACTTGAGTGCATCTTCAAGTTGATGTTTTTTGCATTAGATGAACTTGGCTGTAGTCTTTCTATATCCACGCGGACCACGCGTTTTCGGTTTTTTGGGAAAACGTTTTCCCTCCCAATAAAAAAAACCCCGTATTTATTGCCCAGGAGAAAAGAGGAATAGAAAGAAACAGAACTGAGAACCCCTGTATCGGTCACGTGCATCAGTCGTGCAATCGTGACGGTGGAGACTATAATGAATTGAAAAAGGAAAATAAAAAACAGAGCAAAGAACAAAAGGATTCAGCTGGGAAGAAATCTGGGAGTGGTGAGTGTTTTTCCTCAGCTCAGGATCTTTCTAAGGTTTCTAAATGTCGGTCCTGTCCAACTGAATCATCCAGATTTACGGAAGACCCAGTTTAGATAGAAAGAAGGCGGATTAGAGGTGCAGAGAAGGGAAAAGAAGGAAGAGAGGTTGAAAATGGGGGGGTATGCGCTGGGTTCGGCTTTTGATTCACGGTCGGGGAGGATGTTAATGGTGGCTCTGCTATTAATGGCAGGCTCCTTCTACGCTGGCACCCTCTTCGGAAATAATGCCCCGCTCTACGTCTCCCAACTCTCCTCCGATTCTTCTTCATCTTCATCTACGGGTAACCTCGCTCTCTCTCTCTCTCTAGCTTTTATGGGTCTCCAACTTGTTTAATGAATAATGTTGCACGTTTGGCAAACTGGACAGAGTAAATAGTTATGCATGGTGATGGTACAGTTGGAGTTAGGATTGAATGGCTACGAGATGAAGGTGAATTGTCCAGATGGTTGATAAGCCTTTTTTAGGTTGAAGTGTTTGGGTTATGGTGTGTGTGATAGCCTGACAAGGAGACTTTGAAAGAACTTTTGGTACTGCAGTGTTACAGAATTTGTAGATATCTGTCTTGTTGAGTGTCTTCTTTTGGTTAATATCTCAATCCCTCCGAACTCCCGAGTATAAGACCATTTTTTTTTCCTGGGACAATTTTTCATGTATGCACCAAAGCATGTGGCTAGGGGAGTTGAATCCCGGATCACACTGTGACACCAAACATAATAGAGATTATTTTGTAGGCTAGTTCAATAGGCAATTTGCAAGGAAAATAGAGAATTCGTCCCAAGAACTCAGAGAAAACTCTGGGATTCAATAAAATTATCAATATTTAGGAATGATAAAAAAACAACCCGCAAGCCAGGTTAATATAGCTATAATCGACCCTTAATAGGATTTTACCAAAAATAGCAAAACCCTAAAAGTCTTACCAAAACGAAATACGGAATGAAATAACTAGATTGCCAAAAATCTGGCCCAAATCGGGTTCAGAATTACTTCCTAATCGATAAATGGAAGATTACCATAAATAGCAAAAATTAACTAAAAATAAGGATTCGAAAGGGAAAATAGAGGATTTAGGGCTCGAAACGAGGTGCACTGAGCGTAGCTGGTGGCCATGACTTGCGCTCCAAGAAGAGCTTTCCGAATTGGGGCCACGGGCGCGAATCAGACACTTGTAGCCAAAGTTATGGCAAAAAAACCGACACGTGTACGAAAATTGTCCCAATTAGGCTAGATCACGATTTCTTGCCATCCTTGCGCTGATCTGCCCACTCCAGTAATTCAGCGCCATCAATGTGCAATCGGACAGTTCAACCTCGTCTGACTCGGATTCTCCTGCATCACACTGTTCCCCACAAACTTCTGGGGAAAGAGCTGCAGTTGAGCCTAAGGCTCTGTTAAATGCGTCTTTGTTTTAGTATGAAAATAGATTTGATTTTGGTTGACTTTAGATGATTTGCCTTTGATTTCGGTTGATTAGATGATTTGCTGATATAAGTCTATAATTCAGTCGGATACTGGAGACTGACATTAGTATCTCATCACTCCCACAAATCTGAGCCTTTGGTTGCTTTGAAGCGTAGATATGCAAAGGATTATATGATTGTACATCGTGATCTTTCAAATCTTTAGCAATAGTGAATGCTTGGTGGAAGTTTGTACCTCAGAGACACGTGTTGTAAAGCAGGGGGAAAGGAAAGTCCTAAGCTGTGTTTAGGCTTGTTTGATGTATGTTCCTTGTTTTTGCCTTGTGCTCAACCTTAGTGGATGACTTTAAGACATCATAAAGCCTTGCAATCTGATGCATCAAGTTGTTTTGATTGACATTGTTATGTATTTGTACTCACAGGCATTTCGTCATTTACAAACATCGTTGCTCTTACTCACAGAGAAACACCACTTTCAATACCGGAGACTGGGATAAATGTGTGTCCATTGATGTCCAATGAGTATATCCCATGCCACGATGTTGCTTATGTAAAGAATTTGCTACCAAACTTGGATATTTCCAGACGAGAAGAACTAGAGAGGCACTGCCCTCCACCTGACAAACACTTGTTTTGCTTGATTCCACCCCCAGAAGATTATAAGATACCAATAAAATGGCCGACCAGCAGGGATTATGTCTGGCGACACAATGTGAATCATACGCATCTTGCTGAAGTAAAAGGGGGACAAAATTGGGTGCATGAGAAGAATCAGCTCTGGTGGTTCCCAGGTGGTGGTACCCATTTCAAACATGGGGCAGCCGAGTATATTCAAAGGTAAATTTGCTTTCATAGCATTTTTTACATTTTTCTTTTCCTAGTGGCACGACTGGCCATGGAATTAGCATTTGAAATTCTCTATAGATATTAACTTTTCTAAGTAAGCCAGTCCAGGTTTGTCTCAAGAATTTGTCTCACAAGTAAGTTCTGTTTTATCTGATCTGTTATATGTTTCCAGAAGGCAATCTATTACCTTCACCTATGCAGCTTTCCTGTCTCAACTTTTTACAGACTGGAAGCTGTTTACGGGTTATGGTATAGACAAGTTTTAGTTATTTTTCCTTCTTTTTGGAGCAGGATCAGAGTGTTGTTGGTTTGATTTAAGTCATATATTCTCAACTTTTCTGAACTGTAGTTCAAATACAGGTTAGGAAATATGATTACAAGTGACACAGGTGATCTGCGTTCTGCTGGTGTGGTTCAAATGTTGGATGTTGGTTGTGGGGTTGCCAGCTTCTCTGCTTACCTTCTTCCCTTGGATATACAAACAATGTCCTTTGCTCCCAAAGATGGCCATGAGAATCAGATTCAGTTTGCATTAGAGCGAGGAATTGGTGCAATGATCTCTGCTTTAGGCACAAAACAACTACCCTACCCCAGTAGGTCCTTTGAGATGGTTCACTGTTCAAGGTGTCGGGTTGATTGGCATGAGAATGGTACTTTTCCACCCTAAACATATAAACCTATTGAATTGGAATGTTGATCATAAATGGAGAGTCAAAATGAAGAAATGACAAGTAAATTGAACGATTGAGTGATAATGAGGATTCAAGGCAAATAATTGTTCCGTATAGAAGTCAGTGATGAAAGAAACATGTCCGAGGTAGCTCTGCATCAAAAATGTTGCAACTATTAAGAGCCAATATGTGTACTGGAACTAAAATTGCTTCATTTGTTATAGACAAACAGAACTCATCACGACCTGTTGTCTCTCTGTGAATACAGGGCTGGGTTATTCATTCGTTTAGATATCTTTACTTGGTGTTTCCTATGTTTTGTTGCCTTGAGACCCTTTTTTCTTTTTTGTGTTTTTGTCTTGATAGACATACTATATCTCAAAAAATGTAAAATAAAAATAAAAATGAAGTTGCTCTCTGGAATTAAAGTCTTATATATAAAAGTTTACCCTTTAGTTCACAAGCTTTTCCAAGATTAAGCATTTGTAGAGCTGTCAGGAAACTTGATGTATGGATTATATACTGAACTCCCAGAAAGCAATTACTGATGAACTTCTCACCAGCCATTGCGAGAACATGATGGACAAGCACTCGATATGATATGCATCAGAGGACTTATAAAAAAAAATGATTTGCATTGGAGGACAGATATGACATTGCTATATGCTAGATTAGGTGGAAAGGCTGCTTTCCATATCACTGGGATTCGAAAACCGCTCTGTTTTGACTTCTCGGAGTAATTTTTGCTTGTCCTACATGACGTTTGCTTATTTTTGTTTCTCCTCTCAACTGTTACTTGCAGATGGTATTTTACTCAAAGAGGTGAATCGCCTTCTTCGATCCAATGGGTACTTTGTCTATTCTGCTCCACCTGCTTATAGAAAGGATAAAGAATATCCATTGATCTGGAATAAATTGGTAAATCTGACTTCAGCAATGTGCTGGAAACTTGTTGGTCGAAGAGTTCAGACTGCAATCTGGATTAAAGAAGAGAATAAGACGTGCCTCCAGAACAATGCGGAGAAGAAACTGTTGAAGATATGTGATGATGTAGACGATTCTAAGCCATCATGGAATACACCTCTGGGGAACTGTATACAATTAATGAGTGCACAGACAAATCTTCAGGAACTCCGCCTTAGGGCAGATCGTCTTTCAGTATATTCAGAGAGTCTCAGCAGAATAGGTCTGTCTACTCTCTTTTGCAGACCGATAAAGAAGCTAATCTTTTAGTCATAAACATATGAATGTTTCAATCGTGTATTATGAAGATGAAGCAGTGTTTTTCATTCTCATGAAATGATTGATGTATTTACACAGGTATCAGTGAAAAAGAATTTTCTTCAGATTCTACGTTTTGGCAAGACCAAGTTCACCTTTACTGGACGTTAATGAATATCAGTAAAACAGAAGTACGGAATGTCATGGACATGAGTGCTTTCTGTGGTGGATTTGCTGTGGCTTTGAATAAGTTGCCTGTTTGGGTAATGAATGTAGTTCCTGTAAGCATGAAGAACACCTTATCTGCTATTTATGACAGAGGTCTAACTGGCGTTTTCCATGACTGGTAAGATATCATCAATTATTATATTGTACTGCTTGACGTTAATAATTTACAAGCTACATGCACTGATATTGCTGATATTGGAACATCAGGTGTGAACCGTTCTCAACTTATCCACGTACATATGATCTATTGCATGCCGACCATCTTTTCTCCCACTATAAAAACGGTGGAGAAGGATGCTCTCTGGAGGATATAATGTTGGAGATGGACCGTATAATACGGCCCCAGGTAAAGGTTCCATAATCGTCTTGCTTGTGTGCTAAAGAGATGTTAAAATGGAAAATGCCATGAATGTAAAACTGTAGATGATAGCCATATAGGACATTCTGCTTCTTCTGCTTACTAAGCCACACCAACTGGGACATGAGGTACATTTAGGGCTGAGCATTGACTCCATGGGATTAGTTTTCAGACCGTGTTGATGGAGAAACCGACGACTGTTAGCACTCAGTTTGTTTAACCATCAACCAAATCAGAAGAGAGTCAATTAGAGGGAGAGAGATGCCATTATCTGAGCACTGATATTCTTTTATTCTTCACTTCTTGATCTACTGTCTCTTTTCTGGCCGAGCCTGCCTAGTCAAACTCGGTAGGGAGGATCCAAGGAGTTTGAATATTCTTTTTGTGTGACATAGGAAATCCTGTAGTGGATCCAAGGGCCATGAGAAATGACAATGAGGACGGTGAGAGAGAGCATATACAGTATGAGGTGGGCTAAAGTGGTGAGAAATCCGCCCAAACCTTGTTCTGTTTGGGTTGGGTGCATTGGGTCAGTTGTTTTTCACTGACCCCAAGAGCAGTCCTAGGTACATTCATTTTAGGATCTCTGTAGTCAGGCTGTCATTTTGGAATTTTCTTTTGCGTCTTGTAGTTTTTGTGCTCAAAGTTAGTTGTAGAATGTTCACTGACGATGCTTATGTGCAGGGATTCATTATTATTAGAGATCAGGAATCTGTCACAGCAAGAATCAGAGACATTGCTCCCAAATTTCTATGGGATGTGAAATCGCATTTGGCAGAAAATAAGGAAAAGAAGATGGAATCCGTGTTAATTTACAGAAAGAAGTTTTGGGCAATTTTGTAGGGTTTAGACCCGTAGCTACACAGGCCATCGAACATGTACGTTTGGGCAATGAGTCAATTACCCACTCTTTTCTTTGTTATCTTCTTGTAGAATGAGGTGACGTGACCTCCTAATTGTTTATTGCTTAGCAGTCGTATCTTGTGTACATTACTATAGATAGATGCTCAGTGCATTACTTGGGCCTTTGTATTTTGCCAGAACGGGGAATACGAGTTTCAATCTCTTCCCAATTCATCAAACAACATATCCTTAAAAAGTATAATTATATGGATAAATAAAACCAAAATGACCTCCATGGGTCCATTCTTATCACTGCTTCATAATTTCCAAGTCCGTCCAGACCACTTGCAGCTAATACTTTACCCAAAAAGAAGAAGAAAAGCTTGCAGCTTCTGGGTAATATTCCCCACCCCACCGCTCTTCAGGACTGAACATTCAAGTTATGAATGGGCCTGGGCTGGTTAGAGGGCTTCTTTGCGGAACAGGCTCCTGTAGTCTGCTCCAAAAGGCCCAACAAAAAGATGGCTGGGCCTGGGTATACTGAACAGTAAAAACTCATCGTTTCTTCACTTCTTGCATGAATAATGTTTGATGGAATTTCTTGGCTTAAATGAATAGCAACGAGAGAAACCGAATGGTTATGATGTGATAATTGGGAAATGGGTACGTAGTGGTCCAAATGCAACTTTTCAAGTGTAAGAATATTCATAGGGATAATGATGATTAACCTGGGTCACTTAACATATAATAATGTTTAACATCATAAGGAATCAGGAAAATTAAGTAAAAAAAAGCAATCTTTCTATGAGAGAGAGAGATATTTGAGTCCCTGACAACACCCCATGACATGCACAATTAAGACAAGAAGACAATAGAGTCGACTCGAAAAAAGAAGTGCCAATAAGGAAGGAGAGAAGGCCCCCTTAAATGTGTGAAAAGAGAAGCCGGGCCACTAGAGTGAAGTCTGATATGACAAGACAACCCCACGCTTGTCTCCCTTAACCCTTTGTCCCACCCTGACCCAGACTCCCAATATATATCTGCTCCAATTATTTCACTTTCAGGTGGTGCCGTGGTGGCCGCTCTCTGTAGTCTGTAGTGCGTTTCTATCTCTTCCTCCTTTCACCGCTTCCCTTAATTAAGATTTTTCTTGACTTCTCCCTTTTCAGGTTAATGTATTGCTACGTTTCATGCTGCATGTGATACAGGGAGCGCGAATACTAATGGAAATATTTTTTTTGGGTAATTGCTAATGGAAATATTTCCTTCCCTCTATCTTGCAGAATCCACCTATTCATGTCGTTTTAGTGAACAGTTAGGGAGCAAGGAACATCGAGTTACAGTAGTAAAGATTACTCAATTATTGCAGCAAAAACAAAAGGGAATAACAAAGGATAATATGATCAGAAAGATCTTGCTATTGTATATATAACGCGTCTAGATGATTGCAGTTAAAGACACCGAAGTTAATAAATTGAGATAGAAGCTAGCATATACCCCGAAATTACCACGATCGAGCTCCTTTTCCAACCTGTTGAGACAAAACTTTGTTTCCCATTTCTTACTTTCCGAAAGTGGTACTAGCTATACAATTGGAGTTCACCGATCAACCTGACATGCTGGTGCCAAAAGTGAACTACTATAACGATCTGTTGAAAATTAATTAGAAGCTTTAATTTATTTATAGCCTATAGGTACGTATTTATACCCATAGTACTATATCTATGGCTTTCGAGGAATGATAGGAAGTTTGATTACGCAGCTTCAGATATATTAATTAAGTAGGTTTTTACTCGGGAATTCCTAACCTGTGGATGTATGAGAGATTGAGAGGAGTGTCGGTGGATCTGATCTCTTTTCAAGATTTTAGTTAGTTATGTATTGTCTTCAAGATTTCACATTTGAGAAAGGACGTCAAGTGAGGGAGATGTACTTTTGTATTATAATGGAAATATACTTTTACGAGGAGTTGCAGAACCATGCACAGGCATTTGTAAGCTGGTTGATGAAATGGGGTCTCTAAAACTGTGACTGTGTGGGTCATCTGGGTCGACCACTTTGAATAAACATATTACTGAAGGTTAGATCTGTGTTTCCTCTTTGAAAAAGGATGCCTAATAAAGAAATACTATAAAAATATAAGAAGCAATGTTTTGGATGGGGTCTCTAAAACTGACTGTGTGGGTCATCTGGGTCGACCACTTTGAATAAACATATTACTGAAGGTTAGATCTGTGTTTCCTCTTTGAAAAAGGATGCCTAATAAAGAAATACTATAAAAATATAAGAAGCAATGTTTTGGATGGGGTCTCTAAAACTGACTGTGTGGGTCATCTGGGTCGACCACTTTGAATAAACATATTACTGAAGGTTAGATCTGTGTTTCCTCTTTGAAAAAGGATGCCTAATAAAGAAATACTATAAAAATATAAGAAGCAATGTTTTGGTGACCTTAATAATAACAAGATAATCATGATGTTTCCAGGTTCATGATTATAAAAGGATCTTATGATGTCTCAAAAGCTTCTGATCACAAACTCTAAAAATTGGTCGCTCATCGATCCCACTTGCCCATTTCGTTTATGTGGAGGTCTCTTTTCTCTTCTTTAACCCTAAAAGATTATGTGTTAGCTTCCATTTTGAGGCATAAAAAGCAGTTTCCTTTTAGAAAACCAAAGTTATAACTCAGAATTTTAAATATACCGACCGTAGTTGGGTGTTGGGCAAGCTTTGGACCCAAAATAGAAAAGGTTTGCTAATGGAGGCACACTGATCAAGTTGTTGGTATCTGAAAAGATTTTATTATTTTTATATATTTTTCAAATGAGTTGGATGTATAGTAGTTCCTTCATCATGAATTGGGTCCACTATATACCATGGAGTAGTCCCGTCAAATCAAATACTTATAAATTTAGGGTAATTATAGGTTAAAATTCTCGTGACTATGTATAATCTCGAGATAAAAAAAAAATGTTTCCATTACTAAATATAAGGACAATTCAAATTTTCGACTCTTAATTATTACCTAATTGTAATTTTCATCATAATATGTTTAATTAACTTTATTTTCTTAAAAATAACAAAAAATTCCCCAAAAAGTTCAGGTGTATCCTCATTAAGCAAAATTCACCTCTCTCTTCATATGGTTTCTCGACTTGGATTTAGTGGCTATCTAATCATGATTATCTATAATATTTTTGTTCGAATTACATCAATGCAATTCAGAAAAAAAATTATATAAACACGTATATAATGATATTCTGTATGGATTATATAACTTTTAATGCTTGTGCATGGCATTAACCTCTTCGAATAGTGTACAATTTAAGTAAAAAATTGTAAAATATTCCGATAGTGTCGACCGACGGTTTGTCCCGAAACGTTTCGAGAAGCGAACTCACGAACAATTCCTCATGGGTCTTTCGCCGACACCAACGTTGTGCACCCGCAGCTGCTTCAGCCAACTTTATCTGGACCCCAATGCCAGTCACAGTTTCGTGTGGCCCCATAAGAAACTCGGCAGCTTAGAAAAAAAAAACCATAATTAAGAAACTCGACAAAAACGTCTTCTATCCCACAGATTCAGTTCTTTCAAGAGTTTGGCCTCTGCAACTTCCTTTTCACTAACTGTTACGTACATATTATGACCTGGAAGATTTTAATTTTTGATCATCTACTCCAAATAAAGGAACTTGGACTTCTAAAAGATGCTTATATCGCCTTATCTTCTCCACTACCCGAGAGCATGTCTAGTCAATTTTCCTTTTTCTAGGCCAATATCTTACTCAATTACTTTCTCCTTGAAAGGCATTTGGGGCTTTGTAAAAGCAAATTAAGTACTAACAACAATCTAATTAATATAATACTTCAAAACTAATCACATTTGAATCTTTTTCTTTTCTTTTCTTATGATGAATAAAATTACCCCGTCCTCGGGTATGATATTTTCAGCTGTTCTATTTATTTTCGGAAAATTTTGCTTTCTATTTTCAAACTTATAATGCAATGTCATCTTGGTGTCTAAATTATCAATTTCATATTACACTGCGCTTTCAAACTATTAAAATTAATCAACATGCGCCCTCTCAAGAGATTATTATCAAAAACTTTATTCTTTGCTCATTTTGATGGCAATTCTGATTAAAAGGAATAAATTAATAAATTTTGATAATTCGAAGACAACTAAATCGATCATAATTTAGATTTCAAGATAATATTGACGCGCACAACCGTTTAAGGACACATATATAGTGAAGTTTTCCCATTGTTTTTCTTCTTTTCTTCTACGTTAAATGTAACACTTGTATGAAATTGCCAAGTCTTTTTTCAACCTAGGTGCGAGTTTTAGCAACCCCTGAGGCACTCTACCGGACAATCAACCGGGAAGAAATATGTTGTTTCTGTGCTTCTCATCTCATGAAACGTCGGTCTCTAATATGATGTCGTTTCCTCTCTGTAAGTATAAGCTGTTGAGTTGTGTGTGTACATACGTGTATAATGAGTTTCCAAGACTAGCTAACAAACATATTTACCATATCTTTACAGTTAAAGTATATTAGTTGCATTGCCATGATAAAGATGGGAAGGGACGTACAATCCAGGTTCCTTGGAAATTTCGCACTAGATAAAACTGATCAAATGGTCTCTAGAGTTCCATCTTTAGCTAGTTTTATTCGCTTTACTTATCCGATTTTTTTTTATTACTTAACCAAGGAAAGAGTTAATGTGGTTTAAGCCTGGCCTTAGCTCTGTTGGTCATGAGGGGCTGGGCTTGGTTTTGATGTACATACTTTCAATGATACTTCAAGAAAGGAAACACTTATGCCTCCACTCCAGTGTGGGTTAGATCTCATTCTAGCTAGGCTATAGCTCACTTTCTTGTGATTTGAAGGGCTGTGGTCCAACTTTTATAATTCCTGCCGATCTATGTTGCTACGATCCACACTTGTTAGCATGCATAGAGATCGAGGCTTATGGGCATGCACCATCACAAGTTGATAAAGCAATATATCAGATTCGACGACACAAAACCGAGTGCACAAGTGTCCGCAACATGCTCGTGATCTGCTTGCCGACCAGTAACAATCATCGCAGATATCACCCCAGCAATTTGCTGCGGGATCTCATGTGAAACATGTGCCTTGCAGTGCTAATGCGGTCTTAGTACATGACATAGCGGTTTAGATGGCCGCTGCTCTCGGGAGATGTCTCCCTCCCGCGCATGCCCTCTCATGATGTATGTTGGAAATTAACGTGGTTTGACCACCAGAGATTATAATCGAAAATCGTTTCCTTGGTAGTATATATTCATATTTGTATTCTTGGATTGTCAGCGTACGTACTACATGTGCAATTTTAATTGTTCTTTGTTAATAAGAAGGTACTAATGAAGAATAGAGAAAATTATTGTGATTTATTTAGATCCGGCAATATATATATTGTAGCGCCCTTACCTGACTATATATGTCCCTGTCAAAAAGACATTTAGACTACTCAATGACTATATCAGAAGTCTGGACATAAACATTGGTGGATGGTACTGATGACAAAAAAAAGTTCTACCTCTAAGTTAACCCCTCTAATAGTTTTCCATCCATAGGTGCACTCATCAGGAAAAACATATATGGTCGAGCAGTGGCGGAATAAGGACCTAATTTGAAGGGGGGCGAACTGATCTTAAGGTAACATGACAAAATTTTTTTCCCTAAGTAATGCAAAAAGTGTCTCAGAGTTAAAATATCGACAATTTAGGACTAAAAGCATTAATTTTTTTTGAAATACACGTACCATATTATTTATTGAGACTGAGAGGTGACAATTGGATCCTACAAGTATGTATCTTCTGAAAACGTTGCAAAATAACTTCGTTCTCAATAGTTTTATGTGGACTATAGAAAATACAAGGTCTTTTTGAAATAGTATTCGTTTTAGAAGTAGTAGACACGTTAGAAGTATTAGAAGACTGCACACTAGCTAAATTTTTTAATTAAAAACTTATACGTTTTCTAAACAAAACAAAATTCATCAACTAATTCAATCTAAAAATTAACAAATTCACAATCATTATTCAACCCATAATTATTCACAAATTCACAAATCATTAACCAAATTCACAATTCATAGCATTTGTTAGTTTTGTGTTCTGAGCATTTATTATAGTTCTGAGATGATATTTGTTTGGGAGCAAATTAAATATATTTGCTTTTTTATTTGTAATTATAACACTACTGCTTTATATATATTATTGAAAATTAAGTAAAAAATATATATGCCTTTTATTTTTTTAGAGGAAACCTCATGACACCAACCATATTGAGTAAGACCTAGCTCCTGAGATTCTCTCTTTCAACCTCTATCTCTATCTTAAATATCTCATTTTCTTTTCTGATAATTCTCTTGCCTTCTCTACATTTTTCTCCAGCATTTGTCTCTAGGGTCTTTCTCTCTGTGCCTGTCTCTCTCTACCCACCCATTTATTACCAACTCATCTTCATCATAAACTTCTTTATTTTTTTTCTTGGCAACGTCAACTAAAACTAGAAATCAAATAAAGTTAGCCCCACACTAACAGATAACAGATGTGTGGGGATGGTCGAAATGTCAACTGAACCAAAGAGATTACTGGTCGCATCCCGCTGAGCTATTGAAAGAAAAAATATTTATATCTCTAGGAACCCAAGAAAAGGAACACGATCTGTGCACAGAGAAGAAGCTTCTAAGTTTCAGCAATTTTTACTCTTCCTTTTATTTTCCATCTTTGTGTCTTGTACATGTAGATAGAAAAATAATTTCCCATGGGGGGCGGGCTAGGGTTAGGTAGGCAAAACACACATAAAAAAATTGATGTTTGGAGCAGGGGCGGACCCAGGCCCGGGCGAACTTGGGCGGTCGCCCGGGGTCCGTCCCTGAAAAAAAAAAATTTCATATATATATATTTTTTAAAAAATAAGTTGGCCTGGGTCGCCCTGGTTGGCCTAGGCCAACATAAGCCTAGCCCACCTGCGTGAAATGCGGACTGGGCCTGATCCCATCAGGCCCAGGCCGAATTTTATTTTGGTTCAAAACACAGTCGTTTCCTCCCTGTGTTTTGAACCATAAAAACCTTCGTTCTCCCTTATGAACTGCGATCTCCGTTCTCCCCTCTCAACCCTCGTTCTTCCCTCTCAGCCCTCAAGCTCTCTCTCTTCACTCTTCAGCCTTCAGCTCACCGCCGGCGGCCGGCGCCTTCGGTCTCTCGAGGTACGTCCCTCTCACTCTCTTTCTTTATCTTTCAGTTTCCTTTGTCCAGTCTGGGACGCTGTTTCTGAACCATGGATTCCACCCTGGTGAATAAGGTTATGATTTTCGGGATTTTTTCTTTTGACTTTTAAGTTTAATTTAGTTTCTGGTTGCTGAGAGAAGATTGGGCAAAGAATCGAATTTGGTGCTTTGGTTGGGAATTTTGGGGCTCTGGGTTTTTGGTTTTACGTCTTTCTATCGGTTTGATTGCCGAACATGGGTTGGATTGCGAAGTGGACTTTTTGAGAGGCTGATTTATGGATTCTCGCTTTTTCTACGTTATTATGCTCTCTGTTTCGATGCTGAGAAAACGTTGGAAGAAACTTAGTATGAAGTATTTGGGTTTGGTTCTGTTCAAAATTTTACGAATCTTTTCTCAATAGTTTCATTGGTTGTGAGTCAATGAGTGTGTGATTCAGTGCTTAAATTATGAATATGGTTTTTTGAGTAAACAAATCTTTGATAAGTTGCACGTTTTAGGAGTTGTTTCGATCAATTTATGTGGTCTAGTTATTCTGAATCAAGTATATTTTGATCTCATTCATCTGGTTGCAATAAAGACAATTGGTTCCGCAATTCTTTTGCGTTCAAAATATCCGGCAAATATAGGGAGAAATTGATGCTGAAACTTTCTATTTTATGGATCCTTCGATGCATGAAGCTTCTTTGATGATTTACTTTTTGGCACCAAATAAAGACCGTTCAAAATATGTTCTCCAATCAAAATATGTTAATCTGATTATCAATCATGTGGATATTGCTTTATGTGGTAGTACTTAGTTGGATTGGTTTTTTTTTCATTAAAGACTAAAAAAATGTCCTTTTAACTTGAGAACCATGCTTGAAACATAGGTTGGTGATTACCGTTTTCACCGTTGCAGATAGTTGGATTGATTATTGGTTGAGCTCAGTTTGTCTACTAAATGAATGAAACTTGAACAAAAAGTTTGATTTTACAAAAAGAGAAGTTTAGAATTTACTAAAAACCAATATTGGAGCTCTTGCTGTGAAGATGGTTGAGATTAGAAAGAATATTTTGTATCTATAGGTTTATCTTCTTATTACGTTGGCATTGGTCTTACCGGTTACGACTGCAACCGTTGAGAGAGTGTTCCCTCCGATGAAAATTATTAAGACTGATTTGCGTAATAGGATGAGAGATGATTGGATGAATGATTGCATGGTAGTGTACATCGAGCGGGAAATTTTTGAAACTATTGAGAACGAAGTCATCTTGCAACGTTTTCAGAAGATGCACAACCTTAGAATCCAATTATCCTCTCTCAGTCGTAGTACGTTATGTGTAATTCAATATTTTTAATATTTAATGTTTTGATATTGTAACTCTAAGACAATTTTTTACATTACGTATGAAATTTTTTTAGTCATTTTGCTTTAAAAGTTCGCCCGGATTGGTTTTCATTCCTGATTTCGCTATTGGTTTGGAGGAACAAACCGGGGCGGTGGCCCCCCACAGCCCCTGGCTGGTTCAGCCTGTGTGGTCGAGAAACTATAATATGTGAAGATCTAATTGGAAAACAATTGTTTGATCGTATGCGGCCATATGCAGTATAACAGAGCCATGTGTAGAAATTGTTTGAATCAAGGAGATCGATGAATGTCACAGTTGTCGACTGTCTTGGAAGAAAAGTTTCAACCAAAAGAAAAAGGAAAATTCTCTCGACAGAGGACTTTTATGTTCGAGGGTTGAAATTTTGTGTATTGGAATTTGAGAAATATTATAAAGTAAAGATATGTTATGAGAGTTGGTAAAAAAATGAAGAGAGAAGATTTTTAATAAATATTATAATAATAAAAAATTATGTGATGAATTTTTTATTATTAAACCTAAATTTTTGGGCCCAAATTATCAAGGCTCAAACAAGACCTTTGTATTGAACTCCGATGCTATCCAAGAAAAAAAAGAACTCCAATGCTCCATTGATCACTGTTTGAATTCAAAAGGAATCATTTTGGACTTCCATAACTTTCTGGGTTCAGAATTTCGAGCTTGAGCCGAGTTAAGCCTAAGTTACAAGTTTAAAACGTAACAACACCCAGGGGCTGGGGGGATCTCGAACGCAATTCCGCCGAATCATGCTCTCTCGCAGCCCAAAAGACGAAGGTAGTGAAAAAAGAAATTTCAGAATATGACAAGTGACAAGAATGCCCTCTCTCTCTCTCTGATGTTCTGCTGACAGCAAAAAACCAAAATTCACAGATTGCCAACTGGAGATAAGATTGTCACTCCTTACGGCACAGAGCAGGCGAGACTGAGAGAAGAAGAGAGATGGATCAATGACAACATTAGAGGAAGGAAAGGCAAAAGGAATGAGAGAGACTTGCATAGAAGGGACGTGTGAGTGATATCTTGATCTATCTGTTTTTAATGAAGCGTCCCTTGCCCATCACCCATGGCTGGTTAGAGTATGTATTTGCGTGCGCGCGTGTGTATGTCAGGTGCGTGGGTTATCGATGGCCCATTGGAGTCAGTGTCCCTTCACAGTGAACACTAATGCCTGCAACCTCTCAAACGAGACCTCTGATACGTGTCTGCAATTAACAACAGTACTGCACAGCATCAGAGAGACAGGATAGAACGTGAGCGAGAGACAGAGGGACTCGTAGAGATATTATGGGTTGTTGACACGTGGTAGAGTTGACGTGAGGTTGTTAAGGCCCAGGCCCAGGGACCGTTTCAAAGTGATGGTACGGTTTCTGAGCCGTTTTTAAGTATAAAGGCTCTGTGCTGTGCTATTTGGCTTTGTGCCTGGACTGCCGTGGGGCTGGGTTTGAAAGGTCATGTCAAATGTCTGTGTCGTATTCCGCACTCAATCGTCTTGTCAAATCATGTGGGATCATTTAGACATTAGGGAGATGTTTGGTAACACGTTGGGCTCACAACATTTTAGTCTCGATAAGAAAATAACACAAAATTCTATTTATTTCAATCAAATTATCACTTTTATTCTAAATAAATATTAAATTTCATTTAAATTATCTCTTCATTTTTTTTTCACAAACTTCGACACACAACACGTTAACAAATAAACGTTACCTAGGTATCAGAATTACCCTGCCAAATTATTAAAGGACGTATAGCACAGTATTGTACTGAATGAATAACTGTCTCTGTACATGAAGATGCAAGTATACTTGGGATTAGCTGGAAATGGTTCGGAAAACTAGGCAGAATCGTATTGGGTGCGTTTCTTTGTGTTTGCTTTACGCTAGCTGTTGCTTTACGAAGATCAATTACACTACTGATCGGAGTCCAACTTAATCGAAAGTCACTGTCCTTGTTTTTGCTCGATCTGAAACTCCCTCTTCTTTATCACATTTTGGCTCGATCAAAATTCATTGGTTCAAAAGCATGCCGGGCATTCAAGCATGGCATTTAGATGGTTGAGAGGCAGCCTTCGCAATCAAGATACCAAAGATTTTCGCATGTTGGGGAAATCTCATAGAAAGTATACTATAAAGCGCCGGGTTCAAATTCTAAACGGAAATATTTCAGTATAAAATAAGATTTTTTCACTATGGATAATCATTTATCTAGGTCCCAATATTTCAAAATTAATTTTGTACAAACTCAGTAAAATATTCATAAACCGTAAAAGATAAAAAATATCAATATGAGCTATAAAATTTACATTACCATATATGATATTTCCAATATCTATGAAGATCTCCCAAAAGGATTCTCCAATATTAATCTCCAAAAGTACTATTGCAAAACACATATTCGAAACACAAATCTATCTGAAGTTCCTCAAATTTCCTTAATTTTGTTAACTCTGAAAAATATGAGAATAAGGGGTGAGCTACTAGCTCAGTAAGTAGTAAGTCAATGGGGGTTGGGGAAAAACAATTTTATCACAATAACCGAAATCTAAAATAAAACACCGTGAGCCATACCGAAACTAAAATACAAGTTGGTAACAAAAATATTAAAGACCGCGCAATATAAGGAAATAACCAATGGTCACACAGACCTCTAGGCCACAAAGACCTCCAAATTGGCCACACAGACCACAAAGATATATCACCAGCGCAAGGACAATTTTCACAGTATGCTCAAGTTATAAATATTTCAATTGAGTTTCTAGAAAATCTCAACAATTTCATTTTACCCAAAATTTGTCCAGTTCTCCAAATAATACAACAAAATCATATAAAATGCGGTGCACGTTCAAAATCTCATTGAAGAACCACTTACCTCGAACGTTTAACCAATCGTTAAAACTTCTCCAATAATTGCCGAATAATCTCACAGGGACATAGTAGCACCACCTCAACCCAAATTTTGGTATCTAATAAACATTATCTGCGACCATTTATTAACCTCAATATCTTCAACTTTTAAAATTAAAATATATCTCTATCTATCACTTTTAAATTCAAACATAAGATCCTTATTTTTATCTTAACCTTTAAATTCAAACCCAAGATCAAATCTCTATTCAAACATTTAAATTCAAATATAGATCACATCTCCATATCAACACCTTTAAATTCAAAAATACGATTTAACCTCTATCCAAAAATTAAACATAGAATTAAGCTCTATCTCTTCGTTTAAAACTTAAATTACTCACTTAACACCTTTTTAGGGACAAATATTACATATAACGTTCTTACTGACTTTTTATGGGCATAAATAACGCTTGTAATTGGAAAGTAGTTGCATTTGCTGAGGCAGCTTTTAAGGGCTATCTGGGAAAACCCAAAATTGGGCGCCTATGAAGGACCTAGTTTTAGAGGGACCTTTTCTGGACCCATGCAAGTCAATTCATCTCAGGCTATGTATGGTCTTGATAGAACTTCTGGTTTAAACTGCTCTTATTCGAAACTCCAAACAACCCAAAGGCCGATCCAGGGGCGACCCTGGGCGGCTGCCGCCCATTGGACCAGCCAAATTTTTTTTTGCATGTAAATGTTTTTTTATAAGTTGGTCTGGGCCTATGGGAGCCCGATCCCATAGGCCCAGACCAACCCTGGTGTTAAGCCTAAACAAATTACCGTCCATGTTTAGTTTTATGGGAATTAGATGCGTCCAGGCCTGGCTTGATGCTTAGAGATCTGTGGCTAATTCAGATTGGAAACCGCTCAAACCCATTGAGTTCAGCTTTTGGAACCGTGAATTAGATGCGTTCAACTTTTAGAGAGGCCTAGCGCCCATGAGTTCAAGGGCCTTACTCTGTTTGACCTCAACTGAGCCCAGCTCACTTCTTCCACAAAAGGCCAGATAATAGAGCTGATTTTGACCTTGCAGGAGCTGCCCACCCATTAGCCCCGATTCCTGGGCCGTACTTTTAGAGATTGAATAAAACTTAAGTACTTAACAATTGATCTAATTTATATAAAAAACTTAACAATTGATCTAGTGTGTAGTACTTTGTGTATAATAGTTGATTATGAAAGGTAAATTGTTATTTTTGTTAAATTTTCTCCATTCTATAATATGCAATCCTTCTCAGTTATTTTTGCCCATACTATTTGTGGTTGGTTTGTGAAATTATTGGAGGATATGATTGAATTGGTTTGGATATTTGTGGTTGATTTGTGAAATTATTGTAGGATATGATTGAATTGGTTTGAATATTTGTGGTTTGTGAAATTGTTGGAGGATGAAATTGAATTGGTTTGGAATTTATATATATATGATTTGTGAAACTGTTTATTTGAATTGGCTTGTGAAATTGTTTTCATTTTTGAATAATTTGATTGTAATATCAATTGAATGCAATGTAATTAGATTGTAATTTAGATTTGAATTAGGGATTTTGACATTTTGTGAAATTAGGGATTCACCATGAATAATATCTTAGGGCTATAGAGGTTTTCTACCTAGAAATTTCTAATTTTTTAATTTTTTTTAGAAAATAAATAGAAACCCACTCATATTTTTGGGTCCCGAATTAATTATTTAGTTGGTTTTTGTTTGTTTAGGGTTTTTCACGCCCTTGAATTTCTATGGAGTTCCTGCTACTCAAACTATCATTTTCATATATATATATATATATAAGATGCAAATTAGTAGGATCTAATTGCCACTTTCAGTCTTAGCAAATAGTATGTACGTGTATTTTAAAAATTTTAGTGTTTTTAATCCTTAATTTTCGATATTTTAACTCTAAGACACTTTTTACATTACGTTGGGAATTTTTTTTTTCCATTTCGCCTTATGTGTTCGATCCCCTTCAAATTGGATCCTGGATCCGCCACTGAAACAACCCTTAGAGTGCAGGTTGACTTCCTATCTAACGCCACCAGATTTGCTCGACAAATAATGTGAGCTTAAGAAGACAACCCGGCCATTTAATCTTGAAAACAAAAAAAAGGGACTAATTACACAAACCCATCATTCTTGAAGAAAAGGGGGCCCGAAGAAGTAGTTTATTGGAGAGAGAGAGAAGCCACATTCCGATTCCCACTCATAGGAGTGTTCTGCTCATCTCATGATGGTCTAGTTGCCCTACTTGGTGGAGGTCAAAGGAGCATATGAAAGTGGGTTTCGCTACGATCCCTATGCTTTTGTTCAAGTGGTGGTGGTCTCCTTTAGACTTGGACGGTCACTCGAAGATGTTAAGACAATTTGTCAAAGTCCAAAATTCCTGTTGGGTAATCTTTGACTATACATTTTCTCAGCCTGTTATGGTTCCTGTTAGGTCATTTTTACAAGAAATAGCAGAGAAAATGTGTCAGTTCTAGGAACACGCAGATTTTGTCTCTTAAATTTCTAATCACGAATTTAACAAGATGCATGCATGAGAATAAAATGTCTCGCGTCGATAATAAAGTGCGAATCGCTCCACTCTCAATCATATATGGTTTGAGCTTTCCAATCAATTTCCAAGTAACAAATGGGCACTGACATGGATATACTGCAAAAAATTATACATAATCAGATGAAGCAACGGAGACGATTCCAAAAAGTACCTGCTAAGACAAAAGCAACGAAACAAAAATAGAGAAAAGATCAGAGATAGCACCTAGAGATGGATCCATTTCGGCGATCAAAGGGGATCCTAGCTAATTCATCAAACACACATGCAAAATTGAGCTAATTTTAATTTTTTTTCTAAAACTAAGTCCATTAGTTCTAAAGTAATAAAGAGTTCTTTAAATGTTAGTAATTTATATATAATTCATCTCGATCATGAGTTATAGTTTGTTCTTCGTTTAAGCAATCTAAAAGTAATAAGATACTCATGTTACATGTGGAAAACAATAGAGTTGTTGTGGGTGGATGGGGGGGGGGGGGGGGGGTAAAACATGCTCGCTTTGGTCTGTGAAGATGATTTCCGTGATTTGATCTCATTCGGAGCTTTTACCTTACATGAATAGCCTTATGCAAATTAAATTAAAGGGGATCTCAAACTAAATTAATGAAGGGCTCAGTTTGTTTTAATTACTTTGTTAATACTGACATGTAAACTTGTCGGGAACATTCACCAAAGTTATTACCTAAATAATTAAGATAGGTGTGGCTCTTCCCGTCATTAGAAATCCTTATTGACCAGACTTGAAGACAAAACATGGCTAAATTAAAGATGCACTCAATTTTGTTGTTTGTGGTTACTACAAAATGCATCAAGACTAAGAATTGATCTTATCCTCACGCGGACCGAATTAGGGATCAGAACAAGGAATCGTTTCATTTATCGACATAAGCGTCCCTAGCTCCACATGGATTTCAAAGGTGACCTTTCCATTCACTCCACGATTCATGTCACTAATTTATTAGAACAGCTTGTCTTCTTCTTCTTAATTATTGTCGTATATATCCACAAACTGCATGTATTTTCCGAGGTATAGTAAATTCGATAATATTTGATAATTTCAAATCGATAATGTCTTCGTTTAAGCACAAGCCTAAACATAGCTAGGTTTCGGAATATGGGTGCATCACATATCGATGTACTTCCTACATGTTACCAATTGTTTTAGTTGAAATAATACAGTATTAATGGAAATAAAAGGAATTTTATTTTTTTAAGAGTATTGTCTGGTTTTGGATGTAACCAAGATATTCCTCCATCGTACGTGAAATTTTTTAATAAAATTCGGACTACCGTTCTCCTTTATTAAAAAAACATTGTTTTTTTGTAATATACATAAAATATTGTGGACAAAGTAAGAACATTTGGCTGTTGTATGCATATAATATAATAAGACATGCATCGATTCTTCCCACTGAACTAGAGTATCCAATAAGTTCCATGATCGAACGTTTATTCATTACTTCAAATTAGATTTGGTTAGCGTCGATGGCATTTAACTACACTTCAATGTCTTGGCTTCCTAAATCATCTGACAGTGATCAGATGATTGATATTCATACGCGTCAAAGCCGAATGATTTTCTTCAAGACCATGTGGACAGATCGCATTATTAATGTATCATACATCTGGCAAACAACATGTTGTCAAAACCTAGTGTTTGTCACCTTTTAGCTCTGTCATCTCACCGAGTCAAAATTGGCCGATCTTCCAGTGGAAAATCAAAATGCTTCTCCAAAACGCAAAGGGTTGAGGGGGTATACAAGTTATGAGGGAGAGGGATAGGAACCTAACAACCTTAATTGGTGGGCTGTGCATTAGAGAAGAAGAAATCCCTAATGGGATAGGAAGGCATTGAGCTGACTGGAATAATTTTCCACCCCACCAATACGGAAAATTAATCGTGGCATTTTTGACCCTACACCCACCACAAAAACCTAGTGTCATTCTTTCACCCCACTTCCCATTTATGGAATTGTCATCTTTCCCAATAACATAATATCTACTTACCAACTCAACATTCATCAATTTGCAGAGAGGGAGAGGGAGAGGGAGAGCAAAAGAGAGAAGAGAATTGCCTTCCAAATGGGCACCACCTAAGAGTCCCTAGTCAAAAAGTCAACCAAGATCCTATGATTGTGGCCCTTCAATAGACATAATTTAGTTGGACAACTTACCCATTACCACCAATTTCTCCCCCCGGCGCTCTCTCTCTCTAAAAAGAGAATGTACTAGAAGATCAGGATGTTGTGACAGTTTTTGACAAGCTCTCTCTCCAACCTTGGGAGGCGTATTTTCGAAGAAATTCTTAAACCATAAGCTTCAACCTTGTCAACATCTAGCATAGCCCCATAGGCCTAGGATCTGAAATAGTGTATCTAATTCCAGACTCTGAAATCAAACCAATTGGTGACAAATGGCTCTCAATACAAACAAAATTCGTTAACGGCCACAATGATATATCGATCTCCATTTTACTGTGGAAACCCTTTTTACACTCCTTTTTCTCTTACACATCTTAAAAAGATTCTACTTTCTTATAAAGTTGTGCTCATCTTTAAGCTCGTGAATGTGACTTTTCATTGGCCCGCATGACTATAAGTGTCAGTGTGCCAATGGGTTACAGAAAAAAAATTGAGTGATATTTTCTTCAAATTTTCTTTTGATGTTTTTCTCAATGGCAAGTCATTTTGAAACTAGCTCTTTTTTTTCTAAGTATTTTGAAACTAGCTCAATAAGCTTTGAAATGGTCATGTCTCACATCCAGTGACAGAGTTATATAAGCCTTCAGAGCCAATATTAATGCAGTGTGTGATACCCTGAATCTCACATGGAGTGGGAGAAGAGAATGAACGAGTGATTGTTCTATAAGGGTCAAGTCTCACATTGAGACCTTACTAGATTGAACTGAGCTTTATAATGATCCAAGGAGCTTCAAAAGCAACATTGATTAGTCATTTTGAAGTCAAAACACAGATGTGGCTAGTGCTTGTCCTTGGGTCGTTACAAATGGTATCGGGATCGTCCTGATTGGTTCTATAAGAGTCAAGTCCCACATTAGAACCTTACTAGATTGAACTGAGCTTTATAATGATCAAATGGGCTTCAAGAGCAACCTTGACTAGTCATTTTGAAGTCAAAGCACAGATGTTGCTAGTGCTTGTCCTTGGGTCGTTACATATGGTATCAGAGCGGTTCTTGTAACCACCAATGTGGGCTTGGTGGACCTTGACGAGTACGTCAAGGGTTTATGAGGGGAGATTGTGATACTCTGAATCCCACATGGAGTGAGAGAAGATAATGAATGAGTGATTGGTTCTATAAAGGCCAAATCCCATATTGAGATCTTACTAGGTTGAACTGAGCTTTATAATGATCCAAGGAGCTTCAAAAGCAACGTTGACTAGTCATTTTGAAGTCAAAGTACAGACGTAACTAGTGTATCCTTGAGTCGTTACAATGTATGAGTTCAGCTTTTTTTCGTTCATTAATTAGCCGCTTCCGTGTATCATTGGTTACCTCTTTTCTTTGACTGCAAAAAAACGGGCGTTTGTGTCAATATATAAGTATAAAAAGCCCTGACGCCGGGAAATAGTAGAACTCAAACTTTCTTCAGCTTAAAGGGAGTCTCTTCGGAAGGAAAGAGTTGGGGGAACTTTACTTTTGGGTGCATGCAGTGTATGTGCTTCGTTGGACACGTACTTCAAACGACCATAATTTCCTTGTCATTCAAAGTCTTTTTGCCTCTTTCTTTCCTTGTTGGAAAGCTTATTAATTAAGGCTGCTTAACTATAACGTGCGGTTTAGCTCAAAGATTAATGAAAACTCTATAATTGTGGGGGACGAGAGCTTCAACGATACAAAATTGGAAGACTTCAATCTAAATTGAGCTCGCCATTAATACTCCCGTATTTACGTCAATCGGCTATGTAAAGAAGTGATGGTTATCCGAAGTTAGGCATTCAAAAGTCTCATATTTTTGAGGTCTACATTCGACCTCTTTTAGCAATGGCAGCTTTGACACATACACTGTATATGGCAAAGGTGGTCTTAGCCCTTGGTTTGACGACCAATATCCCCTTGACTTGCGTTGTTTTTTTTTTTCATTTCGATGTCTGATTTCTTTGATTATCCGCGTTTTGATAATCGGGAGCTAGATCATTAGAGTTCATTTTTCTGCACAGGAAAACTTGAGCAGTTTATTTTGTAGATTGATCTTGAGCACTAAAATAATAGATAGATGAAACTTAGATAGTGGGAACAATTTGATTCAAAGGGATCATCAAAAGGGGATATTGGTCACTCTCTCTAACCTAACAAATTGGTAACCTAGGGCTTTGGAGTACTCCTAATTAGTTTGGGGCCTATCAAGTCCTTTTGAACTCAAGTGATCTCGCAATTTCAGGGATAAAAAACTCCATTACGGGGAGTGAAGACTTGCTCGAGAATGGCATCATTGTAGTAGGCAGTCATAACTTAGTCACCGGTAACAGTTGCTTTTCCAAGCTGCCCAATAATCATTTTCAGACACTACTGATCAGCCTGACAATGCAACTTTTCGACACTAACTGGAACCTTCTGAAAGTTGATAATTTCCGTGGTGAATCAGTCCTTTATTACTGAACCTTTAGAAACGTTTTCCACCACCGCCATGTAGTCATCTAGGGAAACACATGCTATCGTGGGTGCATAATCTTGTATGAGAGCGAATTATATATATATATATATTAAGTTTCACTTCTTTGCAAATTTCTTCTATAGTTTAATGAAAGTTTTCAAGTTGATTGAGCATTTCGTGTATAATATGAAAAACTGATACTATGGAGTACTGCACAGACGGTGCAGTACTCGACCAGCTGTTTGATATATACTGGGTTTCATCACGTTAAGAACGGATAAAGTAATAAAGATTGAAATGACTCCTCAATAGACAAAAAGGACCAAATCACATCTGCTTTTGGTGATGCCTAAGTAATTTACACACTAATGTCTCACAGCATCTTGAAGATGCCTATCCATAAAGAACGTGTATTTATAACAGCTGGTACTGGGATTATCCATTCCTGGTAAGGGGGACCGCTACTCCACCACGTCAATCCAGGTAGTTGAAAGCACCCTACAAAACACAAGAATCATGGCTTTTATCTCGGTGAGTAAGAATCACGGCTTTACGTATGTACAAGATTAATATTGGTACGTAGTCGAGTATTTTACCTCCGAAGATCTTCCAGTATAGCACATTGCAACAACGTTAAAATTTCCAGATAGTGTATTAATTTCTCTTCCGTTCGAGTAAGAAAGGAAAAGACAGAAGATCGTACTTTGAATCTCGCAACTGGGGCTTGGAGGACCGGCTATATGTTGACCAATGAATCAAGGGATAAGATTACGGTGATTGGGCCAAAAAAGTGGGGACAGCGTGCGTAGATCAAACAAAAGAGGTGTCAAGTCTCGACAATACCTCCCCGAACACCAATTACCAGGAAATTAGAAGGAAGCAAATCAGAAAAAACGTTAAAAGAAAATAGTAAAAAAAGCTAATTTTGATAGGGGAATTGTCCTGCGCCCTTGCCCCTTGATGTCTGATGACATGAGATCAGGATCATAAACTACAATATAAGAGACCGTTTTTTCTTTTAATTTTCCTCTCTCACTGTCTCTCGGGTGAAGAAGAATATTTCATACTCTCGAATCAATTCGAATGAAGAAGAACGTTTTCTTCCCAAACTCTACCCACCAAGTTCTAGGTTATACTCAGCTAGACAAAGATAACTACTAAAGCTGAATGCCCGTCCCAATTGTAATTACCAGGAACAGAATTTTGCCATATCTGAAGTAGATCACTGCTTTCTTCCATTGACTGGGATGCCGTTGGCACTATATAGCCACAAGTCTCCATTTCGGATTCTTTTGCCAAACATAAAAGCGTCAATGGGAGTAGCTAGGGCATTAATTCATGTGTTTGCTCTTGAAAAAGACGGTCTTTACCAATCAATTAAAACTGTCATAAATGGGATATTCCATGTTGCGTATGCACTCCACCTTTAGTTTTTTCTCCACCAAATTCGAACACACGAAAAATAACGACATAATAAGTAAATATTAATTGCATGGACCAAAATTGATCTTACCTCCTGATCTGCTGTCTCCACCCATCTCTCTCTCTCTCTGTTATGACGTGGGTGAGTCGAATCTGCTAAACTTCTAAAAAAGTTGAAAACTCCTGTAGTTGAAAACTCATATTATTAACATATATAATACGTACTCACGCTAAGCAACATCAAGTAATTTCATTTTAACTGAAATATAGTGAAACTAAAACTTCGGTTTGTCCAAGTTGAAGTACGTATAGTATTTATCAAAAAAATCCTTTAAGACAAAATGAAAATTTGATCCCTAATTGAGAGGTCGAACAATGGCGAGATACTCATTAATTATTGGCAAAATATTCATTTGTTAGTAAAGAAAGGAAAAGTCGAAATAATTGTTTTCCTCTCCCGGCGCTCTGACCTTCACAAACTAAATACTTCTTCTAAAAGGGTGAACTTATATCGTTGGGGAATTATTTTTTTCATCTTAATCATTGAATCTACGTACGTACCTGCTCGAGCTAAGGTTCTTGATGTGATATTTTGTTTTAAAGTCCCAGAAATCGTTAAGTCTTGGACTATGAAATGATGTTTTGAAAGTTCCGCCAACCATATTCATGTTGTTTGGTTCTGATCCGTCCAACTTAGGCGCATGTTTTGACAGACCGCAAATAGTAATACACCAGCTTGCTCGTAGCTTTTTCGGTGGGCAAAGTGCGTACCGCAACATATTTTAACACCTAAGAAACTATGGAAGTGCTTCCTTCTGGCATGAATTAGCACGTGCATTTAAGGTTGTATTAGTTCCGTAATACCTTAATATGGAATACGAAAAGACATCTTTCCCACGACTACAAGTATTTCAAACGTACGAGATGAAAAACTGTGTAAGATATACATGTACAAAACGAACGAGGGGGAAGAGAGAGAGGGCTCTTGGGGGTGGTGTGGAAGGAGGTAAGAGAGTGAAAAGACAAGTCAAACGTCAAATCGGGGGTCTTTGAAATCATAAGACAGTCAGGGATGTGCTGTCAATCAATGGGATTTTCTTTTTCTTCTCCCCTTCCTTTCAATATCTTCAGGGGCAAAACAACAGCTCCTTCCTTTCTCTCTCAGCTCTCTCTCTTCCCTGCCTCAGCCTTTCCTTGTCTCACTGACCGCTGAACTAACAAAACACGTACAGTTCTCGGGTAACAGTGCTTCCTTTTACACGTGCAGGCTCTTCTTGTCTCACGTGCAGATCCATGGTCCCATTCCAAAATTAATTGTAAAACGAAAATACTGGTTATAAGTTAAAGTTTTAACTCCTATATCTTGTTTGTTTGGCTCCAGTCCCAATAATATATGACATCTTGAACCCCCTACACCCGGCCGACGCGCTTCCCGATGCTTCCAGCCCCACCGACCCCCAGCCTCTTCCTCCGCCCCTACTACTGTTTTCCGGCCAATATTTGTATGCTCTTGCCGCATCACTTCAATATTTGTTTCCTTCCCTTTTTTCTCTTTTCAGACTTGAGACATTGCATGGGGATACCGAAAGATTTGAGGAAACAAAGTTGCGAAACTAGCCTTCAATTTCACTAATATCAAAGTACTTTTCTTTTTGGGCTACCAAGTTTGGTCTTTGTGTCAAAGCCGAGGAATTCAATTGACGTGCATGCACCTGAATGGTGTCATCTTCATTGATCTTTAAAGTTCTCGAGTTTCATATTTCTGTTCTCCTGTTAGGCTGTTACTAAATTATTTAGGTGTAGACTTTTTGGCTGCACCTAGATAAAAAATGATCAGGATCCCGTCTAATATTCCAACCTCCAAGTTATCAGGGGTACGGTATGTCCTATATGATTTCAGCATGAAGGCTATACTGTTGATCACAAGTTGGAACCAATGAACTTTCCTTTTCCTTTGCTTTTAATCTAACTATTGAACTGCACAAAAGGAGTACTGTTTTCTACTTCCTTAAATCCGTGATATTAGGTGACTTCGATTCAATTAAGTTATAATATGAACATGAGATCGAATCAGGAAAACCTCAAAGAACAAGATAGATTGACCAAAGGGAAAGATAACACCATAATAGCTTTTCTCATATACAATTTCCAATATGGATGTACTCATGTCCATCCTGAACCTTATATACATATTTTGATATATTTCAGTCAAATATTGGGGATGTTTGTTTGCCAAAATATTGGGGAATATTCCCAAAATTTTGAGAATTTTTACTTTATTGAGATTTATTGAGGTTTGTGAAAAGTGAAGTGTGTAGGTGTAAAAGTTAAAAATTTTGAAGTTTGTTTGGTTTGTCCGATTTGTTGAGACCCCAAATATTTGGGGTCTCAAACATGCCGAATATTTTAGAAGTTGAATTATGCCATAAATCAACGAGACTTACACATCAGGATGCATGGTGAAAAAAAAGATAATAAATTCCATTTTTTTTCCAATTAAAATGATATGTGTGTTTATAATTCAAAGTAAAGTTAATTAATATAGAAGACATTTTAGTTTCCATTAATAAGACAATTCTTTGACCCTCTACGATGTATGAATCCCCTTTCCCCTTTCTCAAATTGGCCAAGAAAAAAAAAACAGCACAAAGTTTCAGAAGTATAGTGCTGCTTATAATTTATAAATGTTCCTCAATTATTGCTCATGGTTTTATTAATAATCTCTCAAATGTAGAAAGAATGCAAGAAATACATTACTTTACTTAATAAACATGTTCCGGCATCGAATCAAGTAAATTTTTATTGAGATTGGTGCTAAATATATATTGAATGTCCTCCAAAATGGATGATGGTTCTTCCTTGCCACCTCTAACGATATATGCAGATCCAGTGGTACCAGAAAGGGCTTCCTTTTTTCTTTTTTCGCGCTTCTTCTGTTCTTAATTTTGTCAGCAATGAAGAATGTTGAGATTGGTATAGCCATTAATTAACAGATATAAATAAATAAACCTATATATAGATTTAGGTTGGTCCCAAAATTTCGATTCTCTCTGATGGGTATCAAAAAATGAACAGGAACGGAAAAGAGAGGTACTTTTAATCATTATATAATTACGTTATAAATGAACGCAACTCAACGATTAATGGTAATGGGCTAAATTCATTTTTTTTACGTTAACAGGTACCAAAATTATTGAAAACTCCAACATTGGTAATTGGTAAAGGTAATTTTGTAGGGTAGTCAAGCCTAAGTATGTTATGCCCTAGAACCTAGCTAGCAGCCTTAGAGAATCTTTCCCAAGGGAGAAAAAAGAGAACAAAAAATGGTGTTCAAAATTCTTAAGTACATATATATCGTGGCAAAAGCATTTTTTTTTTCTAAGCGTGGCAAAAGCATTTACTACAGAAGAAGTTTGACATTAGAATAGCATTAGGAACAGAGAAGAGGGATGGCAGAGGAGTTAAGCAGAAAGCAAAAAGTTTAGAAAAGGCATTTTCTCTTTACCCTACAAAGGTGATCCGTAAACATCCTCTCACAATTCAAAAGATCGATCAAGACGTCCTTCACTCCTTAATTGTTGAGATACATAGACGTTACTTCAAAAAGCCACGCCTGTAGAACATGAATTTTTTTTAAGGTCTAGCCGGGTAAAAATTGTTAACACCGAGGATTCCCCGACAAAAATTCCATGAAATTCTTTAAGGTGTAGCCAGGTAAAATCTTGTTTATATTGAGGACTTCCCAACAAAATTCCCCATAAACTATGAATGCTTAGAGAATAAAACATGAAAATTTAAAGGTGTAGCCAGATAAAAATTGTTTATACTGAGGATTCCCCAACAAAAATTCCATTTAAACTATAGGAGTCTTGAAAACGGTGAAGACCATAATAGTCTTCGCAGTCAACAGCACATCCATGTCGTGAAGCATATATCCTATTTCCCAATTCGATATGGTTAGTTGATTATTCAATATAAACTAGCAATAGTAAACCTATGGTTAATAAAAAAAATAAGTCTAACTTATTTAACAGAGAAATAAAATATAATAATTTAACTCTCCCATCATTTTCTTCTCCTCCCATTCTAAGTTTAGTTGTCAATAATTATTCCATTTATATTAGATTTCTCTGTTTTCTTTTTAAATACCTCAGCCGCCCAGAACAGCCACCCATATTGCGCTCTCTCTCTCTCTCAGACACGGAAAATATCTGCTAACACAACCCCCCTCCCAACAGACACACTCACACCACTCCATTTGAGTCTTTGACACAAAGAATCTCACAAAAACACACTCAATAGTGCCATCATCAACAAGAAGAGGAGCAAACGAACCCAATCCTCTTCGTATTTTTCTTGCACCACCTCCTATTAACTCCTCTGTTTCTCTCCCTCTCCTTCCATCTCTCCCTCTCAGACACACGCGGACGCACACTAACTCATATACACGCAGAGAGAAACGCAACCCTAAAGCCATCAATAACCATGACCCATGATGAGTCCCTAAGATCTCTTTCTCTGGACTATCTCAACCTCCTCATCAACGGCCAAGCCTTCAGCGACGTAACCTTCAGCGTAGAGGGCCGTTTAGTCCACGGCCACCGATGCATCCTGGCCGCGCGGAGTCTCTTCTTTAGGAAATTCTTTTGTGGGCCCGACCCACCTTCCGGGTTAGACCCAGCTGGGTCCAGAATCAACCCCGCCGCGACACCGGGCTCGAGGCCAGGTGTGATACCGGTGAACTCCGTGGGCTACGAGGTGTTCTTGTTGCTGCTGCAGTTCTTGTACAGTGGCCAAGTCTCTATTGTGCCTCAGAAGCATGAGCCAAGGCCTAATTGTGGGGAGAGAGGATGCTGGCACACGCATTGCACCTCAGCCGTTGATCTTGCTCTTGACACTCTTGCTGCCGCTAGATCCTTTGGTGTCGAACAACTCGCATTGCTTACTCAGGTTTCTCTCAGTTATGATTGTGTTCTCTGTCTCTCTTGGTCAGTGTGTTCGTTTGAGGACTCTTATGTTCTGTGGGTTTTGGGAATTTGGACAATTCCTGCGTCTGGTTTTGGGAAGTGGGGTGAGGTTTTTTTCCTGGTTTTTTATTATATATTCATCATTTTTTTAGGAATTCCATTATCTTTTGATGAAGTGGGTGAGACTGGGTTCTGTTCTATAATCCTCAACTGTTTCTTTCTTCAGAATTTATCTTCAATCTTCTCCATCAGAAGCAGTGGGGGTTGATCTCACTCTCGTTTCGTTATCTTATCGTATCTGAATCAGTACTTTCTCCTCTGAGTGGCTGGATACAATCTGCTACTCAGTTTTTCTTTGAAGCGTCTCATCCAATTCAATTTTCACTTTTCCTGCACGGCTTCTTGCTCATCTTTGCCACCTCCTCCTGTTAATTGTCTTCATTTTCTTCGACGGGTACATTTTGTTCCTTCTACAGTAGAAGCTCATCTTGATTTCATGTGACATTTTGAACTTTCTTGAATTAGGTTCCTTTCTTTCTTTATGCCGCATACCCAAAAGTTTCTAAATTTAGATCATAATATACAGTCTTGTCTTCCACCAGTTCCACAGTAAGCACACCAAATCTTTCCCAAACATTCACTTTCCCCATTTGGAGTAAATTTAAAAAGAGAGCAAACCACAAATAAGGGGTAACTAAAAGCAATTTTACCGCAAAACATCCCGTCATTTTTTGTATTATCAATGCAGAAACTTCTCAAACATCTTACAACTTCATTTTCTTTTCCTTTTTGGGCCACAGAAGCAATTGGCAAGCATGGTGGAGAAGACCTCAATTGAAGATGTAATGAAAGTACTACTAGCTTCAAGAAAGCAAGACATGCACCAGCTTTGGACCACGTGTTCCCATCTTGTTGCAAAATCTGGCCTCCCTCCAGAAGTCTTAGCCAAGCACCTTCCCATCGATGTTGTGGCCAAGATTGAAGAGCTTCGCCTCAAATCCTCTCTCGCTCGCCGCTCCCTCATGGCCCACCACCACCACCACCATCAAGATCTTGGTGCAGCAGCCGATCTCGAAGACCAAAAGATTCGTCGTATGAGAAGGGCACTCGACTCGTCTGATGTGGAACTTGTCAAGCTTATGGTCATGGGCGAAGGACTAAATCTCGACGAGGCATTAGCTTTACACTACGCTGTAGAAAATTGTAGCCGAGAAGTTGTGAAAGCCTTGCTGGAGCTTGGTGCAGCCGATGTTAACTACCCGGCAGGCCCGGCCGGGAAGACCCCACTTCACATTGCAGCCGAAATGGTGTCGCCTGACATGGTGGCAGTCCTTCTCGATCACCATGCGGACCCGAATGTTCGAACCGTCGATGGGGTTACTCCTCTCGACGTGCTCAGAACCCTAACTTCAGATTTCCTCTTCAAAGGAGCTGTCCCCGGGCTAACACATATCGAGCCCAACAAGCTTAGGCTATGCCTTGAGCTGGTTCAATCGGCGGCACTCGTACTTTCGCGTGAAGAAGGCAATGCGAATGCCCCTTCTTCCACTACTATATATCCACCAATGAGTGATGATCATAGTAGAGGTAGCAGCGGGAACAACATGGCGAACCTTAACCTTGATTCGAGGTTGGTTTATCTCAATCTGGGTGCGAATGCTTCGGCTCAAATGGGATCTCGATCAATGGATGGAGAGGATGATAGCAGCCACAATAGCCAAAGGGATGCCATGAACAGGCATGGATCGCAAGGTGGATGCGACCCAACAATGTATCACCACTCTCATGACTTCTAAGTAGGATCAGATAGATTTCTATAATTCTGATATAAATCCCTGGATGGCGAAGGAGAAGTTGGGAGTTCATGAAAACCACTCGTGGATTATATATTTTGGTTTAGCTTGTCAGTCACTCGCTTTTCTTTTCCTTGGCTTTCACTCGCTTTTCTTTTCCTTTCTTTCTCTTTATGTTCTGTATGGTGTTCTTTTGGGTTTTTGTGGGCTTTTCAGTGATCATATTATGAAGTTCAGTTTCATTGGAGATTGGAGATGAGACGAGGAGGATCTGAGATTTTGCACCGAGGATACACATGACGGAGGACAGACGCAGGTCAATCTTTTCACACCCGGCCTGTCAACTCGTTTGTATTTATTGATCTATATCTACTATCATGGCCTATTTATTGTGGTCATCTTGTTTCTTGTCCCCCACCCACCTTCCCGTTGCCCCACTATATATTTTATATACGCAGGAAAATCCTTGGTTTCTTTCGTAGCTAGGGGGATTTCCTGTTTCTTCTTTCTTTTTTCTGGGTTTTGTTTGGACATGGGTGCTTTATATTATAATGAAGGAAATGAGCTGTCTCTTTTCTTTTTCCCGATTTCTTTTTCTACCACCATAGGCTTTTGGAGAAACTTGATTGGCTACTGTTTTGGCTGATTATTTTAACATAAATGTATGGACATGGCCAAATTGATTGATTGTCTTGCATGAATCTAAAATTGAGTGTGACAATACACGACAGCTTAAAATATAGTGGTATTATCTAATTATGGATTCCCTCTCCATGTAATCCTCTTTTTTGTCCCCCAGCCTTGCCTTTTTGAGCCCCTTACATTTTCATAATCTTCCAGCTAGCTAGAACCCTAGGTTTTTTAATGCGTTTTTTTCTTGATCTGTAGGTGTGTTTTGTTGATTCTTGAGCTTCTCTATTTTCTTGTGTACCTCGTTCTTCTTGTTTTATTTCTTTGACTTAATTTTGGCCTCGTCAACTTGTTTTGTTTTTTTCAAATGCTAACCAAAAAGAGCAAGTCCGCATTTGGTTCACCAGAGTTTGCGTTCCCTCTGAGATGATCAGTGTCATCATATTACATGGACAACGCTGTTGGAGAAAATGTATGATCTTAGTCGTGAGGATATTTCAAGTCGTATGCAAGTTACGAGGATCCATTCTTGAAATATTTCGGCATTGTTTTTTGCTGTGATAGAGTAGCCATAAATGGTCAGCATTCCCAACGTTAATACGACATTCAAAATGTAAGTGTTTTTTAGTCGGTGACAAATCCACATCCTGGGATTTAGCATAAAGCAATCTTTTATTTTTCTCTAATAATTAGTAAATGATAAATACATTGTTGTGATCATCTATGATACAAAGTATTCAGGTGTTTTGTTCAAGTTCTTATCTTTTTGGAGGATGTCGCATTTCAATAACCAGATAACAGAGGCGGGTGTTTTCGGTTTAATGGACTATGATCGAGTGCCTTGTGAAAACCCCAAGGAGGCCTCCTTAAAGTTCATGGTGTTTATATCAGAATTAGTTCCTTATCGCGATCCAGTCGTCAAGTACAATATATCTGATCACCATTGTATAGGACTTCTGATGAGATAGGCCTGGTATAATAAAAGCTCACCATTCTAGGTACCAAACTCTTGGTGATGTAGTTGTCTGTACGTACGTATATCCAAGCTTCTTCAAGTCAATCTCCTTGCAGCACAATGTTGCTGGCTAGGCCCGTAGCTGAGCCAGACTCTCTCCTGGTCGGTTATGCATGCTTGGTCAATTGTTGCATTATCTGGATCCTTGTTTACTTAATTGTTACAGCTTTGTTTTAACATAGTGCTTATAGGAACAGATCAGCACCTCTATTCTTGCTTTACTAGCTTGGAATTCAGAATATATTTTGGTTGCTTGACTAGAATATATATATATCTTCAGTCGACATTTCATCCATATGAGCCTTTCCATGCAACGAAGCCATTCCATTTGGCTGTGAAGGACCACCCTCGATCCGGCTCTAGGCTAGAGTTGATCTTAGAGATCTCCAAGTTTGTGGTCCATTTCTACTGGAAACTAGACATTCTATATTTATATGATAACAATTATTTTCGCTACAATTTTGTCATTCAGCTTTTCCTTTCGACAATGTTGGTATTGCGAACAGTACTGGGCATGGTGTCTAGTTTATCCAGTTCTATTTAATTAATTATGTGTAGTAGTTACTTAATTACGGTCCTTACAAATTAATGCTTCAAAATTTATAGTATATAACAGAGGCATGCGATGTGTTCCTAACGAATGTCTGTCCACTTCTGTGCATGAGTTAAGAGGGAGGAGGGCTTTCTTTCTTTATCATGAACTAATCCAAGTGGGTTAAATAAATGAAAAGTTCTACTTAGCTTTCATGATCTGGTGAACGATCGATAACTGCTACGTACGTCTCCTTTGCTTTTAAAGTCCTTCATTGATTCAGTTGAGCCATCAGCAGAAATCGTAGAGAGAGCTATTTTCTGTGTGGCATATGCATGCATTTGTTCCTGAAAAACAAATGGATAATTAATAATTAAAGACGAAGAATAGCAATCTATCGTATGCAATTATATATAATATTATCTTCTTCTGTGTGCAGATTTTCTTAGTTATCACTTATCAGGCAAGGCCGCGGTCATTGATTCGACTGAAGATAACGTTCTCGTCTATATTTATAAGAAACCTGGGGATACCCTTAATTATTAAGTGTTCATTAGACGTTATTATATCTATCTCTCTCTGGTCATGGGTAGCAGAACCGTACGTGATCAGCGTTCTAGCTTGCTTATGTATATATATACTGTGGGAATTATGGAACTATGATCATCTGCATGCGTTCTTCATTTCTATATGGACTAGCTATCTAATTCAGTCAAATTACGACTGGACTTTCCACTACAAGTTAAACGTACAGACTACTGAGATGATGGCTAGCTCTTCCCATCAGATACATTTGATGGGACATCATTTTCCATCTTACTAGTACTACTCCGTTTTCTCAGGCACACGATTTTGGCTGCATTTCTACGATCTTACACAATACTTATGACTTAGGGCTTGTTAGTTTTGTCAAAATTTTAAGAATTTAGATGTAATTTTCTAATATTACAATCTCAATATTACTTTTACACTAATATTAAATATAACTCAGTATTATTTTTTTTACAAACATCAATACAATTCATCACCTAAAATTTCTCAAAAGACTTTAAATCTTAAAAATCTCACCAAAACGAAAATGACCTTAGCACTTGTGATTGTCACGGTAGTTGTATTCTTCCACACACTTTTGCTCTTGGCCACTGAAAGAGCCTTTGTTGACTTGGCAGCGTTTTCGTTATAAACCTTACGATATGAAGTTTTATAGTTCCAGTGGGTAAAAAATGTTGACCCTGGGAGAGAGAGACCGGCCCCCAAAAAAAAGGAGGAAAAGTATGATGATGAACTATCGATTTGATACATGTCTAACCAAGACCAGCGAAATTTGAGATCGGAAATAGATTCCCTGACTTGCTAGCTTTGTTGTTTGAAATTAATTGAAGTTTGGCCTGGCCAAGTGATTGATTGATTGATCAGGACTCTTTTGTTTGTTTGTATTCTGGACCTGCACACATGAAAACGTACTCTATTTTGGAAGCTTTAGTGGAGTTTTCCGCGTGAGAAGTCAATTTTCCCTTCTTTTTCTCCCAGTACTACGAGCTAGCCACAAACCACCTAATTAACTAAGGTCATCGAGAAGAAAGTGTGTGTCGTTGGACCTTTCGTGTGGGTGTTGGGCTCGCGACAACGACGACATGCGACCATGAAACGAGGGGGAAGGAAGACTGACGCAGGCAGTAAACGGAAGCAGACAATTATATATATCTACTCTTTTATTATTAGTACTTGAGGAAGATGGATTTGGCGCAAAACGACGAGAAGTTTAATCCCATTGATCACAACTCCCTTTTGTATTTACATCATCTATCGTCTTCTCGTCTTCTTGAATTGTCTATCGGTTAGGGAAAAAGATGAAATGGAAAAAAGAATACGAAAGGGACAAGGAAAAGAAATGTCGGCAAGCTCTAAACGCATAGTAAATATTAACGTAGGTGCCATATCTTGCAGACCCAAAAACGTACGTTTGTGCTGCTGTAGTAGTACTCTTAAACGACAGGTGAATTTTCCAGTGAACGATAATTACATCTTTAGGGGCTGCATGTTCTCTTTTTCGAAGTGGGATCCATTTATTAAAAAAATCCAACCTTAATGAATCAAAATGGGTCGAATAAATTGTGCATGTCAGCAATATGCCTTTGTATTTTCGAGACATCACCCGTAATCTCATTGGAGATCGGATGCTCCGATCAAGAACCATGTTTCTCACGGCTATGACGTTTTTCCCACCAAATCCCCTCCTTTAATTTAGGGCTTTGTTTTGCCAAATTTTCCATTTTAGGTAAGTTTTTCATTAGGCGTTTATAGATCAACGAGCTCGAAAATCGAAACGAAAAGTTAGGAAGATAAAAGAATTCCTATTTGAATTTATTCTCTACAACTTGGGACATAAAGTGCACACACTAAGCTAATTCCAAACATAAGAAAAGACTTAGACGAACTAACTTCCACAAGTTTTTCGAATTATATGCCTGTCGATTCCTACTTCTGATCTTCTGATATATCGGTCTCTATTAGAAGTAGAAAATAGTAGAGTACTCAATGGGAAATCAACGGCCATCCGACAGCCAGAGAGTTTGTGGAATTTCTTGTAATTTAAAGCAGTCGACCCAGAAACATCATGATTGATTTGGAAAGTGTACATGGACCTTGCCTCTCCTCAGTGAATGTTGTTAAAAAAAAATTAGAGTCATGATGCAAAGACATAAAAGTGTTAAACACTTCACCTAATGTACTTCTAATACATTTTGTTCCTCGAGATTTCTCCAGTGGCACCCTCCCCCTCAGGTCCTTATGCGAATGATTTCAGAAGCGAAAATTGCATTATTTCAGTCCTTTCGCTTCCATTGCCGATGAACAAGGTGCCGCTATAAGTAAAGAAACATCTACTGATCACCGAAAGTGACTGAAAGACGAACAATACTTTTCTGGTCTTCTCGGTTCGTAGGTGATGATTGTAATGTCTCTGCCCACAAAAGTGAGAAAAAAAATGCACCAAGTTAATCTCTGCGGCCTGGGTCTAACGCACGCTCGAATATTCAAGGCCCAAATCCAGACCCACAAGGCAGATGATGAGAGGGCTTAGGCCTCAACTTGCAGCCTAAAGATAACAGACAAAATTGCAAAAAAAAAAATTAATTGTCCGGTACAGAAGTGGGAGATGGGCCCGATGGCGCACAGACAAACCCAGATAATGGATTACTGTACTCTTCACAAAATCATGTACTTTCTGAGTTGGCATTAATCTGTGACATTTTATTTTCTCATCCTAATTCCTAACCCTGGTTTTAAGCACATTCATGCAATAGACGAAGGAAGTGTCAACCGCCTCACGCACTGTTCAACAAAATAGAAATTAAAGCAGAAATTCTTTGGGTAACGAAGGAGCAAACTTATTGGTGGAATCATTATTCTCATGAACCTTTTCTATTGCCTTTCAAGCTTCCAACAACTATTAATAATTATTTTTTTATGGCCCATCGATGTACAGCTCGTATGGCTTTTATTGTTGCTGTAATGGATTTTATGCTCTTGCCGGCCTCGGAAGGTGGTCTGTATCCAGCATGTTTATATACTTTCAGTGAAATAATATTCATGCACGTTTATAGAAAAAAAAAATTCTACGTTTATTCTCCGAAGGAACGAATCCAAACCAAAAGTCAATGTGAACGCCTGAACTTGGTCACTCTTTTCTTCGATTAGATACCTTTGAGTTGGGGTTTCTTTTGAGGTGGAAACTCACGCAGCTTACCAATGTAATACGCGTTATCTGTAAAGAGAGGAATCCAATTCCAAAGAAGACATACGTATAAAGGTCGAGAAAAGCTAAAGTGCGGCACTTTTTTCACCCGAAACCTATCTATTTCAGAATTTACGAACAAAAGATTGATGCTATCTGCAACTTTTGTGTTCACACAGACCAGAATTCAAAAGGGTTGAGACCTCTACTGGGCTGAGCCGACTTGGAACAGTTGAGCAAATTAACCATGTACTGTATATATGCTGCCAGAGTATGAAACTGTTGGCTACCATGATACCATCCCTTGGAAAGGTTAATTTATTGGACATTCTTTACCGCCTACTCAATCAAAGTGAAAGCCTACCTTTTGGTATTCCATTCCCCGTTCCCCTTTTTCCATATGGCTGTACTTGCAAGTTTATATATACCATGAAATCGAGGATACCATTAGAGCACTACACAAAAAGTTTAATACAACAGGAACTGAAAGGGAACAATACTACCTATCTGTTGTTTCTCTTCCAAGATGCCAAAGAACTCTACGGGGGAAAACCAGCATCCACCTGCAGGTTCATCCTAATACCTCTCTCTCTCTCTCTCTCTGTTTCATATTGCCTCGTACAAATGTAAGGGGATCTCACTTCTATCTTGGCTTTTGTTGAAAGGATATCCAAATGAAGATCCTCAGACGAAGAAGAAATGCTGCCCTCGTTCCAAGAAGAAAGGAGACAGGGGCTTCATAGAGGGATGGTAAGTCATGCATCTAGTTCATAACCAGTATTCTAATCAGTCAGATGGAGGCTGTACTACTCCCATGCACAGTCCAGGAAAAAAAAAAACAGAAGCGGAAGAAGCTTGCTTTTCTAACTAGAGTTACAAATAGCGCCTCTAGGAAAGAAGGATCAGGAAGCTGGAAGTGCATAGTCAACGGAAGTGCTCCATCTTCTTCCACAAACAATTAGGAAAAGTCCTGGGTAATATTTTTCCCATTGAACTTCTGGAGTGCCCAGCACTGTCTCGAAGAATTATAGTGTACCACCAGAAAGCATTAAGTTGCCGCTAGAAGCCATCCCTCCAACAGTTTGCACTAAAACCTGGAGCCACATGTATTCTTTGTCCCTTTCTCTTCTACTCTCCATTCGACTAATCTTCTTTTCTTGTTTAATTCATATTGGTGCAGCCTCTTCGCTCTGTGCTGCTGTTGGCTCTGTGAAGAATGCTTCTAAGATATCCTTGTAAACGACAACACCGAATAAGCAAAGCTGCTATATCAGTTTACCCAACGTTGATTTTTTAGCCTTTTATTTTTCTGTACTTCTCGAGCTTGTTCATTGTGGATGGTTTTCTAGCTATTGTCGACCATTAATCTACTACAGCTATTCTGTAAAAGCTTTGGCCCAATAAGATTTGAAACCGGTCAGCTTTTTTCTTCCCCGTTGGTATCCATTTGGTTTCTGATTTGCAATTATTTTCTTGGAGATCTTTAAAAGACTATCAAGCTCAAGAGTGTCATCACTGTTTGGAAGGCCGATTGTTCTCGTCCCAATCCTTAATGAGTAAGAAGATAGAAAACTTTTTGTCTGGGCCGCACATGCTTAGCAGGCTCCGAGACCATATGACCCAGAAAAATATTGTATGGACCGGTGGTTACACAAAGCCGTCATTAAGAAAACCATGAAGTTACCTTCCCTGTATCAAACTTTCACCGGCACAACCTGCCTCCAACATTACGATCAAAGTCACGGAATTGGGTTCAAACTCTACCCTCATCTCCTGAAACAAATACAAAGAGCCGCTAATGTTTCCTTCACTCAACACACCCTGAAATCATCGATGTCCAAGAAACCAAGGTGTTGTTAGTGTTGAAGAATTTTGTAAGATTTGAAGAGTTTTGTGTTTTAAAGTTGTATTGGTGTTTGTGTAGAGATTGATGATGTGTAAAAATATAATGATGATGTTTAAAATTGTTTTTTTTAAATTTTTAAATTATTTTTATTAAAATTTGAATATTTTAAAAATATTTAACAAAAAAACCATAAAATCACAAAAACGACAAAATTGAGATAAAGTCACAATTACTTTTGTGAAGACAGAGGCCATTTTGTTCGACGATTCAAAGCGCGCAAGGGACAAGACGCACTGGCGCAGGGGACACAAAAGCTTTGCTATAGTCCGGATGCAGGAGTAGGGTCATAATCTCATTTTGCCCTTAACGTTTTATGTACTTTAGGTTTTGTTAGAGGGGCTTTTAGTCATTAAACATCAACTTTTTCAGGGTATTTGCGGAATATTTTATGCCGAACCTTAAAATGCAACTGAAACTCATCGAACATGAATGAATTCGGATGCTAATCCGACGAAAATTTACAAAACGAACATGACCAAGTCTGCGAGACATCTCATCAAACAATTTACGAGCATAACGTACACCCGCAAAGCTCGATCATCGTATTGCAAAAATATACATCACATCCAAAACCCCGCCATCTCTCCGCAGTCCGCATAATACTCCACTCTGAAGCGATGAGACAGCTAGATGCACTATCAGAATCGTACAACTATTATGGGGAACACCCCCCCATCTTCTCGTTGCTTTTATACGACAAAAAAGCCGAATCAAAGAAACCAGTCAGATCTAGAAAAAAAAAAAAGAAACCAGTCAGCATAGGTTTTAATGGCTACATTCCAAAATGTTTTTGAGTCTGTCAGACAGCCGTGTAACCATCCCAACCATTCAAAGAAAGGATGAGAACGATCCTCTACGGCCTTTGTGGTCCGAGGACCATTGATGCTGTTATTCACGCTCTGATTACACGGCCGTTGCTCATCAACCAGACTTAGGTTCCTGTCTCCTTAGAACTCAAGGACACAGAGGTACGGCCTATAGAACAGATCCTGTTCAAGTAAGGTCGTGCCCTGTCTAGCAACAGCCTCGTATATAAAGCATTGTTCTCCTCCTCCTATTTCCAATGCGGGACACAGAATTGACTGCTGTGCTCTGTCACGGGGTTCATTCGTAATTTAGGTTTTCATTTTCTTTAATATAATTGTGGGCTCGTGGTCTTAGAGTAAGCTGTCACTGGCAAATCGCAATAGGGAAAAGATATAGCCCTGCTTATGGACAGCTCAGGCAAGATATGGGCCAGATAAGTTAAAACGCTTTGTTCCCGATGCACACTGTGGAGTAACCTTCTTCGAAGCCTAGATCTCGCATCTTTCCTGAGGCTATTTTCGTGTATATCGTCATACGAGTTCTTGTGGTGTGCCGTTTCTTGGCGATCTCAGTGCTCCTCCTCTCTCTCTTTTTTTGACGTGCTCCTCAAAGATGAAGATGAGAGACGGTGAGGCATCCAAAGCTGTTCTCTAATTGTAATCAAATGGACCCCTCTCTCTGGCCCATATTTTTAGAACGAAGCTAAAACAGTCTGGTGGCAAGGCCACTGAGATCGCCAAGATACTAGTTGTTTATATGAGGAACAAACTCATGCATTCAAATCGTGGCAGAAACTCATACAGCTAAAGGAGTCACTTTTATTTTATTTTCTTCCTTCTATTTCTTTCTCCCTTTAGCAATATGAAAAGAATAGACCAATTTTGAGCAACATAAGCATAATATTAACATTGCTCCAGCAGCAACCAAGACCGGTCAACCAAAGAACTTTTGCTTGATTCCATGTAACATTAGTTCTCATATCTCGAAGTTCTGCTTTATTTAATGTACAGACAATACAATGGGCGCTAAGATCCTTGCAGACGTGAGCAGACAAACAGAAAGACAATATCAGACGTTTTGAATTAATTAAAAACTATTTTGAAGAATAACTGACAATCAGAGGATGCTTCTCAAATGGTATCTGTTTATGGAAACAGCTTCTCCAGCTTGTTATTGGACAGGATCCTATTAGGGTCCAATTCCCTTCGTGCTTTATTGTATGCATCCACTGGAAACCTCTTCCTCAGCCTTGCTTGGAGAGCTGTAAGCTCTTCGTTTTCTTTTGGAATCTGCAATATGTGTTCACATATGAATAACAAAAGCAAATCCATGTAATTTGCCACTTCCTAGGCAGTCAGTTTGCCAAGGTTTAAATCAGTAGAATTCAGTGAAAGACAAATTTGATGAGCCGTGCCATAATACGTTCTCAGTTGGAATATAATATCCAAGACATGTACTTTTTTCTTTAGGGAGTAAACTTTACACGTACCCAAGCAAGATAAAGGAATTACGTTTGAGTATTCAATTTCACTAAATATCTTTTAAAATAAAAACACGAATTGATTAATCAGAATTTCTAAGATGTAGAAGACTTAAAATGAAAATGGTGGGCATTTGGAGTATGAAATTTTTTTAAATACATTACAGGATCTCATGTTGGAAGATTTTGACAGTTTAAAATTATAAAGAAGTGAATAGCGCAGATTTTCCAATATTGAATTAGTACCTCGATCTTAGCCCAATGTTCATAAGCGGAATACTTATCCCACAACTGTGCCTGGGTCACATGTCGGTAGTGGAAGAACTCTTCTGTTATTTCCTTTCTCTGGCGTGCATCCATTGTAGGAAGGTACATGATTATACCAACCTGATACACAATCAAAAAGTACAATAGCGTAGTTAGCTTTATAAATAATTTCACAACATTTGAGCAAACTGCATGGAACATCACCCAAACCCCGAAAATTTCTTAAACAGAAAGCATCATATCATGATTATATCTATTTGTTAAGGAAGACGAGGGAGTTCAATATTTCAGGTTTATTTAATGAACAAATTTCGCTAGAAAGAGAAAAGTAGTGCCCTCGTTCGAATAGGTTGGATACTTGTCCATTTCATCAATTCTAGAGAAACTTACAATACTTCACCCCAACTCTGAAAACCAAACCACCCCACCTCACCCTCCCTCCCTCTTCTCTCTTTCCCCCACCTCTCTTCACAGGATTTAATTGCTGACAACATCAAAATTTCTAAAACAAATCACACCAAGTACACATATTTGCCTCACAGTAGATCTTCCTGCACTGCCTTTGTAAAATGAAGCCAACTTTGAAAAACAAGACAAGTAAAAATAAATGGTGAAAAACAAAAGATGCAATTGAAAGTACCCATGAGAATATATCATCCTCTACTGGGCTTGAAGCAGGACTCATGGCACTTCTGCTGCGAGCCGTCCAGCGTTGCTCTATTGGAGCAGGTGCAGGTATTGCTTCCTTCTCTATAAGCTGCTTCAGGTCTTCTATGAATTCAAGATCTTTCATGCTAGGATTGGCTAGTGTCCCTGCAGGGAAACATGTCTCAGAAACCCACTGTTGACCACCACAATCAAAGCCCAATATTTCATCACTCCATCCCACTCTGTATCCCTCTGACTTCCACCAGAACTCAGACTCAGCTTGGTTGACCTTTATAACATGGTCTTTGTTGAGAGGATCCAGGGCAAGTAGCTTATCCCTCAGCTCTGTAAATGAGAGCTCCTTTATGTCTGATTCATCATTCTCTGGGGATTCATTTTTGATCTTTCTGCATGTAACTAATGTATATAGTTAATAGAGGGAAAGAAAGTTGTCAACACAACAATGCAAACATGAAACTGATTGAAAAAAAAACAGAGAGAAGACAAACAACACAGAACAAGTCTAAGTAAAGCATTTTAGGAACAGATGAACCAACATAGCTGCAAAACAATCAAGAATTATTTGTTCTGGATGCTTATTTGTTCATTAAACAAGCTACGCTTGTAAATACCTCATATCATCATTTTCCAACCCAGGCATGCAAAAATAAGCCTGCAATCTCATTATATGAATTGAGTTTCTCAAGTTTTAATGAAATCTTAAATATTAATCGACCTTACCAAGCAATCAAGACAAGAAATTATAGGTGGGTTTCATTGTACTTTACATGCTAAACCCAGATATTAGTCAGGCAGTGAATGAAGATAAGCAGATTCTTACTCATGAATCTTGGAAAAAGATAAAAAGGTCATATGAAAAGAAAGAGGAGACAACTAGAATTAAGTTCACTTTAGTATAAATTTAATAACAGCAGATACCAGCTACCTGTATTTCTCGAGGGACTCTCTGTACAGATCACGAACATGCTGTATAGCTTCATCCTTACTATATCTGGGTTTGAACTTTTGGGGTCCTTTCCATTTTGAAACAGGATTGCATGTCACAACCACCACAGTGTCAGTATATGGAATATACAGATACTTAACGTGCTTATTCTCAGCTAGCAATTTCCTGCATAACAGCGCAATCATGAATATCAGTTGTAGGAAAACAAATACATCCTTCACTGTCTAGCACTTGACTACAAAATATGTCATGCCCATACACAGCCATTTGTATGATTACGGGAGTGGGTGTGAGAGAGATAGAGAGAGTATTCTGCAGAGATAGGGGCTTATATTGCATCTGAAAATCATCAGTAGTAGGGGTTTTTTAGCGCACAGTCACAAAAGTGTACATAACCATATTGTGCTCATGATGAGAACAACACTTATGACGCTCTGAATAAAAGAAACAGTTTATATATAAATGGGAGAACAATTTACTTGTGGTTTTTATTGATTTCTTTCACGTTTGAGACTGTTATGTGCTCCACAAGCTCCTGTCTCTCAACACATTGGGTGGTGACTTCAGCCACCACACCAAGGGCCCCAAGACCACAGCGAGCTAAATAAAAAAGCTCCGGATTTTTCTCTTTGGAAACCTCTATTGTTCCCTTGGCAGGAGTTACCAGTTTCATGCTGATGACCTGCTCATCAATGGGAGGCAGTCTTGCACCAGTACCATGTGCACCAACCTGAAGACGTGTATATGTTAAAAAAAAGGCTTAGAAACCAAGCTACTACACAGAAAGACATACATCATACCAAATTGCTTTGCTAAGTATTTGTCAATTAAGTACTGCCTTCACCTATGTTCTTATGCTTATACTTCTTTTCTTCTCTGTCTAATACCCCGAAATTTACATGTAAAATATAACACATACATTCTAGGCTACCATTCTGCTTAACGGCTTGACAGCCTTTTTTCTTCTCTTTTTTCCTACAAGCTGCCTGAAAAAACTGCTGATCAGTTTCAGACTGCTAAGTTTGGAGCACCAGAAAAACTAGACTCTTGAACAAGGAAAGAGATCCTACAAGATTCCAGTCAGTGTAGCTGGTATTACTTATAGTATAAAATCCATTGCAAACTTCAGGTTGTAGACTCATGAACCATAAGAACCAGCGCTAAGGACGTGTACCACATGTCAAAAGTTTTTCTTACCATCTAACTAATAGGCTCCTCACACCGTATTCGTTACCCTATTTGACCTCTAAGACACGTTCCTACACTAGGGAGTCCGGCAAATTTCAAGCTTTTCTAAAGACAGCTGCCTTTTCATTCCTGGAACTTTCATTTGATCAATGGCCAATACCTAAAACAGGAAAGTAAAGAAGAGAAAACAAGTCAAAGAGAGTCACCTGCACAATGCCACCAATCTGCTGCTCCCTAATGGAGGCGAAATTCTGCAACGTAAGGCCATAGTCTTTGATACCATCCACCAACTGCTGAACCCTTATCCCGGCCTCGACCCTCACTGTCTTCTTCTCCTTATCCACCTCTAAAACCCTATCCATCAGCGCCAAATTCACCATCCCGGCTCTCGAGAGCCCGATCCCGTTGGGCGAAAGGCCCGACCCCACTGGCCGAATCCGGGTCTTCTTCTCGTGGGTCTCCTTGACCACATTCTCCAACTGCAGGATGTTCTCGGGCTGGTGGAAGACCCTGGTCTGGACCTCGTGGGTGCCGCTCCAGTTGGAGACGGTGTGGAGGTCATCGGGCAGAGGGGCTTAACGAAAGAACTGGGCTTTCTTGTGCTTGGCATTCTCGGGGAAGGGGAAGGAGTAGTAGGTGGCCGCACTGCAGAAAAGGAGAAGAGCAGCGTAGCCGAGGTACTTTCGGAGCTCGGCCTCACTGGCGGGGGTGGAGGTGGGGGTGCTTGTGCAGAACGGGAGGGCGGGGGTCGATTTAAGAGGGTGTTTCGGGATGGTAGGAGTGGTGGAGGTGGAGGTGGAGGTGGAGTTGAGATGGCGGTGAGGGTGGAGGGATGGGAGTGAGCGTCTCAGAGTGAGAGCTCTCAGCATTTTGATAAGAGGCTTTGAAAGAGTCAGCGTAGTTTGTGCTGAGGGGTTTAGCAATGGCTCAGCCGAGGGGCAGGGGCTTTGTGATGTTAGTGAAACAGAGTTTAGCAAAGGGAGCTAGAGTTGCCAAACTGTGTCGATCATTTGACCGAAAGTTCTGGGCCATAATTTTCTCTTTTTATTCAGAAATTATCTGAAAATTACAAGTCTTACTTGGGTTTGATTATCCTAGAGGCATGAGAAGGGCAAAGAGGTTAAAAGTGTACAGTTTTGTTTTTTGTTTTCCCTTTTTTTTTCTCTTTTGGTCTTAATCTGAAGGCGGAGTGGACGAAGGTCACATTGTCAATTTATTGAACATGGAAAGCGTGGATTCTCCTGCTCCGTTTGTTAGCATTTCGTGGATGCGCTGTGCTTATAATAGGTGTAGGAGAGGAGTACTCGTAATACTTGTGGGTCAATACAATCCCTCTAGAATGTCATGTCCAATGTCCATAAAAGAAGAAAAGGGCCTTCTCTATGTGTAATGTGGACAACTACGCTGAGAGCTTCTCCTCATATTTGTAAAAGACTTCAATCCTTCATTTTTATGATATAGAAAGATGCATGTAACTCCCTTCCCATTAAATAGTGGAGCATTTGTAACTCAAAGTAGATGTCAACAGAACTCAAAGGGCATTATTTGAACAAAATTCATTGTCTTGATGAATTTCATGGAAAACAGGACAAGGAATAAATCCTTGTCAACGACAACTGCCAATCCGATACATGGAATCCATGCTGAAGGGAAAAGATGGAGTGCAGTTAGAAGTGATTAAAGGTCTTGTGAGTCAGGTTACTTAGACTGTATAAAAAGCTATTTGGTGGAAGATTTTGTCCAAGGTACACAGCACAAACATGAAGGTCATTCTGTACAGAGAGAGCTTATACACATAAAATTAGCCGCAGCTGAAAACTGCAACTGATGTCATGGGATCTCGTGTCTTACTCCTTATAATAGCTATACTCCGAGACATACTCCCTTGATGCCCATCTCTCTTCATACCTCCCAAATGAGTAGGCCGTGGAAGGCACTTCGGTCAAGTGTAAAGCGTCTGGCTCAATTCCATAGTCTGTTAGTGGTCTATGCTCGAGTACGTCATCATGATTTTTCACGAATTCAGGAATCTCCACCTCTCCCTTCTTTAACTCATCCCAAAGGTGTACTGCAGGCGGCATACGTACTTGATTTTCCAATATAAGCTACAAAAGAAAAAAAGAGAAAATAGAATAAAAATCACCCAAAACCACCTAGTGGAAACATAATTCAACCCAGAAAATACTTTTAAAAAAATCACCAATGGCCTAGTTCATACTTAAATCTCTTTGACATGTATTAGAGAGAGAAGAAAAAGAGCAAGCAGCTTGGGGACATGCAATTTTAATTTGATTCCAATTCATTTTGGACAGAAGATCCATAGGGCAGTTGCAACATGGGAGATATTTGTGCACAATTCAATTGCTAACCACCAATCGGAAAACAAATGACTAGATACGAGAATCTGAGTCCAAGGGATATGGTGTATCTAGTGGCCTCTCTAATCTCCAATGGCCTAGTTGGGGCATACATCTACCAGAATTACTTCCTTTCCAATTGCCATACTCCAGTGTCACCAATTGCAGCTTATACAAGTTTCTAGAACTGTTGTTCTTTCCTAAACTACGTTGGCATGTTGGCATTTATGCATAAACCACAGTTCTGTGATTTATAATCTTATAAAAACGAATAAATGGACAAACAAACGTATCTTCCTTCCCCTAGCACACAAAATTCAGAGACCTTTGTAAGGATAAGAACCAAGAAAATGTCTATCTAAGAATATACTTCATTCACCATCTATAACATGAGAACTTTTGTCTGCCACAAACTTGGCTATGACCCGCAACACACATGCCTCGGAAACTTGTAACACTAAAATGGTCTCAATATGAACAAGCATGTTTCATACGCAAGTCTACCGACCCTTAGCTAAGAAAAAAGAAAAGAAAAGAGAAGAGTCTAACGACCCTTAGAACACATGTCCTACTTCAAATTTAATTATAATGCACAACTCTTTGAAAAACATGGTTAATCGCTCTATGCAACTTGTAAAACAAGGTTAAATTCCAGATTGTTTAATTACGCTACCACTTTCAGTAATTAACGTCATACTATTCCCAAATAAAACAAAAGCATTCACCCTCCACTTAGGAAGAGTCGGCCAAGAGTCGCAATGACAAGTCTCGAGCGCAGCCCGGGGTGAAGGAAGTACACAACTTGAAACCTGTCCTTGAAGTCTGATGGAAGTCCTTCATAAATCCACCACAAGATAGTCATTCCTGGGGAGTTGTCCTCCTTCTGCACAGTGCTATGCATGTAAACGATGCAGAATGGCCCTTCTGGCAATTCACTGTATATTTTGTGAAAAATATACTTCTTCAGGCGCTCCCACACAAAACAGGTGCTGCATGCATAAAAGAAAGAGACATCTCATAAGGGTAAAAAAATATCAACCTGGTTATTATCCAACAGCAGGAGACGACACTAGCGAAATAAGAGAATTTTTAGTATATAGTCTTTTCACAGAAACAGGAGATCCTCCCACATCATTAAAAACCCATTTCAGTCAACAATATTTGAAACAAAATTAGGAGAAAATTCCATTTAATTAATCAAAACTTGACCAAACGCAAAAATATCTTCCCTTAAGCAACATGAAAACAGAACAAAACCCGGATGCCAAAATAACGCTACCAAAGTTGCTCATAACATCACATGAATTCAACTAAAACTACAGCACAGAAAAAGCAGCATGATTAGTTTCAAACGAACAAACCCAGATGCAGAAGTAGCTAAAATAGTTGACGCTATCGCTCCTACTCAATTTAGACCGTCAAAGAAAAATAAATCTACGATATTATTACGAACCAACCAAGTGCAGATGACAAAATAGCTGAATCCTTCAAAATAATAAACTTTCAATACAGTCACCAGAACAAGTTAACCAATAACAATAAGAAAAATCATTCCAAAAAAAGACAAATTAAAAACGAAATCTCATACAACAAAATACAATACGAAGCAACAAGCCAGAGAGATTCAAGTAAATTGGTTTACCGGGGAAATACTTTCCCACGATACGAAAAATTTGGTTTCCATGCTTGTCGGAGCCTTGGAGGCGAAAGAACTGGAGGAGATCGAGATCGAAGAAGTCTTCGTCGGGAGAGGGGTACTGGGAGCAGTCTTACCAATTATCTTGCTCCTCTTCTTCTTCTTTCTTCCCTTGTCGGTGAGACAAAGAAGGGCCGGGCATCTATGCCCAAATCCGAGGCCAGCACAACCACGGAGAAATCGTCCGATGAATCGATGATCCTGAGATCGATGTTTTCGCTCACTTGTTCCCACACGTGTCATCCTTGGTTTCCGTGTGAAGATCAGGATGAAAGTTTGGGCAGAGGGTGGTGAGTGGATAAGAGTTCCGGTCAGTGGAACTGGACGTTCTTTATTGGTTGCATGAAGCAGTAGTCGAGATTGAGAGCGCAAGACGCTGATGCACTCGAAGCTGTTCCGCTGATCCTGTGTACTCCAGCCAATAGGATCGCAACCTTTGCGTATGTATTTGTTTTTTTTTTGGAACCTTTGCGTATGTATATTCGTCTACATAATTGAGAATTGCTACTTCCACAGGAAATCCAATTATATTTAGGTATAAATGCAAAAGCTCACTGATTTATACGTAAAAAAAATTAATTTTCGTAATAATAAAAACAAAAATTAGTAATTTTGATTCTATTTTTATTTACAGTTAATTTTTTTTATCAAAGACTGATTTTATATTTTTATAAAATTAAAGGGCTTGCTTCCTAATCGGATAAGGGATTGGACTATTCAGCAGTGGATTGCTTCTCTATTCGACCCGGTTTCTTCTCTCTCTCTTCCAGCTGATCAGTCTGAGCTCCTTATTTTATATGCTGCCATTTTAATGGATGTTATTTGGTTTTCGCGTAATCAAGTGGTGCAAGGTGGAAGACGAGATGATATTGGTACTATTATTCGGCGTATTCATCGGCTGTTTGTGGAGCATTCTAAGGCTTGGTCTGCTTTGGTTCCAACTAAGTCTATTAGGTGGTCCCCACCTTGTGGCAATGGTTGGAAGATTAATTTTGATGTTGCCATTCGGAGTCATTGTTCTATGCTTGCTGCGGTTTGTAGGAATCAATTTGGTTCTATACTCTTTGCTTGGACAAAGAGAAGTCCTCCCGGTACTCCTCTTGTGGGAGAGGCCCGAGCAGCTCTTTTTGCTGTTCAGGAAGCTAGTTTCCTTGGTTACCCTTTGATTGACTTTGAAGGCGACAATTTGCAGGTCTGCAATGCTCTCTCTCTACCGTTTTTTCCTCCGATTGGTCTATTGGCTCTTTGATTTGTGACATTAAAGCTCTGCTGGAGGTTCACATCAGTTGGAAAGTTTATCATGTTAGACGTGGTGCTAATCTTTTAGTCCATAATATTGCCAAGTGGGCTGTTTTGTTCAATTTGGAGGGTAACATCCCTGTGCATTGTATTCCCCCAAATATACTTACTTCTGATGATCCCCCTCCCCCTCCTTGACTCTGTACTTTGGTTTTGTATGGTATAGACGTTTGCTTAGAAAAAAAAACTAATTTTATATTTTTATTATTACAATAATTAATTTAATTTTTACATATATTACAAGAATTCACTTTTTTTCTCGTAAGAGAAAAAACGAAAGAGATAAGATAATTGCAAGCTTGAAGATGTTCTTTTTCAGTAGAATTCTAAGATTCTTTTGAATTCTAGAATTATACAATCGAACATGTTTTTTAACATCATCTAAAAATAACTTTTATACGCATACCAATAAAATTTAACATCACTTAAAAATTCTCAAAATACTAAAAATTCTCAAAAAATTACCTAACCAAACAAGCCCTTGATTTGGCTTTGGGCATGGCGCGTTTTAATTATCTAAGAAGTTAGGGTAAAAATCATTTGAAAAAATAATTAATTACATTTCTCTTATAAATGAATAATATATGCTTATCTACACAGAAAATTTCCGGCTCAAGACAATTTGGATCCCGATTTAAAGTGTGAAACAGATAAAAATATTTTTGAATTAAATATTTTTATCTTTTATATCTAGCCTTCGACTAATTTATGAATTAAAAAAGAATAATTAATAGTGAGACTTCAAATTAGAGTCTCCGTTAGTCAAAGAATATATACATGAGTCAAAAAAATGAGGTAATAATATATAAGGATAAAAATGTAAAAGTTCTTAAAATTAATCTTGAAATCAGGTGCAAGATATTTGATTATATATGGAAGGTTGGACAAAAAAAATACGTCCGTTTAGGATTTTTTTTTCCTCTCGACGAATCGGATCGTATTTTTTTTGGGGTATATTTAGGTCGTGTTTACGTATTAAAATTTTGGGGAGGTTAAAATTTTAATTGAATTTAGTGAAAAAGTGAAGAGATAGATAATTTTTAATATTTATTATAGTAAAAAATAATGATGTGATGAGGAGAGAGATTATATTATAATTTTTTTATTGTGTTAAAATTGTAAGAGGTAAAATTTTTGTTAATAAACGTAGCCTTAATTAAGCGGATATTGTTGGTGGAAAAAAAAAGGCTAAGCGGATATTCATCGTAATATGTAAGAGTGCAGGAGCACATTGACAAACAAGTCAAAATCGTACATTTATGTTAGAAAAATTGGCCTCGGGTTGTTGTTATCCGAGTAGACAGACCCACTTACGTTTGTCTCGGAGAGGATAGGCCACACATGCTTTACCATTGACATTGTCTCTTGGTGAGCCGTGAGCCACTGAGCCCCTGGCTTCTGAAAGTTGGGCTTCGAAAATGCCTGTCCCTCACTTAACTTTCTCTCGTTCGTGGTAAGTCATCAACTCTGTACGCTCTGTTACTTTCGCGAATAGCTTTCAAATCCTGCGAATTCTTCATACAACTTCTTGTGCTTTGTATAGGAATCCAAAAAAATCTATTGCGGTTTCTCTGATTTCCTTTCGTTATTGCTCGGAACCTCGGATCCTTGCAGCTATTTGCCGATAATTTGAGTTTCACTTTAAGCTGTTTCATTTTTGTGTAATTTCGAAACCCGGGTTTGGGAGTTGAGAATTTGAATGCGAGATATTCCTACGGCACAGATTGTCTTTTCGGGATTCGTGGTGACCCTGTCCAGATTCTGGGCAGATATCTGAAACCCATATTTAATTTCATGGATACTTTACTCAAAACACCAAACAAGCTCGGCTTTGTGCACCCACTTCATGGCTTTTCTGAGAAAGTGACCAATCTAAGCTCTTCAAAGGTTCACTACCAGGAGCTTAGATTTGGTTCCAAGAAGTCCCATCTGAAGTGGGTTAGGAATGGTTTTGCAAAAGCTAGTAACTGTGCTCTGCTGGAGCTTGTTCCAGAAACTAAGAAGGAGAATCTCGACTTTGAGCTTCCCATGTTTGATTCATCAAAGGGCCTTATCGTAGACCTAGCAGTCGTGGGAGGTGGTCCTGCAGGGTTAGCTGTTGCACAGCAAGTCTCCGAGGCGGGGCTTTCAGTTTGCTCAATTGACCCGTCTCCCAAGTTGATTTGGCCCAATAATTATGGTGTTTGGGTGGATGAATTTGAGGCCATGGACTTGCTTGATTGTCTTGACACTACGTGGCCTGGTGCTGTTGTGTTCATTGATGATCAATCAAAGAAGAACCTTGATAGACCTTATGGGAGGGTAAATAGGAAGCAGCTGAAGTCAAAAATGCTGCAGAAATGCATCTTAAATGGTGTCAAGTTTCACCAAGCTAAAGTTATCAAGGTTATCCATGAGGAGTCTAAGTCTTTGTTGGTTTGCAATGATGGTGTCACAGTTCAGGCTGCCGTGGTTCTTGATGCCACTGGCTTCTCTAGATGCCTTGTTCAGTATGATAAGCCATATAATCCGGGTTACCAAGTGGCTTATGGAATTTTGGCAGAGGTTGAAGACCACCCATTTGATGTAGATAAAATGGTTTTCATGGACTGGAGAGATTCACACCTGAAAAGTGATATAAAGCTGCAAGAGAGAAACAGTAAGATCCCCACTTTCCTATATGCAATGCCCTTTTCGACCAACAGGATATTTCTTGAAGAAACTTCCCTAGTAGCTCGGCCTGGACTGCCTATGGAAGATATTCAGGAAAGAATGGTGTCTAGATTGAGGCACCTTGGCATACAAGTAAAAAGCATTGAAGAGGATGAGTATTGTGTCATTCCAATGGGTGGGCCTCTGCCAGTGCTTCCCCAAAGAGTTGTTGGAATTGGGGGTACTGCTGGGATGGTCCACCCCTCAACTGGGTATATGGTTGCAAGGACTCTAGCAGCGGCTCCAATTGTTGCAAATGCAATAGTTCGGTACCTTAATTCTGATAGAGGCCTTTCGGGAAATGAACTTTCTTCAGAGGTTTGGAGAGACTTATGGCCCATAGAGAGGAGAAGACAACGGGAGTTCTTCTGTTTTGGTATGGATATTCTTCTGAAGCTTGATTTACCAGCTACAAGGAGGTTTTTTGATGCATTTTTCAATTTAGAACCTCGCTATTGGCATGGATTCTTGTCATCTCGACTGTTTCTTCCTGAGCTTCTAATTTTTGGGCTCTCACTGTTCTCTCATGCTTCTAATACCTCTAGAACAGAGATTATGGCAAAGGGAACTGTTCCTTTGGTAAAAATGATCAACAACTTGATACGGGACAGAGATTAAGCTGACTGGGGAACTGGATATCCATGTCTTTATGCTAAATGTTTTGACATAGCAACTCCTTGAAGTTCACTTGATGTTGCTAATCATTGTAGGTAGGATAAGTCAGTTTGAGTTAGTTGCTCTACCCTCTCTTATCACATATACGTATCTGAGAGTTGTGATTCCTTGTAAGAGACGAGTTCTTAAACGTCTGAGATGTCTAGTAATTTCTAGATTTATCTATACATACAAGCCAAATGTATTCACACCATTTATGTTTGATGTCTTCACTTCAGTAGGGGTTGTAACTTCCATTCTTCTTTTGGCTACTCATTTGGTTTGATAAGGGTGGAAAAAGGGTCTGTTGATGCAGTTTGAAACCTATCAGATCAGTCCAGGAACAGCATTGGCACCAATCAATAAACTTGATGGCCCTTTCCGATCATATAAGAAAATAGATCTATCCTCATTTTCTTCATCTTTGATTGCTCTTCTTTTTTAGGGGAAGCCACATTCCATTTCTCGCCTTTTAAATTTCTTCTGCAGCTGCTTTTTATGTTGCTCGGTTTATGTTATCTTCTTCTTCACACACACTCTCTCTCTCTCTCTCTCAATACATCAGGAAATACAACTTACATAGCCAGTTTGAAAATGCAGTCCGGCTGATAATTCATTGTCCAGAATCCTTAACAAGATTGTTGTCACGTGTAAAAAAAGATTTTCATACAGAAATTAAATTAAAAGGATTAATATGAAATCTAAAGAAGGGGTAAAATATATTTTGCATCATCTAATTATGGGAGTTTTGACACTTTTAATCAAAATCTATTATTTGTGTCACATTACAAATATTTTGCAACCTCTGTTACCATTTTTGGTTCATTTGGATGGAAAATGATTTTTTGGTGTTGAAAATAACAATTTTGTTGTCATAAATTTCCTGACAATAACTATTTTATGAGGGTAAAATCGTAATTTTTCGGCCAAAAAAATAACAAACTAGCAGAAAAGTTTAATAGATGGTGCAAAATGTTTGAAATTAATAATTGGTGAGTGCAATAATAGGATAAAAATAACAGATTAAGGTGCAAAGTATCAAGATTTTTATAGTTGGAGGGTGTAAAGTGTATTTAACCCAAAAGGACTAACAAGATCAGCCTTACCTGGTGCCACGGTGGCCAACTCTAAAAGATCAAACCTTCTATATTGGCACATTGCTAATCTCTTTGAGAGAAGGCTTCCCAAAATACAAATCATACATATCCAGCTTCGTCCCCGCTTGCAAAGACCTCACACCCTCACACAAAGGTAGCAATCAAGTCACGAAATAGCTATAGACAATATATGAGATCAGTCTTCGTCTTCAACTTGATCACAGATATAGTCATGACACATAACATCTGACAAAAATAATTTCCTCTCAAACACCTTTATTAATTGCACATTTTTATTTTTGCTATGCAAATCTAAAATTCATTTCACAATAGGAATTATAAAAATGTTGAATAGACGTGAGACTCTCATGCCGGTTACAAGAAACAGGCACATACAGCCCATTACAACAAATTTTAAGCCCGAAAGGACTGTACATCTACTAATCATAAAAGTCTAAATTTAAATTACCATAAAGGCCTCGCACAGATGAACTACTAAGTCCATAGTTTTGAAACGGCTCAAAATACCCAGAGCTATCTCCACCACAAATGGCCATAGGTGTACACCTTTATTAATTGCACTCACTTATGTTAAATATATAGCAACCAAACCAAATAGAAATCCTGACAAAGCGGACAACACTGAAGGTTCTTTTAGGGTAGGGAACAACTGCCCTAGGCATGAAAAACACGGCCTTAAGTTTGCTAACTAGATGGTGGATTCAAAGAGAACAGCAAACTATTTCCCATTACATTTTCTCTCATCCTAAGTTTCGTGCTAATTTCTTTCAGAACTCATCGCTGGGGCCAGGGGAATTGCCGACTACTGCGTACCAAGTCTGAGTGGCACTTAAAGCGACGGCTAATAATGCGCCAAAAATAATGTCTACTCGTACCCTCCATTAACTCACCCCACCTAACACCAGCACCTACACCAATCTACCTCTTTCTCACCCGAAAGTACTAACCCACCAACGTTAGCCACCAGCCACAGTGCCTCTAAATCGATCCGACTTACGGCGGAAGGAGAGATTATCATGGAATGACATCTCGGGCTACCTAAAGGCTAAAGGCAAACCCAGAGAGAGCCCAGAAAATCACAACCACCTCGCTTTTGGGGAGACTTGTGTCTTTCTCCAAGCAGTTGCTCCACCCAATAATCAGGTCGGGATGACGATTCGCAAAATATCTAAATACAGAGGAACTGGGGCCAAACAGATTTCTTTTCTCCTTCTCCTCAGCGGAAGACAAAGAACGCGTCCTACAATATGCACCGTGGAACTTCAGGGGAGCGCACATGATTCTCAAGGAATGACCTCCAGGAGCAACAATACAAGAAATCCATCAAGTTCACGAGTTTACGCCCCGTCGACTCACATGAAACTTTAGAGAGAAATCTTAAACCAGTTGCAGATACCCCCATCCCCACGAATGGTTGATTTTAACGTCTAATTAAAATACCCATTAATTAGAAAAATTGCCACATGCTATATGTCATCGCCCTGTTGGGAAAAGCGTCACGAAAATTCAAAGAAAAGGAACACCAGATTTACGTGGTTCGGCCCCAATCCGGCCTACGTCCACCCCAGAACAATTTTATTAAGAAAGCCTAAGAAAATTACTCTGCCCGCCCCAGTACAATAGTCACACCACCCTCTTTCTCTTCCTCTCTCTTTGCCCAATGCACACGATCTCACGTGCTCACGTGCCTCTTCTCTATAACATAAGCCTCTTATTTATAGGGAAGTATACAAAGAGAAAACCCTAAGAGAATCCTAGATAAACTAGAAGTAGGGAGCAAGTAGACTTCCACAATAAGTCTACTTCTATTCTAAGTCTATCTCTTATGGGTGTGGACCCCAACAAATCTCCCCCTCCATAACAATAAGAGAAGAATTTGTTCCTGACATCTTTCGGTTGAGTGCTACCCGGGTTTTCAACAGTAGAAACTTCCTGCAACTTGGTGTCTGTTGCTCCCCTTGCTCACCACCCCTTGCAACCTTATTCTACTGGCACTCCAACCTCGTCCTTGTCACCAGACGACCACACTCTCATCCGAGTGTCCTGCACCCCCGCATAGGGTGCCCGCATCCCCTGCTTGTACAGCCGGACCCATGTAGAACAGTATCTCCCCTTGCTCTTGCATCTCCTCCGGCTGGTACCAAGCACCTTCGTTTTCTAGACGAAGTCAACAATCAACCGGCCTATAACCTTCCGGTTGATCTTCTTCCACTTTGCCTCGTCAATACCCTCCGGTTTATTTCTCATGTTCTCTAATGGATCATACATATCCTTCCCATAAAGAATATCCTCCATTTGTGGCTTCCAGTTCATGTAGTTTGCAGCAGTCAATATCATCAAACCGGTAATCATACTCTCCGTCATCTTAATTCACACTGATCGAGGCCGAATTTCACAATTCTGACTGCACCAATGGATCCGGGATGGTCTAAAACCTTAGGAACCGGTCTGACCTGCTCGAAAACCGGCCTAAAAGCCCTGAACCGGCCAAAAACCACACTGAACAAATAAAAAACCGGAATATGCCTCAGGAATATTCTCTGATGACGTGGCAAAGCTGACGTGGCACGCCGACCCTGATCCCTCTGATGACGTGGCGGATGACGTGGCACTACCGACTCAGATCTCCTGGGACCCACTGCTGACGTGGCGATGACGTGGATGCTGACGTCACAGGACACGTGGCAGGCTCTTGTCGCTGGCGCGTGTGGCGCGTGGGGAGAGTGAAGCCCACTCGCCCTGGCTCTGCTCGGCGCGTGAGGGCGCGTGTGACGCGTGGCGGCGCCTTTTCTTCTTCCTGCGACGCGTGGAGGCGCGTCCCGGCGATTCTGACGACGCGGTTTCGACCGCTGGCTTCGTCTCGATCTCCTCTGCAGGCTGGTGTTCTCCAATCTCAGATCGGACCACTTTGAAAGTTTCGGACTTTCTCCGCTTCTCCCGAAAAACTACTCCGGCTCCTCGAACCAGGCTCTGATACCACTTGTTGGGAAAAGCGTCACGAAAATTCAAAGAAAAAGAACACCAGATTTACGTGGTTCGGCCCCAATCCGGCCTACGTCCACCCCAGAGCAATTTTATTAAGAAAGCCTAAGAAAATTACTCTGCCCGCCCCAGTACAATAGTCACACCACCCTCTTTCTCTTCCTCTCTCTTTGCCCAATGCACACGATCTCACGTGCTCACGTGCCTCTTCTCTATAACATAAGCCTCTAATTTATAGGGAAGAATACAAAGAGAAAACCCTAAGAGAATCCTAGATAAACTAGAAGTAGGGAGCAAGTAGACTTCCACAATAAGTCTACTTCTATTCTAAGTCTATCTCTTATGGGTGTGGACCCCAACAGGCCCTGCATTAGTGCTTATAAAAGGTACCAACCATTCGTGGAGGCACCTATAACTATACCCATATCTATTTGCCGCCAGGGATACGGCCCTTCGGGAGGAGGGACTAGGGAGCAACTAAACCAAACTCGTTAAGCGGCTACTTCAGGACGAATTATATGTTAATATGTGTGTCTTGTTTGTCTAATTAAGAAGATACGAAAGCAGCTGATCACTTGATTGCGCGGCCCATCATTTGCCAATAAAAACCAAGCAAGCACAAAGGGATCAGGGACAGAGAGCCTTTAATCAACAATTACTTGGTCACAGATACATATGTCACACACAAAATCCAGCCCATAATGATTTAAAATTCAAACGCATTACAGAAAATTAGCTGCAGGTACAATCACCACCAAAACAAAAGTAAACGAATTAAGACAATGATGCGGTCGGATGACCTCTATTTTTATACCATGACAAGTATAGAACTCTCAAGGGTCTTTTATTTTTGGAAACAAGCCCCTTTAATTAGGAATAGAAACCACCTTCTTTGAGAAAGACGCGGATAGATGCAAAGACAGCAGCAAAGAGATTCTCATTACCTTTTCGTTTGGTTTAAGTTTTGAGCTAATTTCGTGCAGAGGTCATCGCAGGGGCCAGAGACGACAGCGTACCAAGTCTGAGCCGCACTCAAAGCAAGTCCGAGTAATGCACCAAGAAAAGCAAGGATCGTCAAGGGGCTGCTGAAATGAAGGTGAAAGAATTGGGCAATCCAGGTCATACAACTGTTTTTGTAGTGGTACTGAATCTGGCGCTTGACGATGTTATATATTTCGAGGTTAGGCACCAAGTCGGTGCCTATCTCGTTGAAGAGGTCAGCAACTTCTTTATCGCTTCCAAGGAAGTTGTGAAGTACTTCGGCCTTCCTTAACACCTTAACGTCGGAGGCTTCATCGATGAGAGAATCGAGGAAGGATACGTAAGAGGTGACCCCAAAGTCGTTCTCGAAATCCGGGCACATTTCGTAGGCTATCAAGTTCATGAACTTGGGCCCCGTTGAATCATCCACAACAATTGGAGGAAGCCAAAGGTATCCCGGGTAGAAATTGAATAGTTTAGTAAAATATATGTTTCTCAGGTGACTTTTGTTACCAGTACGCTTCATTTGGATTCCTGCTGCTCTAAGCTCCTCAACGTTCCGATAAGATTGCCAACCTCGGTCGACCTTGTCTTTGATCTTGGGAGGGAATTTCTGGCTTTTGGGTGGATCACCCAACAGCCTGGTCCTAAGAAGGTCGAGAAGATGGATCGGCTCTGATCCGTTGGATATTTCTATACTTCTTTCCAAAAGCGTCTCCTGCGAACCAGGGCTTCCTTCTTTTGCTTGTTGCTTTCCTGACTGTCGATCCTTCCGTCTGATGCTGCATTTTCCAACGGTTGATAGCTGACCCTCTCCAACCTCAACCTGCTGTTGAATGAAACTCTCAATGGACGTTCTGAACGCCTTTTCCTCCTTGCTCAACCCCATCAAGCGCTCGAGGAGCCTATAGGGAAGTTGGTTCTCCAGCAAGAACAAGTCCTGTTGACCGAAGGCTGCACTGTCCGTTTTTATTTTCAACTCTTTGAACTTGTCGTTAACAGCGCAGAATATGAATTGTAGGATCGCGCAGCCGTCAACGAACAACATCCAGGCGAGGTCCTCATCATTGACGTCCTTCGTCACCTCATCCTCGAAGCATTCCCTCAGCTCCTTGATTGTCTTCAAAATCTCCTCGTAGAGGGCTTCTATATTCTTGCCGCTACTCTCGACAAACTGTTTTGCCATTCTAAGCTTGTAATCCTCTGCAAGCCGGTACTTTGGTTTATCGTGATGGATAGGACCCAGTGATACCACTCTTGGCTCAAAGTACTGGATGAAATTTTTGTGATCTCGTAGCAAGAAGACAACCTTTTGTATTTTTGATTTTGGGGCCGTTTGGGGTTGATTCTCTGTATTTTCTGCTGCCTTCGTTTGGGATTGGTTATTCCCCGGGTTTTGCCCTGTCTCCATTAACTTTTTAAACCTTTCCTCCCTCACCCTGGTAGCGGTAATGGCAGCCTGGTCGTGATCCTCTTCCGTGTAAGCAACACTGATCTCCATTAGTTCCGGTGATAGCAAATTAATTTGCAGTCAACAAGGTGCTACGAGACAAGAAATTTGCACCGACTAACAAGGCAATTCTGGTGACAGTACTGCTGTCCTCGTATTTACGCTGGACAGTATAGCTTGAAACTTTAGCTTTAGAAATCTGCGACTGTTGCTTTTATTAGAATATCATGTGGTACAGGAGAGATCTCTGGGCTCCTAACAAAAGTGAAGGATCTCTTTTTACACCGATCGAACGAGAATGTTTTTGACGACCAAGTCTTCGAGTTGTTCTTTGAGGTAGGCAATTCGTTGAAACGAGGAACATTCCTTTCTTAAACAATGCAATGAAGTATTCTAAAGCATAAAACTTTAGTATTTTGTTTTTTGTCTGTTCCTTTCTCCTTCATGAATCTAAGTACATTCTACCATGCAACAGATTTTAAGCAGGAATTGCTTGAAAGATTAGCGATATTATGGACCAGCTAACTATTTTGATGCTAGGAAGACATTGGAGGACAGTTCTGGCCCTCTGTTCTCTAGTGGGTCTCCTCTTCGTCACTGTTATGTGCCGCATGTAGTTGTCACTTCCCCTCCTCCCCTTTTGCAACCAATCAATGCATGAAGATTATCCCAAATGAGTCAGATCGTCGCTCCGATTGTCCTTTCCTCCGGTGGAAGTCGTCATCACTTTGAGCGATGGTCATGTTGTGTCCCAACCCTTATGGTCGATTTGTGTTTGTCCTAGTTATTGTGCTCAGTTTGTATTTATATTGTATGATGGTCCTTGTGGCCGTTATGTCTTGCGTCCTAAACATTGCGGTTGGATTGTCTTGTGTCTCGTCTCTTGTGGTTAGTTTGTAGTTCTAGTGTTTGTATTACGACCCTTATGACTGTTAGTGGTTCTCACACTTACGCCTGGATTCACTACCAAATCTTTGGATTCAACTTATTGTTGGGACTTTGTGTCCATTTCACTGACCTTCTAATTGTTTTTTTTTGTTTTGTACTTATTGTATTATTATCGAATATTAATAAATTATTTCTTTGAGGTCACATATTGCTTGTTTTTATTAAATTGTTTGTTATTGTAACTTGCAGGCAGGATATATATGAGATATTTTCCATGTGTACATCCCATTCATGTACATTTTATTTATAACAAAACAAGATTAATTATCACAAAAAAATAAAATAAAATAAAATAAAATAAAATCATCTCGTGCATCGCATTGAAGTCCTGTTGTCTAAAGATAACCCCTTGACTGCCTTTATTTGTACGATAGAACCGTGTAGCACAAACTTGTCTACAATGTAGAGCAGGGTTTGATACCTGGCTTGAGGCAACTGAAAAATGATGAACAAGGGGCTTTATGATCCAAAAGATCTAGTTAATTAATTTGATACCAAACTTGCTCCTTTGCTTGTTTTTTTTTTAAAAAAAAAGAATAAGTATAATAAACTCTTACCCGTGTAACATGTGTGCTGTAGTTCTTAAATTTATTGTTTGATATTTGCACGAACGACACGCCGTGTAGCAAGTACGTTTTCTCCTTGCTTTCAGGGAATAATTAGGATAATGATTGGTAGGTTGGAATCATAGCAATCGTAACAATCACAAAAGGGCGTAACGTGTTTCATTAAATTCCAACCAATAGCATATAGTATATACTTGATCATTGGGAAAGATTTATAGAATCTCAAATATAATAATTAACCGAGCTTGCTTATTAATTGGCAAAGATGGGAAATAATGATTTGGTTCACAAAAGTGGAAACGTAGGATTCGGGCTCATGACCTCAATTCAAAAAGCTCTTTTCGGCGCGCACGTCGTGGTCACCCAGCTACGCTTCAGTACGCCTCGTTTCGAGCCCTAAATCCGCAGTTTTCCCTCTCAAAAACCTATTTTTAGCTATTTTAGCTATTTTTGCTCGGTTTGTGGTTTTTTTTTTGGGACATACACGATTATTTTGAATTCGTTATTGTGAGATTAATTAGCTTATACAATTAAAGTACATAACTTAATATCTGATCATAATTTTTATGGTAGTTTATATTTTTAAATTATAAATATTATATATTATTACTATCAACTTGTTTTAATTAAAATTATTACACTAATTATAAAAAATATTAAATAATATGCTATGTATTTTCTAAATATAAAATTATTACTAAATATAAAGATTTTCAAATACTATTATAATTTACAATTCCTTTTAATTTATTAAATACACATAATTAAAAAATATAAACTATTTTAGAAAAACTTCAAATTAAGGAAAAAAAACTTGTAAAATTTCCGCCCTCGCCTTTTTTTCGCTTCCTGCTACTTAGGTTAAAAAAAATCCTCTTTTTTCAATTCAGTTTCGTCTCTTCTATCCACTCCTCTCTCCGTTCGTCCCTTCCTGCTACTATGAAGTGCTTAGTGGCTATTTTGAGATCAATGGGAGATTGGATGAACAAACAGCTGTGAATTCCAAATCCTCATTCCACCAAGAAATCTGAAGCAGCTGATATCAGTCCTGAATCTGGAAGTCATCCCATGTCAAATGGGAATGGTGATGAACATGTTGAGGGGTCAGATTCTCATCCGGAAGCTTCCAGCGAGGCTTCCGATGTTTTGACAATAGAGCAGCGACGAGCTTACAAGCTGGAACTTCAGGTAAGAGATGATATGGTGTTTCAGATGCAAGCAGATCTCACTTAGGGCCATTGTTTAGCTGGTCATTTTCCATGGAATCAAATTTACATCTTGGGGCAGGAAGGTATATCTATTTTCAATCGGAAGCCAAAGAAAGGGATTGAATTTCTTATCAATGCAAACAAGGTGGGCAATTCACCTGAGGAGATAGCATATTTTCTTAAAAATGCATCTGGTTTGGTCTCTTGCAATGGTTATGGACTAATTTTATGCTATGAGTGTTGGTATTTGGATCTTGAGTAGGGTTGGTGTTGGTATTCGTGTTATGCTGTTTCAAACAGCACTTGCATTAATGGAATTATATGGTACTAGGATGTCTGTGTGTGAAATTTGGGCAGTCACGTGATGAACCAGACTTCGTTGCTGTTTATATGGGTGTTTAGAGAGTATAATTTTTTGGTTATGTTATTTTTGTAGGTCCTGCTTTAGTTACAACTAAAGATGCTGGGGATGCAATTACCTTGTTGCAATCCCTTGCTGGCTCTACATTTGACAGCAGTCAGCTTGTCTTGACGGCTTGCATGGGTTATATAGGTGTAACTGAGTCTAGATTGCAAGAAATGAGAAAAAAACACCGGCCAGCTGTACTAGCAGTAATGGAGGAAAGATCAAGAAGGGGTCGAGTTTGGAAGGATTCCAGAGGGCTTGCACCCTTAGGCTATTGGATGAGTTGCTCAATAGCCTAAGGGTGGATTCAGAAGTAGTCTTTACCAGATCTTCAACAACAGGTAGTTTCTTTTTCTCTCATCTCTGTGTGGTGCTTGTTTGATATCTGGACGCCATGCATATAGTAGACCCTATGTGGTTCTGTTATTAATCTTGGGAGGTCTATGTGCAAGAGATGTCTTCAGTTTTATTCCACCTTATCCATTTTGACTTATCCTGGTATGGTGGACTCGTGGACTGTTTGATTCCAAAGTCACTTGCATTAAAGCCTGTCATCCAGGACTCCCCAGCCTGCTATGATACATGTTTTTTCTGAATATTTATGTCACTTCAGTGCAAAAAGTATTAGGCTTACCTGAATTTCTATATACTCTGCATTGTCTATAATATCTGCATATCCTATCCATAACACTGCTGTGCATTTTGTCATATTATAATCCTCACTATTTTCATTTCACAAGTTACAACTAGATAACTGCAAGCAATCTCTGAGCAACTCCTTTTTGATTGTCAATCATTAACAGCTTCTGTGCAGGTGGTCTGGTTGAAGGTCGACTTATGCAGACTGCTGGAGGAGAAAAGATCAGCTGTACTCAGGTTTGCAATTACTATTTGCTGTGTAGTTCCATTTACATATTTCAAGTGGCTCTCTCTCTTCGGGAACATTGCAAAGTAAGGATGAAAGACACATAAAAGATGACCAAATAAGCAACAAACAAAACTAGTCTGCAGGTCAGATACCAACCAAGCCAGTGTGGAGCCAGCCAAGGCTAACCAACTAGTTTCCACATTTCTGAGGTTCATGCACTGTGGTTGGAGTGCTTAACAGTTCCTTACTAAGAAAACTATATCGTTGTAGTCGTCTTAACCCTTTTTTATTTCAATCATCTCAGTTTATGTCAGTTTGCATGCAGCAATATATCATATGCATGTGGTAGTTAGCTTTCATACCATATGACTTAAAAGTAACTTCGCATAATAATCCTTTTCCTCTTGACATCTTAATTCTCTTTGTTTTTCAGTTCTCTAAAGAAAGGAGAAGCATAATACCTGCTGGAGATACTTCCCAGTTCATTCCTTCTAAGGATGCTGACATTGCTATCCTTGAAGAGCCTGAGCACCTGAATTGGTACCATCATGTTGTTCATTCCTTCTAAGGAATTGAACTGATCAAAATGAAAACAAGTTTTTACTTGTAGAGATTATTGTATTTGTTGTAAAACGATATTAATCAATAATGAAGTATATTTTGTTTTATTATTCTTGGTCTTTAAGTTTTTACATCCAATAAATTATAATTATTAAAATAAATTTGTATTACCGATTAAAAAAGCTTCTATATGAAAATATAGGAAAACATTAGTAATGTATTAAAATGCTAGAAAAAAAAAAAAAAAAAAACGCCGCGGGAAAGAAAAAATTGTTTTCGGGTCTATAGCGGCAGTCGTGACCGCCGCTATAGACCCGAGGTCTTCACCAGCGGTTCCAAAAACCGCCGCTATATACCTATCCTGACGGAGCTAACTGCCGCTAAAAAACCGCTGGTATAGGCCAAAATGGCCTATACCAGCGGTTTTTTAGCCTATAGCAACGGCCAGCGACCGCTGCTATAGGCCCTTTTTTTTGTAGTGCTCACTCTCTCCATTAAAAACTAATTTAAGCGCCCCACCAGAATACAAGGTATCTTTTTGTTGTCTTCATCCTTTTGGTATTAACGTCATTGTAATTACTATCATCATAATATAGTCTTCCCTAAAGCAAAGGGAATCTTGAGCTAACCCCCCCCCCCCCCCCCAAAAAAAGGATTGAAGATTATGTCGTATGGGCTAGTACTATTTCTTCTTTCCCCTTTTGGATTGGATTTGCAGAAGAAGAATGACTACTTCCATTATAAACTCTTATCAGACAAAATAATTCATTGTTAAGCAATGACTAAAAGATATGCGCCCTTTTGAGAGAGACTAATTCCTACATACTAAACCTTGAGGTCAAGAATCGAAGCCAAATCTACTGATGAGAATAGGTAAGCCCAATAATGTACACAGCAACAAACCGCAAAAAGCAGTGCCAGGAGATCGCTATTCAAAAATAATATAAATTTGTCAAAGAAGGACGCAAACTCAATTGCTGTGAGAAGTTTAGCTTTGGGAAAGTTCTCGGCTGCGCTTGGCAGCAGCAACAACTGCATTCATCAAAGTCCCACGGAATCCACCTTTCTCCAACTCATGTATACCAGCAATGGTAGTCCCACCAGGTGATGTAACCTCATCTTTGAGCTGACCAGGATGCTTCCCAGTTTTAGAGGCCATAGATGCTGCTCCCAGTACCTGCGGAAGAAATAAAGACTTCACTTACCCCCACAGGCAAAGATCACAGTGCTGACATTTAGAAGGGGAAATCCAAATAAAAAGCCAGCAAATCTACTTTGGACTGCTCTGGGCCTTCTGCGCGACACTCCCTCCACCCCCCAAAACCAAAATTTTGTAAATAAATAGATCGACGTGTACATGGTTCTTTTTCCACAAAATAAGATATAATAAAATAAAAGGAATACAACTTGTAAATGCAATTTACTCGATTTTAGTTGATATTCCAACAGCTTTGTTACGGAATTATTAACTTGAACAAAAACATATCCTTTCAATGACTAAATCTTCATAATTTTTCTTTTTCAGCCCGATGATACACCCGTAATTTCTTGGGGACCGACAAGAGTATATCCTCCAAGGAAATCAGAAACCCAAACAAGAGCTCTACTCGAGAGTTGTCACAGTTACAACATCAGAAGCTCTATTGCTTGTTGATATATATACATGCGTTTGTGTGTGTGTGTGTGTGTGTTTTATTTACATATTTGGTAGGATGGGATGAGCTTAAAAGTAGATTCAACTCCTAGTTGCTGTAAAAGCAACAGCAGATTACATAACTAATTGAATAAGAAAATTCAGTAGTTTAGAAGGACTAACAGTCTGAGAAGCTAGACCCATTGCAAGTTCTCGTGGTAAACCTGCAGCCACGCCTCCATCAGCCAAAGCTTCAATTGCTAAGTATATATATGCTGGGCCGCTGCCACTGAATATTTCCAGGGAAATTAAGCTATGTTAAGGCAAACTGAAGTTAGCTAATCTCCATATTTTCAAATACAAACACATAATTTGTGCTGGCTTGATGAACCCCAATAACCTTTTAAATACAATAGCCAAAACCATTGAGTATGAATTTCTTCCGCCAAGTCGTTAAGCAGTATCGCTCTTGTATATTGAAAGATGCCACATACCTCAGACCAGTGACTGCATCAAGCAATTTTTCATCAGCTCTCCATATCTTGCCAACTGATCCAAATAATTCAGCTATTAGGTGTGCATCTTCTTCTGTTGCAGATCCTCCCAAGCTTAAAACTATGAAATGCAAGCATATCAGAGACCTTTACCATGTTGAAGGTTATAAGAATTATATATTATACAACAAAAATAAAAAGAGAGAAATTATACCAGTTGCTGCCTCTCCTACAGTGGAAGGAGTATTTGGCACTACCCTAACAAACCTGCTTTGACCAGCCCATTCCTAATGAAAAACAGATAACCTCAGTCAAGTATCTAGAATTTGAAAAGATTAAGAACTCGGAACATATAATGAAAAAGCAAACTAACAAATCTGCTTTGAACAAACTGAGAATGCGGTGTACTAAAGAGCAGTGTCTGCTAGAGTACTTGTAAACTTTTTTTCATTAAATAGAAAAATCCTATGGGAGACATTACGTTACGAATGCAAAACAGTAGCTACAGCGATATTACATGCCTACTTCTAAAATTCAAGTAGATAGTACCATTGACCCCCACAGATAGTATTATGCTCAAGAAGACCATCCAGATAAAATTTGCATAAATAAGGACCGTATTTTACAAACCTCCAGATCTTTCAACTTGATTCCAGCAGCAACAGATACAAGAAGCTTCTTTTTTGAAAGCAGTGGTTTCAACTGCAAGACTACGCCTTTGACTACAACACAGAGAAATGTGAAAACAAATTGTTATGGAGCAAACGAGCTTGCAATAACAGCAACAGAAACAAGAAGCTTCCTTTTTGAAAGCACTGGTTTCAACTGCAAGACTACGCCTTTGATGAAACGAGAGAAAAATGTGAAAAAACAAAAAACAAAAAACAAATTATTATGGAATAAGCCTGCAACTATTGTCTGTTTGAACTAGAAGAGAAACATTGAATTACGAATAATTTGCCACAAATATGTCATCATGTACTCTACGAATGACCACATTTTCCGACATATATCACACCTTCAATTAGAAGATTTCGTACTTTGACTAAAAAAAACAAAAATATAGGCCAAAACAGAGAGAAAGGGAAGCTGTCTTCACCACGCCTTTTTCTGCACTCCAGTTTCCATTCCTTACAATAAGATAAAATAACATAACCCAAAGACGAAAACGATCACGTTATCTCTTCATTTTACTTCCAAATAGTTTTGGACTCTTGAAAATCGCCAGAAAAACAGTTCTCGATAAATGAAGGGCAAAAGCTCTCAATTGACGTCATTCGACATCTAGACAACCCAAATATGAGAACGAGATTTCAAAAACCATAAATTTATATAAAAGACCAACCAAAACTGCGAGTGGATCGTGGTGTAGGACACAAGTACTATACCAACTTGAGGTTTCACTGAGAAAATGACCACATCACTGTCTTCAACCACCTGTCACCATGAGAAAACAGTTCCAATCTATTCAAAGAAAAGCCAAGCCAAGTTTTTACAATGTTAAACTGCTAAAGTGTGCAAAATCCAAGAATGCCTTGTCAGTTGGCATTGGAAAAGGTTCTCTCTACACTTGAAGCCTTTTATTAAAAGTTTTCGCTTTGCCTTCATTTTCTGAGTCCCCAAACGAAAACGGGAGGAAACAAATAAAAAAGAACAAAAAAGAAAACGATAGCGGAAAAGGGATTATACAGCGTCGTTGCTGGGGAGGACAGTGACACCGAAGGACTCGAAGGCGTTGCAGCGGACGGGGTTGGAGTGGGACGTACTGATACGGGAAGGAGGCAAGACACCGGATTGGACAACTCCTCTGGCGATGCTCTCCGCCATTTTCCCCGCTCCGATAAACCCTAGCTTGTAAGTCTCGCTCGAAATGGAAAACGTCTCCATTAGACGATGCCGGCGGCTCCACCACGCCTTTCCACGCTGGAGTGATTTTTCGGCACTTCGGAGTACAGAGGGTATGAAGTGCTTCGTGTGAGCGACACAGCGCCGCTTTACGTATACCCGTTTCTTCAAAAGGATCCGAATCGTCCAAACCTGACGCCACCCCGACCGGAGCGGGTTGGTGGGTTGAAGGCCTACTAAAGGTTGATGGATAATAAAATTTTAGATAATATTTGAGTAGGCGATTTAATTATAGGTCAAAATTAATCTCATTTTTTAAATATTAAAATTATAAAAGATAAAAATAACTATTTAAAATAAAATTATTATAATTATTATAAAATTTATAAAATAAAAAATAAAAGATATATATAAACAAGTAATTTTTATTAAATAAAAATATTAAAAAGTGATTTTTTATTTTTATTTTACTTCTTAAAATTTATTTATTTTAAAAAAAATTCTAATCTTAGTGAAAGTAGCAATTTCAAATCGAGATAGCAACAACCACTACACATTAAACTTCTAAAATTTTAAAATCAATCAATATGTATATTGAAATAAAATTTAAGAATCAAAATTTTGTCACTTAGAAGTGGTTCGGTTTGAACGTTTTTTAAGAATTTTTTGTGTTTTGAGAATTTTTAGGTGATGTTATCTTTATTGGTATTCGTGTTTTAGTTATTTTTATGTAGTATTAAGAATGATGTTTGGTTGTAGAATATTTTGTATTCTGAGAATTCAAAAAAATCCTGAGAATATTTGTATACCGAACAGTCCCTTAACTTATTTATAATATATGTAATATTATTTTTTTAGTACGGAACAAAATTTGATAATTCTAAAATCAATTTGAGAATGATTTGATTGATAATTTAAAAAAATCTAAAAAAAAAAAACAAATTTGGCGAATCCAAACATTAATGCTACTCATTTGTCTTTTTTTCCCCTACTGTCTAACCAATAGAATAAGGCCATTTGTTTGTTTTGCTTAATCTGGAGACCCCAACAGTTCAAATCACATGGTGACTTCGCGATCCAGCGCACTAGGAGCTCAGACCAAACAGAACAGTGGAAGAAGAAAAGTCGCAAGCAGGAGCAGCCATCTGCGAGACCCTTCCACAAACAAAGCCATCAAACCTCTCCGTTACTTCTACTGCTATTGATTTTAACACGATGACATCTCATCCCGCTTTATAATAATCTATTGGTATTTGTTTGGTAGCATCCCCAGCTACAGAACAACTGGCTCTTGCTCCATGACCCTTTGACGCCTACATATTCTGCACCAGACAGCGAGGACAGAGTTATGAGCAAACAAATTGGACCCGTCTCTTCCAACAATCAAAAAAACAAGCTGGGGATTGATGTGGGAGGTTTTTCCCTATAAAACCTCTTATAGGGATGGGCCGGTCCCATTAAGGGGAGAGCCGTAAAGCCCCATCCAGAAGAGAATATGGACCTCGGTCCGCTTCCTATCCAAGAAAAGCCCAAAGGATAAGACCAAGGAGGGATTGGTCAAAGAAAGTCGATAAAGCCTACGGGGACAGCCCTCTTTATGAGAGGTCCCGTCATGAGCTATAAAAAAAAAGAGTCCCGCATGAGTAGTAATCATATTATTATCTGGCAACGAGGTGGGAGAAAGGTTATAGTGCAGGGATACGGTAATAAATGCAAGAGGATAGCTGAAACCGGACTCCACCGCCAGCCCAGAAAAGAAGAGTTAAGAAAGAGAGGTACGGTAGAACCGGGGAGAGGCCCAAGCCCACGAGCCGGTAAAACAGCGACGGCTATATACGAAAGAGAGGAAAGAAGGAAGCAAGTACTTTTTCCCCATAAAAAGATTAGAAACAAAAAAAAAACAGAAGATATGAAAGCTAACAAAAGTATCGGAAAAATCCTCCAATTGAGAGCATCTTGTGCCCATTGATTGTTTGTGCGCATTGATTGTTTGTGTGCTTGTAGGAAGGAGGGAGAGTTCGAGTCTCTCAATCCATCTCAAGTTCTGGGTCTCAGGTCCAATTTTCTCGGACTTTCTGACTTTTTGCCCAATAAAACTTGGGATAGGTCCTATAATTTTGGCTTCATCAGTCACTACCCAATGTGTAGTTTAGGCCGCAACATCTGTCTATTACGTAAAAATTAAGTTTCCAACTCCATACAGTGTGGTAAAAGTTAAAGGGGATCAGAAAGCGGCACACGGTTGATATCACATTAGGGCTGTAAACTGGATTTCCGGTCTGGTTTCATTTTTTTAATTTTTTTTATATTTAAACTTTTTTTGGTTAATTTCGAAGGGAAAGGGCATATAAAAATGTAGAGTTTTAGTTTAGATTAAAATTAAACTTTTTAAGTTTGTAATTTGTATTAAAAAGAATTAAAAAAACATTTTTTTATTTATATTAATAAATACGGTCCGATCCAGTCCGGACCGCGTTTAAAAAAAAAGACCGAACCGGACCGGTCCGATTTTGTTCAGCCCTATATCGCATAATGCTAAAGGGCACCTAAAGCGTGGAAGCAACACCTTTTGTCCAGGTACGAGTAAAGTGTAATAACATTGTTGAAAACCTGTATTTTTGTATCTTGTGCATTGGTAACAAGAAATGTGATACCCCGGATCCCACATGGAGTGAGAGAGGAGAATGAATGGAAGATGAGTTCTATAAGGACCAAGTCTCACATTGGGACCTTACTAGGTTGAACTGGACTTTATAATGATCCAAGGGGCTTCAAAAGCAACCTTGACTAGTCCTTTTGAAGTCAAAGCACAGATGTGGCTAGTGCTTGTCTTGGGTCGTTACAAATGGTATCAGAGCGGTCCTAGTAACCACCAATGTGGGTTTGGTGGGCCTTGACGAGGACGTCAAGGATTTAAGTGGGGGATATTGTGATACCCCGAATCCCACATGGAGTGGGAGAGGAGAATGAATGGGAGATGAGTTCTATAAGGGTCAAGTCCCACATTGGGACCTTACTAGGTTGAACTGAGCTTTATAATGATCCAAGGGGTTTCAAAAGCAACCTTGACTAGTCCTTTTGAAGTCAAAGCACAGATGTGGCTAGTGCTTGTCTTGGGTAATTGTGATACCCCGAATCCCACATGGAGTGGGAGATGAGAATGAATGAGAGATGAGTTCTATAAGGGTCAAGTCCCACATTGGGACCTTACTAGGTTGAACTGAGCTTTATAATGATCCAAGGGGTTTCAAAAGCAACTTTGACTAGTCATTTTGAAGTCAAAGCACAGATGTGACTAGTGCTTGTCCTTGGGTCGTTACAAATGGTATCAGAGCGGTCCTAGTAACCACCAATGTGGGCTTGGTGGGCCTTGACCAGGACGTCAAGGATTTAAGTGGGGGATATTGTGATACCCCGGATCCCACATGGAGTGGAAGAGGAGAATGAATGGAAGATGAGTTCTATAAGGACCAAGTCCCACATTGGGACCTTACTAGGTTGAACTTGACTTTATAATGATCCAAGAGGCTTCAAAAGCAACCTTGGCTAGTCCTTTTGAAGTCAAAGCACAGATGTGGCTAGTGCTTGTCTTGGGTCGTTACAAATGGTATCAGAGCGGTCCTAGTAACCACCAATGTGGGCTTGGTGGGCCTTGACGAGGACGTCAAGGATTTAAGTGGAGGATATTGTGATACCCCGAATCCCACATGGAGTGGGAGAGGAGAATGAATGGAAGATGAGTTCTATAAGGGTCAAGTCCCACATTGGGACCTTACTAGGTTGGACTGAGCTTTATAATGATCCAAGGGGTTTCAAAAGCAACGTTGACTAGTCATTTTGAAGTCAAAGCACAGATGTGACTAGTGCTTGTCCTTGGGTCGTTACAAGAAATAAGACTATTTTTAGGGTCTTGTGCCCAGGAAAGAAAACCTGTATTTTTGTATCTTATGTATGGGTTACCCAGCTGAAGTGAGGCTTTATAATCCACATGAAAATAAATTTCATCCTAGAACAGTAAGCGGGTACTTTATTGGTTTCACAGAGAGAATAAATTTCTTCTTCTTCCTGGAATCCATTTTTCGCTTTGCTCCAATTTTTTGGGGCTTTGGCTTTTCTTCTTCTTCTTCCTGGAATCCATTTTTCGCTTTGCTCCAATTTTTTCGGGCTTTGGCTTTTCTTCTTCTTCTTCCTGGAATCCATTTTTCGCTTTGCTCCAATTTTTTGGGCTTTGGCTTTATTTGTGGAAAGAGCTCTCTTAACCTTATCTATCGTCTTTTGCTATGTACTCTGTTTTTGAACTTATTTCAATGGAATCTCTATAAACTGAAGCCTTGTGTATTTTTTTTTATTTTGCGACCGTTTGGGGTTGATTCTCTGTGTTTTCTGCTGCCTCCTCCATTAGCATTTGGAATCATTCCTCCCGGGTAGTGGCAATGGCAGCTCGATCGTTACGGCTGCAACTTTCACCGACTTCTGTTTTGACAATCATCCCTTCGACAGTATCTAATTAATTAATGTGGTGCAGGAGAGATCTCTGGACTTGTAACAAACGCGAAGGATCTCTTTTCACACCGAACAACAATGTTTTTGACAACCATATCTTTAAGTTGTTCTTAGAAGTATAAAACTTTAGTATTATTTTTTTTCTTTTTGCTTGTTCCTTTTTCCTTCACGAAGCTACATTCTACCCAGCATATTTTAACAGGAATTGCTTGAAAGATTAGAGATACTATGGACCAACTATTAATCACTTGATTGCACGGCACATTATTTGCCAATAAAAACCAAGCAAGCACAAAGGGATCAGGGACAGAGAGCCTTTAATCAACAATTAGTTGGTCACAGATACATATGTCACACACAAAATCCGGCCCATAATGATTTAAAATTCAAACACATTACAGTAAATTAGCTGCAGGTACAATCACCACCAAAACAAAAGTAAACAAATTAATACAATGATGCGGTCGGATGACCTCTGTTTTTATACCATGACAAGTATAGAACTCCCAAGGGTCTTTTATTTTTGGAAACAAGCGCCTTTAATTAGGAATAGAAACCACCTTCTTTGAGAAAGACGAGGATAGATGCAAAGACAGCAGCAAAAAGAAATTCTCATTTTTCGTTTGGGTAAAGTTTTAAGCTAATTTCGTGCAGAGCTCATCGCAGGGGCTGGATGGAGAGACGACTGCGTACCAAGTCTGAGTGGCACTCAAAGCAAGTCCGAATAATGCACCAAAAAAAGCAAGGATCGTCAAGGGGCTGCTGAAATGAAGGTGAAAGAATTGGGCAATCCAGGTCATACAGCTGTTTTTGTAGTGGTACTGAATCTCGCGCTTGACGATTTTATATATTTCGAGGTTAGGCACCAAGTCGGTGCCTATCTCGTTGAAGAGCTTAACAACTTCTTCATCGCTTCCAAGGAAGTTGTGAAGTACTTCGGCCTTCCTTAACACCTTAACGTCGGAGGCTTCATCGATGAGAGAATCGAGGAAGGATACGTAAGAGGTGACCCCAAAGTCGTTCTCGAAATCCGGGCACATTTCGTAGGCTATCAAGTTCATGAACTTGGGCCCCGTTGAATCATCCACGACAATTGGAGGAAGCCAAAGGTATCCCGGGTAGAAATTGAATAGTTTAGTAAAATATATGTTTCTCAGGTGACTTTTGTTACCAGTACGCTTCATTTGGATTCCTGCTGCTCTAAGCTCCTCAACGTTCCGATAAGATTGCCAACCTCGGTCGACCTTGTCTTTGCTCTTTGAAGGGAATTTATCTCTTTTGGGTGTTTCGGGTGGATGATCACCCAACAGCCTGGTCCTAAGAAGGTCGAGAAGATGGATCGGCTCTGATCCGGTGGATATTTGTATACTTCTTTGCAAAGACTTCTCCTGCGAATCAGGGCTTCCTTCTTTTCCAACGGTTGATTGCTGACCCTCTCCAACCGCAATCTGCAGTTGAATGAAACTCTCAATGGACGCTCTGAACGCTTTTTCCTCCTTGCTCAACCACATCAAGCGCTCGAGGAGGCGATAGGGAAGTTGGTTCTCCAGCAAGAACAAGTCCTGTTGACCGAAGGCTGCACTGTCCGTTTTTATTTTCAACTCTTTGAACTTGTCCTTAACAGCGCAGTATATGAATTCTAGGATCGCACAGCCGTCAACGAACAACATCCAGGCGAGGTTCTCATCATTGAAGCCCTTCGTCACCTCATCCTCGAAGCATTCCCTCAGTTCCTTGATTTCCGTCACAATCTCCTTGTATAGGTCTTTTATATTCTTGCCACTACTCTCGACAAACTGTTTTGCCAATTTAAGCTTGTACTTCTCTCCAAGCCGGTACTTTGGATTACCATGATGGACAGGACCCAGTGATACCATTCTTGGCTCAAAGTACTTGATGAATTTTTTGTGATCTCGCAGCAAGAAGACAACCTTTTGTATTTTTGATTTTGCGGCCGTTTGGGGTTGATTCTCTGTATTTTCTGCTGCCTCCGTTTGGGATTTGTTATTCCCCGTGTTTTGCGCTGCCTCCATTAACATCCTAAACCTTTCCTCCCTGGTAGCGGCAATGGCAGCTTGGTAATGCACCTCCTCCGTGTAAGAACCACTCTCCATTAGTTCCGCTGATAGCAAGTGAATTTGCACTCAACAAGGTGCCAGGAGTCAAAAAAAAAAAATATTGCACCGACTAATTAACAAGGCAATTCTGGTGACAGTACTGCTGTTCTCGTATTTACGCTCGACAGTAGCTTGAAACTTTAGCTTTAGAATCTGTGACTGTTGCTTTTATTAGAATATTTACGTAGAGAAATAAATATACACGCTTTTATGAAGCAATTCTCTAATTAATGTGGTACAGGAGAGATCTCTGGACTTGTAGCAAAAGTGAAGAATCTCTTTTCACACCGAACAAGAATGTTTTTGACGAAGTCCTCAAGTTGTTCTTAGAGGTAGGTAATTCGTTTAAACAAGGAACATTCCTTTCTTAAACAATGCAATGAAGTATTCTAAAGCATAAAACTTTAGTACTTTTTTTCTTTCTTTTTGCTTGTTCCTTTCTCCTTCATGAATCTACCTACATTCTACCCAACAGATTTAACAGGAATTGCTTGAAAGATTAGCCATATTATGGACCAGCTAATTAGGTCTGCTTGGCTGTTTTGATAATGACGGCCTCTTCACCTTTGAGCCACCACCGTCCACTAAGAAGATTTCACTTACAATTGGTGATCTTGATATAAGTAAAACCTTTGCTAGCCTAGGAGATACAAATCACAACTTTCCAAAATAACGTAATTACCCGCACAAAACAGATTTCCATAACTCTAGAAAGATATTCTCAATTGGACTCTTCTTCAAGCAAACTTGCTTCTTCAAACCTAAACCTAACCCTTTATAAGAACTTTGAGGGTTCTCACAAAGGTGATGTAACAGTAATTGATAATCTGATTATTTCAAAGAGAGAATGATTCGCACAATTTCTGGTTCAAGGTTAGGGCTTTCACATGTAATCTCTTGGGAGCTATTATAATCTCAAATGGGGGTTATTCTCCATTTCTATGGCACAATTTCTGGTTCAAGGCTAGAGATTTCACAGTAAAGATTGAAATTTGTTGGCACTCTGTCTGATTTTTCCAACTTTATTTTGATTTCGGTAAGCAAATTTTTGGTTTGATACATTGCTAGAGAAGTGATATTGTAAAGATTGAAACTTGCTGTCATTATCTTTGGATCTGGGTTTCGGATGTTAAGTTGAAAATTGCACTTTTTGGTGGCTTTCTTGGGTTAATTGTCTCGGCTTGGTACGCGGTGAGTTAAGAGCCCAATTGTTTCTCGCATGACACTGTAGAGAGAAATCTTAAACCAGTTGTAGATACCCACATCCCCACGAATGTTAATTAATAACGTCTAAAATGCTCATTAATAGGTTTAGGTTTAGACAGATGAATATAAAAGGTACTGCCAATTCTTTTATTTATTTTTACATAATTATAGTCTAAGTAGTTTAACTTTGTGACAAATTGGTTGTGAGATGAACTTCCACAAATTATTCTTTGGGGTCATATATATTGCTTATTTTTGTTGCTTATTATTGTAACTTGTACTCAGGATATATATATAATATAGGAGATGTTTTGCATCTTTCCATCCTATTCATGTACATTTTATTTATAATAAAACAAGATTACTTATCCCGAAAAAAAAAAAAGCATCGCGCATCACATTGAAGTCCTGTTGTCTAAAGAAAACTCCCCGAATGCCTTTACTTGCACGCGCACTTGTCTATAGTGTAGGTTTGATACCTGGCTTGAGGCAAGTGAAAAATAATGAACAAGGGCTTTATTCCAAAAGAGTTTAATACCAAACTTGCTGTGTTAATTATGAAGACCCTTTTCTTGTTTCTTTTTGTTTAAAGCGGGATATGCTCTTTCCCGAGTATCATGTGTAGTGTAGTTCTTATTATTTTATGCATATGTTCTCATTGCTTCAGGGAGCATTAATCTTCGCATGTATAAGAAGAGTTTACTCGTTTGGGTAGCACACTAGCAAAATGACCAAAAACGGGGAACTTCGTATAACCGTGCAGGGAGGAGTCGCATTCGAAGACCTCCTACTGTCGCTACTGATGAGACCCAGATACCGCCTGCAATTTTAGAATATTTTCTTCCTAGATTACAAGCCACGCGAGATTCGTTGTATTCAATCGGGTTGAAATCACTCGGCCCCCCAGGAAAACCAAAAATCGGAAAAGTTCCATTAGTGGTGCGAGAACACCACGCGTTCAATACGCAGTATTATAAGCCCAGGGTGGTATCTATCGGCCCAATCCATCATGGCCAACAATACGAGCTAGGAGAGGAATACAAGCTTAAATTGACCGTGAAATTTGTTGATGCAAGTGGGAAGAGTGCAGCAACGCTATTTGAACGAGTTTTTCATGAGATCGAGGAACTGAAGAAGTGCTTTGATGAGGGGGTCGAGGAGGTGATCGATTATCGTTATCGTGATGACGCACTCGCCTGGATGCTGTTTGTGGACGGGTGTGCAGTATTACAAGCCATACACGTGGTTGGAACTAAGGGAAGTTTCGGAGCTTTGAAGATAAAAGGAAATCTAATGGCCTTAGCGCAACAGGATTTTTTCCTGTTGGAGAACCAACTTCCCTATAGACTCCTGGAGATTTTGATGAATGAGAGCGCAGTAAAAGAAAAGTTGAAGATTTCGATCCAAACTTTCATCACAAAGCATAGTGGAGTCAATTATTATCCCACGGTTGGCTCCACAGATGGTGAGACTAGCCCTAACCATCTTCTCGATCTTCTGCGGACAAGACTCCTAGGTATTGACTCTTCAGCAGCACCGATAGCTCCACATGAAAATAGAAAGCCAGAGGCAAGTGACAACCCAAACAAAGGAAGCTATGCGCAAGACCAGCAGTACTCATTTTGCAACGCGCAAGAGCTTAAAGCAGCAGGAATCCATGTGAGGCGTAGTGAAAAAGGTAATTTGTTGACAAACATATACCTTAAGAAACACTTATTCGCTGCAAAACTTTGTCTTCCCCGAACAATAGTGAATGACTCAACGGGGCACAAGTTCTTGAACTTGATCGCCTACGAGATGTGTCCGGACTTTAACAATGACTTCGGGGTCACCTCTTACATATCCTTCCTTGATTCACTGATTAATCATCCCGAAGACGTTGCAGAGCTAAGGAAAGAGGGCATACTCCACAACCTCCTTGGCAGCGACGAAGAAGTCGCTCGACTATTCAATCAGATAGGCACCGACTTGCCGCCTGAGATGATCCCAGAACATGCCAAAGCCAAAGAAGATGTCAGAAGAGAGCTCGAGAAGCTCTACAAAAAAAAGTGCATGACCTGGATTGCTGAACTCTTTCACAAACATTTCAGCAGCCCCTGGACGATCATGGCTCTCCTTGCCGCGCTGTTAGGTCTTGGTCTAACTGCCATACAGACTTGGTACACTGTCAAATTAAAATAGAAGTATCTCCTGAGGAGTTTTCCACTTGTCATGGTTTCCGATAGGTCCACTTGTATTGTTCCCTGTATTATTCTTATTTTAGAGGTATGTCTAAAATAAGCCGGAGTGCTGTGTGTGATATGTTAAATTTATGTATTTGCCCTGTATTTTTGTGTGTGCCAAGTGTCAAATAATATATTGTTTTCCCTATTCGACCTGTCTCGAAATTGAGCAATGTGAATCTTGATCAGCTAAACCCAAAAAAAAAGAGAGAAAAAAGATTGAAGATTCTGTCATCGGCTTGTACTATTTCTTCTTACCCTTTTTGGATTGGATTTGCAGAAGAAGAAAGTCATTCACAGATAACAGTAGTGAGGTGCACTCTTGTAGGGCATTCTACAATATATGTGATGATTATAAGATTGCTACTTGAGACCGGACCAAATATGAACAAAAGGAAGTCGAATTCAACAAACTTTTATACGACCAGAGCTATCTGCACATGACCTACATATATATATAAACACTGACAGATACGTAATACCATGGCCCTGTACTGAAGTTTGCGTTCACAGAGAATGTATAACTTTTCGCAAACAATTTACTGAGCTTAATATATAATATTTTTGGTCACTTTCATATAAGAGGGCTCACAGGCATACATGGAAGATGACCCATCCCAGCTACCCGTCTCAATTTTTAGGTGGACCAAGGGACACCACCAATGGATCGTAGCATAACTTTATCCAAACTTATCTCATATCAAATTTTAAATTCTCACTATCAAGAACCATGGTGACTCTGCAGTTCATCCAACACAATAAATAATGAAAAGGAACCAGTTGCATCTAACAGTGGCTTAGTCCTTTAATTCTCTTGCTTCTTTTCTAATCCATGGATCATGAAAAAGGTTACTTTTTTCCATTATAAAGTCTTATCGAGACAAAATAATTCATTGTTAAGCAATGACTACAAGATATGCGCCCTTTTGATAGAGACTAATTCCTGCATACTAAACCTGGAGGTCCAGAATCGAAGCCAAAATCAACTGAGAAAGTGACCACACCACTGTCTTCAACCACCTGTCACCATGAGAAAACATTTCCGATCTGTTCAAAGAAAAGCCAAGCCTTGTCAGTTCGCATCGGAAAAGGTTCTCTCTACACTTCCAAGATTTTTATTACAATTTTTCGTTTTGCCTTCATTTTCTGACTCTCCAAACTAAAAAGGGAGGAAACAAATAAAAAATAGCAAAAAGAATACGATAGCGGAAAAGGGATTATACAGCGTCCTTGCTGGGGAGGACAGTGACACCGAAGGACCCGAAGGCGTTGCGGCGGGCGGGGTTGGAGTGGGACGTACTGATACGGGAAGGAGGCAACACACCGGATTGGACAACTCCTCTGGCGATGCTCTCCGCCATTTTCCCCGCTCCGATAAACCCTAGCCTGTAAGTCTCGCTCGAAATGGAAATGGACTCCATTATACGACGCCGGCGGCTCCACCAGCCTTCCCACGCTGGAGTGATTTTTCGTTAGTTCAGAGCACCGAGAGTAGGAAGTACTTCGTGACTTCGACACAGCGCCGCTTTACGTATACCCGTTTGTTCAACGGAGATACGAGGTTACTGGCGTTAAGTTGGTGTTTCGAATTTCGATATCTCATATCTTAGCATAATTTTATTTTTTATTTTAAAAATGAAGGACGTGTTGGGCTTGTGGCCTTCTCTTCATGACACTGTACAAATCTTAAACCAGTATATACCCACATCCCCAGGAATGGTAATTAATAACGTGTAAAATGCTCTTTAATTACAACATGGCACATGATATATATATTGTGGGTCCTGCATTAGCTAATGGGAATTTGCCAAGTGCCATTAAACCCATTCAGTTAACGGATCGTCATGCAGCTCTTACGGATCAATCGCATAAGACGGTCAACTATTTAATTAATCCAACTAATCCCCCTTCAAGTAGTAGATTGTTAAGTCTTCCAATTCGAAGAACATGAAAAACGACAATGAATTTTGCAAAGATGCAAGCTTTTTAAAAACAGAGCCCATGCCACCAAATCCATGAAGAAACAGCACGAGAAGGAAGACATAAAAGAAGTCAGTCAACCTACGAGCCAAACCCCAGAGGGTTCCATGCAGGCCCAACCAAAAATAAAGCCCAATAAATAAGTTAGCATATTGCCGTATTTGGGCTTCGAGATCCTTATCGTGATAGGACATTTGATTTTTTTTTCAAAGCGGGACATTTGAACTTTATAAAACAATTGTAAACGGATCCGGTCCAATTCCAGCTAAATCTGGATCCATGGAAAGATGAGAAAACTAATGACCTCGAAGAGCAATATAAATAGAACGACAGATGAATAGAAAAGGCAATCTCCAAATTTATTTATTTATTTTGGACATAAAAGTCTAAATTCAAATGACCATAAAGGTCTAGATGGACTACCAAGCCCATAGTTTTGAAACGGGTCAAAATACCCAAAGCGATCTCCACCACAAGTGGCCATAGCTGTACACCTTAATTGCATTCACTTGTGTTAAATATATGGCAACCAAACCAAATAGAAATCCTGACAAGTGGACAACACTGAAGGTTCTTTTAGGGTAGGGAACAACTGCCCAAGGCCTGAAAAACACAGCCTTAAGTTTGCTAACTAGATGGTGGATTCAAAGAGAACAGCAAACTATTTCCCATTACCTTTTCTCTCATCCTAAGTTGCGTGCTAATTTCTTGCAGAACTCTTCGCAGGGACCAGGGGGATTGCCGACTACTGCGTACCAAGTCTGAGTGGCGGCACTTAGAGCGACTGCTAATAATGCGCCAAAAAGAGCGAGCATTGTCAAGGGGCTGCTGAGATGAGTGTGAAATAATTGAGCCACCTAGGTCATCCATCTGTTGTCGTAGTACTCCTGAATCTGGTGCCGGACATCCTCGTATGCTTTGAGGTTAGGCACCAAGTCGGTGCCCATCTAGTTGAAGAGCTGAGCCACTTCCTTGTCGCTGCCAAGGAAGTTGTAAAGTATGCGTTCTTTCCTCAGCTGCTTGACATCGTTGGCTTAATTAATGAGTGAATTGAGGAAGGTTATGTAAGTGGTGACGTCATAGCCGTTGTCGAAATCCGGACACATTTCGTAGACTACCAAGTTCATGAACTTTGGCCCGGTGAAGTTATCTACTGTAATTGGAGGAAGCCAAAGGTATCCGGGGTATAAATTGATCAATTTCTGGTAAAATATATGCTTCTCAAGCAACAGTTGTTGGCACGCTTCAATTTGATACCTGCTGCTTTAAGCTCCTGGACAGAGCAATACGTTTGCCAATCTGAGCCCTTGCCTTTCTTTCGGCCAGCTTTAGCAACGGGTTCCCCCAAGAGAGTTGTCCTCAGAAGTTCAAGAAGATGGGTTGGCTCTCTTTGCCATATTGGTGTTCTTCTTTCCGCTTGCCTCTGCTGCGAATGAGTGCTTTCTTCTTTTGATCGTTGCTGTTCCCGTTCTCGATCCTCAAATTCCTTATCGTGGTTTATGTTGATCATGGATTGCTGATCCTCTTGTTGATATAAATTATATATGCACAGTGTAATTTAGATCACATACCTCCGGCCATAATTGTTCAAGTGTTTGCCTTGCAAAAGAAAAGATTCCCTTTGTACTGCAATTATTCCTTAACTGGATTAGTCGTATCATGGAATACACAGGCCTTTATTTTATAGGCTAGGCTAGGGATCCCTGATCAGAATTCTACTGCAGTTATTCCTCCCATCAAGGAATAAGATTCTATTTAAATTTAAATATTCAAACATAGTAACTGATAGGAATAGAATTCAAAACACCCATGATTTAAATTTAAAACTTCATATACTAGATATGTGGGCCACCTTAAAAAAATATTCAAAATATTTTACATTCTCCCAATTGGTCCACATAACAGGTAAATGACCTGATTGGGTGATTAACATTTTTGTATGGTCATTACTATGTTCATTCCTAATAGTTTTGAAACACTCCCACTCAAATAAAAAATATTATGCATGAATCATGGCGGTAAGACTCTAATGATCGAATCATTCTCTTCCATGTATCACAATACACAACATCTTCTTCATGAGTACTTTATGAATGAACTTCCAATAAGTTATTCGGGTCCAACTTTATGTTTATCTCCACAGATAAAACAATTACAACACCTTATATGCACATATGTAAATTTATTCTCCAAGAATATGAATTGTATGTCTATATATTAGAATTGAGAAACTGAGCATAAACTGAATTAGCAAGTCTTATATGCTCCGCATGACTTTATACTGCAGTATCGGTAACTTTCAGTCATGAGATCCGCAATGTATAATTCAGTACTTGAATGCTCAAATAAACACCAAGTGTTTTCTTATGTTCTCTCTTATACTAAAATACTTTGTGTCGATATACATATTTCTGCTTTTGATCTTGGAGAAAACATTTGTAGCAGAGTATCCAAAGATAGCTTGATAAGTCTCATTATATAATCAACAAACTTGAGATCAAATTTTCAACCAAACATAGCTTGATAGGTCTCACTATAATCAACAAACTTGAGATCAAATTTTCAACCATAATGCCTGTGTAATAATTTCATAGCATGCGATAAAATAATTAGCTTTTTAATGCTCCAAAAACTAGATTACTCTAAGTATCGACTTTGTAATCCTACTGCCAAGCCAATGTCCAACTTTATGGAAAGTGCCAACGATAGATGGTTACAAAATATTTTGCATCTACCTTTAATCCAATGCGCCTTAGGGACATTGATCTTTAATAACTTTATGCATTTTAACAACAGTTGCTACAAAAAATTTCCAATTCTTTCATTCCGAATCTCTCAAAATTTACAATTAGCCTATAGGGAAGTTGGTTCTCCAGCAAGAACATGTTCTTGCTGGAGAACCAACTTCCCTACAAGTCCTGTTGACCGAAGGCTGCACTGTCCGTTTTTATTTTCAACTCTTTGAACTTGTCCTTAACAGCGCAGTATATGAATTCTAGGATCGCACAGCCGTCAACGAACAACATCCAGGCGAGGTTCTCATCATTGAAGCCCTTCTTCACCTCATCCTCGAAGCATTCCCTCAATTCCTTGGATTTCCTTCACAATCTCCTTGTATAGGTCTTTTATATTCTTGCCGCTACTCTCGACAAACTGTTTTGCCAATTTAAGTTTGTACTGCTCTGCAAGCCGGTACTTTGGATTACCGTAATGGATAGGACCCAGTGATACCACTCTTGGCTCAAAGTACTTGATGAATTTTTTGTGATCTCGCAGCAAGAAGACAACCTTTTGTACTTTTGATTTTGGGGTCGTTTGGAGTTGATTCTTTGTATTCTCTGCTGCCTCCGTTTGGGATTGGTTATTCCCCTGTTTTGCCCTGCCTCCATTAACTTTTTAAACCTTTCCTCCCTGGTAGCGGCAATGGCAGCTTGGTCGGGATCCTCCTCCGTGTAAACAACACTGATCTCCATTAGTTCCGGTGAATCTCAAGGGCGGAAGGAGGGGATCCCATCACTCTCCCAAAAAAAAAATTTATACGTATTTTTTTTAATAAAAGATGGCCTGGGCCCGATACCTATGGGCCGAGGCCAACTTTCATATGATACCCATAGACGGAGAGAAAACAGAGTGAGCGAGCGTACGAATGAAAAAATCGAACGCGATCATTCAAGAAGGGGATGATGAAAGGACATCTGTTTGTGGGTGGGTAACAGAAACAACCAGTGTCCAAGCCCCATAGAAACCATCAAAAGCCCAATACATTCTACCGCAATTGCTTTTCAGGCGCGGCGAGAGAGATGACAACGGAAGACAAGGGCAAAGGAAGCGAGAGATGGACGAGAGCCATAACCAATCTGACGGAGATGGCTTCGAATCTGGAATCTCTCCAGAAGCTACTACTCAAGAAAGTTGTCTTTGTGGACGAAGAGACCTTTGCCAAAGCCTCCCTCGGCTCCGAACAAGCCCGTACCATCAAGGTTGGTCTCTACCTTTTTTGGACTTTGACCTTGTGGTTTGTTAAATTCCATCTAATTCTTTATCTTTTGCGTTATTTTAGAAATCCGATCTTGGTTTTTCGTTCTTTGAATGTAATTGCTTGCTTTCGTTTGATTTGAGTTTTGTTTTTCTTCATCGATTTATTACATATCCTTGCCACGGACATGAGTGCAGGCTTTGATGGATGAGTGGAATAGTGATCTAATTCTAGGGGATAAGGCTTGGATTGAATTGAGTGTTTTTTATGATTGTTTGATACTAAACCGTCCTAACAAATAAGAAACATCTCTTTCTAACAATATGCACGTACAATTCGTGACCAGATGCAAATTATGTCTTGTCAAACCGGGAAAACGTTCTTTTGCTGACATTGTTATTGCTCTATCAAATTGTTAAGCTGCCAAAAATGCAATGTTAGTGAAGTAGCTTGTCTCTAACGTTCATCTTGTCAAATTCATCAATGCAACATACGTCATTGTCAGCAAGCATCAGTGCACTAGCCTGAACAAGAATCAGACAAGATGTATCATGTAAAACTAAAATAAGCTTGCTATGCCCAATGATTTTATACGAGAGGGGAGGCTGAAGGAAATATCCAAAAGTAAACATCATTGCTTTCTTGTTAATGCTTGAATTGCATACTCGTGTAGGTCACACTTGAATTTAAATATAAAAAAAGAGAAAAATATTGCAAATCTAAGAATAAAATTCTAAGGGTTGTTCTTCTTCTTCTAAATGATGGGGTGTTTGAGCCAAAAAAAAAAGTTCTCATCCAGATTGTCTGTCAATAGCTTTTCCATCTCAGAGCAAATTCCATTTAAACATTCTGTTCATGCAATGGCACAAACGTCTCCACTATGTTCCTGTGCTATTTTTGCTAAAAGGTATTTCCACCGTCTTTCCAATGCTGCAAATTAGTACTACCCCTTCGAAACATGATAATGTAATAATTTAGAAATAGCACATAACACAGTATCATGTTTCCCTTAAAAGTTTTGCTACAATAAACAATATAATCGTTGAAAGACTTGTAAGCTTGAAGATAGACAAGCTTCAATAGTATATGTGTTGTAAAGGGGCAAAATAAATTTTGGAGTGTTATACTTATTTATCATCTAATTGAGTTGATATTGGTCTTACCAGTTGCGATTGTAACTGTTGAGAGAGTGTTATCTGCAATGAAGTTTATTAAGACTAAATTGCGTAATAAGATAGGAAATGAATGGATGAATGATAGTTTGGTGATATACATCGAGAGAGAAATTTTTGAAACTATTGAGAACAAAGTTATTTTACAACGTTTTCAGAATATGCAGTTCCATAAGATCCAATTGTCACCTCTCAGTATCACCAAATAAGTGTATTTCGATATTTTAGTGTTTTTAGTCTTTAATTTTTGATATTTTAACTCTAATTTTTTTTTTGTAATTTTTCCTTAGGAGTTTGACCCCCTTCGATTGGAACCCTGGTTCCGCCGCTGCTGGTGATAGCAAATTAATTTACAGTCAACAAGGTGCAAAGAGACAAGAAATTTGCACCGACTAACAAGGCAATTCTGGTGATAGTACTGCTATCCTTAAGGGTGGGCACCGGAACGGACGGAACCGAAATTGGTCATTCCGGTTCCGATACCCACCGGAACCACATTTTTTGTTTCGGTTCCGTTCCGAAATAAACCGGAATTGGAACCGGAATTTCCGGAACCGGAAAATCCGGTTCCTTATATGGGCCTAAAAAAATATATTTAGTTTAGGCCCATTGACCCAAAAATGGATTTTTAAGTTGTGTTTTGTGGGTCAAATAACTCTAAATTAAAATTACAATTAAACAACTAAATTTCAAAACAATATTTTACTATTTCAAGATGCCAAAATAAATATAAATTAAAATTACAACTAAATTTCAAAACAAAATAAATATTATGAAAATAAACTCTAAATTAAATTTACAAAAAAACTATTAAACAAACAATTAATTATACAAATAAGTAAACAATTAAACATTTATCAAAAATTCAAATTGAAAGAGTTAAACTCTAAATTAAAATTATAATATTTTTTTAATTTTTTATAAAATATACCGGAACCGGAATTTTCCGGTATTTCCACTGGAATTTCCGGTTCCGGTTCCAGAATTTTCCTAAAATGGGATCCGATTCCGGTACCGGAAATGACCGGAACCGGTACCGAAACCGAAAATTCCGGTTGGAACCGGAACATTTGCACACCCTTAACTATCCTCGTATTTACGCTGGACAGAATAGCTTGAAACTTTAGCTTTAGAAAGAAGACACGAAAGAAGTCAGTCAACCTGCCAGCCAAAGCCCAAAGGGTTCCAGGAAAGGCCAAACCAAAAATAAATGCCCAATAAATAAGTTAGCATATTGCCGTATTTGGGCTTAGAGATCTTTATCGTGATAGGACGTTTGAAATTTATAAAACAATTGTAAGCGCCATCAAGATACAGGTGAGCGGATCCGATCCAATTCCAGCTAATCTGGATCCATGGAAAGATGTGAATATTTTAATTAATGACCTCGAAGAGCTATATAAATAGAAAATGTACTCTCCAAATCTTTTATTTTTTTTATTTTTTTAAATTATACTAACAGGTCTTTACGTAATTTAACTTTGTGACAAATTGGTTTCGAGGTTTAAACTTCAATAAATTATTTCTTTGAGGTCACAAATTGCTTCTTTTTATTAAATTGTTTATTATTGTAACTTGCACGCAAGATATATATATGAGATATTTGCCACGTGTACATCCCATTCATGTACATTTTATTTATAACAAAATTAGATTACTTATAAAATAAAATAAAAAGCCTCAGCTCGTACGTGCATCACATTGAAGTCGGCCTGTTGTCTAAAGATAATCCCTCGACTGCCTTTATTTGTACGACAGAACCGTAAAGCACAAACTTGTCTACAATGTAACAGGTTTGATACCTGGCTTGAGGCAACTGAAAATTGATGAACAAGGGGCTTTATTCCAAAAGATCGAGCTAGTTAATTTTATACCAAACTTGCTCCTTTGCTTGTTTCTTTTTGTTTAAAGCATAAGTATAAACTCTTACCCGTGTATCATGTGAGCTGTATAGTTCTTATTGTTTGATATTGCACGAACGACACACCGTGTAGCAAGTACGTTTTCTCCTTGCTGTCAGGGAATTAGGATGATGATTGGTAGGTTGGAATCACAGCTAGCGTAACAATCACAAAAGGGCGTAGCATGATTCATTCCAACCTTGCAGAGTGAAGATAGTAGAGGGAAAACCAATTATAGCATATAGTATATACTTGATCATTGGGAAAGATTTCTAGAATATCAAATATAATAATTAACCGAGCTTGCTAATTAATTTGAAAAGATATTCATGGGAAATAAATGATTTTGGTTCACAAAAGTGTGAACGTAGGAATATTATTCCTGACTTAGTATATTAACAAATTAAGTACAAAGATCCTAAAATTTAAGGGCAGCATATAAAGTATGCAAAGTTGGTTTTACTTGAGCATTAATCTTCGCATATATATATATATATATAAGAGGAGTTAACTTGTTTGGGTAGCGGACTAGCAAAATGGCCAAAAATGGGGAAGTTCGTATAAACGTGGACCACTGTCACCACCCACCTACTGTCGCTGCTGATGATCAGACCCAGAGACTGCCTGAAGTTTTAGAAATTAAACTTCAGGAATTAGAAGCCACACGAGACTGGTTGGAATCAACCGACCCGCCAAAAATCCAAAAAGTTCCATTATTGCTGCGAGATCACATCAACTTCAATAAGTATTATGTGCCCAGGGTGGTATCTCTCGGACCAATCCATCATGGTAAACCAGAATACGAGCTAGCAGAGGAGTACAAGCGTAGATTGACCGTGAAATTTGTTAAAGCAAGTCGGAAGAGTGCAGGACAGTTGTTAAAACGAGTTAAGGAGGAGATTGAGGCACTGAGGAAGTGCTTTGATGAGGAGGTGGTCAGTCCGTTTGATAACGAGGACCTCGCCTGGATGCTGTTTATGGACGGGTGTGCAGTATTACAAGCCATACGCGTGACGGTTGATGGAAGTTTCGGAGCTGTGAAGATAAAAACGGATCTAATGGTCTTCGCGCAACAGGATTTGTTCCTGTTGGAGAACCAACTTCCCTATAGACTCCTGGAGCTTTTGATGAATGAGAGCGCAGAAAAAGAAAAGTTGAAGGCTTCGATCAAAACTATCATACCTACAGTTACGCATAATGGGGTCAAACATGACCCGGCTGACTCCACGATTAACCACCTTCTCGATCTTCTGCGGAAAAGCCTCCTAGGTATTCCCATCACAACCACAGCGGCACCGACGACAAATGCAACCACAGCCGCACCGACGCCAAATGCAACCGCAACGGCAACAGCAACCACAGCCGTACCAACAACAGCAGCACCGATAGCTACACATGAAAATGGAAAGACAAAGGCAAGTGACACCGAAACAAATATCCAGCAAAAAACGCCAAATGCAACCGCAACCGCAACGGCAACAGCAACCACAGCCGTACCAACAACAGCAGCACCGATAGCTACACATGAAAATGGAAAGACAAAGGCAAGTGACACCGAAACAAATATCCAGCAAAAAAAAAAAAAAGGCAACCGAAACAAAAGAAGAAATGAGCAAGACCAGCAGTACTCATTTCGCGACGTGCAGGAGCTTAAAGCAGCAGGAATCCATGTGAAGCAAGATATTAATAAAGGTGATTTGTTGACAGACATATACTTTGAGGAAGGCTTCTTCGCTGCAAAACTTTATCTTCCTCGAATAACAGTGGATGACTCAACGGGGCCCAAGTTCTTGAACTTGATCGCCTATGAGATGTGTCCGGACTTTGACAATGACTTCGGGGTCACCTCTTACATATCCTTCCTTGATTCACTGATTGATCATCCCAACGACGTTAAGGAGCTAAGGAAAGCGAGAGTGCTCCACAACCACCTTGGCAGTGACAAAGAAGTCGCTCAACTATTCAATCAGATAGGCACCGACTTGGTGCCTGACCCCGCAGCATATAAAGATGTCAAAGAAAAGATCCAGAATTTCTACGATTCCAAGTGGAAGACCTGGATTGCTGAATTCTTTCACGATCATTTCAGCAGCCCCTGGACGATCATGGCTTTCCTTGCCGCACTGTTAGGTCTTGGTCTAACTGCCGCACAGACTTGGTACTCTGTCAAATAGAAGAATCTCCTGAGGAGTTCTCCACTTGTCATGGGTTCCGATAGGTCCACTCAGGTATACATCCTGGTCTCTCATATTATTCCCAGTATTACTTTCGGTGTGGTGTTTGCAGGTATGTCTAAAATAAGCCGGAGTGCGGTGTGCGACATATATATATATTGTGTGCCAAGTGTGAAGTATATGTATGATTAAGTTTGAGCATGAACTCTATATAATGAGTATTGTAAGATTGAGTTATATATGCATCTTTGCCAACTCACACCTCTCTCTCTCCATTAAAAACTCTAATTTAAGAGCCCCACAAGAATACGAGGTATCTAATTTTTGTTCTCTTCATCCTTTTGGTATTAATGTCATTGTAATTACTATCATCATAATATACTGTCTTCCCTAAATTGAGCAATGGGAATCTTGAGCTAAACCCTCAAAAAAAAAAAGGAGAGATCGAAGATTATGTTATATGGTCTTGTACTATTTCTTCTTTCCCCTTTTGGATTGGATTTGCAGAAGAAGAATGACTACTTCCATTATAAACTCTTATCAGACAAAAATATTGTTAAGCAATGACTAAAAGATATGCGCCCTTTTGAGAGAGACTAATTCCTGCATACTAAACCTTGAGGGCAAGAATCGAAACCAAAATCTACTGATGAGAATAGGTAAGCCCAATAATGTACACAGCAACAAACCGCAAAAAGCAGTGCCAGGAGATCGCTATTCAAAAATAATATAAATTTGTCAAAGGACGCAAACTCAATTGCTGTGAGAAGTTTAGCTTAGGGAAAGTTCTCTGCTGCTCTTGGCAGCAGCAACAACTGCATTCATCAAAGTCCCACGGAATCCACCTTTCTCCAACTCATGTATACCAGCAATGGTAATCCCACCAGGCAGGGAAAAGATTGGGTTCAAAGATAGTTCGTTCAAAGATAAACAAAGCAACGGCTCAGATCTATCTTCCCATATCCAAGGGACAAAATAAAGACACTTCATTTAATGAGGTGAGACCGGCTCGGCTTGGTTTTAGCTTCACAATCTATTAAATGAGCCATCTTCCCCAACACAGCTCCCACGCCTCCCACATTTTCTTCTTCTCCGCTCTTCATCGAATGTCGTGTCCTTCAAATGGTGGAATTGGGGTTGTCCCAGGGAGGGTGTTGGTTTGAAAAAACAATGGGTTCAAATATGGGTTTTTGTCTGGAGTTGCTGTTATGGAGAGTACGGTTCTGCGAGTGACCTAATGACGTGAATTTTTCAGCTGATTTGAGGAAGAAAATGCCCTACTCGAAAGTGAATAAGATCTATGTAGAGCAGGGATTTGCGGTAGAAATTCTCTCCCGTCGAAACTCATCATCCATCGAATGCCCTGTGTTGCATCTGAATCGGCATGGGGATATGGAAGACGAAAAGGAAGCGGGCACATAGGGCTTTTGGGCAGGTTGTAGGTAAAGTCCTAGGTTGGGATATTGATCACTTTCCCACAAGCTTATTTGAGTTAACCAAAGAACTTAGCAAAAAATTGCAAGTCTGCTGAGACGGAAAGATATTTTTTGTTGGAATATATTTGATTGTAATTAGAATAATATGTACTTAGATTCTTCAATATTTTCAGTGTTGTAACACCTTTTTAGCACTGCATTGCACACCATATGCTCAGTATAAGGCCCAAGAAAAGGGAAAGGAAAACTCAGAATCCATTTTAAGTTTTCTCACAGCTTGCTCTGCTATGTATTAACTCTTTTTCGCGTGAAGATTGAATGTTTTGAGTTGGAATAGTATATAATGTAAATGATGACATATGTACGGAAACAAATACATGGGACTACTTCATTAACATTTTATTTATATACCAAACACAAGTCAAACTGCTTCAAAAGTAGTTGGCATGTCTCTGTTTACAAAGAAACTGCAGCGCCCAAATTACAAAAGCCAGTGATGCAAATTAAAGAAACTGTAAAAAAAAACAAAAATCTCAGCCTCGAATTACAAGTCCATTAGAAAAAAAAAACTCTGCAATTGAAGCTTTCTTCATTGGTTCAATCTTGGTCACAAGATTGGACTCCACTACAACATCAACATTCTCTTTCTTCCCAATCCATCGTTCTCAGTCACCTGACTCAAAATCTACAATTCTTCCTTCAATACTATACACTGGTTTTGTTCTTCTCCTTGCAGGGTACTTTTCAAGGTCAAGACCAACCTCTATACAAACCTCAAAAACTAGTTGTTATCCATTAGCTCAATAATTTGACATCTTTTCAGATTGCCTTCCAAAAACTAGTTGCAAAGTCTTCACCGGTACATGCTGCTTTGGATTAAAAGAAAAAAAAAAGGTATTAACTGCTTTTGTAGGGTACAAGAGGCACAAAGTAGAAAAAATTAGGTAAAGCTAACTCCAATAACATTACTATGATTATAATCTTTGAGTTAACTGCCACGAATGAGTTGAACAAGTTTTGAGAGACAAAGAGGAGAGAACTTCGAGCTTGGTAGACTCGGTTGGCCACTTCTGCGAGCTCGGGAACTTCAATAACCCATTGTCAGGTGGGTCTCGGAGCGCTCGACAAGGCTGGGCCTTTCGGGCTTCTCTCTCCTCCTTCGCCCTTGCAATCAAACTTTCATCAGCATCGGATAGGGCTTCCTCTCTAAATTTTTAAGATGGGGCTTTGGTAGGTTCGCTTACAGGAACTTCATCACCGTTTGGTTTTGCCTCTGATGCAAAATACAAAGTCTCAATCCGTCGGAACTGCTCTATCTTTTTTCAAATGACAAATTTCAGACAAAATTACACAACTTTTCATCCGGTGTTTGTTTGGCTGCTGAGAAAACGCAAGGAACATAATGTATGAGAGGAGCTTGCAGAATGCAGTCCTTGCACAAGGCAGTAACTGGAAGGAGAAAAAAGGACGAAAGAAGAAGACCTTCGGGAGGAAAAAACGAAAGCATGTGGAGAGAAAGAAGCAGGAAAAAAGTGATGACAAAGGGCTAGTTGAGCTGAGCCGAGCCTCTGTGTTTGCCACATATTTCATTAAATGAGCTGTCCAAATCTTACCCCTTAGATTTGAAAATTTGAATCTTAACCGTTACTTTGATAATCTTTGAACTCAACTTCTTTGGATCGAATCTTTTCCCATACATCCTGGTCTCTCATATTGTTCCCTGTATTTACTTTCGGTGTGGTGTTTGCAGGTATGTCTAAAATAAGCCGGAGTGCAGTGCGTTATATATACTTTTGCGTGCAAAGTGTAAAGTACATGTATGAGTCATATATTTTTGGTCGCATAAATGTATTTACTTTTGGTATTAATATCATTCTAATTATTATCATCATAATATATTGTTTTCCCTAAATGGAGCCAACGGGGATCTTGAGTTAAAAAAAGATCGAAGATTATGTAATATGGGCTTGTACTATTTCTTCTTGCCCCTTTTGGATTGGATTTGCAGAAGAATAATGACTACTTCCATTATAAACTCTCATCAGACAAAATAATTCATTGTTAAGCAATGACTAAGATATGCGACCTTTTGATAGAGACTAATTCCTGCATGCTAAACCTTGAGGTCAAGAATCGAAGCCAAAATCTACCGATGAGAATAGGTAAGCCCAAAAATGTACACAGCAACAAACCGCAAAAAGAAGTGCCAGGAGATCGCTATTCAAAAATAATATAAATTTGTCGAAGGACGCAAACTCAATTGCTGTGAGAAGTTTAGCTTTGGGAAAGTTCTCGGCTGCGCTTGGCAGCAGCAACAACTGCATTCATCAAAGTCCCACGGAATCCACCTTTCTCCAACTCATGTATACCAGCTATGGTAGTCCCACCAGGTGATGTAACCTCATCTTTGAGCTGACCAGGATGCTTCCCAGTTTTAGAGGCCATAGATGCTGCTCCCAGTACCTGCGGAAGAAATAAAGACTTCACTTACCCCCACAGGCAAGAACACAGTGCTGACATTTAGAAGGGGAAATCCAAGTAAAAAACCAGCAAACTACTTTGGACTGCTCTGGGCCCTCTGCCCGACGCTCCCTCCATCCCCCAAAACCAAAATTTTGTAAATAAATAGATAGACACGTACGTAGTTCTTTTTCCCACAAAATAAGATATAATAAAATAAAAGGAATACAACTTGTAAATGCACTTCATTAGATTTTAGTTGATATTCCAACTGCTTTGTTACGGAATTATTAACTTGAACAAAAACATATCCTTTCATTGACTAAATCTTCATAATTTTTGCTTTTCAGCCCGACAATACACCCGTAACTTCTTGGGGACTGATTATAGTACTATATTCTCCCAAGAAAATCAGAAATCCAAACAATAGCTCTACTCGAGAGTTGACACAGTTACAACATCAGAAGCTCTATTGTTTGTTGATTTATATATATATATGTGTGTGTGTGTGTGTATTTTATTTACATATTTGGTAGGATGGGATGACCTTAAAAGAAGATTCAACTCCTACTTGCTGTAAAAGCAACAGCAGATTACATGACTAATTGAATAAGAAAATTCAGTAGTATAGAAGGACTAACAGTCTGAGAAGCTAGACCCATTGCAAGTTCACGTGGTAAGCCTGCAGCCACGCCTCCATCAGCCAAAGCTTCAATCGCTAAGTATATATATGCTGGGCCACTGGCACTGAACATTTCCAGGGAAATTAAGTCATGTTAAGGCAAACTGAAGTTAGCTAATCCCATATTTTCAAATAAAAACACATAATTTGTGCTGGTTTGACGAACCCCAATAACCTTTTAACTACAATAGCCTAAAAAATTGAGTATGAATTTCTTTCGCCAAGTCATTAGCAGTATCTCTCTTGTATATTGAAAGATGCTACATACCTAAGACCAGTGACTGCATCCAGCAATTTTTCATCAACTCTCCATATCTTGCCAACTGATCCAAATAATTTAGCTATTAGGTCTGCATCTTCTTCTGTTGCAGATCCTCCCACGCTTAAAACTATGAAATGCAAGTATATCAGAGACCTTTACCGAGTTGGTGGTTATAAGAATTATATACTATACAACAAAAATAAAAAAAAGAGAAAAATTATACCAGTTGCTGCCTCGCCTACAGCGGAGGGAGTATTTGGCATTACCCTAACAAATCTGCTTTGACCGGCCCACTCCTAATGAAAAACAGATAACCTTGTTCATCCGAGTAAAATACTAATAACAAGAAAAAAAAATTATTATAGCCTTGTTCATCTGAGTTTATTCATCTAACATATCCTGCATGGAAAGTGGTTCATGAAGCTGGTTCCACCAACAAAAGTTCTAACACAAGGCCTGTAGATAGTTACATTGACCCCCATAGATAGTATTAAGTTCAAGCAGTCCGTCCAGATAAAATTTGCATAAACAAGAAGGACCGTATTTCACAAACCTCCAGATCTTTCAACTTGATTCCAGCAGCAACAGAAACCAGAAGCTTCTTTCTTGAAAGTAGTGGTTTCAACTGCAAGACTACGCCTTTGACTATATCACAGAGAAACGTGAAAAAAAATTATTATGGAGCAAAGGAGCTTGCAACAACAGCAACAGAAACAATAAGCTTCTTTTTTGAAAGCGGTCTTTGATGAAAAGACAGAAAAATGTGAAAAAAAAAAACAAAACAAAAATTATTAAGGAATAAGCCTGCAACAACAGCAAGTCAGCAACTATTGTCTGTTTGAACAAGAAGAGAAACATTGAATTGCTAATAATATTTGTCGCAAATATGCCATCGTGAACTCTACGAATGACCACATTTTCCGACAAATACCACATCCTTCAATCAAAAGATTTAGTTGTTTGACTAAAAAAACAAAAACAAAGGCCAAAACAGAGAGAAAGGGAAGCTGTCTTTACCACGCCTTTTCTGCACTTCAGTTTCCACTTCCTTACAATAAGATAAAATAACATAAACCAAACACGAAAACGATCATGTGATCTCTTCATTTTACTTTCAAATAGTTTTGGACTCTTGAAAATCGCCAGAGAAACAGTTCTCGATAAATGAAAGGCAAAACCACTCAATTGATGTCATTCGACATCTAGACCACCCAAATATGAGGACGAGATTTCAAAAACCATAAATTTATATAAAAAGAACAACCAAAACTGCGAGTGGATCGAGGTGTAGGAGACAAGTATTATACCAACTTGAGGTTTCACTGAGAAAATGACCACATCACTGTCTTCAACCACCTGTAACCGTGAGAAAACAGTTCCAATCTATTCAAAGAAAAGCCAAGCCAAGTCCTTACAATGTTAAACTGCTAAAGTGTGTAAAATCCAAGAATGCCTTGTCAGTTGGCATTGGATCTCCCTACACTTGAAAACTTTTATTAAAAGTTTTCGTCTTGTCTTCATTTTCTGAGTCCCCAAACGAAAACGGGAGGAAACAAATAAAAAAGAAAAAGATAGCGGAGAAGGGATTATACAGCGTCGTTGCTGGGGAGGACAGTGACACCGAAGGACTCGAAGGCTTTGCGGCGGACGGGGTTGGAGTGAGACGTACTGATACGGGAAGGAGGCAACACTCCGGATTGGACAACTCCTCTGGCGATGCTCTCCGCCATTTTCCCCGCTCCGATAAACCCTAGCTTGTAATTCTCGCTAGAAATGGAAATCGACTCCATTATACGACGCCGGCGGCTCCACCACGCCTTCCCAAGCTGGAGTGATTTTTCGGCAGTTCAGAGTACAGAGGAGGAAGCCCTTCGTGTGAGCAGTGAGCGACACAGCACCGCTTTACGTATACCCGTTTCTTCAAAATGGTCCGAATCGTCCGAACCTGATTACACCGCGACTGGAGCGGGTTGGTGGGTTGAAGGTAGGGTTGTCCAAGATCTGGTTCGGTCCTGTTCGGTCCGGTTTGGCCGGTCAAACCGGAAGTTTTTTAAAACATATAGACCGAACCGGACCGGACCGGTTATATGACCGGACCGGTCCTGTCCGGTCTCCGGTTTATCCGGGCCGGTTTGGGTCATACCATTTTGGGCCGGTTTTGGGTTGGGCCATGCCATTTTGGGCCGGTTTTAGGGTTGGGCCTTGCCATTTGGGACCAATTTCCGGTTTGGGCCGGTTTGGAGAGGTATACTCCGGTCCGGTCCCTGGTTTTTATGAGGGTAACCCGGGACCGGACCGGTTAACACCGGTTTACCGGTCCGGTCAACCCGGTTTCAAAAAAGTCAACCGATTTGGGTCAAAACCGGTCCGGTTTGGCCGATTTTTTGGACAGGGCTAGTTGAAGGCCTACTAAAGTTTGATGGATAATTTAAAAAAATGGAGAAATTACAATTTTGGGTTAATTACAATTTCCCCCCACAAACTTACACCGTATTCTCAATATCCCCCCTAAACAATAAATCGTGACAACCCGCCCCCATTATTTACGTTTTCTGTTTCAACCCCGTTTGGGACCCCGATTCTGCGTTAAGTCTCACGTTATCCGTCACACGTGACCATCACGTGACCCCCATATGTTGCGAAAAGACTTTAATGCCCCAATGAATAGTCCCGTTAGATTTTTGTTTAATTTTCCCCCCAATTCCAAAACGACATCGCATAGGAGAAAGGCTCGAGCTTTTCCCCTAAAACACTAACCTATTCCAGTACGTCTGGTTTTCCCCCAATCTTTCCCCAAATCACGAACCCATTCTAGTGCCTTAAACGTTTATAGCGTTGCTTGATTGCATTTCGGCATAGTGAAGATCATCATTTTAGTTTTTACGTCGAAGGTAAGCTTTTTAGTCTTCAAATGCCACTGTTTCTATTTGTACGCCGCTTTTCGTTTTGTTCCCTAAATCTGATTTATGGGTTGTTGTTGATTGAGTTGGCTGCTAATGGGGTGGTAGGCGTACATATTGTTGGATGAAAGGATACTTTGTTAGTTTTTCTCGTGCCCTAAACGTTTCCTATGATTTACTTCGAGGTGCTTTGAACTCCCGAAATTTGCAAGGTAATGCCCAGAAACATCAAAACACGAGTTCATCTTTACTTACATGTTCTTTGTAGTTTTCATAAATCCACTTGTTACTTACCGAAGGTGACTTGGGAATGCAATTTTACCTTGGGTAAATGGTTGCTGTTTATATTCTGCAGTTTTCTTGGGTAAATGGTTGTTGTTTATATTCTGTAGTTTATATTCTGCTGTTTACAGAATGTGACTTGGGAATGCAATTTTACCTTAGGTATGAAAGTACTTTTCTTGACCAAAAGATTTTCAAACTTGAACCCGTGTGTATATTATTAGCCACAAATACGAAAGAAAATTGCATGAGCTTGACAATGCCATGGGTAAATGGTTGTTGTTTATATTCTGCAGTTTTTACCTTGTCTTGCAATTAATGCGTGGGTTAAATGCTTTGTGTGTATATTATGCAGCTTAGTCTTCTTCGTATTATCTGGTTATGTCTACTTCCAATGCTAGTTCAAGTTCCTGGGCTAAAGAAGGTGGGGCAAGCTCAGGGGGATGTCAATGTTACTGTGGTATCTCTACGTACATGAAGACATCGTACACTGAGCAAAATTTTGGACGTCGATTCTTCAGTTGTCCCAACTATAAGTTCAAGCGTGCTTGTGGGTTTTTTGCTTGGGTTGATCCTCCAATGTGTGAACACGGGAAAAGGGTGCTGAGACGTATGCGAGAAAGACAAGAACGGTTAAATGTCGAAAGCCTAAATGTAGACACGTTCAAAGGGGAGATCGAAAAACATCGCAATCTCGAGAAGAAGTACAAGCTTGCATTGGGATTGTTGTTAATGGTAGTAGTAGTCCTTTTATCTATTTTGTGTTGTTTGGCCAAATTTTCATGAATCTAGATGATGTGTTGTGTCTAGGATGAATTATGAATGTAAATTATCAGTTTGTAAGGATAATTGAATGTATCATTTTGTAAGTTTTTACTTCAATAAATGGATGGGTTAAGTGATGTCAATGAATGTGTTGTCATTCAACTTCAATAGTTGTGTCAAATTGTGAAATTCTGCAGACTTGTAAGGATAGAATTACAAAATCGGTGCATTCAAAAACCATTTTCTCATCATATACTGTAGTTTCAATCCTGGGAGGGGTATTGAACATAATCTGACAACAGAAATTGACACATGGCCACCACCTGATTAACTTAGATCAATCATATTGCCATAGAACAATGAACTTTCATGATAGAGTATAGATGACTCTTTCTGAAGGCTCCAGAATCAGCCTGCCCATTTCAATTTGATTTTTTACAGATTCAACGCATGCAAAAAATACTGAAGGTATTAGCCTTCTTACTATGCAAAGGTGACACTTTTAGTCCGAGCATACTGTCTTTCAGCAACATAGCCACTGTGTACTCAATACTGAGTCATCTCTATTGCATTCAAAACATGACAAACTTTGATCTCATTAAACTTTCTGTTTTCATTGTTTATAGATCTTACAAAAATGTGACATATAGCCCTAACAGAAGATCTTTCATCAACAATGTAGCAACCAAAATAACATAACCTTTTCACCAAAAATAACCCAACCTTTCACAATTCACCAACCTGCTACAATAACCCTAAAAAAAACACAAGTTCACAACCAAAATCCCAGATAAGTACATCACAAACAAAATCAATGTGGATGGTCCTTTTTCTTCTTCGTCTTCCTCAACCCATTTGTGCTCTCATCCGTGGGGCTCTTCTTCTTTTTTCTCTTCCTCAGCCCTTCATTTTCATCTTCCTTTTGCTTTTCACTCGCCTTCTGACTTGCTTGGGTGGTTGGTTGGGTAGCTGGATCAACTTGTGACCCCACAACAGGTTCAGTGAGGTCAATGAATAATTGACGAGGATTCCTCGACCCCTTAGCAATCCCTCGTAGTCAATCTGAGCTCCGGGTTCGCGATGTTACACCCACACCAGTCTGTGACTTCATTGCAGTGGATCCTTTCTTTTTTCTTGATGAAGAGGGTGCGTCTGATGGGCTGCTCCTTCCCAAGCTAAAGGGCAGCGAACCTGTTGGGCTCCTTCCCCAGCTAGGGGGCAGCATAATTCCAGTAAAATTGGGTGGATCCTACAAAGTTTTCCAAAACTTAGTTCTCAAGTAATAAGTCACTACATATTCTAGTTTATAGTCACTGCACAAGTTGATTACAATCTATGATTATTAGATCATTGAAAAAATTATAGCATTGTTTATTTTCTTAGGCTTAATTTAGATTCGAAAGTATGATTGCAGAGGTAAAACCATAAGCAACAGCAGATCCAAAGTCAGATCCAAAATTATAGCATTGTTTATTTTCTTAGGCTTAATTTACGGCCAATGTGTGCAAGCTTACATTATTGGCCGTCAGCCCAAAAGCAACAGCAGCAGATGATCCAGCTTCAGAGGAAAGAACCTGTATCAACATTTGCAGAGAAGTTAGCAAGTCGTAATCTATAATCATGTAAGTTAATTTCAAATTCAGTTTAGGGAGTTACCTCTGGTGGATTGGCACATGGCTGGTCATTATGTGTTTTCTGTTTCTTCTTACATGATCTGGCATTATGCCCAACTGTGCTACATTTAGAGCATCTAATCTCGGTGCCAACCTTGCTGATTCTAACTCGGGAGTTTGGTTCATCAGTACCTCTTCTCCTCAACTTCTTTGGCCTTCCAGGTTGCACTCTTGCGACTGGAGGTAAAACCGGTGCTTCAGTTGTATGTTCCCATTGTTCTTCACTTGGCATCGGGTGAATCATTGGTCTGTAAGCCTTCATGTAAGTATCAACAGTGTAGCATTCATCTACGTAGTCTTCGGGCTTCCCTCCATCAAACAAAATTGCTGACATTGCATGAGGACACGGTATACCCGTGAGCTCCCATCGCCGACAACCACAAGTTCGCTCTTTTAAGTTGACAACGTATTGCTTTCGCTTGTGCTCCACCTCAAACAATCCATTCCCAGCATACGTCGATATGCACTCAAAGGATTCTAAACCATTTCTGTCAACCTTTTTCATTATCGCCGGTACTAGTTTACCCTCCATCTTTTGAATCCCGTCTCTCTTTACTTGGTACCGCCGCATCAATTTCTTTCGGATGGTCTCCATCATAGTGATTATGGGCTTATCACGTGCATCCAATATGTAAGCATTGAAGCACTCTGAAAAATTATTTACAAGGAGATCTGACCTCGAATAAGATGGAAAATGAGACCTCGACCACAGTACTGGGTCAATGAGAGCAAGATATGCATATGCCTTTGGACTTAAGGCTTTCAATGTCATCATCTCAGCTTGAAATTCTGCCTTTGTGTATGCTGATGCTGCTGCCCAAAGACGGTCCTTCAATAACTGACCTCGGTTGCTGTCATCTCTAAAATTTGAGTACAAGTGTCGTACACAAATTTGATGATCAGTGGTTGGGAGGATTTCCTCGAAGCTTGGGATGAGGCCCTGGAAGTATTTAGTGACATTATCAGAAAAATAAACAAGTGAACTTTATGATCAGCAACCATCAAAATACGGTGCAGGAAAGAGTATACCTTTTGTCTATCTGAGATGAATGTCCATCCGTGTGGAAGGTTGGGCCCAAGATCAGATACCAAAATACGTAGGAACCATGACCAACTTTCCTTGAGCTCCGCCTCCACAGCAGCAAAGGCAATGAGGTAAATATTTTCGTTCTCATCTCTCCCAATAGCACACAGAAGTTGGCCTTTGTAAGGGCCCTTCAAAAAACATCCATCCACACCAATAAGTGGTCTACAGCCAGCTTTGAAACCATCTCGCATGGCTGCCATAGAAAAATACATCCGCTGGAAAACATGTTCACTTCCCTTTAATGGCCGTTGAACCCTCAGAATAACTGTAGATCCTGGGTTAGTACGCCTCAAAGTTGCACAATAAGCCCATAGTCGTGCATATTGCTCTTTGTATGTCCCCCATATCTGTTCAGTTGCCTTCTTTTTCGCCCTATACAGCTTGCAGCGACTGACATCCACCTTCCAAGATCTTTTCATCTCCTCTTTCAGTGCCTCAACAGGCCAATCGGGGTTATGTCTGAACTGCTCCAAGTATTTCTTTGATATCCAGCTAGATGACACTTGCGTGTTTTTGTAGCTCCGAGTGCATTGGTGGTTACCCGAATATGAAATAATTTGGAATGTCAGCTCGTTCTTCACATTGCGAGCATAAACTCGATATTGGCATCTTTCTCGCTTGCACTGCACAATGACCCTATCCCGGTCATTCTTTGCCCAATGCAAATCCTCCCAATGTGTATATTAGCCTCTCGGATTGCCCTTCTAAATACTTCAACAGATGGAAATTTCATCCCCAATTCCAACTGTGGGTTGTCCATATGCTTATCCTTAAATACTGGAAATTTAAGGCATTGTATATCTTCACTATCATCAACATCCTTCTCCAATTCCAACTCTGAAAATATATCTTCACTATCATCAACATCCTTCTCCAATTCTGCAGCCTCATCTATATCAATGTTTTCACCCAAATCCACACTGCGAGATTGATAACTGCTAGTGGCACCATCCCCCCCTTGGTCCTCAAAAACATCTTCTTCCCCACTCACAACTTCATCCCAAAAAGAATCATGTGGTGGACTCCCTTGCGGTGGACTCCCTTGTGGTGGACTCCCTTGTGGTGGACTCTCAAGAGGTTCTTCTTCCCCTTCTTCTTGTTCGATAATCTTCTTCTTCCCTTTCACTTTGTCTGGAGTTGCTTTCTTCTTTATAACCAGCTTATATCTTTTTTTCTTTGGAGATTGTACATTCTCTGCTTCTTCTCCAACCACGTAGGGAATTATTGTATTATGCCCAATATAGTCCAAAACCATACCCAATACGTCAATGTCTGATCCAATCAGGGTTAGCCCTTCATCAAGTGATTTGCCTGGGTGCACGTAATAAATTAGGTCCCCAGCTTTGTATCCATACTCCTTGCATATTCCTTCGATCTCAAAATAAGACAAACAATCCATATCCCATGGTTCTGGATGCAAAATTGTCTTCCCTCCAACGTATTCAGTACGGGGGGCCCTTACAAACTTTCCCCCATAATTCACCTCGAACAGCACAAATGAATTGCTCATTTTCTATAAACCTGACAATTAAACAATTAAACAAATGAAGCACATGTCAGATTTATTACGAGTACTATGTCACATTTATCAATATAAACAAATGAAGCACATGTCACATGTTTTAAAAAGGCACGACAACTTTAAATATAGTTCACATACTTTTGGAGAACAACAATCAGAGCCCACAATGCTTTACAAAGTTAGTTGCTTAATGGCCAGAACAATACTTATGGCCAGGACAATAGGGGACCACAACAGCACATGCTTTCGGAGAACAACAAATAACTGGTAGATACAATAGGGGACCACAACAGCACATGCTTTCGGAGAACAACAAATACTGGTAGATACAATAGGGGACCACAACAACACATGCTTTTAGGACCACAAATACTGGTAGAGAGAACAACCTCTTGAGGACGGGAACCACTTGAGGAAAGTGGACAACTCGAGGAAAGGGGACATGAAACAAAGACTAAACATTCTATAATCAACATTCCACTTTCCAAAACTAACAAATTACCCTTTCATCCAACAATAGGTACGCCTACCACCCCATTAGCAGCCAACCCAATCAACAACAACTCATAAATCAGATTCAGGGAACAAAACGAAAATCGGCGTACAAATAGAAACAATGGCATTTGAAGACCAAAAAGCTTACCTTCGACGTAAAAACTAAAATGATGATCTTCACTATGCCGAAATGCAATCAAGCAACGCTATAAACGTTTAAGGCACTGGAATGGGTTCGTGATTTGGGGAAAGATTGGGGGAAAACGTAACGTACTGGAATAGGTTAGTGTTTTCGGGGAAAAAACTCGAGCCTTTCTCCTATTCGAGCTTTGTTTTGAAAAACCTAAGTAACAGGCATGGTTCCTATGCGATGTCGTTTTGGAATTGGGGGGAAAATTAAAAAAAATCTAACGGGACTATTCATTGGGGCATTAAAGTCTTTTCGCAACATATGGGGGGTCACGTGATGGTCACGTGTGACGGATAACGTGAGACTTAACGCCGAATCAGGGTCCCAAACGGGGTTGAAACAGAAAACGTAAATAATGGGGGCGGGTTGTCACGATTTATTGTTTAGGGGGGATATTGAGAATACGGTGTAAGTTTGTGGGGGAAAATTGTAATTAACCCTACAATTTTTTATCCTAAAACAATCGCGTCTTTCTCACTTTGCACCCTAAAGTATCATTTTTTTCAGATTGCACCCTCAAACTACCATGACTCAACAATTTGCACCCTCCGTCTATAATTTTTGTCAATTTAGACAGAAAACCTGTGGTCGACCGCTATATGAACAGGTCGACAGCTGAATATTACATTTGTAGCAAGTGGTGAATACTCACGTGAGAAGTACCTAATGAGTTTTCCGTCTAAATTGAGGGAAATTATAGACGAATGGTGCAAATTGTTGGGTTATGGTAGTTTGAGGGTGCAATATGACAAAAGTGGTACTTTGGGTGCAAAGTGAAAAACTTGTGGTAGTTTGAGGGTGAAAAATATAATTTTCCCCAAAAAAAATTCAAACAACTTTTCAGTTTTCACTGTTTTCAATAATTTCTCCCGGCTCTTGATACTTTTTTTTTTTAAACTTCAATTAATTTTTACCAATTTTAAAACTTTTTTTAAAAAATCACAATAATTTTGATAATAAATCATAATAATTTAAACTACTTCCAATAAACAAATTTTGAAAAAAAAAATGGCAATCTCAAATAGATACCAACTACCACTGAGCATTAAACTTCTAAACTTTCAAAACAAATTTTTGAAAACAACGAAATGCAATATTAGGATATATTAATTTGTAAAAATATTATAGATTACAGTGAATACAACAAAATTCACAAAAAAAGCTATCCAAAATCTTAAAATATCCTACACAAATACTAATAATTTTAATATAAACTCCAACAACTTTTTATACAAACTCTAATACCTTTTTAAAAAAATTACATCAAATCATCTCTAGTTATAACTTTTTACAAACTTCAGTAAAAATTAAATATTTTTAAAACTTTCATCAATTTTTATACAAAATCTATAAAATTTCAATCTACATAAATTTTCACAATTTGATAACAAAAAATTCTAAAATTCATACAATTTCCTTTTTTATAAAAAGGACATCCCTAAATTTCTAAACTTTCAAAATAAATCAATTTGTACATTGAAATAAAATTATAATATATGTAGCACAATTGATCTTTTCTACTGTGCAACATAATTTGATAATTCTAAATTCAATTTGAGAAGCTTTTGTAGTTGGAATCTAGATTGATTTGACATTTATTAAAAAAAATATTAAATATATTTTGCACCTTTTATGTTTAGGTGGTTGATATATTACACTTTCATATTTTATTTTCGAGACATTGAGCTCATTATGTTATTTCATACAACCATTTGCACCCCGAAATAAAATTTGGTGTCAAATTAAACGTGTAACACCCCTCTCTTCTTTGATCTACTTATTTACTATAGTTTATATGACTAATATATATAAGTTATAATAGATGTGCTAATGAGAAATATTTTTCTTCCTTGCGCAATTCAGGATATAGTGTCTGACAGGGCAGGTGCTAAAGTGCCCGGGGAAAAGTCCCGAGGGCATAGGGTATTGAATGCCCGGGGAAAAATTCCCAGGGTTAGTAGGTTTATTTGCCCAGGGAAAATACCCGGGGTCACCAAGTGTTATATGCCCCGGGTCATTAAGTACTAAAGTCTCGGGGTAGTAAAAAGAATGCTCGGGCTGTTTGAGTGATTGAACGTCCCAAGTTATCTGAGTGATGATTGTCTGGGGTATCTGTGTGTTGAGCCCTGGACCCGGGTGAGCTGAGTCCTATATGTCCGACCTTACTCTTCATTTTACCCTTTTCCACGTGCCTTAACTATATGATGTGCATTAAATGGACTCTAATCATGTTTTATAGATGGAGTTTGGTCATTGGCGTATTATTAATTTTCTGTTTAGAAAGGGATACATAAGATATGGGAAGTGTAGGTGGCTGCTTGTGAATGGATACAACATGATTTTCTGATGATTGTCTATAGACCTAGCCTAGGGTATGTAGACTAGTTAGGGTGAAATAACCGTAAGTGAGTATATATAAAAAAAAAGAATAAGAGAATAAGAGAGACGTATTCAACTAAACTAATCTTGATAAAGAAATCTGACTGAAAGAGAAAGGGAGGGAGAGTGACGTGAAACACCTTGTGACCAAAGAGATTGAGATTTACCGAAGGAGAAGAGGAAGGAAAGCTCAAGGAAAAATGAAAAGACTACGAGAAAGGTGGGAGAAAGAGAGAGAGAGGCGTTGTTAAATCGACCCAGAAAGCAATACAACAGTGACCTAAGGTAAGGGTGTAGAGTTTTGTCTTAAACAAGGTTTTGGGGTGCTCGGTTATGGATAAAAGAAAAAGATCATTGTAACGCCCCGGGTCGAAATTCAAAATGAAAAGATTTCCTTATAAAATAAGAATTTTTTATTATGGATAATCATTTATTTAGGCCCCAATATTTCAAAACTAATTTGTATAACCTCAGCAAAATATTCATAAACCTTAAAAAGCCCAAAAATATCAATCTGAGCCCTAAAATTTATATTAATATTGATCTCCCAAAATAATACAATATCGAATTCACCAACATTAATCTCTAAAAGTACTCTTGCAAAACACGTATTCGAATCACAAATCTATCTGAAGCTCTTCGAACTTCTCTAATTCTGTCAACTCTGAAAAATATGAGATAAAGGGTGAGCTACGACTAGCTCAGTAAGTAGTAAGTCAATGAGGGTTGGGGAAAAGACAATTTTATCATAATAACCGAAATTCAAAATAAAATATTGTGAGTCATACCGAACCCAAAAATACAAGTTTATAACAAAAATATTCAAGGTCGCGCAAAATAGGGAAATCACCAATGGTCACACAGACCTCCAAGCCACAAAGACCTCCAAATATCAGGCCACACAAACCTTCAGCCCACAAAGACCTTCAAATACCACGAGGGGTATCAAATTGGCCACACAGACCACATAGATATATCACCAGCGCAAGGACAATTTTCACATTATGCTCACTAAAACATGTTATAAATATTTCAATTGAGTTTCACAAAATCACGACAATCTCATTTTATCCAAAATTTGTTCAGTTCCCCAAATAATATATCAAAACCTTATAAAATACAGTACACGTTCAAAAATCTCATTGAAGAACCACTTACATCAAACGTTTAATCAATCCTTAAAGCTTCTCCAATAATTGTCGAACAATCTCTCGGAGTCTGGTAGCACCACTTTAATCTAAATTTTGGTCTCTAATAAACATTCTATGCGACCATTTAGAGACCTTGATGTCACGCCCCGAACGGCATCCCGCAGGGACCGCGACAGCCGCGAGCTATCCCTCGGATGGCTCCAGCGTTCTTACTTACATACTTACGTGCTTACGGCGGAAACGTACAGGATCGCGAGGGATTCGAGTTAAATCATACATAATCAGGGTTCTCATTAAGTTTTGCATACAAAACATATATAACATATTAAAAGCCAACTAGTGACGATCAAGCCACTATCATCAAAATTATGAACATAATTCTTGTGCTTCTATGTCAGGTAGTCCTCCTGACTCTCTTCACCTGAGGCATCTGGAATGACACAATTTTAAAAACGTGAGTCAAAAAGACTCAGTAAGGGAAAGACATAAATTTGAAACATGCTCTTGGCTCATGCTTGCTTAATCATGAAAAAGAAACTTGATACGTGATGCATATGCGTGTCATGGATATGCATATGCTCTTGCTTAAATTCGGCCTCAGGCCCTTGAAAATCACTTATTCATACTTGTGCCTCTCTTGGCCTTTTCATAACCATTTCAAATCTATTACTTGTGGGCTCGCTCCATTTGACCCCTGAAGTCAGGGTTGTGCGTTCCCTTTGGAACCGTCCCCGAATTCCCGTGGAGACCTTACATATGGTCAAGCTAGCGCACCTTCTCGCATTCGTCCTTCAGTGGCTAGACATGACCCTTGGAGGCCCACACCTTCTCAATGTCCTTCAGTGTGGTTTGCACAGCCTCGTGGATTCACCCATCCTTCTCGCATTCGTCCTTCGGTATGAGAGTTCATCTTGATGGTACGGTACCGACCAGTGCCCCTTAACTTAACTTATCGTTTCATAAAACGTTCCATAGTCTTTCCATAAAATCATTGCATAAACATTCTCTTTAAAAAATTCATGCAATGCACATGTCATGTCATGCTCGATTAAAATCTCATGCTTGTTCATGAAACGATGCAGCGTGTCATTCCAATTTTGAAAAAGGAACACTTACTGTCCACTTACTATTCCACTTACACTTGGTCTTCCTTGGTAGTGTAAGACACGTAGATCGCCTACAAGCGATTCAAATATTTCTTAGACTTAAGAAATAGTACGTAATCATATAAATTAAACATTCGCATTTTCGAAATCGGTTATCAACCAAAGATATATATATATATATATATATATATATATATCTCTCTCTGAAATTCTTTTAATCATTTAAAATATTTATTTACTCTTTTCTTTAACTAATACTCAAAACTTAGGTTATTTAATCATTAATATTTTTTTTGCAATATAATATATATTTATACATGTCTTGATTAGGGTTTAATTTACACCAACGGATTTAGGATTAAACCTAAGTCCCTCATTATTTCATGTGCTCTACTAAAACTTTACATTAAACCATCAATAACTTTAATCATGATTAAATTCTTAATTTGGACCTTAAACCTCAATTAATCCGAAATACTAACCCTAACTAGGGTTTCGAATATTTCATCACATGTTCATGGTTCCTCAATATTATTCCAATTAGCCTAATCCCCAATTTCAAGTATCCAACACAACATTTATAACCTATTCATCATAATTTACCATTAGGGTTCTTTTATTTTAAACATTCGGCCAACACTAAATTTTATGCATCCTTTAATCACAACTTCAACTCCAATGGTGATCTCATCCTCCATTCAACAATTTCACAACATAGGATCTAAGAATTCAAACACCAACATAATATATCATGCTCGTACCATTCGGCCAGCACGTGTTTCATCCAATAATTATGTTTTCTTCAATTTGCATGCATAATTTACCTAACATAATTATCTACCATGCATTAGGTCATAAATCTTGCACAAATCATGGCCAATGTCCAGATCTAAACATATACAAAATTATACATGAAGACCTAAACATATTATATTCGGTCATACCTCAAAATGTCACATTTTTCATGCTAAAAATTATAACATGCATATCCTTTGCATTTTGTGACCTAACTAGCATGCATCAACTTCATATCTTCATCAAATACTCCCATCAACATTAGATGTACACTTTAGGAACTTCAACAACAATAGATCTAAGGAAATATCCAACTTACATTCGGCCAAACATAATATAAGTCTAGATCTAAATTTATCTAACTTACATTGTTCTCCTTTTGTGTTTATGACCTATTTGCATGCATAAACTCCATAGATCCGAACCTCTTTCACATGTACATTGTTTTTACATCATCAAGAACATAGTTAAACACTTAGATCTAATATTAGAGAGACCAACAACACAAGATCTAAGCATATAATTCGGTCATCACTATACTTAACCAACAACATCACATTTGACCTTACCTTGTTGATTATCCCAAGCTTGAGTACCTAGAAAAATAAAATGTCCTAGGTTAGTACTTATGGAAAACTTTAGACAAGAATACTAAAGAGAATCAAGCCTACCTCTACCTTCACCAAACTTTTACCCAAACTCCTCCTTCTTCCAAGTTTCGGTTCACCCTCCTTAGAATATGTCCAAGCTTGATTTGTGGTGCTAATGTGGGTTCTATGGTGGGTAAAAATGTGGTAAGCTTGAATGATTAGTCCTAATGGAAATGGACTAACTTCTTCAAGAGAAATGAGACTAATGATTAGGGTTTTTCAAGGAAGAAATGAGGTTGCACAAAGAGAGATTTGGTCACCACAAAAGAGATCTAACTTGGGCTTTTAGAGTGTGATTTAGAAGGAAAGAGGAATGTGATTTAGAGTGCAAGAGGAAAAGAGCAAACCTTGAATCTTAGATGGGTGGTTCGGCCAAGGGAAGAAAATGGGAGAGAGTTGAGAGCAAATGCAATATTCGGCCAAGTGAGGAAGAATTAGAAAGTGAAGTGAAATGAGAAATTCGGCCAAGGCATTTGCAAGTGTGAGGTGTGAGAGAATAAGTCTCCCAAGGCAAATTTATGGCTATGACACATGACTAGAGATGTTGAGATGACAAGAGAGAGAAAATGAAGGAAAGGGGGGGTGAATTGGAGTCTTGGTCGACCAACATGAGTCCTCTCTTCTCTCTCTTCTTTTCACTCTTTCTCTCACATCAATTCCTTGTCTCCCTAAAGCATGACTTGCATTGAATTGATTTCTCTCTCCTCACCACACTTGGTCTTCACGTAAATCTCACTTCCCCCTTGCTTTTTCTCTTCTTTTTACTTCCATGTGTTGTCTTGTCTCATTGAATACATCTTACACTTCACATGGCAATTTACTTTTGGCTTTTCAAATTCACTTCATGTCCTTCACGTAAAAGCCATCTCTTTAACTCTCATTTGCTTTGTTTGGTTGCCTTCCAACCAACTTAGTTACTCTCACATTTGAAATGCAACTAACTTTCAACTTGGTTACTATTTCACCTAACTTATCTCTTATAAGCTCTCTAGCTTATCTAATTCATTTCATTAGCTTATCATCTCATAAGCATGATATCTTATCTTATGATAATGGCTCTAGCCTATCTCTATAATAACCTCAAGGACTTATCACCCTAAAAGTTTCCTAACCTATCATCATGCTTGCTTATCACTATGATAAGCAAGTGTGCTTATCATTTTAAATCTCTCTTAAACCTTATCACATGCATAAATAACTTATCATTTAATATTCTAATGACAATTCTACTTATTAATCTAGGCCTCATGGTAATAATATATGCCACATATGAATGACACAAAATATTCAATCAATTTCTCAAAAGAAATTCATGATTTTATCCATTAATCATTTTCGGCCTATATATAAAAATCTTTAATTATAATGTCAATTTTATGGATCATGAAACGTATTAAGTAAATGAAAAATATAAATTCATAAGAGAGAAACTCACCTTGCAAATTCGGCTCTTAGGAGAATATAATTTAAATTTTGCATAAAAATGACAAGAAAATTATTTAAGAAATTTCATGAAATAAAATCTCATTTTGATCAAGGTACCATAACATAAAGATTAGGCCATACATTGGCCAAAAATATGGCCCCATAATAAAATTAAAACTAATACATCGGAAAAGAAAAGATAATATATAAGAAATGACATAGGAGAAAATTGGGGTCTCACACTTGATCTCTTCAACTTTTAAAATTTAAACATACCTCTATCCATCACTTTTAAATTCAAATATAAGATCTTTATCTTTATTTTTTAAATTCAAATATAAGAATAATCTTTATTCATATCTTAACCTTTAAATTCAAACATAAAATCAAATTTCTATTTAAACCTTTAAATTCAAATATATCACATGATCTTCATCTCTGCACCTTTAAATTCAAACTCAAGATCAAATCTCTATTCAAACCTTTAAATTCAAAAATATGATTCAACCTCTATCTAAAAATCAAACATAGGATTAAGCTCTATCTCTTCGTTTAAAATTCGAATTACTCACTTACACTTTTTTCGGGACAGGTATTACAATCACGATAGATAAAATAAGTTCTGTTTATTTTGAACTTGTGTGATTTCATCTCATGAGCTGATATTTGTAAACGTTTGTATATGTGTTGAAAAGATGAAAAGATGGAACGACAGTGGCCTAAGAGGAAATTGTACGTAGAACTTGATCGGAATTATCCGTGTCTTAGTCACCGCTTGTGTGCATATCATTTTTATAGGTGAGCTTAGGGGGTAAGTATCAGCACGGGGCGTGACAAGACGGTAATCGTTTACATGCGTCTCTCAGTTACCTCAATCATTGTCAGGTTATCGTATTGGTCTTGAATCTCAAACAAGTCACAATTAAATGAACTTCAAAACTCAATAAGCGATACAATAATCTAACGAGGACTGAGGTCACGTGAGAGACACGTATAAATAGTTACCTTATAATTTAACGTCAAATTTCATTCCAGAATGCAAATCGTTGAGGAGATAATATAATGTGTTCAATATCTCAAAAATAAAACATTAAGGTGCCATGTGTCAACACTACAAACATAAGTAGTGCAAATTATACTTAACCCAAAAAAAAAAAAAGTAACCCCTACTGTCTGACCAATAGATTAATGCCATCTGTTTGGTTTGCTTAATCTGGAGACCACCACAGTCCAATCATACGGTGACTCCGCCATCCAGCGCACTGGGAACTCAGCGCAACAAAACAGTGGAAGAAGAAAAGCTGCAAGCAACCATCAGGGAGACCCTTCCGCAAACAAAAGTCGTCAAACCTCTCCAATTCCTTCTACTACAATTATTTTGACATCTCATCCCGCTTTATGATACATCTATTGGTAGCATCCCCACTCCAGCTGGAGAACAACTTGGCGTGCGCGTTGTGAATACGAGGCCTCTCTTGGCTCTTGCTCCCTGACCCTTTGACGCCTACACATTCTGCACTAGACAGCGAGGACAGAGTTATGACTTATGAGCAAACAAATTGGACCCGTCTCTGTTTATAAATTAATAAATAAATTGGATCCGTCTATTCGATCAATCAAAAAACAAATTTTTTTTTTCTAAATAATCAAAAAACAAATTGTTACTAAAAAGAAAAACAAATTGGACCCGTCTCTTCGATCAATCACGTTTGGGAATATTTGTGACCAAAATAAGTAAAGTATTAGCTCCTCATTAAATGTTGTGGAAAAAATGACTAGCACTGTCCCGTACGAAAACTTACTTGACACTTCCCTAATAATGACATAAGAAGACGTCAAGCGAGACTGCTTCACGTGGGATATAAGCGTGTTTGAGCCCCAAATAATTAGGCCCAAATATTTAAGTTTAATACTAAAAAAATTTTTACATAATTTTTTATTATTATAATATTTATTAAAAATCTTATCTTTCTTTACTTTTTCACCAACCCTTAACATTTTTTTACTTTATAATATTTCTCAAACTCTAATACCCAAAATTTTCACCCTCAGACATCCCGTATTCGATTCTTTCGGGCTATAAACGCCAAACGAAGTCGAACAGATCCAATCCAACCTGAAATCCGGCAGAGAGAGAGAGAGATGGCGAAATTGTTCATTAAGCAGGCGGGGCAGTACGCGGAGGGTCGGCCAAGCTACCCTTCAGAACTGTTTGAATTCATTGCCTCCAAGACTCCCTGTAAAGACCTTGCGTGGGACGTGGGCACGGGAAGCGGCCAGGCTGCTCGATCTGTGAGTTTCTTTCCCCCTTTCTCCCGGTTGAAGTTCAAACTTTTTGTTGCATATGGGATTCGAGTTAGGAAAATTGGATGTGGCCGCCCATTGTGAAAATGTTACCAGCTGTGAGCACTTCTCTGTTATCATCGAAACAACAGGCCCTTGGTATATCATCCCTAAACTTTTAAGCTGCAGGTTCTAAATCTTTCTACTTTGCATTTTGGAACCAGATTCCACCAGCCCAAATCGCTCTGAGAAATTTGGGATCAACCTTTTGTGCGAAGAAATCAATGCATTAACCAATAGAACCTCACAGATTTGTGCTTGATCTCCTGTTAGTATTGGGGACAAGATTACAAAGTTTAACAGTACTCATGTAAGCCCACAAGAACAAAGATAAAAAGGACCTGAATAACTTAGCTGATATTTTTGTAGCCTTTCTAACTCGATTGTGCCACCGATTGTGAAGGCCTTCCTGTAAACCTTATATTGAACTGCTGTGATTGCTTATAATTGGTATCATCGACCATAGACGAATCTAGTCCTACTTTAGCCCTTCAAATTTTGTAGATTTCTGTTCTTATAAAACTACTTCTTTTCTTTTTTCTTTCTAGCTAGCTGGGATCTACAAGAATGTCGTAGCGACGGACACAAGCCCTAAACAGTTGGATTTCGCACCAAAGCTACCGAACGTAAGATACCGACAAACCCCTCCCACAATGTCCCTAGCGGAGCTTGAACGCGATGTTGCACCTCAATCAAGCATCGATGTGGTGACTATTGCTCAGGCCATTCACTGGTTTGACCTCCCTAGTTTCTATAAACAAGTGAAATGGGTGCTCAAAAAGCCTCATGGTGTCATAGCTGCGTGGTGTTACACGGTGCCAGAAGTTAATGACTCCGTTGACGCTGTCCTTCAACAGTTCTATAGGATCTCTACAGGCCCCTATTGGGAGCCACAGCGTAAGTTGGTGGACCAAAAGCTGAGCAGCATCGACTTTCCATTTGAGCCGGTGGATGGCGTTGATCACATGGGGCCATTTCAGTTTGTAGCCGAAAGATTGATGGTTTTAGATAATTATTTTACATACTTAAGATCGTGGTCTGCATATCAAACAGCAAGGGAGAAGGGGGTGGAGCTTTTGAGCGATGATGTCGTTGAGGAATTTAAGCGTGCTTGGGCTGAAAACGGAGAAGACCAGAAGGTTGTGAGGTATCCAATTTATCTGAGGATTGGAAGAGTGGGGAACATGTGAATCAAATGACTAGCTTAGATCAAATGTGGCGCATTCTATAGGAGATTGAACTGAACCTCCATTTCCCATATCAATAAGTTCGGAACCAATATTTGTATGGATTGTTGTTGTCATATAAGTTCCATTAAAGATGTATAATTTCCTAGTGAGAGAGAGCCAAGAGATGATATTAATTTGCATTCAGTCTTAATATTAAGGTGTTAATGTGTCCTAATAGCGGATTGAATTAGCAAGCGATTTGATTTAGAGCTAACTGCTAAGAAACCAAAAAAACTAGACTATCCACAAATTCTCACGATTTATATAAATTAATATTCCAAACCTATAAATAAAACAACTGGAAGTAAACTACTCTCCTCGCGCTTCCTCTCTTTCCCTCGAGTTTCGAGTTTCAACTCCCAAAACCTCTGCGTCTTGAATTTCTCCTCTACAAAAGTTATGGAGGCTAATATCGGCAAGTTCTTCGACTCCATTGGCTCACTCTTCGGCGGCGGCGATCAGATCCCTTGGTGCGACCGCGATATCATCCTCGTAAGCAATCCTGAATTACTCCCATTTCTCAATTTTCCCGTTCGGTCCCCGATAATAATAATAATATTAATAAAGGATCATGGAAATAGATGATCAATACAACCTAAATTCTTAAATGTTTCTTCTTTCTTGTCTCTTTGGTTTTCTCGAGTCTGATATATATAGAGACTAGGAATTCGGTTTTCTTTCGGTTTCATATTCAAACGGTAAATAAGATGTGTTTGGAAGATAGTTTAGATGCTATCAAGCTGCTGCTACTACTTGATCTCCTTTGTTGCGAATGGAAAGTGATGTGTCACGGAAGGGGGTTGGGCGGGGTGAAGAGATGCTAGAGTCGTTGATTTACTCTGCAATATTTTTTTTTTAATTTGATGACTTTTACTATTTTTTCTCTACCGTGTGTGAAATTTCTGGATATGCGAAAACGTTTTTGAACTGTGATTTTGTTAGAGAATATAATTCAAATAATAAAAAATTTCCTCTTCCTATAGCTTGAGATGAGTGGTAGATTCGGTTATAATATTATTAGCCGTTGACAGTTACGTAGCAATGCCACTTTAAGCCGTTCTTCTTAGATACATATGAAGCAATCGATTTAAGTTTACTAGTTAGCAAACTGCCACGTTCACATCATTTAGGTCGGTTTTCATTGGTTCGTATTTTCTTCACTGCAACCCTTATTATGTCTTGGAAGAGCTGTGAGAGAGAAGTTGCTGAGGCTGGAGACTCAGACGTACAAAAAGGTGAAAGCATTATGAGGTTGTCATGGGCTCTTGTTCATTCAAGACAACCGGAAGATGTCCAGTGTGGGATAGCCATGGTTGAAGGTAAAAGAATCAATAGCGCAGTCAAGTTTGTTTTTATCTTCTGGGTTCAACTTATTTATCTCACCGAGTGTCTTTGATTTCGTTCTGCTCCCATCCATGTCTATGTAGGCTTCCCTGGTTTTAGTTTTCTTCAATTTGCCGTACAACTAAATTATCCTTTCTCAGACTCTCTCTCTCCCCCCCAAAAAAAAACCACTCCACCAATTATCAATCTCCTCCCCCCCTCCCCCCTCCCCTGTCTATCCCTCTTTCTTTCTTTCTTTCTGTGTCTCATATAAAGGATCTTATGTTTTTGGTTTGTCTTTGATGCACTTGTGCTTAATATGACCTTTTCTTTTTCCCCTTTGCTTGAGCTTCATGTTAGATATTAGGAAATTGAGGACTTCTATAACCTAGAATTATTTCATCATATGACATTGTAATTTGCAGCTTCCTTGGGAAACAATGCTAGCAGCCCTTTGCAGCGAAGGGAGAAGCTATATCTTCTGGCTGTTGGTTATTACAGAAGCGCTCAATTTACAAGGAGCCGGCAGCTCTTGGATCAATGTTTAGAGGTTTTGCTGCAATAACTCTTATTTAGGGTGGCTCGGTGCTGTAATGCAATAAAATACATTTTATGAGAAAATTGCTGAAGATGAGATATTTTTATTTGACACGTTAATTATTAATCAGCTCATATAGTCCAATACTGCTCAGAGAGTAATTGTGTATATCCTTGCATGTGTCGAATTCAACACTCCTATGACCTTCAAGGGTAAACTCATTATTATTTTGAGGCTATAACTCTTACTTAGGGTAGCTCGGTGCTGGAATGCAATAAAATATATTTTATGTGAAAATTGCTGGGAATGAAAATATCTTTATTTGACACGTTAATTATTAATCAGCTCATATAGTCCAATACGGCTCAGACAGTAATTCTATATCCTTGCATTTGTAGTCTAAATTCGACAAATTTGTGTTCTGCTCAGTGGTTCTTTGATTGTTTTCTGTTTGCGGATGTGCTTGAAAACAAATTTTATGCTCATTTCTCTTTTATTGTCCTATTTTCCGAATTGAATTTTATTTGTACTTGCGTGAAACGATTGAGATTTTGTAGATTGCACCTGATTGGAGGCAGGCTCTGACCCTGAAGAACTCTATTGAAGATCAAATCGCTAAAGGTAATGACTAGAATTTCCTTTGAACTATTTTGTCTCATATGTAGCATCGGAGTTGAGCAATTTCAAACACATTTGTTTGAATGCAGATGGGGTTATTGGGATAGGCATTACCGCAACTGCTGTGGGACTTATCGCTGGTGGGATTGCTGCAGCATTAGCTCGCAAGAAGTGATAACTTTCCAATCTTAACAATGTGCAGTGACATGCTTGCAGATTTGGCTTCTCTTAATGGTGTCTGAGTTTCTCCCTCTGAAAGAATGTATGAAATGGATATATTCAGGAGAATGATTACCAACCTTTAATGCTTTTTGTGTTATGGAAGAAGGCTTTTTTTTTTAATATGTACTGGTTACCGTGAATGGTATGTGCAAACCATACTACCTTTTCTGGAGCCATTAATATTTTTGTGAGGGGATCAAACGACTTAAAAAGTTAGGAAGTGGAGGGATTTTGTTTATAGGAAGCCATGTTCTGTACAGTTTTAGTGGAGACTCTCAAGTCAGTCTGTCGTCACTCTAACCAAGGTTTATGATGTTCAGGGAGAAGTTATGGTTGTAACTACGCAGAGATTTAAAAGATAACTGGGAAAAAAGACATCATAGATCAACCAGATTATATACTCCAGTTGGTATATTCAATGGTCTGGATCAAAAGTATATACTCGCCCATGGTCAGAAATAACATAACTACACAAAAATTTAAGCTAATCTATCCCTTGTTCATTTACTCCGAAGTGGCAAGAGCTGAATGCAAGACCTCTTCAAGATACTTCTCAGCACCAGCATACTGCCTTTTTTTGTCCTCGATTGCCAGCGCAGCCATAGCTTTATCCTGTGGAAGAGAAATATTTACAATTTTTATGCACCCTTTCCAAAATCAAAGAAATCCAAGAATGACACGTATTTGTCGTTACTCTATTGTGATAATTACCGGCGGCAAGTCTTGGTAGCTCCTCAACGTGTCAAGTATTGGCTTTGTTTTCTTCTCCAACTCCTTCCTGTGCTCAGCCATTTCAACCAAAACCCCGTGGCTGATCTCTGGGCTGTAGCCCACACGATTGAGTACTGCCTGTTTCAAAAGGTTTTTAACTCGCGTCAAACTCACAGAAACTTTTAAATGAGGGAAAAATGCGGGTTAGAGAGATTATAGATAGCATCCTCAAAATAGGTGCATAAATCGAATTTAGAAAAAGAAAGGAAGGAAATAGTCGAGAAAGTTCATTTTTCATTTTTAATCCACATTTGGTTATTGTCAAAAAAGTGTTTGTGCTTTCTAACAGTCCAAAGAGCGGAGGCAATCATTCCCTGACATCCAAATTCCACCAAAATTCCAAACTGAAACTTTCACAACAAAGCACTCATCTCCACCTAGATATATTCATACCTCATTCAGCCAGACAATAAACAAGAGAGCGAGCACACCCTTTCCATAAGGACAAACATCTTGTTAGGGACCAAGTGATCAAGGAAAAGTTAGAACCAAAGAACGCATTCACACACTGACATGCATGCACATACGTACACATTAAGCATTCACTTAATTTCTTAAATATTACCTACTTCTAACATGCAGACTCCATTCTTTTGACAGATGATTGAACCTCTTCTGGTTCTGTCATAATAAAACAACCAAAGGTGCTTATCAAAAAAATGAATAAAACAACCAAAGGCCTTACAAATTCAGCCAAAGGCCTTACAAATTCAGTTTTTACATGCCAAATGTCTGCAAAACAAGCAAGGTCAACACCCTATCCAACACGGACTATATATTGAACCTCTTCTGGTGCAAGTCAAGAACAATCAACATAGGAAAGCTGTGCAAGAGGAGCAGACCAACAATTTCTATGCAACAGATTTAGCAACGAAATATCTACCCAAGAATCTGTGATCTCAATTCAGAAACTATTCAAAAACAATTGGGCCTGTCACAAACCTGTAAGACAGTTAAATTACTCACTTCCTATGCAACTATATTCCGTTTGCTGAACTATTCACTGTAGATTGGTGTCCTGAGCTACTTTGTAACTTAGATTTCGTAGTTTTAAACTTGCTGAATTTCTCTTCATATTATTCAATACATGTAGGGTTCACTTGAGCTTTAAGTGTAATAATTGTGCTATAAGTACCAAGAGGTTCATATTTATTGCTGGTTATCAACATATTTAAATGTTGCCTAGACAGTGACAACATCCAGAACAAAGCATGAAATACCTTGTAGTTGGCACACTGTTGCATGTATTGCCGCTCCTTTGCAGCCATAACTTGCAAGTTTGTCTTCCAATTTTCCATTTGAGCCTCACATGGAGGTAAATCATCTTCCAGCTGTGCCAGCGTCCTAAGAGGATTTTTTTAAAAATAAAAGGAAAAAATCAAAATCACTTTCACCAGTTAAAAAAAGATTAGTCTAAATAGCAGGTGTAAATACAAACAGAACCTGCAATGGATTTAAAAGAACTCCTAATTTTCACCCCAATTGAAATTGCTACCTTTTCAGATAAGTAAGCCTAGCTATCGCCTTGCGGGTGTAATCAAGAAGAATCTTGGACTCTTTTTGTACTTTAGCCCTCTTCTCTTCCACACCAGTCTTCCTCAAAGAAATATCCCCCATAGCAACAAGAAAACTAGAAAATGAATTTATTGAAGTTAATCTGCAAAAAGTTAAAAATGCTAAAAAATAATTACCAATCAAGATAACAGAATGGGCAAAACCCACCTACTTAGTTCGGTGTCTCTCACATTCAACAAATTCGCCACATTCGCAAGAACCTGTGCTGAACCAACCACATTTGATGGCAAACTATCCTGTGCCAGCCCCGCACTCTCCAATATCTCCCTAATCCTTGCAGCTGCAACAGCCATATTAATAGAAGATATCTTCAGGAGACCAGACTGCAGTGATTAAGTAGTACAAAGTTCCCTAAAATTCAGCCACAATTTGTCATGGCTATCAAATTTTATATTCATGGCAAATGTTATATGTGACACCACCATTGGGACAGAATTGTCGAGAACTTTTCAAAACACGATATAAATTCGCATCAGTTTCTAGCAACAATTTATAGCAAATAGCAGTAAACTCTGTACAATTGAAGCGCAGTAATGATAGAACTTGGATCCACTTCTATTTCAACGAACGAGAGAAAACCCAAGTTTGTATATTTTCGTTATCCTCTAAGAATCGCACAGCAGGGAATAAAGGATGGACCTTGAGAGCGGTACTCGGCAGCTTTTCGCCGGAAATCCTTAGCGACAATGTCCGCCGATTTTTCCTTGGCTTCCGAGACGGTAAGAAGACTGTGCAAATAAGCGACGCTTCTCGGGGTGTATTCGAAATCGGGGACTTCTTTACCGGCATCGCCGAATCGAGCGGCTAACCATTTCTGAACTTCCGAAATCCGAGAGGCATCTGAACCACTCTTCGCTTCAGTCACCGGAGTATCACTCATCCTCTTTTCCCTCCTTTTTTTCCCCTCTTGTTCTTGCTAATTATTTTAAAGAAATTAAGAGGCCTACAAAAAGGAAAAGAAATGTAGAACAAAAATCTGCAAAGAAAAAGCAAACCACTTGCAGAGAGGAAAGTAGATGAAAAGAAAGGCAATTGAGAACAAGAGCGCAACTTCTCCGGAAGATAATGCAGTTACCGGCTGAGTCGACTCATCAGTCCATTTTCGAGTTTGGTACTGTCTGACTCGGTTTGAAACGTGAGCTTATATTTTTTTTTCTGCAGTAGTACTAAAAAAAGAAAGAAAATTGAAATGGATCGTGATCAATTTAGAAAAAAATATATAAAAATAAGTATTAAATAACTTTTTAAGTCAAATCACTTTAGCTAACACATTAAGAATTAAGGACATGTTTGTTTAGAGAAAATTTTAAGAATTTGAATCCAACTTTCTAAACTTACAATCTTAACATTACTTATACACACATTATAATGCAACTCAATATTTTTTTTTTTTACAAACATCAATACAAGTCAACATCTTCTACACGTATGTCAATAAAGCTCAAAAATCATCTAAATATTCACATCATATTTAAAATCTTTAAAATTTTCTCAAAACGAGCATGTCCAAAATATATGATTAAACATATATAGAAGATGCATTTTGTTTTCCTATGGTTATCTTCCGGGATTTAAATTTTTACTTTTTTAGATAACTAATTAAATATTTTGTTTTATCTAAAAAAAGGAATTCTTTTTTAAACCAAATAACCAATTGAAATAATTTCTCTCAAAATAAACCGAAATAGAAGATAAAAGGTTATTGGTCAAAATATTAGTCCAAAGTTATTATGGGTGCACCATCACCTAATCGGGATTTTCCAGTGTTAATATCACACAAATCTCTCACAAGCAGATTTTTTGATATTCTTTTCATTGTGGGAAATTTCAGTAAAAAAATTGTTCAGAGTACAAAAACATAATATAATAGAGCCCACATATAATTAAAATTCCAGTAATAATAATAATAATAATAATAATAATAATAAATAGTATGTTTGGCAAGAGATTCTCTAAAATTCGTTATTCGACAAAATGATCTAATTCGAAAAAAGATAGACGCAACATATACGTCTGACATTAGGGTGATGTTCGTTTTGAAGGTTTTTGTAGGATTTGGAGAATTTTGTGAATTTTTAGGTGATATTAAAGTTGTGTTGGTGTTTGTGTAGAAGTTGGTGAGGTGTAAAAAAATGAATGATGATGTTTATAGTTTTTTTTTCGACTTTATTATTATTTTTATTAAAGTAATAATATTTTTAATAAAAAATTAAAGAAAAAATGAATTTTATACTCAATCCGACAATAAAGCCGTGAGAAGAGGAGGGCAGGCGACATGTCAGGCACAGCTTTTCGTGGACTTTGGCAGGCGACATGCAGGTTGTTTTGAAAAATGCCAAGTTTGCCCTTATGTGTTTTTAGTTATTAGGTTGTGGTGGATGGTGTTTTAGTAATTCAATATTAACTTTTTAAGGGCAAAAAAGGAAAACAAAATGCCGAATCCTTGATTTTTTCTTCTTTAGGATTCGATTCCTGCGTTTTTTAACAAAACGAACATCACCTAGAATTCACATTATCCAGTAATTAATACTAACAGTTGTGAAACTCATATATTATATTTATTTTTTTTCAAATTAGACCTCATTCGGATGGCAAATGGAAGGAGAGGATATGTTCCTGTGTCAATGTGTTAGGCGGAGCATTAGAGCAAAGAGACGTGAATGCATATTTTTCCTGAAAGCACATATCACTACCGCGGATGAAATGCAGTAACCCCAAAGTGTTCATGAAGGATTGTGCATTGTATCAAGTGCTTGGTGATACAACAGGAAGGTTCTAAGCCTTCCAGAAGAAAACTACACAAAGAAGGCATCACCAAACACATCGGTAAGTGACATGTGACTCCGTGATTTCGCCGCCATAGGTAACTTTCACCACCTGCCCCCTCTCCAGTCCGTAGTATCTCGCAATTGCATCTCTTTGCAACAATCGGGGAAGCTGGGAAAAGAAATCAAAATCAAGTAAAGAAACCAACTTTGAGCAATTTTGGATCAACAAAGCCTGATCATATATGCCTTCAACTGGAAGTGAAAGGACATGATAAGCATTTATTCCAACAAATCCACAAGATAGAGAGGCCATATTCTAGTTGGCCAAACAACAACATTCAAAACCTGAAGCCATAAGGTGAACCCCTCATCTCACATTTCATTCTTGGGATTGGAAGAATCATAATCAGCATTAAGGAGGGATTGCTGCATCTGTCTTTTTCAGAGCCAGCAAATCTCTATGGCTGAAAGAGTATACACTAACGGTTTAGAATCAATTTACCCATTCCCTGCTTCCTTGAGGCAATCTGGATTACTATTATTGTTCACTCTTTTCTTTCCCCTATGGTTTCGAAGTTGGTACAAAAAGTAGATTAAAATAGCAATACCACCTCTTAGGTAGTAATGTCCTGCATTTGGCCGAGCGGGCACCTACATGCCACTACATAGCAGATGCAGAAGCCACAACTGACAGCTATTCGAAATCATTGTTTCAATAGAAAGTACGCTTAAAACAGCAATATCCCTAACATGGCCTTCAGCCATTTTGGTGTACCAAAAAATCAGATACTAATCAAGCTTCAACAAAGGACCACAAGAAAAAGATACGAAGGAAAGAACTCTCTTTACAATAGCCTCCCAAAGAACTAACATAAGACTATGTACTAATCCCAAACGGAAGAAGCATTGAGAAAGTGTAGCATACTGCAAAATGGATTTTTTTTTGGTGGGGGTTGGTATCCTGAACCAAGATAGATCTTTCAGATCTGAAAGCTTGGTAATGGTGAATGACATTCTTCTCGGCAAACAAACAGTAGAAGCTCTATTTGAAATATGAAATAATTTTGCTAAACAACACCAGACTGACCATATAACACCACTAACCTATTTGTCCTATTGTTACTAGTCAAGGGACAACATCTACCTGTCATTACTATGCACATATGTATCATGAATCTTATAGCACATGGAATACAAAATACAGTTCAGATTCGCCATATGCTAATCGATTTAACATATTTCACCATGTCCTCTTGTAATCTCCAAAAAATTCTTGACTCTTATTTATTCCATTTTTCAAGAGATATTAGTAAATTAATACAACTCTAATGGTATTCTTTTCAAAATACATAGCTTCTAGCCACACCGACTCATACATCCAATTTATCCATTTCCTTCAATAAGCTGACCTCTACAGTTTGGGAAGTGGGACCAAGGCTTAATTGAGTTGAATTATGTCGAAGAAGCATTTGGATGACTAGTCTAGAGATCATTGTGTCAAGATGAGTGTCACATTTCTATATATGCACCTATATTCACCATGGAAGAGATGTTATTTTAATTGTAAACCAAAAAAAGAAAAAGAAGCCAGTAATCCAAAACTAGACTTGATTCATCACCAAAGAAATCAAACAATATTTGCATCCTCAGATATGACATTCATAGCTTTTTTAACTGACCTGCTTTTCTTGTATATTGTACTTTTTCAAGAGCCTCTGTTTCTCTTGCTCAGTCAGTACCTGATGATTTGGCTTTAACACATGCTTTGTGATGTTAACAAGCAGGTCAGTAATCTGACAAAAAAATCAATAGTGAGATTGTTGGGCTCATCTGGAGACAGTGAAATTATGTCAATTCACCAATTCCCATCAACTAAGGCTTTCGAGAAAAATGATAGGCATCACACAAGCACACCAGCTAAGGCTTTCAAAAACATGCAAAGAAGTTTCAAGTAATAGGATTTTGAAAGAACTCCACACACCAGCTAGCACAAGCACAATGGTTCAGTGAGCTCTTCAGAATATACTTTCTACATGGATACATCATCTCCCACGTTTAGTCAAAAACGAATGCACCAGATCTCAAGTGTGTGCACACAGCAACACATTTACCCCTAAATTTTCCATGAAGACAACGGCAAAAGCAGGAGTAGAACAGGATAGTAGATTGCATAACAAGGGGAAAATCTGCACATAAAAGCAAATGCAAACAAACCTGGAATATTTCAGCTTTAAATGGTAATTGATCCACTGATTTCAAAGCTTGGGTTGTCAAATGATTTTGCACAATTAATATCAACCCACTTAAAGTTTCTTTATTGACTATCTGGGTTACAATGCTGCGGATCACATTAAGTTTTACCACACCAGGCACGCAAAAAATCACCAAGATCTGCAAGTAGTGGTAAAAACAAAAACAAAAACAAGAAATGACCATACTCAATATTAAGGTTTGCTTAATGTGACGCATCCGATATCAAAAGCAGGTAAAGAGACAACAATGAAATTAAAGTATGTCCCTGTTACATAACAGTTCAATAGAAATTCTCAAGCCAAGCCAATTGCCAACACCAGTACTCATACACAAAAGCAAGAGTGAGCGAGAGAGACCACAGCCTAACAATGACTTCTTGAACTTTCCATTTACCAGAATCTTTCTAACAGGAGAACAACCGGCATTTGGTAGCAGTCTACATTTTTTGACAATCTTTAAATTAAGAGAAGAAATTGTAAGCAGCAATAGAGATGAATAATTACCAATGGATCTACAACAACAATTTTTATATCAACGTGCACATGGTCAGCGGCTATGTGATAGCTACCATACATCAATCAGAAACAAAAGGAATGATGCCGACTATAAGATCATATTGAGGGGAAAAAAAGATCGCAAATTGCCACCAGCAACAGAGGGCACATAATGCATGTTGGCATGATCGAACAAGGGACTTTGGAATTTGGATCGAATCCTGCCTACACCAGAGAAAGGGTTTAAGGGAATGAGGAGGGCTGCCTCCCATTGTAAACTGAAGGTGGACCAAATTGGGCTCAAAATGAAAGGAAACAAAGAAAGTACAGGCATTTACAATGACTAGTGTGCCTGACCTGAAAAAATACACGGACAACTAGTTGAGACAAGCCGAGTCTAACGCAATTTGTGGTTTGATTTCAACCATAAACGCTCACGGTTAAAACCTAATATACTTGCAGTTTTTATGTTCACACACTGAAGAGCACAGTGCCTGTACAGCAACTAAACGATCAAAACGCAGATAAGAGTACCCAAATTTAATAGTCAACCATCACTAGCACAGTATCAACAGTCCAGGCACATATCTAAACGAGAAACAAGAAGCAAAAGATCAAAATAAATTGCTTTCCTTCTCCTTAAAAATTACCAAGGAACCAAATTGAAGAGTACGCTTCCAAGAAAAAACCAAGACAAACCAAAATCCTTACCCTTTGCAACGGGTCAGAGCGGTGAGTGGTGGAGATTCGGAGGCGCTCAACGTCGGGGTTCTGGCCGTAAATGGCTCGGAAGTCTTGGATAGAGAGCTCGATTTCGGAGGTTGGCACAGCGTAGCCTCTGTCAGTGAGCATCTCAAGTACAGTTCTGCGAGCCAGGTAGTATCTGTGGCTCTCCCTGCTTCCATCGTCGACATAGCTGCTCAGGCAGGGTCCCAGTATCTCCCCATCCCCCTCCGCTTCAAACCCATCCCCCTCCATATCTCTCTTTCAATTAATCAAAGCAAGCCCCGGTTTTTACTTTTTTAAGGAAAACCCTATAACGACACGCCCATGAGTCCCTGTATGAGTTAATCAACGTAGCCGAAAAAATTAAACAAGTAAAACCGTTCGTATCGTTGTCAGGAGTGTCAGTGAACTTATTAGGTGAGTTGAAAGATGAGATTAGAAGTTAAGAAATTTAACTGTTGATAAAATGTCACGTCAATTAATGAAATTATGTCAGTTGCACGGGTCGGATTCGTGGGTCGGCGTGACATTTTTTCAGCCGTAAATTTTTCAACTTCTAATCTCATCCGTTCACTCACACAATAAGCCTCATTGTTATATTCAGTATTTAGGAATTTCCTACTCTCTTGTAAACTTTTGGGATTAAAATTTTGATCATAACAAAATAATTACATAAGATTTTCTTCTTTAGCATTTTTACTAACTCTAGCACTTTCAAAATATAAAAAAAATTCATTTAAATAATTTATTTCTTCACTTTTTACTAACTCCAACATCTTAAAATCTTAAAAAAATACCATAATAAAATATTAGACTAAATGAATAAATTTTCTGAACTCATCCATTTAATTTTATGTACAACTTTTTTTTAATTGGAAAATTTACAAATAACTCACTGAGTTTTAGCGTCTTTTTCAAAAACTCACTGGGATTTAAAAAATTTCAAAACGCTCACTGGGTTTGTCATTTTAGTATCAAAATTCACTGGACCCAACAGTGTTAGAACTATTTAACTGAAAATTCATCTCGTTCAATCACAATATGATACATGTCATTAAAAAATTAAAAAATTAATCTAAAATTAATAAAAAAAACATAATTATTTTTCATTATTTTTTATTTTTTAAAAAAGATCGGGGACCCCTAATTCTTTCAGGGTGGAGGGGGATTCTCTGGCCACCCAGAGGGAGGGCTCCTCCACCCCGAGCAGTGGTCTCTATGGGTTGCAGGATAAGGGAGATCCCCCATCCAGACGTCGATGGGTGAGGGGGTCCACCATGGCAGCCCATAACTGGGCAGCCAACGAAGGGTGGAGGAATCCTAACGCCCACCTGGGGTGGAGGAATCCCACCGCCCTGGGTGGAGGAACCCTCGCTCTGGCCGCCCAGAGGTGGAGGGGGAGATCCTCCTTCCCCGGTCTTTTTTAAAAAATAAAAATAAAAATAAAAATATTTTTTTTATTTAATGACATGTATCACATTGTGATTGAACGAGATGAATTTTCCGTTAAGTATGTCTAACAACGTTGGGTCTAGTGAGTTTTGATACTAAAATGACAAACCCAATGAACGTTGGGTCTATTTGTAATTTTCCCTTTTTAATTTTGATCGATGAATTGTGGGACATTATTGGTATTAGCTTTTTTCCCTTTTGGGGTTCTCTCTCATTTATTGTCAAACTTTTTGGTTAATTTATTTTTTAAAATTATGTCCCACACCCAATTAAATCATTCATTTTTATTACAATAAACTTAAATTACTTCTCACTTTATTTTTTTACCAATTTTTATAAAATCTTAAATTTTTACTATTTTATCACAAAATTAAACTATCACATGCAATTGTAAAAATGACAAAAACACCATATTCGAGATCATCTACAGAGCATAAATTACCACTTCAAAAACAGCGAAACATAAAATTGAAAAAAAAAATACCAAAAGGGTAACCAAAAGCACAAAACTTTTATTTCCTCTAATCACCACCCGCCTTCTGGTAAACATAGGTCAACCCACTCTTGCCAAAAACGCCATATTCGTTATTTGTTTCACCCCGAAAAGGCATACTTGTTACACGAGCTTTCCTGTAGCCACGTTCGGGTCAGGGATTTTTATAAGCGTCCCATGCGGATGTGATAAAAGTTGCTTCCAGATAACGTTTGACCGTTCAATGACAAAACTGCTCGTGGAGCGTGCGTTGAGGAAAGGACTTCTCCTTGATTAATGTCTCTATTTTCACCGAACACCACCGCAATAAACGCGCGTGGTTCACAACAACTCCACCTCACAAAAAAGAACCCTTCGTGCCTCTCAGGCAGATTTTGGCGGGTCTCGTTCTCATAGAAGACATCAATTTTCTTGCCAAATGATCGAATGCAATGTTTTTTCCCTTTCAAAGTTTCAAGAGTGTCTCTCAAATATACGTTTTGTACTCCTGTGTGAAAAAAGGCCTTACATGGTGGAAGAATACAGCAACAGCAACAGGAAGGAACAAAGGCCCTTTTTTCCTAGGGAAAGGGGAAGGAAACAAAGACCTCATCAAGTGTCAACTTCAATTCAGCTGAGAAACACAAGTATCCAAGAGCGTTTTTCTAGTTTGATCAGAGTGATTAACGAACTGAGATGAACCCAGAAATTGTCCAGCTCATTTACCACATCACAACTAGTATTGCATGTTTGCCCACTGAACACAAAAATGCAGACTGAGCATAAAAAGTTGTCTGCAGTAAACCTAGTGTCTTATAATATCTTCGACTCGTCGCATGAAAACCTGTGTTTCCAATTTGATTCTGGAAATGCAACCAATTATCAGGATTGTCGGAGTGGGAGCAGTTCTTTTTTCTAAGAGAACAAAAGAATGCACAAACATGCACCAACATAGGCAGAGTAGGTTATGCATTAATTTGTAACATGTACGGGCAAGAAACTCCCAGTCTTCCTTCTATAAGAAGCACTTGGTGTATGAATGAGTTTCTTTATGACCAGTACGAAGATTTTCTTGTCAACGTGTTTTCCAAACGACTAGCTGCCAAGATGCAGAAAGACGTACAGGTCATTGAGATCAAAATTTTCCAAAGGAACGTGTTACACAATTGCATGGCAGGAAATTACAGAGCATTCATAACCCCTGAAGCCTACTGTGCCCAGATTAAATTTTGGAATACCCTCACACAAGTGGATAAGTAGATGTAACATGGGAGCTTCGGGAACTCCCATCAAAACGAAAAGAAGATTTCAAGAGGACAAAATTTAAGCCCAATTTCATGTTGTTCAGAGGGAGAATGAACAACCAAAACCAAAGGCCCAATACATATACAGATGAAAAGAAACAAACTTCTAAGAAAATCCTAGACATATATATAGATTCATGCCATTCTTATTCCTTAGAGGTAGCAGAACAGATAGCATCATTTTCCAGTATTTCTAAGAACAAATACAGAAATGCGTGGCATCACTTACAGGCGCATCCATCAACCCACATTTGTCATTCATGAGCAGCAACTCGGGCACCGTATCAAGCCGTTCTCATTGCAATCCGGGCACCTCCTCAACTCTCCCTCCTCCTCTTCAAACACCTTCCGGCTGCCATTGCAATTCGGGCAAGGTAAAAACCTATCATCTCCACAGCCGCCACATACGAACACGTGTTCCTTAATGGGAAACCCCTCCAAAAGCTGAGCCAATTCTCCAAGCTCATTAAGTTGCTTAACCTCCTCGGCACCCCCAAGATGGTTCCCCCTTATAAACACTTGCGGCAAGCTCACTGCCTTTCCTCCAAGAGCCCTTTGCAATTCGTTTCGGTACTCGGAATCCATCGAAATGTCTCTCTCGTCAACCGGCACTCTGAAGCCCCTAAATATCAGCCTAACCAAACAACAATCTTCATAAGTCTTTCGAATTCCTCTCAAACTAGTAAAATAGATGACAATTCTATCTTCACTGCCTGGCAAACGGTACCAACTGCTGGAAGATGAATAACTCAGAGGACTAGACCCCAGTGAACGTGTCCTTTGGGACTGAGTACGATCCAATTTCTTAGATGACAACGCGCGCCTATAGCTAGAAACGACATTAGGGTCCATTTTAGCTAGCAAAGCTTCCTCAGATAAATGCTGCCACAGCGGTTTCGTCGAATGGAATGGATTCTCTGAAATAATTTCCGTGTTTTTCACTGATTCGAATAAATCAAACAGTTTTTTCACTGACCCATCACAGCCCGTGTACCGGCAGGAACTGAGTTTGTTCGGGATGAAGATTGGGCGATCGAAAATTGACGAGCTGGGTTTTCCGGAATCGGACTCGAAGTCATCAAGACCGTCCATGAGCTCCCAGGTATTGATTACCGAGTCTGGGGATAACGAGTCTTCTGGGTCTGCTTCAGGTTCAGGTGCTCGTGTAATTTGGCTTATTTGAGTGGCATTGTGGTGATCATGGAGATCCTTACCAGTCAAGTTTGGATTTTCAGGGGGTTTAGGGTGGTCAACAAGGAGGAGGGAACCGTATGTGGTGGAAGTGAGAGTGACAATGTGGTGTGCATCACCCTTTCTGAGAGTAGGGTGATGGACCAGTGGGGCTGGGAGGGAGAGAGCTTTGTGTACCCGTGGCGAAGAATAAGAAGAGTGTGCAGCAGACGAAGACGGTGAAGAAGAAGCAGGATGAGAGGGGTGTTCTGGAAAAGGGGCGGTAGGCTTTGAAGAAGAGCAGCCCATGAATGAGTGAACGAGAGGAAACGGAGAAAAGGCTGACAAGTCTCTCTCAAAATCAAACCTTTTGCTTTGGTTTGTTTGGTATGGTTTTGCGTCTTCTTTGAGAGATTTTTGCCTTCTACTGGAATGGTCTGGTTTGGCCTGGGATTGCGCTATTTTTGAAAAAGGTGATTTTGATTGCTATTAGAGAAGATTTAGAGAAAAAAAAAGATTGCTATTAGAGAAGGTTTCTAAAAAGGCGGATTGAGTTCGTTTGAAAGCTTACAGTGAAAGCAACGGAAAGATATGACTAAAATATTGCATTGGTGCCAAGGAAAAAAAAAATATTGCATTGGTGAGAGAGAGCTGTCAAGGGGTTGAGGTGAGGTTGGAGAAGATGTAGCCTATGCGAGCTCTTTTTTTTTCCTAAATAAAATCCATTACCAAGGAGATGCTAACGTTCTTGCTCATCCATTAGTTCAATGGGCTTCATCGATGTCTTAAGAGGGCACTATTCCTCTATCTTGTATTCCATTGAACATTCTGTCGAGCGACGATCGGATTCCTCCTTGATTGCTCGGCTGTTCGGGGTTTGGTGCATTAATTTCCTTTTAGAAGGCTGACGCTGACCTTGAGTGATTTTCACTGAGCTATCTATGCAACTGCAAGTGCAAAGGGGACTAATTTTCCAATAAAAGAAAAGGGGACTAATTAATTAAAAAAAGGGACCAGTAGAAATGGAAAATGCCCATATTTCTTTGTGTTCTCTTTTACAAATTTGGCAGATTGTTCTATATAAACTTGGTTCTCAATGTGTTCTTTTCCTTCTAATTTTTTTTTTCAGACAAATTTCATGGAAGAATGAAGCAAGAACAATTTATGTTAGAGATCAACAATATCTTCTCCTATATGAAGAACCTTATAGATATCTATCCCAAAATTAGATTATATCTTTAAATAGATAAATATTTCAGACACTTTGTACTTGTTAAAATTTTTCATCAATTTTATGCAAATTAAAAAATAATATTTAAAATTACTATTTCACTTTCATAAAATGACAATTGTAAAAAAAATAGTGGATAAAATTATCATTTCTCAGGTAAAAAAATCATTTTCATTCAAATTGACAAAAAAGAATTTGAGGTGCAAGTTTCTCAAATCAATAATTAGTGGGTATAATGCGACAAAAATAATAATCATGAGCATAAAGTATTAAGACCCAGAATACTAAGGGTGCGTTTGAAGTGTAAAATTTTAAGCTTCCTAAAATTTTAACACAGTAAAAAATTACAATATAGTCTATATCTCCTCGTCACATTATTACTTTCACTATAATAAATATTAAAAATCATCTCTATCTTCACTTTTTCACCGAATTCGATACTCAACCTCCCAAAATTTTAACACTCAAACACAACCTAAGGGTGAGTTTGTTTTGTAAAATTTTAGTGTTGTTAAAATTTTAGGTATTGGATTTAGTGAAAAAGTGAAGAGAGAGGTAATTTTTTTATATTTTTTGTAGTGAAAAGTAATGATTTGATGGGGGGAGAGAGATTATATTGTAATATTTTATTGTGTTAAAATTTGAGAGGGTGTAAAATTTTACACCGCAAACGCAGCCTTAGTCTAGACTTGCTTTTCAAATTGTTTTTTTCGTTATCCACCCAACTTGCCTACTGCTCGCCATTAGGTCGAGCTTACATTCGTATTAAACAATTTATCAACCAAATTGGATGCTCCAATCCCCCACGCCACCGTTTTGATTGTGGGTAAGTGTCAAGTTTCATCCCCAATGTGGGACTCTAACAGTAAGGACAATGACAGCAATGTAAACACCAAACAGAGGAAACTACATCATATTAGAACCTCCTCTATCAAACAGTTTTTGAGAGCAAACCAGTAACATGATCCTCATCATGTTTTGAACTACTTGTGACCACCGATAATTGTCGTCCTTGCTGGGGATGTTACGAGTTATCCAAATGATTGATATGTTATGCCTACTCTCATTAAAGAAAGCAAATGACATTAAATGGACAAAAAAAGCAAGGGACAGTCAGCAGTCTCTTCTTCAAGGACTCCAACTTGCCCTGATTCCAGAAATAGTTTTATAATTTGTACCCCATTATTCCATTTCCATCAAGCCTATATGCTAATATTCCGTCAATAACCAGTAGTTGCTAATGCTGGCTTGGACATGAAAGTTTTCGCGTGGTCCTAGTTTTGAAAAGAAGAAAAGTTGAGGTTTGAAGTGCGAGTGGTTTTGGGAGGGTCGATGAATAGATAAACAGGGGCTTTGTACGTGGTTATGCTAAGAAAAGGTTTTCGTTTTTTCCTAGAAAGCTGAAACAGAAACAACCAGACTTTTTACTTTTTGCTTTAAATTGTTCTTTAGCATTTCTCAGCATACAAGCAAAGCAAGGGATCATAGTTCTGAGAGTAGAAAAGGAATGACCGCATGGCGGTTCCTTTCAAGATCTCTGGTAAGATTGCTGAAAACAGCAAAACATGGTGAAAACCCAAGTGAAAAAAAGGGAAATATACAAATATCACACTGGGTTTTAACACCTTTTGTGAAAACTCACCAGGTTTTAAAAAGTTTCAAATTTCTCACTAGTTTTATCATTTTTGTATGAAAACTCACTGAACTCGATGTCATTAGCCTCGTTTAACGAAAAATCCATTACGTTCAATCACAATATGACACGTGTTACTAAATAATTTAACGGACTTCCTCCATCATGCAACTCATGCCGATGGGTGGAGGAAGTCCACCCATGGCCGCCCAGAGGCGCCAGGTTCCCCCTCCACAGTGAAAAGGATCGGGGTGTTTTTTTAAAATTAATAATGTTTTTTTTTGTTAATTTTAGATTTATTTGTAATTTTTATTTATTTAGTGACACGTGTCATATTATGATTGAACGTGATGGATTTTCCGTTAAACGAGGCTAACGGCATTGAGTTCAGTGAGTTTTTATACAAAAATGATAAACCTAGTGAGCAATTTGAAACTTTTTAAAACCTGGTGAGTTTTTACAAAAGGCGTTAAAACCTAGTGTGGTATTTGTATATTTTCCTGAAAAAAATATGAAAAAAGGTTGCTATCTGATGCGTCCCAATTAAAACAGGCTGAAATGGACATACCGACATATGACAGACAAGTTGCAGGACCACCAATACCTTGCTGCATGCACAGTGCTGGGCCTAATACCAACCAGACCAGGGCCCAGGCCATAACTCGTCGTTTGAATGTGGGGCTTGGGTACCAAAAGGCCATCGTTGCATCCACGTCGGCTTTCTGCCCTGTTTTTTTTTCTTCTGAGCAACTGAGTTATATTCAATGAAAAAGGAAAAACCCTCGAGGGGTTTAAACAAGTGATCGTGACCAAGCAAAGCGCAAGGTAAAAGCTCATCCTTGCATACAACGAAACTAAACAAGCTCATGCTTAGCCAGAGGTTTGGGGCGAGTGGAAGATTTTTAGTTACAGATAATGCGAAACATCTAAAACGTGTACATTTCCTCTTAACTCATCAATCTCTCCCTCCTCGAAAAGGAACCAAAAGGAAGAAGGATATTGGATCAGCATTTTAATCGTTTTTTTTTTCGTTTATTCAACTAGGATGTCAAGTTTGATGCTTATTATTCAGTAATTCATCTAGTGCGCTGTGAAATATCCCATTTACACTACTAATTATGAAATTTTGAGCACATATTGCTGCTCTTCCTTGTCCTACCTACAGTCTGCACCCCAGGCAAAATCTGTCCCAAGCTTTGACAGTATTTAATTGCATTCTTACAACTATTCACAGCTACCGTCCTGAAAAGCAGCGGCTTCAAAATAGCATCTAGCCATTTGGTTCAAAGGATAATCAATCTCTTTAACCTCCCCTAAAATCCTCTAGTTGATAATAAATCTCAGATCAGGAAGCAACCTTATCACAGCATAGAGACCATGTCGTTTGTTTACATCATTACTATAAGAACCAACCTGGACAGAGAATAAACTCAAGTACATGGGCCGTATACAAAAGATCCCCTAAAGAATTACAATGTAAGATGTAGATGATCTACAAAATCCACCAAAAAGGGACAGCCACCAGGTCTTTCATATTATGAACACTGTTTATTGTCCAATTCTGATTCTTAAATTTTTGTTTTCCACTTCTGCTTCAATCCAAAATTTGACGCCTCAACCAGATCAGAACTGTCAGAGAAGGAACTCCAAAAAGTGTTTTGCTACTTCTCCGCAGTGGTTGAATTTGAAGGTAGTATCAAACGGGGCATGTAATAAAGTTATCATTTTGAGGATGATGGTCTATAAGGCAATACTAAAGGTAGAACTTGTACAAGAGAAAGGATGGGACGTTGGTACAAGTAAAAAGATGGCACTGAATTACCTCTCTCTCTCTCCTATTGGTTCATTTAACACATCTTTTCCATCGGTTGAACATTGTATTCTTGCGCACCACCACTGGATAGTATCATCAAAGTTTCTGCCAATTTAATTATTGTGTTTCCAAAAATTCCTCATCCACTATTAAATCATTATCGTTTGGTACATATCGAACCTTCTTCATTTTTGCATGAAGATCGCAGAGTACAGAACAAATAAGTTCAGATTGATGATGACACTTATCACCGACTACAAACACATGCACCCTCTTCCCAATTTCTATCCAACTGCATCCAGGCGGCTTCTTCAATAGATTATCCTTCATTTTCAACCTGACTATAGCAGCTTCTCTCCATTTCCCTGCTGAAGCATATATGTTAGACAACAATAAGTAAGTGCCTGCATTCTTTAGCTCCACCTCTGAAAGCTCCTTTGCCACCAGCTTCCCTATGTTCAAATCCCCATGAACATTACATCCAGCAAGTAAAGCCCCCCAAACAGATGCCGATGGCTTAGTACGAAGCCGCTTTATAAAATCAAAAGCCTCGTTAAGCCTTCCCGCACGACCACAAAGATCAACCAAGCATGTATAGTGATCTTCTCTCACAGTTATGGAACCATCTCTCACCAGCTCATCAAAGTACTCTAGCCCCTCCTCCACCAAACCAGCATGGCTGCATGCTGAGAGCAACCCCACATAGGTGACATCACTAGGTAGAACCCCTAATTCCCGCATTTCATTGAACAATTTAATTGCCTCTCTGCCGCATCCATGGTGCCCATAGGCTGCAATCATACCATTCCAAGAAACTAAATCCCAATGGCTTATCAACCCATCATCAAACATCTTCCTAGCAATACCTAACTCCCCGCACTTTGAATATGTGTTTATGAGTGCTGATACCACAAATGCGCAAACCTGATATGCTGTTTTACTTATCATCTGATGAACTTGCTGTCCCTCCCTAAGACCAGCTAAATCACTACAAGCACCCAAAACAGTCACAAACGTTCCCTGATTAGGTTTCACCTCATTGGCCAGCAGCATTTCTGAGAAAAATTTCAATGCTTCTTCACTTTGCCCTTCTTGGATATACCCTGTGATAATCGCAGTCCAAGATATGACATTCTTCTGGGGCATTTCATTAAACAACTTCCATGCCCTTCTTAACTCCCCATTCTGAATAAATCCCGTAATCATGGTATTCCACGAAGGCATGTCCCTGACTGGCATTCTCTCAAACAAGAGAGAAGCCTCATCCAACATATTATTCTGTGCATAGCCTGTAATCATAGCATTCCATGATACCACATTTCTTCCAGGCATCCTATCAAAAAGTACCCGTGCCTCATCAATCCGACCGTTTCTCGACAAACCTGCAACCATTGCAGTCCATGAAATCACATCTCTTTCAGGCATCCCTTCAAAAAGCCTCTTTGCCTCATCAATCCTCCCACATTGTGCCAACGCCGTTATAATAGTATTCCATGAAACTACATTCCTCTCCGGCATCCTTTCAAACAAATCCAAAGCCAAATCTGTTTTACCATTTCTTGCATACCCATCAATCATTGTGTTCCAAGAAACCACATTCTTGACTGGCATTTTATAGAATAACCACTCTGCTTCCTTAATCCTATTCAACCTTATATACCCACTAACCAAAGCAGTCCAAGTAATCACATTCTTTTCGGCATCCACTCTATCAAACAACCTCACATCTCTATCGCACATACCATCAAACACTTGGCGTGCTTCTCCCATTCTACCCTCTCTGCAAAGCTTTGTAATCATCCAATTAGACCGTGCCACATTCGAATTGGCGCTACGATCTCTTTTGGGTACTGCAAATTTGCTCATTTCCGGCTCATTCACTGAGTGATAAAGATCAATTCGGGGTCCATTCAGGAATTTAAGATCGAATAATAGTAATGGTATAATAGTTTGTACACAGCTCAGGATAGGTGATCTAGTGATACTTCTGCAATGTATGACACTGCTTGATACTCGAAAAAAAGCTAGCATTTCAAGCAAGAGTGAAGGAATCTCTGGACGTGAATCATTACAGCCAGTACAACGGAAATTCTTGGTTCTGAAAATGATCACGTGGAGGTTAGATGATTTAGAATCACGACCTGTAAGATTCTGAATATAATAACTAGCTGCGGGAAAGTTCATCTGAGCTTGCGTAGGCGTTGTATGGAATTGGTTGAAAGTTCAGAAAAAGAATGTGATCCATCATTTCCCAATAGGGAAAAAAATACACGAATGGTGGGTGGTGGAAGCGAAGAAAAGTAAAGGCCCGCACATGGAAGAATTTTTGTTTAAAAAAAAATGAGGAGAAGAAAGTAAAGTTACATTTATTTCCTCAAGTGATGTTGATATTGGAAGTTTTAGATGCCTTCTTTCATCTTTTGGGGGGTCATTAACAAACTTTGGTCCACCTGCAGATAAGCGGAGGCCGAAAGGTGACATGGTGGAGATCTATCTCCGATTTCGATGAACTCTGTGACTACATCTTCTTTGACGGACATTGCAATCCGTGCAGCACTTTTTAACTCGATTGTAAAAGCTGGGAGTCCGTACTGAGAGACAGTATCTTTCTTCTTCTTCTTTTTCCTCTTTTACCTTTTCTTTTTTGGGGGAAGGTTTTGGGACTCGTTCGTCAGTTGGTCTGCTTACGCTTGTAATTGGTCCTAAAAAGTTGTCACAAACATTACAATATTACATTGTACAGCGAATATACTTTCCAATGTTTTGATGACGAGGCTCATCATCATTTCGAGGTTCTTATAAAAAAACGAGATGGAGAGAGGGAAAAAAAGGGATTTTCGAACATAAACAGCTGGAAGCCAGAGAAATATCGCTCTTTGTTAGAACTGACTAATAAAGCGTTAACATTAAGCATTCAGTTTTGCTTATTCTCTGCATTCTTCGGTTACGTTCAGGACGAAGCCAGAAATTTTTTTTTGGGGGAAATACAATTGTAAGCAAAAAAAAATTTCGGGGGGGCCGGAATACAATTATAAGCAAAATTCAAACAAATATTTCGAATATAGCTTAAAAAATGTTTTAAAAAAAAATTCAAAATCCCCCCTAGATTCGTCCCTGGTTAAGTTTGATCTAGTTTTCAAAATAATTTTTTATTTTTAGAAGTAGTGTAGATTCTCTTGGGATTGGTGAAAAATTAATTAAAAGTTGTTGACATTTGTAAAAAGTTATTGGGATTGGTGAAAATGTATTGAAATTAATGAAAAAATTATTGGTATTGGTGAAAATGTATTGGAATTGATGAAAAAGTGAATGAGAAATTTTTGAAAAGTTGTTGTTTAAGTTCTCAAAAAGTTTTCAAAAACTTCTCACTCACTTTTTCATCAATTCCAATACATTTTCACTAATACCAATAATTTTTTCATTAATTTCAATAACTTTTTACAAATTTCAATAACTTTTTACAAATTTCAATAACTTTTAACTAAATTTTCACCAATCTCATGAGAATCTACACTACTTTAAAAAAAACACAAAAACAAAAACTGTTTTTTCGCAATAGTTTTTTGTAGCAAGCAACACCAAACACGAAACCTGAGCGTGCCAATCAGCAGAACCACCAATATCCTTACCAAAGCAAAGCACTCACGCACCATCGCAGTTTTTTCCCACCTCTGACGCATCTCGTGCGCCACTCAAATTCACCAGAACCTAACACATTACAAATTTACATGCACTATACCAGGCAGGCGCTTCAAATGTCACAAGCTTGATGCCCCCAAAACATGTCGTGTACTAAGTGTGAGACCACGCACTGTATAGAGACCCCACCAGCAGCAAGAACACTTCCATGCACCTTATACATCCTTGTGCTGGACTATTAACCTGTTGGTACGTAGCTCATACAACACACTCCACGCATCCTGTCTGCCCTACAAACATGCCACATGGCTCCCACACATGGACACTAGCAACACGGAATTTGCATGCACCTTCAAATGATTCTATGCACAGCTTCATGCACATTGCTCACGCATATCACGTGTTCCATGCACTTCATGTGCCACTTGCTGCAACACAGTTGACATGCCTACGCGCCACATTAAGCATTTTTCCTCGATCAAGTTCCCAATTGCTACAACAGATTGGAACAATTACACTTGTATTGTACCCGCACTACTGCAATCCCCTAACAGAAATCTGCAAAGATGCTCACATCTTCGTTTCCAGTTTTCATACCATAGATGTGAAAAGGTTGCCTGTGGTTTCCCTTTTCAACTAGTTCACATCATTTTGCAACAAAACAGTGCCTGATCTCAACCAAGTCACTAATTTCATCATAAGCGAACATGTATTCTCAACTAACTAGCAGGGGGGTTTCTTTAATTTCCAGACTGAACAGGTTCAAATGTGAAGCATTATATAATGATACAGAAACTGACGAGACGATTTAGTAAGACATGTAAACCATGCTACTAGCACAGAGATTTTATAGAGATGAAACAAATCTTGTGCTCAAGATTTCTACTAAAACCAAATCTACATTTTGCAACACAACCTATCAATAGATATCAGACCTGTATTTCCTCTCTTTTTGGTTCTAGTAATTAACCCTTAAATATCAAGCGATTTGGCATTACACATCCCATCTCCTTAGCGAAAATTGTTCCCTTCGACCCACAGTAGGAATATTTTTCAAAGCTACAGAAATAAACTACACTCAGAACAGTAGGTCAATTAATTCTCTTCCAGCGAGCACGCACCACTTATGTACTCACCATTCAACCATCTGTTGGTACTACAATAGACATGATCTATCTCCATTTTCTTCATCCTGAATTTGCTCTTTCATTTCCAATGGCTCTGCAATATATTTTGTACTCAAATCTCAACCATTCCCAATTCCCTGACAGCTATGGCGATGGCAGTTCTACAAACTTCAAAATTTCAAATGACAGCATTACTCATTTAACACAATCGAACCTCATTCTCGGAGTAATAAGGATCCACAAAGAAGTTTCGTACTCCAATTCTAAATTTAACGTCTCCTCAACAATGAACGTGAGCTCATCATATTTATATCCTTATGAAATTGAAACTTGGATTTATTAATAAGACATCTCATAATCACAAATCAGATTGTTCTTTCCAGAAACTACCTATGAAGGAACATCAAGCTAGAAGTCACAATGCCACAACAAAACTGAAACTTGACATAGCAGACAATGTTGCATGAATGAAATTCCAGTGGATTAAGCAAAGGCACACCAGTCTTACTGGTCACGCCAAGCTTAGGGTAACCAGCCAAAAGATCCTTAAGTGTACTTAACAGTCCTAATATTATTGTGTACGTTCTTGAAGTATACTGTTGCAAGAGGAATATTATTAGAGTGAATGAGTGTGAAAAAGAACGTGCAGTTGAGCACACAGCCAAGAGATACACATCTACAATTCAACAATCAAGAGAGAAAATACAAATTTCGTTTTCCTTTCTAGAACACCCTAGGATAAAACAATGGCCAATACCATTTCCAATTGTACCTGGACCCTTTAAACACATTTTTGCATGGGTACAACTACATGAGTTCCGCCAAACATGACTGACTAATATCTTGGTATCTGAGAACAATATATTAGCAGTAAAATTTATAAGCGGGCAACATGTGATAGTGCATGTGATGCCCATAACAACTATTGATTAAAAGAGGATGCGGCACCCTGGTATTCATCCCTAAAGGAAACAAACAATACCTAATACTCTGCCTGTGAATTTGAGGATCGTTTGTTTTTACTTACACTAGAATTCTAGACACTATGCTCAATTTATGTCTTCTCTTTTTATTCTATTTTTCATTCAATCTTCTCCCTTTTTTTCGCGGGTAAATATTTGCTGTTACTTTGTTCATAATACAACAGTATAAGTACTAAACTTGATTTCACAGCTCCACTTGGTTACCAAGATATTGTTGGAGAAGTGATCAAGTTTAAAATCTCTTAGAAGTTCCAATTTTTTCTCCTAAATTATTGACTCTTGGCAATTGAGCGGAGCGCGTATATTGGCACTCACAGCTTTGAATAAATGACATGTATGTTCAAGCACAAGGCACACCTATGCTTAAAGGGATACAGAACAAAACAATTGCCTATGACAAGAATCCGCTACGAGCAAAAAGAATCACACGGACAGAGAGTGATATCACATATAACGGACTTGTAGTAGGGTTCCGAGAAACAAACCAAGATGGTTTTGGATTGTTGACTTCGACGATCCGATCAGCCAATATGGAAAGGGCCGATATCACCAGTCCTGAGAGAGCTGGCGACCTCATCAGCAACAGTCAAGCAAGAAGAGACCCACGCAGTCAGAGCCACCCGCACCATATTTGCCATCCACATGGTCATGGCCCAAGGCATTGCCATCGTCTCTGAATCTCTCTATTCTCGTCTTTTCTGGATTTAAAGAAAGCCCATTTGAGGTATCGGTCCCTTTTTGGAAAATATTGAAAGAAATCAGAGTCCGCATAGAGAATTAAAAGGTGAGGTGAAAGGAAAAGGAAAGAGCTACAGAACTAAGGAAAAGGTAATGTGGGGTACAAGTCATCGATTTGCTTCTTCTTTCTTCTTTTTTTTGTCTTTTTCTAAGACAGTGATTTGCTTACCTCGGCGGGTATTTGTTTTCTGATCTAGACCTGCCCTACTTTTTACTAATTTTTTTATTTTTTCACATACTTTTTTATTCTCTTCTGACTTTTTATTTAACTTTTTTACATTTTTTACTAACTTTTTCACTTTTTCATTCTCTCTCCTCACTTTTTCACAAACCCTAAAATTTTACCTTAAAATTTTACTTACACAAACACTATTTTAGTGTTGTTAAAATTTTAGGTATTGAGTTTAGTGAAAAAGTGAAGAGAGAAGTAATTTTTTATATTATTTGTAGTGAAAAGTTATGATTTGATAGAGGAGAGAGATTATATTGTAATATTTTATTGTGTTCAAATTTTAAAGGGTGTAAAATTTTATAACACAAACACACCCGTAAGCAGTTAAGCCCTTCTGGATCCGGGACCACGCTGAGGTGGCACGGCGTTGGAGGTGTTCGGTGAGATCGCCGATTCGCCGGTCCAAACGTAAGCAGTTAAACTCGTTTCCGAGTTGCTTTCTGTGCTAATTACAATTTACAACCAGCAGTGTTGGGAGCCCAATTCCATGCTGGCATGATATGTGTTGGGGTCCACACCCATAAGAGATAGACTTGGAATAGAAGTATATTTATAGTGGAAATCTATTTTCTCTCTACTTCTAGTTTATCTGGGATTTCTCTTAGGGTTTTTCTCTTTGTATTTTTCCTATAATAGAGGCTTATGTTATAGGAGAAAAGGCACATGAGCACGTGAGAGCGTGAGCATTGGGCAGAGAGAGGGGAAGAGAAAGAGGATGGTGTGACTATTGTATTGGGGAGGGTAGAGTGATTTTCTTAAGCTTTTTCTTAATAAAATTGCTTTGGGGTAGACGTAGGCCGCATTGGGGTCGAACCACGTAAATCTGATGTTCCTTTCTTTGAATTTTCGTAACGTTTTTCCCAACAAGTGGTATCGGAGCCTGGTTCGAGGAGCCGGAGTGGTTTTTCGGGGAGAAGCGGAGAAGGTCCGAAAATTCAAAGTGGAAGAAGATCATCCGGAAGGCTATAGGTCGGTTGATTGTTGACTTCGTATAGCAAGCGAAGGCGTTTGGTACCAGCCGGAGGAGATGCAAGAGGTGGTGAGCAAGGGGAGCAACAGACACCAAGTTGCAGAAAGGTTCTACTGATGGAAACCCGGGAAGCACTCAACCGAAATATGTTAGGAACAAATTCTTCTCTTATGGTTATGGAGGGGGAGATTTGTCGGGGTCCACACCCATAAGAGATAGACTTGGAATAGAAGTATACTTGTAGTGGAAGTCTACTTCCTCCCTACTTCTAGTTTATCTGAGATTTCTCTTAGGGTTTTTCTCTTTGTATTTTTCCTATAAATAGAGGCTTATGTTATAGGAGAAAAGACACGAGAGAGCGTGAGCATTGGGCAGAGAGAGAGGAAGAGAAAGAGGGTGGTGTGACTATTGTATTGGGGCGGGTAGAGTGATTTTCTTAAGCTTTCTTAATAAAATTGCTCTGGGGTGGACGTAGGCCGGATTAGAGTCGAACTACGTAAATCTGATGTTCCTTTCTTTAAATTTTCGTGACGCTTTTCTCAACACTCTGTCAATTTCAAAAGCCATTTATTAGGAAAAATCAGCTATTTTTCTACCAGTTATTTTTTTTTCTTCTACACAATCAACATTCATTAAAAAAAACAAAGTTCGAAACAACCACCTCAAAGGTGCTTCGAAGTACAAGCATTGCCTCAACAAATAACGCCGTATAATAGATAAGGGAATAGAACAAAAAAAAACGTCCCCTCAGCCCACTTAGCCAAATAATTCGAAATTTGCTTGACCTTAAATTTTAACAAAACTTCACGATAATCTATATACCGTTATTTCACGAATGACTTCAATAATAGATTTCGAGTCCCCCACTAATGAAAAGAGAACTATCCATGATACCCGATATAAAAAGAAATGAGTCACTTTTGAAAGCTAGGGCTGCACACAACCGGACCGGACCTGAAAATCTTACTGGATTTGCGGTCCGGTCCTAATTCTTAAAAATCGGTCCGGTCTTCTTTGTTAATAAATGCGGTCTAGACAGGACATGACCATATTTATTAAAAAAAAATATATATTTTTTATAATTTTTAATACAAATTATAAACTTAAAACGTTTAATTTTAATCTAAACTAAAACTCAATATTTTTATATGCACTTTTCCCTTTGAAATTAACCTAAAAAAAAATTAAAACTGGACCGGACTAGAAATCTGATTTTCAGCCCTATCGAAAGCTATGAGCTATAGATTTTTAATCTATGTCTCTCTCATCTTCGTCAGATTGCCATAAAGCTCTGCTGAAAAGGGGGGACATATTGGTATGATTTCAAACCGAGCCCATAGAGACACACCTTGATGATTATAGCAAACACAGACAACTGCCACAAATGATTTTTTAATTGTTTCATCAATATTGTTCTTAACCCAACCATTTCTCGGTGCTGTCCATGCTTTAAGCTCCTCTTTTGCCTTTTCTGCCCATTCTGTCATGGCATCAGTGTTTTTTTCTTTCTTTCTTGTCGTGCATCAGTGATTTTATTTGCTCTGTTAATCATAAATTATAGAGCAACACTCTTGACTTGGATAACAATACGTTGATTATAGTAACACTGAGTTATGGTTACTCTGCGGAGAAATGAGGTAATAATGAATGGCCAAATGATATCGTTGTAATAGCGAAAAAATTAGGAAAATATACAATTTGGTCACTAGGTTTACCGCCCGCTTACGATTTAGTCATTAGATTTCATTTTTTTACTAAATGGTCTACTGAGAATATATAGTTGTGACGATTTGGTCTTTCAGTCAAATATCCGTTAATTTTTAACGGAATAGAATTCGGTCGACCGTTACAATTTACCGTTGCCGCAACAGTAAACAAACCGGTCGACCTCTATTATGGTTAAAAATTTAACGGAAGCTTGACGGAAAGACCAGATCGTCACAACTATATATTCTCAGTGACCATATAGTAAAAAAATAAAATCTAGTGACTAAATCGTAAGCGGACTGTAAACCTAGTGACCAAATTACATATTTCCTAAAAAAAAATTATCATGAGAAAGCTAGAAGATATATTGAACTGAAAAATTAAAAACCCTCACTGGGCTGGCTCTTTTCAAAGAATTACAAAAAGTACCTACACAGGAAAACCAACCCAATCCGGCCCATCAGTTGCAAAACAGTAACAGACGCGTTCCCGCTTGCTGATATCGTCGGTTTCATTTAAAATTTCGTAGGCCACCCCGAACACCGAAATCGCTCTCTTGCCATGGCTCCTCACTTCTTCTTCCCCCAGACCCTCAGCGCGCTAGAAGAAGAGCACGAAGATGGCCGCCTCCTTGCTCAAAATCCGATAGAAATTGTTTCGCTTAATCCCTCCGAACTTGAAGAGTTCGTCAAAGGTCACGCTCTGTCTCTGTCTCTGTCTGTCTCTCTCTTCCTCTCAAGCACACACTATCCTCGAGATTCACAATGTTTTTCCGTTTGGTTGCTTAAAAAATTACAACACAACACAATGAAAGGAAGTCAAGCAAAGAAGTCCACTCGAATTGATTGGTCTTTATGTACCTAATAGGCTATTAGCAATTCTTTTTTTGTTTTCCCTTCTTTACTGCGGTATGTGAGAATTGCGGCACTTTAAGGTCTTAATTTTGTTGCTCTCGGTTATTCCACAATCAAATAGAGCTTGAATTTTTAAGTTGTAATTGTATTTTTTTCATTTCCTTATGAACCGCAAGGAAATGAAGAAAAGAGTATAAGCTTTCCAATTGAAGATACTTTAAGGGAAATTAAACTAGAGTCGTTTACTTTCTATTTGGCCGAAATTCGTGGAATATTGCGCTTCTCAGGAACTAGCATCATAAGCGCAAGACCTCAAGTTAATAGAGGATAGAATTTAAGGAAATAAATCAACCTTTTCATTTCAGCGTTCTTTAGATATGCCTCTTCCTAACAGGTTGAAGAAGTTATTTTAATTATTTACTTTTTGTTTCCAACACTAGTTTGCTATGCTTTGGTTTTTAACTCATCTTTTTCGGTCAACCAAACCGATTTGAACTTTTTGTTTCTCGTACATCTCCGTTTCCCAAGACAGAAAATGTAGGAAATGAAGCGGTACCTAATGTTGAGATTATACGTGTAATTGTTTCCGTGTCACGAGATAATCCAAGATATTGCATGAGCGAACTTTAAATTTTCATTGAGGAAAGTACAAAGTTAGCAACCCGATGGGAGTCAATAAGTTCTCCTCCAATCCAACTGTCGGTTCATGAGGAACTATAGAAACCACTTATGCATTTTGCTGGTCATTGTTCTCTTATCAGCACTTTAACCAGAGTCTAATTTTTGTTTCCGCCATGATATCACCTCACAGTGCTGTCTTTTTATCCCCTAATCTGTTTTGATAGGTGTATCCTTTGATCTTTCGGACAAGGAGATTTTTTGCGTTGAAGATCAAGAAGTCTTTGATCGTGTCTATTCATTGTTCCGAAATTATGCCACTCTCCCTCCATCTTGTAAATTCAATCTGGTAGAGAGTCTTCGGTCCAACTTCAGTGTTCTTCTTCCAAATGTTGATTCACTTATGCGGGTTTCTCAAAGTCAGGATGATGAAACTCCAGTGCTTGATCGAGTTTCTTCACATCGTAATGCTTTTAAAATCTATACATTCTTCCTCATCAATATAGTTATTGCTGAGGAGTCCAACATTGTTTCCAACAACAATACAAAGGTATTCTCTCTCTTCTACTTGAAATTTCTTATGTGTGGAGCAGTAGTGTTGTTATTTAGCAACTTCTCTGGCAAATTTAATGAAGTCTATTGGCCACGGGCTTAGGTAACTGCTGCTACTAGGAAGAAACAGCCAAAAAACTCATGGAGTTGGGAGCCTCAAAGGGGTCGGATACTCAATTTGATTGCAAATTCTCTAGAGATCAACCTTGCATTGCTCTTTGGTTCGTCAGACCCGGATGAGAATTATCTGTCTTTCATAGTCAAGTAAGTTGGACAACTAAGGCAGATCTTTTAGTAAAAATTTGCTGTAATTGGTGGAATTGTAGTTGAAATTTTAGGATGTGTTTTTGTAGAAATATATTCTCTATGTTTGAGAATGCAATCCTTTTGAAAGATTCAGACACAAAAGATGCTCTTTGCCGTATAATTGCGGCATGCGCTACAAAATATCACTACATGGCACAGTCATGTGCTTCTATCATGCACCTGATTCACAAATATGATTTTGTTGTCACCCACATGGCTGATATGGTGGCCGGTGCTGAGAAGAAGTATGCTGATGGAAGTCTGGCCAGCTCTCTTATCAGAGAGATTGGAAGGACTAGCCCCAAAGATTATGTGAAGGACACCTCTGGGGCTGAAAATATTGGGCGTTTTTTGGTAGAGCTTGCTGACCGGCTGCCAAAGTTGATTTCAACCAACATTGGTGTCTTGGTCCCACACTTTGGTGGAGAATCCTATAAGATACGGAATGCCCTTGTCGGGGTTCTTGGTAAGTTGGTTGCAAAAGCATTCAAGGATGTAGAGGGTGAAGTGAGTTCTAAATCCGTTCGTCTAAGAACCAAGCAAGCAATGTTGGAAATTTTGCTCGAACGGTGCCGAGATGTTTCAGCTTATACTAGAAGCCGAGTTCTCCAGGTTTGGTCTGAACTATGTGAAGAGCATTCTGTTTCAATTGGTTTGTGGAACGAGGTTGCAGAAATTGCTGCTGGAAGGTTGGAGGATAAGAGTGCAATGGTCAGAAAATCTGCTTTAAATTTACTTATCATGATGTTGCAGCACAATCCTTTTGGCCCACAACTTCGGATAGCTTCATTTGAAGCAACATTAGGGCAGTATAAGAGGAAGCTGGACGAGCTTGAACCAGATGTGCCTTTAGAAAGTGCTGTGGATGGTCTACCTTCTGATGACGATGCTATCAAAGAAAATGGAGAAGTTCATGATACGGATGGACATGTTCTGGTGAAAGAGCAGCAAGAGAGTTTGACTGATAGTTGTTTGACTCATGCGGGAGAAGGGATTTCTCAAAAGGATAGTCCTGTACCAGATGTTGGGAACTTGGAGCAGACCAGGGCCTTGGTTGCGTCACTTGAGGCGGGCTTGAGGTTTTCTAGGTGCGTCTCTGCCACAATGCCAATACTTGTTCAATTGATGGCTTCATCTTCTGCCTCTGATGTTGAGAACACAATTCTCATGTTGATGAGATGCAAACAGTTCCAAATTGATGGTTCAGAAGCCTGCCTCCGTAAGATGTTGCCACTGGTAAGCCTGTATCTTTGGTCATGCCCTGGAAACAGTCCAAAAATTTTCTTTGCGCTGAAGATGATTTTTTTTGTTTCCTCCAAATATTATTGTGGATGGTTACTATATATATTTCACTCTTGATTCACAAAAGAAATTACTAGCACCTTACATGTGCTCTCTTTTGCAGGTATTTTCTCAGGATAAATCCATCTATGAGGCTGTGGAGAATGCCTTTACCACAATTTATATCAGGAAAAACCCAGTTGAAACTGCGAGAAACGTTTCTAGTCTTGCCGTAGATTCAAATATAGGAGATCTTGCAGCTCTGGAGTTTATTGTTGCGGCCTTGGTGTCCAAGGGTGATATATCTAGCAGCATGGTATGTGCCTCACATATGTGGATAATACCTTCAATGATTTAGTTCGAAGCATTCTGCCCAAATATTTATGCTGCGTACCTTTGCTTTGACACCCCACACATCCATAAAATCATGTCTTTTCATCCTCTCAAAACTACTCCTACAGTGGGTTGAATAAGAAATACCTTCAAGATGGGATACAATTTCTAGCCCTCATATTATAATAGTTAAGAGACAAAGGTCAGTTTCTTTTTTCAAGACTAAATTTCAAATTTTCTCCTCAAACTATCACTTGATTCTTAAAAGTCACGTGGAGCGGAAACCGTTAGACATAATAGCTCCAGCTGGTTGGGTGATAAAATCGTAATGAGAAACATAGTTTGTGAGTTAGTTGTAACGAGTTAAAACTCGTAGGGTATTTGAGATCCAGTGGTAGTTTGAGAGAGAAAATTGTAATTTACCCTCTTTCTAATAAAAAAACAGTTGCTTTAGCAGCTTAGACAACTATGGGTAAACTAAATATAAGGAAACTGTAAATCCTGTTATGCTGCATATATTTTGTGCTAAATTCGAAACTTCCATTTTAGGCTTCTAAACTGAACGATAATACTTTCTAATATCTTTATTCAGCTTTCGATATGAGATCCGAAAGTTCAGAGTAAGGTTGTACCGATATGCCCAAATTGAAATTGATCTATTTGTTCTAAGAGTTACGAGACAAATTTTGTAATAAAACAATTTGAATTCATTGTTGGAACACACTGAATTGTTTTAGGGATAGAATATGATGATCATTGAGCAGGTTATGGATCTAATTCTGGAATTTGGCTTCATAGCTCTACTCGATTGATTGTGGATCATGGTCTGTCCTCCTTTATTAATGTTCTAGCAGTCTCTAACAGTCTGCGTTATGAGAATTTGCTCTTGTCTGTTTCTGCCATTACTTGAAGAAGGAATCCCCTACAAAGTAATTCTTTTTGCAGATATCAGCATTATGGGATTTCTTTTGCTTTAATGTTAGTGGAACCACTGCAGAGCAAAGTCGTGGTGCTTTATCTGTCCTTTGCATGGCAGCAAAATCATCCCCTGGGGTCCTTGGCTCTCACTTACAAGACATTGTTGATATTGGGTTTGGTCGTTGGGCTAAAGTGGAGCCTTTAATTGCCAGAACTGCGTGCATTGCTATTCAGAGACTGTCTGAAGATGACAAGAAAAAGTTTCTGTCAGTTAGTGGCACTAGAGTGTTTGGTATCCTAGAAAGCTTAATTACAGGCTTTTGGCTTCCAGGAAGCATATGGTATGCAGCTGCTGATGAAGCAATAGCTGCCATATATATGATTCATCCTACTCCAGAGACATTAGCTGCTAATCTGATAAAAAAATCTCTCAGTTCTGTGTTTGATTGTAGTGGGGGGAATGAGTTGCAGCATGAAGTCGACGATGGTACTGCCAGCATACTTACCACAGTTCAAGCAGCCAAACTGAGTAGATACTTATTTATCATCAGTCATGTTGCCATGAACCAATTGGTATATATTGAATCTTGTGCTCGAAAGATCCAGAAACAAAATGTTGCAAAGGCAAAGGCAGATACTGATGCTCAAAATCGACATTGTAATGGCACAACACCATCTGGTACACTTCCGGTGAGATCCGGATTCTGTACCTAAGTCATCAACAAAAGTTACTAATGTTTGATCTGATAGAGAAGATGTTTCATTTTGATGTCTTCCAGGACAATAGTATCAGTACTGAGCTAGGTCTTGCCGCCTCTGAAGATGCAATGCTTGACAATTTATCGGACAGAGCTGAAAAAGAAATTATCTCTGGTGCTTCCAGTGGGAAGAACTTGATTGGACATTGTGCATCTTTCCTGTCAAAGCTTTGTAGAAATTTCAGTATGATGCAAAAGGTGATTGCCTCAGTTTTTTTTCTTCATGGTTTACCGTTCAAATGTTTACAGTTAGGTATTATTGAAGCGAATCCACTTCGTTTTTCAAAATCTAAGAACTGATCATATTTATGGTTTTTATAATTCGTGGTGTGATTGTTTCAGATCTTATTTGATACAAGCTTTTCCAAGCAGTTTCCATGTACCTTCTTAGTATTCATTTTCATCTCTTCCAGTAAATTTATAACGCATCTGCTTTCTTTCAGTATCCAGAATTACAAGCTTCTGGAATGCTTGCTTTATGTCGATTTATGGTCATTGATGCAAAATTTTGGTGAGATCTGATGTTCTCTCTGTCCTCTCTTTCTCTCTAATAAACGAAATAAAACATGATGCTCAAACTGTTTGGGTATGGATTTTCAGTGATGCTAATCTCCAGCTTCTCTTCACTGTTGTGGAGAGCTCACCGTCAGAAATTGTTCGTTCCAATTGTACTATTGCTCTTGGAGATTTGGCAGTTCGGTTTCCTAATCTGTTAGAACCATGGACCGAGAACATGTATGCTCGGTTACGGGATCCTTCAGCTTCTGTTAGGAAGAATGCTGTTCTGGTGCTCTCGCATCTCATATTGAATGACATGATGAAGGTCTGAGAGCATGAATACCTTCTGCTTGTTCTATAATTTTTGTTTTATTGACCTAAGAGGCTGATGTGGTAACTTACTTCATCAGGTAAAAGGTTACATAAATGAAATGGCTATGAGGGTAGAAGATGAAGATGACCGGATTTCAAGTCTGGCAAAACTTTTTTTCCATGAGTTGTCTAAGAAAGGTATGTTTTGATAAACATCTAGTAAAATGCAGACTGTTGTCTCGGTGCCTTATCTTTTTTCTGCCAAATAAATACTAATCTCTTTGCACTTTTCTTGTTACGCCAACAGGAAGCAATCTGGTATATAATTTACTTCCCGACATACTTGGCAAATTATCCAACCAGAATCTGACAAGAGAATCTTTCTGCAACGTCATGCAGTTCTTAATTGGTTCCATCAAGAAGGTATAGATTGTCTAACAAAGTTGACTTGCCAAGCCTTTCTCATTAATGACTTGACATTTTTGGTTATAATTGCTCCAGGACAAACAAATGGAATCACTTGTTGAAAAGCTTTGCAACAGATTTAGTGGAGTTACTGGTATGTATTCTTTCAGCTCTTTAAATTTTCTTCATATCACCATTCTGCTAAGATAATGCTCCTCTTAGATTCTTGAAAGCGTTCAAGATATGATCCTGTTGTACAAATCAAGGGCTAAATCACTGCTATTTCATCAACTTTTAAGCGCATACATATTTTGAAGCGAATATCATCTAGTAAATACTTCCTTCGTCCCAAAGTTAATGTCTTAGTTCTAAATGATGAGTATTAATGAACAGGTACAAGAATTTTAAGTAATTTTCTAAATACAGAATGATATTGTTTACTATTGATGGCTGCTATATTTCTAGTCGGTGAGTCTTTTGAGGTAGTTGAAAGCTTTAACTTATCCAAGTGTTTTCAATATGTTTATTTTAGTCTTGTATACTCAGATAAGACGTGAACATCTTTAAAGACCTGGAAACTGTCATCTCGCTCCTAGTTTTGTGGAAACATTTTGTTATTTGTTACAGTGTGTATGGGATGGGGGAAGCTGCTTCTCATCTTTCTATAAGTTATTATTTTCTGAATTTTTAGCAGGCAACATTTTCTGTTATTGTATTCTTGTAGCAGGCAACTTTTTCTGCTTCTCAGCCCTCATGGCCGATCGTGTTCGTGTTTTGGCCCCATGTGCCCGGATGTGTTGAGTCTATTTCGGCACTTGTAGCCGGTCTGGTCACCGGATCCTTGGATCCAGCTTGTCTTTTTGGCTTTGTGTCCTCTGCTATGATTGTAGGGCCTCTGGGTCATATAGGTTTTTTGCTGGTCTTCTGGACTTTTTCTTGTATTTTGCCATTGGTAATTTTCTAGGATGTTAATATGTAGCAGTCGGCTTAGGACAGTGTATTGTAGTAGAGAATAATATGGGAAATTAAAGTTCTATTAGTCCAGGAGTGTTACATAATATATATTAAGGATTGCCTAGAAAAAAGAAAAAAAAAAAGAAACTGTAAATGGCTTTAGCCAATATGTCCATTGAACAAAAGAATCAACTTGGTCTTTAGCTTTTTGTGCTTTCATAAATTGTCAAATATAGCTTTTGGTTACTATATGTTGAACGACTCTTTTGCTGCAGATATCACACAATTAGAAAATATTTCTTACTGCCTCTCTCAGCTGGCATTCACTGAGAAAGGAATGAAAAAGCTTATGGAGTCATTCAAGATATATGAACATGCCCTGTTGGAGGATTCTGTAATCGACTATTTCAAGAACATAATAAGCAAGGTATTCAATCGGCTGTTTTCTTGCACCTCCTTATTCTAAGCATTCAAGATGTCTTTTCTTTGATAAAAACAGTTTTTTATCTTTATCTTTTTTCTTCTTTTTTTGTTGGGGGGGGGGGGGGGGTTGTTTGGTGGAACAGGCGAAAAAGTTTGCAAAACCAGAACTTAAGTTGTGCATTGAGGAGTTTGAGGATAAACTTAATAAATGTCACTTGGAAAAGAAGGAGCAAGAAGTGACTGCAAGAAATGCCCAAATTCATAAAGAGAAAGTTGGCGGCACGAAAGAATTTGCAGGAGTTAGGAACAGTGGAGGGGATAGTGCAGAATCTGAAACTGCTGAAGGTAATTGCAATTAGCTTAAGCTACGGTTCTATGTTAACTTCCTTTTACTTCTTTTTCCTCACGATTCTCATAGTTTTCTAATTTTGAGGCATTAGATAAAATTTCTGGTGGAATATATTACTGCTGTTTTACATGAAGATCGCACGATAACGTTTGTATTTCAGAAAACATATATTAATGAAGCATCCTGCGATGGTGTGCTGTAATGAAGTTTATCCTGATAAATTGAGTAGCTTAGTAAAGATTTGCTTCTTAACAATATTGTCAGGCGACTAGGATATAGATGAGTCATGTACAGTTTTCCCACAACATACTTTACTCTATGAATAATTTGGAGTTTTTCATTACTGTTAATAAGTAATCTTTTGATGGTCTATGAATCTTCAAGCTTCCTAGCTTCTCACGTCTTTACTGCTTTATGCAGTAGCAAGATATAACAGTTTTTTCTCCATTTTTTTTCTGGTTGTGTACATCAATATTCATGGTTGGATATCCGTTGTTTTCCTCAAGGGTATCCTTAGATGTAGTTCTACTCTCATTATCATTCAAATACAAGACAAAATAACAGCTACATGTTATGGAACTGGTATTATATGGCATCTGAATCTTTTAAGGCCGAACATGGAGTTTTGCTAACCGGTATAATTTTCTGTATTTCCAACTTGGAATAGCTTCTCCAGTTCAGAAAAGGTATTTAACTCGTATAGTTCGCAAAGGCTATGAAGAACTATATGACCATGATTTAAAATATCCGTTTACTGTGGCATGCAGGATTGTGTCTTGCAGAATGATCGTTTTCTTTGAATATTGTTTTCCTAGATTGTATGTTGCTGGGATGGTGAGATTGGTGTCTAACCTTGAGTTTCTTGTAGATGAGACAGAGGGTGAAGTCATTGATCCCTCCAATGAAGGAATCACGCTGCCTATAAATGATTCGATGAAATCTCAATTTGTTGATTCAGATGAATGTTCTCGTGCTTCCAGTGAGTTGACAGAGTCAGAACCAGCTGGAATCGAAGTTCAATCGCCAACAGTAAATACTAAAGGTGGTTTACTCTCTATTCAACTTGTTTTATGGCTTCGTAAAATGGAAAAGAAATATTATGTCACGTAAAATTGCATTGAAGCTCTACCATTTACAGGGACCTCCAAATCCAGAGCTAAGAAATGCAGCACGAAAGATCAGAACTGCAATGTTTCTGCATCCACAAGAAGTATCAGGTCAAAGCAAAGGTAGATTTCTGTAGTTTCTGCTCCCTCTTACTGTGTCCTGTAGGGTAATGTGAGCATTGCAGGAATTGCATTTGTATTAGTAAGGAAGATATTCTTTTGTTCTTTGGAAGTGAGAACTACTGCTTCTGCAAAGAGGATTGTTATTATGCTTCCAATATTTGTGCTTATTAGTTCTTTGCATGAAGAGGGGTTGCCCCATCGTGAGTGGTGGTTGTTTAGGTAGGTCACTACAAAGTAGTCAAAGCTTGTACAGTCGACTGTATGAATTGCCATTCTGTCTCGCGATTAATGTAAGATAGGTCACTATAAAAGCATTTTCATCTACTTTTCGTTATAATTGTTGGACATATACTTCTGCTAAAATGGCATTTTGTCCTCTTAACATTTGGGCTCTAACGTGGTTACATGGACCGTTCCTATGGCATCAGTACTTTCAGTTTCAGTTGCTTTAAATTGATTTTAAAGTCCTATTCCCACGGAAAGAAGTCATACAGCATCCTCTTCCATGAAAAAAAAGGCTAGTAAGCACTGAAGGACCGCTTGTACCGTGACACGTATATGTTCAATGGGTGGATACACCTTTTTCTTTTGGGAGCAAGATAATGAGGAAAAGGCAAACCAAAAACTCGAACGGAACGAGAAGTTAGCATCATAATGCCGCTTCGTACAGATACCCACTAGGAACCATTCATCAATATTAGACGTTCAGAAACCTTTTGGCTGCTCCCGAAGAGGCCAATTTTACTTGCGAAGCATCGCAAAACGTTTTGCCCCTTGTGGCTTGTCAACATTTCCACTTTTCCAAAAATATCGCAGTTGGACTTGGTGATACCGTGATTGTAATTTCCACAACCGATTGGGCATGATAGCAACTGAGTGAAAACTTAATTCTAGAGTTCTACCTGTTTTAAATTCAAGATTAGCTGTTGAAACGCAACATACAACCTACTACTGCGAGCACACCATCCAAGAGTTCCATTTCTTCATTAGGACAATTCACGAAGTTCAAATCAATCCCTCACCGTCCAATTTGTAACAAATGTAACTTGGAAGTAAAGAGATTGCTGTGTCAATACATCCAGACAGTTATGAATTTCTCACAGAAACTGGAAGCACAGGACGACCCCTCTCATGTCCTGCTCATATCTCATCCGCCTCAAAGGGATCTCGTTCAGGATAGTCACCAACCTGGAACAAAATTGCAGAGGCTAAGAATTGAGAGACTTGACTGATACAAACAGTAGTGATAAACTTAATGCAGGCTCCCGCCCCATGTCTGGCCTGACCTCTACACCTCTACATGGATAAGCTTAATGCTGATCAGTATCACATGTAGAGCAGCAAATATAAAAGCATGACTAGAACATGGCTGCATACAAACCTTTACTTTGTCTGGCTTAACCATTGCACCATGAAGAGAAGGGCAATCAAAGTAGCGTACTCCTTTCACCCTGCAACACGTCCAAGAGTAATGGTAATGGATATGGGAAACATAGCAGGACAATGTGTTGAGAGAGAGGTAGTTAAAGTTAACAACATACAAGGCAAGCAAGCAGCAGCAAACATTCAATGAGCACAAGAAGCAGAGTCCCAACACAAACAAGGATTGTAGCTCAGAATTCAAATGACTCTGAAATAAGTGATGACAGACGCACAAGAAAGAATGAAGCTTATGTAGCAGACTGCCGGACACATATGTCCAAATTGTACAAGGTGGTATATCCAATGTGCCGCCAAATTATATGGCACGAGGCAAGCACATTCATGTCCTATAAAGACCCCCATTAACCTAGTTTAAATGTGAAAAAAATTGCCATCAACTAGGCTGCATAGAACAAGCAATCAGTTGTTGATGGATTGTCTCTCGGGCATTCTGATAGCACAGCAACACTGCAGCCAATACAATCTTAGAAGACCACTAGAGCCAAAAATGAAAGGAGTACTAGAAGTTAAGGAAGTTAGATAGGAAGACCATTATGATTATATCCTTTGGTAAATTGTATGATTAGAAGTGATTTATTTGATATTATGGATGATGAGTTATGCAGGGTCCCTCTTTGGTCTAGTCTAGTGCTCTTTTCTTTTGCCTACTTTAGCTTTGGGAGTTGGTAGACGGTTAGAAATCAAGCCTTACCTTGACAATTAATCTATTACCAAAATTAGTCTTTTTAAAACTATTAGCACAGGTTTTACATCGGTGATCCCATAATACAGGGACTGGTCTTGTTTCCTTTTTTATCTTTTATTTCCATTTTTGAGACGTGGAAGTATACAAGATAAAAGCAATATAAGAAGAAGAAAAACTATAGTAGCCCCCCAAAAAAGGATGGCTCCCATAATAATGGTTGCTGCTCTTATCTGCTAGATTGTGACATAGTAGATCCATAATGGCCCAAAGTTCTCATTTTAATTTCCAAAGATCCTGCATTTACCATTCTAGAATTTTTATGGTTATCCTAATCTTTGCTATTAAATTGTTCATAACCTATTCTGACTGATAATTTGTCAACTTAAATGCAAATTTAAGCTAAAAATTAATATTGTCCTGCTATAGAAAACAATAGTTCTATCTAATTCATATTTAGTATTTATGCGAATAACAGCACAAGCGTTATAGAATGCATAATGCATTCATATCTCGATTTTACTTAAACAGCCTCTAACAAGTGTTGTCTTCCAAACACATTTTTCCTTTGTGGGTTAGGCTGCAATTGTAATCAACATAGAATACAATTTTGAGAGGATGTTGTACGAATCAATAAGAATATTACTGGAAAAGAAAGGCAGAACATGAGCCCCTAAAAGAACATCTATGAAAAACCACAAAAAGAAGAATGAAAGCGCCACTTACATGCCATCGTGTTTTCCCGATGGCTCATCATATTGAACTCCAACCCAAAAACCAGGCGCTAGGTTTTCTGCACAACCCACAAATTTTACCACGCCTCTTTTCTCCCCAGGTTCAACTTCACATCTATCTCCTACCTTAATAGAAAATTCAAAGAGGATACATAAGAAGAAATAAGCTCAAATGTGCATGGACTTTCAGGTGTTACATACACCACAATTCACAACTTATCCTGCCATAGCAATTTATTTATTGCTTATTCCGTTAGGGGATACCCCACAGGAGGTGAATTTTACAAAATGCAAAAAATCCACTGATTATTGATTTTGTAATGCATTGAGCTTATGTCAGTAACATGCAATATGACTTGAGCTAAAACAGTAGCTAGGTGAGGGATCACACACATACTCATACACAGACAGAGAATTATCTAACCTTGATATTGGCACAGAGATCTTCCATGTAGTTGTCAGGTACCTATAAATAAATCCCACATTAATTGAGGCAACAATTGAGCAATGCTTACATAAACGAAAGTTTGGTAATTTTTACAAGGAGCCTTGAACAGAAGTTATGAAGTCAGCCAATGTTCCACTTACCAAAAAATAAAGAAGAATAAAATCGCTGGAACTAACCTTGTTCCCAAAAGCTGATGGATTTTGAGAGGCCAATGTTCCCTTAAATTTTCTAAAAGTGCCTGAAACATGCAAACTATACGAAAATAAATACAGAAACCAGAAAACAGTCAATGAATTGTAAGTTAACCAAATCTACGGTGTTTCACCTTTCCTGGTCAAGGTAATATGTTTATACATATATAGCCAAAAAAAGATACATGTACACACACTCTCACATATAAAAAAAAAAAACCTCCTAAATTGAACTTGAGGCCCTTTCACGATGTTTTCGACTCTATCATATATTATTTCCAATCTCCATGGTATGTAAAGACACAGTTCAATTATAAATGAAAAGGAAATCAAAAAGAGATCCGAAGAAGAAAAGGTAAGGCCTTATTGGTTAAACAGCCAAAAGTAGGCCCTTCACAGCATCCAAGGCCATGAAACAGAAGTGTATGAGTGAATCCTTCTCACCACAGCATACACACCAAATACACCAGTTCCTCCAAGTTAAGAAGCTAGCAATCATAAAGGGAGTACAAATCAAAATTACTTGTCCCTTGGAAAATGGTCCAAACACATCAAATGCCTCCTTGAGTTGTGAACAAAATTATTTGCAGTGTCACTTGTGCTGTTGACACTGTTCGACTCTCGCATAAGAATTTAGGGCAATGAAGTTCATCTGCACCATGGAGTGCTTTACATTCCAATGTAACAAGCTTCCCACAACAAGATATTCTAAGGCTAAAACAAGTCTCCAATAGCCCCAGAAAACTGATCTCTGTCTTGCATACCTGTGTCCCAATGTCTAGCTAACATAAGATCCCATGCAAAGCAAGGAAATCACTTCCTCACCAACACCGTCATTCAAATGGAGAGGTCTTTTCTTCATAAGCATTTTACAAAAAACACATTAATATGTGCACTTCCACATTTCGCATCTCAAGAAGAGTAAAAACTAAGGAAAATGAAATTTTTGCCTAAAATAACAAAATTAGCTTTCATGGAAACTTTACCATCACGTTTCGCGTAGGCCTCTTCTGATATTGAGTATTTCTCCACCAGTGAAGTGTCTTCCAGCCAACCACCAGAGCTTACCGATGAAGAATCAAGATCTATAACATGCAACCGGTACCTTTTAACAAACAAAATCCAGTGAATCAATAGTTCAAAGAACTGCACGGACAATAAAAGAAACTGCTTTCTGAAAGTCACAATAGCTCTGCACTTCGCACAGCACATCATGAAACCAATTTAGCATGATCACACAGCAATGGACGACAGTTCACCAATCCTATGTTTAAATCTTTTGATATACTAACTAAAGCCTTATTCATAAAAAAAAAAGATATACTAACTAAAGCCAAACTGACCGAATACCAGAGGGACATTCATCTACACGGGTTAGTTTGCGCTTTGCACCAACCGGAAAGCACAAAGTTCAAGAGACATAAATCTAGTTATGAAATTGGGTTAATTTGCGGTATGCCATTGACGCGGCATGTTGTTCATGAAACGTGAACCATATTTAGTTATGGCTGCCATTGCTTCCAACAGCTTTAATCAAGCTCGCGACTTTCAACAACAGTGAAAGCGACCCCACTGCCATACATACAATAAGGGAAGTGAATTCGGCATACCCATCCAGCGGAGAATAGAAACCAAGCAGCCTCGAATTGTCGGTCAAATCCGAAATCTTGGTGTTGGCATCGTCGTAGAGCTCAATGCACATTGAATTAACGGAAGTGCCACATTTTCTCCAGAGCTTTTCTTTCACGGATTCCACTGTCGTCTGAGAGCCATGAGATAGGGAGAGAATTTAAGCGAACCCAAAATAATGTGAGGCTTGTTCGGTTGGTTGCCGGGTTTACCTGAAGCGACAAGCGAACGTCAGCTGAGAAGCTTTTCAGGTTGGAATGGGTAACGCGCAAGAGCACGGACTCGTCCCCTTGGATCTGTAATAGGGAAGCCATGAAAACCTTTTCACCTTGCCTCCCCTTTCCCTTTGAGTCCCTTCCTCTTCTCCGCACTTCGGCAACAAGCCTGGCCCTGCCTTGCGCGCAGATACGATGCTTGTACTGGTACAGTTGTACACACGCTATCGTCTAGTTGGACGCCCAAATTTGCCTCGATACAAAAAAGAAGAAGAAGAAGAGCCTTTTCATTTCCTCTCTTCTTTATTCTTTTATCTTTTATTCTCTAAGCTATTTTGATTCTTTTGTGATATCTGTGGCTTGATCCTCTAACTTGATTCTGCAGACCCGCTCTCTATAACATGCAATTCTGCAAGTTCGGAGGAATTCTGCCCATATTGATAGAAAAGTAGAATCAATGATCTTCAAAAAAATTTGTTTTACACCTCAAATTTAAGAAACAGTAGTATAGCAAATGAAATTGATATGGGAGCCGGGTCGACTTATTCAAGACAATTCTATTTTAACCCATGAAAATTTTTCATGCCTCGACACTAAGGAAAGAAAGGGAATACTGCTCTTATGACCGAATGAAATAGAATCTGATTCTAGTAGCCCTGAAAATGTTTGGTTTCAGTTTACGCTGGATTCAATGGATTCGAGAATGTCTATCTTCAGTAACATATTCAATTCTTCTCAATGGAAGTCCACATGTCTTTGTTCTTCCTAGTCGTGGCCTCCTACAGGGAGACCCTTTATCACCCTTCCTGTTTGTCATAGGTATGATGATTCTTTCAAGATTTCTCGATAAAAGCCAACTCTCTCTCTTTGGTGTATGGCATCAGATTAAATCACACAGGTCCAACAATTACTCACTTGCTTTTATGCTGATGATTTGCTACTCTTTGGGCAAGCTTCACCTATAGAGGCCAAGAACATTGCGTTGTGCTTTAGTTTATTCTCTCAGTGATCTGGACAGGCTCCCAATGCTCATAAGTCATCCATTTTTATCACTACCAATACGGATCACTCTTCTGCACGCTCGATACGTGAGCAGTTTGGGTTCTCAAATATGTCCTCCACTTTCCGGCACTTGGGTCTTCCCTTAATCCTGTCACGCTCCAAATCAGATGCATTCAAAGACCTTCAAAACCTTATTGAGAGTAAGATCTCTGGCTGGAAAAGTAAGCTGTTGTCTCAAACTGGACGTACCATGCTGATTAAGTCTGTTGCTACCTCTATTCCAATCTACGGTATGTCTTCGTTTTTAATTCCCCAATCGATTTGCAACAACATTGATTCTCTTTTCCGGAAATTTTGGTGGGGTAACAAACTAAATGATGACAAACACTACCTCTCTTTTGCACTCTTGGAATAAAATATGCTCCCCCAAAGCGAGTGGTGGTATGGGAATCAAAAGGATGAGGGAACTGAATTTTGCTCCTCTCCAAACTGGGTTGGAAGATGATATCTCTAAACCCTAGACCTTGAGTTAAATGGTTAGGTGCTTAATATCTTAAGCACTCGAAATTTATGAATGTTGAGTCTTCAGTCTCCTCCTCTTGGATGTGAAAAGGGATTCTCAAATCTCGCTCTTTCATCTCTAAGGGACGTTGCTTTTGGTAGGCTCTGGTGAATCTATTCGTACTTGGCAGGATCCGTGGATTCCAAGTCCCCCATCTTTTATACCTCGTCCCAAAATTGGATTGCATCGCCTTAATTCGGCTTGTTTGGTTAGCAATTTTATTATCCCTGCTGCTCAAACCTGGGACATCAACCTTCTGAACAACACTTTTGATAGCTCTTCAGTTAATGACATTCTTCAAATTCATCTCCCACCTCATGGAGCTGAAGACAAATTATTGTGGACTCCAGATTTAAAAGGGCAATTTACGGTTAAATCATCCTACAAACAGAGATCCTCATAGCGTTTATCCTCTTTACGTCTTGGACTTCTATTAATTGGAAAAATTTCAGATTGAGCCATAGCTACCTACCCTGGGAAGGGAGAACCGTCACCACAACCCTACCAGCATACAAGCAATATTAGGGGCAGGAGGGTTCGATCCAAGGATCTTTCCCCCCCCCCCCCCCCCCACACCCACTCTTAGGTGCCTTATTTCAGACCTCATACCACTTGGGCTAACACACCGGTGGTATCTCCCTGGACACTTAATGTAGAATTTTTTCAACAAAACTCTATTCAAGATTGGATCCTCTACATCTTACATCCCACTGGTCGTCTTGGTTTTTCAGCTAGTGACTATCACTCTTTTTCAACTTTTTGCGGTCCTGTTGTTGGATTTTCTATGGATGGCAAGAAATAAGGTCCTCCATGACCATATAAGTTTGTCACCTATGGATCTTCTACAGTAGATTCTGCATACTCATCAAGAACATGTATCTGCATGGCGTCATTCACCTCGTCTCCTTCAAAGAGTTCCTTTTACATCTTTTCTTCCAGGGCATTATTTCCATATGACTTTTGATGTAGCTGTTCGCCCATCCTTTTCTAAGAATGCAGCTATTTTATTCCATTCCAATGGTGATTTTATTAGAGCATGGACGTAGAGATCCAACTATTATGATCCCTTGATTGGTAAAGCTTATGTCGCAGTTCTTGCAATGTAAAAGGCGGCTGATTTGAAGCTCTCAAATCTTCTCTTTCGAGGCGATTCCGCTTCAGTCATTGAATGCATTCTCCTTTACCAGCTTCAAGGACCTTCAGCGTGCAAGCTTTTGTTAGATGTACGCTCTCAAAACCAATGATTTTGAATAGTTATGAGATAATAATTATTATTGTTGATTAATCATTTATATATTATTTTGGGTACATGCAATGATATAAGATGTCATATTATTGAGCAATATTGTAGAAAAGTCAAGTCAATGATTAATGAATAGGAGGCGGAGAGTATGACTTTTCGGATCCTTGTTTACTCACTTTGTTCTAGACCAAGATATATGATAATGTACAAATAGGTCTACACTCGATGTGTCTCTATAAGATAGAATAATGGACTCCGTCATTGAGGTGTTGACCTTAAGCAGACGAGTTGGTGCAATGTAAGAGTACATGCACTGAACCAGATCAAGGATGAATACCTTATGTTTTCCTTATACCTGAGAGAGTTATGCAGGTTTGCTTGTTGTGGTGCATAATAAGTGAATTTGTATAATTGCTCAATACGGAATCCACTAGTCTCTTGATGAGTCAATATATTCATTATGTATGTATATTGTCTGACTCACATAAAAACGCTGCACAGCGAGATTTTGTTAAAAGTGTTTTCACGATTTTTACTTATATTATATATTAAGTAAATATTTGTGAAAAATGTTTTTGGAAAGTTTTAGATGCCCAACTAGGTATAAACTGAGAATTATATGAGCTATGGACTTAATCGGTGATATTATTCTGGACCTATTAGTTCATGCAAAATATAGTATGGTGGAAGAATAAATAAGCATATAATTGTTAGTAAAAATGATTTTACAAAAACAATCTCATTATCTCGGGGTCAATTGTGATGTGTTAATGGACGTGATCACAAGTTGTAGAAGCACATATATTCGGATTACAGAATATGAGGGAGTTTAATGAAAAAGAGTATTTCATGATGATCTTACTGCCAAGATTTGAGGTCCCTAAAAATCTCATGCATAAACACAGTTGAATATTGAGTCAGCCATTATAAATAGCTCAGAAACTCATTTAAGAGAAGTGAATTCATTTTTTCACGTGAGAGTTTTTCTCTAACTCTTTCTCAAACATGTGTGTGTGGATCTGAAAGAGACAACACGATTTGGCTGTTTTGATTCAACGATCTTTTCTGCTGCGATCTCGCATTCCAACAACTTTTTCTGTGGAAGATCACTTCTCTCTTTTTTAGTCTTTTATCTATCTCTTGTTTCTATCCCTTCTTTGCATCCTTCTAAGATCCCTCCAGCTTGCAATTCGGAGACTCACTCTTTAGCAACCTGGGCGCTCTCACTCCTTTTATTGAAGATGTTCTTGAGTCTTTTCTTCTCAACCGCGGACTTTTGAAATTCAATGGTGTTAAACCACCTTAGAGTTTGTCCTTGGTTTCGCTTTTGTTTTCCATTTTATTTTTCTGGTTTCTGTCCTTTGTTGTAATTCTGTCTTTTCAATAAATAATAGTTCTCTTTTAACAAGAAATTGATATTGGAGGATTATGCCTATAAAGAAAAAGATATTGGAGGGTTATGCATCTATTTTATTCGACTCAACAATTTAAAAGGCTTAATAATACATTTTGGTTTAAAAATTTCAACCAAAAGCATAACTAAAGATACATACAAATATTTACTGATTGAAATAACAAATTTAAGATAATGTAGCTATATTTTTTACTTAATTTTACATTAGTTTTGTCCTTAATTTCGAGTTTGTTTCTCCGTGTCTAGCTTTCATATTTGGTTTATAAAAAAAAGGGAAATTTGATTTTTAGTCCTTGAGTTTTAATTCCTTTTCATTTTTAGTCATGAATTTTAGAGGGTCAAAATTTTAGTCCTTGAACTTTCATTTTTGTAAAATTTAGTCATTCCGTCAGTCTGCCGTCAATTTGTCGTCAAATTTGTACCGGTCATGTGTACCGGTCGACCGCTCACTTTCGAAACATATATCCGGTTGATCGCTTCAAAATTGGCGGTCGACCGGTACAAAAATTGACGGCGTCTGACGGCAGACTGACGGAATGACTAAATTTTACAAAAATGAAATTTAAAGGACTAAAATTTTGAAGGTTGAAAGTTAAGGACTAAAAAATAAATTTCCCTAAAAAAAATCATCAAAGTTGATTAAAAAAAAATCCGACCACGTTAATTTTTTTCCTAGTCGACCACGAAGTATATTAATCCTTCGGACCTTCGCTACCCGTTAAACCCAAGTAGAACCCACAGCGTTCTCTGCCTCGGACCACTGCTCCCCCGTGGAGCAAAAGTAGGAGCCACTTTGCAATAAACTCTATATACGTATCAAACTTAAAATGGCGTCCGTGTTCAAGAGCTCCCAACACACTAGACACCAGCAGTCAGAGCGCAAAAGCCCTAGCTCTTTTCCATTCAACCATGGCCTCCACGTCTTCTTTCTCTCTCATGAGGCCCTTTTTTAGCTCCGTCACCACAGATCTAAACGACCACGTAAGAGTTGTAACACTTATCTTTCAACTTGTTGCATATTACTCTGCTCATCCCTCACCTCCTGCTTGTTCCCGATATGTTGCGGGGACAAAAAGGAAATGACTGAAAGTTTTGCACCTGAGGTTTTTCTCCTCCGCGGTCTGTAGGTATTTAGTGCCTGAGATTGGCGTAGTTGAGATAACCAAAAATTTAATACGAGCAAATTAAAAAGACTGGGGACAATAGCAATCAAAATTTTGATTTTGATTTCATTTCTTGGGAGGATGAGCAGAAGGTTAGGGACTGTGCACTATGATCCGGATGTTAATCGTTTTGATCCGAAGAATTGATGTTCTGTGTGGTCGCTGAGAAAGAGAGGGAAAGTTAGAGAAGTTCACATTTTTCTCAAATGAGCGTACCTTGTGGTATACTGGTATCCATACTTAACTAAGATGTTTATTTTGTTTTGGCTGAGCTTAATTTATATTTTGTGATCTAAAACAACATATCGCGGGAAATTCCAATTGCTTTCATTTTTGTAGATCCATCCACTTTCTTGTCGAGCATGTGTTTAAGGTTAGTTCTTGTACGTTATAGCAGTGAATCATCTGTGTTAATGTTCTGTTTGGTTGAGGAGAAAATGTCGGAAAGAAAAGAGCAAAAAAGATGAGATTGTTGGAGTCCAGGTTTTTTCGTGTTTAACTTGCAAATGGAGAACAATAAAACTATAGAATTATTCAAAGTCAATTTTTATTTTGTTGCAAATAAAAGAATTACAGGTGAAAAAAAATCCAATTTGATTGTATTATTAATCATGTTTCTGGTTGTTGTTTCCTCAGAGCTTAAGGGCAAGAAACTTTTTGACGAATTTTGGGTCCAATAAATCATCAACTTTAAAGGGAAACCAGTTGCTAGTTGAGAGGTCATTCAAACTGAATTGTGTGATAGACAGAGAAATGGACGCTAGCACATCGGCTTTGGTTGATGGCGTTTCAGAGTGCTTAAATGGTATGTGTGGTTTTCAAATTGATGCTGTCAAGAGATGTGGTTTGTTGTCGAAATATTCAGTTGTTAATGTTGGTGTTGTTAATTGCAGACATAGAGGTGGAACCAAGTGTTTCAACCCTGGTGCTGAATTTTGAGAATAAGTTTGATCCTTACAAAGCAATCAGTACGCCACTTTACCAAACAGCTACTTTTAAGCAGGTGATCATGAGAGGTTCTCACTTTTGAGTGCATTTGTGTACGTTCGTGTAAGGAGAGAGAGATGAGTTTTTTTTTATTCAAGACACAGATGGGGGAGCAGGACTATGATTATGAAACTGTTGCTATGTTTATAGACTAAAAGTTATTTGATCAAGTCCTTTGTTTGTGGCTGTGCATCTATACATTAGGAGTTTATCCTAGGTAAGCATGGCTTGGGTGTTATCACGAACTGTGAAAGTATTTAAGCTGGTGACCAATACTTTTGTTGTTAGCACAAGTTGTCTGATTCACTAGGTGAAACAAGCAAGGCAAGTTATGATGTTATCAAGTGATCGAGGAAGACCATGGATGACCTTGGACCTCTCCAATGCTGGTGTCTCCTTAGTATTTCTTGTCGATGCTTTTGAAGTTGTAATTTAGTTAATCTCGAAGGATGTCTTCTTTTCCTTCTTGTCTCTTTGAATCTTCTAAAACCCTTCACTTTTGAAAGGACGGGAGATGTGTACACAAGGTTCTAAGTAGGTGCTTTAACTCACCCTATTTCCAATGAATATCACATTGTCCATAACTTCTTTATCTATACCTTTTAGCTTTCCTTTTGCTGCTATTTATCCAAGCCCAACCTAAGTTGTCAGAGTTTGGCTTTGTCAAAGCTAAAACGATTAGTTAATGAATAGTACAATCGCATCAAACCTTTACCAAATTTTAAACCTCCTGGGATTGTAGTTCAATCAGTCAGAGCACTGCTCTGTCAAAGCGGAAGCTGCAGGTTTGAGCCGCGTCAGTCCCGAGAGAGTTAGATGTCTCATAGGGCCACCTCGACTGACAAGTGGTATGCTTCTGTTGGTAGTTGAGCTTCAAATCCCTTGACTGAACTTTGTCTCTGGTTGAGGGACAACTTAGTGCCTCAGAACACTCATATGTTAGCACAGTGCAACATTCAGTTTACCATGTGCATAGAATTTCTCCTTGTACGTGAAGAAATAATAAAACCTGGAGATTTAGAAGTTTGAATCACTAAATATATGTTTATATTTTCACATGCAGGGAAGGAAAATAAACCAGAGGTCACACGCACAAGTGCGTGCATTCATTTTGTAGTGTCTACAGGGTAGCCACACAGCAGACAAGACACAATTGATTGTGCTTTTAAATTGGAGCATGAATTTTAAACCTATCTGGACTCTGTACTCTGGATCTCAACATTTATCATATGAAGAATGCGCTCATTTAGCATCACCCATATGCATTTATCTATGTCTTCTAGGTCTTGATTGCCTAGCCTTTTCAATCTATTTCAACTGTTTATGCAGCCTTCAGCAACAGAAAATGGCCCCTATGATTATACCAGGAGTGGAAATCCTACACGGGATGCTCTGGAAAGGTGAGCCTTTTTGCCTGGTGTCCCAATGTAATTGAAGCAGCTTTGTCAATATCTGAAAGGAGTAATTTTGTTCTTGTCTGTTTAACTGCTTCTGATGAGCTTTAAAAATTGTATTCTTAGCCTCCTGGCAAAGCTGGATAAAGCAGATCGAGCATTTTGCTTCACTAGTGGAATGGCTGCTTTGGCTGCTGTTTCTCATCTTGTTGAAACAGGTGTTTCTGAACATCCGATTCATAAATATTAAGTTTGTTGAAGTTATTAAGAACATTTCAGACTATACATGTTGTGGATTCTCAGGACTGTTAAGTTCTATCATACAAGTTGGACTCTGTCCTGTCTGGTTGTGAGTTTTTTTAACTCTGCAGGTTTAAATATTGTTTGTACATGTCCTGTATGCACTCACTATGGGAAACAAAATCTTCATTTGACTTTTTGTATGCTGATTGCAAATTGTCAAAACTCTTTGAAGTGTGTCATTCATTTATTGTTAGTAGTGTCATTTTAGGTGAGGAAATTGTTGCTGGAGATGACCTATATGGTGGTTCTGATCGGTTGCTGTCAAAAGTAATTCCAAAAACTGGAATACTGGTGAAGTTAGTATATTTTCTCTTTTTTTTTTCTTAGCTTAATTCAACTAACCCGTATATTTAACTTTTATATGCTTACAACATGCAGACGAGTGAATACAAGTGATTTGGATGAGGTTGCATCTGCCATTGGACCCAAGACAAAGCTTGTCTGGCTGGAGAGTCCAACCAACCCTCGACAGCAAATATCCGATATTAGAGTATGATTTGTTGTTCTGTAATTGTGAAATTAGGTTATTGCGTGCAAACCAAAAGCTATATGTTTCTTTGATCGTTATCACTTGCTCACTTTTTCTGTGGTTAAAGTTATAATTAATATAAGGTGCTACTTTCTAATGTTTCTATTTTTCCGTTTTCTGGTTTGTCCACCCCTTTTCAGAAATTAGCAGAGATGACTCATAAACATGATGCTCTTCTGTTGGTGGATAATAGTATAATGTCTCCAGCATTGTCACAACCGTTGACACTTGGAGCAGGTTATCAATATGCTATAGATGCATTTTGACATTTAATAATTCCACTATTTCTCCTTATAATCTTGGTGATTCTCTCTCCCAGACATTGTTATGCACTCGGCTACGAAATTTATTGCTGGACATAGTGATCTCATGGCGGGTGTACTTGCTGTGAAAGGGGAAAGGTTGTATCTCTTGCACAGTGCTTCAGACTGAACATAAAGCATGTGCACAATTTTAATTTTCATTTCATTAGTTGCCTTATCAAATGAAAAGAAAATAATTGATTCATTTGTTGGAAATCATGGATCCTTTGGTGTTGAATAGCAAGCTTTGATTCATTGACTGGCCTGTAAACCTTGAGAGGAGAATTGAATGTGACACGCCATGATGAAAAATAGCTTAACAATACACTTATATTTGTTTTACTTTTCTATCAACAGTATTCACAAAGATTGAAAATGCCTTTTTGCCTATCCCTTTGGAAGGAGTTGCGTTGTCAGGGTCTTTAGTTGTTGCTTATTTATTTAGTGCTTGAGACTAATTTTGAAATGGTCTGAAACACTGAATACTTTCCTGAAAGCACTCCACTCCCATCTTGAAGAAATGTATCTGACAAATTTCTTTCTAAAGCAGTGTCAGTTATGGTCGCAGCAGCCAATGCTGCCTGCACGTCAAACTTTGTTCCTTCACCTGCTAACAAGATCATAGAGGAAGAGCTGCCAAGCCAAGTCCTCCTTTTTGTTTTTTCAGGGCAATAAATGAGCTTAAATTAAAGAGCTAGGGCGGGGACAATTGTATCTCACAAACCTGGTGATTCACTGATTGACTTAATTTGACTTAGGATGAAGGTGATTGAGATTCAAATCTGAATTGTTGCCTTCTTGATTTGCAAGGTTGACCATGAATTGAGCTTTAGTGATAAAATATATGCATTGATGCCCAAAATTGCTTACAGTACTACAACCTAGAATCATTAAATGTCATCATACTCATGCTCTATGTTCTAATATCTGGTGGCATTATTTAGACAAAGGTATTGTATTGTACCATGTTATTCCATGCAAAAAATTTAAATTCTAATTTTGCAAATTTTGTTATAGTTGACTTACTATGGATTTTATTCTTGTTTCACCCACTGTTTTATTTTCCAGCTTGGCGAAAGATTTGTATTTCCTACAAAATGCAGAAGGCTCTGGGTTAGCTCCATTTGACTGCTGGATCTGTTTGCGAGGGATTAAGACAATGGCTTTACGAGTTGAGAAGCAACAGGTGCTACTTCAAACCTTAAGTACTTTTTAGTGCTGAATTTCTTGAAAAGCAAACTATTTCTTTCAGGTGCTGTCTTTGGTCTTATTCTCCGTTGTGTTTTTTTTGAGTTTTTTTATTCAGTAGAGACGCTATGGCATCTTTTGCAGGAGAATGCACAGAAGATTGCTGAATTTCTTGCATCCCACCCACGAGTTAAGAAAGTCTACTACGCTGGTCTTCCTGATCATCCTGGACATGACTTGCATTATTCTCAGGTGCTGTCATCCGATGGACTTCTGAGATTGGTACTGCAGTATTGAATATACTACTCACTCCGGCAAATATTTATATGTTCACCACTTGCAGGCAAAGGGTGCAGGATCTGTGCTTAGCTTTTTAACAGGCTCATTGCCACTCTCAAAGCATATTGTTGAGACGACCAAGTACTTCAGCATAACTGTCAGTTTCGGTAATCGATCTTTCCCACCTAAAGTTCATGTGAAGAGAGATAAATAATTAACAGATGATGAAGAGTTACATGTTAATCTTATGTGATTGGTTTCTCTAAGGCATCACATGTTTAAAAAAATTTGGTGATGAATGCACGCATTCCATCTTGATTATTATATTGCACAAGAACCTGTCTTTGCGTTTCATCTCTTCTTCGGCGTGTCTATTTCTTGTTTGAATAGAACAACCAGTGCCCGAAGTTAAAGTCTACAAAAAATGCAACCCTCTCATCTCTCTTTAGTTGTGCTATGTGCTTTGCGTTTGCACTTGTCTAGCATTTTTTTTGGGGTGTCATGTTAGATAGTGGAACATGAAAAAAAAAAAAAGAATGCAAAGGAAACATACATAAAGTTATTGTTCTCTTTCTGAGAGTAAGATGAAAACTTTGTGGTGGTAAATTATGCTTCACCCCCCCCCCCCAAAACCAACCAACCAAAAAAAACCCCCCAAACAAAACATCCCATTGGCAATCATTTTCTTGTCACTCAATTTCCGTAATCAGCTCTCTGATTCAAAGAGTGGTTTTAGTGTCCTGCTCTGTCAAATGCAGTACGTTCATCATTGCCTTTATGCTATGCAGAATGATTTTCATGTGATTCACAAGATTTATAAAATGATTTTCATCAGCATAGTATCCCTGTGAATCTTTGCAACCACTTCCAAAATGTCCTTATTAAGTTGTGGGAAACATTCATGATACTCCTGGACACCCTCTTTCAATCGGCATAACAACAACAGGCTGATAATTGTATGTGCTAATAAATTTTGAACTTTTGTTTCACAATATTTTGATGTTGCTGTTGTTACTAATAATTAGAATTTGAATATTGTGTACAAGATACTCTGATATGGTCCCAAATCCAATTTTGCTTGATATTTTTGTAAGATCTGGTTTTGAATCTTGCGCGTGTTGGATTTTATTTGTTGCCCTTAACTATTCCCATTTGACCATGGTTTGGACTTTATAATGGTTTCCACTTAAAAATTGTTCCCGTAATTGATTTTTTGGGCTTTTCATGGTAGGGAGTGTGAAGTCCCTGATAAGCATGCCCTGCTTTATGTCCCATGCAAGCATACCAGCTGCAGTGCGAGAGGCCAGAGGTTTAACTGAAGATCTTGTTCGCATATCAGTGGGGATAGAGGATGTCAATGATTTAATTGCTGATTTAGAGAATGCACTTAGAACTGGGCCGCACTAGGTGTTCGGGAGAAACCTGAAACAGCTACAAATTATCGACGTACAACTCGTGGATAACGCAGAAAATAGTAAAACTATTGTGGGCACCATCGTCCTTTTGACATGTATTCATATCCGAGTGAGCCAAAGTAAAGTTTAGATTTTTTATTCTGTTAGTCAAAGCCAAAAGATTTAAGACGAATTACGAGATTTATCATATGATCTAGTTGGGTCCGGAACGAGATTAATCTCGTTAGATTTTTCTTGTGGCCCAAAGCAGGGCGTCTCCAGTTCTCTGTCGTGGATATGTTGTGTTTCTATGCCAGAAACGACGTCATTTTGCTTCATTTTTATTGACTAGGGTTTGAACCCCTCTCCAATCGTGACCAATTCAATCTTCATACGGGGTGGGTTAGGCTCTGCCCAAAATTTTGCTTCATTTTTATTGGTGGGGGAACTTGTTGCGTCAGTCCTATCGTTTTACAATTTTGTATTACGTGGAAAAGGTAGGACGGTTCCGAAATTATGTATCAAAGGAGACATATCATGAAGCACGTACCAACTTAAATATTCGTTTCTTCTTGGACAAAGACGGGGCTACAAGATCAGGTCCGTAGATTCTCAGGGCGTCTAAAGACATATACATTTATTTTGCTTTTTAAGCCCTTTTTGGGAACAATTTTTTTCCTAGCAAAGCACACCAAATGTTGATTCCTACCAATATACGAGGACGTCAATGAACATTAACACACTAAACAATGCCTTCACGGAGTTCAAAATCTGGTTGCTCCAGTTCTAAAATGCTATGTACAAACACTTCTTTTCCTTCTGGTGCTGTCAAACCTGCAAAAGCAAACCGCATTCCATATAGATGAAAAGTGATATAAGCCTTGGAGGAAATGGAATGGACTAGGATAACTAGGTTTGGAAAAAATGAAGACATTTCTCGGCAATTTGCTTTGTGAAGGTAGATTGAGATTCGAACAAAAGTGAAAGCATCTACGCAACTACCTCAAAAAACCACAGAACATACCCACTATTCACTACCAAAGTCATCATAACTCAAGCCTTCTGATATAGTGTCCAACCTCTTATTGTCTCCTGAAGGCCAACGCGGGTATTAGTTTCCATCTTTGCTACATGATTCAAACTTCAACAATGTGGAAACAATCTAACCTTGATGTCCTCCTTGTTCACGAGAATCGAGGAAGTTTTCAGAATCTATAACTAGGAAGGGTGATCTGGGGTAATTCTCCAATATATCTGACATTTTTTTAACATTATATCAGTATTCAATGCAAAGAAAAAATGTACGATTAAAGCTACAAATACTCAAACATGCAGAGTTCTAATACTAAACTAGATACTCTTTTTTACCTTTAGTTGAGTAAAGCTATATAAAAAATCATGCACACAGTTAATGGCTAACTTTGAACATAACCTGTTGGGTATTTCCACATGTAAAAGGCTACTGTCATGTGTTCCCATCTTTATTTTTTTTAGTTCTTAAGCTGTTGGCTAAAATGATTTCCTTTTAAGACAAACATATGAGCGATACAGTCTTTGATAACCAGGACGAAAATCCAGGTGCTTCATTGACCAGAACAGTATTCTTGAGCAAAAATAGAGAAAGAAAAGTGCACAGGCGTAGGCGCGCTCACACACAAACAAACAGATGGAGAGAGAGGACAGACCAGAACTCTGTGAGAAGTCGGCTGTCAGGTCTGAGAGACTGAAACTTCGAGGAATCTGGGTTAAAAATCCAAATGTACTGTCTGCATCCAGAATTGGTTCAGTAAGGGGTTGTGAGTTGGACTCAACACTTGTGAAAGAAGCAACAGATGCATCTCCAATTGTTGGACGCACTTCCGGGACATTTCCATCAGAATCAAACATGTAAGGAGAACTGCCTGAATATCCACTTTCTGATTTGATCATTGCCCCATTTATTCCTTGAATCATACCCATGTTTAAGCTTTGAGCTGATAGCATATTTTGGGGGACATCAATCCTGCCAGCATGAGCAGACATTTGAACAGCAGCATGCATACTTGGGTGCAGTAATGATCTGCCATTTGTAAATGGATTAGGTAAACCGGAACTAATAGGGTGGTGGATGTTTTCCGCCTTCACAGCTGGTCCTGTATGGTCAGGGGCATAGCAAGCCGAGTTCTGGTGCACTGACAACCAAAGTAACTATAAGTTTCAAATGTGATCGATCATGCCATAACAGTTATTTAACTTGAAACGAATTTGCACTAGTGGGGGGTCCTGAAAAACTTTATAAAGCTTACTTAGCACCAGGCCATCCTATAAACTTTATATTGTTATTATCCTTAGATTAGAAAATGAACGTAGAGTTAGTTCCTTCATAAAATCTGCAGACTCCAGTCCAAACAAGGTGTCATGGCATCTTTACGGCATCAATCATTCCTTCTTTTGTACAAAAAACATGAGCAACTTCATTTGCCTGGCATCCTGGGATGTTCTTCTCTCAGAACAAACCTATCCAATTACATTGCGAAGGGAGGCACAAATTGCACCAGAGTGCAACCACCAAACAAACAGATTTTGCATGAAAGTGAGGCGTTCTCAGCCTGCTAAGGAAACTACGAATTATTGACTGGTCCACCATCTAAGTTGCAAATCACCTCAGGTCAGATGATTTTCTTGGGGAGTATCTTACCTATACATTTGAGAGTGTTCAAAATAAGACTGCAAAAGAATGTCCACGAACAAGAACAAACGTCATCGTTTTGAAAAAAATATTAATGACCAAAAAGCCCTTAATTTTCTATTTTATCTTCTTCCATTTCTGTTTGGAGGGGAAATGGCCCCCTAGCCCCCACCCAGATCCATTCCTGATGACCAACAACATTCACCTTTTCTTTTTCCCACTTTCAACTCCATTGAATCCTAACAATTTATTGAAAGGTAGCTACAAATGTCGTAACTTTCCGTAGTCATTAGTTACGAACTTTGACTTGCAAGGAGGAAATTTTTAATGGCACAGGCGGACTCACACAAATACTGACACAGTTTACAGTAATCAAGCGGGATCCACTCAAACAGGATGGAAACCTGCACAATATCTATCAACTCTAGAAAGAGAATAGAGAAACATAAGAGAGAGGGACTGTGTAAGTCACTCCGACTATACAGTTTCAATATTAATCTTTCATCCATTATAAACAACCAGCAAATCTTGCACGACCATATTTCTGCCCATGGTCAACACCAGATTACTGCAACAGTGACAGACTAACAAAGGTGATAAAATGATGAGAGAGGGTCAAGCTGATGTGAGCTGGAGTTCAAGTCACTGGTGGATTAGTGGTTTACACTTCAAATAAGTAAGAAAAAGAATAAGAACAGTGCTGCTTGCGACCTGTCCACACTAAAATTCAACCTAAAGAAAGTAAAAGAAACACATGCTCCCGAATCACGAGAACACTCCAAATGGTTCTACTACAAACCATAGAAATGACTATAACCACTGACATAAATAAAGCCTTACATGATGAAATCTGAGATCCATTAGAAGTAGGCATTGACGCAACTCCAGTTGGGTGTATTTGACGCATTAAATGCACCTGTTGCTCAAGTAACCTGTTGAATTCATTGATTTGGTGCTTCACCATCAATCTAAGATAATAAGCCCTGAAGAATTCTCGATTCTCTTCTTCAAGCTTCTGCCAAACTGAAAGGCAAGCAAGATTGCAAGTTTGTGAAGGGAAGAAGAACACAACAAATACGTGAATCTCAACCACAACAGTATTCACTATGGGACAAGGCTTTCAGATTTCCAAATTTATTTAACCCAATATTGCAAACACATCGTTTTGAAGTCACCAGGAAATAAACTGAAACCTTTATGGCAGTACGAAATTGATTTCTCATCATCAATTATGAAGCAACTACACCAACAATTGTTGTAAAGGATAAAAGAGATGGTCACAAGTTTAAGCAGGTCATACAAGTTTTACAGTTCCCAAAAGAAAAATTGAAGGCAACGCCTGTCAAAAACAAGTATCCGTAGTTACCAAGTTCTGTGAAACCAGGCTCTATTTTGGCTTGGTCCAGTAGCGTTTCCACGACTTCCTTTTGGTTCATATACAGTTGAAGGCATCTTTCTATGAGATTTTGCACCTGAAAATAGATAAATATACGACCGAAAATAAAATCATCAGAACAGCAGACAATCTCCCTCGCATAGAAGATATGGAACCGAAAAAGGTGAGAAAGAAACCGTCATACCATACACATAAAAATATTAGAAAAGAAAAACAAAGTGAACACAATATTAAAGATATATTCATTTTCTCTCCTCCAAATTGATGCTAGAATCTTGAAGAAACTACCATTACCATAAGGATCACGTAAGTCACATGCTTAAAGATGGATTTTTTTTTTTATAAGTAAGCCAATCTTATTAAAGAGAAGAAAAACAAGGAACACACAACTACGGAGTCAACAGTACAAGATAATATACTGAAAACCCTTAAAGATGGAATTGACGGCAAAATGTCACAATTAGAAGGAGCAATTCACAAAGAAAATATATACTAGACGACTGCTTCACTAATTAAGTTCCCAGGAAAAAGAAAATTGACATTCAAAGCAGAGTAATAGCTTACCAGTTGTATATCTTGCCGGGAGACCCTTCTAACGGATCCGCCCGACATATTTGAAGGCAACTCCACGCTGGAACAACGCTCGCTTAAAAACACGCCCTAACCCTGCAGATGATGATCCAGCGAACTTATTGAGAGCTTATTTTTCACGCCGAAGGTCCTCCGCTTTAGCTTTTCCAAATCTCCGTTACATACACAGAATCGCAAGTAACCTAATGCGCAACGAGCAAATAAATAAAGAAATCTAAGTATAACCAACAAGATCACACAGATATTATGCGATAAGACAACAAAAGTGACAGAAATTCAAGGTTTTACTTATTTTATCAAAAGCTACAGATTTGTGATAAAAATCAACTCGGACACGAATATAGAAAAACGTTCAGCTACAAGATTTGAGATTGGAGTCATAAAAATTGGGAGAATCTTAGAGCAATTAGGGATTTGATCAATCTTACCGGAATCCCACTAGATTCGATGGAGTTAGAGAGAGGAATAGGAAGGTGACGATCCTTTTTATGGTGGAATGCTTTGATCAAGCTTTATTACTCTTTCAGCAGTATATAGAGATTTTAGGGGGTTTTTTTTCTTCCGGTCCCTGAAAAAGAGTATGGATTGCCTCGAATAGTGACACGTGGACTAATGAGGGCCCACCGGGAGAGATCAGGTGCTTTTGTCGATGCATCTTTACCATCTGATCCATCTACTTATTCTGCTGGTTTACTGGTTGGGGTCAATCTTTGGTCAAAGGCACCGTCTTATCTCCCTGTCAGTGTTCTGTACGGTTGAGCGGTTGAGATTACTCTACATATTATTGGCAAATTTCAAAATTCATGTCAGTGTTGATGGAATATTTTGACAGCCACGTTTTCACCGATTTCTTTTTTTTTTTTTTACAAACTCAACGAATAAAAATTTAGGGAATTTGAAAAGTTGGTCCTCATGTTTATACCCCTTTGATAAATAGGTCTTTGAGTTTCAAATTTCAAAATTTTAGTTCTTGAGTTTTTGTTGTTTGATAAAATGGTCATTCCGTTAGTCTACACGTCAGCAAATTTGTACGGTCGACCGCTATATGAAGAGGTCGATCGCTTCAAATCCGTTAAGTATATGGATGACAGACTAACGAAAGGACCATTTCGTCGAACAACGAAAACCTAACGACTAAAATTTTGAAATTTGAAACTTAAGGACCCATTTGCCAAAAAAAGGGTATAAACCCAAGGACTGAAATGTCAAATTCCCAAAAATTTATACTAAATATAGAGAGAATTTAAATTAATTATTATATTTATTAGAATAAAAATGGTTGGTGGCAACTACAATTACATCATCACGGTAATGGGACAGACACAAATGATGATATCTGTAGCGGGAAATCAAGAGCCTGTGAATTACAGCAACTACAATTTTGAAGATTCAGAAATACCATATTTGCATACCATATTTTCAGAAAATACTATTTTAGTGTATTGAATTTGGTGAAAAGTGAATATAGAGATAATTTTTAATATTTATTATAGTGAAAAGTAATGATATGACGAGGAGATATAAATTATATTGTAATTTTTTATTGTGTTAAAATTTTAAAAAATTGTAAAATTTTGGAGAACAAACATAACTTTAGTCTAAGCACAAGAGATCATATCACGCCCACAGATAGCAAACTTGATTGTTTGGCTGCAAAAATTATGAACTTCCAGTTAAACCACCTGACAATGGAATTTTATTAACCCTTCACCCTCAGTCCTCGGAATCCATGAGTGGTATCCTAGAGGAGAAATAGACTCTCGACGAATTTAAACTTTATCAAACCATGTAGAATTTACTCGTAAGGGAGTTTGACCTTGAGCAGAGTCTTGGGATTAAACCAAAGCAGACCCTTATCATTTATTTTGACTAGAATTTCTCCATGGTTGGTGCAACCAACAAATGAACGAGCTTGGTCTGCAGCTGCTAGAGTTTGTTTAGCCCAGTACTCGACCACTACGTAGTCCTTCATTTCCCAAAAAAAACCATGCAGAACCTCATCTATCCAAATCCAGCTTGACACAAAACAACAAAACCCATAGTGCAGCCCGAATATTCCAGCAAATTTATACAGAGACAGAGCAATCTTTCGGCATCTCTGGTCAATGAGATCAAAGGGCAAAACGAATCGATTCTTCTTTTCAGCATCGTCTTCTGCGGTACATACCAGCCAAGGCAAAGCACCATTACAAATGTGTTTTTTATACTTGATAGATCAAACAAAAAGTCATACTCAAATCCAAGAACGCGACAAAGAGTTTTAGGATCGTCTAATAAGAGCTCATCGAAGCTAGAATCTGTCAGCACCTTGAATTTTCTGATGCTAGGATTCCACAAATATATTGATCACGGTTTGCAATGGAAAAGTACCAAGCTTTGCAAACGCTCCTGAATCGGATTAAGGATTTCACTGGCAACGGCGGGGCCATTCGCTGTGACAAATGAGGATTTGACGCACTTGGAAAGTTGGAAATTTTCGGAATACGACATCAGAGGTTAATTGGGCCATATATTGAGCATGAATGAGTAGCATGGTCTGTCAGCCCCAGGCCCATTAAGTTGGCAATTACCCTTTTCTGGTCTTCCGTAGATTGTACGAAGTTCGAGATGGACTTTTTGCTAAAGATTGAAGGCGTCCGTGTACGGTGATCTCAAAAACAAAGTGCGGCGAACAGTGGCCTACTTTTTATTGTGGACCAAGAAAAAGAGCCCCAACTCTGCTTTTACCATTCAATATGCGCCTGCTTCTTAGGCCTTAAAAGTATTAAGAGATTTTGGCTTCCTAGGGTCGGGACTCCAAGACATGAATAATATAAATGCATTCACACGATCCTATGCAATTCTCTTGTTGTATCGTAGAATTTGAAAAGAGCTAGTGATGAATTTTATTATAGGGTTCACTCTGTCCGAAATTTTATATGAATAATATTAAATAGTATAAGGTTCACCTGTTGTGTCTATTTTTTTCAAAATTTTATCATACAATTCAGATAAGGAATTTGCAGATGATATTGATCCAAGACAAAGTCCTCTCCCAAGAGGGATCATGGTTTTTAAGACAAGAACCTTTTGCATGAGCTTAGAAAATCCAGGAAAAAAAACCATTTGCAGAAAGCATTGGTGATGTGATCCATAGGGCCAATTGGCACTTGTTTGAAACCGATCTTGGGCTGAAGGAGTGAGCTCAACGCGGGCAGAGTTCAGAAAACGAGAGATAGACGAGAGCTTCAAGGAGCAGATTATGCCTTTCCAACTAACTGAGATGTGTCATTTCACCTCCCATAAATTGAAATATAACCAATGAGCCTATCGCTGAAGGCATCATGTCAATGTGGATAGAACGCGGAGAGAGAGAGAGAGAGAGAGAGAGAATAGCAAAGAGCAAAATTCGCCCTTCTGTAATGACTAATGAGTCTTCCATCCCCTAACTACTCGAGAGGCAGAGTGAGATTCATGGAGCAAGATGGGCCTCTAAATTCAATATCAGCTATACGACTGTCTTGTTGTCGCCTAACCAATTGAGTGCGAGTGAGAGGGACAGCTTGAAGCAGCAAAACGTGGCTTCTATTTCCCGATCAATGAAATGTCTTTGTTTGTGTTGTACCCAACAAAAGCAAAACAAAACAAAACAAGAAATCAAAAGTTATTGCTCTGCAAGCTCCAGCAATCGCATTCTGAGATGTGAAGTTCTTCTTAATGATTTTTTTTCTTTTCTTTTTGGGTTACATTAGCAAAACAAAATTGTAACAAAGATATTTCCATGTTAAATATATACATGAACAGCTCTCTACACTCATATTGGACCAGTATAACCAGCTTAAAATTAAAATAAAAAATATATAAAAATTGCACTGTTTAGATAAAAGGGGAAAATTATTTTCCTTGATTACTCATCAGACCACAGTGGTGAGGCCGTTGCATCTAGGTCTTGTTCTATCAGGTGAAAGCCCTTCTTCCATGGCCTTCCTCTTGTTACCACTGGAATGTTGGTGTTGATGGTGTTGTTGGAGGTAGTGTTGCTGCTGCTGCTGTTGTTGCGGCTCTTGTTTCTCTTCTTGCGATTGAAGCTCTGGGTTTCCCGAATCTTCTTTTTTCTCTAGTTTTTCTTGTTTCTGATCCTTCAACTTTGTTTTCATCATATGAGGCTTAAGCCTATTCACATCTGATAGTCGCACTGGCTTCAAGAAAAATTCTTCTGCTCCTTCTTCCAAACATCTGTTGGCAATTTTACACATCAATTAGTTTTAGCTCAGAAATCATTTTCCCAGATGCCTACAAGTTCCCAACCACAAAAACATTCCAAAACAACGTCGTTTTTCCTTCCCTGATTACCTGCTGATCCTTGAAGGCACATTCTCAGATGACATAATCACCACTGGTATGTCTCTCAGATAGGAAGACTCCTGTAAAATCCGAGAAAATCCTATCAATTTCTTAGCTCTGTATGTCCTAATAAAGTATTCAGTGTCATGTATGTTTCTGAACCAGATGACATGAGAAGGACCCATGCGAAATCAGCGAAATCTTTGCAATATCTTAGACCTGATTTGTTGGGATCAAAAGTAGAAGGAAAAATATGCCAAGAGATTTTCTTAATTTTGTGCAAGGGCTGACACAGGGACCCAGAACGGAAACTCACAAAGTATATCAATTTGGAATGCAGAATTTCCATTGGGAAAGTTTGGACAAGGACTACTGCTTCAGGAAAGGAAAAATGATCTCGATAGCAAAATGGAGGGAATATTGGATGGAAGAGGACGAAGACAAAGCAATAGAAACCAAAGAATACCTTGATTTTCCTGAGCAAATCATAGCCTGTCATGCCAGGCATACAGTAGTCAGTAATAATAAGATTCACTTCGACTTCCTGCGAAAACACAAAAACCCAAACAAAATTTAGAAACCTGAGAAGAGAAGAAAGCGCAGGAAAATTGACAAGAGAGGTAGGGAATCTCAGACACTGAGAGAAGACTAAAATGAATCACACCTGATGATTGTTTGGGGAAACTGAAGGTGTATCTGGATTGCTTTGGTCATCTTCATGCAAGCCCAGAAATTCTAGAGCTTTAGTACCAGAATCAACTGTAGTCACTGGCATTAAAAAGAAAGGAAGTGTTTATAACCAACAAAATCAAATTATAAAATGGAAACAGAAGACAAGAAACAATAACAACTCCACGAATACAAAACGTTTACACAGAAATCTCAAGAAGATGTTTTTCTATGTTTAAGGTACCTTGATATGATGAAACTTTGAGGAGCTTCTCGATTAGCTTTCTATCGATGAGGCTGTCATCAACTGCCAAAACATGAAACTGAGACTCTGCAGCAATGCCCATTGCACCAATTAAAGATCTAAGATCAGAGCCAAAACTACAGACGCAGAGGAGAATATTGTAGAAGATGCTCTAGAGGAATTGCTTTCTCTCTGTGTCACTTCCTCCTTGGCACTCTGGTTTGTGAAAGCTATGAGAGGAGAGACGAAGAAGAGCTTTGTATTGAAATAAGACCCACCAAAATCCACATCCCACGAAGCGAGATCCGACCAGATTTTCTCCCAAATCTTCCAATATTTTCCAAGTTGATTTTGAATTACAAAGAAAACAAGGAAAAATAAGCAACCGAAAAAACAAATGGTAGAAGAATAAAATAATCCAAAAAAATCCTTGTGAATATTTTTAAGTTGATGGGAGGTGGGCTTTATTTATACTAAAGAGGAGAGAGAGAGCGAAAAAGAAAAAGAAAAAGAAAAGAGAAATGAGAAGGGGAAGCGAGGGGTGAGAGAGTGGGACCCATCCCCAAGAGATAAAGGTGATGTCAGCAGTGGCGCCTTTTTCCCTGGGCGAAATCATGTGGCGCTTACCATATCTTGAGCAGTGGGGGCGAGCGGTGGCGATTGCCAAAGAGAAGGCAATTTCTTTCGATTCCCTTAATACAGATTTGCTTCCCATGCCATCCATCTTCTTTCTTTAATGTGCCATTCCCCATCATCCATACTCCATACCATACATTCATGCATCTGGATCATATTATGCAGAGCTGTCAGAATCTAACCCGACCCACTAACCTACTCCATGCCCAACCCAGATCCATCAAAATTCAATACGATTTGTGTAGTTAGTGATATTGGTTTTGAAGTAAAGTTTACTCTTACCGACTCGAGCAAACCAAAAAGTTTACCCTACATAATTTGGGAATAGTAATAGGGAAGCAAGAATTATGGCCATAATTTCTAATGACCACCTTCTTGAAGCTATAGTTAGAGTAGTTATGGCTTAAGGACTTAGTCAAGATCGGATAAAGATCATCTGCAATTTTCTATCTAAATTATATGGTAGAATTCAAAGAAATAAACACAACAAGTAGACTCCACACCATTTAATACTGATCGTATCTACCCATATAAACTTTTGAGCAATATGAACTTGTCTAATTAATGCGTCTATCTCTCTTGAATTATACCGTGCAATTCGAGTATGAATTGTAGAAGATTTTAATCCCTCGAGACCAGTATCCATTACAAAATAACTTCGGTGTTCTAAAAATAAAAGAGGTACTATTTGGCCACAGTTGCCCATGAGGACAAACTGGCCTGTAGATGCACTTTCTTGTTGGTAGACTTAAATTTAAAATATGCTAGCTGCACTTTCTTATGATTTCCCTGTTGCCTCTTGTAAAAAAAGGGATCCATGTTTGCCTTAATTTGCCCCATGTTTCAACAGTACTTAAAAGCTTGTGCCACAAACTTTTAATACATTATCATTCAGGACGCGCGAAAGCTTTCATATAGATAATAGATCAACATTGAATCGACAAAAACTTTGAAGGCAGAGTTTGAATTTCATGCCTTTGTCTTCAGTGCTCTGAAACTTCTTCACAGCTATGATCAGAAGGGACAAGACAATGAAGCCATAGTTTGAAAAAGGTACGAGACTGATGATCCGCTTGACCCTCTAGAAGGATACCACCAAAGTGACCAAACCAAACCACTATTTTGTGCATGTCTCCTATATATGTCAAAAATCATTATAGATCAGTATCTTCAATATCGTCCGATATTCCTTCCACTTGTGGATAAAGGATAGACTTGTGGATCCAAAACAAAGAAAATATGGCTCATGCAAGGTATTGATAAAGCGAAGAAGCACGAGATAGTTGGCCAAGATTGCCCAAATCTTCAATTCCCCCCCCCCCCTTTATTGGATGGCCGTGACCCCATATTAAACGTGATCAACATTTGAGAATCCGCGTTAAATGTTTTGGTAAGAAACCGATTGCTCTCACGTGTTTTACGGGTCTGCACGAGTGACTCATAGATCATAATAAACAGTTCACATTCAGTCACCGCATAAATAATCTATATGGACGACTCAAATCAACAAGTAAAAGGAGGAAAAATTGACCAACTACACCTACCATTTGATGTCCACTGCATTACACACACTTAGAAATATCAGCGGTCTTCAACTTATCAAATCTAAACTTCAGTGATCAAATTAATCACATTCAAATTTGTAATACATATTCACCGCAAATCTAAACTAAAGGGTACAAATTGTATTTGAGTTATTTACATATATATATATATATATATTGAAAAGATAAAAGAAAGAGGGCCCTGAAGTTCTTAGGAGTGTTAAGAGGTGCATGACCATATTGTCCACCATTGATACATTCAACTGGTCCCCTTGTTTTTTTATTTGGCAGCAAAGATTCCCCGACACACCCACATTATACAACCTGTCACACATAATCCGCATCTTGCTAGATTACAGAAGCTTATTTCGTGGGGGAGCCATATTAATATGCCCAAAATTGCTAAGCCTAAAAGGATTATGCCCCGCTGCTCATCTCAATCGTCTTTCTTTCTATTATATGGGATACTATTTTCACGTCGCATTTGGGCTGCACAGTCCTCTCACTGAATTGTAAATTTGAAGTTTTATTGACCAAGCTGCCCAATTAGCGGGGTAGGGTCGTGTTTAGTGAGTAAAACATCATCGTCTAAATAAAAGTCTACCCTTCCAACGTTTTGAACCATGATGGTTGGGTTCGGGCGGATGGTTAATATTTATCTAAATATTCTTACTTGCAATTTTTTTTTTTTCTTTTTTACAAATTCTTGTGAATGCCATCATATTCAAAGCTACAGTTATTTATAGGTCAGGTGAGTAATAGTAGTAGTTGATTGATGGATGAACAAGTCTAGGCAATTGTTCGACCATCATGGACAACGGTACCACCCTGCAAATTGCAATAGTTAGATTCTAACAGTGTTTGTCCACTATTTGGGAACCTTACATGTTCTCCTCTCACGTTCCATGATCAGCACTTGAGCCTACCGTTGTCTCGAGGACATTTGGCTGCTCATGGACCAATAAATCAATCTCGGATCCTGACATTTGAACATGTTATTTTGTTCTTGTCGATATCTACATATTTGGACCAAAATTGTTCCTCGTCCCACCATTTTATCACATAAATCAACCTTTATAATTATTACTTTTCCCAACCAACTATATTGGAATCCGTTAATGATTACTTCAACTTAGAGTACATATTGTATTTTATCAAGTTTTTATATTTCCTTTGAACTTATGATGAACTTGAATTTTTTTCAAAAAAAAAAAGAAAAAGAAAAAATACATTTTTCACTCTTCAACTATAGAGTCTCACGATTTGCATATTAAAAACACCTAAAAACATGTATGTTCTACAATTCTTCAATAATCGAGATTTTCTTTTTATATATACACATACAGGATATCTGAACATATGGCCAAAACCCAAACATTATCAGAATCCAATTGAAATTATCCAAGGGGAACTTCCTGAGATCTGAATTACACAACAAACTCGCGAGAACATTCGAATTACCTACGATACTCTTTCCTTTTGTTTTCATATCGTATAAGTCTCGTTTTGGCTATGGACACAGCACAAATGATCCAAATAAACCAGAAAATAACAACTTGGGAACAACGGCATCATATATATATTGTATAACTCTTCTTTATAGTCTTCCTTCCAAAATTATAAAGCATCTATAGCCTAGTACTGTTTCTTTTTTTCTAGAGATAAACGCAAAAGCAGTCCATGTACTATATGCAAAAATCGTTTTAGTCCCTGTGATATGAAAAACATCGATTTAGTCCCTGTGATTCTATTTTCGTTTGTTATTGGTCCTCCATCAGAGACTGATTTTATCACTTTCTGAAATTACAGGGACTAAATTGATGTTTTTCATATCACAGAGACTAAATCGATTTTTGCGTATAGCAGAATGACCAATTTTGCATTTATCTCTTTTTTCTAAGCTGCCTACCTCATCCGTACGTCAAGACATTTTTTATAGGCAAAAAAGTAAGGTGCTGTAGATCATCTACCGCCCAAATCCAACATCTTTATTCAGACAGAAACGCATCTGATATTGTTTGAAAAGCACAGCAGGAGTGCTGTGCTGCAGAAACGGGCAACTGATATCAAATTTGGAAAGAGGAAAAAGCCAAAGCTTGACATATGACAGTGATTATCTTTGGATTTCGTATGAGATTATGCAAATAAAACCCGTAGCTGAAACCCCAGATCGATGAGAGTAGGACGAGCCGGTGACTTTTCTCTCATGCAGATACGTACAGAAAAGAAGGAAAGGAAAAGAAATTGATGAAATCCCACACAACTCACAAGACCCATCAACCATCTGCGGTTTTTTTTTTTTTTTACCTTCATTCGAGCCCCTTAATCTCTGAACTGGAAGATGATTGGCTCGAGCTTTTCTCAAGAGGGTCCAAATGGCAGTCCAGTCACTGAGAAAAAAGCAGAGGACTGAAAGCGCGGATAGTGCGTTCGTTATTATGAAAATGTGTATAAGCTTGCAGAAAAGGGTTGAATCAATAGGGGGCATCTTTCGTCACCACATGGCTTGTCACATAGAATTTGACAGGTAGAATACTGATTAGCATTGGCCTTTTTCGCATGCCTATATGGCCCCTCTCCCTCCCCCGTCTTGGGGCTTTTTTAGTTCTTGGTCCCCCCTCTTCTCCTCTCTCTCAATCTCTACTATCCCCACCATTTTGAAAAAGAAGCTGCCCTAGATTTGATTTTTGCAAAGTGGGCACTTATCATCATAATCTATAATTATTATTTAGAGCAGATTGTTGTTGGATAATAATATCTAATGTCAAAGCTTCTTTTTTCTTATATATATTTTTTATTTCGCCTCGAAAGGATCATGACCTTAAGATATTGAATTAAAATTCTACCCCACTTCATATATTATGGAGAGCAAGGAGAGGTCATGGTCTCCCCTCCCCTAATAGTTAATGTCATCAAAACTTTCTCAATTACTTGTGCGTCCTCGTTGAAATTAGGATAATAATAAAGTATATAAAAGTAAAGTAATCGTTGACATGGAATGATAATACGGTATAAGAAGATAATTAAGTGAGAACTCTAAACATTATATGTCAACACCATTGTAATATTGACGTGCTGGAGAAATTTTAACATGGTGGACCTAATTCTGTAGCGATCGAACAAACGGTGACGACGAGACGTGCCAGTTGAACCGAACCCATGTTTATATGCCCGGCCAGGGCCTCCAACTTTGACTATGATTTGATCGGAACGTATCTCGTGCACGAGCAAAATATTTCGCCAACAACGCAAATCCATATATTTATGTCCCACCCAGAGGATTTGGACTCAGTTGACCAGGGAGGTATCTTGAGCAGATCCGTATAAAACTCATACGTTGGCCACATGAAGGAGGAGGTAGCTAATAATGCTAAGCGAGCAGGTGCAACCAATTATATATCAAAGTACTTTTGATTGCAAAATGATTCAGCTTCTTTGCTTGGGGCAATGAACCCACCAGCGAGGGGCGCCCATTAATTTTAGGCTGATTTAACGCGGGGGGGGGGGGGGGGGGGGAAATGGTCCCGATCCCTAGTCTCATAGTTCAAGGAAAGATTTGCTGTTCAAAACGAAGGATCCTTCACACGTTTGGAGTCCTTCAAAGTCATGATTCTTGTCGAGTATTGTGGTTCTGGTTCAGGGCTGCTTCTAATGTAAAATAAATAAATTTATTATTTTCGGGAGAAAGGGTTTTGTGGGGTGCACCTGATCATTTCTTATAGGACCGGGAGTAGGGAAATCCTTACTCCTGTCTCAGTAGAAATCAAATCATAGATGTTACGCTGATCCTTCAGTTTGTTCCGGACTTGGACCAGCGACCAACCCCCAGCTTCCATTTAATTTCTTCATGTTATTATTATTCGAAGTTAAATATTTAATAACTTCAACCATACTTTTGCACGTGAAGCCACCTGTCATTTTCGATCAAGATCTCTATATCTTCTCACTAATTGCTACAACTCGATCGGTCAGTACTTATTTACGACTTGGTTGATTTAATTTATAAATGTGCCGACTCTAGATAATAGAAAAGAAGTTCAAAGATTGAGCTGGTAAAGTGGTGTAAAATGGCCTATGCTACTACCTGGCCAAATTATTATACAATTTTCCCCCCATATACTCCAGATAATTACCGTTTTGTTGGGCCCTCAGCAATAAAGAGTTTATTATTGGATCGGCTTGGCTGTAGCTAAAAAGAGAATTTGCGCAAAATCATTCGCATACTCTGGGTCATGTTCGTTTAGAAGATTTTTTTTATAGATTTGAAGTGTTTTGAGAATTTTTAGGTGATATTAAAATTGTATTAATTTTTGTGTAGAAGTTGTTGAGGTGTAAAAAATTAATGATGATGTTTAAAGTTGTTTTTTTATATTTCGAATTTATTTATTTTTTATTAAAAGTTGAATATTTAAAAGGTAACCTTTGGTCTCTACTCGGACCCGATGAAAAAAATGGTTAAAAAAAACAGAAAACGACAACAGATTAAATGTGAAACATCGCCTGAACACATGAAATCAAAAGTAGAAAACGAATTTTGTAAGGGACAAGGCTGCTTGTACGTCATACGATGGGGGTCACATGATGCTGGTGAGGATTCTGTTTTTGCCAAACATAAGATTTGCGAGGATTCAAATTCTATGAAAAGGTTAAAACCGAACATGTCCCTGGTCTGGGCGCCTAAATGCATTTCCATTCCCGGCATTCCTATTCTCTCGTGAATTGCATTCAGGAAAAGTACAGACTAAAAGCTGCTATGAAGATAAGGAGAGCTATGAATAACTAAAGCTGTTCGTTTTGTTAATCTTGTAATGAGGAGTTTCAGAGGAACCCAAGCTTCATATAGCACCGATTTGTGTTGAGAGTTAAGACAATGAAGGACTTCGGGATATATAGCTTAGGGGAATTTTCATATCTGTTTTGGTGCTCCAACTCTTTTTGAGCAAGTTCTGCAGAATATTTCTGCAAAGTGGAAGTGGGTAGAACAGTAACTTCGATTCAACCAAATGATTTTCTTTTTCTAAGCAAATAAAATACATGGTTTAGTTATTAGACATATAATTAAAATAATAAAAACTTTTTTTTATTTCTATCTGCTTAAGTTTTTGAGATGAGTGTAGATTTGTATAGTATCAAAGTTAAAATTCTAAATTCGAGACCTGACTTTGCACTCTATTCCAATTTCAATTTATGATTTACGTTGGTTACTCGCCAAACTCCTCTCGAGTCATAAGCAACATAAAAATCAAGCAAAATATAAAGGAATCAATTTCCCAGCCTAGATTAGGAGCAATAACTGTTTATAATGCCTCAGCTATGACGCACTGGTAGATTAGGATCTCAATCCACGTTCATGCACCTTTTGTGTTCCTTCACTCATTTGTTTGCTTAAACTATGTTGGAAATACCAAGACTGCATGCTTATATTAATAATTGAGCTCGGCTAGTTGTGGTTGCTTTTGGAAACCAAAGCCAATTCCAGTTGTGATTTGCTGTTGCTTCCCAACTTAACCAATACCCTTTCAAGAAATGAAATTATACCCTTGGGAGCTCTGTTGAGGCATGTATGGGTGTCCTTTGGAGACCCCTTAGGGCCACAATTTCCTGTCCCCAAAATCCATGGTTCCTTTGGAATCACATGGATGGATTATTTGATGAAAACCTCCTTTTACAGAAGTTAAACATGTATCAGTGTTTCTTGTATATTTTTCGTTCCCAAGTACTTCCGCGTAGGGCTATTTGTTGGTTTGGTTGAGATCAGCTCAGGCTGTTTGGTGCCATCGTGAGAGGCAGAATAATTTGTTGTGAAAATCTGTCCCGTCCATTTTGGACCGGACAAATTGATTTACATTATAATGCCCAGATTTCATTGAGTAAATTATAGTTAATGATGCCCACCATGCAACAGGGTCTCCACTGCAGGCAAAATTATAAATTTCAATGACATGCAGTCTCAAATTCCCAGATGCAACACATTCTTCACTTAGGAAGCAAAATGATATTTGCTAACATTATACAACCTCAATCCTTACAAGTGACCAATATGCTATAGCTCCTACAAAGACATGCTGAGGTTTGTCCTAGCACTGTACTAAGTAGATTACATGGACTCAGGAAAATCAAAATTTGAGCCTCAATCTTTAAATACCCTTGACAAATAGCAGAAGAGAAAGCGGGGTTCACAAGATATTATATTTTGCCTCCAAAGCAGTGGTAATCATTGAAATACAGTAGGCAGCACTAAGAGGGAAACCAGAAACTGCAAAAAGGTAGAGGTGGATGGTTAGAAACAGAAAATATCACGTTCATATTCCAAAAACCCGGTCAATGCTCTAATTGAACTCGCTTCTGAAATAAGAAAAAAATGAAATAATCTGGTTAGCTAATATTAAGATGCCATGGTTCCTGTCCAAGTTTTTTCTTTTTATTTTTCCATATTAGAAATTTTTTTCAAAAAAGACAACCACTCCGTAACTCAATAACAACACCAGAGAAATATGATCCTCAAAGTTGAAGCCGTAAATTCTCATCAGCATGGCTTGATGGTTAACCTATATTCTGTTAGATAAGGGCAATCATTGGCATTGCTATCCCAAAGCTATACTTATTGAAGTGCTTAATAGGAAGTGGATCATTTTGTATCTTCTTAATCCAATCAGAGTACAGAAACCTAAAAGTGGAAACTACCAATGAGATCATTCACTAGAACTAGGGGGGCAACAAGATTGACAGAGTGTGATTGCATGTCAGAAGCATTCCTAATTCTAAAAGATAGCTGTATAAAACCTGGTAGTCCGCAGGAACAACCGGCAGAAAATCCTCTATTTCTAGAAGTACATTGGAAAAAGAAGAAACAAATAAAAAAGAATGAGACAGTCTCAAATTTCCACTAAACACAATGATGAATAAGAAGGCAATGTAGGATAAACCTACTTGATATAAAGTCATCTGCATAATCCTTATCAATTTTCCCATGGGCCATAGCACCAACCTGAAACCACAGAGGATTCAGAGAGAGACAAGTTATTCCATGAAATAATGTCAATGCGTTTTAGGGAGTGTAGGTTACAGTTCTTTTAAGCTTACCACAAAAACAACATCAACATCACTACCAGCAGAAGCCACGTATTGGTTTATATTTACCAATTTTTCTGAACTATGGGAGAGGGCTGATGTCAAAGCAAGCATCAATGTTAATTCTATTAATGGATACGAAAAGATGGGGATCTCAAACAATATAACTAACATAAGCTTACCTATTCTCCGAGAGTTTATGGGTAGATATTGGGTTACAGGGTTCTTGATCACACGCAAAAGTTTCTCACGCTTGCCAACAGCAGTAATACTCAGTTTTTGTAGCAGCTGCACTGCAAATTAGACGAAAATAGTGAAAAAGAATCCCAGAGAGGAAGAAGAAGGAACACATGACACCTAGCATTGGTGCTTAGAGGGCTAGGTGAAACCAGCAGAACTTACACATAATGCCAGTGAACCGCTTAAATGTCCTTGGAATACGAACATATGGTTTAACCTCAAAAAGCACACCTTTCTCAGTTCTCACATACACAGCCCGCAACCTCCCACTCTCATTGATACGGCTATCTAAGATCATTAGGAGAGCCTGAACGCAACAATACTCAGTATCATGTATGGTCAGTCGACTGAAAATTCAAACCCACGTGAAAGAAAACTAAGGAATTAGATGATACTATCGCCACTTCAATCTTGAAACACATGCCTTAGTCGGTTCTTAAGACTATGCGCATGAAGTGCACAACAAGTACTAAATAGCCGATAACTTTGTAGCAAAGCGATAGTAATGATTGGAGAAAAATGTAAGCCTATGACTTCAAAGAGTAACCTGATGAACAATGTCAGGCCTGTAATCAGCAGGATTTCTGTTATTTTTTCGCAAGAAATTGGCGTGGTCGTCTAGTTCAAAAGCTGGTAACTCTGTGGTCATAAAAAGAGAAAAAGAGATTCACACAACATCAGTGAGCACTAGCCATGAAGAAAAACCAATCCACCATATTGAGGAAGCTTAAAACTAAAACCTGAGAAAACAAAAACCTTAATACCACCCATCCGCATAACCAAAAAAAAAACAAATTTTGTGTATTTCTGAACAACATGTAGAAAAAAAAGTGTATTTCTGAACAACAAAATAGTACAGAAAACAATGTGTCCCAGCCTGAAGAAACCCCAGAAAAACCTGCAAAGCAAATGGTTAATCTCAATGCCTGAAAGCCTAAACCCCATTATATGAACTCCATACAACCCAAATTCAAAATTTCGATTTTTACAGCATATGCTTTAAGTAATTCCAATTCGAGGAGAATTTATTGACCTTTCCAACTTTTGCAACTTCCAAAGAAGCCTTTTCAAGAATGAAGATGACCCCAGCTTTGTTAGAGTTCTGGTCACTTGGGGCAATCGGAATACCCACAAGTTCATTCACAACCTACTTTTCGTTTCCTTCCTCTGCTTCCTCCTCACCATCATCTGTTTTCTCTATCACTGCTCTCTTTGCGTCTTGCACTGGTTGTTCTGCTACCTCTTCCTCTTCTTCTCTGTCGTACACCTCCTCCCTCTTCTTACGCTTCTTCCCCTTCACCGCATAAGGCCGCACCATTCTTTCTTCTTCGACGGCTTCCAACGAACCTCTGAGCCGAACACAGTGGGGGAGGGGAGGGCCAAGGATGTGAGTTTGGACTTGGAGTGGACAGTCGGTCACTAGGGCAACCTTCTCAAGTTTATCGGGCCTTCCGAGTAAACAGACCCAACGTTTTTGGAGGGGAGGGCCAAGGATGTGAGTTTGGACTTGGAGTGGACAGTCGGTCACTAGGGCAACCTTCTCAAGTTTATCGGGCCTTCCGAGTAAACAGACCCAACGTTTTTGGACTGCGGGGCCGGGTTTGAATACACTTGTTCCAGGCCCAATAAAAGGGACGATTTGTTTCAAGGAGTCGCCGCCTTAGCATGCATAAATCGTAAATAAGAAGGTTTAATTTTTTCACGAGAAATTAGTCAATTCCGTTCCATGATAATTTCTCAAAATTTTATTTATAAAAACAGACCAAAAAAATATAATTTCAACTATTGGAATATATATGTGTGTGTGTTACATTGTCATTAGTATTACTAGTCGTTTAAATGATTGGGATCATAATATTTTGACATTTTTATTTGTATTTTTAGAATGGAGAAAATACCAAGAAAAACCATTTATGCTGCACTATATATATATATATATATAAGGAGGTTTGGTATTTAATCTACCCCAAGTTTAGGTCCAGAGTTCACCTTCGTTTTTTTTTCCTTTTTGTTTTTAGTTTGAGCAGCAATGGTTTTCCTTCCTTCTCACATTCCCCTCCAAAAAATTGTGTGACAAATGTACAAATTAAACCCAAAAAGGAATGGCTCAAATGATAGCAGTCTTTTCGAGGTTTGTCATGACGTTGAATTTAATTCGTGTGAATATAGTACACGTGAATGAGTGTCTGAATTTTGAGGTTTGTCATGACGTTGAATTTAATTCGTGTGAATAGTAGGCCAAATCAGTCTGAATATAGTACACGTGAATGAGTGTCTGAATTTTCTTTAGTACAACAAAACAAGAACAGGTACAAGTTAAGAGTAATAAAGTAAGTACGTTTAAATACTAGGGTCCTTTTTAAATTATCTCTTTAACTTGGGCATTATATTTTAGATTAATGACCAAAATAATCCCTGAGTTTTATGCCCATTATCGATTTGGTCCTTAAGTTTTCAAACTGGTCACATAAGTCCTTAGGTTATTCTCATTTATCGATTTAGCCCTTCCGTCTCTTCCATGCACAATCATCTAACGGTGGGTCACGTTACCACCAATAGTATCGCGACACGTGTCCGATTTTAAAAAACAAAAAACTAAGGTCCATGTGGAATATTCGTAAAAAAAATTGAACAGGGGAAAACCCCCATTCGCCTGACTAAGGGAGCCCAGATCTGAGCTCCCTGTCTCCGGGGCGGCTCCCCTGCTCAGGGGTGGCCGGGAGCCACCCACCCCGGCGATAGGGAGCCCAGATCTGGGCTCCCTCGCGCGGTGGGGGCCCCTGCTCAGGGGTGGCTTGCGGGAGCAGGGGAGCTGCCCCGGCGAGGGGGAGCCCAGCCCCTCTCAGGGGCCCCCACCGCGAGGGAGCCTAAATCTGGGCTCCCTGTCGCCGGGGTGGGTGGCTCCTGGCCACCCCTGAGCGGGAGAACCGCCCCGGCGACGGGGAGTCGTCGGGCGAATGAGGGGTTCTCCCCTGTTCGATTTTTTTAATGAATATTCCACATGGACCTTAGTTTTTTATTTTAAATCGGACACATGTCGTGATGCTATTGGTGGTGACGTGGCCCACCGTTAGCTGACTGTGCATGGAAGAGACGAAATTGGACGGAAGGACTAAATCGATAAATTAGGATAATCTAAGAACTTATGTGACCAAATTGAAAACATAAGGACCAAATCGATAATGAGCATAAAACACAGGGACTATTTTGGTCATTAACCCTTATATTTTTATAAGTAAACGTTTTGTCATCGTCGTTATTTCATAAATTCGCCGTCAGTTTCTACGGCCTACGAATTGGTCACTTCTTCCCGTTACCCGTTACCGTCTCTAAAACCCCCTTTTCTTTGGCGGGCCTTCGAACTACGTCTCCGTCTCTCTTCTACCACCTATTCTCCCTCTAAAACCTGTGTCCTCTCTCAAGGGTTTTTGTTTTTTATCTGTGAGACCCATCACTCTCTTTGGCAAAGCAAGCAAAACGATGGCGTACCAAGGAGGCAGCCTCAAGTCGACCTCCATAAATGGGGTACAGATGTACATCGTGGCATCCCAGAACCGCTCTCTCGCCTCTTGGCTTGACCCAAAGAAGCTCCGAGCTCTTCGCAAGGACGAAAGTGACCACTCTACCCACTTTCTTTTTTTTCGACGTCCTCATTTTCTCCCTTTTTTTTCTGAAGTTCTGACGTTGTGTTAGAAATAAAAAATTTAACTTTGATAAGTGAGACATCCAATTATGGGAATACTCAATTTGATTAATTTTGTTAACTCACTCATATTTAAAATGTTACATAAGGGGGGTTATTTATAACCCAAAAGTCTCACATTGCCTAAGCAATGTGGGACTACACAATTCTCAACACTCCCCCGTAAACTCAAGATGGACAAACCGACAAACCTTGAGTTTGAAGTTACAAAAATAATTACAGGGAAAATAATAACAAAAATTGCCGGTACTGAGCCGGGAGAAAGCCGATACTGAGCTGGGAAAGTTGCCGGTACTAAGCTGGAGAAAGTCGGTACTAAGTCGGATAGTCGCCAGGAGGTAACCGGACTAAAGCCGAAAACCTTGCTCTGATACCATGTTAGAAATAAAAAATTTATACTTGATAAGTGAGACATCCATTAGGGGAATACTCAAATGGATTAATTGTGTTAACTCACTTATATTTCAAAACATTACATTATGGCTTATTTATAAGCTCTTGTTCTCAAACACCCCACATTGCTAAGCAATGTGGGACTACACCACATTTCAACACAATTTTGAAATATTAATCCAGCTATTTTGATTTGAGGATATATTAATCCAGCTATTTTGAGAAAATTTACATAAAACCCTAGCTTAAACCCTGAACCTGGCTTCAATTTGAGAAGTTTAGAGTTTAGAGACTTTAGGTTCGTATTATATAATGTTCAATTCTCTATTTGCTTATTTAAATGTAATTTGACATTGTAGAAACGTACGCTTGAAAAGGAATAATCCTGGATCTAACTTGGCATCGATAATTTTCGGAAATGGATCAATGACATGCTAAAGATGCCTTTTACACTTTAAACTTGTAGTTGATTCCAACTTTTTGAGGATTGTGATATTGGAGATTGAGCCAGATAAGACTTCACGGAGTGACTATCCTGCATGGCAGCATAGAGTTAATTTGTGTTAATTTCATTAGTCTTTGCCTTGTGTTTTTTTTTTCTAGGTCTTTACCTTGTGTTTTAAATCATGGAAAGCTATCACTCAATTAACTGACATTTTTATTATGATCAAATTTTTTGATGTTTTGTTTCGTTTGTGTTTATTTTGTTAGATTATATGCAAAGGGTAGAGCTGATACAGGATTTGAAGTTTGAAACTGCAACCACAAAGATCAAGGAAACTCCTGATGGGCAGTTTCTAATAGCTTCAGGTGCTTTAAAGCTAATTCATATGCCTATAATTTCTTCAGACGAGATAATGTGGTTGTCATAAATGGAAACAGGTAATAAATCACTGAAAAATTACAATTTCACTTTGTATTCCAATTATGCTCATTCAGCAGTGAAATGTAGGTATATATCCACCACAAGTCAAGGTGTATGGCCTAAGGCAATTGGCACTGAAGTTTGAGAGGCACTTGGATTCAGAGATAATTGATTTCCAGGTACTTTTAAGGGCTTGCTAGTGATCATCAGTCACCAATAGATCTCTTACTGATTCCTAACGAGGTGATATAGATTACTAGTATTGAAAAGATGTTTTGTGGCTCATACAGGTTCTGGATGATGACTATTCAAAGCTTGCATTTTTATGTGCGGATCGTTCTGTTTGTCTACATGCCAAATATGGAAAACATTGCACTTTGCGGATTCCAAGGTTGGATTTTTCAATGTTGTTAACATTTCTTCTCATATATATGCATTATTATTTGCCTTGTTTTTTTTTTGCAAAAAAACTAAAAATCAGATTGTAGATATTTGAATTCTGTATTGAATATGTGATTAGCAAAATATACCAAGGTTAGCAGCTTATTTCTCTATTTGACATTCTACTCATGTAGCGAATAGGTTGTTGAAGGTGCAATGAAATTTTTTAAGGAGTGAGGTTTGATTGAGAATTTTAGTTTGTCTTGTTTATTGGAATAATATGTGCTCTTCTGTTATTTATTGGGGATTAGGGATGAGAAAACTAATTACCTTCAATCAAGTGGCAAGAGGTAAATGGTTCTGGTGATATGATGAAGAAGGGGATCCTTGTGGAGGCAGGTTATTGGCTGAAAAACGTGCGGAATGTTCGGTCAATGGACTTAAGAATAAGTTGGGGCGTCATGTGGTTGTAGTCTTTGGACTTAAGAAAAATGTCTCCCTCTCTTTCTTTTTGTTTTCTTTCTAATAAAATGTTGCTTATTCATAAAAAAAGAAGAAGAAGTATGATCAAAACAGTTTGGGAGAGGTTTTTAGGTTTAGGTTTTTGTTTTTTGGCTAGATGAACCTTGGTTCAGAGTTATTTCTTGACTTTTTTTTTTAAGATGCTTCTGATTCCTTGATCCAAGCACTATGGAAGGTTGGTGAACATGTTCTTGAAATCTGAGATTTTTTATTTCGATGATTAGCAATTAGAGTCTGTTGGCTTGCTTTTTGATTTTCCTGAATTCTAGCATTCAAGTGAACAAATGGGCTGATTTGTTGATGGTGCCGGTTAAAACATAGTGGTGAGTTGCTTGTATGCTTTAAGTGATTTCAGTACAGTTTTTTGTACTGTTTTCACTCTTTTTTTTTTTAAATAAGACCATGCTTACTTATAAAAAAACATAGTGATGAGTTTGATTTCTTTGTTTGAGTGTGTGAAGACTCGAGGTCCAAATAAAGTGAAATTCCTGTGAGGAATATTTGGTTTTTAGTCAAGTTTTTAGACAAGTTGCGTCTTTTACTTGGATTTCAGCTTCGAGTAGAATCTTAACCATGGGTAATCCAATCAAAAGAAATGTCATTTCAGTGTGCTGATAATGTATGTGCAAATGTGGTGGTAGGGGTGACCGCCTATGTCTTCATTGTACTGTAACGAGAGAGATAGTTTCTTTTATCTATGTTAGGAGTTCATTAGTATTGCGTCGGAGAGTGGACAGAAGACATAGGAGTGGTCTCTCTTGGAATGCAACCCCTCTCTGCAGTGTATGGATAATTGGAAATTCATAATGTCTTTTGCAGAGAAAAAATCATTTTTATTAAGTTCTCAGTGGAAATGGTCTCATGCTTTGAGCATGATGTGTATTTGTTCCCTATAGATTTCATCAAGGCTTTGAATTTTCAATTTGCTACTTTGTGGTGGAACTTTTACGTATCATAAGACAATGTTTCTCCTTTTCCTTTGCAAGAGTTGCTTATAAAACAATATTGGACAAGTAGCTAAGGCTGATGAAAGTTTAAGGCACCAGAGTGATTGTTATTCTTTCTTTCTTCCTTATCTTTCTCTAATTTTAGCATCAACTCATCTGTTCATGCCTCAGCCCTAAAGCAATAGGTAGGTAGGTGGACCCAAAACTACTACAAAAATCGGAATAATGTGGAAGTCTGACCACTTGTAGCTGTTCAGCACCAAAATTTTCAGAATTATGTGTTTTTATTATCTATTGCTTAGTGTCAACGTAGCAGTATGGTATTGTGTCTTGATGCCATCTCTGTGTCAATGATTTTTAGTACTTCTCTGAGACTTCCCCATTTGGGCTTTCTTCAATAAAAATAGTGAAAGCTGTACTTCTCTATATCTACACTCCAATTTGTCAGACCTTGAATGTGGGCAGCGGTTATCTATATGTTTTAAGTAGCTTATTGTATCTCTTGATTTAGTAAAATATGTTGGTCTGTTTGTTACAGGATGGGTAGGGCTATTGCTTATGATTGCTGGTCTTGTGACTTGCTTTGTGCTGCCTCTTCTCCAGATCTGTACAGAATTAACGTAGAAAAGGTTCTCGGCTTAACTATTTGTCATTGTAGTAGGTTTTAGTCACTGGTAAAAGCTTTTGTTGCCCTTCCGGTGCTTTCATTACATTGTAGGTGTTTCAACAGAAATAATCTTCTGCTAGGTTTGATATACAACATATAACTGCTGCAACAACAACATTTTGACGCAATATGCTGTGCCAAGGGCCATCAAATAGTAAATGATTAAATGAAATCATTGTTAAATTCCGGGATTGTCCTTTTCCGACTTTAACCCTACTCCACCAGGATGAAGTTGGATTTCGATCTCGAGTCTAGAGACCACCAAATTCATAATATGTTTAGGCTTACTAAATGCATTCATATAATATGTTAAGAATGGGTAAAATGGATCGATTTTTACTATTTTTGTGTTTATGGTTTGATGAAACAGCGGTCTATGCTTCTCGTGCGAAGTATAGTTGACCTATTCTGTCTCTCTCCCCTTATTTCTCCCCTGATAAATTCGTGTGAAGATTTATTCTGACCACTTATGTCATTTCTATTCTTTTAGTTTTCCCAACTCACTCTATTTGTTTTTTTTTCTTTCTAATTTACAAGTTTATAGTGCTTCATGTTTGTGATCTGTCTAACTTTAAGAAAGTAGAAAGGAATACATCTTAAACGGGGGGAAGTGATACTTTGAAACCATATGGTGGCAAATGACCATTCTACAGGGTTAAGTAACTTCATATTTATTAATAATGGTGCTGGCATGTAATCCATGACATGCTTTAAGAGTAATTGCATAGCCATTGGCTTTCACCAGTTTACTTAATCGTCAGTCACATGAATTGTATACTATCTATTGAACATATTGGAATTTAACTGACTTTTACATGTTGAGAATTTGAACACTTCCTTTTTGTGACTTTCAGGGACGATTCTTGTCCTCCCTTACCACACAATCTCCAGCCATAAATGTTATTTCTCGAAGGTTGTTCATGAATCTGATTGCACTTTTTGTCCTACTTTAGCTCCTCTGTTGATCAGAACTTTGCAGTCATTAGCATGTATTTGTCTTTTTGCTGTTGTTCGAGTGTGTTGTCATTTCATTTTACAATTGCAGCAAGCGTCGTGGCCTTGTTGCATGTGGTGGTGAGGATGGGGCTTTAGAATGTTTTGACATGAGAATGAGAGCTTCGGTGGGTAGAATTGATACTGTTGCACCTGCTGGAGATAAGGATCAGGTAGCTCTCCCACCCCTATTTCTCGACTCAGAGAATATATTCCCCCCCCCCTGTAGAATGAGCTTTAATCTTTGCGAAAAATTATGGGGAAGACTTCTCATGTCCTGATGCTAATGAGAATCTTAGTTGAGAGTCTGATTTTAGAAAATTAAAGATGATTATTACACTTGGGGCGGATATCAGGTTCTTGCAGTGAAAGTTGCTTATTACTTTTAGCATTTGTTTATTGACTATCAGATCACTTGTGGTGAAACATATGGGTCAGCTGTAGGCATTCGATTATTGTTACTTGTTCTTTATTTATTTATATTGGCGGAACATGCTATAAAGTTTGTGAACGGTACTTTGTTCCTCTTACGCTTTTAAAAGATGGAATATGGGGTAGTAAGAATGTTACTCCTCTCTCCATTTCGAGAGAGAAATCCAAGTGTTTCCATATAGGTTTCCTATATATAATGGCATGATACCTTTTTTTTCCTGGAAAAGAGTCGCTGACCAACCTGTTGGATTCCTAGGAGGTTACTTCATTGGAGTTTGACGGAGATGGTGGTTTCCAATTAGCTGTAGGAAGTAGCTTAGGAAAGGTATGGTAACATTTTAGCTGTTTAAGATATCATCTGAATTAACTACTTTATTTCATTTGTCCATTCACACTTTCTATTGCATGTACTGTGCGCTTAATCAACTGACCATTTATGTGGTGCTTTCTGGTCCTAGACGGAAAGAATTGTCATCTTGCATGGATATTTATATTGACCTAGTGTATATTAGTAATGCACCAAGTCGACCACTGCTTTTCCACAAGAGGAGTTGGAAATGGAAAATTACAGGGGGCTTAAAATGAGGTAGTAGGACCGAGAAGGGTGAGTAGTTGTCTCTTAACAATAAACCATTAAACCAGAGGATGAATGAGAGGTGCCGGAGGTCTGAACCAACTGGTCAGGTATTGGGTCAAATTGTTACTGTATTATGTGAGGGGTTTTAAACTGATCTCTAAGTCTTAGACGGAAATGTCTTCTATGTCACTGGAGGCTGAAAGTGTACTCTCTGTCTTGTTGTATTGACATCATTTTCATACACTACTTCTTCTTCTTGTACCGCATGAGACTGCAAATTTAAACTCTAGGTATTGAACACTTACAGGTGAACCTTTTACTGGATAGGTTAAGAAGAATAGTATTGCAGGAGGTCAATTCTGGCCCATATGTTTGCTATTGTGAAACAAAAGTGTCGTCCTCCTGGAATATGATTTGAAAAAAATAGATGGAGAGGATGATATAAGGAAAGCTTACATATAAATATTGTATGGGGACCTAAGGTTTTTTTTGCCAATATTATTGGGTGAAATTTAGGCCAATGATTTAGTTGCTACTAGGGGACAATATTTGAAAGCTGTCCCCTAAGTTAGGATGGGAGACGGAATGGGATCTGGGAGACAGACCAATTTGGTAAGGCTAGGATTATTTTGATGAGAGGCTGTACCGTCAATTTTCCTTTCCATCCTTTCCTGAAAGCCTTTGGTTACAATGTATTAGAGAGATGTCCCCTCTTACAAGATAAGATTAAAACGGTTGTCTTGTTAGTGCCCTAGTTGAAACTTCTGTTGATGTTCAAATCATTGTCCAGTGAGCAGTTTTTGTACTTTGATGTTAATTGTCTCTTCATTTATATGCTATTTTGAAGTTATGCTTCTAATCTTCATATTGAGTATGCAGGTGCTGATCTACGACTTACGTTCCTCTTATCCACTACGAGTCAAGGATCACATGTGGGTCTACTTGCTCATGCTGGTTTTTGTGTTTGTGTTACAACGGCTGAATATTATTTGTTTGAGACTGATTTCTTGCCGAAAACCCTGTCGTTATGTAGGTATGGCAGCCCAATACTGGACATTAAGTGGCATCGTACTCTGAATTCTAAACAACCAAAATTAATTACCACTGATTCTCATGTTGTTAGAATATGGGACCCGGAAACAGTAAGACAGTTTTCAATTGTATAAAACAAAAAGATCTTATTTGAACTTGTTGTCTTTGATCAACATTTAAGAAATCTCCCTGATATTCAGTACCCTTATATATGGATACTATGTTGGAAGATGGCAAGATTGGTTTGTGACTTATTTTATTTGAATACTAAGCTGTCTTTAGCCCGTCTTTTTTACCTTTTATTAGTACACGAAGTTGAAACACCATTCTCTGTGCAACCTAATATGTGTTTTAGAAATCGCACATTCACTTTGATTTTTATTGAACTAGACTTAGGGTGTGGACTACGTACGTTGACAAAGCTGTCCTCAGAGTTCTTACAATATGCCCTGTTTTCATTGAAGTTTCAAGTTGCACATCACTAATGTGGTCATAAAATTTTCATGTAGTGTATTCTTCATGAGTTATTTACATTGCGTCTCCTATTAGAAAATGTCTCAATATTGCTAATACCATTTGTCAACCTATGTGCACATGTGTATTACTTTTGTGTCGATGATTTTGGTGTGTTTAGTTGACTAATTGCGTGTGACTAATAGGGAGTCCGTGTCTTCCTTAGAACCTGATACATATTATCCACTATTAAGTGATTCATTCGTTGTGTTCAGGGAGAAGGCATGACCAGCATTGAACCAACGGCGGGATCTATAAACGATATTTGTGCATTCAGTGGCAGTGGATTGATGTTGCTGGCTTTAGACTGCAGCCAGATACTGTCCTACTTTATACCTGCTTTGGGACCTGCTCCAAAGTGGTGTTCATACCTGGAAAATCTAACGGTGTGGTTTTAGTATATTATTTGATTTGATCATTGCTTTAGGTCAATCTCTTGAGAGATCTTGGTATGTTTGGCTGATGTTTTTGTATTTCTTACAGGAAGAGCTTGAAGAGGGTGCGCAGACAACCATTTACGATAATTATAAATTTTTGACGGAAGAAGACCTTGCGAAGTTGAATCTGACTAATCTGATTGGCACCAATCTTTTACGAGCCTACATGCATGGTTTCTTTATTGATTATCGACTGTATAAAAAGGCAAGTCTGTTTTCATTAATATCCTAATTTCATGAAGGTGTATTGCCCAAAAACAAAATTGATATTTGTTAAGAACCATGACAGTGGCTTCACTAATTTTACTTTTCTTGAGTTCTTGGGTGTGTGTAAGCAACTTTACGTTTTTCACAACTGGTGAAGAAAATGTCAGGGGGCTTTTGATATTTCACCCTAGGGATTGCATCTGAAGATAATTTACGTTTTTACTCTCTCTAGATCTCTCAGAGATTAGTCAATCGCCTTTCTTGTGTCTCATGTCTCATTCTACCTTGTAATCCAACTTGCTTTGTTTTTTGTTAATTGCTTCAATAACTTGATAATACACATCCTTTTTTTTCTGAAACAAGAAAAGTATGTCATTCTTCCTTGCTTTACATTTTCACGGATGGTAAAGGGCTTTTGATATAATCCATATGCATGTCACAATTTCTATGTTACAAACGGAAAGTATTACACATTTTGTAATTTAACTTTGACTTGAGACAAAAAAAAAACTTTTCTTATAAAAAAAAACTTTGACTTGAGACAAGTTACGCATTTATTTGAATTTGACCACATTCTCCCTTAAACCATCGCTCATTTCTTTTCGAGCATGCTTGCCTGAGAGTGACTACATTGTCTTGTTATGAAAATGGGGTGATGTTATAAAAAGATTAGATACACAGAACCAGGCATCTTTACATATCACCAACTGGAGAGGTAGGCATAAATCTTTTGATAGCATTTTTTTTAAATTTTTTGTCAACACTGGGGTTTTGTGTCCTAGTTACTAAGTTATTGTTGTCATCTTATGATGTTGAATTGCTTACAATCTCTGTTATAGCAGTACATGAAGCTTAATTGATACTTCTATGATTTATGAATGTACGTTAATTCAAATGTTAAGAGTTTGGAGTATCTCCATTTTCTGAATTTTTGACCTGTTAGTTGATGTAGATAATTAGAATTGGTCTAGACTACAGGACATCTTGATGGTAACAGGGTTGAGGGTCTTGAGGTCAAAACCGTTGGGTGCATATGCAACTTAGAAAAAAAGAAGAAGGAAACAAAGCAGGAGAAAGGTTCCTCACTCAATATAGTAGTTATAGTAAATGGATTATGATGTTATGGATAATCTGCGTGTGAATTTGCAGTTCTCAGATTTTATACTTCTGCAGGCAAAAGCATTGGTGGATCCATGTGCGTATGATTCTTATATAGAACAGTGGAAGAGGGAGAAATTGGAAAATGAACGTGCATCTCGAATTACGGTGGGTTTTCGTCCCATATTTGAGCGATTTCTCTTTAAATGTACCTCCACACTTTTTACATTATAACCAATTTTGTAGCTCGGCTGTAATTTGCTATAGTTGTATGGTTATACTGTTTTTCTTAAATAGTTAAATGAATGCATCAGCAGATCTGTTATAGTGGTTTGAATGCGCAAATAGAAGATTGGTGTACCTTGAGGATTTTGTTTTCAGTATGCTTTTCTCCCTTCTCCACTGCATGAAGTTTCTAATTTGCTTTTGTAAGAGTCTCTGACCATGAAGATGGTCTTGTTTCAACTTGGGGCATGACAAATATGGTTCACTGCTTTTCTTCTTTCTCTCTTTCTGTTCGTTCTGAGCATTAACTGTCTTAAGACAAGGTGACTATGACATCGTGCTTTCATCCATCAAAATTGTAGATTAGCTCCTTTGAATAAATATGGAATTTCTCCTTTGCTGTTCTATGAAAAATTATCATTGATTTATGGCACATGAAAGAGTGGTCAATGACAATTGGGTTTTTCCTTTTTTTCCTCATGATGCTATCAATGAGGGCAGTCATGGACATAGCATTTGCGATCCTCGGTTTTTTGTCCTCAATGCTCCATTTTATATGCAAAATAAACTAAGTGAGAAAATGAAGACTTGGCATTTGGTAACAGACTGAATGAAATGAATGTTTTGGAATTGCTAATTTCATTTGCTTTGCTTATTTCTGCTGGTAATTAGAACTCTCAACAATTCCTTAAAAATTATTTTTGCTTATTCCATAACTGGTGCTCAAAGGTTACTATCAGTCATTATAATCTATTAAGCTATCAAATCTAAAGATATTTTTAGTTCTTTGGGTGTAGGGTTGACCTTTGCGATTAGAGGGGACGTGTGTTGGGGTTTTGGGGGTTTTCACGGACATCAAGTTTAGCATGCTTTATATCAGTCAGAATTAGATTTGGATTGATTGGTTCATAAAAATTCCTTTTTTTGAGCGTTGATAAATTACTTGGTTCTTATGCTTTGAATTTCTTGTCTCTTTGTTTCTGCAGATTAGGAGGAAACTACCCAAGGTCAACCGGGACCTTGCAGCTCGTATTCTTGAAACCGAGGAAGCAGAAAATGAAAAGAGAGATGCTGATGACAAGCAGATTAAAAAGGCCTCAAAGAAGAAGAAAGGACTTAGCAGTGATGTTTTAGAAGATGAGCGATTTACGGCTATGTTTTCAGATAAGGTATGATAATCTTATCGTTGGTTAGTGCTGTTTATGGTTGCCCTTCCCTTTTCTTAGTTTTACGTGATTTAAGTTGATGTTTGGTTGAAGTTCATGTGTGTAGAAATTTCCATGTTTGTTGTGACCAACTTGTACCTACAATGGTGGAAAATTAGGGCTGCTTATGAACCTGTCTGTTTCTGGATGTTTTCTGAATATTTCAACCGTTTCAATTTACATTGTTTGTTCCAATTTTTGTATCCAGAACTTTGAAATTGATGAGGAGTCCTTCGAGTATCTGTCTTACAATCCCATGTCTTCCAAAAAGCAACCATCTTTAGTGGAGGAACATTTTGAACCTGTCATGGAGGATGCAGATCAGAGTTTAAGTGTTTCCGACCTCTCAGCAGCATCAGAGTCATCAGAAGGTGAACTTGGCGATGACAAGAGTAGAACATGGAAGAAAGCAAGAGCTCCAAGGTGACGCTTTGTGGCTTATTTTTGTTCATGCTGCTTGGATCCTTCTTGTCTTTATCACTGGTGAAACCTTGGAAACTTTTAAATTGACGATTCTACAAACTCAGGTTGTATGAAGTTAAGGATGAGCGACATGCAGAGGCGTTCCGTAGTGATGTGTCACTTGCAAAGGAGGACTTGCTTCCCATTGGAGAGAGAGTAGCCGCTCTCAAAGATGATCAGCAGCATTCTGGTATCCGGAGTGGCGTGAAGTTTGGACCAGGAGGATCCCGAGAGATTTCATTCACTTCCAGAAGCTCAGCCAAGTATAAGGAAGATGAGGAGGACAAAGAACTGCACCGTGGGAAGAGAAGGGGAGTCCGGTCATTGGGGCTTAAGCCAGAGACATCAGGCTTTCGAGGCCGAGGGAGAGGATTTAATCGTGGCAGAGGCAGAAGAGGCGGAGGTGGAGGCCGTGGGCGTGGGCGTGGCCGAGGCCGCTGGTGAATCCATCGTTCATTTTTGTGTGAAATATCCTGGATTCGTCTTCTAATTATCTCGCTTGTTCCAGCTGACCATGGTGGTTTGACTTGCATTACAAGATGATGAGGCAAGCAGGGTGCACTGAGCTTCTCAGGTTTTGTTTTTGTTCCTTTTTAGCTATAATTTAATTTTTATTTTTTCTCAAAGAAAATTTTGTAATCTTCCGCGCCTCCACGGAACTGTGATTTTGATCTCCCATATATATATATATATATATATGTTTGTTTATTTATTCATATCTATGTTGTCCTCAGGTCTCATGTACGATTAGTGGCTCTTGTTAGGCCGGTGATATCTGGTTTTATTCTTTGCTTCTACACGACCGCGATGGGGTAGTTGTATGCTGGGTGTGTTTAAATCGTGAATAGTTTACCCCAGAATTAGCCTCCTTTCATATTGGATCCTTTATATTCTATTTCTCAATTGCGAGTTCCGGGTCTAACTTGTCCCTTGGGATAGTCGGGCTCAAATTAAATTAATATTCTAGTGAATGCATTGATATTGTCTTCAAGGTATTGAGAAGATAAATATGCACCGTAAATGGTATTTAAAAAGAGAAATGCAAGCAGCATATTCATAGTATTATTAAGCAATATAGTAATGACAATTAATACACAAAGATCTTGACTCATATTATAACTTAAAAAGTTTACAGAGTACACGATTCAAATTTAAAAGCAAACTTACAAGATTGAAGAACTTGAAAACGATACTTGACAAGAAGAGCAACAAGAAGAAGATTGAAGACGTAGAAGTTGAAAGGATAAGAGATAGTTGATGGTAAGAAAGATTGATATGAGAAGCTAGACAAGGAAGGTATCTGAGAGGAAGGCTGAGAGATATGAGAGAAGGATTTGAGAGATTAGGAAAGCTAAGATATGAGATGCGTAAAATGAACGACGAAATGATCGTTTATATAGAAAAGAGAGAAGAGAAAAGGACGAGAAATATCCTTCGATTTTTTAGAATAGGAAGGGTATTTTTGGAAAGTAAAACAGTACCTGTCGACAGAGTACTGTGGATGAACAGTGCTTTTTGTCGGAAACAGTAGATGAACAGGGAAAGCAATAGTATCTTGAACGGTGCTTTGTAGGCGACTGTCGGCAGAACAATAATCTTCATCTTGAAAAGACTATCTTGACCTTGAAAACTTGAAAAATTACATTATTACTGATATTGACTTCATGCTTGCATCATCAAAGAAACTGTTGATTAATAGCATTTATTTCTTCATCGGATAAATGAACTTCATATCCATCATATGGGTCTTGAGCATCTTGATATTGTGGTACTGGACTGAGAGCAGAAGTAGATGCTGATGTGGCAACATTCTTTTCATCATCTTGTGACAACTGAGATAAAACTTCAAGCAAATGATTTTTATAGTCATCTTTATTCTGGGCAGCAGCGAGTTTAGCCTGTAATTGACTTCTTTGAGCAAGGAATTGAAGATGGGTTGCTATTTGGTTTTTGGCTTTGGCAATGGAATTAATGATATTATCGGTGGTGTAAACGTTCCACCATTTAATGAAAAATTTCTGGGCTAATATTTTGACATGGTCTTCTTGGGAAAAGACAAACTTCCAACAGAAAATCCAGGGGACAAGGTTGAACTGTATATAGAAACGGAGAATGACAGATATATTTTTGAACGGAGGGTTTTTCATGGCTGGATAGCTATCAAGGGAAGGTGTATCATGAGGGTTGATTGCAAGCATTTCATTTATTTTATCTAATTTTTCTGTGTTTGAATCTACAGGTTTCATGGGAGACATTTTGGGTAAAGCGTAAGGAATAAACATTGGTTGCTTAGTAGAATCTGTTTTTGAAGGAGTACTTGGCTTAATTAAGTGTTCAATGTTGGTGAGATGAGTACCAATCTGTTGTAAATAAACATTAGTGTAATTATTTTGTTGAATTAGATTATCAAAGTTTTTATCAGTATTATTCATGGCATTGACTTTAAAAGGAGAAGCAAAATACTGTTTGGATTGATTATCAATACTAATAGTAGTTTTAGGAGGATAAAATTCATAAACTTGTTTACTATCTGTAGTTAACCAAGGAGGACTTTTTGTAATAACATTTAAGGTAGAATTTAAATTAAAAACATTTTCATCAAACCAAGAAAAGAAAGGAATATTTTGTTGAACTTTATTTAAAAAGGCATAATAAGTAGAATGAATAAAAGTTTGTTCAATCTCATCATAATTTTCTAAAAACAAAAGTTTTTTCTTAATATTAAAAATAGAATCAAAATCTTTTCGAAGTGCATCTTTGTTAATCGAAAATTCAGATTGTAACATGTTTATTGAATGGGAACGTTGTAATGAAATAATTTCCGACTGTGTGGGAGAGGTTTTAACAACTTGTTCATTTTCGTAAACTGGATTTTGTACAAAATTATCAGATGTTTTTATACCAATAGGAATATGAAGAATATTTTGATGTACATAGGTAGGTAAATACGGAGGCATTGAAGAAGTACTTGTTCTGAAAGAATTTAAAGCTGAATGAAAATTTAAATTTCTTGAACTTGAAGAGGGAGTAAGGCTAGAGCTAGTAGAAAATCGATTTGATTTATTTTGAAAAGATAAAGTAACAGACCCATCTTCATGTTGAGTAAAATATTCTATTTCTTTATTTTCTTTTTTAGGAGGAGGAACAATTAAAGGTAATTTCCAATTATCGGGTAAAACGACATTATCCCATTTAATCATTTTGGGAATAGTAATATTAGAATGTTCATTACTAGTAGTTAAAAGTAATGTTTCGCCAGAATGAGGACTAACCTTAGATCTAAGATCCAATGTTGTCTTCATTAACTTATAATGAAGTCGGTATACGATAGCAAGATATTGAGCACCTTGCATCATATCCTGACCCATGGCTTTAATATTTAATATTAAAGAATGTAAAATAGTAGGATCAGACAAAGATAAGGGAAAACAAGGATAGCAATTAAAATATATAGGACCTTGGTGTAAAGAGGATTCAACAATTCCAAGCAAAGAATTTGAAAATTGATTATGTCTTCCATCTCTTAAACATAATAAAAAGACATATTTAGACCTTGACGAATTAAGGGTGTAGCAGCGACTTGTACCAAACCCATGTGCATATATTTAAAACCTTGATTAATATGTTTGCGTATCGTATCTGTTTTTATTAAATGAATTGTGTCGTATTCTTTACCAATAGGTATTAATTGTTCTATTGTTTAATAGCATATCTTTATATTCTGCAATTATATAATCAGAACAGAACAGCCGGGATTGGCCCCCGACTATGAGATAAGGTACGGCATGCAAATTTGGGACCTGCTCCTTGACAAGCGAAAAGCAAGAATGAGTAAAATAACCCAAAATAACGAAACGACATAAACTTTATATAATAAAGTGGGAGACCAGGTACATCGAGTTCTATACATACAGACATCTAGTTTAGGCATGGCTCTGGATGGGGCTATCTCAACCTGCAGGTGATGTTTGATACGAATTTTATAATTATTTAACATAGGGAAGTACGTACGGGGAGATGCATTCCAGTGAGAAACCCATGATTAAAGTTCTGAGCAAATAGAAATTCGAGTTCTTATCGGTTTAGGCTATAGAATGCTTGTTGCTCGAGCTAACCCTCTTAACATAGGATAAGACTATGAAAGCAATTCTTTAAATTAAGAAGGGAAAATTTTGAAGTGACTTGGAGGATTTGCACTCTAACTACTAAAGGTGATTCTTAATTTAATACAAGAAATTATCAATTTTTAGTAAATAAAAAGAAATCAGAGTACGGAATGCTGTTAGTTAGCCACCAGTTTTCCAAGGACTTAATTTTCTTTGTTTTATTGTCTTGAGAATTTGTTGAATATTAAGGTATGGCCTTTTGGGTGATCATTATTTTTCTTTTTTTAGATTTGACTCGACCGAATTCCCCAACCACCAAGGAGGGATATTCGATTTTTGTACAATATTGTCTGATAGAGTAGTTTTGTAAGTTACTATATATGTTTGTCTTGTTATACGTACATACATACATGTATTATGATCACATCTTGTAAAACGCAACCAATCAAGCCCTTGCCATAAAGAGACAACCCCTATTGTAGGCTTCTTTCGAACATCAGCGATGTAGGCTTGCAAGACAAAACCATCATATATTTTTTATGTGTTTATTGATGATCATGATATCTAGTCTTTTACGTACTATCCTTACCAGAGAGACATTTCACGTCTCATTTACTAATTAAGTGCGCAATTTGCGCAATCAAGGACAGAGACGGTCCCTACATCATCTTAGTTTAGTTTGTAATACATCATGACGTACGTACGTGCTAGCTAGCTAGCAATTAGCATATTTACGTAACACTGACAATGACTAATTTACCAATAGAAACTTCCTATGCCTTTTATAAAGTCAATTGACCAAATTCACAATCAATGTGACCTAATTAATTCATCATTCACCTATCGAGCTCTAGACGTACGGACATCTAGTTTAGGCATGGCTTTGGATGGGGTTATCTCAACCTGGTCCTGCAGGTAATGCTTGATACCAATTTTATAATTATTTAACTTAGAGAAGTACGGGGAGATGCATTCCAGTGAGAAAAGAGAAACCCATTAAAGTTCCGATCGAGCAAATAGAAAGTCGGGTTCTTATCGGTTTAGGTTATATAATGCTTTTTGCTCGAGCTAATCCTCTTAACACAGGATAAGACTATGAAGTCAATTCTTTAAATTAAGAAGGAAAAAATTTTGAAGTGTCTTGGAGGATTTGGACTCTTAACTACTAAAGGTGATTCTTAAGTTAATAAAATAAAATTTCAATGTTTAGTAAATTAAACCAATCTCCATTTAACAAGAAGAAATCAGAGCAGTACTCAATGCTGTTAGTTAGCCACCAGTTTTGCAAGGACTTTTTTTTTTGTCTTGTCTTGTCTTGTCTTCCTTGAGAATTAATTTGTTGAATGCCAAGGTGCGGCCTTTTGGGGTATCAACTTTTAAGACGTTCCAAACTAATGGGAGCGCAAAACAATGTATGTGAAAATATACGTGTTCATGAAACCATTGGTGAGGGGCCGAACTCATTTGAACCCTGTTCAGTTCGACCGAATTCCCCAACCACCAATTAGATACGGATATTCGATTTTGTACAATATTGTCTGATAGAGTAGTTTTGTATGTTACTATATATGTTTGTCTTGTTATACTACGTACCTAGCTACATACATGTATTATGATCGCATCTTGTAAAATGCAACCAATCAAGCCCTTGCCAAGTTGCCATAAAGAGACAACCCCTTAGGCTTCTTTCGAACATCATGAGCGATGTAGGCTTGCAAGACAAAACCAGCATATACTTTTGGTCTTTATTGATGATCTCTAGTCTTCTACGCACTATCCTTACCAGAGAGACATTTCACATCTCATTTACTAATTAAGTGCGCAATTTGCGCAATCAAGGACAGAGACTGTCCCTACATCGATAATCTAATTTGACATAAAAATTAAAAGGTTTTACAATTTTTTTAGTTTGTAAGACATCATGACGTACGTACGTGCATGCTAGCTAGCTAGCAATTATCATATTTACGTAACACTTGACAATGACTAATTTACCAGTAGAAACTTCCTATGCCTTCACACGACCTAATTCACAATCAATATGTGACCTAATTATATATATACATAGGCTTACAGTTATATAAAAATGAATTGATCAACTTAATTCACTCACCTATCTCAATACGTACTGCATGCCTTCACATTAATCCAAATTCCAATATAATTAAGTACTGGGAATATCATCATATATTACTCGTTTCAATCCCTTCTCACTCCCGGATAAGCCAAAAGTTAGAAAAGTAAACTTTGCAGATATTATTTAATGAATGTGAGAAACGATAGCTTAATTAGCTATATATATATATATATTGGTGGGGGTTTCCTTTTGATTTGCTAGCTGTTCTTGTATATAGATATATGTAAGATGATTAACAGAGGTTTGTAGACATTGAAAAGGGAAAAGGTAAGTAAATAATGGTAAATTTGACTCCTAATTAATTTGTTTGATCAATACTTCTAGTCAAGATCAAGATCACCAAGTTCCTAGGGAAGTCTCTAAATTTGGTGGAAGAAGTGCTCTATTTTATCAAAGAAAGAGCTATATATATATATATATATCGGTACTCTGAGCTTAGATATGCTCTTACTAACTAATTAACTAGAAGGCCGGAAAGTCTGTAATATTTTTATGTTGTTGAAGGTGGCTATTTTGAAACTACGTACTGTGGGGGTCGTAAGCTAGATTTCGAATCAGAGGCAATTCTGCGGCCAAAACAAAGGACGAGTAAATTTTAGTGATTAATTATCCCACTTTCCTCTTTCTTGTCGTGAAGGACTTTTTGCTTCTTGTACTTGGCGTTTTGTCAATGGGTTTTCCATTTTATCAAGGGAAGAAAAACAAAAAGAATTAGAATAGAAAAAAACAAAAAGAATTAAAGCTTTGAAAATTTAAAAAAAAAAAAGGAAAAAAGCCGGGGCAAGGTACGTAGAATGCGGTAGATAGTTCGGTAGTAAGCCTTTGTTAAAAATGGTTGTCTGTCGTAAGAAGGGGATAAAACCGAGCTATACATTACGCAATCCCTTTCAATTGCCTCGGGACAACGCCACCTGTCTCCCTCAAGCGCACGCGCGCAGACAGTGCTCAAGTGGGGCAGAGAGACATGGTCATTTTCTTGAATATATCATACTATTCTAATTCATTCTATAGCTTCCTAGGGCAATCATTTTCTAGATATCTTCTCCCCCCAATATGTCAAACAATTGAAAACGGTGAGTGCAGTCGTCAATTTTGTACTTGTCATGTATATAAAGGTAATCGCTGTTATGTCCATCTCATTTCTTAGCCAACCATTACCAAGCTCCGAAACAGCAGTGCCAAAGCAATCCCACCATGTTGACACTGTTCCCGCCTATGTTTTCATCCCCCATAGCATGGTCCTTGGAGGATCATCTAAGCCATGGACAGCAGAGCTACGCTAATTTCAAAGACACTGGAACTTCGGAGTCATTTCTTCAAGTCCCTCCGTCCCAGCCACAGGTTGATCATAATCAGTACGCACAGTCAACGAGCATTTGCGGTGACCCCTTGAAGGTTAAGAAGCTTAACCACAACGCTAGCGAGCGTGATCGTCGCAAGAAGATCAACACTTTATACACCTCTCTCCGTTCGCTACTTCCCGGGACAGATCAGACGGTACTTACCTTACGGATCTCTCTCTTCCTTTTCTTCTTCTCTTTAGTTTTGGACAGCTGGTTGGTTATCTGAAAGAAACTTGAGCAGAAAACAGAAGTTTCAGGCCTACCGGAGGCGAGAGATCAGAGAAGTACTGAACGTACTAGGACCAGTTTTAACCTTCTTTGATGCCATCTTAAGTCTTGACCAATGATACATGCGTATCGTAGATATACTTAAGATCAGACGTAAAAAGGAACTAATACAGTTTCGTTTTTCTAGGCTGGAATCTAATTTAAATTGCACCAAATAAAGTAAGAATTTATCTAAAAAAATTTATCAAGACAAGTGTCACGCGGCAGACCCTCGGTCGTATCACTTTGAATTATATATTTCTTGTTTACTATAGCATTCGTCTAAATACAATTATTTCAAAGTCTCTGTCGAATATGAAGACCCAATATCAAATCAAATCCATTTGTGATCTGAAGTCTGAGATGAGTTACTCTGAAAAAAGTTTAACAAAGATTGATTCTTAATTAGTATTATGCCCACCTATGGTTAGACCGTCCTCTATAATCCACCACATGATATTCATTGTTTCCGGTCTTATGGCTTTGATACAGAAAAAATTAAGCGTTCCGGCCACAGTTTCCCGCGTGTTAAAATACCTTCCAGAACTGCAGGAGCAAGTGGAAGGGCTGCTTCAGAAGAAGAAAGAGCTTCTATCAAAACTTTCTAGGCATGGAGATCTAAGTCATCAAGATCAGAAGCAAAATAAAAATGCAGCGCTTACGTCATCTTCTGCTGTTTCGGCTAGTCGGCTCAATGATAGAGAAGTTACCGTTCAGATGACCACATACAAGTCCCACAAGTTTTCGCTAACTGAGATCTTGGTGTACTTAGAGGAGAACGGTCTTTTTCTATTAAATGCTTCTTCCTTCGAGTCCTTTGGTGAGAGGGTGTTCCACAGTTTACATTTTCAGGTAAGTTTTGAATATATATACTTTTGCTCATTTAATTTGGGTGGCAGATTCAGTTTAACCCTTTATTACAGTAATATGCTAGATACATCTGTGTCTTGCGTGTGTTTGTCGCGTGCATCTGTCTGAAAATTTATTCAGGACATTAGAACGTACACTTCACATTTACTAATAAATTAATTATAATATACGCTAAGCTAAAATGTTTTCGTTTTCTTTTCACTTGGGTTATACAGGTAGAAGGAAACTATCGATGGGAATGCGAGTATCTAAGTGAAAAAGTCATGTGCATGATTGAGAAGCGGGAACAACTATTTCCATGTTAAATTTGCTCCTGAAAATCTCGGTTCAACGTACCATATATAACTAATTGATAGCGTACATCCGAATAGAGGGTAAATGCTCTATATACGTATCGTAGTTCGGCCACTGTTCTACAGAAGCATCAAACAAGTATATTTGCAAGAGATCGATAATGGAAACAAAGGAATTAGGAGATGTACTGAATCGTATTGTTTTGGCATGGTATAAACTCGGCTTAATTGACCCAGCGTAGGCATCTAAGGTATATACATATATCTTTCCCTTCAGAAAATGAAGGAGTGATCTTGAGATTGAATCTCTTGTAATAGATATGGAGAGGAGGGGTGTTTGAAAATTGGAAGAGTGACGTGATCTGATCATCTGTAGAATTAAAGCGCAGAACTAGCAGTCTGAGCTGCCAACTGTAAGATCATGAGCTTAATTTGTTTGGTGCAAGACTAACAAACCACTTTTGATGTATCTGGCTGTTGCAGTGTCAAATTAAGTGTTCTACGTACGTGTATCTGGATGTATCTCGCTGAACTTTGTATTAGGATTCCCATAAAGCAAAGGACTACGTACAATGTTAATTTTATTCGCATATATCTCGAAAATAAACCCGATCGAAATGGGAACGGATTGGGTCCGAACCCCATTCCGTCCGACCATCCGAATGGGGTTCGGATCCAATCCGTTCTCGATCGAAATAACTCCACTTCTAAAAGAAATTAGCAACAGAAACAAAATGCAATTTTGGTGTTAAAGTTCTCCCCATTCAAACGTCTGGAAAGTAAATCTAAATATTTTTCCACTGGGTTCCTACACTAGGTCATGAAATATAGGAGATTGTAAGTAATAATATTGTTCCCCCCTAGTTTCTGTTATCAAATAAACCTCAAATAGAGCTTTGTTGTCTCAATGGAAATCTGGACAGCAGGTGCTTCGGAGTTTTAGCAATTAGAAAGTTCTGCTTTATCTAGAAGAGAAGTACAATATTGATGGATCAATTCGGTGTATATATCCGGATGTTCACGAATTGCGCTGTGTAACGCGGACAACAAATTGCGGAGGAATATAGTCATATATATATATATATATCCAATAGTAGTAAACTTTAATATTTTCTGACAGGAAAAATCTGAGTTCGTACGTACCTGAACCGTGCATGGCGTCACAATATTCTCCTTATTGTCTTCTTGAAATATTAACAACACCAACGAAAACGCTATAGGGTATCCTCAAATATTTGTAATGAAAGTTCTTTGAGGTCTTCGAAAGAAGGAACCCAGTTACCCAAGTTCATGAGTTTGAGGTACGGAAGGATTTAAAAAAAATCTTATTACGTACGCTTGATTAATGGTCAGAAAGTTACAAACTATAACTGTAACATTGTTAACGGTTTTTTTTTTCAATGGTAGCATATTTATTTTCTTGATTCATGTACATTATTAATGATGCTCCAATGCGCTTTACGTACGGCTGTTTTTCCGAATTTCTACATTTTAACATTTCTCTTTAATTACCTTAATTTTGGGTTACCCAAAAGAGATCTTTGGGTCGACCGCCTTCATGTCAGCGTTATCACCGCCTTCGGTTTCAACCATCGAGTTGTACTTCGATCATTCTATATGACAACAGAGAAGCTCAGTTTTCATGAGTGCTGGGTTCTATCTATATGATCCCACCTACTATAGTGCTCCAGATACGTTTGCTAGACAATTGTTCTACAGGAGCAACTAGATGTACACGGCCTTTGGAGTTAACGTACGTATAACGCGCCTTAACCATGAAAACAAATGCACAAAGGAAATTTTGCTTGTTTAAACAACTTACTTTGAGCTTGGCTTCGCATCAGCTTTGAACCAAAACTAGCTCGTCAATGTACATGTACTAATACCTTAGAAATAAGTGGATGTATATATATATTGTAAATTTGTGTGTGTAAGTGGATGTATACCTTAGGAACTCCCTCGTCAATGTACATGTATATTAGATTTCAGCTGATGATTTACTTTGTTCCAAATAAGCGGGTGTATATTGAAAATTTGTATGTGTTCTAATTTCTATAGTAATCATGAATGGAATGACACATAAGCAAGTTTAGAAGTTCTCCCTCTCTCTAGAACACCCACAACACCACCACCCTTCGACTCACTCCTTCATACCAACTCCAACGGCGGGAGGAGCTCCCCCGTCCCACCCTCATCCGGTCCAGTCCCCTATGGTTGGGATCTGTCCGAAAGCTCTTTGTATTTTATTTTTTGTTTTGGATCAGTGAACTTGAATGCTAGATCCCGGTGCCTCTAATGGTCCTCATATTATGGCACACATAAACTCACTGGCCCCTGCAAAATTCAAACTGATAGATATTATGGGTGATTTAAAAGATTACAATTAGATATAGTACCTCGTTTTGAATCTCAACTTTCTGGTTTAATTATACTTACATGACCCTCGGAAATTCAAGGGGATTCATGGAGACGGATCTAATGGGCCTTATAGCGAGATACCCCTGGGCCAGGGTTTCGAGTGGGCTAGCATCCAATCTTGATGGGCCGGAAATGAAGTAGGAATTCCATAAGTCCTGATTCATATATTCCTTTCATTTCCTTTTTACCTTCTTCGATCGTCTACTGGTGACTCGGTGAATGAGAGGGTACTGTTTAATATGTGGTTTTGCAGATTTCAATAATGGGATTAGGGCTGTTCAGTGCCACAGGGCACCGGGGTTGCCGGTATCCGGCTTCACCGGTGCCGGTTTAAGGTTTTGAAAAAAATCCGGTGTTATTCCCTATTCCCGAGTTCCCGGGACACCGAGTTTTTTTAAAAAAAAAATATATATATATACACACACACATATATATAACGTTTTTCCCCATCCTGGCCCCCCTATCGGCCTTCTAGGCTCTCCAATCTCGCGTTTTTTCCCCTGGCCCCCTCCTGGCCTCCCGGCCCCCCTCCCCCATTAACCATTTCATGTTTTTTCCCACCGGCCCAACCCCTAACCCCCGCGCGAACAGTACCATTTTTGCATTTCCCCAAGCCCCTCTAGCCTAAAAAAACAAAACAAAACAAAAAGGAATCGTTTTCTTTTAAATCCCGGATCCCCCTCCCTTATTTATTCCCTCATCTTGTTGTGATGTTCTCTAAGTTTATTGATTTTAGATTTTATTACTTTGGATTTTAAATTCTCATCTTATCTTTTAAGATGATCTTTAATTTTATTGAATTTGGAATTTAGATTTTATTAGTTTATATTTTATTGATATGTGATTAATTGACCAAAAGAAAAAAAAATACATTGGACCAAGTGCCTAAAATGTTTAAAAATGATCAAATATAAATGTAGGATAATTGAAAACCGCCACCACTAAGGTCTAATTTTTTTCCTTAACAGTATAGGTGTAGGTGACAATTATTTAAAAACCGACCTATCTAATATATGTGACGGTTTTGATCTGCACCTAGATTGAACAACCCTAAGAGTGCGTTTGTCACTGAAAATTTCACAAAATATTTCACCAACTCACAATAAAATATTACAATATAATCTATCTATCTTCCATCAAAAAATATAAAAAATTACAAAAAATATAAAAATGCGCGAATCCGGCTAACATTAATCAATACCAACACTAAACCCAATACCAACACTAAACCCAATACCAAAAATTTTACAACACAAACTCACCCTAAATAAGATAGCGAAATAAAGGTTATGTTCGTTTTGAGTATAAATGTAGGATTTTAGAGAAGTTGTGAATTTTTATGTTGAATAGTGTTTTATTGGTGTTTGTGAAAAGTGGAGAGAGAAATGATTTGATGTAATTGTTTAATAAAAAAGTATTAGAGTTATGTGAAAAAGTATAGAGAGAGAAAATTTATGTTGAATTAAAAATTTAAAAATTGTTGGAAATTGTGTAAAATGTATTGGTGTTTGTGTTTGAATTTTGAATATGTTCGGTGGTATATTTGTGAATATACTTAGAACCCTGAGAAAAGAGTGAAAACGAACATGACGAAAGTTTGACCGGCAGGGGAGGGTAAGAAAAATCAGGGAACACAATGCGCGAATCCGGCTAACATTAATCAAGCAAACCGAGACTTTTGAGCCGACGCTAAGGCGACATTGATAAAACCACCACCGGTTCCGATCAGGGATTCGCCGCAACATTAAAAGTGATCTGTTGGAATAAACCTATTAAATAATGGCGAGTTATCGTACGTTAGAGTAAATCCTCTGAGCGAGCCCAAAGGACTAAAGTAGGAACAGTAATGCCCTTACAGAATTGACAAAGGTCTGTCAATTTTGTCAATAAAACTGTGAAAAAAGTGTCAGTAAAACTGTTAAAAGGCGGAGAATCAATCACTGGATTCATCGCACAGGTACGCTAAAAGAAAGAGCTTTTCCTTTTTCTAAATGTAATTTATCTTGAAGCGACGGCCTCATCCTTCATCCGATTCTTATGGAGGGTTGGCCTTTTTGCGCCGTTCATTGGCTGCCTTCCAAAAAGAGAGAGAGGAGCGTAATCATGTGTTGTAATTAGTGACTGTCAAAAGCAAGTTGGGCCTACAAAACAAGACGAGTTCACTGAATCGTTCCTTTATTACCTTTTGTTGGGCTCGATCTGCCCTACGCGGGAGAGAGAAGGATGTTGTCGGGGGCAGGAAGTGATGTGAAAACGAGGACAGAGATGCGTCACTGTTTGGGGTTACATGACAGTTCGTCTGTCCACGTCGGTTACCAATTATTACCTCCTCATAGGAAGCCTTCTATGTTCTCTGCAATATGCTTTTTGTGGGACATCTGCCTTCTGCCTTTTAGGCTTTCACACATCAGAAGAGTTTCGACTCTTCTGTCGGCCGGATTACCCTTCATGAGGTCCTTCCCTTGTATGTCAGATACTTCTTCTTGTGCTGGTGATGAATAATGGAATACGGGTGCTATCATACATATACAAGAAGATTTTTAGTACTTCACGCAGCTTAAGAAGATACTACTCAGAAAATATAGCACCTAATTTTTTGAAAGTTCCAACGCAGCTTAAACGCCTTAGCACTTCTCAGAGAGACAAAAATACTCGGAAAATGAAATTTTAAAACACACTGGAAGCAAGATTCACGTCCAAGCAAACGGAATTATTAGAACATTGTTGGGACTCAAAAAGTGATAAAAAAATAGCCAAAATCACCCCCATCATCAGGCCATAGGCAGGAGCTACGCGAAATCGTAACTGCCTTGCGTTCCGAGCTGACAGAGACGTAAAACCACATCCGTGGTGGCCAGATTCGGCAGACTAATAAGTATTAGCAAGAGGCAATCGTGTGGCTCTCAAATGGCCACCATCGATCACTTCAAGATTCTCACAACACAGGCCGATCATGTCTGTTTACTGATTTACTGTGCTTGGCTTTTGTTGCTAGTTGGACGTGGATCTTAAAACGTCAAGGGGGGATGTTTTGCCTCATTGGCTTTAATGTTCTTAAACTTGGGGCTAGTCGTAGCTTCAGCCTTTTAGAGTACATAGCTTCCTAGCAGTAATTAGAGTACATTGCCTCATTGACTGTTAGTAATGCATGGATCTCCGAGTGCCATTATTCTACTGTCATTTCACCTGCACGGCCTCTTTTAATGACATTTCCTAGCCAAATTAGTTCGAAAATGATGGTCGAACCTAACGGGTTACCTAGGGAACGGATTGCATCCGGATGTGCGGATGGATGGCTGGATGCCATTCATGTGGACATCTGGGAGAAGTGTGGGTCTCGTTCGGAACCCTTATTTATCTGGATAGTACTTTGTTCGACCTCCCTACCATTGGATGGTGGGATGGACGGACGTCCAATCCGCTCTCGACTACCTACCTCCAGGCAAAACATTTATGCATGATAAAAGGACAGGAGAGAGAGAAGAAAGTGATAGCAAATTACTAGAGATTGCATACGTTGTTTTAGTGCGTTACATGAGAGATGTTCGATTTCAAAGTTTTCGGTGGATTCGAATACATCAAAGCCTCATGTTCGGCAAAAATGAAAACGAAGCCGGTATGTGTGGCCCCCACCGTCTGCAGTTTGTCCCCTTTTGTTTTCGGTTTAAACAGTAGCATGACAGCAGTTTGTCGTTTTACAACTTTTTTTTAACCTTTAAATATTCAAATATTAAACATCATCATCATTTTTTTACACATCATCAATCTCTACACAAACATCAATACAACTTTAACATCACCTAAAAATTCACAAAACTCTTCAAATCCTACAAAATTCTTCCAAACTAACTTAACCATATGGTTTTGGCAAAAGGATAAATAGGAATTGAACGAATTTGGACTTAGGGTGTTCGGTTGAGTTGTGTTTTGAGAATTTTTTTGTTTTGAGAATTTTTAGGTGATGTTAACTTTATTGGTATACGTGTTGTAGTTATTTTTATGTAGTGTTAAAAATGATGTTTGGTTGTAGAATTTTTTGTATTGTGAGGATTCAAAAAATCTTGAGAATACTGATTAAACGAACAAGCTCTTAGAATGGGTTTCATGCCCGATGCTTTGGCTGTAACTGCAGCTGACACGGCTATGACATAATACACATGCAGTTGATCCAATTTCAGAAATTAAGAACTGGGGAAGTGTAAAGAAAAAACTTAAAAAGACAAATACAATTAATTAACCTTGTATATCAAGTACTCCACTTCGTCTGGAAATGGATGTTTAATTTGAATGAAGAGGAACAACTAAAAGCCACCACCGATTCATTTGTTCAGATATGCAAAGCGGAAATCACATTTTGGGTTGATGAAAACTCTTTAAAAGCTTTTTTTTTCCTGAGAAGGTTTTCAGTCGTACTTCGATTTGGCTTATTGGTACTTGTACTGGTATCTGGCCCTTGTCCTGGAAATTCATTCACAATCCCCTTGAAGGATGAACTGATATTAGAGCATAACTTGGTTGATGCTTCAACAGATTGCGCAGTTTAAAAGGATGGATCCATCCGCGCCATATAAGTTCACAAGTTGACTCAGAAAATTCCCTTGTTAGCTGGTTTCCAGTTCTGGGGTTGCTCTGTAGGGGTACAGTGGTTATTCGCTCCAGAAGGAGTTATGCTACTGTATTGGGTGTTTGTTTTTTATTTTTCGGCTGTTCTCTTCTCTTGGTTTGCTTTACGGTACGTATTGTTTTGCTGGACAAAAAGTGCAGTGAGGAGCCTTATTTGAATTGTCATATATTATTTTGTGTGTATTGAATTGTGTTATATTATTTGAATAAAATGGTATAAAAAGAAAGCAGAAGAGTAAATAGTTAATGACATGTAGGAGCCTTAAATCGAGAAAATATAGTCATATTTGTTCAATAAGAGTTAATGAAACTTCCCCCTAAATCAAGAAATTATATATATTAAAGTATTATATTTTAGTGATTATAAGTAATATAGAATATTTTACCAAATAAAACGTAATAAAAAAATACATATTTTGTGGGGCTCCCTGTTTTGGAGGAATAGACAGCCGCTAGGCTGCCAGTAACTAGACTCGTCTCGGTTAATATGTAATGTAATAATTACGTATCGGTGAGATGACTTTTTTCTTTTGAGCATTTTATCAGTAAGATAACTTGCTACCACTGCAAAGTTTCAGTGTGTCAGTCCATACGACCCCGTATGTTTTTGTTTTCTTTTTCTCTTTGTTCACGTTTTCTCTCTCGTTTTTCTGAAGAGAACCTCTGACATCCATCAAGAGGGTAATTATTACATTCAAATGGGCCCACAGGGTGTTGAATAACCACGAAGTCATTGATTTTGTAATCGGTTGGGTGAACCAAGACATAAAAGAGTGGGTCTGACGATGACTGGTAATGACTTGAACCAGTGACTCCACCTCATGTTCTTACCTTCTACCATATAAATTCTCTTTCAAATCCTTGCTCTACTTACCTCCGTGCTTCTGCTGCGCCCTTCTTGGCTTCTCTCGTTCTCGCCTCCACCAGCGTCTCTTCAACCACCCACAACTACCACGCTTGTGAGCTTGTTAGCAAGGGAAATTCTTGTTGGCAATGGAGGATGACGACAAAGACCCATGAACTGGACCTCCGGCGGCATTTGAGTGGAAGAGAGAACTGTCGGCCAGGGGAGGGCTTTATGGTAAGGTATTTTAGCCTGATATCGATCGTGGTTCTGGTGGTGTTAACTGTATCGCTTGTGGTACTTCCATTAGTCCTGCCACCACTGCCACCACCGCCATTGATGCTTTTGTCTATCCCCGTTTTCCTTATGATTGCTTTGATCTTCTTGGCCTTATTACCATCCGAAGTACCCAATGTGGTGACGTCTTCCGTTTGATGTCGAGCGTTATCCTCAAAGAAGAGATATTCTATAGGTGAAGGATTTTTATGTATGCTAAAAGGATCAATATCACCTATGGAAAGCGTCAAATCAAGAATGTCTGAGTTCGAGTTTGTTTCGGAAGGGAGCTAGCTCTTGATCTACGAATGTAATTCTTTATGTGCATAAAATATTGTGAATTTTGATGCGGGAGGCATCTCGGTTTCCTCAGGGAGTTTTTCATGTTCGTGGTACCAGCCACCTACAGACTGTAGTTGTTCAGATTGCATATGATCCTAGGCCAAGCTCTGGGTGTGAAGCTATTTTTCTTAACAGGTTTCATCGTCAACGAAAACCGGCAAGAGTATACACTTTTCGATACTTAAGATTTGCTTGTCGGCTATAGATAAAATTTGTGGACAGATAATATCGTTGCGTTAAATGAGAACGTCAAGAGTTGTAAATTACTCTTAAGAAAGAAAATAAGGACGTACTTTGCACATGAATTATGAATTATCTTGCAGACAGATACAGAAAAGATGACTTGAAGTTTCTGTCTCTCTGATCTCTCCCTCTCTCTCTCTCTCTCTCTCCGTTTTGGCTTTGGGTTCCATATCTTTTTGGTCTTACTTTCTTTCCTTGGGGTGAGAGTTAAGAATCTTAAGATGGTGACCGAACTTCTTGTCTTCAAAATCTGGTGTTGACGAAGTTGCAGAGTGAACCACCCCAAAGACAACTGCATGCGAGAATTTACCACGCGCGGAAGGTATCGATCCACTTCCCTTGATAGACTTTGTATACAATACATATATGTGTGCAGAGATATTTGTATAGATTGATGGGCAGATAGATAGCGAAAGGAACAGATATGCAAATTAAGAACCAATAGTTTATTATTAGAGCATTAGACATTTGGTATATAAATATCACATACACATAAGAAAAACCGAAAAAAAAGCTTTCTGCAGTAAATGGTACCAAGGAGAGACTTTTTATAGTAGTGGTGATCATCTGCTTTAAGAATCAAAATTTGAAGCGAACTTGAGTTTCCAACGAAATATTGGCAACTTCTGACTCCAACAAACTGAAATTCTGAGGGGTTTGGTTGGGTGGTAAGTCAAATTCCTGTGTTCTTACATGTCCCAAGTTCGAGCCTCAACATCGCCATTATCGCCCCTAACTTATCTGTGGTGTATTAAGTAAGGTTCTAACACATGTCCCAAGTTAATTTGTAGGGTTGGGTACACGAAGTGGCCCGACCTTAGGAGCTTATGGGTTATAAAAAACAAACTGAAATTCTGAAATAATTTGAAATTGTTGTGTAAGTACCATCCTTTCTCATATGGTTCACAAATAATGCAGAGATAATTCATAAATTTTGGTGGGAAATATCCCCATTGCTCATAAATTCCTAGTATCTATAATTCTATGTTGACAGAAATTAGGCTTCAATAAAGGAAATAAGATGGTGATCATATAAATTCGCAAGTAGTACTTCTCACCAAGTAGAAAAATTAAGAATATCCCACCATTGATGCGACTACTATTAGGCCTACTCATCTTATGTCATGAGATACATCTCCGCAAGTTTAAGGAACAGCTTTGGATATGCTTATTTAGAAAGAAAAAAAAAAACAGAACATCTTTGGATGTTATAAGTATATGTGTTTTCACACAGGGAAAGACATCTCACCGGTAAAGCCTGTCCATGAGGGATTCCAAAAGACATTACGAGTTCAATGCCTCTCTCTCTCTCTCTCTCTCTCTCAACTATACACAGTACAAACACTCTCACGCAACCCCTAGTTATAATTCAGTCTTCCCAAACCATGCATGAGCCATGAGGGAGGCCAAAGAACAGACTCACGAGCAAGCCATCCCCCTTTCCATGTAACCCACTTTCATTCTGTCTGTACAAAAGTAAGAAAATAGAAAAAATACAAGGATACAAAGTCCACGACCCCCTTCCCTCAAAACTACCCAATACTCCGACATTCTGCACGCCACAAATGACTGACTGGGAATATCATTTCCCCTTTCATGATCCCTCGAGGACAGGCCGTGCAATAATGGCGCTCCGCCCATACCCATTTCTGTCATGTTGGGTCCACTCGCTACGTCTCAAACGTTTTGTTTGATCGAGGAACATTGTGATAGGTTGATATATTCCAATTTGTAGTTTTCAGCATCGTAATCTTATTGGGTTGCTTTCTGATTAAGCGTGACAGTCAGTTATTATCTGTCATGCATGGTGCATGCATATTTTCTTAACTGGAACATAATTAATTTAAATGTTTTCGACTTTTTACCAATAGCAGAATAGCTGGTATACTTCAAAGAGAATAAGCATTACCTGGAGGTCATATTTTATTCTTAGCTAGACTCCTCCATTTCGGAAACGCCCGCCCGCCCATCTTGAAAATTAGTGGCCGGATTACAAAATTTTTAACAATTTAATTTGTGTACATCCCCAAAACAATCCGTTGTGAAATCTCAGAAGTTTATTACCTAGCCAAAAATAATAATTAAGAAGTTAACTGGCATCTAAACACAAGTACACCTGAATTTTTTTAAAAAAACCCATATTTTAAAGAACAACATTAAAAGCCCTCGTGGGCCTCGTCTCATGCGGTAGATTGCATGAGAAAGGGGGCTCCAACCCCTCGCCAATGCCATCCACCCTGCAAAGGCAGATGCGGGGGGTCCTAAACGGTAGCCACGATCCACCCCTTGCGGCTTGAGGGTTGTACTTTCAACGAGCGCGTCCTCACCTTGATATACTTTTATTAGTATATTGAGGCTTCCCCTGTCTGTCTATTTTTTCGATTTTTACTCACAATTTGATTTCTTTTCTTTGTTAACTTTTTGGAGTTTCATTTTTTTTCCCTTGTGATTCGTAGTCTATGCTCACTCTCAAAACTCTCCGAAGAAAGAATTGCAAACTACTTTTTCTTAACAATAGAATATGAGGTAAACTTTTCTGTCTCAGCCAATCCACTAGCACTGTGCAATTGAGATTTTGCCAGATCGAGGGCGTGTCATTTGGTTCTTTCCCCAAAATATCCATCTGGACTTCCAATTGGGATTATTCTCAAGCAGAGCACATGCGCTAGTTCCGAACATACCCTGGACCTCTGGTTGTTGTTCCCTGACACGAGTGATCCATGGTTTGTCATTTTTCCATATTGTCATCTACCTCCTCCCTATGCCGTCGACACTCATATGTCACATGCACCCTTAATCGAATCTACGAGATGCCAACTGCAATGGTTCTGATATTGGCCATCGATGATCATGAATGTCTTGTCGATAAGACGAAAGTAATTGCCTTTCTATTTCTCTGTTTCTCGAAATATCATCCTTTCAGACACTCTCCAAGTTTGCTTCCGGCGACCATTCGCTTCAAATTCCAGGCCCTCTTGAGAAATGAAAACTACATTGACTCGAAACTTCACGGTCACATGATCAACAAACATTGGGTCCTTTGTTACGGACTGGAGATTGCCAATATAGAAGAGCACAACCCAAAACGCCATTCTTGGATGCGTACATTGCGTAGTATAAATTAAAGGCTTTTTCTGTCCCACGGTAGTTTTGTGATCGCTTAAAGTTAGAAGCTTATAGGCTTTGAAAAGAAAGTTTGGAGCTGAGGGTAACTACGATATGTAGGGTACAAGCCTACGAGCCGTATTATTTTGACTATAATACTTTTCTGCCCGAGTCCTGACACTTCAATGTAAAATGTCAAAAAAATGTAACTGCAATAACCCAGAAGATAAGCTATATATATATAATATGTGTATGTGTTTTTGATGTTTCCTTAGATATTTGAATGTTATGTGTGTGTGTGAGAGAGATGCAGTGCATCTTGCAGAAAACCGGTCATACATCAGCTTACGCTACGTTTCTATATCCAGGAAGTGAAAAAGGGGCTTAAAAATCATAAATGTCTGGCTTGTAGGGCGTGATGAACGCAAAAATTCTCCTTCCTAATCTTCAGACGTAGCGTAAATTCTCCGGGTCCACAGCGACAGTTATTGACATCATCCCTTCTTTTTCCATAGTATGCCGGCAGAAGTCGATCATGGCATGCATGAACGAACATGGCCTCATCCCTCAGTTGTTTTACATTGCCTGGGCCTTAGCTTGAAGATTTGCCTAATTTCATTCTCCTGCATGCCCTTCACCAGTAGAACATATCCCAAAGGATAACTCAACAAATCTCTTCACTCTAACAGTGGGAGAGCTTTCCGGTGAAGAGTTCCCTGAACCACCGTATATCATGCCTATTTTTTATGTCTAGGAAAAGTACGATCGTAAATCCAAATATTCAATTGTCTATTATTATAAATCCGCGTAACATTCCCATCATTCTATACCACTTAATCTTGGAATATTTTTCTTTTTTTAGTATATTAATTTGATACAATATATGGGCTTGCTACTAAAATTGAAAATTCATCAGAACTAAAGAGTAGAGTGGCTCCACATCCTAATGGCTAGCTATAATACTCCTAATTCTCAAAATTTGAATTTTCTGTGACCAAGGTGTAGGAGATAAGCCAAAACATTGATTTTGGGAAAGCTACAATTAATACTACAGCTATTAGGGGTGTCGTACAGCAGTAATTATGTTATTACTGTTCTAATCTTCTTGTAATATTGGCGAGCAAGAGGAGAAAGAGACCGATAGATGGTTGGTATAGTTCATATATATATATTTTTTGTGAATGTCATTAGAACTGAAGGTTTTTTTTAACAATCATTACCCAAAAAGAACTCACATAGGTGAACTCCACATTCCTTAGAAAAAGACAAGACGAATAATAATCTAAATGGGATTAGTCGCTTTTGAAGGTATACATTCATTTTTGTTGGGCTTAGGAGCATATGCGTTTATGGTAAATATTTAGAATATCTCTGAGGCACGAGTACTCCTTCAGTAAACCCAGCTGCTAATTGAAATGTTGCTATGATCAACTATTGATCAGCTACATGGTCATGACAGTCTATGGCTTTGGCTGGTAGGTCACAAGAAAGCAAGCCGTTCAAAATATATCATGAATTATAACGGTTCAATTGATCATCAATCGTGGATATATAGTGCTAAAAAACACTCATAGCATATTGCTTTTATACGATATCTTCACAGAATTCTTGGAGCGATTAAAAGTTGATTGGGTAGATCAATGGCTCTAAAAGAGATCATTCCCGATCCTCTGTTTGGAATTGGTCTTAATATTAACAAATCCCAAGAGACATTGACTAGGATCGTCAGCTAGCGCCGGAAACAAACTGATGGCGACTACATTTACAGAAGAAAAAAGATCCAATTTTCTGGTTGTTATTAATATATTACTTTTGTTTGTGGTCCTTATTGAACATGGGGGGTGAAGCTGAAAGGGAGCAGGCCAGCAGCTAATGCCCTCGTCCCTTAATTACAAATATATAAAAAAAAAAATCATCAGGAGCTGTCAGAGCTGGCTCCATCATCGTGATCACATCGATCGGCTCCTCATTTCAGTCAAATTTTCCTTCAAGAACAAGAGCGGAGTGCAACAGTGTAAGAGGCTGGCAATTAGAAGACTACTATACTAGATTTGCAATAACAGCCCACAGAACTTCACAGTGGTTCCATTGCCCTTGTCCTTGACAGTCCAACTGAACCAGATTTGCAAAGTCTACTAAACTAATAACTTAGCCAAGGGGTCACTTTCTTTTTGCCAAGTCAATTTCTTGATGGTTTGGGGTAACTTAATTATTGATGGCATAACTAATGAAACCAAGATATATTGGCATGAAAATGATATTCACAAGGATCCTTCATATATTTTCACCAACTATTGTTAAAATCACCACTAATTTTCATATTGCTTTAATATTCTTCCGTTCGGTGGTTCAGTCGTCTCACTCTCCCCATGACGTGGCAGGGACTTACTTCCCTAAGTGGTGGCAGGGTGCAAAACGTGAGGCAAGCTAGGAAACACTTTTGTTTTCATTTCCTTAGCAAAGGCGCCATACAGATGCGTGAGTACTTCTTTGACTTCAGCTTTTTCCACGGAGTACAGCTAGAGAAAAAGACACTCGCGTGTCCGACAAATTGGCCCAACTTGGTGCTGATGATCAATTGGTTATCCTATGATATAGTGGCAAAAAGCCAAAAGTCTGGATACATTGAACAAGCGACGATCCTCATAATTTTCCCAAGTGGAATGCCTATACTTTACATTATTTTAAACCAATTTCTAGGTCCCGATCAACTCCTTCTTAGAGAGTGCTTTCCATGATTAATCCGAAGTAGGCACAAGCCATTTCAAAATGGCATCAGGAAACTGCAAGTCATTTTCAGCTAGGTCTGTTTCTGGAGGAGGGATTCCCTCCGAAGGGGAATCCCTCCGGATGCCCGAATGGAGGCAATCCAGCCCTCCATTCGGGCATCCAAGGGCCACCAACCAGGGCAGCCCTGTTCGGGCAGGGTGTGGGTCCCGGGCGGGACCCACACTCCACCTGGTTGGTGGCCCTTGGATGCCCGAATGGAGGGCTGGATTGCCTCCATTCGGGCATCCGAACGGATTCCCTTCGGAGGGAATCCGTTCTCCTGTTTCTGTACTCTGACTGTACTTAATATTCGGGAATAAGACCCTTTTACCAAAACAAAAGGCATAGATCGTCAAATCATGCAGTAGGCCTTGCATCGAATGCTAAGTATGAATTGAGATTGGAACAAAATCCACGAAATGCAGTTCTTATTAATCAATCACATGATCACGGAATAATTGAAGGGTAATTAATACTATGTATTTAGTATAAACTTAACAATAATTTATTAGTAGTCTATAGCATGAATGATAGGTGAGAAAATGTTTAAATCCGAATGCACAGTACTACTGGATCACCACTAAAGAGAGTAACTGAGTGTCATGTCCAGCCACCCCTGTGCTGCTGAAGACACAAAGAACGACAATGGGCAAGCGTGGGTGTTTTCCCCCAAGGCACTAGGCAGGTGTTTAACATGACCAGCAGTTTTGTTTTGCCCTCTCACTATCTCTCTTACCGATGGTATATCAATAAATAACTGTCACTTGTTTGTTGACCAAGTTATGTCACTCGATCGGTGGCGTTTGTGAGATGGAATAAATAACCCAAATATTCGTGATCGAAAGAAACCATCGCTAGCTTAGAAAAAAAAGAAGAAGAAACCAGCGCTATTAATTTCCTATTTAGACGTATAATACTCGTAGGTTAATTTGTTGAATCCGGACAAGATGGTTTTGTGAGATGGAATAAATAACCCAAATATTCGTGATCGAAAGAAACCATCGCTAGCTTAGAAAAAAGAAAAGAAACCATCGCTATTAATTCCTATTTAGACGTATAATAATCGTAGGTTAATTTGTTGAATCCGGACAAGATGGAGTTAGCTCGACAGTGAGTGCCCAGTGCTAAGGAATAAAGGGGAGGTCAAGCCGCCTAACCTTTAGATTTTCTCCACCATTATTTTCCAAGTCCCTCTTTTCCTTTACTCCGTATAAGGCTCCTACATATCCCATTCCATAAACCCTTCTTGACCCCACTAAGAAAGACTATGATGGATGAAGCTACAACCATGGATACTGAAGATGCATGAGTTGGATCCAGAATGGTGCCGGATGGATCGATATGCATAACCATCGGCTAGCTGGTGCAAGCTCTGATATAGATGCCGAGGCCTTATTTTAGCATGGAGATGGTCATAGTTATGGTAGCAGTAACGCTGCTCCTTCTGGTACTGCCACTTGTTGTGCCACCGCTGCCTCCACCACCACCGATGCTCTTACTTGTTCCGGTTATGATTATCACCCTTCTTATTTTGTTGGCCCTATCTCAACCACATGCCGTGCAAATTTATCTTTGATTGGAATTTGGAAATATGCCTCATTAACAGCTTGAACTATATGTGAAAGCCTCGGATATTTTTTCGTATTCCGCTCTAGTAATGTTAATTGTTTATCTAGTTCTGTGTTGATGATCGATGAAGTGCTCCAGAGCACGCCAAAATGCTTGTAATGATTAAAATTAGTACAAGATGAAGTTGAAAGCTGAAAGAATACCTTGAAATTCACTACATGAAAAAGGGGTTATGTTTGCGTTCTTTTTAGAGTTTGTACTAATTATTATTTCTGAGCTTGTGTTGATGATTGATCCAAGTGCTCTAGAGCACGCCAATAAAACATCCTACATTCTTGCTAATTTGCTGTTGTAAACGGGAGGTACGAACAGATTACACGAACCCGTGAAGAAATAGAGGGGAAAGGTTAGGATTCGCCTGCCTCTGTACAAGGCAACTGAGGAATTTAATTACTAGTGATATGATAACTCGCCCCTACCTAACTACTCATAAACATGAAATATAATTCTATCGAACCTTGTGATCAGCTTTTGGATGAAGATTGAACCTTTGATATTCTTAAAGAAATACATCCATCCTCAACGTGGAGCAATGAAAAAGCCTAGAGGCCTAATGCCTAAGATTATCTTATATGGATTCATATATATTTATATATACCCATATACTTATCTATCTGTATATACAATTATACATATACATTTTATGTATAATGTTATATAAAATATATGCATAATCTTATGTATATGCATATAAGGGATAAGGAACGTACTCTAAGAAACTATATATAAGGATAAGGATGGACGGACACACACACATATATATATACAGGTGATCATAGAAAACATCAAATCAAAGAGTACTGGTTAAGGAAATAAAATAAATCGTGTAAATATAATCATTAGTAATTAGAATCTCCTAAAACCCCAATCTCTTTAAATAGAGGATCCTCTGTTGCGTTCGAAAATCTGCATCATGCTTCCACCATGTAGAGATATATTAACCCCTGTACTTTTTTTTTCTGAACATTGTCCTTTTTAGACACTGCTTGCAAACCAAATTATTTTTGAAAAAGTTGGGAATGTTGTGAAAATTATATATATAATTTTATGGTAGCAGTTGAAAAAAGTGGAGAGATAGATGATTTAAGTGAATTTTTTATGTTTATTATAATAAAAAAAATATTTAATAGGGAGAGAAATAATTTTATTTTATTAACCAAAAATTTAATTTATTTATATTTGCATTCAAAAAAATTTGGATAGATAAAAAATTTCTCAATATTTTGGATTTGCAAACACTACTGTCATTCTTGTCCTCGGGAATCTCTGAATATATAGCTAAAGAATCTACCGATCTTGTTACAACCAATCTCCCAAAATCACCTCAATTAATATTCTAAACAGAGTAACAGACCTTCTACATTACATTCTTCATTGTTACTACTGTGTTACTGTAGGTTGGCTACTTATCCCAAGATGAATGTGAGGTTTGGTTCAAATCTAGATAGAGAAATATCATAATACGCTCTATCTATAGTTAGAAATTAATAAGCCATCTTGAAGTTTCAATTTATTTTATTATGCTCCTCACGTTTCAAAAACAATTAATCATAGCTCTTCGTTAGATTTAGCCGTTAAATAGGACGGAAAGTAACATGGATGGACCAAAATACCTAACAAAAAATTAGAAAAATAAAATAAAAAAGCCAATAAATATTTTCAAAGTTTTTTTAAAAATAAAAATAACTTGAAAATGAAATAAAATTTCTATATTTTTAAGAAATATATTAATTTTTATTTATATATTATTATTTTGTAGAAAAATCAATTGTTTTAGTAATTTTGTCTTGATGAGTCATTTCAGTTATTTTCGTGTGGTTTAAAGGCCAAATCTATAGAGTGCGTGGATTGATTGTGTTTTGAAATATAAGGGGCATAATGAAAAAAATTAGAATTTGAGGGAGATTGATTAATTTTTTCTTATAAATATGAAGCGTACTATGATGTTCTCACAATCTAGATCCACGAAGACTCAAGAACTAAAAGATAAGCTATAAACAGTAGCGGTGGCGGTTACTGACTACATTGCAACTGTCACTGCTATGGGTGGTGTCCATCTTTGGACAATCGCATTCGGCACCGTTAGAAGAGGAAACCAGCACGGTAGTGGTAACAGTTTCCGTCACCCATTCCGTTAAAGTACAAAAAATCCAAAAAAATCAACCAAAAATCTTCAAATCGCAAGCAAATTCAAACAAGTCGCACCAAATCTGAAATAATCACCTAACTCGACCAACATAGAGATATAGAGAGCTAGAGTTGTAGAGAGGGAGAGAATCGAGAGGCAGAGAGGGACGTTGTAGCTGTGAGAGTGTGAGAGACAGAGAGAAAGAGAGAGGGGTAGAGTGAGCTGCACGAGAGAGAAAGTGAAGCATCCGGGGAGGGAAAACATAAAACCCTAAGAGTGGGAAGGGAAACGATGTCATGCATCTGAGTGTAATAATTTTTTTTTAAAAAAAAAAGAGAAATGACGCGGGGTAGCGGTGAACTGCCCACTGATGAAATTGGCCACAGTACCAGCAGCGGTGCCGGTAAACTGGCACACAGGCGGTAGGGGTATTTTTTTTTATCACTCGTACACTTTACATGCATATTATTTGGAACACATGAAGGGAATAACTTTACTAGTTTATCTGAATTTCTGTAGCTTTCAGCGTCACCGTCAATTCACATCCGAATATTTTCTTAAAATCGTTGCTTTTCTGGTTTTTGGACCTCAGATTGTAGCCTTAGGTAAGAGGTGCATGTATTTACACCTAGATAGGACAATAGTTTTCTTTTGCGTTTTCCAACGACAGGACTACAGAAATGGGGATATAAATTAGTCCACTACACAAACAAACAAAACATTAAAGTTGGGAAAGGTAAATGAGATATTTAAGACTTTTCAAGTTGGGATTAGATGTAATTAAGTTTGGATTAGATGTAAGTTGTTTTCCTGAAAAGAAAGGGTTTATTACGACAACTTGATCCTGGCGTTATCAACATCCTAGAGAGAGAAAGAGAGATGCATTGAATTTGCTCAGAGAGAAGATGGGATCTACCGCCCACGTCCAAACAATAATAATCATGAACAACTTTTCTATACAAAAAAAATTGCAAGTGTAAGTTAAATACGGCACCGCTTTTTAATTGATTAAATAAAAATGATAGGCCTTGAACCATTACCCATAAAACACACCCAAAAAAGAACATAAACAAAAGCTATAGGCCCTTTACCAGACTAATTAACCAAATCTTATGTCCTGGATCGAATTGAATATTAGTTTGAAGTTTTAATTACATATAGCTGATTGGACAGATTTGGAGTAAAAAATTCGTCTCCGAGGCAGGGCCAACTCAAGAGTAAGGCAACTTAGGCGATAGTAAGGCCTCATCCCGAGCAAGGCCCCATAAAAAGTTAAATTTTTTTTTTTGTCGTAGATGACTCAAGAAATAAAAAAGACAATTAAACTCAGAAAAATAATAATGGTAAAATATAATTTTTTTCATATTTTTTATATGAGTGGACTGTCTTTTTACTTATTGAGTTATATGTTTCTCTCAAATTTCTTAAATTTCTTAACTGGGCAAGTTATTAGAATATTCTATAAATTTTTTAATTGTGTAAGTTATGAGGTCTTGATGTCATGTATGAAAGCCCTATAAAAAATAATAAATGTGGTCTTTAAATATTTTATATTAAATTTAATAATTTTAAGATAATTTTGAATATTTTATATTAAAATTTATATAAAAACCTTATTAATACGGTCTTAGGCCTCCATTCGGTTTGAGCCGGTCTTGCTCCGAGGCTATCTAATCCCTCGCTAATATTTTAAACCTGATCTAAACTCTGGGTATACTCTGGATCCATGGAAAAGGTTTATACTTTTTTCATATATGTATGCACTGCCAAGACTTCTTCAAAACGTACAGTGCCCCTCTTCTTTATGCCTATAATGCTCGGTGAATCTCCCGCACTCAGGCTACTGTGGGGGTGTTCGGCAGTAAAAAAAATTTAAGGTTAGAAATTTTGAGTATTGAGGTTTGTGAAAAAGTAAAGATATCTTATGAGATTTGATGAAAAAGTGAAGAGAGAGAAGATTTAAATGAACATTATAATAATAATAAAATAATAATTTGATGAGAAGAGAGATTATTTTATAATTTTTTAATAAATATGAAAATTTTGAGGGGTGGGAATTTCCAACCCCGAACACCCCTATATCTCAATTCCATGTTATTAAAATTTTAAGGTATTGAAATTGAAAAAATGAAGAGATAGATGATTTGACTGAATTTTTTATATTTATTATAATAAAAATAATGATTTGATGGAGAGAAAAAGATTATATTATAATCATATTATTATGTTAAAATTTTGAGAAATTTGCTTTTTAGTCACTGAGTTTTAACCCCATTTTATTTTTAGTCACTAAATTTAACCTGTCAAATTTTTAGTCCCTCACCTTCCTATACTTGTAAAAAGTGGTCCAACCGTTAGCTTCCGTTAGTATTAGTAACGGAATTTTTTTTCCACGTCAGCCTCGTCTCCACGTCAGCCATCAATTCACAGGAAACCCACGAATTTTTCAATAAAAAATTCGGGAAATGGCTGATAATCTGCCGCCGGTGATTTATCGGCTAGGGTTTCAGCGCTTTCTCTCAGTTCCACATAAAGCAACCGCAACAGTACGATCAAACGGAGAGAGACAGAGACGGGCTCTCTAGCTCCCTCGATTCATTTGTTCTTCTTCTTCATTATTTTCTGATATGAGGGATATTGAGCTCGGCCTCTTTATCAGGGGCAGAGACGGGCTCTCTAGCTGCGGAAGTTGAAAGAACTGATCAGACTGCATGAAACCCAAGTTATCCGCCTCTATCTCTTGCTTACACATGAAACTCTGAGCTAGAAAGCTTTGGGGGTGCCTTGAGATTAAATCAATTGGATCCACGACCGAGCTGATCCCGCTCGTTTCATCATAGAGGTAGCTTGAGTCCCAACCTTCAATACTCTTGGTTTGGGCAGTGGTTCGCTTCTTGAATGCTCTGCATACCATCCATCCTTCTTCCTGCTAAAACCAATCCAAAGTTAACAAGACAGTAGTGCGGCCTTTCGTTTTCAATGTCTTGGTGTACAAAAGTGATCGCTATATAAGCTCAACGAGCGTCGTATTATTCAATGCACATGCGTTCGGAAGTATATATTAACTTTTGACTTAAGAATTAGTGGAAGTCATATTTGAAGAAGAAGCCATACGCGGAGACTGCAGATATAGTAGTGGTCTATGCAAGGAAAAGCAAATTAAAGTGACTCAGGAAGGCGAATAATTAGGTCGACAGAGACGGGCTCTCTAGCTGCGGAAGTTGAGAGACAAATGAATCAGGCCGTCAGATTTTTCATGGCAAAGGGAGGGCTGGAGAGGCTTAGGAGGATCCTAAGGATAGTGTTTTTCATGGTGGCCATGGTGGTGTCGCTGCTAGTTTCGTCGCTTCCTGTGCTTGTGGCCCTAGGGGACGTGCTAGTGCCCTTCGTTTTGATATTGAGCTTTACATGTTTCCATTGCTACAGCTTCAAGGAGCACTTGCGTCGTTTCAAGAGCTCCTTCTCCGATACAAGTTGTTTGGTTGGCCTGAAATCAGAGTGAAGCGAAGAGCACACGAAAACGGCCAAACGGGGATTTCGAACTGTTATAAAGGTATAGAAAGGTGAGGGCTACAGGTCGTTTAATAGTTATAAAGGTTCAAATCGTGGTTTTCGTGTGAATTGATGGCTGACGTGGAAACTAGGCTGACATGGAAAAATTTTCGTTACTAAGACTAACGGAAGCTAACGGTTGGACTATTTTTCACAAGTATAGAAAGGTAAGGGACTAAAAATTTGACAGATTAAATTTAGTGACTAAAAATAAAATGGGGTTAAAACTCAGTGACTAAAAAGCAAATTTCCCTAAAATTTTAGTAAACAAACACAACTTAAATACATTAGTCCCTTTTACCATCAAGATTAAATTAAGCTTCACATAAAATAATGGTTTTGTTTCCATTCAAGTCATTGACTCGGAATTGTACTATGTTTGTTTAAGTTCTCAAAAAGTTTTCAAAAATTTCTCTCACTTTTTCATCAATTCCAAAATATTTTCACCTATCCCAATAATTTTTTCATCAATTTCAATACATTTTCACCAATCTCAATAACTTTTTACAAATTTCAACAACTTTTAACTAACTTTTCACCAATCCCAAAAAAATCTACACTACTTCCAAAAAAACACAAAAATAAAAATTATTTTAAAAACTAAACCAAACATAGCAGTAGAGTTTAATTAATACATGCCATTCCCCGAAAGAATAGACCAAAGTCGATTTTGTTCCTTTGCTGGTATCCCTTTTTCTTTCTCCTTCTCTTTGTTCTCTTCTGGGGATTAAAAGGTAATAGTAGAGTGCAGTCACTGTAAGAACAAAACAATCCTTTTTTTTTTTTCCTTCCAAGTGGTGCTTCAACTTATGTTTCGGCTGATTCTATAAGCATTGCTCCAAGCCTCCAAGTTCCAGTTTCATGGCCAGTTGATTACTATTTGAAGATTTAAGCGGTTAAATATCTGATTAGAGAGAAAAAACAAGTGTTTAACTATTTAATGGGTATGCATATGGGATGGAGAAGTAATATTGCAATACCCAAGAGTACTCCTAAACACCTCCTCTGCCATTAGAAAAAGGGACAAAAGAAAGTACAAATATATATTTGTACTGACACTTACAAAAACTATATGAAAAATGGAACACCGTCTTTTCCTTATGAATAGAAGAGTTATGTAGAAGCATTTTTTTTAATATATAACAAAGAAGAGCTGACATATTTAAATTGCCGGTACCGGTGCCAGTTTGATATTTGCTGAAAAGTTCGGAGGTATTCCTGGTTCTTGGGTTATCCGGCACTGGGAAACCAAGTTTGTTTTTTTTTTCAAAAAACTATACGTTTTGTAGTTCCCCTCCCCCATTTTTCTTCGACAGACCCCCTCCCTCCCATTTCACTCAACGACTCACCCCACCCCACCCCGTACCTCTCTCTCTCCCTCCCCTCCCTCTAGTAGACCACCACGCCTGCCGGCTACCGCGCCTCCCTTTATGCGTCAATCTCTCATCTCCTCTGCCACATCTCTCTCAAGGCTTGAGATTCATTTAGGTATGTTGTTAAAAATTAATGGATTTGTTGATTTTAATTTTTAAACCTCCCTTCCGGGGTGCATTTTGATGTCTTTACAGAGGCAAAATGAGATTTTTTGTGCAGGAAATCATTAGGTTTCACCTGATTCCATGCTACTTCAATCACCCCGGCTCTTTTTGTGCATTTTGATTTCTTCGCCGATCTTTTTGTTCTTGTTCAGTTGTTCTTTGCTTCACAATGTTTTTTTGTTGTCTTCATTTTTGTGTCTGGGTGTGTCTCTGAGGGAGAGATGGAAATGACGATGAGATGAGCAATCTACTAGTGATTGCATATAATTGAGATATTCAACTCTCACCTGGTATACAGAACAATGAATTAGTCCTACAATTTTTTTAAAAGATATTTTCAGAAGAGTGTTGATGGTGACTTTTGGTTAAGTAGCTTTGGACTGAAATCATGTTTTGTATAGCTACTCTTTAAGGATCCCCAAGAGTCACTATAATATATCTTTTAGATAATTTGGTGTTATATTATTTTGTTCTCAGCCAGTTTTGAAAATACAATTTACCCAAAGCCACGATCAATGGATTCGGGTATAAGTAAGAAGTGCTTTGTGTATTTTTCCAGATTGTGAAGGGACATTATACAAAGAAACTTCCAATGCTTGAAGGGCAATAAATCCCAAGCTAGTCACTTGTCTTCTTAAGGCTCTAAAAGCCATACGTTTTTCTCTTATAATTTTTAATGATATGTTTGAATGCTAGCTCTAGTCTTTAGTGCATAAAATGCTAAAAAAAAATGATCCAATATAAATGTAGGTTAACCGGAAACCGTCACCGTTAAGGGTCGATTTTTGCTCTTAACGGTGTAGGTGTAGATAACAATTATTTAAAAACCGATCTATCTGGTTTAGGTGCCGATTTTGGCCTAAACCGGCACCTATACCGGAGTTGAACAACCCTATTCAGTGATATCATTAATCAGCGCTTAAGTCATTGCTGATTACGTACTCAAATGATACGTTTACGCTGTGGTTGGTTGAACCAGACTTTTGTAGATCGGAAGAAAGAGGGTTATTGACGATGACCTGTTACCCCCCACTGCCCCCACTAGATCCTCCCTCTCTCTCTCTCTCTCTTCTCACCTATCGCTCCCTTTAATACCTTCCGTTCTCGGGCTCTAACCCACCCCCACACACAAAAGTCCCTTTCATATCCTCACCAGTCAATCTCCCTCTCACCCAGCGGCGCCTATATATCACAACATCACCCACTTCTCTGAATTCTTCTTGATTCATTTTTCTCATACCACCACCTCCAATATTTGGTTCTAAGAAGGCGAAGGATTTGTTTATCCTTTCTCATGCTGGTACGCGAATGGAGGAGGACGAGTCCTACGATGCATGAGCTCTACATTTGCAGCAGCGGAGCGTATAATTTGTTATCGGTACAGGTACTAAATGATGGGGTTCTTTAGCGTGATATCGATCGCGGTCATGATAGTTTTCACCGTCTCGCTTCTGTTTCTGCCTCTGGTCTTACCGCCGCTGCCACCGCCATCGCTGTTTCTTTTGATTGTGCCGGTCTTGATCATGACCCTCCTCTTTTTCTTGGCCTTCTCTCCTTCCCAAGCGCCTGATATCGCTGACAATTTTGTTTGATTGGATCACTTTGGTCGTCCAGGATGTTAGAAAGCCTAAAGGGATCATGTATTCTCCCTAGTCCCTCCATCTCTCTCTCTCAGACTCTCTGGAAGTTCCGATTTTCTCTAAGACCTTATGTGAAGCGAATTTATCTTCCTTTTCTTTTCTTTTGTATTACACCCGTTAATTAAATTCAGGTTTCATGTAAATTAAGTCGGGGTGTGTTTTCTATTTAAATAGCTATCATTTTCTCTTTTATCATTCTGAGAGAGAATTGTTAGTTTCTTGTTGGGAAATGATCGATGAAGATGATGTTGATTGCTGATGATGGCCATGTACGAAGAGTCGAAGGCAAAGTTATTATGTTTAATTTGGGGAAGTAGATTACAACCCACCATTTTTTTATAGGAGTAACGTACAATGCCAGGCACCGTACATGAAACTCCAGTAAGAGGGCATGCAACAGCAGTGCACCCGTTTAAAAATGGTTAAATACTTTGCTGTATTTGGAATTTAGCCAAGAGCAAGTTATTAATTATTACGAACCTCATTTTGGGTTGTGCCCTTAGATCCTCTCATATATATGTATGCAATCCGAGTCCCTCGATGATTGGATTGAGATCTCGTAAGAAGGATCACTGAGTAGTTCTATATATACCAGAGTAACAGTTTTCCATGCAAAACGCGCAAATCTAGCGCGGCCCTTCTACCAAACGACAGCAATATTTACTCTGATAGATGATGTTGATTGCTGATGATGGCCATGTATGTTGAAACTTTCAAAAAACATGCTACTAAGCGAGGAAGAACAAACCGGACAAAATATAGAAATTTGGAGGAGAAAAAGAAGAAGGATAAAGTCAAATGACGGAGAGCACGAGGAAACAGCCATCTTAGGAATTCTTCTTCGATTTTTCTCTTTCGCTTGTCCCTCGGTCGGACATGCTAACACGTGGTGCTTTTTGGATGTTTCGCCCTTTCCTCCAGATGGCTACTAATAGAAAATAACTATGGGCCAATATATACAGATGTATCTGGAGGATTACCAAGCGGTTCTGGCTTTTCTGCGGTTTTCCAGCCGTTAGTACAGCCAGTAAGCCGCTGATTTATTAAGAGACTTGACTTTAATAGCTGGCTCACATAAAGACTATTTTGAGCAAAGGTCTGTAATTACGTACTTTTTCTTTGTCCATAATCGTGCTGGCTCGGTGGCTCCTGTCGTTTCACTGGTAGCCGGTAGGGGCAGGATTGGCGGTGGACTGGTGGAAGTACTGGCCGTGGCAATATTAGCATGCAAGTGGGGGCAAGAAATCCCCCTTAAATATTTGATGTGAGCATTCATGGACGGGGATCCGGCTTTTATGGTCAAAAAGTTAAAATGGTTTGAGTGCGTTAACATCATTGCATAAAGAGATGTTAATCTGAAACAAAGGAAATCATCTAGGGTGTGTGAAAGAGAAGGTCTTGTCATTGAATTCTTTTTCAAGGAATGGTTTGGAGATCTCCATTTTTTTTTTGTCTTACCCAGGAGACAAAAAAAAACACATATTCTTGACTTTACTTGAATAATCTTTTAATGCTGATAACTTACTCGACTAAGGGAAGACAACAAGACAGCGAATTCAATTTCCTTTGAGATTGACAACATTAGGATTGACCTAACTTGTGCAGTTTGAAGACTGGTGTGTTCATTTTAGTGAACCTATCTGATTAAATTTTTTCTAGTTATAAAAAAAATACAAGAGAGCAGAAGGATATTTTGCTGTTAAATTCTTTAGGGGAGTCTTATATGGAGATTCAACCTGTTAGTGATGGTGATGTACGAACTGATAAAGAAAAAGACAAGACGTGAAAAGTCAATTCCCTTTAAATTCTTTACTTCATATTCAACATAGAAAAAACAAAGGATATTGAGCTGGACCAAAGTTAAGATGTATGTACAGTGCAGCAGTTTAGCCTGTAGAGATTCAGAGAACACTATTGCAATATTTGGCCATAAACAATTTACTTTGAAAAGGTATATTTCTCCGCGTTAGGTTAGTTTTAATGTCAGCTCAGCCAATAGAGAGGGTGGACTCCTCTGAGGGAAGGATGACTAGTCGCATTGCATAAATATCTATCTTGTTGTGACACCATCCTCTTTTCCCCGACAAAGGATGAGAAATTGGTTACCAAGAAATGACCAAATGCATTGGATGTACCAGAAACTGCTTGGTGGGGGGTACCTCGTTGGAGCTACTGAGAAGATATTTCACTGGTCTACTCTTGTGGGATAGCTAGGATTCCTTTCCGTCTTAGAAATGCTTTGTGGTTGACAAAGGACGTTTCATTTATATGGATTATGGGTGCAGCCCCATTCATCTTCACATTGCCCATACATACATTTCCTTCACAAACGTTTTCACACAATTGATATTGGGATTTGTAATTCCCAGGTAATTCTCTGGAAAGAAGAACTATATTCGTTCCCTCCCAAACAGAGAGTCTCGGTCAAAAATGTTCCACTTTGAAAAGAAATATCGGGGTAATGATGCTTCTTTGAGATAGAAGTGGGGAAAACGCTGCAAAATTTCCCTTCCAAAGGAGTAATTTTTACGAATGGAAGAGACTCCCAGACAGGCGGAAACAAAGCATGGAATGGGAAACTCAATCGGCACAATATATTTGTTCCTTCCCTCATGGAATAGTTTACCATCTGGATTCTCAAACTTAACGGAAATCAATCAGGTCGGAAACGTCAGAATTGTCGGTGGGTAAGATGGAACGTGAGAAACAAGAGTTAAAATGGGTAGGAAGTTTACCATTAAAAGGAAGTTGGCTTGAAACGTAAGTTTCTACGAATTAAAAGGTAGCATTTTGTCAAATGTAACTGTAGAGTAATTAAAATGACAAATAAATGTTTCGGCAGAAACAGGAAAATGGCAAGTTCTTTGAACGTTCCAGGGGGGGTTAATTTATTAGGAGAAAAATGTTCTGAGAAATCAAATTTGACACGTCCATTGGAGGAATTTGGTTGGACAAAGAATTACTGCTGCAACGTTTGGCAGCCACCTAGATGATGTGCAGTCTAAGATAAGGAACGAACACACGGCTACGCCATGATGGTTCTGAATATTTGGGTGTGTCCTTCACATTTAAAACTCCAGGAAGCAGTCTCTTTTCTTTACTGAAAAATAATAATAATAATAATAATAATAATAATAATAACAATAAGAAATCAAGGAGCAGTCTGAGAAAGACTTAGAAATCAACACCACATCCTTGTAGATTGTCTCTTGGACCTCTGGATCACAGAATAAGATAAGTCTTGACCCATCCCTGATGAAGGTATAGAATTCGGATCATAGGTTAATTAAAAGAGCATACCATCAAACTTTACCCAGTACATTCAAGTCAAACAACTATTTTTTTTTTCCTCTCAAATGATGGTAAACATTTCAAGCCAAAAGAAGAGAATATGTGGTCAGGTCTTGCATTCCCATGTTAACCTCATAGGTTCACAAATAATTTTCTGGATATCTATCATTTCTTGACACCCACTTTCTCTGCCCAACATGGAGCATTTGTGGTTTCTCAATCTTTTTAAATCTCATTAATCTTTCTTTAGAGCCTAAATCTACTTGGATCTATAGTTTCTTAACTTTTATTATATCTTGTACTGTGGATTCCATTACAATGAAACCATTTTCTTATAAATAAATATAAATCTCAATCATGCACATATACCAAAATTGTCTCTCTCAGCGCATAAAGTGAATGCTTGTTCAATCCCAGAAAAAGAAAGAATTTATCGATTGAAAGTTGGAGGGGGAAGTATGCTTATGTTGGAGGGGGGAATTTACCGATTGTATGCTTATGTTCTTTGTATCCAGCCTGTAGGGCTGTCTGTCTTCAGCACTGGTGTATGTTTTCCTGTGAAATGAATTTCACGTTTGCGTAGAAAAAAAAAAGTTGGAGGGGGAAGTAGTGTAGGATCTTAGTGGTAGCCCAATTAGTTTGGAAGTTTGAAAAGGAAACCCAAGAACGAGTGTGAGAAATAAGATCAAACCTCCACCTCCAAAACTAATTACACTCTAATAGGGCTGTAGTGATAGACCCCTTTTCTATGGGAGTAACTATACTTCAAGCCGGACATTCTGCAGCTAGTGAAGGTTTCTATAGTTACACCCAAAGAGAGTAGGATACGCTGGTGCCCCTTCACCTTTTCTGTTGGCAATAATAATAATAAGAATAAAAGTATTCACAGATACGATTTGCCATACATGGCTCTTTCGCCATTACTTTTTCGCTTCTTAGGTGCACAGCGGTATAAGTTGCTGCAGCGGGATGCCCTAAGTATATCACAATCATTGACACCTAGAGATTTAATTGTCAAATAATTAACCCAAACTACAATTAGATTATGCATACATTACAGCCTATGTTGACTTTGAAGTGCATGGTCGATAAGAAACAGTATTAACAATTCGTATATCAGAATATAAGAAGCACGTCCTTTTCTTTAATTAAACCTTTATTCCATACGTAAAATGCTCAACCTGAATTTAATTGAGGAAATAAAAAGTAATCACCAGGTAACAGAAAGCCCCGACAATGCTTTCCAAGGCAGAAAAACTCTTGAGTGAGCTTGAATTTACAATGTCTTACACTACGGCTATACAACACACTTTTTGACATCGATTGAGGGGAAATGCTTTTCAATGTACAGATCCGGGTCTCCAACTTAAGGAAATGCCAATCTGATTGAAATTTTTTGCCTCCCAGGGTAGGAAAGTTTTCCTTAATCCCAGATCATTAGGGCCAGTTTCGAATTTAATAATCTATCTCCTATTTGAGCTGTACAGGCCAGGAGCAGTTCTCACGATTAAAAGTGCCGCTTGCAGCGTAATGTCGAACCATTGCCCTATGCGGATTGCAAAGTTACATGCCCAGATGATGTTTTCTCATACTCTGCACAAGCCTCTGGGGTGTCTTCTTCACTTGGTGGAACCAGCTGCCAAAAGAGAGGTAGATATGTCTCCCACTGCTTTAGAATAGCAGAACCTTTGCCACTTCCGGTTTTTTCCTTCACCACATAATTAGTGAAATTAAAATGAAGTTCCAGTAAATAAAATGAACACTGCATCTTCTGATAGTGTACTCAGGACCTTGAAAAGAAATGAGAAACAATTTTGATGTGCAAGTTGTGGAAATGAGATATTATGACCACCACCCATCTAGTGTGCCAAAAAAATCCAGAGTAAGAAAGTATTGGGACTTTTTCCTAATGTGCCTTTGCAGTATGCATGTGGGTGCAGCCTAACTCATGCAGTTCAATAGGTGAACTTACTACGTGGGCTTCTATAAGGCTCTTCAGTTGCATCTGCCCCACAGGAGCAGTCACCCTTTGGATCTTCACAATTTCTTTATTTACCTGTTAAGATTTTAGAAGAAATGATTTTGCAGCTGAGAAAATTATGATAATCTGAAAATAACTCTTAAGTAAACAGGAGAAAAGCAAAAGAGAATATTACTGAGAAAACGACAATGCACCGGCTCTCATAAAACATCAGATACATAATTGTAAGACTTCAAGGGGGAAAGAGAGGAAAAAAGATTATTTCTTTTTACTAAAAAACTCACTCATGAATCCATTGGAAAACATACCACGGGAAATAAAAGGGAATTAAGTATAGTGACCAAGTGCTTCAAAAATGGTGTCAAAGTAAAAAGGTGTTGCTACTGTCATCGCACAAGCTCATAACATTATCCTACAAGTAAGGATGAGTACGAATACCCAAGAACATAGAGAGTCGACTCATCAATAGATTGATCTCCTTTCATATGCATCCCAAGTCATTAAAAGTCAAACAAAACCTAGCACCAAAATAAATTATATTGCCATGCACAGTGTCTGACATTAATTGATGCCATGCAATGCATCTATGACTTGTCTTAGGCAGTATAAACTAACAAAATTCTTTATGAATAAACTATAATGCCAATACACATACTAAAAGAACATTAAGCAAATTGGGTAACAATAATACAGCATTGCTGGAGGGAAAGGCAAGTTGAAGCTCCTGGAAAGGGCATAGGTAATGAAAAGGTCATTAGTAAGTTCAAATCTCATGATTAATTAAAGTATGACTTTTTAATAAGTTCAAATACTTAATTCTCCACGGGCCATTTATTTCTCCCTGGGGCCACTCCCGAATACTTAAGGGACCATTATCAAATAATTTACTCTGCACATGCAAATAAAATAACATGATGCTGACCCATTAGCAGGATCAGGGAAAAGAAAAAAAGGCAACTTATCATGTTTCACACTTGTAGGGTTTCCCCTGAACCACTGTAACATAAAAGCACGAACCTTGGAGAGGAGAGAGTTATCCTCATCAAGAATGTATGCCAAACCCCCAGTCATTCCAGCAGCAACATTTCTACCCACTCTGTTGCAGATTAAAGATAAAATTGGTTCAAATTCCATTCTCTTGGATATGCTTCATCATGAAATCAAGGTAAATAAGCAGTACTCACTTTCCAAGTACAACGATACAACCCCCGGTCATGTACTCACAACAATGGTCTCCAGTGCCCTCCACCACTGCTTCAGCAAGCGAGTTTCTAACAGCAAATCGCTCCCCAGCTTTCCCTCTGACAAAGATTTGACCACCAGTTGCCCCATACAAGCAAGTATTCCCAACAATGGTTGAGTCCTCCGGGCAAAACCCAGGGTTATCAACGGGAGTCACAACCAATTCACCTCCAGCAATACCCTTGTTCATTCATATTCCAGTGTCAGATTTTATGACTAGGAATTACTAGAGCTTCTATACAGAGCTATAGATCAGCCGAACTTGAATAGCTAAACTAGTAATTACAATTAGTTCTAGCATTATCCAACCTTTAAAGCAAAAGATATCAAAAAACAAGAAAGAAAGAGAAAAAGGATAATAACTTCTGGTGTAAAAGACACTTTTGTAAGTGAAAGAGAATGTAGCCCAGTTAAAACCGAATTTTTTGGTAAGTGAAATTAATTAACCCAAACCTCAATTGGATGTGAGGTTGCAAAATACTTGAACTTGTAAATCTTTCCACTTCTGGAGTAACAATGAAGGCAAAAGATTGGTGGAACAAACCTTTCCCACATAATCATTAGCCTCTCCTACCAGTCGAATATTCATTCCAGGTGTCAAAAAGCATGCAAATGACTGCCCGGCACTCCCCGTAAATCTGAATATATAGAAGAAAATGGATAAGCGAGTAATTAAACAAACCAAAGACCGCCATATTTCAGCTATTAATACTTGCAGTCTCGAACCCACAACGTACGTTATGTTCAATTGCCCAGTAAAACCAGTGTCACCATACTTCTTTGCGATTACCCCTGCTATGCGCCCACAGACAGCACGATCGATATTGTATATCTTCACGGTCTTATTAATCACTTTTTCATTCTCAATTGCATCTGATATCTGCACAAACAAAATGCATGATACTAGTGTCACTACAGGAACATAAATTTACTCCATGTAGCTTATGATGCCACATAAGTTCAGTTTCAGCGTAATCTATCTATTTCTCGTAAGAGTGTGTTTTCATAGTAACCTCCTTTTTGTAAATAATAGATCACAAACAAGGTCACCCTTGTGAATCCCCCGGTCATCAATATTCAATCCATCAATTTTGCTCCTAACTTCAGCAAAATTACTTTCCACAACTTAGTCTTTGTCCAACTTTTTAAAAAGAATCTAGCATATTGGAGTATCTCTTCACAAAATACTATATGAGATCGTAGCCAGCTGTATTAGTTATGACACCATGGTCTAACTGCAGTTAGCCTGATAATAGGACCCTTGACCCTCTCAGTTTTCTGGTTAGTTGAACACTCTAGCATAAGCTAGTAGCTGGAGAGCCTAAGAAATACAAATACAGTGTCTAGACCCAAAGATTCCTTAAGAACTCCACCTCTCAATCACAAGTAGGATGGCAACTATTGCACACCCCACGATGATCAAAGACTATAGTAGGATCCAATCCAATATGAAAACGTCTAAAGCTAAGCCATTACTTCTCAACAAAAATTCTTATTCAACCTAAAAAACCTAGAAGCAGTCATCTTAATACTGAAATACTAAAATGTGTTTGGTAGCAAGTGGTACTATATCAATGGTTGTTACCTCTGCATCCGCCAGTAAAATGTCATCCAGAACAGGACCATTAGAATGAACATCCTGATTCCTAATTGAAGTGCTACTCCATTTTGGTAACCCAACACTCTGGAAATAAAAAAGTGGGTATCATTATACAAGAAAGAAAATAGGCATGTATTGAGAGCAGTCACATTTAGTAAGAAAACAGGCCATTAAACAAATACATACTGAGAGAATATAACTCAGGTCAAGATGCTGAGTTTTCATTAAAGAGATATCTCGTTGTCTTAATAAATCAGTCCGACCGATTATATCGTCCAACTTCTCATATCCCAATTGCGCCAACATGCCTCTTACCTGGCCAAAATAAGTCAAATTTACATAAGAAAACTAAGAGAAGAAAATGACCTTGAAGGACTTAACCCAAACAATGGTTATACCATTTTATATGTATGGTGCAACCCAATTCTTATTTTTTTCAAGTTTGCAACGTTTCTATTAATTTAACCAGAATATCTACATAATAAGAAATTTACTCTTCACAGTGATCTACATAACAGTTAGTAGAAAATCTGAATGAGACGAGCAGATCAAATTGAGCACCAGGAAGATGAAATAAAAATCCCCTCAAAAAGAAAAAAGGCAGATGAATTACCTCTTCAGCAACATATAAAAAGAAGTTGACAAGATCACCAGGCACACCAGGGAACCGAGCACGTAATTCTTCTCTCTACAGTAAATATTAATTTAAGAAAATGAACGAAAGAAAAGCAAACCCACTCCTTTTCAGAAAAGAGCACCAGAAGTAAGGCAATGAACTACCAAATCAGCCCTACCTGACTAGCAACACCTACAGGACAATTATTTGTGTGGCAAATTCGGGCCATCACACACCCAGTAGCAATCATTGCTACAGAACCAAAACCGTACTCATCAGCACCCATAGCTGCAGCTATTAGGACATCAACTCCACTTTTGAAGCCACCATCAACTCGGAGTATGACCCTTTCCCTGAGCCCATTTTCGATGAGTGTCTGTGAAACATCATCAATAATCAAATAGCATATACAGCTTTTACACAGAATCAAAAGAATCAACTGCCCTAGTTATCTCAAGGATGTCAAATAGTAACCTGGTGTGTTTCTGTAACTCCAAGTTCCCAAGGACCACCAGCATGCTTGATGGAGCTAATGGGGCTGGCTCCAGTTCCACCATCATGCCCTGATATCTGTACGGCGAATTAACGATATCAGCAAAATACCAAAATGGAAACCATAAAAAAAAAGTTAGAAACGTTAACCACAACTACTGAACGTTGACTCAGCAGTTGAGACAGGAATTCAACTTCAAATGAATGTTAAACTGTTGCTTTTAATATCCCCAAAAGCAGACTTTCGGATAATTAAAAAAGAAAGGACATAAAATGTTACGTCTCCAACCAAAAACTTTAAGAACATGTAAACAATATGCAAAGGATGCTATCCAGGAAGTAATAAAGTGATGGTTTCCCATGTAAACCAATACATGCTTTTAGGTAAGTTTCAAAGGACGATTAGTCTATAACTATTGAATTGTAAATTGGAGAAACATTCTATAAAGAAAAACTTCAAAACATCGTACCAAAAAAAAACTTTAAACTTTATGCATACACCTAATCTGATACCACATATTTGGCCCACAGCATTGCTTTAACAAACCCGGTCCCACCATACACACCATCAATATGTATTAAGTTTGCAAAAGACAAAAAGACAATGAAAGGCTGGCACCTTAATCTCCTATTTTGTGGGCCCAATGGTTTTTCGAGAAAACTTATTGTTGCATTCTCCACTGGGCAGCAGCAAGGAGCAAAAATGGAGACAAGGAGGAAAGAATGTTTGGAGTGAAAAAAAGAACCTCACTTGCATGGCTCACACAAAGAAAAGAAGCAAGAAAGCTTTGAATTGCAAATCGGCCGTCATCGTAAAGCTTTCACTCTAAACATTTGATTCAATTCATAGATATCATTTATTTTTTCCATCTCATTGATATCGTATTTTGATGATTCTAGACACATATTAGAAGGGACAATTATATCAAAAAGGGAAAATTACACATTAGCTTTCAAGTGTTTGGGGGCTGAAAAACTGAGAGAATTATTCATCAACCTAGCTGCGTAAGCCTATATATGTCCTACAGTTCAAAACATGATGATCTGAAAAGAACTCTCATTTAAAATTATACCAATTATTAAGTTGATGACTGAAGAATCTATGTGGCAAGAATTTAAGATAGCTCGCTGCTTAATGCGCAAAGATGATAAGGATATATACCTGTATAATATCAGCGTTACCCTTTGCGACCCCAGAAGCAACAGTGCCAATCCCAGCTTCTGCCACTAGCTTTACCGACACCTTAGCCTTAGGATTTACCTATTCATTAAGAATAAACTAACTATCATTTCCATCAGACCTCAAGTATCACTGTCGTGCTACACATCAGATGTTCAGCTGATGATCACCTGATGAAGGTCAAAGATCAATTGTGCAAGATCCTCAATCGAATAAATGTCATGGTGCGGAGGTGGAGAAATAAGTGGCACTCCAGGTTTAGAATTTCTCAACCTTGCAATATATGCACTAACTTTTTTCCCAGGCAATTGGCCACCTTCACCAGGCTTTGCACCTTGCGCAATTTTGATTTCTAATTGATCGGCATTAACCAAGAATGTCGGAGTGACACCAAAACGTCCTGAAGCAACCTGAAAAGGGGATGGTAACTTCCATAAAGCAATGATTATTTGAATGCAAAGTAGCCACCACTTTCAGTTATACTCATCCAATAAAGGATAATCATGCAGATATTGACCATAGTACTAAAAGTTGTTAGATTTTGGAAAACATGAAACTGTGAACTAGTTCTAATGCAGAAGTTCAATGAAGTGACCTGCTTGATAGCACTTGTAGCTGTATCCCCATTTTGAAGACCTTTGAGATGGGGCAATGTTGGCGAGTACCCATCAACAACGTCAGTAAGTGGTCTCCAGCGAATGGGATCCTGGACACAAATACCAACTATATCACAACGTCTTTCAATTATAGTTCAACCTGAACGAATGGAAACAAGAGAGGACCAAAACTTATACGTTTGAAGATGACTGTTCATTAAAACCAACTTATGGAAGAGAGTACAATACCTCACCACCTTCTCCAGAATTTGATCTTCCACCTAATCTATTCATCGCAATGGCAATTGCTTCATGAGTTTCGCGTGAAATAGCTCCTAATGACATCCCACCAGTGCAAAACCGTTGAACAATAGATACAGCAGGTTCAACCTTTCCCACCGGAATAGGAGCACGATCACTTTTGAACTCAAGAAGATCACGAAGAACCTATGTCAAATAACAAGATTAAGGTCTATTTTTGAAGATAACAGCATCAAATAGTTCAGATAAATATCAGGAGAAAAATAAAATAAGAAATCACTAGTCAGCACTCACATTGACAGGTCGGTTAGCCAAATGTTGCTGATAAACTGAAAAGGCACTTTCACTCTTTTGGCGAACAGCTTTGTGGAGTAACTTTGACATCTCAGGGTTGTTTCCATGATACTCCCCTTACAAACATCAAAATGAAAGAAAATTTGAGAATAAATAGACTTCAAAAACTTCTTAGATCATGTAAAAGCAGAATAATATATTCAAACCATACAATCAACTGGAAGAATTTATAGGGTGTGGATACGGCATTGTATCAGCATCAGTAAGAGTGTAATAATTTGTATGGATTACAATAGACACCGATGCCTCAGTTCACTTCCAGATGAAACAGTTTGCCTAGATCTTCATATAAACGAGTTCAGTTACAAGCGATAGCAAGTAATACCTCCTGGTCTGAATTGTATAAAACCAAAATTTTCTAGTCTTTTAGCCGTGTCCTCAGAGAAGGCCTTCACCCAAAAGGATAAACTCTCCCTTGCCAGCTGCAAAAAGGATGATTTCAACAACCAAAATCAATGGACATAGACACCACAGTACACTGCTTTACCTAAGGTCAAATATTAAAATTAGTTCAGGCAGAGAGTAAGCATTTAGTTTAAGCCGCGGAAGATTAATGATGTATCTGACTGCTCGGTCCCCCTAACGTCAGGACAAGTTATTAATACTCATCTATCTAACCTACCACTTTCACTACAATTGAGGAGAATCGATTGAGTAACCTTATAGGTGCCAATGGCATGTCCATAGGAATCAAAAACCCATAACAGTTATATTAGCACCAAATTTTCATAACTTTATAACAGTTCTTCTCCAGTTCCAATATCCAAGTGTCCTAAATATATAGCTTTACATACAGTAGTTACGCTTACGTGCAAACAATAGTAGTTGGATTTTACCCACAAACTGACAGCAACATTTAATACGTCATTGTCCACTAAACCATCTGTTTCCCTGATCTCAAGTGTTGCAGACACTTGGTGTTGCAGATATGCCCTTAGTGCAGTCTTTGGACAAGTGCAAACTCAGTCACAATATACTTTTCATCCCCCAGAACTAAAGCCTTTGCATTGGTTCTCAAGTTTTTAAATGAAACAGGTTAGACTCTTTACAGCATAAAGTGGATTAAATACCTTTTACACGACTTCAAATCCATACAATATTCATGAAGAGAACAACTTTTCTTAATCTCTACTGATTCTAGAAAATCATGAATTAAGATTTTCTCATGCGCTCCATTGGGATTCCAATAGACGGCTGCAAAAACTTTTTGCCAGCACCCATCTGAATATCGCGAGAGTCGATGTTTTCCACCACCTTCTTCTCCAGTGCTCTAGTCTGAACTATCTGAGCGAAGGAGGTTCCGTGCCGGAGCTCCGAACCTCCAGAACTCACCCTTCTACACCTAAGTTCACCAATGACTGAGATCAGCTCTTCACAAGCCGACGCAAACAACTTCCACCCACTCCTCAATCTCCCCTCAGGAATAAACACCGCCCCACGTCTACAACGAGCACCAAATTTGGCTAGGACCATGCAGCTGCCATTCATATTAGAGCAACGCTGGGCCAAGAAAGCACGCGTAGACTCATTAAATTTCTCTGAGAAATCACTGACCTCTGTGGAATCCACCAATTTACCAAACAAGTTTGCTAACCAGACCGCCCCGTATCTACCAAAACGTATCGAACTCTCAAACTTCCTGCTCCGCTCCGATAGAGTAACAATGCCAGACGAACTAACCGAAAACTGAAGAGACTTAGCTTCGATCGATAGACTACGAACAAACGCCATAACAGCCCTCGTAACTTTCAAGAGACGTTCCTAGTAAAAAACTTAAGGGAAACATAAAGAAGTATTGGTTTCTCTCAGTTATCAACCACAAATATTACTCAGAGGATTATTATCCCGTACTCCGGTGCCTTTAGTGTATTCAATCACCGGCTTAAGCAGATATATGAAAGTGTTGAGTCTTTAATGGATGAGGAGTCTGGAACCCCAACACTGCAATTCCACGATCGAGTGACTGTTAAGCAAGACTCTGAGAAACACATCTCACTGCATTGGATATCAGATCCAGTGAGTGACGTGGTTTCAGACTCCATTGTGGCTCTGGTGTTAAATATCAGCCGGGAGATTCCCAAAGTAGTTGTTGAATCAAAGGCGATAAAAATTGAGGAAGAGAATGAAAAGAAGGTAGAAAAGGTTGTTTATGCACTCCTTGTTTCACTTTTTGGAAATGTCAAGTCCGGAGAAAATAGGAAGCTGGTGATTAGCGTTGATGGGAATGTGGCAAAGCTTGACAAGCAGACTGGGGATGTTGAGAGTGAAAACGAAGGTTTGAAAGAAAGGGTGAGCACTGCTTTCCAGCGAATTCGAAGTCTTGTGAAGCCGATCCCTCCCTCCACAACTTTGGTCCCATGTTTCAGTCGGAGGAGGCTGCGGAGCTAAATCCAGGTGTGTTGTTGCAATCTGATCTGGCTTTGAAATTGGTTGGGCACTCGGTAACACGTGGCAAAGAAGGGATACATGTCGGCTAGGATTGGGGGTTCGGATGATGTTTTTTCCTTAGGTGCGGAGATGGAGGCTGTTGAGGGTAGGGATTCTGAGTTGTTGGTTGAACCTTTGCAGATGCTTTTGCCGTCACAGGCTCTGGAAGCAGGAGTTGGGTCGGGGTGCATTCTAATTGGGTTCTGGAGATGGTCACGTCTTTTAGGCAGCTGGTGGGGGTCTCTTGTGAGGGGCATGAAGCTGAGTTAATGAGGTTGTTTGTCGCTTTAGAAAAAGAGAGGGGGCAGCCTAGTGGTACATCTGTGGGCAAGTCGGGAGGTAAGTTGGTGAGGGAACTTAAAGCCTTGGAATCTTCTGTGAACTATGATGCCAATGTTTCTAGTTCTCGGAGGAGCAAGAGTATGGGGAGGGCGATAGTGATTGTTTAATGAAGCCTCGTATCATCAGTTGGAATGTGAAAGGATTAAATGATAAGGCTAAATCTTTGAGGGTGGGTAATTTGTTAAAAGGGTGGAAGGCGGATTTAGTTTGTCTTCAGAAAACTAAGGTGACAGCTGTTCCGAGGGCTTTGGTGAGGCGTTTATGGGGTGGGTCTCATGTTAGGTGGTGCCGTTTGGATGCCGAGGGAGCCTCGGGGGGCATTTTGATTCTTTGGGATTCTCGGATGATGGAGATGGTTGAGTCGTGTGTTGGTCTGTATTCTATTTCGGTGAAGTTCAAGAATGTTGAGGATGGTTTCCTGTGGACTTTTTCAGGTGTGTATGGTCCTAATGATGATAGTTGCAGAAGGTTATTTAGCCCTCCTCATCCATGTTGCCCCCCCTCAGCCAAAACAACAAGAGAAGAAAGTTTTTACAATAACGCCACTTTACGGAAACTTAAATCACCAAAGACATTCATATTCCAAACTTTGAGATCATGTTTCAATGCTTTCAACTTCATATTTAGCACAAAGCTAGGAGACCCACTAAACTCATAGCTCTACCACCAACCTCTCACCTGCTCCACAAAACCATCAACCTTCGGCCACATATTCTCAAAACGAAAAGGACTTTTTGGACCCCCCCCCATCCTCCCTTTCTCCAACAAAACCAGAAAGTGATCCGAAAACAAATGAGGTAACCTCTTCTGGATGAGGTCCGGATACATCGAATCCCAATAGGAACTCACCAAAAAACGGTCAATCCTAGACCAAGACGGAGAAGATCTACCATTAGACGACGTAAACAACCCACCAACCAAAGCAAGATCCACCAAATCACACGCAGCGATGAAGTCCGAAAAATCTACCATCACACTCCTAGTACCCCCAACCCCCGATCGTTCACCTGGAAAGCGAGTGACATTAAAATCCCCTCCGATGCACCAAGGGAGACTCCAAAGTTTCAGCCGGGTAGCCCATCTCCTACAACTTTGGTCCCATGTTTTATGCATTGTCAATTTCCCATGGGTTATGCCAAAGAAGGTGGATGATGTTCTTTGGTGTTGGAAGAGGAGGTTTCGCAATCCTTTCGCTAATGCTATCTGGAGGAAGCTACCCCATTGTATTTGGTGGTGACTTTGGAGGGAACGGAACAAGAGATGTTTTGAAGATTGTTCTGTGTCTTTAGATAGGCTGCAGGGTATTCTGTTGTCTTCTCTTTTTCTTTGGGTGAACTCTGTGTTCAGATACCCTTTTGTAGCTTTTGTCGATTTTCTCAGTTTCCTTGCTTGTTTGGATTAGTGTCTTTGGTATAGTCTTTGTACTGTTTTCACTAGTTCTAATGAGATTGGCTTATTTATTAAAAAAAAACAAGAATTAATTTCCCACATAATTTCTCTGTACGTACTTTTCTGCACTAGTAGCTATGTTCAATTGCAAGACCAAGCACTTCATTTAAGTTGTATACCTTACCTCATCAAAAGTTAATCCACCAGTTTTTGAAACACTCCCACAAAATGCAAGATCAACAACCTCCTTCCCTAGTCCGTAAATCTCAAATATCTGTGCACCACAATAACTAGACACCAGAAACTGGTAATTAGCTTTGTAAATATGATCACAGCAAACATAAAGAATAAACTTAAAAGCAAACTAGTAAAATAACTATTTATAAAACAATCGATGTGGAGATCATTGTATACAAATACTATTTCTCCTAAAAAAAATGACAGGCCTTGTTCTGCGGAAGAAACCTAATACACATGAAGAAAAATAATCATAAAAAAGCAAGCTCATACCTTGAAAGCAACGAGATTCCCATTTTGGAAAGAATTTTTAGAAGACCAGATTTCACAGCCTGAAATTGGTAAGAAATATGAGTACAAAATACTAACCAGGAGAATGGACCAATAATTTAACTTTTCCCATGATAGCCACAGAAAACAGGAAGTGGATAAGCCTTTAGGTAAGTCATTGCATATGTCTAAAGAAAGAATCATCAATAATAAAGATAACGGATATATCTTTCATTCGATCTCCATCCCTGTCCTCATCCAAGTATTTTGTGCGTGTGATTTATTTTCAGGGTAGTAGTGTGTGTGCATGTGAGCATGCGCTCATTCTCTTCTCAGTCCTTATATTCCATGTTTGATCACTGTGATATTTCACCTTGTGATTTAATGTAATCCAGATCTCTATTTATTAAACATCCTGGATCATAACCAAGTTCCTTCCCTTTCCAACTGCTTTGATGATATTGTGCTTCAATAACTCATAGTATAGCTCACCACGTTCATTTAATCTTCGTCAAGAGGTTTAATCATTTACATCTAGATTTATGTTGTTAGGAGAAGAAATCAAAGACATGGTATTCCCCACAGAAAACAGAAGGTAACTGCACTTGCTCCAAGCAAGTTAAAATTCAGCATTGGGACGTCAAGGAACAGCATACTACACAATCAGAACTTGTGCAGGCATACAGAAAACTGTGCATCCAAAAATATTCCTTCTCATATTAACCTACTGACCTTGCAGAAGTTCTTTTGAGCCTGCTCCATTGTTACGGTAGGCATCTTTCCATTCCTCATCAAATTTACAGTTTTAGTACTCAGACGCCACTGCCGACAAGTTTCCAATGCCAAGTATGGACATATGGCACTGAAAAGATTATTTCAGGGGTTAAATGTTGAGCATTTTCAGGATGATAAAGGTGAATGCAAGCAACAAGCTCAAAGAGTGGAATCAGTGGCAGGGGTAAAGCAACATAAGAAGTCTAATTAAGAAGGATTCAGAACCCTGTAAGGGGCTTATATAAAAAAGTTCTTGCCATCTTTTAAGGGAATGAAGTATGGGAGTGCTTGCAAGCGTTAACACATGTCACTAATTATATGCATGCAAAACAGCAACAAGGATCAATACAAGAATCTACACAGACGCTTTTCAAATAAGTTAAACTACAATAGCCTAGACCCGCAGGGAATGAAACTAGTTTCTAAGGCACTGCAAAAGTGTAACCTTGTCCCTCTACAATTTTTTTTTTATGGATGCAATACAAAATTTGTGATAGCTAAACAGTAATACAAAACCTTATACTTTCTATGGTGGGGATTGTCTAAGATATTTGAAACTGGCACGCAGAGGTGAATTGATAAATCACTAAATGTCTTGCTCTATTCTTTCATGAAAGAGAAGAGAAAATATTTCAGAGTGACTGGTGTCGGAGCAAATAAAGTATTCCTGAAAAATACGTGCTGAAAAACATTGAAATATGTAAAAGCAAAAAACCACTATCCAGAAGAAAAAAATTCACAAACGAAAAATGACCTTGCACCATATCCAATCAAACAGGCAAAATGATGAGTGCTGAAGCACTGAGCAGTGTCTGCTACAATAGAAGCTGACATTCGCAAGCCATTCAGAATAAGATGCTGATGAACAGCACCAACAGCAAGAAGTATTGGAACTGCAGGACGAGTTGGTTCCTGGGTGAAAAGGAAAGAATGTGTCATCACAATAACTAAATCAAAACAGGATTTTCGCATGCCTAAAGGACAAGATTGAAAGTGGGACAAACATCTCAAAGGAGAAAATAAAACATTGTAACCCAAGCTATATAAATAAGCATAACATATTCTTACAAATAAAAGCTTAATTCTACATACAGGTAGGGACAGATATATAATCACAAGCACAGAGGGAGAGGGAAAGAGGGAGGAGGGAGTAAAGGGAAAAGAGAGAGATGAATGAACCACCACAGAGGGCAGTTGATAATAGCTAGTACAACATACATTTTCATTTATAAAGCCATGTTAATTTTATCAAGGAATATGCTGAACAGAATAACAATCAGGATGCACGAACATTGGTATTATCAATGATACACTTGTACTAAACGTGGAAAGGAAAACTCATTCTAGCAAGTAGATATAAATTGTATACCGATGCACAAACATGGTATCTCAAAAATAGAGTATATTGAGTATATGGAAGGAAGCTGCGATGGCACTTACCAGTACATCAGAACGGTCGGAGAGAATAAGCAGTTGGGAACCATTTCGAACAGCTTCATCAGCAGCTTCACAAAGCTTATTCAGTGTCTTTTCCAGGGAACCATCAACCCCTTTACGGATATCAAAAAATGTAGGCAAAACTTGGCATTTTAAATTGGGATCCTTCATCAGTGACTCAAGCTCCCCTTCATTCAATACAGGACTAGACAAAATAACCTGCTTTAAGGCTATAAGCTAATTAGAACAGTCCAAAATAGGACATACTATCTATTTTGAAACTATTACACAGCACTCAGTTCAAAATAAACATTACAAAAGCTATTCAATATGGCAGTGAAGGAGAAACTTAGATGCTAGCAGACCTGAGAAGCATTTTCAGGTCCAACCTCCAAGATGTTTCCTCGCTTTCCAACATTTACTTCAAGTGACATGACTAGTCCTTCTCTGAGAGGGTCAATTGCTGGATTTGTAACCTGCAAATATACAAATAAGTAAAAACTGACAAAAGAGTTTGAATGTGAAATTAACATCAAGAAGCTAATTTTGAGCAAAAATTCCTGCAATTTAGCAAAAAAAAAAAGAACATCATATCTAGAGTGATTTTTATCATATGAATCCACATACACGTCCAAAAAACAATACTTACAGAAACTTCATGCAGATTGACATAAAATAAAATCCTAATTGTAGTCTCAAGTAAAGAGTTCAAAAGACAAAATTCATTCATTAGGCAGAAACAGTCTAGATTGCCTCGTGTGTGTGTGTGTGTGTGGCGGGGGGTTGACGCAGTAAATTAAAAAAGTGGCCAAGCTGCAGAACTACATCTATCTTAAACAACCTGACCATGTCCAATACACCCACACAAGTTGCAAGGCACAACAAGCACACTCAAGGCCCATCCCAAATCATTCAGGCTCTGGGCTCTATATGACTCCACCTCAATATGCTCTATATATGCGCATTCCTTTGCTCACACTAGTGTTGAGAGCAAAGAGCAAAGCACCAGTAGGCTCAGCGTTGAGAGCAAGTTGCACTTTGACTCTAGGCCAGCAGACATAAGGATGGCCAATCTCTAAGTTTCACACAGTTATAAAAACTTTCCAATATATCGTCATTTTACCGTCAATTAGCTCGCATAATAAAATCAAATTTATTAAAATGTAGCCGCAAACAAGTTTCATCCAGGCTTTGAGATAACCTGTGCAAATCGTTGCTTGAAATAATCATAAAGCATGTGTGGTTTCTGAGACAATATTGCCAAAGGAATGTCATCTCCCATGCAAAATGTAGGCTCCTTCCCTTGTGCAGACATAGTTTCAATAACCATTTGCACATCTTCACTTGAGTATCCAAATGCCCTGGTCCCACCAAAGCCAAAATAAATAAGGCCCATTGAAGTCAATGAATATTCCAAAAATATACAAAACTAACTTCTTCTCCATCACCAAATTACCAAAGATAACTATCAATTTGATCCAAAACCTTGAGTTATCCCCAATATAATAAAGGAATCAATTATTGCAATTGATCTTAACTGTGTAGCCATGGCATAATACTTTACACAAAAAATTGGTCTATCAAAAGCCTTAAATGCAATTTTGTCAACTACTTTATCACATTATACCATAAACAGAAATGCAAATACTACGAGTACAGAAAGACAAGTTTTTTTTTATAAGTAAGCAATCTTATTAAAAAGGTAAAACAAAGATACAAAGCAACAGAGTCAACAGTACAAAAGACTATACTGAAAACCGAAAGACAAGTTCAGGTCCACAGATCAGAAGCCTAAATGCATTGATTTCCAGAAAACTAGCAGCAGGAGAGATACAATTCACCTCCTTTGTATCACTTCCATTCTTAATTATATTTAACAGCACATCCCAAGCTAATCAATATACTGTGCAGTGTACTAGTGGTCCACAGCAACACGTACATGCAAATATCAGCGTGTACCATCACTGACACGGAGTTCAAACAACAAGTAGCCAACATTGGCATTTTCTCCTCTGTGTCATCACCACCTTAAAGAGTAGTGAGCAGCATGTTTAACCAACTTCGCCCTAAACACAGTTAATCGGTACTTGCTGACAAGGTTTCTTTCCAAGGAAAGTTGATCTTGGTTGCACGTAAAGTAAGAAAAGCTCTTATTTCAATTCAATAAAAGACGTATAAACAATTCACTGCTACTGTAGTGGAGCTTATTTTGAGGTAGAAATCATTGCACTGAGTGTCTGCATACAACATGAGACCAGAGCTGTCCCAGACCTCAACAAAAAGGTGTATTGAACGAAGCCAAAGGTCATTACACTGTTGCAAGCCTACTATTCTTTTGTACCCATCCAATTCATTTGATCAAGTCTTTCCTAATGTATTTATCTGGCTTCGACAATTTCAGAACCAGGAGGATTGACTTCCTTTAAAGGAAGAATGGATAAGCATTTATAGACACAACAACGTTGTATAATTGGAACCAAAAAAATGCATTCCTCTGAGACACATTGATCTGGAATCATATAGCTTTCACTAGATTTCAGATATGTTATCAGCCGAGTAATACATGTCTGATAGCATTTAAGAAATAAACATGCCCAGCATCTATTGCACCACATTGCACGCATATCTGGGGCACCTCCAAGCAGTTATGACTTGAACACTTACTGTTGGTGTCTCAAGATTGCATCGTTATCCATAACTGTTGCTGATAAGAAGCTCACAGACTTCAAGGATCGCAAGTTTTCCTTGACCAACTTTCCATAAGGATTAGACAAGGCTACACGCTTTTTCACCTCCGTGTTCTCATAAACCTACAAGTATAAATGTTTTAGATGCATGGTAAGTTTTTTCAGCACAAAACAATGGAATAGGGTTCAGCCTGAAAGGGTCAATAACTGGATCAAGAATTATTTGAAAAGATAGAGGAACATTCACTAAGCCACCATCTATTCCTGACCAGCAATTACGAGTATTCAAATGTAAAAAACAGGCAAGCAAAAGCAACACTCACGTGAAAGCAGGCTAACCTTTTCGTTCTTTTACGGACAAAAATGTTAAACTTCCACAAAAATGTTAAACTTCCAAAGTATATATATATATAAGAAACTCAATCATGGTTTCCTGATAACTGGCACCTTGGAAGGAAAAAGTGTAAAGAAACACAAATTTGTTTGATAAGGTGGTTTCAGGTGTGAAGTTCATCAATACCATTTAGTGGAAACGAGCATGCCACAATAACAAAGTAATCGCAATTTTAACAATAACATTTTACCTCTATCTTTCTGCTAGGACATTTTCTCCTCATGACAAGGACTACAACCTCTTCATTTTGACATAGCAATGGAACCAAAAAAAATTTCTAACTAAATCCCTTTAAACGGGAGATTTTTGATAGGCACGTGATTTGAGTTACCAAATTTCACTCAGACTTTTTGTAAATTTGACATGAATTGTGACAAAATCCCAGAATCATGCCTAAATGCGAACAAAATGAATAATCAAATAGGATTCCATACTGGAAAGAATAAGGACAATGCTGACTTTTGCTACTGAAAAAGATGACTCGTGAAGGAAACCCTCCAAAAGGTAAATTGCGAGAAAAAAATTTATTTATAGCCCAGGAAAAGACCAATTAAGTAATATTAGAAGGTAATGACTTATTACGCACAAGCTAAATCGAAGAAACTAGATGTTCCACTAACTTGACTATTCAATAATTGACCAGCTACCTTCAATCCTGAACTTTAGGTATGGCCATCACAGGTAAATCCCATACCAACAATCTTGTAAAGGCACCAAGAAAAGCAAAAATACACTTATGTACAAACCTGGCCACTGGGTAAATCAACAGTTATCATCATCCCTGGACCTAGACGGCCTTTCATTGTGACTTTTGACTCATCCATTGGTAGGACACCAACCTATATAAGAACAAAAAGGCACAATTAATATACATTGATGAGACATATTCACTTTTTGTTTAGAGAACTTGAGAAACGTTTCCATTAGCAACAAACGCAACAATGAACAAGTTATGAGCGAAAGTAATGTTCCAATCATCCCAACTCTTATGATTATATGCCAATCATGAAGAAACTTTCAGTTACAACAAAGAAGCCCAGATTTTAGTTTCTCCCAAGCCCAACTGAAGACTAACTCGAGCATCCAAACACCCAGCTAATCTGCCCTCTAACCTTCCAAATACTGGTGAAGAATCATCAATTATCTACACTAAAAAGACGCGTTAAAGACAACTACAGAACACACCTCAGATGCAACGTAAACAACATTGTCCGATGTCCGCCAATATCTAGCTGGGCGAAGTCCATTACGATCAAGGCATGCCCCAACCGTTTTTCCATCGCTATGCCATATGAATTAGTATAGAAGCAGTCAGCAAGAAGAATGATAAGGTGAAAAAAAAATAACAAAGAAAAAACAATATTTTCCCCAAAAATTTAAAAGAAAAATCCCGGGCATAACAGGTACTAATCACAATGCACAGAAATACGCAGTAGTAATGCATTCCCATTCAACAACAAAGATATTCACCAACCAATTTCTTTCTCAATTTAACAGTGACATTTGGCCATCTAAACTGAACCAAAGTGCAAAACAATTGCATTTTCACCTAAGCTAATGGAAAGTCTGTGACAGCACATTACCCTAGACTAGCAGGTCAGTGGTTGTCTAAACAAAATAGCACTCCACAATGATCAGGTATTGACCTACACTTCAGGCATTACCCATATGGTAGGTGGCAGCAACTGAATAGTTGAGATACTGTAGTGCGAATAAAGTAAAGAATGTATCTGTGATCTCTCCCTCTTTAATGGTTATGGAAAGCAAAGGCCCCGGAAAGCAAGCAAGTCCGCTTATGAGTCCCCAGGAATTAATCCATCAACTTATGTAGCTATAGTCAATGCTGAGGCCATTGGAAGAGTACCCCGGAATTAATCAATTCAGCTTCGAGATTGTCTAGGAAGAATTAAAGAATTGATAAATCTATCAATGTCAGCTGGGAATACAGCAATTTAGCTGCCAGCAGTCCTACACGACATCAAAGGAGCTTCTTGGTCCTCTTTGTTTATGGGATTTAGGTTTCATATTCCCTCTTACGTCTTTTGTCAACTACGATCATCCTCTAGTGATAAGAGTTTCCACCGATTACAGTATGTATATAGCAGTGGCCTGCTAGAAGAATCATCTTCGTTCATTTATTTGGACACATATGGTATTTAGCTTTCTAATGAACGACAGCCATGTTTTCTAGGTAAAGCACTATAAAAAATAGTCCTTAGTTCCTTGCACTCTTGTCCCTCCTCTTTTTCTTGAGTTGAACTGACAACTCACTCTGTCTGAATTAAGTAAATCTTTCCTCACATTATGGCTTTCTTTATAGCTGCACTATTTGGTGCCCATAGCTGATTGTGTCCCAGTACAGTTCTAACAGCTGTAAAGTGGTAAAGAATCCAAGATATACTCAGATCAAAGGTCAGGATTTTAGACCAATCTTCTTCACAATTTCCAGAATTAAAGACAAATTTCTGAGCTATGCCTATGGCTGATGTTAGCTGAATATAGGGTTCTAACATCTATAAATTTGTGAATGACACGAAAGACAAAATCTCTGATCAAGCTTCAGAGCAAAGGTCAGAGATTTTAGATCAGTCTTCTTTACGATCTCCAGTAGTGCAGACACAAATTTCAGAGCTATGGCATCCGTCATGAAGGCCTAATAAAAAAGAAACGGAAAAATCAAAAGCATAACTTTTTGTCACAAAGCTCTGAAGCTTGTATGCCTACTTATGGTGATATTACTATGGTCAGTGCTACCCACAATTAATCAGGCAATACAAACCCATTGCCTACCAGAAATCTCAACCCTATAACTAAGGCTCATTAGTAACATTGGTAGCTAACTACCCATAGGCTAAATAAATAATATGCACCAAAAAAAACAATATGCGCCCTCCCCCAGCTAAAAAACTAGCAAGGCAACCACTAAAACAATTTTTTTTTTTCATTTTTCATACCAAGCGCCTTTTCGCTCAAGAAACAATGTAGAAGCCTGATTTCTTTTCAATTGATCTCCAGCCTGTCATATTATCCAGTCTCTAACATCTAATGTTCTCATTTGGGCCCATCAAAGTATACTTAGCTAGACATCAACCATTTATTGATACAGAAGTATGCACTAAGGTTGATTGTTTCATCAAACAAACAAAAGGACCATAGTTTTCTTGATGCACTAAGGGAGTCATGAGAAAAAATACACAAGGCTACATAACAAAATTATCCAAGCCCTTCACACAGACTAGGGTCCCTTTTTCTTTGTAACTTACGAAACCTCGCCTTTCACTACATGATGCTACTGGCACAAGGCCATATATTTTAGTTACTGAACTCCATATCGTCAAAACTGTCCAGAACCATGAACCATAAGAGTCGGTACCAAGAGAATTGTTGGTCAGTCAAATTGCCTGCAGAAGTGTTACCTGAATAATAGTAGAGCGGGTCCATCCCATGTCTCCATCTGACCCTTGTAGTAGTCGTAAAAATCAACCACCTAAAAAGATATGAAAACTTGAGTATTTTCCATAACTAATGTCCATCCAAAAGTACATACAGGTCACTGTAATCAAGATGTGGATAATTATACAAAACTTATTTCCCAAAAATCATGGAGACGAGATTCAACTGTAAAATGTGAAGGGAGACAACAAAGACTGTGTGAGTTGAGCAATATAGTGGCCAGGGATCTTACAGAAAATCAGAAGAAAAGAATAGAGCTAGATACAGATGGGGAAGAAAAGGACCAGCGTGGCTGACCCAGCAGATGGAGTTTTGATACTTTCAAGTAATTCAGTTCTGGATCAGAACATTGAACAAATTGGACAACCAGCATAACGATTGGTGGCAATACATACAATGTAGCATGGTATATGTAGAGGGGAAGTAGATAATTCCGAAAAGTGCATATTTTTCTTTCCTTTTTTTTCTTTTTGGGCATATGCGTTCACACTCTAGAGGACGTGTTTATCAGCACAAAGTACCTCGGGATACTTGATCATAAGAGTTGGATGATTCTTGTATGCCTCCGGGACAAGAATCATTAGAGCTTCCTCGGGAGTACGGCCACTTTTTATTAACAACTGAGCATACAATTAAGAACGAATCAGTATTAGGCTAAGAAAAAAACTAATCAAACTTAACAGAGATACAAAAGAACAAATCATTTACTTAAATCCAGTCACCTGTATCACTAATGAATGTTAATAGATGGAAGACATAAGCCATAAAAGTTGATGTTTCAAAGAAGATACTATTGCAGATAAGGAGAAAATTTTCCAGCAGCTTATGAATGCAGCAGATGATCGTGAAGGGCATGTTTAGATCAAAGATTCACTTCGAACACAAAATTAAATGATTGGTTGCACATGGATCTCTATTAAAACATCCTCTTGCAGGCACCAATAAGAAGCTTCAGCATTACATCTTATGAATCTTTCAGAACCGCAAACAACTTTGAATTTTGCAAGTTCCTCTTTTCTTTTCTTTTTTGCAACCGCTTAACATTCACAAATAGATAAATGCACTTACTTACTAAGACAGCACCGTCATTTAAAGTTGCAAGCTTGAAAGTTTTGGAAATAAAATCCACCAAGAGAAATTATCTTCTCAAAGAAAATTTACTTTCTCACATTTTTGTCTTTTCAGTAATTCAACTCAAAGGAGTCACTATCAACAAGGGTTTCTATGACATCAATTAAACGTAATATATGTGATAGCTCATACTTCTGCTGCACTATCAAGATTTGCCGAGTCTGATGCCCTTGAGTTACCAAATGGACAAATTTCATTTTCACGACCACGCCATACATGTGACTTCATTGAGGATTCCCGAGACTGCATCCAGTTCAAGTTACCCTGAACAAAAGTTCCAGGGTCAAAAATCTAACTCATAGCATAGCATTACAGACAACTCTCAAGGCTAAAGAAACAGTACCTGTATGGTATTGATTTCTCCATTGTGTCCAAGAAACCTCATCGGTTGTGCAAGAGGCCATCTGGGACTAGTATTTGTGCTGTACCTTCTATGATAAATGGCAAAAGGGGATTTATAAAGATCACTTTGAAGGTCAGAATAAAATAGCCCAAGAACTTCCGAACGAAGCATTCCCTTGTAAACTATTGTTTGATTGGACAAAGAACAGAAATAAAGCTCATTTCCCCAACTTTCTGAGCCTGCTGCTCTTTCAATCAATTTCCGGCAGATATACAGTTCTCGTTCAATGTCCTCAACATTCTCTTCTTTGACAACTTTAATAAATACCTGCTGTATGTTGGGCATGGTTTGTTTCGCATAGTAACCAACTATAGAAGCATTCACAGGAACAGGCCTCCATCCAAGCACCTCAAGACCCTCTTGTCTAAAAGTATTTACAATAACTACAGAAGCAATTAGAATTAACCATCAATTAACAGATTACATGGAGAAATTGACAGGAAAAACTACTAAAGGACTACCATACAAGGTTGCCTGATGCATATTTGTGTTTGTACGCAGGAATGCATATATAACTAATGGATAGACAATCAAGGAGCGAACTTTCATAGAAATTGAGGAAAATTAAAGATACCGAAAAACACACGAAGTACTGCAATTGTTTGAAAGTTCCTGCAATGATTTTTGATCTTTCATTGTCATTTGTTTTTCTCTTACTCAACCAGCTATGTCTAGGTTGGATTCATGAGATAAAAAAAACTATTCATTCAAACACCAAATGCGCCAACTAAACTCAGTAAATATGAACTAGATTTGTTATAATGACTAAAAGTCACCATAGTATATACCACCTTACTCGAAGATGCAGCTTATCAATTGTGGTGAAATTTTCATCCCAGAATTTATCCATTGATACACCGCATCAAACCATTTCAAATCTGAATAATTAAGCCTTGCAAGAAAATAAGTGAGCTAAAATTTTCCTACCTAATCCTAAGTATTTCTATCTCTTCAGAAAAGCTCTGAATGAGGACCTCCGAAGGATTTCTTTAAAGAAGTCGTGCTCCTTCATCTCTTAGTTTCAACAACAAGTGCTTAAATAAGGATTTTTTTTTTGATAAGTGCTTAAATAAGGATAATAAAACTGAAAACTCTTGTTGAAAGTCCTTTTTAGTAGCCCCTATACGTTTTTGCATATAAGTATAGAAATAACAAAAAATATTAGCAAATAAATAGGCAAATACCCTAATCCATTCATAAGGATTACAAGGAGTTCTGGAACTGATATAAAATATATTCTATTCAGCCACAAACTATAAAATTCTTTAAATTCTTCCAGGGAAACTGCTTGTGCATCCTACAGACTCTGCTTCTGATACTCAGAAGGGATTTGCAGATCAGAAGGGACAAGCAAACCCTGAAACCTGCCTTAATAACCTAATTTTAAGGCATAGCTTTTTCCAAAATAATCCTCGAAAGTTCTGAGACCATGTTTCTAATTACTTTCACGATTTCTGTCAACATTGCCAGCTTAAATATTTATTGTATAATCCAACAGGTACTCAATCAAGTATAATGTATCTATTTAAGTCGAATAAAACATCCAGAAACTTCAAAACCTGAAGAAGAGGATTTTTTTTATAACGAGGGAAATCCGGGCACCCATTCACGTGTACTAAGCTCGAACGGACCTAGACCAGTATACGCACGAGTTGGGTTCAACGTCATGGCAAACCCCGGACCGTGCAGCCCTCCCAAGCCACACATGCCTGGTAAGTCCAACTTTGCAGGATATTTTATGCCTCATACTATTTGATTGGCAGGAAATAGCAACTCATGAGTTGCAGAACATGATCTTCGTGACTCTTAACTCTTCTTGTTTCCAATTAGAATATCTTAGTTTTTATATAAAGTACGTGGAGGAACCAATTGCATCGGCCATTTAGAAGATGATTTCTTCCTATATTTGGTGGAGTTTGCGGAGGGAAAGGAATGAGAGATGCTTTGAGGACAAGGTTGTGTCTTTGGATTGTTTCAAGGGCTTGATGTTGCAATCTCTTTATCTTTGGGCTAATTCGGTTTTAGGGTGTCCTTTTTCGGGTTTTCCGAATTTCCTTAGCTTTTTTAGCTTGTTTGGTCTAGATGGTTTTAGTATAGTCTCTTGTACTGTGAACATTCTTCTTTAATAAAGCTTAACTTACTCTTTTTTTTTATAAGTAATAAAGCTTAACTTACTTATCAAAAAAAATAAAATATATATATATATAAAGTACGTGACCTATTCATGTTAACATATGTAAAAGCCAAAAGAGCCATCAAACAATCCTCCATGAAGAGAGACACATCTTGTATCAAAAAAGAAAAAGAAACAGGTAAGCAAAGCACACTTGATCCAAACTATTTTTTCCATCACCTTTTTTGGCTTCTTTCAATAGGTCTTCATCTTTAGGAAGGAAAACCATTCCAACACCAGTATGCAACTTATCAAAGGAAGGAATCCCTTGGTTGTTTGCCCAGCTATTAAATAGATCCCACGGAATCGAAGTCATCAGTCCTGCACCATCACCAGAGTCGTTATCTGCTCCACATCCTCCACGATGTTCCATACAGCCAAGAGCTGTCAGAGCATCCTTGATTATCTCATGGGATTCTTTGTTTTCTAAATTGGCAATGAATCCAACACCACAAGCCCCTCTTTCTGATATTATATCTTCCAAGTTTGCAACCTGCTGAGAAGGAGCTGAATCAGGTAGACAGAAAGAACCACATGCAGTAGTTCATTTCACATAAACATCAAAGTTAGATAGTACTTCGTGGCACGCAATGCCAACTCCAAGTTTGACCAAAACAATCGACAGGTAAGAAAGCTTTATACATAGATCCTGATCATATCCATATTATTGCATCTCTAAGGACTATAAGGTCCTCAAACACTTAAAGAAATGATGATGAAATTCTATGATTACAGGGCTTTGAAGGTAAGTCAATAAGATTCGGAAGTTAAATCAGTCTTTGCTTGTTCTTTATATGAGTTAATAACGGTTTCTTAACAAGTGAGAGATCTGTAATTTTCCATTGATCCAACAAAGGACGGGGGTTTTGGTAATCAATTTCAGTGTAGAAGTTTCTAAGTGTCTTAGATTTATTTTCTTTGAGTCTACATTCATCATTTATGGGTTACAATAGATTCTTTGCTTACGAGTCAAATTAGGAGTACCATTCCTGGTAGATTAAAGTAATTATCAATTCGTTTATGTAATATGCATATGCTTTATACATAGAAGTCAGACGATAATTGATGCAATTTCAAGTACATAAATACCAAGGCAAGTTGGCCTCAGCATGTTCACAGCCCTACAACTACAAACTTTTCTCTTTTCTTACTTTTCTGACTACAAATTGTACTTTCTCCCGCACCCTTTGAAACTTTAGGAACTAACTATTTCCACCTTTCATCTAAAAAAATTGCCCCTTAAACATTCTTCATTTTTTTTATAAGTAAGTTAAACTTTATTAAAGAAAAAGAGAGTTGACAATACAATAGATTATACTGAAAACACTAAAGCATACAAGCTAAAAAACTCAGAAAATCCGGAAAACCCTCCCAAGGAAAACCTAAAACCGAATTCGCCCACGAGAGAATGCAACATAGAACCCCCAAAACAATCCAAAGACATGGTCTTGTCCTCAAAACATCTCTCATTCATTTCCCTCCACAAACTCTACCATATGCAAGCCGGAATCATCTTCCAAATGGCCGAGGTGATAGGATTCTCAAACTTCCTCCTCCAACAATACAAAACATCCACCACCTTCCTAGGCATAACCCAATCATAGTTGAGAATACTCAGCACATGCGCCCACAATCCTCTCGGCACAGTGCAATGAATAAGGATATGATCAACCGTTTCTCCGTCCCCCCTACACAAATAGCACCACTCCGTCAAGCACACTCCCCTACTCTTAAGTTGTCCATAGTCAGAATTTTCCTATGAGTGGCTTCCCAAACAAAGAAAGCCACTCTGGGGGGGGGGGATCCAAATTCCTCCAACATTGACGCCGTGAAAAATCCTCTGGAGCCCTCCAAAAACAAAGAATACATCGACTTAACAGAGAAGACTCCGCCCTTGGAACCCATCCAAAGCAATTTATCCTCACCCCCTCTTCTCCTGCTCATCGAGTAAAGTAAGGAATAAAACGTCGAAAAAACCTCCATCTCCCAATCATTGATCATCCTCTCAAAATGAACATCCCACACAACAACTCCGAATCTCAACTCCATACAATCAGCCACCCAAGCATCCTTGCATCGAGCTAGAGAGAATAACTGAGGAAACTCCAACTTCAAAGGTCTTTCCCCACACCATTTGTCATCCCAAAACCGGATTCTTGAGCCATTTCCAACCACAAACTTAATATTCTCTCTAAAAAAGTGTCACACTTTGATAATGTGCTTCCACAAGCTAACCCCATAAGAGCCTTGTGCCTCCAAAGTGTACCAACCACTTTCCTCACACTCATACTTCTCTGTAATAACTGTCTTCCATAAGCTGTCTCTTTCAGAAGTGAATCTTCAAAGCCATTTTCCAAGAAGAGCTCAATTGAATAAAGGTAGCCATCGAGTCCCAGCCCTCCATCTCTAATAGGGGAACAAACTCTAGCTCACCTAATAAGGTGAAACTTGTGCTTATCACCATCACTTCCCCACAAGAAACCCATTTGCAGCTTCTACAACCTATTAGCCACAGACAACAAAATAGGTAATAGCGACAAAAAGTATGTAGGAAGGCTAGTAGATCTAATCAACATTAACCTCCCCCCCTTTGAAAGATAAATGTGCTTCCAACCCGCCAACCTTTTTTTCAAATCTCTCAACTATATCATCTCAAATATGCACACATTTAAACTTAGCACCAAGAGGAAGACCCAAGTATGTCATTGGGAGCGACGATACGCTACAACCCAAAATCTCCGCCATCGTCTGAACATCATTAACTCTTCCAATAGTAATAACCTCAGATTTATCAAGGTTAATCCTAAGACCAGACACTGCCTCAAAGCACAAAAGTACGCATCTTAGATTTCGCACTTGATTATCCTCAACCCCACAAAAGATTAACTTATCATCGGCAAAGATGGGAAATGCACACCCCAACCACCTCTTTCGTCATCCTACTAAATTCTTCCATGACAATCACGAACAATAGGGGTGAAAAGGGGTGAAAGATGATCACCCTAACGCAAACCTCTAGAACTCCCAAAAAAGCCATGAGGAGAGTCGTTGACCATAACAAAGAATCTAACGGTAGATATACAAAACGCAATCCACCTACACCACTTCTTACGAAACTCATATCTCCTCAACAAATACAACAGAAAATCTCAATTCACATGGTCATAAGCCTCGTGAATATCAAGTTTGCACATCAGACCCGGCACATTCGAACGCATTCTTGAATCAATGCACTCATTAGCTATCAATATTGAATCTAGAATCTGTCTACCCCTCACAAAAGTATTCTGGGAAGGCGATATGATTTTCTCAAGGCTCATCTAGCTCCCCGTTGTTGCCTGCTGAAGCGGTTGTTTCCTCCTTTGTGATGTTGTTGTTACCGAAACCTAGAGATGGAGGTTATGAGTTGGTCGTTGATAATTCTATGGATCATTCTGGAGGGGAGGAATTGGTGGGTTTGTTTGGGGGTGTGTCTGAGAGTCTCGATCTCGGGCTGGAGAGGGGGGTGTGGATGGGGAGCTTCAGGGTGGTCAGGTTGAGCTGGAAGGCTTGAGCAGCAGTCCTGTTGGTGGGATTAGGCTAGTTGATGCTGAGGATGGCAGCCCTTTGGCTCTCGGTAACTTTGTTGAGCTAGGAGCAGTTGAAGGGGAGGCTTCATTTGATCTCGTTGAGGCTGGGAGTGAAGTGGGAAGGGTTGATGCTGAGGGAGAAGTGGGAGGGGAGTTGAATTTGGTGGTTATCGAGGAACCAGAGATATTGTTTGTGAATCCTTTGGTTGTTTGCTGCCTTGTTGTGGGAAGGAATGAGTGCAAGAGGAGTAGAGAGACTTCAGGGTGGGTGCTAGATATGGTGTCATCTTTAAGAAATATGGTGGGTATATCTTGTGAAGGTTATGAGGAAGATTTGTTGAGTCTTTTTGCTGTTTGGAAAGAGATAGGGAGCAGAGTAGCCTAAAGACCCCTTACAAGAAGGGAGGAAAGTTAGAAAGAGAGTTGAAGGGGTTAGAGTCTTCTATTAATTATGATGGGAAGATCGCTTCTTCTAGGAGGGGAAGAAGTGAGGGGAAGGCCTTGATGGTGATTAGATGATGCCTAAAATTATTAGTTAGAATGTTACGGGGCTCAATGACAGGGCGAAGTGCAAAGGAGTGGGAAATTTGTTACGGGGATAGAAACCGGTCTTGATTTGTCTTCAAGAGACCAAGATGGTTGTTATGTCTGGTGACGTTATTAGAAGGTTGTGGGGGTGGTCCTCATGTTAGGTGGTGCAGTTTGGAGGCGGATGGTGCCTCGGCGGGTATTTTGTTATTATGGGATACATGGGTGATTGAGTTGTTGGATTCTTGCACCAATTCTTTCTTGGTTTCAGCGGTCTTTAAGAACCTTGATGACGGGGGTAAATTGATGTTTTCTGGTGTCTATGGTCCTAATGTTGATAGTAGTAAGAGTTTACTATGGGATGAGTTGGCAGGAATTCAGACTTTGTGGGATTTACCTTGGTGCATTGGGGGAGATTTTAATGTTTTCTCGCTTCCCTAGTGAACGTTTAGGGGCGGAAGGGTGGGATCAGCAATGGAGGAGTTCTCTGATTTTATTTATGAGATGGGACTATTGGATATCTCATTGTTGGGGGTGTCTTCACTTGGTCTAATAATAGGGCATCACAGTCTTGGTCCAAGATTGATCGCTTTTTGTTTTGCCCTGGTTGGAAGTCCTTGTTCCCGAAGGTCTCTCAGAAAAGATTGACTCGTCTATATTCAAACCACTTTCTTATTCTTCTAGTGAATGGTAGAGTTAGACGTGGGAAGATGCCTTTTTCGTTTTGAGAACATGTAGCTAAAGGAGAGCGGCTTTGTGTACAATATTAAGGAGTGGTGGGAGTCTTTTGAGTTCTTGGGTTCTATTAGCTTTGTGCTAGACTCTAAGCTGAAAGCTTTGAAGAATAAGCTGAAAATGTGGAACCAAGATGTTTTCGGGGATCTAAGTTTCAGAAAGTCTTCCTTGTTAAGTGAGTTGGCGTCTTTAGATTCTTTGAATGAGAAGGTGGTTCTTGATGAGAGGGAGAAAGTGAGGAAGTTAGAGGTTTTGGGAGAATTGGATCATTTGATTGAGTTAGAGGAGATTAGTTGGAGACAGAAGTCGAAGTTCTTGTGGCTAAAGGACGGGGATAGATGCACTAATTTTTTCCATCGCATGGCCAATTCGAATAGGAGGGCTAATTTGATAGCTAGTTTAGAAGTGGAGGGGGAAATTGTGGAGGAGTTGTCGCTAATTTCAGAAAGTATTGTTGAGTTCTATAGCTCCTTGTATAAGGAGCTCTTTTCTTGGAGGCCAGCACTAGATGGCTGGGAATTTGATTCCATTTCTGAGGAGGATGCGTGTTGGCTTGAGAGGCCCTTTGGGGAGGACGAGGTATAATCTTTATTTAACACCAGAAATTGGAGCAAGACATGTCCAAAGTTTCAAGCTTTTGTCCTTCATGAAAAAGCTTGAAAATTGAATTTTTCCAGCCACAATTCGATTTATGTAGCCTAACCCCTTTCTTGTAAACTCTTAGCCTGTGGATCTTTCATATCCCTGACGTCAAGTCGACCACAAGCACAAAGTAGGCAGGCTTCCTTAATTTTTCCTATATCAACATAAACACAGCACTATAAAGAGAGAAGATCTGGTTTCACCCTTTTTATCTAGGCGAATGCGGTGTTGGGAGGTCCTTTTTTAGATTTTCAGGATTTCCTTAGCTTTTTTGCTTGTACGCTTTAAGTGATTTCCGTACAGCCTTTGTACTATCACATTATTTTTAAAAAAATTGCTTACTTATAAAAAAAAATTAAAGAGAGAAGATCTGGTTTCACCGTCTAAAGAAGGATGCACGTCAAACTTTTAGACTGATCCAATGTTTACTAATACGGTCGAACTAGTTTATCAGCAACCAAAAAATTCAGGTTTTTAGGGCTAACAATTTAAGTAACTTGCCCCAAAGCAGATGGTAAGTGATGGTAATACATTGTTTGGCAGTTTGAACTGGGGCCACCAACTGGCCTATTTTTTAGCAGATTTTACAAGGTATCAATCTAAATATATTTTTGTGATTCCCACTATCCAAGTATGAGTTTGAAGGTCAGAGGAATTTTTATTGTTCCATCCAAGTTTGATTTATTATTGGTTGAAGTCATCTAATCAGGCTAATATTTGGAAGACTATCCACTTCATGTCTGTAGGCCACAACCGTTGGTTAGAATAGATAACTTATATTCTGAATAGACAAGGTGTGGCTCTCTTAAACGCAAGTAAACCAGGAATACCATATCTGACTCATTGGATAATAGCATTAGTAGTTTACTTAAAAACAAGACGCTATGAATCCTCATTTAAAAATTATATTTAGATACTAAGGAGAGGTCTTAGAAAATAAGCAAAACTCTAGGAGAATTTGAGCCAACTGTGCTCATCCAGAAAATTTGTGGATTTGTCGAGAAATACAAAAGGATAAAACAAATAATACCTGGAGGAGTTTTGCAAGGATAAATCTTATATGATGGACAAAAGATAAACCAGCAAAAATCCCAAGGAAAACTATGAACAAGCTCAGAAACACAAAAGTAAAAAAAGAAAAATCAGAAATTCCTCTCACGGTAGATTTGGGAAAATATGATTGACAAAAATGACCCTACAAAAATCTTTGCATACTTATAGTGACAAACCATTATAAAGCATGGGCAAAGGGGCAATTGATGAGGACCAGAATTTTGAAATATTTAATTCTTACGAGCAATTATCAGTCCGTATAATTCAAATTATATGCCTCCGTTGTATGCGTTGTCAAAAATATATGGCGTCATTTCAGAAATAACATATTACAACAACTCACTTCGAATGGGAGGTTAAGAGGAAACGGTGGAAGCATTCAACTGATTTTAGAGGAAAAAAAAAGGTGGAAACATTCGAATTCATGGCCCCCTAAAAGGATCACTTCCAGCAACGAAGAGAAAAAAAAAAAAACGTTTTACTAGAAGCAGCAACTTAAAGGAATAATGTACTCGTTCATCACAAAGTAATAAAAGTTCTGTTTGCTGTATTACTCAAAACCAGTGTGGTGCCATTGTGGGGAAATCCCAATCCCAATTAGTTGATGAGAACCCATAAAGCTGGCCTTTGAGTTAAGTTAGTAGCTACTTAGGGTGAGTTTAGCCCCTAAGAAAGCAAGAAGAGAACTTCCAAAATGCTAATATTAAGTGCGTTTGGTTCTGTTTCCGAAATAAATTTTTCATTCCACAAACTACCAAAAATTAAAACGACGCGAAAATACTTTGCAAAACTCACTCCAAAACGACATGTTTTGCGTAAACACCGATGATTAAAGTTCTTCGACTAACTGATCCCATCTCATCGAGACGTCAAAAAGGCATTCTCAGTCTTTTGGGCAGAATTCAAGAAACGCATTTTTGGAAATGAAATCCAAACACATATGCATCACTTGCAGAAGTCATCAACAATATAAGCACGAGATGAGAATTCAGTCTCATTAAAACCTCACCTGCCGCCTCAAATCAGTAGGAGAGTGTGGTTCATCTTCCAAAGGACTACTGCAACGTCTCGTATCGAGAACGGCTTTGACCGCCGACGACGTCGTCGCCGCAAAATGCGTGAAGCTCCTGGCGCCCGAAGACGCTCCGAATTTCCGCCTCGCCCGCTTCGATTTGCAGTACAATCCAACGAAATCGACGAATAAGCGGCCATCATTTGACGCGAAAATCGAAGGCGGCGGAGCGACGGTTCGACCATTGGACTGGATGAGCTGAGGAATGGGAGAGACTGGCTGCAGAGCCATAGAGAGAAAGATAGAGAGTGCGAGACTGTGAGAAAAGATGGTGTGATCTTGAGGCCAAGGGTTGCGAAGGAAATGTGGGGATGTGGTAGCAGATAAAAGGGAAGAGAGGTCCGGAGCTACCAGCCTCACACTGTCACACACCCACCTCTCTCTGGCCTCTACTACTTCTCTCGTCTCTTCTCTATTCGTCTCCTTTTAACTTGATGTTTACATTCCACGCCTCCACTGGTTCAGAGCTTTGACCAACTGCGTGGCAGTGCACGATTGGAGTCTGCGCCCGATGGTTGATGGCCGTTACCTTCTCTCTTGATTAGATGGAGCATAGTTACGAAGGAGTCATGCAAAATAATTCATCAGGCAGTTTCTTTAAGGGAAATTTATAAATGATAAGTAAACGTTGGTTTACAACAGTATTTTAGAATATAAATATATTTAATAAAATTTATAAAATAAATATTTAAAATATCAAAAATTTATACACAAATATCAATATTTTTTACACAATCTCCAATAACTTTTCACACAAATTTTAATACTTTTAAAAATATATATATAGGAAATATTCTCTCTATATACTTTTTCACCTAACGTCGATATTTTTTTATTAAATAATTACATCAAATCATCTATTTTTAAACATTTTTACAACTTCCATTAAATATCTGTAAAACTTTTCATCAATTTTTACACAAAAATCTATAAAACTCTAATCTACATAAATATTCACCGTTCTACCAAAAATCTTAAAAATAATACATTTTTTTAGAAAACGAACCTTCCTGTTTTAGCCCTTTTTAAAAAAAAATCATTAGGTTTTAAAAAAAATAAAAATGCATAATAAGATTTGTCATTTGGGTATCAAAACTCACTCGATCAAAAGTCGTTAGACTTTTTAACGGAAAATTTGTCTCGCTCAATCACACTGTGGCACGTGTCATTAAAATAAAATATAAATATTTTTTAAAAAAATAATCTAAAATTAATAAAAAAGTATTATTAATTTAATTTTTTTTAAAAGATGGAGGGGGATTTGTTGGTCGCCGGGGGAGGAGGAACTCCCCACTTCACCTCTGGGTCCTCCACCCTAGGTGGTGGTCTAGGCAACCCCCACCCAGACGTCGACGGGTGGAAAGGGTCCACCCAACTGGGCCGCCGAAGGAGAGGGGAATGCCCCCTCCACCGGGAAAGGATCAAGGGTCCCGTTCCTTTTTTTTTAAAATATATATATATATATAATTAATTATGTTTTTTATTATTATTATTTTTTAAAAATATATATTTTAATAACACGTGTAACATGCGATTGGACGAGATGTATTTTCCGTTAAACAAGTCTAACGACATTGGGTCGAGTGAGTTTTGATATCAAAGTGATAAATCCAGTAAGCGTTTTTAATTTTAAAAAAAAAATCTAAGTGAATTTTTTAAAATTACGCCAAAATTTAGTATGTGACTTGTAAATTTCCATTTCTTCAAATACAATTGTGAGGATCTTACATATAACTTTATATCAAATTTCAAATAAGTTCTATATCATAAATAATAGTAGAGTAAATAAATATTATTATTGATTACCTTTATAACAATCTACATAGTAGCTCATTTTGTAGGCTAAAGTTATCTTGATCCATATAGAGATGGTTTGAACAAAACTGGTGTGAGTAGCGTGACTGCCTATTTTTGTAATGGTCTAATATAATGAAAAAAACTATATATATATATAATCCATTGTGACAGGTGACGGTCCAATGTCTTTCCTTCTGTTTTTTATAATCTTAAATATGAGTAGAGACAGGTGACGGTCCACCTTTGTGAAAATTGACTTTGGCCTAACCCATTGAATTTCCAACGTTGATTATGCCAGCACTAGCTACTGGAATACAGATCATATCTTCCCAAGGCTCTCCCTTCCTTCTTCTTTTTAAGTTAGGTGCGGTTTTTTTCTTTTCTTTTTTTGTAATCTGGTTTTCGGCCTAACACCTGAACCACTTAGTATATGTTAGGGCTGAAAACCAGAAATGCGGTCCGAACCGTATTTTCGGTTCTCATATATTAAAGGACCGGATCGGTCTTGTAAAATACGGTCCGGTCTGAACCACTTAAGTGGTCCAGACCAGATTTATTTTAAAAAAAAAAAAATTATGCGCAGAGCACTGCCTACTACGCAGTGCTACTGCTTTCTGCCATAATTTTTTAAAAAATATATATATTTTTATTTTATTTTTTTAACGATTCTCACGTGAAGACGATTCACGAATGTTTCGATATTTTGTTTTTTTATTATATTAAAAAAATATATTTACTCAAGGTGTCGACACTTCCATCACTTGGTCAAAATTCACGGGAGTTCTGGAAAAATACACACTTTCGGGTTTTAGTTGGATGTGTCGACACCATCACTCAAGGTGTCGACACTTCCAACACTTAGTCAAAAATCACTCTAGTTCCGGAAAAATATAAACATTCGGGTATCGGTCTAATGTGTCGACACTATTACCCAAGGTGTCGACACTTACAACACTTAGTCAAAATTCACTTTGGGCTCCTGAAAAAGGTAAACTTTCGGGTGTTACACTAATGTGTCGACACTATGCTCCAATGTGTCGACACTTACCTCAAAAATCACAAATTTAATCATACATACACTTGCAATAATACGTACTTAAGAGGTCATAAGCAATAACTTGACAGACGTAAAATCGGGGTCTCACATCCTCCCCTCCTTACAGAAATTCCGTCCTCGGAATTCGATTCTTCGTCCTTAACTCTTGCTCATTTTGTCTAAACCTTATCTGTTTTTCTACATATATAAGGTTCTCTTAATGTGCAAGGGCTCATACTCTAAGAAATAGGTAGGGCCACTGGTACGTCATGGTACCCCATGGTACCCATTCGGTCTAAAATCCCAAAAGATTTTATTCGCACTCAAACGTCTATTCAAACTTGGCATTTTTCTTAATCAACGATGTCAATAGTATAACTATCTTTGTAAACCCCTCGATGAACCTTCGGTAGTATCCTGTTAACCCCAGGAAACTCCTTATTTCCTTCACATTTATTGGCCTTGGCCATTAGGATACATCATCGACCTTACCGTGTTCCACGACAATCCCCTTGCCTGAAACTACATGCCCCGAAAATCAGACTTGCTCCAACCAAATTTACACTTAGAGAATTTAGCATACAACTTCTTCTCCGTGAAAATCTGTAGAACAGTCCTTAGACGTTTCTCATGTTCATGCTTATTTCTTGATTAAATCAAAATATCGTCTATAAAGACCATCACAACTTATCTTAGAACTCCTTGAACACCCTGTTCATCAAATCCATACATGAGGCCGGAGTATTGGCCAGCCCAATGGCATCACCAAGAATTCATAGTGGCCATAACGTGTCTGAAGGTCGTCTTGGATATACCTCCTTCTTTCACCTTCGACTGATGATACCTCGATCTCCAGTCAATCTTTGAGGATACTTATGTCTGTTATAACTTAATCGAACAGGTCATCAATATAAAGGTAACGTGTATCTATTCTTTATAGCCACCTTACACTTGGCCGTATAAACCCTTCCTCCAGAAGTTCTTCTATTTGAACCTTTAGCTCCTTCAGCTCTACTGGAGCCATTCGATACGATACTTTAGAAGGTAATTCTAACTCAGTACCAATTCCACTTCTCTATCTGGGGTAACCTAGGTATTTCTTTAGGAAAAACATCGGGAAATTCGTTCACTATTGGGGTCTGCTCCACTGTAGCAGCCTCCCTCTCGGTATCATTTGCCAGGATTAAAAGTCCTTCATGACCTCTTTACAACCTAGTTGGTCGACATACTCGCTGGCCTTCGCCCCATTTTTTTCTCATACATGGGAAACAACAACCCGGTCTCCCCTCCTTTTCCTCATCATAACGATTCATACGAGCACCATGCGCTGTCAACCAATTCATGCCTAATATGATGTCAAACCACCATCTCCATTACCATCAAATTAGCTAATACTATATGCCCCTCACTTTCAATTAGGCATTCTTTATAATTTGATCACCACCATTAGACTACATTATAGTGGATTTACTCATGCATTCGGGTAATCCTCCACATTTAGAAAAATTGGTAGTCAAGTTTCCTCAACTTAATTTCTGCAATTCAATCGACAAACATTCTTTATAACCCTCTTAACTCTTCAAATGAACCACTGTATCATCATGAAAATCACTAATCAATCTAAATGGCCCCGAAGCACCCTAATCATCATTTCAATGTCTCTTATGCCATGGTCAATTCTAATGGCATCAATAAGCGCTTATAACAACAATCTTTAGCGCAAAATATCTTCTCAGATATATCTCTTTCCTAATCCAAGATCATACTCTGTTCATAAATGAGCATTAGTGCATACTTAAGCTCTTTACAATTGATCAACAAATCCCTTATCTGGGCGGTATAAAACTCCAATAGTTCCTCGATTCCCTGTTCGTATAATCTCAAATGCAGACCAAGTCTAATGTCAAAATTCATTATCCTCAAAACAACTCATTGTCTTGAATTCCTAAGCCTTAATAAATCAAAGAGCAATAACTATTCCTCAGCCAAATTTGACCAAATCAGGTGTTCAGGCAACTCCATTCGGAAGTCTATCAAAATCAAAACTTACTTCAATTAAAATTTCTTCCAGGGTCTGCGTAATCATATCTTTAGGTAACCTTAATCATTTGTTCCTTGTTGCACCTGTTCAATGACAAGCCGAGCCATGTGTCCTAAAACATCATCAGTAGTGACATTCGGTTCTCTGAGTCCCCAATTCTCTTTTGGTCCTCTAGGTGCCATTCTGCACTTCAAAGTCTTTATTCACTATGATTTCTCATAACGAGTCTATGTCACCAGTCTAGTGTACTTGATGCCTAACACATAGCTAACTCTTAGGGTTCTAATCTATACCTTATGTCTCCTGGCCCAAAGCTCTATTTCCTCTGATACCATTTTCTGTCACGCCCCGAACGCTAGCCCGAAGGGGGTTAATGACAGCCGCGAACATCCACTCAATGAATGTACTAGCGTTTTCCCTTAATCATGCAGCGGATTTTTTTTTTTACAAATACATAAACACCTACAACTGAGAGAGATGGGCCAAAGAGATTTACAAAAACTTCAACTTACACAATTGACTACAACGACAATAGTGAAAGCATCCAAATTACATGTCATGTCTGCATGGCTGAAGTACAAGTCCTAAGGGATTCCAACAAAACTTTAATATGGACCTACTCATAACATATATGTAATACATCTTGAATCCTTATACACATAACATAGACATTCACAGGATGCCTGATAAGCGTTCTTAGTACTTCCTATGAACTCTTCAACTTCTGTTTCTGATAACCACGACTAAGATACTAGACATCAAAAACCTTGAACTCTACTAGTCCGAACAACCCATGACCACCACACAACGGAGGCTCATGACGACTCTTCAAAATTTCATTTAACCTTTTATGAAACAACAAAGAGAGATGAGGACGTTCCCATCGGTCCCTCTTCTAGATTTTCCCACCTGAATTGTTATCTGGAATGATACAATTGAAAACATATGTGAGTCGAAAGACTCAGTAAGGAATTATAATTAAAACATGAGCTTGAAATCATGGTTTGCAAATATGAACTTGAAATCGTGAGTTTGAAACCATGAACTTATTCTTTGAACTCATAATCTTGAACTTGAAATCATACACTTGCTTTTAAACTTGAAATCATCATGAACTCGATATCATAATGAACTTAAAATCATAAGCATGCACTTGACTTAAAATCATAAGCATGCACTTGACTTAAAATCATAAGCATGCGCTTAAACTTGAAATAATTACAAACTTGAACTTTAAATATCATGTATACGTATGTAATTCATGCATGATCATGAATCGTGATGCATGTGTATGCCTCATGATTGCATATGCACATGCACTTGCTCTTGAAAACATCTCTTATACTTATAAAGCTCTTTCTTTTGGAAAATCTTTTCCATTCTTATCCTATGGGCTACTTGAGCTTCATTTACCCCTGGCATCAGGGTTGTGCGTTCCCGTTGGAACTGTCCCCTATTTCCCTTGGGGACCTTACATATGGTCGAGCTAGCACACCTTCTCAATGTCCTTCAGTGGCTAGACACGACTCTTGGAGGTTCACACCTTCTTGCAAGCATCCTTCAGTGTGATTGCACATACCTCCTGGACTACCCATCCTTCTTGCAAGCATCCTTCGGTATGGGTGTCCTAGGTGACATCCACCCTTCACGTAAACGTCCTTCAGTATGGATGCACCTTCTTGACTTGGTACGGTACCGACCGACTTGGGTTCGTTAATTAACTTGTCATAAAACTTGTCATAAGTAGCATAAAAATGGTACTTTCATTTGCATAAAATGTCTCGTTTCTCATGAGGAAAATGAATGCAAATGATCATGATGCATTCATGTCGTGCTTGGTAATGTCATGCTTGATATATCATACTTGATATGCTTATTAATAAATATTTTTCATGCAGTGTATCATTCCAGTTTGTAAAGATTTTCACTTACAAACGTAAGTTCCTCTTACTTCGCTTGCTTGTGGGTTGAATGCCCCTTTACCTACAATTGGATCATACCATTGTTATTCATAGGTTTACTAGACGTATAGAGTAATCAATCAATTACTCACGCTTCATCAAACAAAATCGTCCTTATTCCTCATTCAATATCTCATACTTCGTCATACACATACTTCGTCGTACAAAATCATCCAACACCCACGAAATTTTGCCCCAAGCGCCCTCCTCATATAACCTCATATACAAGACGTAAACTTTACACATACAACTCAAAACTTCCAACCAAAAACAATGATTTCATCACTAGAACAAAGGTTATTGCATCTATTTCACTCCCTTTGGTCTTTTATCAAACACCTAGTATGCAAGTTGGTTTCTCTTGGGTTTACAAATTCCCAGATCTAACCACATTCTCCATGGCTTTGTGCACAATCCATACAACTCTCTAAAACTCACTAGATCTACATTTTCTTCAAAGAAAACACATGAATCTCAAGGAGAAATCTAACAACACACAACCATCACAACAACCAAGGAGAAATCTAACAACACACAACCATCACAACAACCATTCAAAGGAAAAAGAGAACATAGGTGAAAATGGGTATGGCTTGGCCGGCCATAACCACTCACCTCCTTCTCTCTCTCTTTCTTTCTCTTCTTCCTTTCTTCTTCTTCTTTTCTCCTTCTTCTTCTTCTTTCTTTCTTCTCTTCTCTTCTCTTCTCTTCTTTCTGTGGGAGCTAGGGCAAAATGACTTTTCGATTTGGGGGTGGGCTGCTTATACGTAAAGGGGCTTGGGGAAAAGACAAGGCTGCCCTCCCTTATTTCCCCCTTTTTCACATGAATTTCACCTCACGTATTTTCAATCTGTAAAATTTCGGAATGTAGTTATATGTGTCGACACTATCACTCAAGGTGTCGACACTTACAACACATTTAGTAAGATGTGTCGACACCATCACTCACGGTGTCGACACTTCCAACACTTAGCCAAAGTGGGAAAAATGTAAACTCTCGGGTTTCAGTTAGATGTGTCGACACCATTACTCAAGGTGTCGACACTTCCATCACTTGGTCAAAATTCACGGGAGTTCTGGAAAAATACACACTTTCGGGTTTTAGTTGGATGTGTCGACACCATCACTCAAGGTGTCGACACTTCCAACACTTAGTCAAAAATCACTCTAGTTCCGGAAAAATATAAACATTCGGGTATCGGTCTAATGTGTCGACACTATTACCCAAGGTGTCGACACTTACAACACTTAGTCAAAATTCACTTTGGGCTCCTGAAAAAGGTAAACTTTCGGGTGTTACACTAATGTGTCGACACTATGCTCCAATGTGTCGACACTTACCTCAAAAATCACAAATTTAATCATACATACACTTGCAATAATACGTACTTAAGAGGTCATAAGCAATAACTTGACAGACCTAAAATCGGGGTCTCACAAATACGGTCCGGTCTGGACCACTTAAGTGGTCCAGACCAGATTTATTTAAACAAAAAAAAAATTTATGCGCAGAGCACTGCCTACTACGCAGTGCTACTGCTTTCTGCCATAATTTTTTTAAAAATATATATATTTTTATTTTATTTTTTTAACGATTCTCACGTGAAGACGATTCACGAATGTTTCGATATTTTGTTTTTTTATTATATTAAAAAAAAATATTTACTAAATGTGGTCCGGTCCGAACCGCATAAATGCGGTCCTCCAATCCAGTCCGGTTTTGTTCAACCCTAATATATGTGGATAGTTTATTGCATGCCAACGTGACGGGGTTTTTTATATTGATTTGGCCATATGAACACTATAAATAAAAACAAATATATAAAAAACTAAGTATGTTCTCTCTCCTCGGGTGGCGCAATAGTTGGGTGGTTTGGTTTATTTAGGTTATGTTGGTTCTGAAGATTTTTATAGGATTTGAAATATTTTGAGAATTTTTAGTTGATGTTGGAGTTCTATTGATGTTTGTGTATAAATTTTTGAGGTGTAAAAAAGTAATGAGTTTTAATGTTGTTGTTCGTAGATTATTTTTATTGGAACGAGTGAAAAAGATAAAATGTAAAATAATAATATTATTATTATTTCAAATTTTTTTTATTAAAAGTTAAATATTTGAAAGGTATTAAATAAAAAGAAAAAAGAAAACGACAAGCCATTCCGCCTAACTCGTCTGACGCCTGACGCAGCTGTACCCGTGATATGACAAATCCTACAAATCATGTTTGACTGTAGTTTTTAAATTGAATGTGAAGGCTACAAATTCTGTAAAAACGAACATGACCTTAGTTTGAGTTATGACCCAAATCATACGTCTTTCCTACTGTGAGATATGTGCTCTACTATAGTCGTGGAAGGAAAGATTTGGGAAGACAATAATTAATCGGATTACATTAAATAATATATTAATAATTTATTTATTTAAATTACTTCATTAATTCATTAAATAATTCTATAGAAACTTTTGATAAAATTTATTAATTTATTTCCAACATCATAACAATTGTTAAGAGTACGATAGAATTAAAACTTTGCCCAAACTTTTTTTCCAATCGTGAAGTCTCTCCCGTTTATCTCGGATTCAAGTATTTTACCATGTATCCCTCGATGGGGAAATCAAAAGTATGTGGATGACGTAAAAACAGAACATCAATCCTGGGCATGTTCAGTTTCTAAAAAAATTTAAGATTTGAAACAAAAATTTTTCTTGTTCGGCAAAAACCATAATAATTCGAGCTTCCCAACGCCTACACACGCTGCATATCCCTGCCGACTGTCCCCTGCAGCTCCACTTCATCACAACTTTCTTATGAATTACGCGCACCTGTTTTGCTTTGTTTTTTTTAAATAAAAAATCTTTTAATATTCTCATTCTAGCCGCAATTGTTGAATCATGTTTGTGCTTTTCGCGTTTTTTTTTAATATTTAAATATTAATTTTTAATAAAAAATAATAATAAATTCGAAATTAAAAAAACAACAACTTTAAACCTCATTATTACTTTTTATACATCATCAATCTCTACACAAACATCAATACAACTTTAACGACACCTAAAAATTCGCAAAAATCTTCTAATCGTACAAAATTCTTTAAAACGAACGTAACTCTATTTGTTCCGAAGACCGATTCAGCTCCTTCGGAATGTACCTGTTTTTTTAATCGGGTAAAGACCCCACACCTTTTTTTTTTCCTAAACGTGGTAGCAGACGGTATTGCAAGGGTCCAATAGGAGAGACACACATAAAGTGAATCCCACGGTGTGACCACACTACCCGAAAACACCGTAGGTTTTGCAGAGAATCTTGTCCGTAACAGACCCTACGTTGATTCCCCGTCACACTTATCAGGGCCACCTGTCAGCAGCCGTACCAATTAGCCAATCACCGTAGGTTTTGAAACCAAGTCATGATGCTGTCTTTTTTTTCCTAAGTCATGTCATGATACCGTCACATTGACTAAATCTTTTTAACGAATTCTCTTTAAGTCGGGTACATATATCATATTTCCCCAGATTCTGTCCTCACTGAGAAAAGAAAGAAGGCGTCCGCGTTCTGGCCCACAAACCGGCAATTGCCAGTTCCTCGTGCATTGACATGACCGGTTTTCCCGGGGTCGGGTCAGTGGCTTTTTAGTATATCTTTTCGGGTGAGTGGGAAGCTATGCCGCCGAAGGAAAGCGTTGACCGACATGGATGGACGGCAAGAAATTGGAATCCTCTGGGATTAGAGATATTAAGGTTACGTTTGTTTTAGATCTCAGAATAGTTTTTATTTTTTATTTTTTTGAAAGTAGTGTAGATTTTTTTGGGATTGGTGAAAAGTGTGTTAAAAATTGTTGGAATTTGTAAAAAGGTATTGAGATTGTTGAAAAGGTATTGGAATTGATGAAAAAGTGAGTGAGAAGTTTTTGAAAATTTTCTGAGATACGAAACAAACATAGCCTAATTATTATTGCCTTTGCATCAGCATTTGTCACTGTCATCTTTTTGCCATTACGGGAAAGTTGAGGATTTTTATTTAGAGGCTCTTTGGTTTGGGTGTATTTTGAAAATTTTTAGTTTATGTTAACTTTATTAGTATGCGTGTTTTAGTTATTTTTATATAGTGTTAAGAATGATGTTTGGTTGTAGAATATTTTGTATTCTGAGAATTCAAAAAAATTCTGAGAATTTTAGTATAACGAAGAGCCTCTTAGTGAAAATGTTAGGTGTAAGTTTTGGAATAATAAAATAATCGGGGCTTAAGGAGTATTTTGCAAACAATAAATTTTGGAATAGGGAATCGTGTCAGGGGCTCAGATGAATATATATATATAAATTGATGCTTAAGCGATGGAGTGAGGAAAATCTCTTTCATATAGTTTTCTACGATGTCAGTATTTCTTAAATATTAAACAAAAGTCATTAATATATGAATCTCTTGCATAATGTAAACTATCAAGTGTATATATTATTTGGCAAAGCAATTTATTTAAAAAGTCATTAAAAATCCTAAAGTCTGTCTTATATACTATGGTCAATGTAGTGGACAAGACAAACACTTCACATACGTAACCACCGCAATCAAGCAAACAGCCTACCATGTTGGCCTGTTGGGCTTACACTATATATGTGATATGTCAATGTCAAAATTAGCTATAGTCAATAGTTTCTCTTAAAATACTATAGCAAATCATTAACTAGTTTTAAAGATAATATTATAATCAATTATTACATATAATATAATGTTATTATTAAATGTGTAACTATTATTTCTATTCTATTGTATTTTCGCTGTATATAAGATTTTTTACCTTGGTATTAGTGGGCAGGGTGAGCCCGATGAAGATCAAGGGTGATCTGGAATTTTAATTGTTACATTTTTTTTTCATATTAGATATATAGAGAGAGAGAGACCCAGGTATTGTTGAAGGGATGTTTTGAATGCCAAACCAAAAAGCATTTCGTTTTGACTTATCCGGTACTAGAGATATATGATAATTTATACCGAGATATATGATAATTAAAAGTGTCTAGGATCATCCATGTGAGACTACAAATTGTGTTTGCTTCTAGTAAAGCTATTATATTTTCTGTATTTTTGCTCAAATAAAAGAATATATATTTTTATTTTATACTTACTGAATTTTGTGTATTTATACTAAAAAAATAATACGTATTTTTATTATCTACTCATGAGTTGTTGAACTCACTTCGTTATTATTTTTCTCCACTTTCAGAAATTTTTGAAAAACATGTCAATGGTCAGACTTATATGACATGAGGGCGGGAGTAGTATTATTTTAGAAATTGTACAAGTTTATGTTTTAAAAACATTAAGATTATGATGATGTTTTGTTTCCAATAAAGGAGCTCAATTTCTGTAAGCTATTTTATTGAAAATTTCATAGTTAGATTTTGGGGCATGACAAGGAATGCTTCTAAATTTCAATCTATTTTTTTAATAAATCCTATTAAAAGGATGTTTAATATTATCTAAATATTTTCAAAAATTGAATTTAAAAGCTATCTAATTTAACGATTTGTGTAGAGTTTTAATTGATGTTTAAAATCAAGATTTATAAAATCCTAATGTTATTCCAAAAAAATAAAAAAGTATCTAATTACAAAACGGACAAAGACCCAACGGCAAATATAAAGGAAAAAAATAAGGGCAAATTGAGATCACTCACAGCTATTCGTGAACGGACTACGACGGAGATCTGATTCAATACAAAAGGTAGACGTTAAACTCAGTGTTTTTCAATAGATTTGTCTGGCTGATTAAATCGTCGTTTAATGCATGCTTCATTGAATTGCTTGATATCAATTGATTTGATTCCCATTTGTGTAATGCGATTGTCATGCTTTCCCAAATTATAGGGATTTGGGTTCTAGATGCTTTTCCTATGCCCATTTAAAGTTTATTCATCACTTGTAGATTTTTAACGAAATCTGATGATGCTTATGTATGTGTTTTGTATATTTTCATGTGTATCGCTGTGTTTTCTGCTTTCTGTGTAGTACGAGAACTTAAATAGTACGCGGAAATTCTGGAGTTGTAGAAAATTTAAGTATGAGTTGGTGAGCCTTCCATGTTGGGTCGTTTTCGAGAGTTCCGAGAAAACACTGGATGTTTGTTTTACATTGTTGGGACTTTGTGAGGTTATGTGCTGGTTAACAAATTTTGCGTTTTGCTTTTTAGGGGACATTGTTCGTTCCCTTTAAGTGAAATTGTATGCGATTTCTTCCTCAATATTCTTTTCTGGCAAGAAGTTCGTAGACATCTTTTTCATGGCTTCAGGAACGACGACTTGGTTGCATCCTTAAACTTAAAAATTGCTTTTTAGATATATTCCATACGATGTGTTTAACTATTATTAGAGGGGACATTTCTCTGATTTCAACGCCTGTTTCGGGTCCGTGGGAAAGGTGTAAAATAAACTTTTATGGATTTTATCAGAAGTTATATGTGCAAATGGTGAGAGTTTTGAGGGTTAGAAGCTCCTGTGGATACCTTTTTTTTTTTTTTTTTTTCCTGTGGATACCTTGGATGTATATGTTAATGGCTTTTTCTTGTGGCGAAATGTTACGTTTTTCAGGGTGATGTGTCAGATGTATATTCAATATCTACCTCTTTTACACAGTTTGATGATGTTCCGTTATTTGATGAGTGGTCCTCTAGAGAGCTATCTAGAGAAGGAAAAAAAATGGAATAATTACGGACTACATTTTTTGGTCGTGATTTTTTTTAATTGATATTTCTGGAGGTTGACATTATTTATTTTGAGTAGAAGGATAGTTACAAAATGCCGTTTAGTATGCTCGTGGGCATGCCACAACTTTGATCCGTTAACTTTCTACAAATTCTCCACTGTATTTATAATTTTTCCTAAAATCCCGTGTCTGAAGCTATGTGTGTTATATTACATATGTCAAACTATTGTAGGATATACTCATCTGTAGGCTGTTCATTTATTTATTTTGCCTCATTTTTGCTCTCGTATTGAGACTTCTTTTCTGATCAAACCTCATGCTTCATGTAGTTTCCTTTCAGGTTAGATTTCTATATAGAACCTGAGGCTACCACTTCCCCACAAAAAATCCCTTTGAAGCTTCTCCAACCTTTTAGCCACCGATAATGGGATAGGGAAGAGCGACAAAAAATAAGTAGGGAGGCTAGCAAGAGTGGATCTAATCAGCGTTAACCTTCCCCCTTTGGATGGGTAAATTCGCTTCCAGCCCGCCAACCTTCTTTCAAATCTTTCAACAATGTCATCCCAAATGCTTACACACTTAAACTTAGCCTCAAGAAGAAGGCCAAGATAGGTCATCGGAATGGACGACACCCTACAACCTAAAATATCCGCCATCCCCTGGCTGAACATTAGTCACTCTGCCAATAAGAATCACCTCGGACTTGCCAAGGTTAATCCTAAGATCGGACACTGCCTCAAAACACAACAGTAAGCATCTCAGATTCCTCATTTGCAGCTCCTCCTCCCCACAAAATTCAGCGTATCATCTGCAAAAAGCAAATGCGAGATACACACCCCATTACTACCACCTCGCTCGACCTCAAACCCCTTGATAGCACCCCTCCCAACCTCCTTATTCATCATCCTACTGAAGCTTTCATAACAATAACGAATAAGAGGGGCGAGAGAGGATCTCTTTGACGCAAGTCACGAGTCCCAAAGAAGCCATGAGGAGAGCCATTAAACCATGACTGAAAACTTAACCGTAGAAATATAAAATGCAATCCAACGACACCACTTCTCCCGAAACCCACATCTCTTCAAAAGATACAACAAGAAATTCCAATTCACATGGTCGTAAGCGTTGTGAATGTCAAGCTTGCATATTAATCCCGAAAGATTTGACCTCAATCTTGAGTTAATGCACTCATTAGCAATCAAAACAAAGTCCAAAATCTGTCTTCCTCTCACGAAAGCATTATGAGAAGGCGAAATAATTTTCTCAAGAACCAGTTTCAACCTATTTGCCAAAACCTTGGCAAGAACCTTGTAGACCCCTCCAACCAAACTGATAGGGCGAAAGTCTTTCAATTCCATGACACCTGCTTTTTTAGGAATGAGAACAATGAAGGTCGCATTCAAGCATTTAACAAATTTACTCCTCTGGGCAAATTCATTAAACATAGCCAAAACATCCCTCTTAATCACCTCCTAGCAAAACTGAAAAATGCTAAAGAGAACCCATCTGGGCCCGGGTCCTTATCACCGTTGAGGCTACGAACCACCCTTGTAACCTCTTCATCCTCAAAAGATCTCTCAAGCCAACTCGCCTCCTCCTCAGAAATAGAGTAAAAAACCAAACCATCCAGAACTGGCCTCCAAGAACAAGCTCCTCATACAAAAGAGCTATAAAAATCCACAATACTATCTGAAATCATCGACGGGTCCTCCACAGTTTCCCCCTCCACTACCAAACTAGCAATCGAATTCACCCTCCTATGCGAATTGGCCATACGGTGGAAAAAATTAGTGCATCTATCCCCATCTTTAAGCCACAAAGACCTCAATTTTTGTCTCCAACTAATCTCATCTAACTCAATCAGATGATCCAATTCTCTTATCACCTCCAACTTTCTAGATTTCCCCCTCTCATCAAGGAGCTCTCCCTCATCCAAAGATCAAGAGAAGTCAACTTGCTTAACAAGGAAGACTTACGGATACTGAGGTCCCCGAAACTTTCGTGGTTCCATACCTTCAAGTGATTCTTCAAAGCCTTCAGTTCTGAGTCAAACACAAAGCTAGGAGAACCCATAAACTCAAAAGACTCCCACCACCCCTTAATCCTATCCTAAAAACCATCCTCCTTCAACCACATGTTTTCAAAACGAAAGGGCCTTTTCCAACCGCCAACCTTGCCATCCACGAGAAGAATGAGAAAATGGTCCGAATATAAACGAGATAACCTCTTCTGAAAGGCCTCAGGAAACAAAGACTTCCAACTAGCATTAAACAAAAAACGATCAATCCTCTACCAAGACTGAATAGTTCTATTATTGGACCATGTAAAGGCGCCCCCCGATAAGGGGATATCCAATAAGCCCGACTCCGAGATAAAATCAGAGAACTCCTCCATAGCTGAAACCAACCTTCCTCCCCCCAACTGTTCACTAGGGAAACGATTGACATTGAAATCCACCCCAATGCACCAAGGAAGATCCCACAGAGCTCGAACCCCCGCCAACTCATCCCACAACAAACTCCGACTACTAGCATCGTTAGGGTCATAAACACCCGAAAACATCCACTCTACCCCATCCACTAAGTTCTTAAAGATCACAGTCACAGAAAAAGAGCCAATGCAAGAATCCATCAACTCCATCATCCTAGTGTCCCACAATAACAAAATACCCCCTGAGGCACCATCCGCCTCCAAATTACACCACTTTACATGAGGACCCCCTCATACCCTTCTAATCACATCCCTAGTCATAACAACCACCTTGGTTTCCTGCAGACAAACCAAGTCCGGTCTCCATCCCCTTAATAAGTTCCCCACACCTCGACATTTTGCTCTGTCATTAAGCCCCATAACATTCCAATAAATAATTTTGAACATCATTTAATCACCAATAGTGCCCTCCCCTCACTTTTACCTCTCTTAGAGGCCACAGTCTTCCTATCGTAATTAATAGATGACTCTAAACCCTTAATCTCTCTCACAGCAACAAAAAAACTCAACAACTCCTCCTCATAACCATCATAGGACAGACCCACCATATGTCTAAAAGAATACATCATTTCTAACACCCATCCTGATGTCCCTCCCCTGCATTCATGCCTCTCACCAACCGGGCTACACACTGGCAAAGGATCCATACACGAATCTGGTTCCTCAACAGCCAGCAAAGACAACTCCCGGTCCATATCGTCCTCATCTACTAACGATCCTTCAACGCTAACAACAGGAAGAAAATCAGCATGAGGGGTCCCAAAATCACAGACAACCAAGACGTGCAACATCGGTGCATCATCCCGAGACAGCCCAGCAGCCAACACCTGCTCTAGCCCAAGGCCGAAAGCCTCAGACTCCCCCCACCACACCAGCTGACTTGAGCCCCTTAGAAAGCACCATAGCAGAGTCATTGACCACCTCTGTGCCCACTACAGCAGCTTTCGGCACCCTAAAAGATGAGATCTTCCTTTCGGCAAGCAAAGGTGTATTTTTCGGTGTCAACTCCGGCGCCGGCCACCAAAAAAGGCGCCGGCGAGTGGGCTGCCGCCGACGGAAAGGGATTAGCACCACCAACCTTGCCTCCAAGCTCCGCGACTGCAGAAACTAGTGGGAGAGCTGGGCTGGCACCAAGACCCGACCCTGACCCATGAAGGTCCCCTTTCTTTCACAACCAGGGCCCCCGAAAATAAGTCTAAGGTCTCTGGGCCACTTGGTTGCAGCCCAGAAGAGGAAGCCCATCCAGGCAAGCACAAATCCGCATTATTTGGGCTTTCTGGGTTAGAAGAAAATGGGCCCAGCCCATCTCCCTGATCCATTCCCCTGCCATACCGCATATCAGCATCGAGGTCAGAGGCCAAAGGCAAGAGACCCGACCCAGTCTCGCCTCCCATCAACTCAAGTGGATCGTCAACTTCTTTTCGAATTCCCAACAATTTTTTTCTCCACACGGACACGTAAAGTGCCTCACTGTCAGCCGCCTCTGTATTAAATGCCTGGCCCTTGGAAAATGTAATTACAGTGTCCAAATTTGCATGCGAGACAACATGCGTCTCCTTCATCTTCCCCACTCCACCCCTACTCACTCCAATCCCCTCCACAGTCATATTCTGGGAATGAGTTGGTGACAATCTATCACTATTTCCGGAGTCTGGCAGTTGATAATCCTTTTTCAACTGCAAGAGATAACTTGATTGTCACCAATTCGAGAAGGTATCATGCCTTTGGCCTGAAATAGTTTTAGGTTTGCTTCATACAGTAGAAGTACTGTATGAAGCAAAACCTACTATGGCCCTAAGAATTACTAAATAGTTAGAATTGTTTCATTTAGAAGTGGGAAAAGAAGGATGGGGAAAACATGTGGCCTTTTTTCTGTTAACCGGCGCCAAATTATATATCATACCTTTTTCCATCAGAATCATCAGAGTTTCTCCCAGCTGCTTGGTGGTGGCAAAGCTTCCTCAATCAGGACTGCACCTCTGTGACGATATGGGAAAGGAAGAGGAAAAGATGCAGCAATGCCTACATTGCAGCATGATAAACCTGATGCTAGTTCTAGTGAGCACATCCAATATACCTGAGACATTTAAAGCTTTCAGCATTAGGTTTGTTAGACTTAATGCCATTCTTTTCACTCGCACAAGGTATTTATTGTTGACAGTAGACATTTTTGCTGCATTTTTAAGATATAAGAGTGAAGTAATGCCTTTCTGATATCATTTCCTTTTTACCAGCCTGGAGACATTTGGGGATGTTTTCTCTTTGGTTCAAGCTGATTTGCTTCAGCTTCTTTCTTCTGGTCAAGAAGACGTATACAGTTGGTTCAAATGGCGCAGACAGTGGACATATGATTCTTAGACTTGTAACTATTATCATATTCACAGTCCACAATGTCAATAGGGAAAGCGAGAAGAAGTCATATGCTGAAATGTTACAATGTTCGGCTCTGCTTCAGAATGCATATGCTGCCATCTTTGAGTTTATGGGGCCCATAGTTGAGAGATGCCTGCAATTGCATGCTCCTTTGAAAAGCTGTTTACTGTGCTGATTTTTTTTGGAGTGGTTAGCCTGCCATCCAGCTATTGCAGCTGGGAGTGAAGTTGAGGAGAAAGAAGCTGCTGCTAGATCATTTTTCTGGAATAGTTGTATCTTGTTCTTGAACAAGCTCTTGTCAAGCGGATTATTTTGTGGTAATGAGGACAAAGATGAAACTTGTTTTTTAATATGTTGAGATATGATGAAGGTGAAACAGCTAATCGGCTTGCATTATGGGAGGACTATGAGTTGAGAGGGTTTCTCCCTCTCGTTCCTGCTCAGATGATTCTTGATTTTTCAAGCAATCTTTTCGAAGTGATTGTAGTGATGAGGAGAAGGACGCTCGTTTCCAAAGGATTATAGCAGCTGGAAAGTCTCTTGCCTGTGTAATTCGGGTCGGGCAGGAATGTATGTATTTTGATACAAGGTTGAAGAAGTTTGCGACTGGCGTTGAACCTCAAATATGCGATGGTTTTGTGCTCACTACTTTTGAAATGGCTATTCGGGTGGCATAGGTCAAGAACATCCACGGGAGAAGAAAATAAATGTGGGAATTTTGGAGCCAAAGGCAAAGTCATTTGTAGCAAGAGAGGAAGTTATTGTTTTCCAACCATCTGTGACTGATAAGCATGGAGATGTAAACGATCCAAAATTTTCTTTCGATGTTCTCGTCCCTGGTGGTATTGCTTCCCAGGGTGACAATGGAAGTTTTGTTGGGTCTATTTCATCCCCACTTCACGTTAGAGTATCAGAGAACGCTTTCGATAAAAAAAAAAATTAGGTCCTCTTAATTCCTTTAATACTCAATCTGGTCCTTCTACATCTGTTACTACCATCCTGCACCAGCATCTGCAATCCATCCAACCAAGTACTGCAAAGTGGCTGCTTGAGCAACAAGCTTTTCTTGCTAATGGTTTGCATAATTTGAACTTGAAGGGGAATGGACTCGTTATGAAACCTTGTTTGCAAGAAGAACATTTTGTTATTTTGCAGCCTGCTGAACCATCTGCTCCCTTCCCACCCTTTGTGAATATCGGTTCTGGCAACGAGCTTTTTGCTTGGGCTTCTGGCTCTGGGACACCACCTAAGTTTGATTCATTTATTTCTACCGGAGCCAGCTTTGATAGTGTCACCCCCAACTCATCTTCGGCCTTCTCAGCAATTTTAACAAAGAATCCAGTGAGCCGGCTGCGGAGGCACTTTGGTCCTCCACCTGGGTTTAGCCCTGTTCCTCGAAAACTTTTGGATAAATCCTCTTCTGATGAGACCTTCTCCGTTTGTGGCGGAGCTTGTTTTGGGTCTTTGGACCTGCTTTGAAGGAGGAGAACCCACTCATTAATGATTACTTATCACGAGAATCTATCATCTATCATAGCGGTAATGGTGGCAGATTGTTCTAAAAAGCCTTCGAAAAAAAATTGGGATTAAGATGCACATACAGACTTGGTTTTACAGTTCTCGATTTGTCTCTCGTATTTTCATGTGTAGGTCCTACAAAAGGAATGCATATTTTCGGCTTTATTTATTGCTTAGTATTTTGAATCAAATGACACAAGTGTAGGTACAAGGTAGTAGTAAGGAACAACCTTTTAAATTCTGGCTACCCGTATAACAAAAATGGTCTCTCCTCTATGAATCCTAAGCTCCTTGTCTTCTCACTTATGAGAATACAAGACACTGAACCGGGGTAAAAAACAGGCCCCAAATGTCTTACAACAAATGGCCATGAAACAATACGAGACAGAGAGAAAGGATCATTATTGATAGAACCACAAAAAAAAAAGATGAAAAACTAAGTTTCTTATATCCTGTTTAATTGAAAGCAGATGCTAAAAATCACATACACCTTCTTTATGTATCCCTTGGGACGAAAGAATTGATCAGGATAAGAAATCCTTGTGCAGTTTTTTACAATTGGATACACTTCTAGTACTCCTGCTTATGTCGCTTCTATAATTCTCTAGAACATATTATAAAGCTGCAGACATATTACAGCGAATGGAAGAATAGAATAAAGAAAAGAATCAACCAAAAACTATATGGAGGTTATCTCTGAAAACCTCAGAGGGTCCTCGAAATGCTGGAAGTTTATGGCCTCAACCAGTGTCTTCAGAAAATATTTTAAATATGAACTCCCGAAAGCGCCTTGAATATTGCCTTGGATCCACAGCAGATATAGAGGTTGGGTCATATTGGATGGACTTGTATGCATGCTCAAGCTTCTTGCTGATGTCGTAGTCTTGAAGTATGTCAATTATCCCAAAGCACATAATAACCTTGTAGTACTCCCCCGTTGGTTCTCCAATGATCTGATATTCAAAATCACTTCGTCTCACAGTCTTTTCCACCCGTGCTGGCATGTTCAAGCCCAGTCTAATACTTGCCCACCTGCTACATGATGTATCATTATATCAAAAAGAACCATTTTCCTCCAGTTTGAATCATAATGATCTAGTGCCGCTACGATTTCTAATAGCCGTAACGAAATTGTTGTTGTGGATATTTGGGGAAGCATATCCTTCAAAGACTAATTGTCACACTGTTCTTTGCAAGATGAGAAAATTACAAAGTCTACTGAACAACTGAAGCTCAAACTTAATGGCTGGTCTCTATGGAATCCAGGTTAAATAGAGACAGTTTCATTTAAGAACCACATATTGTGGTTTGTCATCAGTTTTTCAAGACAACTCTCAATTGTTTCTTGAGGAAAGAAATTGCAGAAAGAAAGGAAGTTCAGTTGTTAATGTAAAGAAGCCATTTTTAGCATCTTTCTTTCCTTCCGTCATTTGACCTGTGAAGCTATCAGGGGAAGCCACTAGATTGGAATTTGTTTACATTTTCTGGCAATTCCTAAATAAGGCACGGGAGATTGGTAAGGCTAATTGAATTCTAGGGTGTGAGTCTTTCTTGCTGAGTGAGTGGAAGTTCAAAGTGGCAAAAGATCTGAATATAATCTTCTGTTGGTAACTCCTGTGAGTCCTAGCTACCCATTGACTATTAGACAGCCTGTTAACTTGGAGGAGAATCAAAGCCAATGCATGCTACCCAGTGATTAACTTTTCTTTGATTTGTGTTCTCCATGAGGGGTTTCTGAATAGACTCCATGTTTTTTCTCGAAAGCAAGTGGTGGACATAAAGGACTTTTATGTTTATAACAAAGGAATAGATCTCAATGTCTTTGTATGTCCTAACTGTGATAGATCACCAAGTAATAATATGGAAATTTCACCTTGATGGGTCTAAAAGAAGCTGATCCATGTCTGATCGCGAAAAATGAGGACCTCCTTCACTCTCAGAGTCACCTATATGAAAGATGACAGTCCATTGCTGTAAGCCAAAAACATAAATTTGAGATCCAGAACATAGTCCAAGTAATCTTATGAAAGAGTAAAAAGTGACCAGTAGGAGTCCGGGCTTCAGAAGAAATCAGGTCACCAGCAGCTGACGTTTCTCTGAAGTGAAGACCCACCAAAAGACTGTAATCCATAATTCTCTCCTGCTCAAGAAACTCACAATCTCTATCGATTTGCCTGTGAGGAGGAGTTACGCTCAGGAAGGTCAATAAAGAAAATAAAAGGAATGCACCTTGTGGTGGCAAGAAGATGGGGGTAAATAAAAGAATAAGTGGAATATTGCAACCGCAATTTGAGGTTGCATTGAGTGTTTGGCATGATGGGAATTGGATAAATCAAGTAGAGACTGAAGGGCATAAACTATATCCACCTGCAAAATTCTTGAAACCATGACTTCTGCAGTCGGAAAATAAAGTTCAGATCAAGGTCTTTGAGTATAGTGGTCTCATCAATCTCTGTCTCAGGCTTATCTGTTGTGCGGCCAAGGGAGGATCCCTTCAAGTCGAAGCGCTTATGGATGCTATATTCAGTACATAGCAGATTCCCCATTATGATGAACCGTACCTATATCATCAACCACATTATATAGATGTATAAACTGTTAAGAGACTAGAAAGTGCTTTTTCTTATGGGAAATGTGAACCAAAAACACACACAAATGATGCAGCTATTAAAGTTATGGCATGATTGTGGTCATGTTCCGTGATATGACAAGAGACAGTACGAAATTGATGGCCTCATGTATTTCATACAAATTTCTTGCACATGTTTGTAAAGCACTAATAGCATTTCTACCTTCTTCTGGATAGTCCCGGTTAACTTCACACAATGCAGACCATAAAATTTGGTCACAAGAGTGTTTTCAAAGGCTCGAACATGGTTATAATAGGATGAGAGCATCCTTAAGAGTACCTAGGCCAGTGAAACCAATCACTGGATTAAAATTAGAAGATGGTACGAAAAACATGTGCAAAACTATGTAAAACGTAAAACTCACTTTTGCTTCTGCCTTCTTTATAGTCTTTATCATGTAGCGGTCATCGTTGGTCAAGTAAAAGAAGCTACCACTTTTACCAGGAGAGGAAAGCTCCCGAAGAGCGTCATTCCCACAGATGGATATCATGTAATCAGCTGGGTCCACTTTGAACAATTTCCTTAAAGTACTGAAGACGAGAAATGATACGCAGTCAAAGATTGGTTTTGGGATGAGGAAATGTTCTGAATCATCTTCATGTTAGCTTAAACGCTAGATTCTTTTATATATTACTCAGGGGAACAATGGCTTCATAATATTCAAAGTTGACGTGACCCATATCACCCTATCAAATTCTTTTGGTCCCCCTGCCCCGGCCAGAGGGGGAGACAGAAGACAGTCCTCTGAAGTCAATCAGGTTCAAAGGCTCTATCACAGATATTGACAATGATAAGTGCACTAACTGCAAAAGAAACAAACATCACAAAAACAAGCAATTTTATCTCAAGGGTTCACCTGAAGACCAGAGGGCAGTAATCCTTCCATTTAAATTCACAGGACTGATGTGGTGGAGTATACTTGGATCCTTCTGGAGGAAATCTCGTCCATACTTTTTCCTTGGGGTCAAAAGCGGAGGGCTTCAAATCAAGGGATGCAGCTGGAGCAGGTCTTCCAACAGAATGCCTGTGCAATCAGTCCAACAGACTGATAATGAGTAACAAAAAACTAAGCAGTCTAGTATTAAAAATCGCAATTTAAGGGGACGCAAAATTTTGAGTATTTTTCGCCTGGAAGAGGGCATGTAAATATTAAAACAGAATGCCTGTGCAATACCCCACACAGCAGCACGAATCTCCTCAAGATTCGGAATAGTACACAGATCAATATTCTCCTCCTGGGAAATCTGTGGGGTTATCAAAGCCTCCACGTCATCTGGAATTAAAGGATTAGAGGAGGAAAACAAAGATTGAAAATAATAAATGTCGAGGAAGAACTAAGTCTGACAAAATAGCCAAAGATTGAATAGTTGGAAAGTCGCATGTTCTCCCTTCCAATGTGCCAATGGTTAACGAAAGTCTCTCGAAGATGGTGTTTCAAAGGATTATACCAAAATCTTCCTAGTACTAACTTCTCAAATGGAATCCAAGACAGAAGACAGTTAACTGGAACTTCACTGGGTCAAAAATGGGGACCGATGAAGTTTTAACAAGAAATTGGAGCAACTATACCGTGCATTAGAATAGACAAATGAGGAGCATTCACAATCTCAAACAGCATCAATGAGATAATGGGGGAGCATTATAGGGTGACTGCTATAGAAGTAAAGTAGCCAATTGTTTGCCCAAAAAACAAAAAAGTCGCCAATTCTGGTTTTAGTATTTTGTCTTTTTGTTGCTGAGCATTATAGCCAATTTTGGTGCTAGCCACTCCACGATAAAGAAAAGGTGAATTAATGGGTACAAGTAAATAACTTAATCCATCTCAGACAACTCCTATGTGTGCATCTTGAACAAGCCAAAAAAAGAAACCCAGAAAAATCTTCTCTGGGTATATGAAACCAGTAAAACAAAACGAAATCAATTTGGCAATGACATGAGTCAAAATATTGAATAAAGTGCATCTCGTAAAAGGCGACAGAAGCCTAATAATATCCGTAATACCTGATTCCCAGCTGCAAATTGAGCATGAGCTCATAATTCTTGTGCCCCTTGCATATTGTCTCTCCTTGTCTTTTTGGTCTCCTAGTTGGAACTTTCATTGGTAACCCAGGGATCCCCCGTGAATTTGCATCATCGATTTGTAGACCCAGCAAATCCTCCTCCAAATCTCTCCTTACCATTGCATTCCTACTAGCGACATCACTAGATTCATCACCTTCACCATGCCACATTTGAGTTTTGTCCAGTGGTCTCTCCACGCCCACGCTTACTCTCCCTTCAGGCAACAATCTTCTAGGCTTAACACCATCCCCGGACTTCGTTGATCTCCACAATGCAAGCTTCTTTTGTGATGGCAAAATGGAAACCTTCTCGCCGGCACAAATCTTGCAGTCACGCAAATCAACATTGTACACATCCTGAGGATCCCACTCAAGATTCGCTTCTGGAGATGACCCAGGCGGATAATAAGTCCCATTTTGGTCACTTGGATCCTTACTCCAGTTCCCCACATAAAAACTCCCATCAGGCCATTTGAAAGTTCCATTCCCTTTAGGCAGTCCGTCATCCCAAAACCCATCATACCTATTCCCATTAGTCCAAACAAACGTACCCTTACCACAAATCTCTCCGTTTCTCCATTCTCCAACGTAATGGTTCCCACTCTTCCATTGATATCTCCCTTGACCTTCTTGCAATCCACGCCGCCATTCTCCTTCGTACCAATCCCCATTAGCATAGTTCTTCACGCCCTGTCCATGTTTCAAATTCATGATCCAATGTCCCTTATAGGTATCCCCGTTAGTTCCAGTATAGGTGCCCATCCCATCCATATAACCGCTCTTGAACTCGCCTTCATACGTAGCCCCGGAAGGCCAGCTAAACCTGCCCTTCCCCATATTTTTGCCTTTAAACCACTCTCCAACAAACATGCACCCATCAGTCCAAAGGTATTTCCCTTGTCCATGAGGAAAGTTTTCAGCCCATTGACCTGTATAGTAGTCACCATTGGGGAGAACCCTCTCTGCATGGTATGTTTCCCCAGTGTCACTTCCGTTGATGTTGTCTTCATCATTGCCGGAGTCCTCTTCATCGTCTGCATGGGCTACGGACGTAGTGCCAAAGAGGCTGTTGGCGCGTTTTCTTGCAGCCTGTGTCTTGCGCAGCGTGGCCTCCCATGCCTTCATAACACCGCTTTCTTTGCTCATTTTGCAATGATTTTTCCTTATTTCCTTTCTTTTGAGTTTCCTCACATTTCCCTGCTCTCTAGAGCAAGATTTTTTTCATAGAAACACCAAAGGGGCTTGGATAATACTTGGTTGAGGGGAATAATGAAGATCCAGACGACAGAAATTAATCGACATGGTAATGTCTAACAATTCATCAAAACCGAAGTGGCAGAGAACTTTGAATCTTTCAATGCCATACCTTTCTCTACGCTTCTTTGTTTCCTCTGTGTTTTATGAAAAACGCGAAAACAGAGCTTGAACCAAAGAGTGCCTTTTCTTTCTCAATCAGAACATCGGCCGTCAAGGTGGTGTAGACTGTTGGTCTTCAATTCTTCCAATTATTAGTGGTTATGCTATTCTCACAAAAATGTATAAAGCATTCGTACAGTAAAATGCCTACATCTGGACACTTGTCAGTAGTGAAGTGGGCAAGAGCGCCTGCAAACCATTAGCTGCCTCATATTTTGATCTTTTCTAAAACTAGACTCCAATGTTCCTATGTCTCTAAGCTTCTTTTCGATGACATTTGACTAAGAAAACAAGAAACCTTTTCGTCCCCTAATTGGTCAGAGAAGCATTGTTTTCTCCTTCCTTCTTTCTGTCTTTGTGATCCACAGAGCGCTAGACCCGTTCAACTCCTACAACCTCTGGAAACCGTGACATTTGGAGAAAAAAACGAAAAGCACATTCATGTTTACTGTTGTTTGGTTTCCGGCCTCTCAAGAAAACCGGAATTTTGGTTGCTAAAATAGAATATATAAGAAAATCAGACTAAATTAAAAACATTCCTAAAAAAACGACCAAAAACAAAATAAAAACTATCTTCGTAATGAAGTCGTGTCAGAGCCATACGCTTTCTGAGAATTATGAGTTAGAATGTTACCAGCAAACGTTTCTGTACGTAATATGCAGGATACTGGCAAGAAAAGAGAGATTTTTTTTTCCTGAATAACACCAGTAGGCTATCATTGATTTTGAATCCACGTTACAAGATATACATTCAATACAGTTCTAGAGCAACTATATATCCAAGCAAATTAGGTTGTAATAGACGACTAGTGGGACTCAAATGGGTCGAGATACTACAAATACTCCATGTTGTGCAGATAGTGTGAGTGGCAGGGTACGGTAAACGTCAGCTACTGGAACCAATTATATGCTAGTAACGGAACATGAGAGAAATTCATTTGATCGAGCTCCCAAGATAAATCAATTGAGAGCTCAACTGACGAAACAATAAAAATGTAAGGGTGGTGAGTTCTATACAAAACCCACATTTATATATATATGGAATCCATATGATATGATACATAACAGGTTCTTAACCAGAAGATCATACAATCCACAGTTTTAATCATGATTTGCATTAAAAAGTTTAAATATTAATTATAATGTTAATTTTTCGGTAATTTATAACTTAAACCAGCTGAAGACGCGGCGGCGACTATATGTATATTTTCATATCTTGTTGAGTTTCGCCAGGATGAACACAGTGGCAGAAGTGATGCCTGGTATGAAAATATCATTAGAAATCACACGCGGCATCACTCGTTGCTTGATCAACAATGCGGCTACGGGAACACCAAAGATGTAGAAGAGCGTATCCTTTGCTCCAATGCCAGTAAATCCTGTATCAGCAATCACTTCTTGGAGGATCTCTTGAAACTTCTCCTTCGTCAGCGACTTCGTTTTGCCTTCGAGGTGATTCTGCGCGCACAATGCACACCAGATTAAGTATTTATGAACATTTGATCCATTACCTTATAAAATGGAGAGGGAGGACATGAATTTAGAGGATTGGCGGTGGCTGAAGGAACCAACGCTTACCTTATAAGCCTGATGGAGTGTCGTATCCTTCGGTACACGAAATTGGGTGTTGCCGAGCTTTTTGTTGATGTCTCTGTCAAAATTAATAGGAGTTGAAATAATCAACACACGATTTCTCTGTGTCACAGAAAACGCAGTAACAGAGGAGATGCAAACGTTTGTCTTTTAATCTGAAACAAAGATCTACTGTGGAAGACGAGCTTGATATTTACTCGACCGTTTGATCACATACTGCCCGGTAGAACTCATCTAACTCGAACTTCTTTGTGGGGTCTGCGAAATGCTTATCATAGCATGCTTCTATAGTGGGACCGATCTCTTTGGCCTTCTTTTCCTCACTTCCTGCATAAAAAACAAAACAAAGTATGGGTTTTTCATTGTGGTGGTATTCGTGACAGTGGTCGATTCAAGCATACAAATAGTGTGCACGAAAAAGAACAACTGAGTTGCTAACACGAGACAAGTTCCTCGAGTTGAGTAATTCTCGAAATTCGAATTCCCCGCATTGAGTTTATTCAGACTTGATTCCAGTACTGAGACCATTTTGTTCTAAAAGCATTCAAAAATGAATTAGCTTTCGCCGTAGATGGGGGATTAAATGTTCAATTTTAGAAAAAATCAGATGACTTCGCTTGGCTCTTACTAACTTCCGATGCCATTTCTTCAAGTTCTGTCGACAATGCTTTTACTTGAAATGCTGATTCGACTGCCCCTTCCGTTTGGAATGGGAATAGGCCTGTGGGGAATAGAATAGAAAATCACGGCGCAGGATCGTTCAGAAGAACAACCTCACTCCTGAGTCATAATGAAGGATATCTACAGTAGCATTCATTTAGAAAACGTGGAAGCACTAGATATACATATGCGAACTATAGTGATTGATGATATGTATCTGCAGATTCATCAGCTACATACATCAGAGGCGCTATCTTCATTTCAGAAAAAAGGACTATCAGAAAGGGGCAGAGAGAGAGAGAGAGGATACCGGCCCCGGGAGCAATTTTCTGCAGAGCTTGACCCATCTTTTTCTTCTGCTTTGGACGGGAAGTCACAATATGGAAGGGTGGCTAATAACACAAACGACAGGAACTTTTTGCATGTTTTGTCTGATCCATATACAACAGCAAGACTTGTCTCGTGGGAAGAGTAATTCTTAATTCTTGGTTTGAGATATTTCATCGACACTATTGACGAAGAGAATGAGGAAACATCTAAAAGTACCGCGCGGAGAAAAACAATAAAAGAAAAGGCTGTTGTAGTGGTGAAAAATAAAATTTGAGATTTGGTGTCGAGAAGTTCCGATAAAATCAAAACACCATTAACATACGAGGAATTGGTTAACAGCAAAGCATTTGGAGAATCGGTAGATATCAAGACAGCAGGTGATGTGCTGTCAATATTGGGTATTGAAAAATTATGGAAGTTTTGGCAAATGAACATAAGGAATACATATTTACATGAATTGCTGGATCGAGGAGAAATAAATTGTGAGGAGTGTTAATATTAACACCTATTTTTCTTTAGAAAATTCTGGGACAGTCAAAGAGTATCGGCAAACAATAAAAAAAAATCTAGAGAGAAGCAGAAAAATCTGGATATGCCGGCAAAGAAAGAACTCTCTAGATAAGCTACACCAACTTAAACGTAAGGAAGGATATTGTTTTGCCGCAAACAAGGAAATTCTGCCTATAAATAGCAAGTGCTTGAGTGTAAAGCGTAGAAAAGCCACTAAGTATAGAAAGTGAAGAAGAGTGAAGAAGTTAGTGTGTGTCAAAGTGTGAGTGAGTGAGGCTAGAGAAAATTGTAGTGTGCTTTTATTGTGGATTCTTCTATTTTGTCTTATTTGTAAAACTTTGTTCCCTCCTAAAAAAAGCTTTTCTTCGAAGTTTATTGTTTTAGTTCGTCCAACAGAGGTGTCCCTGTTTGTATTTCCTTGGCTTTCGGATGCCATCATCTGACTGGCAATTGCGGCACTGATATCGTGAGCTTCCCTGGCATATTTGCACAGGGAAGATACGTTACACATACCAACAAACGCTTAGTAGAACGACGGTTGTCAGATTGGCAAGGACAACTCATTTTCTTCAATGTAAATCCCACAATATTTTCTAGGAAAACAATATTGTTCCTTCTCCCAATAATATTTCTTCGAGAAGCACCCACGTCGTATCCCCTCCAAAATCTAAAACTAAGAAGACCACTCGATTCTCCCCTATACGTCCGCATTCACCTCCACACATCTGTATACCTTACCATACAGCGATTTTCCTTCGGAAGACAAAGGCAAGAAAAAACAAACGGAAACGCATTAACAAGGCCCGGTCCGCAGCTCTTTCCCATCCTCAATCCGTAAACACTTCAGCTTGTTCGTCATTGCCAGAGATCCTGCTGCTAATGGCTGATAAGGAGAAAGAAGCTGAGCAGTTCTTCTTCGATGAGAACGATGAGGATGGTGTTGATCGTGAAGGTATTGAAGTGAACAAGATTTATGGTGGTGGTGCTGGTAGTGGTAGTAGCGGTAGTGATATTGAGAACGGTGAGGAAGGTGGCCATCATCAGGGTTCTTCTTCTGATGCTTTCGCTTCTCAACAATGGCCACGGAGTTACAGGTTAGTATAGATATACAAAATCTTCTCTGCCTGGTTTCAAGGACAAGGAAAAGATTTTCCCTGGTGAATAATACCATTACCACGCTTTCCAATTAATCTACCTCTTTCGAACGTCATTTTGTTCCTGTACTCTTGGAATGTGTAATTTAATGGGCAAATTTCTTCTTCTTCTTCTTCTATTTATTTATTTATTTATGATTTGAGGATTTCTTATGCTTCGTTTGGATCTTAGAAAGTACGGGAAAATATTTTTGTTTTTCCCCCACTGAGCAAGACAGTCTAAGCAAGTTATCGTTTCTTGTTTTGTGATTCCCTTGTTCGGTTTCTTTGAAATGTCGTCACTCAATTAGTCTGCGGACGGCTAGGAATAACTGGGACTGACAGATTAATAAGCGAGTGTAATATGTCGTAACCTCTGGCTCTGGGCTCCGTGTGACAAATGCAGGAGAGAAGTTTGTGCATGTTATGTGTGGCAGGTCACTATAATATTAACTTCAAAACTTTTATCTAGAATTCGTTTCTTGCCATGGCCCATACTTAATTCCTCCCTCTGTTTGGTAGTAAGGAATTTCGATCAAGTTATATGTTTTTTCTAATTTGCTTCAGTTTTAGTGTTAGTCGACAATCTTTTTGTAAACATTCCTCAATTTCACCCCCTAGGTTTTTGGTTTAGGCATCACAAGTGCTTATCTGAATTTTCAAATACAAGATCTGTATTTTACGGTAACACAATGATTTTGTGGCTTTTGCTACTAATAAAATGGAAATGAACGGATTCATTTCAGATTGACGTTTTCAATCCAAACCTGTGTCAGAATTGTACTAAATTGTCTCTCCTTGCTCTTTTTGTAATTTTCTGGCAGAGAGACTACTGATTCTTATACCATCACAGCATCACCGAGTTTAGTATTTGGTCGACTTGGTCCAAGATCTATACTTTCAAGTTTTGATGATCGTACCAAAAGTAATTCAGACCTCAATGGAAAGTCTCCTTTACTGTCTGATTATGAAAGCATTCATCACAAGGAGGAGTTGGATAAGATCTCAAGACCTCAGTCATCAATATCAGAGAAAGCCTCATTGTATAAGCAGCTTACTGGGGAGTTTGCCATTGGTCATGGGTGTAACCTTACTCAGACTATCTTCAATGGTAAGCTGTGTTATTTGGTGTTCTATTACTGTCATAGTCAAAATATCTGAGCGCCTTTTTGATATGTAATGCATTCCACCAGTGATGCTGAAATTCCTTATATTGCAGAAAAGGTCCCTCTAAATGATATTCATTACGGCAAGAGAAGTTCTAGTGCTAAAGAAAAATTTCACACTGGTTCATCCACATAAGTTTCTTGTACCAAAGAAAACTAAGGTTCAAATGAGTAATAGCCTACCTTGTTGAAAACACATGAATTGGGTTTTAGTCATCTGTTCATGCTCTGTAATTTGAACTCCTATCTTTTTTCTCTCTTCGGGAAAAATAACTTCGCTTTTTCTTGAGGCAGGAATTAATGTACTGGCTGGAGTCGGGCTTCTTTCCACTCCTTACACAGTGAAAAAAGGTGGATGGGCCAGTTTGGTAGTGCTAGTTCTTTTTGCAGTTATATGTTGTTACACTGCCTCCCTCATGAGATACTGTTTTGAGAGCAAAGACGGTATCATAACCTACCCAGATTTAGGAGAAGCTGCCTTTGGAAGATTTGGACGTCTTTTCATATCGGTGAGTTACTTGAAACGTCAAATGGAAGTATGACATCTTGTTTGGAAGTTGGCCAGGCCAGTTCTTTATAGTCCTTGATTGAAAACCTTTGTTTATCTCTCTATTATTCCTTTTGAGATTAAGGCCTGGACGTGTTGTTTTTGTGCATGTTGACTGTCTAATTAACATGGTTTGGTTCAAATTAGATGGTTTCAGTAGAATGTCGTGTTTCTTCGGTTTATTGCAAATTTCCTGACATGAACAATAATTTTATTCTGGATTGTATGATTCAGCTCTAATTATTTCTGTTTGGGTGATGAGAAACAATGTTAGATATGTATAGTTTATTTTACTCCAATCTCAGTTGTTTCAGATCCAATATCTCTGATGCTTGTGTGTTATGGATTTTGGTGCAGATTGTTTTGTACACTGAACTATATGTAAGTGACACTCGGATCCTGATTGCTTGGACCTATGTCCTCAATTCTTTATGAGATCAATGACGCATATTTCCCAAATTGCAGTCCTATTGTGTAGAATTTATTATTTTGGAAGGAGACAACCTTACTAAACTCTTTCCTGGAACATCATTGGATTGGGCTGGTGTTCATCTGGAATCTATGCACTTGTTTGGAATTCTAACTGCCCTGATTGTTCTCCCAACTGTTTGGTTGAGGGATCTCGCGTGATCTCATACCTTTCAGGTGTTGCAACGTTTTTTCTGTTACACCTTCTTTCGGTTCATGAAATTGTGTATCTCTCTGAATTCTTATTATCTATTTTGCAGCTGGTGGGGTCCTGGCTACAGTTTTATAGTCCTATGTGTACTTTTCCTGGGTACAAAAGATGGAATTGGGTTCCATCAAACTGCACCAGTTGTGAGCTGAAGTGGCATTCCATTTGTCATTGGTGTTTATGGATTTTGCTATTCCGGGCATTCTGTGTTTCCAAATATCTACCAATCAATGGCTGACAAGAAAAAATTTAGCGAGGCACTCATAATATGGTGAACTACTTTGTTGTTCTGATTGGGTGCACTTTACTTGCCTTTCTGTCTGTCATGCTTGATATTTTTCTCTTTTTTTGCAGTTTTATTATGTGCGTCTTTATCTATGGGGGTGTAGCAGTCATGGGGTATCTCATGTTTGGTCAGCATACATTGTCTCAGATAACTTTGAAAATACCACCACAGGCCTTTGTTTCCAAAGTTGCAATTTGGACAACTATAAGTATGAGATTGCCAGTTCTCTTTGAAATGGGATTTTTGTCCCTGAACTTTGGTCATAACATTGTTGTGGTTTCTAATATTTGATTTGTTGCTTTCTTGCAGGTTATTAATCCATGCACTAAATATCCTTATATATTATTCATTGATGGAATCAAATGTAGAGTTGTTTCATTGTCATTTTCTACATCCATTATGCTAATTTCGTTTCCTTAACAGTGAACAAATATGCGCTGTTGATGAACCCTCTGGCAAGGAGTATAGAGGAGCTGCTGCCAGTCAGAATTACAAATAGTGTGTGGTGTTTTGTTCCACTAAGAACAGCACTTGTCATTTCTTCAGTTTGTGTGGCTTTTCTTCTTCCTTTTTTTGGTAATATTTTTTGAATTTGACATAAGCAAATACTGTAATATTTGAGTTTCATCTTATTTGTGAAAAGTAACAGATTACAGAATATCATCTTATCTGACATAAAACTTATCTTTCGTCTAAATTAAATTCTATATGCTTTTCTCTATTTTATTTATTTGTTATATGACCTATTAGCAGCCAACCTGCTACATTTACTATGCAACCAGCTATATTCATGTTTGATTTCAACTAGACAGTGAAGGTTTTATATTGATAGTTGTTTTACCATAACCAAGGAATGGTCAGTACAAGTTTTATTTTTTTCTCCGTGTCATCCCAAGTCTACTACTCTTCATGGTGATGCAATAGGGGTGTGAGGGTGATGTTTCATACAAAACTGCTGATGTTGGTGATGATCCCATGAATTATTGATGATTACCGTTTAATTTGTTAATAACCTGCATTTTATATGATTGTATAACGTTAGAGTCTAGGCAATTGAGGTTGGAGTGAGTCTCTCACCGACGCCATAAAGCATTTTGTTAGAATTGATCCTAGAGGACTTTGCCTTATGCAATGACTTGCTTGAGCACACTGCACAAGTTAGAAAGTTTGTGCTGCCCTGGAGGAAGCCTTATACTGAACCATTGTCTAATTATATGTTGCATTTATTTCCAATGTGGTATTTAAGTGACTTGCCCTTTCCTTGAGCTAGAGCAAAAGGGTTACATTGGTATAACTGGCTAATGGGCAAGCTTGGATTTAGTTCGAACCCTGAATGATGTCAGTTTGGGGTGGTATGGTGTTGAAACTGATTAACTAGTGCCACTATGGCATTAAAAGTTTTAGTGTTCATTTAATTTCCAAAACATGAATAGCCTGCATCTGTAGATGTTTCTTGCAATTAATCTCTCTTTCCTTTAGAATAGCTGTCTAGTTGTAAGGATGTAGTTGTAATAGCTGCTACTTTTGATTCGTTCTTATTCTTGATGAGCTTCACCAACTTCCAGTGTTGAATGAGTGAGCTCAACGACTGGTCATTTTGTTCTGGTTGCAGGTCTTATGATGGCTTTAATTGGCTCTCTCCATAGTATAATTGTGGTAAGCATACCATTTTGTTCAATAAATACATAGTTAATCAACAAATATCAAGTTGATGCAAAAGAGTTCCTGATCGTGAATTCGTAACATTCTACACGTTTTAGTAATGATTAATTGAAAAACTCTTGTTTAGAGAGCATTTAAGTTTCTAAATGCTGATTTATGCCAACATGACATAACACTAAATGTTCTGTGATGGATGTTGTTTTAACTACAGGCAACGATAATGCCGGCTTTATGTTTCCTAAAAATTGCTGGGAACAAAGCTACAAGGACGCAGGTAAACAGCCTTTGACTGACATATTCTTCGTGGAAATCATCTTCCAAGGAAATTATTTTCTACATTTGGGAGGAAGAAAACTGATGCAATTTCTTGCTCCCCATAATTACCATGTGCTATCAAAACAACGGCTGATATGAAGGCTCTTGATAAAATATGCTGATGCCTTTGTTTATTGGAAATATAATGAGTTCCTGAAAAGAAGTAATACATACGTTACTAGCTGGAAGCGCTAGAACCCAAACTGATGCATGAAAATATCTTCTCTTATAACATGATGTAATCTGAAAAGGGGAAGAATGTTAAAAACAAAGATGCCATCAGGGGGACCTAGAATGAACCGGTTTCTGAATCATGAGTTATTTACTCTTTTGACAATTTTGACTTCGACTAAGAGACTGCCACTGTTGGTGAATTCAAACTGTAATTCACAGATTACTATTCCTCTGAAGATTTTTTCAGCAACCCAAAGAAAAGATTACTGTTCCACCGGATGCTGAGTCTAAATTACTGCAAAAGAGTGAAAGTAATACCCAATAACTATTTATCCAAAAAGAAAACCCCCAACAACTGAGGAGTAACTAAGCTATCAAACTCAAAGGAAAACTTGAGTCATAAATAACTGCCATGAATCCCTATTCAAGTACCCCTTGGCCTTTGGTTCCTTGGATCAAAATTGTGGTGAGACAGTTACTAATGGCTGACATGTTTTCCCTGCCAGACTGGTTTCTTGCAACAAGATAGTAAAAGACACTTCATGTGTTGCATATACAAAGCATATTTTTTCTGTAGAATTTCTTTCTTCATGCACTCCACCATGAAAGCCAGAGCCTTTGTATGAACAAGTTTTCCTATCCTTTTCTGAATGTGTATTGGTTTGCCTTTCTTTGTTGATACAACTTTTTCCCTGGGACATAATCAGATTGTGGCAAGTACGGCAATAGCTGTTTTGGGCATCATTTGCGCGATTCTCGGGACATATTCTTCAGTTTCAGAGATTGTTAATAGTTTCTGAAACAGTCAAATGGTTGAGCACCTCGACTATCCTAGTGGGGTACTCATTCCGGGGGGTTCTTTTTGCCCTTATATTGATGTCACAGATCATAGCCAAGAATTAGATCTTCTCGGATGATGAAGCTCATTATATACATGCATGTAGTCGTGAAGAATTTTTACTAAACATATCTTTGTGGTAATTTTGGGTGGTGAACACGTGGATGACACCATTTGTGAGTTCATAACGTTGAAGAAAATCAGCAGCAAAAAAGACTGTTGTTGTGATTGCCCCCAATGGCTTTCGCTTTATTCTAGAATAAAACTCTGTAACTAGTGCTTTTGAACTTTATAAGCAATAGAACTTGTTCCTTTTCCTTCAACATCAGAGTTTGGACTGATACTTTAAAGGGAAAAGATCGCTAAATCTGCACACTTGGCCTTCCTGATGACAAGTAAAGTCATTCCAGACTCCCAGACCAGATTTGGCTTTTCGGCTTGGGTTTAAGGTAAAGGGATGAATTACTCGAATCCAAGAAAGTCCCAGAAACCTCTTCAGTACACTGCATAGATTGTTACACATGAACTAAAATTAGTGGAATTGCTCCTGTGAACCCAAGTGACTCATTTGCTGCATAAAAAACAGCAGCAAGTTGAGGTCTAATCTGAGGGCATTATTTGTGCATTATATCACAGGAACAGAGTAAAGATAAGCCACTTGTATGGACAAAAAGCCATTTTCAGTGGTCGGACAGAGGCCATTAACATTGACGGGCGGTCGTCTCCTAAATTTCCAAAACAGTCGAGTAGGATTTACACGATGGTGCCAAATGACACATAATGCACCACGTCCACTGATAAGAAGCTATTGATTAGGGGGCCTGAAAACTTTCAATTTTCAAAAGAAGAAAAAGGAACACATCAACCTTAGTTGCTACATATGGAAGTATTAATTATGGGGGTTCTAAACGATAACGTATTAGAGAAATAAACCCAAAAACAGTGATCAGTTGTTTTCCATTTCTGGTGCACAAATATAAATCAAGACCACAGTTTACAACTTTTATAGTGGAGCCAAAAAGATAAAAATAAAATAATTACATTTTACTCTATGATTACCCTAACATTTGTCATCCCTAAATATTTATTATTTATTTTTAATTCACACCCTAATCTATGATTTATTTTATAATTTCTTCACTTGAAGATTTGATGTTACCTCTAATTATATCTTAACTATGAGGACAATTTAGTAAACATCTTAGGGTCAATTGTAAACAATGATACTATCTATATTCAGGCCCAGGTAAAAGGCCCAACATCTGATCTCCCGTCACCTATAAAAGAAAAAATTATCAATAAGCCATAAAAGTGTGAGTTCGATTTTCCTTCGGAAGAGAACTAAACGACTTGATTGCGGGTGACCGGCCACCTCTTGTGTGGGTTAACAGAATCACTACCGAAAGAAGAAAGAAATGAAATAGAAAAGGCTTTGAGAGGTGAGGAGGTTGGTGCGAGTAGCAACGCTAGTAGATTTGGAATCGAGGACTTTTGTTATTATATACAGCGACTGAGGAGCGAAGGAAAAAGGGACCCACCACTAGAACTCCGCAAAATGGCAGAGTTGGTGGCTCGCACCGGTCGCCATCCGCAGCGGTACAAGGACGGTTGCCGTCTCGTAGCCGGGTATTTCTCGTATCACTCTGTCCCTTCTTTTTTTTTTTTAAGTTTAAATATCCGTGTGAAATACCAAATTCCTATACCAATGCATGCGCAATTTGCAAAAGCTCCTGCTCAACTCGGTATACGTATACCGTGGAGAAAATTAGCCGACCTTTTTTTTTCCCTGCGTTATTAGCCAACCTTCTTTTAGATAGAATTGTTAATAAATTGGAGAAATTTCTGGAGACTTCTGTAAAAGTGTTTTGAGTGGAAGAGGGAATGACAGGTGTATTCCTTTCAAGTATACAAGTTGCGTTGGAAGTAGTGATGGAACGTCTGAGAAGGATGCGGAGGTACTGATGATTAACTCAACCCGTGGACCTGGGCTTCTTTTTCCAAAGGTATCGCGTAAAGTTGTGAACTTTTTTGTTTTTTTGGTTTATTATATTCATGATCATCGTTTCTGTTTCAATGGGAATCTTGTGATATTGTTCTTACTCTATCTAGGTACGACTGGCCTTCTTTTTATCCTAAAGAGTTTCTGATTGATCGTAGGGTGGCTGGGAAAATGATGAGACAGTCGAGGAAGCAGCAAAACGCGAAGCTTTAGAAGAGGCTGGAGTTCGAGGGGATGTATTGGTATGGATAAACTACTTTGTTCTTCTTCTTTTCCTGCTCAACCTTTTCTCATGATTTAATGCTCTTGCTGTTTAGGAGGCAGAAAGACTAGGTTGTTTATTTGAATGCGCGATTGTGCGTTAAACTTGTTAATGTGAATGAGTTGACAGTAGTATTAGCGCCAAAACTCATGCTACGAACAAACATAAATTTCAGTTTTGTTAGTGCTATTTTGTTTGGTTTAAGTTTTCTGTTTTCTTGTAAGCTAAAAATTCTAATCGAAAGTGCCTGGAATACCAATCATGAAGATGTAACAATGAAATATGTTATTATTCTGACATTGAAAGACATGGGACAGGAAAAGACAAAAACAAAGCACTAATCAAATGGATTCAATTACAAGCTTAAATAACTGGTCTTAACTCAACATCTGGGTGTAAGTTCGTACACAGTTATTGAACTAAGCAAATAGCTTTAGCCATGAAAACACGTCATTTTTATGCTCAAACAACATAAGCATAAGAAATGGAAGAATAATAATTTTCCACATCTTGTGACATGTCCTATTTCTTTGGTCCATTGGAGGCCAATTGGCCTAATGGTTACAACAGCAGGCGGTCCTCTACCAACCCATGAACCCTTCCTTTCCTTCGCATGTGCATGATTCAATCCCAGATCTCTTGTGGAATAAGTAGGGGTTTACCAGTTAATCCAGCTGACACCTACGCTTAGACTGAGGCTTCAATACCCTGGAGAATGAATCTGGCTATAGATAAAGTGCAGGTTCAAATTTCTGAGCGAGGGCATTTGCTTATATTCTCATATACGAGATGTAGAGTTCTGAAGGTCAAGTTTGACAAGCTAATTTCACAAACGAATCTCACTTCCTAGATCTAATGCCAACAGGACTCAACAATCTCCGAAAGATTGAGTTGCCACCCTTTAGGTGCCCTGCAGATACTCAAAAACTGCAAAATTAAAGCTCAGCAGCATGAAAACCATAGTGAATTTTAATCAATCAAAGACTAGAGTGCCACAAAGGTCTATGCACTGAAACTAAGGATAGTACTTCCAGGCATCAAATTCCGAATGGACAAAAGCACCAATCCACAGACATCCTCTTAATTTCCCAAGAAGCAATTCTCTTTTTAGTTGCAAGACATTTGCTGAGACTAAGTGGAGTTCTATAACATATTTCCCTTGGATTTGTCTATGTGGACTAATAATTGGTGATGCTGACCCCTTTGTAATTGCTTTCTCAAGATGTTTGGTGCATACACTTGTGAGCTTTAGGTAGTCCTACGAGACATTAATTGAGGGCCAAAATATGAGAGTTGGTTTATATTTATTGCAGAAGCAGGTTTGAGTATGAATCAGTGCTCTTTCAATGCCACACTGCTTCGTTGTGAAAGCCCCTTCCTTGTTCTTAGCTGTACATTCAGTTGGTGCCTCACGTTGCCCAATGGGAGGCAGAATCCCTGAGTTGTGGGTGGACCATTACCTTAAATATGTGGTTCTAGCACAATGCTTCAGTCTTATCTTTAGTTTCTTGGGATTGTCTGCTAACAAACTAGTACTTTCCTTCTTTTTGACTCTCATTAGTGTAGTCTTCTCTCCATCTCTGTATCTCTTTCCTATTTCTTCCTTTCTTTGCTGAACGATCATCCTGCTCCCTGAATCTGTCTGTAAATAGTTACCAGAATTCCGTTATGTAGTTGCCTGCTTTCTCGGAAGAAGAAAGCCACTGACACTGATCCAGATAAATTGTGTTTTCTTTCTCCTTCTATCCCCGTAAGGACAGGGGGGGGGGGTTGAAAATTCACGCAACAAGGGTAACAGACCCCTAAGCTGAATACATAGATTAGCCCAGGACTTTACGACAGAAACTTCAAAGAGATGTTAGTTAAGGAGGGATTTAGTGGATATCCAGTCATAGTTGCTGGTATTTCAGTCTGCAGATGTTGTTATAGAATAAGAATGCTACTTGTGGTGTGGATGTTGCTTTTTTCTATTCTTTGATACTGTTAAAATCAAATTTCGAAATCAGTGAAGTGTGGTACTCGTGGTTCAAACACTCTATTATTGAACTTTAGGGAATTTCCTAAATTCTTGCCAAACATTTTGTAAATCCCTTCATACAATTTGTCCTAGAAAAGCGATTTTGTGTGTTTTAGTTGAAAAAGATTTATTTGTCCTGAAGTTCCCTTATGTTAACTAGATAAAGGCCATCTTTCTTTCAGCATTTTCTGGGCTACTACATCTTTAAGAGCAAAACCCTACAAGATGAGTTTAGTCCAGAAGGCATGTGCAAAGCCGCCATGTTTGCCCTGCTTGTGACAGAGGAACTCCATTTTTGGCCAGAACAGAGCACTCGCCAGAGACATTGGCTAACGGTCCCCGTAGCAAAGGAGTGCTGCCAACATCTGTGGATGCGAGAGGCCCTTGAGGAAGGTTTCTCAAAGTGGCATGCAGGTCAAATATCAAACAGTTTAAAGGAAGAAAACCATCTAGCTTCATCTGATCCAACCCTGGATCAGAATTGATGCACATATCTGAAGGTATTTTGATGCATTTTTGCTTTTTTTCTTCAAAGTTAGGTATAGGCAACTAAAAGCCATTGTGGATGTCTGTGCTGCTTTAACGGAGTTAACCTTGTTTATAAGGAATTTGTGTTTCTGTTTTTATTCTTTAATCTTTTTCTCCTTTGCCCATTTGTTAACTCTTTGGGAAAAATCATTTTTGGTCTTTGAGTTTTACATTGTTTTCATAATGCGTTATTGGTTTTGAAACTAAAAATTTTAGTCCTTAAATTTTATACCGTTTTCATAATAGGTCCTTGGATTTTAAAATTAAAAAGTTTAGTCCTTGAGTTTTGTGCTCTTTAAAAAAAATAGCCCTTAGGTCAACTATTTGTCTAGCCCTTTAGCGGCAAAAGGTTCTTAGTAAAAATTGCACTTAGTTGCTCATCTGTGATCCCCACCTGTGTTTTTTTTCTTCGTTCCCACATGTCTAATAAGTGAAACAATGTGTAACGTGGAAGGAGAGGGCGAGGAGGATGAGCTTGAGTCAGGCAGGTTGGAACAACATCGTTTTTGTGAAACATTGGTGGATATGAGTGATAGGGCTGCTCAACCGAAAATCCGGTCTGTTTTTTTGGACCGGGATCTGGTAGGACCGGATTTCCGTTTATGCTTAAATTAAAGGACCGGACTGGTCCAAAATGATCCGGTTGGACCACTTATAAGTGGTACGGACCGGTTTTGTTTTCCTAAATATGGTTTGCATAATATTTCTAACACCCTATATCTCATATGGCAAAGAAGGAATGAAAAAAATATTTCTAACACCCTAAATCTCATGTTATGATCAATTATGAAATTAAAACCTTATTAAATTGATTGAAATAAAATGTTCATTAATGGATTTCCAAATACATCAATTGCAAATAAAAAGTCCACAAATAAATTTTCAAATACATTGTTATCAATTATAAAATAAATATTAATTAATTAGTTGACTATATATTCAAAACAAACCATCAATATTAATTAATAGACCTTTTAAAATTATCTTTCAATATGAGAGATAGACAATCTAAAGTTGATTTTGTTTCTATTTGAACTCTTAAAATGCAAATTTTCGTGAATCATATTATTATAGAAATTAATATCTCCTAAGAATTGTTAGTGATAGTGAGAAAATTTTTAAGTAAGATTTTGTTTCCATTTGAATTTGAATTTTCTCAACTATCTCTTTAAATGCAAATTAAGAATTTAAATGTAAATTAAGAACTGTTGGGTAATAGAGAGACAATTTTTAGGTGAGATTTTATTTCTCTTTGAATTTGAATTCCCCAATTCCCTTCAAATTTATAAATTGTCAATATTTTAGTCTTTGGTGATAAATAAGAAAGAGATAATTTTTAGAAATTGTATTTCTCAACTCTATCTCTTCCAATACCCTCTTGGTTCTCTCTCATTCTCCATCTCTTTAAGTGCAAATTCAGAATTGTTGGGTAATAGAGAGAAATTTTTTATGTGAGATTTTATTTTCATTTAAATTTAAATTTCCTAATTCTCTTTAAATTTGAAAACTATTAATTAATTTGTTAGAAACTTTTCACTCTCCCATTACCCCTCTCGGCTCTCTCTCACTCTCACTCTCTTTAAATTCAAATTCAAATTAAGAATTTAAATGTAAATTAAGAATTGTTGGATAATATTGATATAATTTTTAGGTGATTTTTTATTTCCATTTCCATTTGAATTTGAATTCCCTAATTCTTTCTTTAAATTTGGAAATTATTAATTTGTTATTAACTTTAGTCTTTGGTGATAAATGATAAGAAGATAATTTTTAGAAATTTAATTCTTCAATTCTCTCCCACTACTGGCTCAATCTCCCTCTCTTTCATGTTTCACCTCTCTCCCCCTCTTCGTCTCTCTCACCTTTCTGTCTCTCTCTCCCCAGCAACTCTCTCTCCTTCTCCCCTGTACCTCTCTCTATTTTCTATAGTTTTAAGTTTGTATAAAAAAAAAATAGGGAAATTACAAATTTAGTCACTGGATTTTAGTACCGGTGACAAAATGGTCACTGAAATTATTTTTTTTTACTTTTTGGTCACTGAGAATACGTAGTGGTGACTTTTCACTCCATCCGTCAAACCTCCGTTAATTTTTAACGGAATATGAAGCGGTCAACCGCTACATGAAGTGATCGACCGCTACACGAAGAGGTCGATCGCTTCATATTCCGTTAAAAATTAACGGAGATTTAACGGATGGAGTGAAAAGTCACCACTACGTATTTTCAATGACCAAAAAGTAAAAAAATAAGTCAGTGACCATTTTGTCACCAGTACTAAAACTCAGTGACTAAATTGCAAAAATCCCAAAAAAATATTTATTATTTATATTAATGAACCAGTCTGGACCGGACCGGACATATCCGATTGTTTGTTCAAATCCAGTACGGACCAGACCACAAAAACCACAAATTTGGTGTGGTCTGCTGTCCAATTTTGTTCAGACCTATGAGTGAATTGACTTTTTTTCCAGAAAAAACTTCATTAACTAAAACTAAACTAGAAACACGTTGAAGAGGAATATTAAACAAAATACAACTAAGATCAATAAAACCCGTTAGCTGGGAACAGGCAGCCCACTATGCAAGCAGATGGGCTTGTTGATTAAGTCTTCTTGGCACCCAGTGAATAGACCAAGTTGATTGGGCCTTAAAAACCTTATGCATAGAGAGGACCAGATCTTCAATTTTCCAGCAATGCTGTTGCAAAGGATTTGAGATATCCAGACAAAGAAGCTTCGAATCAAATTCAAACAGCACGTTCAACAAATTAAACCGAAGCGCCACCTCGATAGCACAAGCTGCTCCCATAGATTCACATTGAAGAGGATCCTTAGCCCTAATTCGCTCTATGTACACCATGCAGAGAGAGCTAGAGGTGTCTCGATAGGAGATATCTATTTACGATCCTAATTGACATCAAATACTATGACTGAAAACCGGATTTTCGGTCCGGTTTTCGGACCGGATATCCGGTCCTCTTACAATAGAGGACCAGATTGGACCACTTATAAGTGGTCCGGTCCGGACCGGTTTTAATTTTTTAAAATTTTTTTAGGTTAATTTCAAAAGGGGAAGTGCATATAAAAATGTTGAGTTTTAGTTTAGATTAAAATTAAACGTTTAAAGTTTATAATTTGTATTAAAAATTATAAAAAAAGAAGACCGGACCGCATTTTAAGAACTAGGTCCGCGGTCCGGTTGTGTGCAGCCCTATCAAATACAGCAAGCTTAGCTTATTGGACAAGTGGAAGCGTCACAGAGGTGACTTATTTGAATTTGACCGCATTTTAAGAACAAGGTCCGCGGTCCGGTTGTGTGCAGCCCTATCAAATACAGCAAGCTTAGCTTATTGGACAAGTGGAAGCGTCACAGAGGTAACTTATTTGAATTTTTGTTAAGGTGAACCTTCTACTACAATTTTTTGTTAAAGAGAGCAAAACTTAAGGACTAAATTTTTTTGTTTTATAAAAATGATGTAAAATTTGAGTAAATTTTTTTTAATTATAATATCCAATGACTTATTTATGGAAACAATGTAAAATTTAACGATTAAATTTGTATTTTTCAAACCTAATGTTGTACTGTTTTAAGTTTTAAAACTTTTAGTTTTAAGACCCAATGATGTACTATGAAAAAAGTGTAAAACTCATGGATCAAAAAAGAATTTTTCAAACTCCCCCCGGCCCCCGGCAGCCTCATCCTCCTCCTATTATCATGTCTTTTTTAACCAAAGGGAATCGATATGTTCGGTTTGAGTAAAAATGTTGTATTTTAGAGAAGTTGTGAATATTTATGTTGAATAGTATTTTATTGGTGTTTGTGTAAAGTGGAGGGAGAAATCATTTGATGTAATTGTTTAATAAAAAAATATTGGAGTTATGTGAAAAAGTATAGAGAGAAAATTTATGTTGAATAAAAAAGTACAAAGTTGTTGGAGATTGTGTAAAATGTACTGATATTTATGTTTGAATTCTGAATATGTTCGTTGATAGTTTTGTAAATGTATTTGAATCCTTAAAAAATGTAGAAACGAACATAACCCAAGTTAAAGATAAAAGACCTCTAGATTTTTGAGACAAGTATTTAATTTGTTTCATTCTTCTTCTTTTTGTCCCTCAGCATTTAATCTGTTTCATGCGATTCATCATTGACGTTGCAAACGGAATCCCTCGTCGCACATGTGAAAGTAGACGCGGGAAAAAGTTTTTAAAACAATTTTGTACGACGCCTAAACTGGGATACTAAAGCGAAGAAAAAAAGAAAAAAAAAACTTGGAAACTAAAGGCAACAGGTAGACTGAGCTATCCAGCTCGTGATGAGGTCCCATGACTCATGAGCGCAGTGAGCCCACACTGACACTACTTTTGGAAGAAAAAATCCTCTGAAATTAACCAGTTGGATCCATTAGCGAAAGATATTAGCACTGCATCGGAGAATAAATTCTTGCGATGGCTTTGCTCAATCATTGATGTCCACATAAATAGAGTTGGGGAAGAAGATATCAACCACCACAAGTCTTTCGACACATCAATCAGGAGATGCATGTGTCCACTCCAAAACGTCTCTCTTGTCCCAAACGTCGTGCCCACGAGTTGGAAAAAAACTGTGGGCAAATAATCATCCGATTATGACAGGAAGAAATTAACAGTAAACAACTATATAGTATTTAGTTTGGGCGGTCAAGATTTGAGGTATAAAGGTTTGCTCGTCTTGAGAGTTCAAGTTTGAATACTTCTAGATGAAAACAAAGTCTTTAAAACTATTTTGTTGACAAAGTCAGACTAACGTGGTCTGTATGGCTTGGAAGATTGCACCGGTCTGAGACTCACAGGCCTATTAGGTAAGTCAACTCTGATAGGCTTGCTGGATTGAATTTTGCTTCGTTACTCAAAAACACACACACACACACACACACAGTAACAATCGTCTCTATTCGAAGTTTGATACCGCACACTGCAAAAGTCACTACCTCATCACGTGTTGCAGTTTGAAATACAGCTGGACCTTTTATCAACTCTGTGCTTGGTTACTGATTTTGTTGTTTATATGTTCTTAATTACTTGTCTGAAAGTTTCACCTTTGATTTCTTAATTACCACAATGAACTGAACCAACCTTGAAGGGATATGATGTATCCCATATTATGATTGTACTGGAAAACCATGCACTGCTACTGAACTAGTTCAGATAAGTCAATCTCTATGTACCCAGAATTTCTCTATCCGTCTCCACATGATCATCGGAAGAAGCCTCTTCTTGTTGTCCAAGGTTGTGACTGGTCCCCTTCGTGAAAGAAGTACGTATATGCCTTTTTGTGTGCCGAGAATTGATTTATTTTTCTCCATTAAATTGTGTTGGCAATTAAACGAAATATATATATATAGCTCTGGAAGCTAATTCAAACTTGTGGACCATTTTTGTGCAAATCGGTTAGGCCGGAGTTCAGCAGAGCCACGAAATGCAACTCACTCCTGCAAGTTGCTTTAAATTTCTCTTTTTAATAAGTTTTTTCGTGTGGAGAAAAAATGGCCTTAATTCGTTCGCTTTTTTCTCTAAATGTCTTAATTCGTTCGTTATCAAAGAAGTATTATGGTATTTCCTCAATTCCCACAAAAAATTGAAGTGGAAGCCTGTAATTAAGCATTTATTTCGTATTTGAGTTTCTCATGACAACCGATTAATTCATCCATTTTTCTGGTCGGTTTCCTTCTTCTCTAGTGTTTTAATCTAACATCTTAGTATTTATAATCTGTGGGGGAGAGTATATATCCGTTGCCATGTAGAAAATTAATCTCCCAAAGGTTCCTCTTCTACAACAAGTTCGTATATCATAGAGTCTAAGAGACAAAATTAATGTAACTGTTTGGTCATTTTTTCCTAAAAACTTACAAATGGATTTTCTCGAAATTTTTCTCATAATTAATTACACAATTAACAAGTATATAAACAAGGATGCAAAAAACTTATGTATTCGCCAAATAGGACTTACTGTTGTAAACGTATAACTCCCTCAAATTTGTAAATAAGATGCAGAAAAGCTCGTCAAGAATGCGTGTAGTTTCACTTCGTTTTTTTGTCTTTGAGATAATGCACGTAGTTACACTAATCACTGGCTTCATTAGCACAAATAAGGTGTCATGATGAAGCGGTATATAACTTGCAACCCTAATGGAATAAATGTTTGAATCTTATTTTCGAAGGGCTGGAAAATTACCACGGCCAATATGTTAAGCTAGATAGGGAAATGGTGGACTGATCATAAGATTAATCATTAGGTTCAAAAACAATCATACGCATATGGGTGTGAGTGAGGGAGGGAGGGATATTCAGGGACATCAAAAGGGAGCTTCCGAACTCTCCGTTTCTTCTTCCATTCTACCACAGACAGTCTCCGGCCAGAATCTTTCCACTCAAGTAAGATGACTAGGTTAATTACTTGCCTTGCTCTTTCTTTTACGTGTACAGGCTGAGCGGTGATCAGTCAAAAGGTTAATGCTCTTTTTTTCCAAGAGAATCGCCCAACTAGTCCTCCTTTTCAAGATTACTGTATCAAATCTAGTACTCTGTGTATATCAAACACTTTGTTGTAGCGAACCGACTAATCTTCCATAAAAATGCCAAGTCGTAGCAATAGTACATATTGTTTAAGGTAAACTATATATATAATATGTTTCTATCTCGTCTCTGAATCATAAATTGGAGCGATCAGTGATTTGCAAATTAAGCTGCTGTACAAATTGGAACAACCAATAGATAGCATATATAGTACTTGTCCCCAGTCCCCCACTAGCATGCAGCTGGCGGGCTTTGTATTCATCCTCCCTAGTCCCTATACAGGAAAGCATCTTTTCAAGTCATGGGATGGAATACGTGGCGGAGAAGTGAGAAAGATCACATCCCTCTAAATTTTCCGGATAAAAAATATATCTCTTCATCATTAACAAGCCAAAAGTCTAGAAATTAAAAATGAAATCTAAAAAGTATCTTAGAGACGACCTTATATAATATATATATATATATATACACAATAGGCTTTTATCCTCTTCTCTCTCTCTCTCTATATATATATATATATTCTGCAAGCTGCAACGCCATAGTGCCATGCTTATAGCTGACAGCGAGCTGAGCTTAATTACATATATGAATCCCATCATCATCCTGCGGGCGGTAGCTATGAAACATATGAATGCCAACATTTTGCTATTGTCACATTTGAGCATTAAATGTACGTGAATTCATTTTCGTGCCCTCCTCGTTACAACCGAAACAGATCCTTGTGTTCTCTACAGCATGCATCTGAAACACCCCAACTCCCAAAACACATATATTCAGACCCATGACTAACAAATACCGATCTTCCACGAGACAATTAATATGAGCACTTAAAAAAGCTAACTGTAGATAATTGCTTCATCTTTTTATAAAGTACATGTTTGTTTGTCCAAAATTTTAACAAAATAAATATATTTCAAAATTTTAACTTTTATACATACACTTTAAATTTTTCACAAACACCAATAAACTTCAACATTAAAAATATTACCAAAATTTTGAAACTATTTTCCAAAACTCCGGTAAACAAACATACCCAAAATCTTACTCCTGGGACCAGGAAAAATCAATTCGAACCACTAATTTTGCTTTACATTTTCGAATCACATTTCTCCGCAAACCACCTCTCAGCAAACTATGCCTTGTCAAATCAAACAGAAAGAAAAGAGTGTTTGGGCTCATGGTTAGGTTTTTCCAGCAATAACTACTGTCCCCTATGAATCCGCGGTTTGTTCTTGTCTTAGTGTAAATTAGTTGGGTCCCACGTTGCCTCTTCCACTTCTCTCTACAGCTTTTTATTTGCAGTTTCAACTCCTTCCGAGACCTCTATCTCTACGGTATGACTTAACACAGAAGGCAAAATCAAGATATACAAAACACACCCAGGCCAATAGTTGTAGCCTTATGGAGCATTAGATTTATGATTTCTGACAGTTAATACAAAGAGACAAACACGTTCGATTAAATTCAATATACAGGCAGCACACACCATAATGGTCCAAGGCTCAAAGATATCTTACTCAATTCACGCTGCATCCAGCCTTCTAAGCACATCAACTTGTGCGGATTCATAAAATACACTTGCGGGCAACAGCCCCGACAAATTTTCTATCACCTGGGGCGTGAAAACGTCATCGAAAGGCTCAAATTGGTAACTAGAACTTTCGGGCTGCTCGTGACCGAGGTCCACTGCCGGCACTTCCTGCGAATGATCGTCATCGCCAATCTTCATCACCGCATCAGGAACCGTTTGATGCCAACCCACATCGTTATCGCAGACCGAAAACTTAGTTGGGTCCGGTAATTCGGCGTCTTGGCCAGTGAGTTCTTGGACCAAGGCCCTGAATCGCGAGGCACAGGTCTTGACCTTCATGGGGTTGGAGATGTACACGACCTTGATGGGATCCGACCCTTTCTTGGGTTTGGTCCTTTTGGTCGGTTTTCTTTGGTGCACACTCGTCGGTAGGTTATTGTCCATGTTGCCAGCAGAGATCGGTAAAACAGCTGTGCAGTTTAAAAGGAGATATATCTTTTGCATGAGAGAAGTAGATGATTCTGGAGAAGAGCGAGCTTAAAAGGAGCGCTGCGGAGAGGAAAATGGCGTGCACTTGTGTCCGAAGGGAAAAAAAAAAAAAAGTGCTCGTACTGTAGAGCAAATGGAAATTAATTATGAAAAAAAAAACTAATTACAATGCGCTGGCTGTTCGGGGGGCGCCCAAGAAAGAGCGTGTCTCTCACTTTTCAAGGATGAAATTTCTTTGTTAGTATTGTTTTATTAAGCGTCTCGATTATAGTGTGCTACACGCGCGAAAGGTGAAAATGGGAGATATGAACAGCTCACATAATTCCACTGCGAGGCCATTGCCCCCTTAGATGTTATGACGTCATAACATGGCGACATGATGACGTCGGAGAGCTGAAAGCGTCTTGTCGGCCTAAGCTGCCCTGTCTCGGCTGCCTTCAGACTGATCCGAGTTGCCTCGTTGAGCCAATCCTTACGCTCCTCGGATTCACCATGAACTATGTATGGCGTGTCAGATTAATTTTAGACACTCCCAAACGAAAAAAAGGACTAGAGACAAGAAAATACAACACCCACGGAAATTAACAGCAAAAGTTTCTGTACACGTGGGAGAAGAAGGGTAAGAGCCATCTTGCCATGGAAAATTGGATGTTCGGTTGAGTCTTGTTTTGAGAATTTTTCGTGTTTTGAGAATTTTTAGGTGATATTAATTTTATTGGTATGCGTGTTGTAGTTATTTTTATGTAGTGTTAAAAATAATGTTTGGTTGTAAAATTTTTTGTATTGTGCGGATTCTAAAAAATCCTGAGAATACTGGTTAAACGAACAAGCTCTAAAGCAAAATATTCGGTACACGTGGAAAAAAGATAATCAACATCTTCCAATAGAAAAATTGATTGAAATCTACTTCTAATTGTAATCACATACATTCTTGTTCCATATAAATTGTATAATTAATGGAGCAATAGTCCTGTGATCTTAAAGAATTAACAGTACCTAATCAAATTAAATTGTAAAGTAGCAAATCTTAATTACTAAGCTCACTCTTTAGAATTAGTTAAAATTTTTCTGATTTTAAATTAAAGAAAACATTATATCACGATTTTAATGGTGTGAATTTTTTTATAGGATAGATTAATAAGTTTAATAATTTTAGCAAAAAATAATTCGAACCTAAAAATTTGAGAAATGATTAAGGTTCTTCTCATATTCTTTTTGGAATAATCTAACGGTTCAAGATTCATTTTAGAAGTAGGTCTTACACATTCAGAGATCTTGAACTGTCAGATTAATCTCCAGAAGAACATGAGAAGAACCCCAATTATTTCAGAAAATTTTCTTATTTTGTATCGGCGGTCAAACAGTTGAATTTGACTATCTAATCACCGAAATTAAGGACGGCATAGATTACGCCAGATCAGACGACTGGCTAGCATAGAGATGCACGGGAGCTTTTTACAATGGAAATAATTATAAAGTAATGTGAAGTAGATTGTGAGATCGATCACCCCTCACACGTGTTTTGACTTTCTGGTGAATTTATACGAGAAGACATCAGCATCAAAGCGTATACTAATCCGAGTGTATTGTGTCATGTTTGCTTTCTAGAAATTAGTTATTCATCATGCAGCTGATAAATAACATGTTTATCTGTTCAAAAGGTATAAAATTTTCATCAAAATAAATATATTTTAAAATTTCTAACTTTTACACGCACATTTTAAATTTTTTACAAACTCTAATAAATTTTAACATTTAAATATTTCTAAATATGTGATCAATTTTTTAATAAATATTATAATAATATTTTTTATTATTAAACCTAAATTTTTAGGCTCAAACAAGACCGTATGCACTTTTACACGTACCTAGGCTTCTTTGTTTTTGAAATGTTTGAGTGTAAAATTTTTAAGTATTGGTATTTGTGAAATATTATAAATTAAAGATATTTTATAAGAGTGGATAAAAAATGAAGAGAGAGAAATTTTTTAATAAGTATTATAATAATAATAAAAATTTATGTGATAAATTTTTTAATATTAATCTTAAATAATTTGTCCCAATTATTTAGAGTTTGTACATGTCCGTATCTGCCTGAGTCGGGCTACTGTCAATTCAAAAAATTGAAGTAAAAGAGCTATAAATCTATAAGTCCATGTCCCAATAATCTCCGTGGCCACCCATGCATTAACTTCCTTATCATTGAGTGCTACATAACATGATATCATATCATCCGCTTATTATCATACCTGCCCGTAATAAATTCTCTTTGTTTAGATTACTCCTCCTCCTTAAAAAAAAAGCTTTAAATGATTCATTTGGATGATCAAGATCTGGTGTTCTTGTTGAGAAAAAAAGGTAAGATTTTAGAAAAATTATAAATATTTATGTTGAATAGTATTTTTATAGTTGTTTGTGTAAAGTAGAGAAAAAAATGATGTGATTTAATTGTTTAATAAAAAAATATTGAATTTATGTGAAAAAAATATAGAGAGAAAATTTATGTTAAATAAAAAGTAAAAAATTGTTGGAGATTGTGTTAAATATATTGATATTTGTGTTTGAATTCTTAATATGTTCGGCGGTAATTTTGTAAATGAATTTGAATCCTAGAAAAAAGTTAAAAACGAACATAACCTTAAAAGTTTATAATCCACTGCGAATTTGTCCTATTATTAGGATAAATCTATAATTATGTGAGTTAGACGCATATCACAAGTTTAATTTACCACTAGTTGAATATCATAACTCATTTAAGCGGAAATCGCAGGAATGTAAATTGGTCTACATTAGTTTTTCAAATTTACCAATAATAATAATAATAATAATAATAATAAACACTAAAAACGTAGTTAAGTGTTTAAATTGGCTGGATCAGCAATCAATCTTAAGGCGCAAATATCACCTGGGTGTTGTTCGGTTATGTTGTATTTTGAAGATTTTTTTGTGTTTTGAGAATTTTTATGTGAGGTTAACTTTATTGGTATGCATGTTGTAGTTATTTTTATATAGTATTAAAAATGATGTTTGATTGTAAAATATTTTGTATTCTGACAATTCAAAAAAATCTGGAAATTTTATTTGGTCGAACAGACCTGGAATCTCTACCCCCAATTTTTGACGAGACAAGAGAGAAAGCTAATTCATAAAATGGTACAGTGCTAACTTAAAAGCAAGGGAACCAAAGTTTTATTTATGTCTGGCACACCAGGGTCCTACAAATAGACAAGCTGCTCAGTGCTCACCTCCTTTTTTATTTTCTTTCTTCTCTGTCCTTTTGTTCAAACTTTTCCTTTCAACCTTTACAGTCGTACTCTCCTGTTTTTTTGACGGGTACCCATGCCGACGTTTTTCACAAAAGCGTTACTCGTCTCAACCTAAAAGGCCCCTTTCCCTCAAAGCGAGGAACGCTAGCCGAGTGTCGAGCATGCACAAGCAGAGCAAATACTGGGCCACTGGCCCTCTGTTGTAGTATGTAAAGATCACATCTGCCCTGTTACGGAAGCAATTAATACCAACAAGAAAGAAGTTAAGGCTGGAGAGAGAGAGAGAGTGTGGGCCGGGGCGGAGGCGGCTGATTGATGAGGCAGCAATGAACGAATTACGAACGAGATGGTTTCAGTGACGGACAAATCGACTTTTTGAGCTTCCTAGTGATAAAAAGCTCGAGAGCAAGCGAGTTGTCAAATTGTGCATCTCAGATATGTAGTTCGTGGTTCACCCAGGGCCATTCACACATCTGTACTCGACAATGTGATATTTTCTTTAGCCTTTTGTACCTTACCCCCGAAGGAATCAAAGCAATAAACGTGCAACGAGCTCGAGGTTCTTTCCTTTTCTCCAGTTCAATATTTTTCCTTGCTATAGCCAGTGACATGATCCCAAGCCTCGCAGCTGAAAAGATATACCATGAGGAAAGTCACTCCCCTCCTCCACCATACGAAAAATCCCATTTGACATAGGGTACTGTCTATGCCTTGAGTACCACAGCATAAATAAACTTATCTAAAAAATTTGAGTAGATAAGAACGAGCATGCCACATAGATTCTTTAACTCGGAGGTATAGAGGAAAACAAACTGACTCTCTTTCACAGATCAATAAAACAAGAAAAGGTGCACCGATAAAATGCGTTTTTGTGGGGTTCCTAATCTTGTCACCGTTCCTGCAAGAAGCCAAAGGGGTTTCTTTCTTTCCCATGCAATTGTGTTACCCTACACTGCTTAGCCTGTATGGTGGAAGCTATGAGCAAGTGGTATGCTCCATACTCCATTGTCTTTTAAAGATGTACCACGGGGAAAGTGACTCCATAAACTAGTACTGAAATTAAGCCGCAACCCAAGCTGCGAAGTATCTCTTCTTGATCACGTTATCTTATCTCCGTAGCTAATGCAGCTATAATATATTTTGCGCTTACTGTGTGCCACTAGTACAGTATGTTCCCACTGAACAATATTGCTATTTGCGTCTCTTCTCTAGCTACCACGTACCCGTCTATTGGAGAAATCAAATAGACTTGACAACTGAAGTTGACAAATCATAAAAAGTAATTCAATGCACCCATCTTAATACAAAATAAGCTTCAATGCACCCATACCCCACGTGGCATTGCAAATATATCTGTTCGGTAGAGGGAGTTGACTTTCTGATCAATAGGTAAGCTTTTTTTTTTTAATTATCTCGTGTCTCAGTTCAAAAAATTAATAAAAAGTGGTTACGTAACATAAATTAAAAAGTATTGTGTTTTTTTAGGTCACTATGTCCACGTCATATGTCCAGTGAACGCCCTATCACTTGTGTGTGGGTTTGTTTTGTAAAATTTTAGTATGGTTAAAATTTTAGATATTGGATTTAGTGAAAAAATGAAGAGAAAAATATTTTTTTATATTTTTTGTAGTGAAAAATAATGATCTGACGGAAGAAGAGATATTATATTGTAATATTTTATTGTGTTAGAATTTTAGAAGGAGTAAAATTTTACCATGCAAACACAGCCTAAGCAAGTCAAGCCATACCATAATAAGGATCGAAGTCCACCGGAAAAGAATGGGGGTTTGGGAATCCATATCTGACTTTCCTGAGCCTGAGGTCTTCTAGCAGCCTATTTGCTATTTGGATGGAAGGAACTGAAAACGACCCAGCCCCGAGAAAGAAAATGAAAGACGATCTCGATCCCAAACTGATATAAAGGAAAGCACCAAGTCGGATAGAGCGGGCATGGAATCCCGGAAAGATTGAGAGAAAGAAGGGTGGTCGTAGATCAGAGAAAGACATAAAGACTTTTCAGCAAAAAACCTTTTGCATTTCTCTCCTCCTTGCTTTCATGCATAGCAGGCTGAGGAATCCCATTATTTTCTTGAAAGGAAGGGCTATGGGTGAGATTAGGTTCCACTACTGGGATTCCTCCTCACTCCTAGCTCCCGAAGTACATAATTGAAAGAAAAAGCATATCCTACTACTTCAGAGTCATAAGCTGCTCCAACTAGGAGTAAGATAAACCTACATGTGTATAGACACTCATTTTACACAGTAAGACGCTAGTTGAGCCACTAATGTGGAGACAATAGATAAAAGACAACGTTTTTTTAATTCGTGCACAGACTTACATATGTCACATCACTAGTTCAAGTTAGTTTTTTAAATGGAGATAGATGAAGGGATATTTTTTAAACAAAAGCTTACCTCAGTAACACAAGATCGAATTTCTTTACTAGAGAAATATATTTACAATATTCCAATAATACATAGGGTATGAGATACATTCAAGGCTACAAAATATATACCATCCAGAGTGTCCATGGTGTCAAACAGCTTCTTTTTAGCAGATCTAGCTAAGAGGAGAAAACCGGTACGAGCAACGGAGTGAGTTGAAATTTGTACCGTTCGACACTCTTTGTAGAAGATGATCACAGACCCTTTCTGGGCAACGTATAACCATTCCTCCTTTCTAGCTATATCCAGAATCACCGAAAATCTTTGTGATGATAATATAATCACAGATATTTTTCTTTTCTTTTCTTGTCAATTCCTTTTAAGTATCTCGAACTGAAATCTGCTTCCTAAGAGAACAAGAGATTACCCTGTAAGAGTAGCCAGAGAGGAAAAACAGACAAAAGCAGCAAGTTGGCAGCTAGTCTGGGCCTTCATTTCGCAAAGCCGAAGCTCAAATCGGGAACAGGAAAATTTCGCCAGGCAGAAAAAAAATCTAAAGAGGCCGAACTCCATAGGCTCCAGCTGGATGGAGAATTTGAGGGAGAACAGGCCCAGGAAGCCTGCCCCTAAATTGGTCCCCCACCCTCCCCATCCAATCAAGGGACGCGGACTCTCGAGAATCGATCAAAAGAAAAGTTGTGTAATAAAATCTACAGATAAATATAAAATCAGTACACCGTGTAGCTAAGTAATTTATCACGTGTAGTTACTAGGCTGAAAATCAGATAATCTGGTCCTCTTAAAATAGAGGATCGGATCCGACCATTTAAGTGTTCTTCACCGGTTTTAATTTTTTTTTTAAATTTAGATTAATTTAAAAGAGGGTAAGTGTATATAAAAATGTTGAGTTTTAGTTTAGATCAAAATTAAATGTTTTAAGTTTATAATTTGTATTAAAAATTATTAAAAAATTATTTTTTTTTTATTTTTTTAAATAAATGCGGTCCAATCCGGACCGCATTTTAAGAATTAGAATCGGACCAAACCGCAAATCTGGTCAGGTTGTGCGCAGCCCTATGTAATATAAATAAAAAATGAATTAGTTCTAGTGATAAGAAAATTATAAAATTAATCTTTATAATTCTATTTTTGTTTACAATTTGTCCTCCACATTTTATTATTTTATAAAATTATAAAGACTAAATTTATAATTTTTTTATTCTGAGTACTAATTCTATTTCCTTTTATATCACAATTTTATATTTATTTCTTCGTGGTATATAGTCTTGCTTTTTAATTATTTTTATACATAATTTATTGTGCGTAGTAACACCCACACAAATTAGTTGTGAGTAATTTAGAAAAAAAGAAAGTTGGTGAGTAATAACTATTTGTTGGGCCCCACCCAAAATCTGACATATGATTTGCTTACAGATCTTGTACAGGGGTGGAGATTATTTTAATGCGCGCATTTTCCTAACTTTGAACGACATTAAAAAACTAGCAACGACATCGAGCAATGTGAGAAATCGGACGCGAGCTTCGTGGGCGAAAACGACGATCTGGGAATGGAAGAAGTATCGAGTACGGAGTTTACTTCCGCTTCATGCGTTGAACCCTACTCCAACCAATTGTTTCACGCTTCGAAGTTTGACCCAAACGAGCATCGATGTTACTACAAAGTTGGGAGATAAAATAAATAAATAATAAATAAAGGAAAAAACGACTGGTTCAATCACAGGTGACAAGTTGTTGTGCTCCATGATTTTTTTTTATATATTTTTTTTTCTGGGTAATTAAATTTTTTTTGGAGCGTTTGTTTTTTCAAAATTTTTGAGTTCGAAATTTTCAACAAAACAAACACACTTCAAATTTTTTAACTTTTACACACACATTCTATTTTTCACAAATCTCAATAAAGTAAAGATTCTCAAAATTTCGAAAATATTCTCCAAAACTTCCGCAAACAAACCCCAAAAGGGCCGAGAACACTGAATAAAAAAAAATCGGTGGCTGAGATGCGCGGATTGATTGGGATCATGGTGACTCATCAGTAAGCTTTTCAACAGGTGTCACTTTTAAGGGAGCTGATAGCAAAGCTTACGTGAATATGTTTGATGGTCGAAATCTTGAAATTTTAAAATGGTTTTAAAAAATTATAAAATAATCTATTCTCTTTCGTTAAATAAATTTTTATATTTTTTTATTAATTATTATAAACTATCTTCACCTTGCTACTCAATTTTAATTTAAAAATTTAAAAAATCTAAAATTTTAACCATCAAATAATTGTTGACTTTTGATCTAAAAGGGCATAATAGTTATTTATCAGGTAAAAGTAGCTTCTGTTAACTTCTACACGGGCGGCGGGGGTAAAAACGAATGCGACTATCGGTTCAATGACGATAAAAATTTCTTTAATAATGACTTCACGTGTTCCCATAACATTAAAAAGACCCTAATATTTGAGACAAATAACAAAGACGCCACTACCCGCCACAGGGAGGATACTGGGAGTGGGAAAGCGAGTCACGAGACTCCTGCGTAGCGGTCATTCTGTAATTTAAAAGAACCAAAGGGCTTGTTCTGAACTGATAGGTTCTCCTAAGCACGTGTCTCAGCTGCATCACTGTATGGTTCGTGTGTGACTGTCTGATCTATTTGCAGAGAAAGTTTTTGACTTTATTTTATTTTGTTTTGTCTTTTGTGAGGGTCCTGATGGAGGCTGAGGAGTTTCAAAAAAACTATCAAAGATGGCCCCAGATGTTTGTTCAAATATCACAAAGCCCCTTCCGAATATTGCATTCGAGTCTTTACCTACTCCCAATGGGTTGACATTTACTACTTTGGAATAATTGACATATAATTGCTACATCCGACGTAAAGTTCAAGAAGAAAAGAACGGAAAGGTACAACAACTTCAAAATTAATTCAAAAATTTTCCCGAAAATTCAAATTGAATATTAAAAATCCAGTTTCGTTGCTTCAAATCACTTTTTGAGAAATTTGTACTATTTTTCTTAGAGATAAATTGAATAATTAAAAAGGTTAAATTTTATAAAATATATATTTTTTGTTCTTATAATGCAAGGATCTTATTTAAGTCGGAAAGATGGGGCACTCATTAACTTTATGACAATTATAAACGAGTGTCGGGCAATCGAGAAAGGGACAATTTTTCTTCAAGGTGGTAGAAGGAAAAAAAATATGTGGCAGAAAAGAAACGTATGTAAAAGCGGGGTGGCTTTGAAAAATGGGGAAAGTTCGCAGAAGGAAAAGGGCGTATGGAGAAGATTGGAATGGTCAGGGCGTCACGCTTCTTCTAAGTTCTAACTCTTCCCCTCTCTTCTCCTTTTAAAGAAATCCAAAAAAAAAAAACAAAGAAAGGTGGAAAAAGCTTGAAAATAAAGGTGGGTCTGGTTTGGCTTAGAAAGAAGAAGAAGGTGGGTCTAATTTTAAATTCGGAAGAGAGAGAGAGAGAGGTTGTAGTATAAAGTACTGTTTTCCAAAGTATACGCACAAAAGTCAAAGTGATTTGGGAGTGTATATCTGCAAGAAGGGCTCACTGGTTAGGGTTTTCAGTTTTCCGCTGGTCTCTTCTCAACTTCAGCAGCTGGGTATTGCTTAGGAAGCCATTATCAGTATTTTTAGTAGGGGAATTGTTTTTTATGCGTTGGGTTACTGCGTGTTCTGCCTCAAGTTTTGGATTTTTCTTTGCAGTTTGTTGTGGTTTTTAGGCTTTAAAGAGACGTTAGTGGTTTTGGTGAACTACGTGGATTTATTATAGTTTAGTAGGTCTGTTAGAAAAATTTTCACTTGTGGGTCGTGGATGGCTATGTTGTATTGGTGAATTTGAAGGTTTTGAAATTTTCTTCTGTTAGTTGGTTCGTATTTGGATTTGGGTCTCTGTTAAATTATATCTGTTCTGCAAAGTTGCAACTTTTATCTAACTGTAACGATCAGGAGGTGATAAAAGTAGTAGTTTGGCTTAGCTCGAGAAGCTACTTGCCTTCTGTGATTAGGATTTCCTAGTTACTTCTCTTCTGTGAAGAGCTTTAAGATTTTTCGTTTTTCTGGGGCGGTGATGATGATGGCGATTCATGGGTAGTAGAACGGTGAAGATTGGTGCAGAGGATGGTAATAAAGCTATGAGCGGGATGCCGAGCTTCGTTCCTGCAGTTCCCAATTCCAATTCCAATTCCCTGTAAAGTTCCTTCTAGTCCTCTCTGTCAGAACTTCACCTTTGATTTGAATTGTAGTGTTAAATTTCTTTCGCTGTTAGGTTCATTGATTTCTAATCGCTCAAAAACTTGATTTTTGTTTTCCCACTGAGTTTTGGGTTGTTTTACGAGCTTCCGTGTTAAGCTTACGTGATGGATGTGTTTTTTGACGTTGCTACCATTGGTATTCGAAAATAAATTCTTCTATACAGCAGAAATTGGTATCATGGGCTCTATTGAGATGACGGAACAAACGCTCCATTAACTGAATGTAATTCTGGAATTTGGTTTTTTGTTGAGGCGAGTCACTATCTTCTGAAAGTTTTTCTTGGCTTTTCTTCAACTTTCTTGGCAGTCAAATAGAAGAAAGTTGTTATTACTATATCTGATGATGCACCTTGGCAAAGTTTCCTTTTTTTTTTTTATGGGGCAGAAATGTATTAGTTCAATGTGGTTTTAATGATTTGGTCAGAACAATGAGGTTGTGGACAGTGGGATCAAATTGATTCAAATAGGAGAATCTATAGAGTAGCAACTGGTATATCTAATATCTCCCTTGTCTACGAATACAGAAATTTGAAGGAACCCATACTGGTTTAACTGTTTCGTTGAAGCATCATAAGATCAGTCCGTTTGTTTTGGTTTAATTTTGTTCTGCCAAATCCTTTTCCTTTTTACAGTATCTCTTTTCCCAGTAAATAAGTTTAGAAGTTTGAAGTTGTTTCCTTGATTTGCGTTTCATAGTGGGATAAAATTTGGGATTCGTAATAGATTTCATTTATACAGCTTAGGGTGTTAAGATGGATTAACTCAGTCATTCATTCGATGCCGATTGTCGAAACTCGATGTAGTTATAGCAGACTTAAAAGTTATGTTCAAAGTTTGGTTATGATTTGATCATATGAAGCTTTTAGAAAATCGATATGTACCTCCATAGTTAGTTGTTTGCATAGCTTTTAGACCTGGCTGTGGGAATATGGATTCAATGGCTTTTGAGGATTGTCATTTCTTTCTCAGTTTTATTGCTAATGGTTCAATCTTGTTGTTCACAGTGGCACAGAAGGAAACAATGTTCGTTCTTCTCGAATTTCAGAGTTTGGAACACTTGAGCAGTCACTTGGATTTCGTATAGAGGATGCTGTTGACCTGAGTATGTAGCTAAAATCTCATTCTTAATCTGATCTAGACTCTTGTCTTGCTGTTGGCTTAAGCATTGTCACCAATGTCCACGTGGTAGATGGTGAATAAGCATGTAGGTACAAGCTTCCGGTAACTTTCCGCATGAACATGTGATAAATTAGTATCTTTCTCTGCTAATTCTTATGGCCTTACGTCCAGGTGTTGTAGGGTGGTTTCAAGGACCATATCTATTTGCCCTACAGAAGAATGTTCTTTTGGTTTCCAATTTTTCCTTTTGGGTAAATTTTTGTCAATTTTTTTCTAGAGCTTCTGCTGGAGTATAATCTTAAAAAGAATGTAATAATTCAGGGAGCATAGGAATAACATTGCAGAAAATATATTGTTGTTTCTGAGGTGCTACAGTTGTAATTTTTCAGTCATGCCATAAAGTGTATTATGGATTTCAAGAAAATTTCGAGAATTTGAAGCCCCAGGGGTTTGGTCTAGTGGTAAGGCAACGGCTTGGGTTCTCACTTGTCCCAAGTTTGAGCCCCAACACCTTCATTATCGCCCCTGACTTATCTGGGGTGTGTTGGGTGGGGTCCTGACACATGCCCCCAGGTTGGCTTGTAGAGCCGGGTACACGAAGTGGCCCGACCTTGGGAGCTCCTGGGTTATCAAAAAAAAAATTTCGAGAATTGTGGCATAACTCTACTACAATTTCAGGATGTATCTTTCTTTACTTGTTATGTCACTTGCTCCTTACCCTTCTTTCCCTATTTAATAATTTTATCCTTTTCAGATCCTGTATATAACCAGATGAAGTCAAGCAGTCAGGCACTAGGTACAGACATTCGATTCTCCTCTTTAAATAAGGTAATTCTTCATATTCCCTTCACAGTTGCTTGGTTCATGTTCAATAAAATTAATACTAAGAGACAGCTCTTGCACTCTTTCTCTCCTGCGATGTGGAATTTAGTCCCTTGCATCATCAGATATAAATCTATCTGCTGCTATTGTGGGGTTTCAGACATTACAGCTACAGAATGAACCACATGCTAATCTGGTTTCTACATCCGGAGGCCATCGTGAAAACTGGGGAGAGTCCACAATGGCAGAAGCAAGCCCAAGGACTGATACCTCAACAGACGACACTGATGACAAGAATGAAAGGGTTAAGTCTCTTAAACCGGTTATTCATGTATAGATACTTCTGAGTGCTGCTACTATGTGCTTAAGTGATGCTAAAACTCATTGATCCTTTCAGTAATATCGTATGATAATTCTTTGATCATAACTGTCTTTCCTCAAGGAGTAGCCTTATGAATGTAGCTCATTGAGCTTGGCTGCTCTTTAGTTGTGGGTTTTAAGTTTTATCCTTGTGCAGCATGAAAGGGGTTTATCGGCTGCTTTGGCAGTCTCTGATTCAAGTGACAAATCCAAAGAGAAATCAGGGGATCAAAAGGTAACATGATTTGGACTACGAAGATGACATCCGAGTAACATGATTGAATAGCTCTAATTGTGTTGAAATCAAAATTTTGCAGACACTACGCCGGCTTGCTCAAAATCGTGAGGCTGCCAGAAAGAGCCGATTAAGGAAAAAGGTATGCTCTTTTGTGTCATCAGTCCTTTTTCGTTCGCAAACATTGTTTTTGTTGTCATGCTGCTGCATTTTATTTTCTAATTGCTGCATATGCTGGAACACAACTGGTGCTTCTTATAATAGGTTCTGTGTATGGTGCAAAAAGGTTGTGAGTTACAGATGTCTGCATGTTATTTAAATTCTAACTTTCCCTTCTATATTTTATAGGCATATGTGCAACAGCTTGAGAGTAGCCGACTAAAGCTAACCCAACTAGAGCAAGAGCTGCAGCGAGCTCGCCAGCAGGTTGGATACTATCATCCTCTACTACGTGCATGTTCACTTCCACATTTACATTTGACCTTTTCAATTTGAATGGTCTGTACATTGTATTTTTCTTATGTTTCTGTTGATATTATTCGTGCAGGGCATATTTATTTCAAGCTCGGGAGACCAATCCCACTCAATGAGTGGAAATGGTATTTAAACTTCTTTCCCTTTTGATTGTCTATGGTTTGTCCACCTAGAGCTGAAATAGTGATCACATAATTAGTGTACCATAATTCTCCAAACATCTGTCTTGATTTCAGTTGAATTTTATGACCTTCATGGGTTATTCAGCTGTGGTCTCTGTGAAACTGGGGTGGCAATGAATCTTAGTCTGAAACTTGAAAAATATAAAAAAATTTAGTTGTTGAAGGCTCATTAATCAGGCTATTTTAACCGTGCTTCACATTATTTATCATTCCCGCTTATTGAAAGCGTAACAAACATTTCATATGTCATGTATGGTTGAGATTTTGTACTTGACGATATTCCAAGTAATTTTGGAATGAGAATATGTCCACTTATTCTCAACAAGCATTGGCTTTTCTTCTGCTTTCGTTTTGGTTTTCTTTAATAAACATCTTGATTCCAGATACTTTTCAATTCTTGAATTTCTCCCACTGCTCTCATGGTAGTGTCATCCTTTTCTTATTCCTCTTTTTATGAAATCCGCTTTCTGTCTTTCCCTTGTTTGACCTGAAATACCTTTCTGATGGCGACTGTGTATTGGTAGTTGCATCTGAAAGTCATATCAAAGATACAAATTTGCAAAACTGTGGTTGATATTATAATAATGTATACGGAACTTTGGTTGAGTCTTGAGTTATTCTTTTAACTAGGTTGAACCTGCCCACCTGATGACATAAGTTATGGAGAGAGTTTTAATACTGGCTGTTGGTGTGTTGCATATGTTAGCTATATCTGCTGATGTAAGCTTCTATAGTGCAGTTTTTGGTTTACTAGCAGAGTAGGTAAAACCAGTCAGCTTAAGGCTGGGTCTGAGCATGTAATGATTCTTGGGTTGCATTTATCTTTGTGTTTCATTCTTCCGGATAAAGATCTTTCTGTAAAAGATTTTTCATGTTTATTGCACTGTTGTATAGGTGCTTTGGCATTTGACGTTGAGTATGCCCGGTGGCTTGAAGAGCATAACAAACAGATAAATGAGCTGAGGGCTGCAGTCAATTCACATGCGGGTGACACAGAGCTTCGCACTATTGTTGACAACGTTACGGCACACTTTGATGATGTTTTCAGGCTGAAAGGCATTGCAGCAAAAGCTGATGTTTTCCACATCTTGTCAGGAATGTGGAAGACACCAGCAGAACGGTGTTTTATGTGGATTGGTGGCTTCCGATCATCTGAACTCCTCAAGGTCAGTATCTTGTCATGCTCTCAATGTTCTCATCTGCTGGAAATAAGAATGTGATATGGTGGACGAGTAACTGATTTCACAAACGTCCCATGTCTCCCTGGAAATAATGGAGGCATGCTGATGTGGCAATTTACTTGAGGATGAATATATATTTAGACACCCCCAAGGGTTTGGTGTGGTGGTAAGGCTTCGGCTTGGGTTCTAACATGTCCCAAGTTCGAGTCCCAACACCCCCATTGCCCTTGATTTACCCGTTCCCTGGGTTGTGGGGTAGGTCCAGGGGGCCGGGGTTTGTACTTCAGGGTTGGGCCAAAAGGGTCCGGCTTTGGGGGATTTCCTCGTGTTAAAAAAAGAATATATATTTGGACACCATAGATGGCTTAAATACAGCTCGCAGACCTACATTGGATTGAAACTGATATCTTACCCTGTCTCTAGTTTATATGGGAACAGATGCCACTTTTTCCAAAGATCACTTGCTTGTCAGTGCAAAAATGTTAACATATCGTTTTTGGCAGAATTGAAATTATTAAATACAGAATTTCACCTGCCAAATTGTGGGAAACTATGGAATCTGAAATCATAGTTTCAAGGTGGAAATATATCTGACCAATATATATATGAGCCCTGGAATTTTAATGAATTGTCTGTAACATCGCCAGATAAAGGGTAATGAAAGAAACAAGTATGTGCAAGATGAATTAGTAACTCTAAATGCATAATCTGGAAGAGCAGCAATAAGAAAAGCACACTCCTAATGAAACGAAAAATGTTGGGGTTGGGGGGAGGGGGCGGGGAGGGGGAGATAAGAAAATTCTTGTGTTAGAGGCTGGCTTGGAAAACAGCGAATGGATGTGCTGGAGTACTGAAGAATGAACCCCAATCACGCTGTGCAAACAAATTGAAATAATCGCATGTAAAGATATAAACTTTTATTTTAGACGTGGGTGAAGGGATATCAGTTCTGAGGATGCTTCGAAGTTACAGTAACTTATTGTTGAAGTTACTATTTTGAATTGGAGGAATATCATTGGAGTCAATTGTAGTTGTTTCTAATTGGACAATTGACAACTCTTTGATTGCTAGACAACAAGTATCGAAGATTATCAGAACGTGGAGTCATGTGGTTGATAGAATAACCTTACAATTCCAAATACTTTTCTCTTTCCCCAAGTACCTGGCTATTGGAAGGAGCGTGGTGGGAACTTGTCCGTGATGTTATGCAGTTATTAAGCAAATTCGAGCAATTATCAGTCTCAAAAAATTCAGCACTTCTGGCTGGAACTATTCAATTAATTAACTAGGTTTAAGACATTTAGTTGACATTCTTTCAGTTTCCTGACATATTTTAAAAGCCAAGATATTTTTATTTATGGAAGATACTCTTTAAAATGATAATAGGATCCTCCCGTCCCTCTCGAATGTTAATTTGTTGATGCGAAAACACTCATGGCAGTGTTATGTTTAGATCCAAGATATTTGACATGGAAGGACAGACTGTATTATATGCTTTCTTGGGTTGCCAGTAATGGAACTTTTGGTTTTCGAAATATTTAGGCTCTGAGATCTTGTCATCATCCGTCTTTCTTACTCAATATGCATCTTTAGAGAGGATGTGTTGGAGGTCTTCTGACATAAAAAAAAGGCATTTGCTGAGGTCATTCTGTTTACAGCGCAGTGGGAAAAAAAATCTTCTTACCTTGTCACAATCTCGTCAGAATTTCCTTTTTCAATAATTTCATTAATAATTTTATATTGTTTTGAACTGAATTGCCAATGGTGCAGCTCCTTGTGAATCAATTGGAGCCTTTAACTGAGCAACAATTGGTGGGCATCTACAACTTGCAGCAATCATCCCATCAGGCTGAAGATGCTCTCTCACAAGGCATGGAGGCATTGCAGCAATCCCTGGCTGAGACATTGGCCAATGGCTCACCTGGCCCCTCAGGGCCATCTGGGAATGTGGCAAACTATATGGGTCAAATGGCCATGGCCATGGGAAAGCTTGGAACGCTTGAGGGGTTCCTTCGCCAGGTAATTTGGTTTTTTATTTGATCCCACTTGGTTTTTCCACAGTTCTCACAGTCAATGCTAGGAGGGCGAGAAGATGAAGTGAACTCAAATTCATGAAACAGGCTGGATTTTAAGTGACTCTTTATAACTAGTTCTGATTCCAAGTTCTCTTTCTTTTTGACTGGCAAGAGCAAGATAATCTGTAGACGTGGTTGAATGCTGCCTTTGATATCATGTGTAAAGCAGGGTCAACTAGAAATCTACATGTTTTGCTGAATGATAGAATCTCATATTAAAGTAAAATTAGGTTCATGGTGGTCCATAGTAATGTTATCTAGTATTTGGAATCTGAGGACTCTCCAGAACATACCTGTAAACTTTTTTCTCGGGTGGGTTTCCTTTTCTGTTTTCTGGTGTTGGTACAGATGTGGGGATTGTAGACAAAGACATGCATCCACGTCCTCTCCCCTTTCTCCCCCATTTTGAAATCACCCCCTCAGGGTGTAAAAGACAAAAAAGGGTATGTTTGTGTCTACCTTTGAGTAGGTATAAATGTAATTTTCTTTCGGATATAACTATTCTTTGAGAACATCTTTTGCACCATGATCCCTATTAATGATTATATGAATGTTTAGAAACATAAGCAATCATAGGCAAGTTCCCTCCTCAAGGCTTATCATTGATCTGTTTCATAGGCAAGTTCCCTCCTCAAGGCTTATCATTGATCTGTTTCTTTTTCCAATTAACCAGGTTTATCAGAACGGGCAAAAGCACTAATACTTGTCTCAAGAATTAAATCTAATTCTTGTTTGCTTATATATAGTCTTCCCTTGTTTTAGCTACGTCAAGAGTTAAATCTAATTCCAGTTCTCTTATGGTCTATTCCTAATGGGTTCTATCAAGTTACCAGGTGTTAGTCACATATACTGATGCGGCATTATCATTTACACGTGACATGCTCGGGTCTTCTTTCTTTTTTTCCTCTTAAGTGCACTGATGTCTAATTATTTGCATTTATTCCATTAGTTTCTTTTTACTGACACTTTTTCTTCCCTTTTTCTGGCGACTACCAGGCAGATAATCTGCGTCAACAAACACTACAACAAATGCACCGTATATTGACAACCAGGCAATCAGCTCGTGCACTTCTAGCAATAAATGACTATTTCTCTCGACTTCGAGCCCTCAGCTCCCTTTGGCTTGCCCGCCCACGTGAATGACAAGCTCAAAATCCTCTTGATGAAAGTTATTCTGAAGTTATTGTGAAGACGTACCCTGCCTGGCCCCCTACCTTATTAAGTTAGCACTTGGCTTTGAATTTCGCAAAAGGATCAGCGATATGATTCACGTGAAGTCGATTGCTGCTGTTCTTTAAGCTCAGCTTCCTTATAGTTATGGGAGTTGGTTGTGGTGCTGTAATGTCAGATTGGTTGTTCATATATTATTTGTAGCTGTCGCATATGTTTGCCAAGGTCGTGTATTTTCATTTCTTGTGTTTTAGAGCTAGAGTGCCTATAATCTTTTATTATGTCAGATGTTGAATAACTTATCAAAAAAAATATTATGTTAGATGTTGAATAGAAGCAGCGAGGAAAAATAGGATAGTATTTGTAATTTCGGTTACAGCGCTCAATTTGAATACCAGAATCAGATGATATATTGGTGCAAGAGTTCCTCCTTGGGTGTTTTGGACTTTTAAGTTTTTGCTAGCTTCGACGTGTAAATCTATTTACATCTATTGTGCGTACAGGGTGCTACAAAATGCAGGCAGGCATGTCGTGGATCCTTTTTTTTCTTATTTCCTAGCTCTGTTCCTTTGGAGGAACGAGTTACTTTAGGTTCATATCGAAACCATGAGGGAGAGAGACGACGTCGGCGAATGGGGGTGAGTTGCGGTGGGGGTGGCGGCTAGGGTTTTGAAAGAGGGGTGGACAGTCGAGTTCTGTGGGGGGTGGCGGCCAGGTTAACCGTAAAGGGGGTCGAGGGGTAAACTAAAGACTAAAGAGGGTTGGGGTTGGGGGGGGGGGTAATGCGTAAGGGGGTGGGCTGGGCTCGGTTCTCTTAAAATTTGGGCCGACAGCCGAACCAGGCTAGCCCAAAACCAGCTGGCCCAGTCGGTTTCGGGCTGGTTTCGGTCGGCCCGGTCGATTTCGGCCCAAAATTGTTCAGCCCTAATTCAAGCCCCGCATTCTCTAGGTAAAAAACGCAAAATTCCAATTGAGAATAGGATAGATATGTGATAACCAGTCGAGAGCATTTTGAAGAGTTCTTGCTTGGTGAATCACTTTACAAGCTTCAATGTTAAATCGATAGCTGGCCAATTATGAGGGAATGAACAAAAGTTTGGAGTAAAAGAAAGTTCGAAATTATAGAGCTGCGGATTAAACTGAGAAGTCAGGCTACGGAGAATTGGAGTTTTGAGGGGATCTCTTAGATTGAACCCTTCTGCCTCTAATGTCAAACGCATGCTGGTGGGGTTGTAGCAACGGTTCTCCCTTTCTAGTGCAGGTAGCTTTAGTTCAAATCGAATATCTTGTAGCTAGTGAGAGTTTTTATGGTTACGCTCAGGGGGAGTCGGCTACACTAGTCGCTTCCTTCCATTCTTTACTCAGAAAAAATTTTCTTTGGATCGCCCTCAAGAAAACAAAATTGTGATGAATTACTGCACACACTCCCCACAAAGGAAAAAAAGGAGTGACGTGTCGTTTGGGGTCTTATATTTATTATTATTTATGATCGATTTATATACTATGATTTGAGTTGGCTAATTTAGGGTGATAGTTACTCATCTTTATTTTCCTCTTTTTTATCCTCAAGTTCGTTAATTTAGACCTTGGGGATGGTCCATCTTAGAGCCATTGTGCAGGCTTAGCCGCAATGGGCTTTATACGGAGCTTCGTCTTCTCTGTTATGGAACTGGAATGGGGTGGGTTCGCATAAGGGCTTGGGCCTGACGTAGAAGCTTCGAACCTTTATATATACCCTAACGTAGATGTTAACTCACGTCTCTTCGGGGATATCCGATACGATTGGCACATACGGAGAAGATTAGCATGGCGTAAGGATGACACATTGACACGCACAAATCGAGAAACGGTCTTTGGCCACATTATTTTACCAAATTATTCTTTTTGACGGCGTCTTTCCACAACCACCCTCTCTGGTCACCGACGTGGCTTTTCCTCGTTTGGAGACACGGAAAGCCCTTCGCTACACCTTCCCCACTAACGAGTTTCGTTGGTCCAAGAAAATCGAAGGTATTATAATGTTTCTGATTTTTAGTTTATTCTCTTAATATCTTTGCTCGTTTCTCGAGCTTAGAACCTGAACTGCGGGTCTAGACAATAAACTTTCTGTTTTAAGGGGTTTGTGTTCAATATCAAGCCTTAATGGTTCTTTGGCTGGGGAACTTCTGCCTTATCTCGAACTCATGGCAAGCATACCAGTTGTTTGATGAAATGGTTGAAAGAATGCTGACTCCTGTTCTTGTTATGATTCTTAGGTGAACTGACCTGGGCTAGCTTAGGAAATCGCTTATTGGCTAGGGAGGGATCGAATTTATAAAGATAGCCGAGTTGGGGGTAGGTAACCTATTATGAGAGAGAAAATGATCATATCAGAATGTCTACTTTTTTCTGCCGTTTTCTTTGGGCTGTTGTAATTAGAGTTTTATTTTTTATTTTTCACCCTTTTGCGTATATGCAGATGTCTCCACCATCATGAGCTCGTGATTGCAGGGCTAATTCTAGCTAGAAAAAGATGCCGCATAGAACCAGACCTATGACAGCCCTTTTGCTGTTTACTGGACTCAATGTGATCCTAGTGTCAACCATTACTCCTGTCTATGATTTCGTGTGCTTCCTTCCTTATTGGGAAAGAAGGGTATGTTCCTCACTCTTATTATGTATTCACAACTCGTTATTGGTACATATTTGTTTCCTGCTGAAATTACTGTTATAATAATATGAACAACTAGTCTTTTTTTTTTCCTAAACAGAGATGAGCTAATTTTGGTTGGGTGGCGATACTTCTACTGGCCATCTTAGCACACTGTTATTCCTGCATCATACTATGTCTCCCCAATATTAATGAATAACGACTTTAAAGATTGACAAAAATGTTAGAAAAGTCATGCATGCAGACCAAGTGTATCTTAGGACTCCAGTCTGAAGAAGTCTTTTGACATGACTATATGGAACTGTGTTGGGTTTCCCCACCATCCAGATGCAACAAGACCGACCCCAGCATTTTTTTTCTTGTTCAACTGCCTAATTTGGTTTGTTATGGTGCTTCATAAATTATCTTGGTTAAGTTTGGATCATTTTTGTTGGATGATACTTGAGATATATTCCTGATAATCATCATGCCATTCTTTTGGGTCGGGGAACATGCGGTGCATGTTACGGTGCAAAACTTTTTGTAAACCCTTTTGTAATTGTGATTGACTGGTTGTGCAGAAATGTGGGGTCCATACAGATAGGTTCTCAAAGGAGTGTGTCAAGTGTACAAGTAAGATTTTAAGGCATTTGGAAATGTCTGAACTGAAGGATGTGCATGGGAGTTGGATCGACTGATAAATTGTGCACGGTCCATCATCCATCTGAAATCATTATGGCAAATTTTTTTAAAAAAACTAAAGGCGTTATAGAAACCAATGTCTTAGATCTTTTAGCAATAAGAAATGTCTAGCATGGAAAAGCGGGTCGAGTGCTCCAACAGCAAAACTCTATTCTGACAAATACGGTTGTAGGTTGTTAGCAAGTTCATTTCTGTAGAATCCAACAGCAAGCAGTTGACTGGTAAAGCTACACTTAGAATTCAGAAGGTTGCGTAATTGGAGAGTACTAAAAAAAAAAATAGTTGTGACGTCTTGTGGGAAGGTTGAATCGGAATATGAATAATATCAAATAGTTTGGAATCCTCTATTGGCTAAGTAATTTAATTACTTGTTTTGGACCTTGGTTTATTGGCTAATTAATGTGTCAAAGGTGGTAGTTGGAAATTCTGATTGAGATTGCTTTAGTAGTGAGGGCGAAAAATGACTTTGCCCCAAAAATCTTTGTATGTGCTTCATTCATTGATTCTAGTGTATGGTTCACTGTCTGTCTTTTATTTTGTCACTTGTTTCAGAGAGAACAACGTCGTCAAGCACGTGAACTTGCTTTAGCAAATGGGTCGGAATCAACATAAAAGGATGGATCTATGTGGTCACAAGAAGCCAGGATAAGAAGACATAGAACCTTTGAAGAATGAGTAGATGCAGATTTTCTCATTTATATGCTCGACATTTTAGGGTGGGGATATGTGTGGGATAGCACAGCGGAGCCGCGAGTCTTGTCAAACAATTTCATTATGTGCCATCTAGGCATTGAGTCAGAAGCATTAGCATTTCATCCAATTTCTTTCCTTAAAATGGTCTAGGACTTTATAGGGCCCTAATGTGGGAAGCCAACTTTCGAATATGGTTGAAAGGCGCAGGGAACTGAAGCAATTCAATCTTGTTGTATGATTTCATCCACTTTTACTTAAAAACTTTTGTTGTCAATTAGGAAGGTGCCCTTTTTTCTCCCCAATAAAGAAAAAAGAAATGACAAAACAAGCTCCACCTGACACAGACATATCGAGCCACCCTTTTTGAAGTAAAAGGGGAGAATCTGCATTCACCGAATATTGTCAGATTCTCGGTACACAAAAATTCGTTTCACACTTTCTTTAATCCATGTGGGGGTGTAATAGTAGAAAATGAGGGAACTTTATGTAATAATATTTTTTCATTTGAGGTATTGCAGTACTACTCATTCTTGATATATTACACTTTTTCTGCCTATTTTATCTATAAAATTATTCGGAAATTGACTCTTTTTATTAGTTCTAACATTCCATCAATGATGCCCGCTTGTGCGGGTGTGTGGGCAGCAGGACAAGTGGCTGAGGATGATAACGAAGTTGATGATTGATTGATTGAGCTTTGCATTCAAGAATCCAAATCTGTGCAAAACGAAATCATACAAATATACAGACGAAAGGGACCCAAGCATTTGGTTATATTCACGCTTCGTCGTCTCACATGTGCGCTCTACGCTTTCCCCCCAATCGCATGTGCTCGTGTCCCTCCCTTGCTTTTCTCTCTCAGCATGACCGCACCTTCCCCACTCTTCCCCTGCTTCGCCATTCGCCAATACCACACAGTTGCTTCTCATGTGCCCTCTCCACGTGGCAAACATCCTGTAACTTCTGTTGCATCGCGGAATTAATATATGGTAAATGGATTAAATATGCACGGAAATCTACAAAATTATTTATTAAAATGTTTTCCTTTCCTATCTTTTCTCAACCCTCTTTAATAACGTCGAGAATACACCCAATGGCTGGGCCTGGCAAGTCCGGACGAACCAATAAACGGCATAAGATATATTTGTATACAAAGGTTTTCTTGGAGTGAGGTACTTCTACTACAGAAAATTCGACCGTTGGAAAGGAAGCTTAACGAGTATATAACCGTTGGATTTAAGAAAAAGATAGAGAGGGAAGCCTGGTCCAGCAGAGCAGGTCCATCCGAAACATGGGTCCCTTCCCTTGGCCTGGTCCCGACTCTTAAATGGGAGTAAAACGGATTCCATGGGCCTGTTCTGTATTTTAGTATTCTCAGGATTTTTTAAATCCTGAGAATACTAAAACCGAACATGTTTTTTAACCTCACCTAAAAAAAATTACCGCACGCATACCAATAAAATTAAAATCACCTACAAATTTTCAAAACACAAAAAATTCTCAAAATATTAACCAACCGAACATCCTCCAAATCAAGTTTTTATTTTCTCTCTTTCTTTTCTCATCGAAAGGATAAAAAGATTACTCCACTAATCATTATAAACTTGTTCGATACAATTCCAAAAGAGAAAATATATGATGTTTAAAAATTTATATAAATAATATTAAATAGTATAAAATTTATTTATTGTATCTATTTTTTTCTAAATTATACTGTACCATTCGAATAACAAAAAAAAATCGTTTTTTTAAAATAATTATCGGGTGAAAAAGTACAATAAAAAATTGTTTAATGAATGTCTTAAGAATATAAAAAGAAGATAATATTTAGTTAAATTTTTTTTAATGTTTAGTTAATTGATGTCTTAAAAAATGCTTGTGGTTTGATTTGATTAGACCTTCTTAAGTCAAAATCTAGGACGTGTCAGTCTTCTTCATCCAAAAGCATAAGTGATCAAACTTGAGTGCAGGTGTACCTTTACAAATGTACAGAGGCACGCTCGGGAAAGTCCGAACTCCGAGCATAATAGTCCTCTCTCCCTGTCTGTAGCATTTAATCCTGCCCAAACTCCTCTCCTAATCCACCACCCCAATAAATATAGACTCAGTCTCGCTCTCTTTAGTAAGTTAAAGCTCTCACTGTCTCACGCAGAGGCGTCTCTGTGTTCTTTTTTGCTTCTGATTTGTAGGGTTCACACAAGTATTTTGTGATCAAGGGAGCAGCGGATCTCTCATCTCAGATGTCGAGCATCCACATTGGTAGGAACGGGGAATTCGAGCCGGCAAAGCTGAACTCGTCGGCTTCGTTCAAGGCTCGATCCAAGAAGGCCGGCGCCGGCGTAACATCTCGAGCCGGCTCTGAAGTCGATGACTTCATCACCCTTTTGCACGGCTCCGATCCCGTCCGCGTTGAGCTCAATCGCCTCGATAACGAAGTCCGAGGTTCTCTCTCTCTCTCTCTCTCTCGTGTAGAATAGTTGAATGCATATTAGGCAGCTAGCTGGAGAGAAAGGCTGTAATTACCTCAAGCGTAATTAAAGGAGGAAATATTCGGGAAAAAAGTTTTTTAAGGCGGAATTTTCCTCCTTTTCAAGCAGCGATTTTACCTTTATCATGTCTCTATATGTTACCCATGGTCGTTTAGACAACCAAAAGTTGTTCTGTTGCATGAACAAGAACGCCAATGTACAAATGTGAATTCCGTTTTCAAGAACTACCCAAGCAAAGTTCTACGAGTCTTTTCGCTTCTTTACTTTTCAGTTCTTTCTCTCTCTTCCTTAATTTTTTGTTTAGTGGTTGAATGAGATAGAACGAAACTGCAATTCATTCTTCTATTTCCTTATGATATGGAACGCGAAATTGGACACGTTGTGGATTTTACTGTATTTCAGATAAAGATCGCGAACTGGGAGATGCTCTTGCAGAAATCAAGTCCTTAAAGAATTCAGAGCGCCTCAAGGAGAAGGCTGTTGAAGAGGTGCTATTATTATTATAAATTCAAACTTAGGAGTTGATATTGTACAGATATCAACTGACTTCATTTGATTATAGCATAAAAAAATGGAGCTCTTTTCAATAGTAGTAACTCAGAGATAAATGATACACTTCTTCATTGTGGTTGATGTTCTTGCTCAATGAAAGTTAAACTGCAAAAGTAACTAGATACTTTCACCTTTAGTTTGAAGTCATGTATGCCTTATGGGACTGATATAATGGACAAACTAAGAAAATGAAAACCATTGTTCAATCCGTCGAGTTGCATGCATTGAAGAATACGAGAACAGATGAAAAAAAATGACCTTTGTCAATCTGAGGACCAGAATCTACAACCATGACAGGAAGAGGCTACAAATACGCACTGAAAGGACTAGCCAAACCTCGGAGGTAGATGGGAGCCTTAAGTAGGTAAAGCAAGTTTAGCCCAATGTGCACAATGATGTTTCTTTTGGCGATATAGTAGGATAGTAGGAGAATGGAGTCTGGGATGAGTTGAATCGAGATGTACTACAGCTAAAGGACTGTTATCTGTTTTACTCTCTTGGTGGGAAGTTTGACATGAAAGATGAGAAGAAAAATACATTTATGAGCATTGTGTCAACATAAATGAATTTCATAATTGTTCACTAAGCGCGAGGGCTCCAATCGGTGTTTGTCAACATGACATGTAGACATATATGATAAGATATAAATTCCTGAAATGGAAATGACCATAAAGCAAAACCTTCTTGCAAAAAGATGAGGCAATAGAACTTGGAAACATCTAGATTCTGTGGCATTAATAGATTATGGTTACATGTTTAACAGTCGCATTCTGGAAGGAGTGTATTGAAGGTTTAATTTCAAAGAGGTTGGTGTACGTCGGCACATTATCTACTTAACCCGTGTAGATAGCAATTGATGTTAATGGCTACACTGAGATGTGATTCCAGATCCTCATAAAATGCTTCTTAAAAAAAGAGATTCTTCAGAAATTGTTTTTCAATAATTCTTTATAGCCTATTCGGTGTAGATACCTCAATACATGGTAGTGCGTCCCATGAAGGGTAGCTCTCTTGACGGCCTTTGGCTCGGGCACCTTATACGAAGGTGCCGAAAGATGCAGAAAATAAATAGATTAATGGTCCTAATAGTACTGACATAAGCATCGTAGAAAGCCAAGTTATCTTCCATAGCAAATTTGTAATAGACAGAATTGAAACTTTTTCGTACTGGTATAAAGTTTGCTCTGGAGGCCTCTCTTGGATGGAAGTGATAGGAAATTTCATTAATTGTGAGTAGGAAATATTAAATGTATTTTTAAGAACAATATTAAAATATTTTGAACATTGTTGCATTTTCTTGGAACTTTATTGAATACCGAGAGGAGAAAATAGATAAATTGACCCATATTGAGAGGATTCTCATTATTATGTTTGAATTTCAGCTGACAGATGAGCTTCAGAAAGTGGACGAAAAGCTTAAAGCAACTGAAGCTCTTCTGGAGAGCAAGGTACTGTTTATGCCTCTCGTTGTTGCTTAATTATAGTTATTTTATTATAACCAGAATAGGACGCCATCTTTCTTCTGATGACACGAGTATGCCATTATTTGCAGAACCTTGAGATCAAGAAGATAAATGAAGAGAAAAGAGCTGCGTTGGCTGCACAGTTTGCCGCTGAAGCCACTCTCCGGAGAGTCCATGCTGCTCAGAAAGACGATGAAATGCCTCCGATTGAGGCCATTATCGCTCCACTGGAGGCGGAGCTGAAGCTGGCCAAGCTGGAAGTATAAATTATATCTTAACCTTTTAATTTTCTGACATCTTCCAGTTGTTATCAAACAAAAAAAAATCTGACATCTTCCAGTTGTTTATGGTCAGGCTGTTTGTGCCTAAACTGTCTAGTGGCAATTCTTAAAATGTAATCAGGAAATTTTTTTCTACTTCTGCATGACGTTTGGGTCTTTTAGGTGGCAAAGTTGCAGGATGACAATAGAGCACTTGATCGGCTTACTAAATCCAAAGAGGCTGCTCTTCTCGAGGCTGAGAGAACTGTTCAGATTGCTATGGCTAAAGCATCCTTGGTTGATGATTTACAAAACAAAAACCAGGAGCTAATGAAGCAGATAGAAATATGCCAGGTTTATATCTCATTCAAAAAATTCGGCATCCATGTAAAGGAAGGCATACTCTGGATGTACAAACGAGTGGCACAGTCAGTTTGATTTGACATCTTGCTCAAATTTCAGGAGGAGAACAAAATCCTTGACAAAATGCATCGGCAAAAGGTTGCAGAGGTTGAAAAGCTAACTCAAACTGTCCGTGAGCTTGAGGAGGCTGTTTTGGCTGGTGGGGCTGCTGCTAATGCTGTGCGTGATTATCAGAGGAAAGTGCAAGAGATGAATGTAATAGCTGTTACTCCTGGAATTTTCAGTTAGTCCAAGAGACTCTCATTGTTTTAAGTGTTAGAAATGCTCCATAGGCTTCTAACCTTCAAGCTTGCACATAGGAGGAGAGAAAGACTTTAGAACGGGAGGTAGCTCGTGCGAAGGTTACTGCAAATCGTGTTGCCACTGTAGTTGCAAATGAATGGAAGGATGGCAATGACAAAGTGATGCCCGTAAAGCAATGGCTGGAAGAAAGAAGATTTTTTCAGGCATGTTACGAGTTCAATGCCACCTAATCATGTTCTTCAAAATTCAATAGCTTATAAGTATCATTTTAGCGCATCACTTTCCAGTGAATTTTGGGAGCATCCAATCTTCCAGCTATGCAATCCTTCCTATGCGATGAATAGGAAGGGTTGGTATTAATTTGCTCTTATAATTGTATTGTTTTATGAGGGAATAATCCTTTGGAAGGAAGTATTTGAACTGACATAATATGCTTATGTTTATCATTCTGTTTCCCTAGGCAACCTGGGATTCTTTCATGGCAGAGGAAGGAGAGGGATGGACAACAATCTTTCCTTCTCTCTTGTTTGTCATTGTAATGAACAGGATGCTCCTTGTTAAACCAGTTCTTCCTCAGAACAACTCTGGGTGATGGATGGTTTAAAGTGAAATGCTCATCGAAAATACCACTTGATGATAGATTGAATATTGTGTTTTCTCCAGATGCATGCACTAAATGTAGTTTACATATTGCTGTAGGGAGAAATGCAACAACTTCGTGATAAGTTGGCAGTGGCCGAGCGCACTGCAAAAGCAGAAGCACTACTTAAAGTGAGTAAGCCAACTTGTTACAATCTCTCGCAGCTTATGTTCCTTGCTTAACAAGCTTTTCTTACTGTTGATCTATTGCTTGATTTCGTAGGAGAAATACCAATTACGATTCAAGGTTTTGGAGGAAAGGCTTAAAGCATCTAATGGTAGTTCCCGCGTTGCCTCAGAAGGAAGAAGCATAAGCAATGGACCTTCCAGGCGTCAGTCTCTTGGTGGAGCAGAGAATTTCTCTAGGCCATCGTCCAATGGGCATATATCAAAGAGAACTTCGAATTCACAAAATGGATATCTCAGATCCAACAGTGCTAGCACATTATTAAAGCATTTTAAGATCTCATCTAGATCATTTGATGGGGGTAGTCGATCCCTGGAAAGAGATAAGCTGATGCCAGACTCAAGCGTGAAAGATAGTGTGCCCTGCAATACCAGTGATCAGACGCCAACTAGTGAAACAAATGGTACATATGAGGAGGGGACAAATGGAACTTCTATTGAGAAAACCAACCTAGAGCAGGAAGATTATGTTTCTGGAATGCTGTATGATATGTTACAGAAAGAGGTCATGTCGCTGAGAAAAGCTTGCCATGAGAAAGATCAGACACTCAAGGACAAGGATGATGCAATTGAGGTCAGACAATCTACCCACTTTTTTTTCCTCAGCCTTTTCTGACCCACTTTCTGCTCTCGATGTTAACTGTTGTTGACAAAACTGAAATTTAGCAGATGTTGGCTAAGAAGGTTGATACATTGAACAAAGCAATGGAAATTGAAGCCAAAAAGATGCGAAGAGAAGTAGCAGTTATGGAAAAGGAAGTTGCTACAATGCGTGTTGGCAAGGACCATGATCAAAGGTTACGGGGGTTAGGTGCTCCAAGGGGAGCTGTTAATAGTTCTCATATAACTTCTGCAAGGTAACTTTCTTAATTGTACGAGATTAAATCTGCTGGTACGAGACTTATATAGTAAAGAATGTCCATAATGATGGTAACTAATTTGTTTGCACAATTAAATCTGTGAAACATGCTTTAGCAAGAGCGAAAATTCGTTGTTTGTTATAGGAGCTCAACATGTAAAGCTATATGTTGTGTCTCCCACTATTGGGGATGCTGCAATATGAACAACTGCTGCTAGGAACTTGCAAATCGTTCATTTAACAATTATATTTGTATTCATATTTCAGGAATGCTCGAATCTCATAGGCAGCTGAATCGGGTGACATAATTGAACCAAACAAGGCATGTTTTCAATTCCAGAGCTCTGTGTGGTTTTCTCTTCAGGTTTCTTGCCTTTCACCTCTCCATCTATTTAAACCGTCTCAGCCAGGCAGTCAATTTGTAAAGAACTTACTCCAGGAATTCCTCCTGTCCTGCATAGTTGTTCCACTAATGATATTATAAGAATTCTAGCAAAGTTAACGGTGCCTTGAAATTCCTTCAAGAGACTGTTGTTGTTTTGGTAAGTGCCGCAGAAGATCTTTACCAGCTTTTTTTTCTTCTACTTCTTCTGGGAATCTTTACCAGTTCTGTTTTCAGGCTATACCGTTTCAGAGAAGTTGAACCAATAACTTGTCTACGAACTGTCCATTATATATCCGACAAAACTTTCCCGCATTGTGTCTGCAGGGTTGTTCCCAAGTCCCTCCTAAACATATCCTGAACAACAAATCGCAGTCTTCCTCGAGCAGACGTATCTGCATTTCCTGTGGGGGAAAAACAACTAAGCTTCGATGTTTTCTATAACAATTGTACCTTGGCAACTTTAATAAACTTCCGGGAAATTTTATTTTTTGTCACTAATTTTTTTGACCACTTTTACGTTATGGTCCGAACCTCCGTTAATTTTTAACGGAATATAACGCGGTTGACCGCTACAATTTACCGTTGCCACAACGGCAAACAAACCGGTCAACCGCTATTCCGGTTAAAAATAAATTTAACGGAGGTTTGACGGAAAGACCAAATCGTAAAAGTGATTAAAGCCTAGTGAACAAATCGTAAAAAAATGAAACCTAGTGACCAAATTGTAAAAGTGGTCAAAACCTAGTGATCAAAAATCAAATTTTCCTAAACTTCCTAACCGACTTAAATTCAGCACACACGTTTTACTGTGAAGGTGACTGTCTGCAAATTACCTCCAACTCCTTGATCCAATTTTCATCGTTCACGATTGTTTTATAGTCGACGGACAAATAATTGATTAAATGAGGACAAAATTGTGAAAGATTATGCTCCTTTTATCCTGATTTTCTGTAATAATGAACTTTATTTTTAAATTGAAACTTATTAAAATTAAATCTGGTGATCATATCCGTCAATATGATCCAAATCAAACATGCTGCCATGCTGGTAGGAAATGCCAAGGAGTAACAAATTGTTAGGCCTGTCCTGTCCAGTCAAATATGGGCCTACATTTGGGCCTCAAATTGGGTATTTATGTATAAATCAGACCTTTTGATTACCGGAGTGGAAGAGTAGTAGGGTTTATGGTGCCCCAGTAGGCCCAAAAGCAAAAGGGATTGGATCCGTGCTCTTACTTCTCCTCGTAATTTCTGCAACTCAGTCAAAAAAGAAAGAGATACAGATTACAGAACAAGAGGGATGTGAAAACGAGACAGAACTAGAAGAATAGTTTCATGGCGCTTCTTTTTCTCAGGCCATCGTCTCCTTATCGTCTCTACCAACCTCTCCGACTACGCTTCATGGGGTCTCGCTTCCTGCTTTCGTCTTCTCTCCATTCTTCTTCTTTTCCTCCTCTGTCTTCTTCTTCGTCCATCTCTTTCTCTTGTCCTCCCCCCCTATTCTTCTTCAAACCTTCAAGGTAACTATGTTACTCTTCCAACCCATCTCTCTTTGCTTAAGTTCCGCTTGGTTCCCCGAAAAAACGCAGGAACAGTCAACAGACGAGTAGAGTTGCCTAAGAGTGATGTATTTTGTATTCTTTTTTGGGAAGCTACTGAAGGGGCTTGGCATAACCGAGTGAAAATGCCTGCAATATGGCTCATTTCATTTGGAAGTAATTGTGGTTTCTCAGGAATTAGAAAAAAAAATTGTGGTTTCTCAGGAAGCCAACTGAGGATTGTTACTTTCTGGTCCTTCATCTTACGTATAGAAGTAAACTTGGAAGAAAATATAGGATTGTACATTTGGTTCCATGTTGCTTCTCTTGCATTTCAGTGACACCAAATGGGGGACTGGGGGTTTGAATAGTGGCTTCGTTTTTTGCACCGTCGGTTTATTTTCGTTTGCTGTTGTTGTTGTTGTCACAGGACGAATATTCCATTCAAAAAGATTTCGAATTGCTTTATGACTCGAAGTTACATGTCGACGAGCACTACGGAAGCTCTAGAAGGAAGTGCGACCCCAAAAGCTTACGGGTCTGAGCAAATTCAGGTAATTTTAGTCTTTACTTAAGCTAGAATTGCTTAAAAATTGTGCGCTTGGGCGCTTCTTGTTCTGGGAAGTGTTTTTTTTGGATATCATCTAGGTAAGGTAATTGTTTTTGGTCGATGGTTTTGACTTGTCACTTTGTGCGATGAGTTTAGGTACTGCAAGGCTTAGAGCCTGTTAGAAAAAGGCCAGGGATGTACATTGGAAGCACCGGACCTCGTGGTTTGCACCATTTGGTATCTCTTTTCTCACTTTTGTGTTTGCAGTACCCGTACCATCATTTTTTTGATTTCAGTGGAACCAAAATATAGAAGTAACTGAAGATAGAAATACTGAAGGAAGGTTTCCATCTTCATTTGGTGTGCTTGTTTAGGTTTATGAGATCCTGGATAATGCTGTGGATGAGGCTCAAGCAGGATTTGCTTCGAAGATAGATGTTGTTTTGCATGCAGATGATTCTGTGAGCATCACTGATAATGGTCGTGGGGTATGTTTTAGCTTCACTTAGTTTGTCTCTGAAAGTTATTATTCTTGCGGTAGCATACTGTTTGCATTATGTTTTGCCGGACTTGTTCTGCAGTCAACCCTGACATTGATCACCGCCAGTTATGCATTTGCTTTTCAGCTAACTAATCTAGAACTAAACAATTGTAACTTGTGGGCTATCTTGTCTTTTATACAATCGGGATATCATATATTTACAATCAACATGTCGAGTATCTTCTAAACATTTCTCATTGCACAGAGATGATTTTGCTCCTTGATTTCCTGGGAATACACAACAATCAAATCATCTTAGGTGTAAGGAGTTTCATAAAAAATAAAACTTTCATTTAGGAATTAAATTTTTTTGCATGATGTGCTTTTTCATATACAACTGAATGTCATGCATCTCAATGCTAGCAGAATTGGTAGGTTTGACGGCACTGTAATGTTAGCTACAATCTGTGTGAATGAAAACTGGCATGAACTGTCATATTATTTGCTATCTGAGGACTTGATATTCTCCGTAATAATCTGAATAAGAATGACTCCTGCAGTGTTTGTTGCTTGGACAATTTATGTTTGATTATTGAGTTATAGAGAATAATGAAATACCTTTTAAAATTGGACTGGAACAAATTTTTAGTCTAAAACCTGAGGACTTTGGGCAAGGTGGGGACATATTCCGTCAGGCCCCCCTGTGTATCTCTCCCTGGTTTTGGCTAAGCTGCTGGTTCTTAGCATTTTCGCAATGATTTTATGTTATGTTGAGAAAATGACTTGCCAATTGTGTGCTTAAGAATTATGAGTTACTTATGCTAGACTTTAATATGTTTTGCCACCAAGTTCACTTACTTTCTTGTTTGACTTGTACATTGCAGATTCCTACTGACATGCATCCAGTGACCAAGAAATCGGCATTGGAGACTGTCTTAACGGTATTATCTCATATAATGACAACATTAATATAAAGCTTCTCTTTTGATGTTAGCTGCTTGACAGCTACTACCTTCTAAGGATTGTGGTTTGATTGTTTTAAACATCACAGAGTTAAATATAGGTTAAGGATCTTTAAAGATAAAAATTGTATACATTACTGCATACATATTAGCCAAACTCTCAGTAGGAATTAGAAAATTATCTGGGAAACTACACATTTGATGCCTTTGTGTGTTCTTCTCTTTGCTTTTACAATCCAAAGAGTTCAACTTATTATACTTCTTGGATTTATGGATGTGTAGCCAATTTCTATTTTGGACTCTGTAAATGAGTCCTAATAGAATAGCTTGGCATTTATGTCTTGTGAGAAAGTTCTATGACGAATTTGATGTTTAAATGATTCTGATTGTGTTGGAAATTATACGTATAAAATTTTCAGGTGCTCCATGCGGGTGGAAAATTTGGTGGTTCCAGCAGTGGATACTCTGTGTCAGGTGGTTTGCATGGTGTGGGCTTATCTGTTGTTAATGCCTTGTCAGAGGTCTGCATCGTCTTCTCTTTATCACTTCTGCTTTTTGTTATGTTCTTGAAGTATCAGCATTGAGTCATCATATAGGTTTCTCAAGGACCGTTAATTCAAGACTATGGATTGAAAATGAAAAAAAATATCTTTCCTTCTTCTCTCCGAACCAAACCTTTGCTTAGAAAATTGAAAAAATGCCACCTTAATGGCAGAAAACCTTGGTGGTACCCCCCCCCCCCCCACCAAAAAAAAAAGAGATACGTAAATCGAATTTTAAATAAGGTCAGTTTGGATTTCCCAATGATATGTGTAAAAACATCAGAAAAAAATGTAGAAACTAAAAGGGTTGCAGATGGCAATCCAATCATAACTCTGTAGCATATCCTTTTTGTGATAGTGGAGACTTAAAAATCTCTCTATTGATTGAGTTCTCACCCCTGGTTATGTGTTCCATCCTCTTTGTTTGAGGTTTCCTGCTCTATCACCACCTAGAATACTCAATTGAAGTCTTACGTGACAGGCACTACAAGTGACCATATGCCGTGATGGTCAAGGATACCACCAAAAATACTCTCGAGGGAAAGCTATAACAACTCTGACAACTGAAGTGCTTCCACCTGAACTGAAAGATCATCAAGGAACACGCATCAGATTTTGGCCTGACAAAGAAGGTTTACTTGACCCTCCAAGGCCCCAATGATTGTGATGGTTACTGGATTTTGACTTATGATATAGGTGTAACTACAATTTGATTATGGACTTCTCGTGACAGTATTCACTACTGCTATTCAGTTCGACTACAACACAATAGCTGGACGAATTCGGGAGCTAGCTTTTCTCAATCCTAAGGTAAAATGTGACTTTTTAGTAGGTGAATAAATGATGCCTTACGTATATCTACTTTTCTCATCTGAAGCAGATTTTTAGATTTATTGCGGATGTTTATGTTCTCCATGTCATATGCTGGTGGCAATATGAAGGTCTTCCATTTCCATGTACTTGACAGCTTATATGTTGTGTGTGTTGAACTTTGCAGCTTAGAATCACTCTCAAAAAAGAGGATAATGATCTGGAGAAGAACCAGTATAATGAGTACTTATATGCTGGAGGGTTAGTTGAATATGTGAAATGGCTGAATACTGATAAGGTATGCTTTTCCGTTTACCACCTTGTCTTCTCGTGTTGCACCCTTAGTCATCTGTTGGTGGCATCAGTTAAATTGTGATTTAATATGAGGGTCTCCTTCTTTGTGTGGGAGACAGCTCTTGGTAGGAGCTTAACTTCTGATAACCTTCGTCGTAGAGGTTTCATCATTGCTGATTGGTGTTTCTTATGCCGTTGTAGTGGGGAATCAATTAATCATGTTTTGTTGCATTGCCCCTGTTAAGGAAAGTTTGATGTATCGAGGGAAATAATCTTTTGTGTTTAATGTATTGCCTATTATGTGATTCTCCTATTCTATATATAAGAGACGTTGAAGGGAAAGAGTATTCATCTCTTTCACCTACTTTGCTAAACCCTAATATGGTATCGGAGCATTACTACTAGGTTTTGGAAAAAGCTGCCTCCGATTTTTTCTTTCATTCTTTTCTTTCTCGCTTAGAATATTTTTCTTCTCCATTTTTTTGTTCGACTATCGTCTGAGGGCTGATGCCCGTTAGCAGAAGGGGATGGCACGAGTGGTCCACAATCAACGTGTCATCCCCATCGTTGTTCCCATCGTTGTTAGTTGGAGAACAGCAGATCCGATAAACGGCTGCTGATGTTCTGGTTATTTTGTCGTTCTGTTTGGGTGTTGGTGGCTTCCGCATGGTTGGTCTTGTTTTCTGGTGAACTCTGAATAGTGGGGTTGATTTCGGTAAATTCCGGCGTGTTCTTTGTCGTCGGAGAATGGGTGTCCTTGCTGTCCAGTGAACTCTGTGATTGTTGGGGTTGATTTCTATTGCTCCCCGTTGCTTTATCTTGTCGCCGGCGACGTTCTGTTGTGTGTGGTGGCTTCTGTGGTGGCCGGCGGTACTCCTGGTGATCGCCGACGTGTTCTGTTGTGTCTGGTGGGAGCTTCTGTGGTGGCCGGCGGTGCTCCTGGTGATCGCCGACGACTTCTGTTGAGTCTGGTGGGGGTCGCTGCACTTCGCTCGTCGTTCCCGTGGCATTTGGCAGTCGACATCACGGTAGAAGATGCCCTGCGCCCAGTGATTGAGTTGGCTTGTTTGGGTTGATCCATATTGGACCCGGGTCATGCTGGGCTGACCCAAACAAACCCATCAGGTTCGGTGGTCTTTCTTTTAAGTTGTGATATTGCTATTTCTCACATTTATTGGCTGCTTTCGTTTGTACGTGATATTGTTGTGCCTTGGTGGCATATTTGGGTTGGTCGGATTGGTGCACTTTCTCCTGAGATTATTCGTATGTTACTGTTGTGTTGGTTGGTATTATGGCTACCAAGTCCGAGCTCCTCAATTTATCTTCTTTGGGTAGTGCTCATATGACTTCCGTGAAGCTCAATGGCATAAACTATGTTTATTGGGCACGCTCTGTGGAAGTGTTTCTTCGCGGCAAAGGGCTCTTTCATCATCTGACTAAGGGCAAAGTTGTTGCTGCTGATCCCTCTAGTTCAGGTATTGCTTCTGCAAATCAATGGGATCAGGAAGATAATCTTATTATCTCTCTTATGTTGAATAGTATTGAACCTCACATTGGGTCCTCTTGCATCTACCTTCCGACGGCTAAGGATATTTGGGCGCATCTCCAGCATATGTATTCTGGCACTGGGAATGTCACTCGTATTTATGATGTTTGTAAGCAATATTTTGGCCTCGAACAAGGCTCTCATACTGTGGAGGAATACTACAATCAAGTTGTGGCTATTTGTCAGCAGAGGAACATGTATCAACCTCTCTCTGTTGATCTAACTGTTATGGAGGGCAGGGGAGGAGGCGGACTAGTCTCAAAGGAAGAATCAGAAGGAAGTATCTGAGAAAAGTAAGGGGACGACTCGTCAAAGGTAACATCAGCGCTCACAAAGTAGCGCTGGAGAGGAGGATTATAACAACGATAGCCTTTTTTTGTATGAGAGTACCCAAGAAATACACATTTAGTAGAACGAGGGTCCAACTTGTCAAACCCAGGTCCAAGATTATGGACATAACAGACAGACCCAAAAATCCGTAGGGGTAACGGATGAGGAGAGGAGGATGGGTATAACAGAGAATGGGGAGAGACACCGTCAAGAACAGACGAAGGCATCCTATTGATGAGATAGCATGCAGTAAGAACAACGTCACTCCAAAACTTTTTAGGGACATGCATATGAATTAAGAGAGCACGTGCAACCTCTAACAGATGACGATTTTTGCGCTCAGCCACTCCATTTTGTTGTGGAGTGTAAGCACATGAAGTCTGATGAATAATGCCTTTAGTAGATAAAAAGGATTGGAAAGCAATAGATTCATATTCTTTGTCATTATCAGAACGCAAGACACATATTTTTTTCTGAAATTGAGTTTTAATTTGTGCCCGGAAGATTTGAAAGATAGAACATAGTTCAGATCGATTTTTCATAAGAAGGATCTCGGCCTATTGATTCACCTATGGACCCTAACCAGAAATTATTGAAAGATGAGGGTGAGTTGTTTGAAGAACCTGGTAGGTATCGTCGTCTGGTGGGTAAGTTAAATTATCTCACCATTACTAGGCCAGATATATCATATGCAGTTAGTATTGTAAGCCAGTTTTTGGATACTCCTCGGGTTTCACATTGGGAGGCTGTTATACGTATCATTCGGTATCTAAAGAAGTCTCCTGGTCTTGGGATCCTGTATAGGCGAAATGGACATCTCCGAGTAGAAGGATTCACTGATGCAGACTGGCCAGGTTCTCCTTCAGATAGACGCTCTACTACAGGATATTGTACGTTCCTTGGGGGTAACTTGGTCACATGGAAAAGTAAGAAACAGACTGTGGTAGCAAGGTCTAGTGCAGAAGCAGAATACAGGGCAATGACACATACAACAAGTGAACTGACGTGGTTGCAACATTTTCTCACGGAGATTGGTTTTCCAACTCCAACCCCTATTCCACTATTTTGTGACAATCAGGCAGCTGTACACATTGCATCTAATCCAGTGTTCCACGAAAGGACGAAGCATATTGAGGTCGATTGTCATTTCATTCGGGACAAAATACTTAATGGAGACATCTCTACACCTTTTGTGAAGACAGGAGATCAGCTAGCGGATATGTTTACTAAGGCTGTGTCTGGTAGCCGGTTGAAGTTTCTATGTTCCAAGCTGGATCTATATGATATATATGCTCCAACTTGAGGGGGAGTGTTAAGGAAAGTTTGATGTATCGAGGGAAATAATCTTTTGTGTTTAATGTATTGCCTATTATGTGATTCTCCTATTCTATATATAAGAGACGTTGAAGGGAAAGAGTATTCATCTCTTTCACCTACTTTGCTAAACCCTAATAGCCCCTATGCTTGTGAGCTTTGGACCCATGTGCTTAATATTCTGAATTTGCACTGGGTTATGCCAGAGACGGTGGCAGAGATGCTGAGATGTTGGAAGAGAAGACTAAGAAACCCCTTTGCGCAGGCTATTTGGAGGATGATTCCTCATTGTATCTGGTGGTGTCTTTGGCGTGAGCGTAATAGACGATGTTTTGAGGATTGTTCTTTGTCCTCGGTTAGATTGCAGGGTGTCTTTCTTTCTTTGTTGTTCTCTTGGGGAAACTCGATGCTTGGTTGCCCCTTTCTTGATCTTGTTGATTTCGCTTCTTTCCTAGCTTGTTTAGAATAGTGTTTGCGGTATAGTCTTTGTACTGTATTCATTTTTCTAATGAGATTAGCTTGCTTTTCAAAAAAAACTCTATCAAAATATGATTTAAATAATATGATTTTGAAGATTCTGTATCAATAATGTGATTTTAAGCTACCAGTGTGTCTAGAGGTTTGAGCCTTCCTCTTTAACGAGATAGCTGGAAAACACTAGGTTGGACCCCCTAGGTGATGCAGGAGCATAAAAAATAAAAAATGAAGTGTGAAAACTAAAACTAACTACCTCATTTGAATTTGAAACCAACAAAATTCAAATACAAATTTTGAAACTTAAACAAAATGAAATGACATTGATTGCGTCTTCAAGTGACTAAGTCTTCATGTAGAGAAATCACAGTTGATCAACATGTCTCCATCACTAGGTCTGTGGTAAATTGGAAAATCTGATAAATGTAGCTTCACATTATTTTTCTTTCTTCTAGTGGATCTCATGGGATTTTAATATCTGTAAGTTTTTGGTGTGTGCATCTTTTGTGAAGATGGTTGACTGACAATTCTTTGATTTAGAACCCGCTTCATGATGTTGTGGGCTTCAGAAAAGAAAAAGATGGCATCACAATTGATGTTGCTCTCCAATGGTAAATCGTTTGATACCCTCTTCTTTTACATCTCTCTGTCTTGATCTCTCTTCATCAAATAAGGAGCAGAAAGAGAAAAAAAATCAACTATTTATTTTGACCTTTTTTCGTTTTTGTGCTCTCTGTTCTGGCTGTAGGGGTGGGGATGGGGAATGGGAAGGAAATCATTGGGATGGGATTATTGAAATTGTTCATGATCAATGCTTTTTACATCCTATGATATGATTGGTTTGGTTTCTTCCTTAGGTGTTCAGATGCATATTCTGATACAATGCTGGGATATGCTAACAGCATACGTACTGTTGATGGTGGCACCCATATAGAAGGTACAAAAGCTTCTTTAACAAGAACTCTAAATAATCTTGCGAAGAAGTCAAAGATTATCAAGGTGCATATTTCTACCTCACTGATTGTTTTGCTCTTTTTCCTCATTTTGTTTGGCTTTCTTGTTTTGTTCCTTTTTTTTGGGGCGGGGGGGGGGGGTTGAATTGTGTATGAAACATGTAAGGGAAGCATCATTTGTTTCTTTCCAGGAGAAGGATATTACTTTGAGCGGTGAACATGTAAGGGAGGGATTAACATGTGTGGTCTCGGTCAAGGTTCCAAATCCAGAGTTTGAAGGACAAACAAAGGTACTACCTATTTTTCAACTTCCAATAGTGAATACTAATGTATTTTGCTCATATGGTTGCTTTTGACACCTTGATGTTTGCATCATCCCTTCACTTTCCCCAAATAGTTACTGTTATCTTACCATACTGGTTGTTCTGTCTGTTGCCAAAAAGACAAGGTTGGGAAATCCTGAGGTTCGAAAAGTGGTTGATCAATCTGTTCAAGAGTATCTAACTGAGTACTTGGAGTTGCATCCAGATGTACTTGATTCAATCCTTTCGAAGTCTCTTAATGCTCTCAAGGTACCATTCTTTTGGGTCAAAATATTGCTCTGATTGAGTGGCCATTTTGCTCGTTAAACTCTTTATGTAACTCTATTTGTTCACTGTGGACATATATTGAAAGTCAAACCTTATACTCATGGCTATTGTATCCATTATAGGCTGCTCTGGCGGCAAAGAGGGCAAGGGAATTGGTGAGACAAAAGAGTGTATTACGGTCATCATCTCTTCCCGGAAAACTAGCTGATTGCTCATCCACAAATCCTGAAGAATCGGGTAGTTCTTTCTTATCTTCTTATCTATTCAAACTTCATGGGGGTAAACAATGAAATATTGATGATGAGGCGGTTGTGATTAAGAGTGTTGAATTATTACGTTCCAATCCCAATGTTAGTTTTACTTCATTGCAACTTGTCTCATCTGTAAGTCAGGGGTTTTATAAAATTGCAGAGATCCATTAATGTGCCAACAAATATCCTAATGTTTGATTTGATGCTTAGTATATAAGTTCAAGATCCTAGAAAGTGCAATGATTCTGAGAGTCATATGGTTAAGCAGTATGTGATGTTACTATTTCACTAAAATGCATAATGCGTCTCACTGCAGTATTTAACTGAAGTAATTTTCGCTATATGAACGAGAGAAGGATCGCCATTATCATTGTCCAGTAGCCACTTCTTACCACTGAGTTCATTTCTTGTTCAAATTCATTTTGGTTGCCTTCTTGGTACTGAAGAAAGGTACCTTTCTTTGGGGGTCTTTTCTGTGTCATCACATCACGCCCTGAATCAAGAATGGCTTGAGCAATTATTTGTTTTATTGGATGAATTCTGAAACTCCTTTGTAGGCTCCAGTAAATGGACAAAATTTTTCTTTGGTTGGCTTGATTTTTGACACTAATTGGGATATTTATGAGTGAGAGTAATGATTGTGGTAATCAAATGATCATTTGGCGTAATGTCCAAGAAGGATGAGGGACAATTTTTCCATATTTGTTGGAGCAATTCAAAATTTGAGCTTAGTTGTCGTACCTTGGCAGAAATCTTCATAGTTGAAGGAGATTCAGCTGGCGGGAGTGCAAAACAAGGACGTGATAGGCGTTTTCAGGTAAAGTTCAGGTTCTCCTAATTGGTAGTTTCGCAGCTATTGATGTTACACAATTTGCAAGCAATTGTTCAAGCTCTTTGAGAACAATCACTGACAATATTCATATTCTTTTGTTGGAAAGAAATTAATAAGAAGTTCACAATTTCTACATTGTCTTGTCTCAAGCAACGCTGCTGAAAGAAAGTGGTCATAGTGGAAAGCAACCATTTCTCTTCCTCAGTGCTACTGCCAACCACAATGCTGTTCCTACCAATACAGCTGCTCTACTACACTGCATTTGATCTATTTCCTTGTAATAATGTCACATTAAATGTTGTTGCAGGCTATTCTGCCTCTGAGGGGTAAGATTTTGAACATTGAAAGAAGGGACGAGGCAGCAATGTACAAAAACGAAGAGATTCAAAATCTTATTCTTGGTCTTGGTCTTGGAGTTAAGGTTATATATATGCTTTAATTATCCCTCTTTTTATATATTCTTTTCCTTAGTTCTTCATTTCGTCCACATATTGCTATAAAAAATCGAGTGAAGGAAAGAAGAGGGAAATACTCCTCGCATACTTCTATTATCTGGCCTCCTCTACTAAATCAGGGAACGAAGTGGATTAAACAAATTCTTCTGTGTTTCAGGGGGAGGACTTCAGAAAGGAGGGTCTAAGATATCATAAGATTATCATCTTAACAGATGCAGATGTAGATGGTGCACACATCCGAACATTGCTGTTGACATTTTTCTTCAGATATCAGGTAGGGAAGGGACAAAATTTACGGCAAACTTGTTTGCTATAATGTAAGAAAGGGAAAGAAAAATGTAAACATCACCTCCAGGGGTTTACTGAACTCGATCTAAAATCTGAACTTGATATGGTAGTTTGTGCTTGCAGAGAGCCCTATTTGATGAGGGTTGCATATACGTTGGTGTTCCACCCCTTTACAAGGTTTGCCTTCTGCTATCGTGGAACCACAGGACATAAAACCTGAATAATCAAGTTAAATGTTGAGCTTGTTTTTGTTTGAAATGGGCAGGTTGAAAGGGGCAAACAAGCATACTACTGCTACGATGAGTCTGAACTTACAAAGCTTCGGAGATCTTTCCCTCCAAATGCATCATACAACATCCAGAGGTTCAAAGGTGAAGCTAAAATCCAACATTCTGTATGATGGTAAATGCATTGGGAGGGCATTTGTATGTGCTAATCCGTGGTGTTTTGTTCCCTTTTAGTTTTTACCTTTCAACCTGGTATGTGCTCAAAATTGACATGATCTCATAAAGTACCTCACTAGTTAAGTATTAGTTATGCAATTGCCAGAATTTAATTTTGGTTCCATCCATATGGCTTCAGTATATGTTCTCTTAGCTTGGTTTCTCAGGCTTTTTGTCACCACATTAAGCACTCTCTTCATCTATCTCAGCATCAATCATAGACTCACAAAAGGTGACTCATGCTTCATTTTCTCCTCGGGGATCTTGAAATGAGTTTGCAGTAAAGCCTATGTACTACATATATTTGAGTTGGCAGATTTTGAGGACTCTTTTGCATCATGCACTGTGCTGTGGTGAATCTGAGGGCTCACAGAAATGATTCCTATGTCTATTTTTTCCCTTCTCATAAGCTGATCTTTCAGTGGGGGGCAGAGTTAACTCTTTTTTCGATCCCTACAAATCATGCATCTTTCCTTTTTGAGTTATGTTATGCTCTACTATATTTCTTTATGTGGGTGCAATGTAGGCCTGGGAGAGATGATGCCCGTACAATTATGGGAAACAACAATGGACCCAGAGCGAAGGCTGCTAAAGCAGTTAGTGGTTGAAGATGCCGCTGAAGCAAATGTTGTCTTTTCCTCCCTTATGGGTTCCCGGGTAAGTACATCATTTGCATAGGTATGTGTTCCTTATTCTATTATGAACGCAGGTGTAGAGCTGGTATGTGTTTCTTTTTATCTTTTTAAAATAAATGATGTGGCATTTTGAGCCTTCTTAGTTTTGTAGATAGTATGATCACAACTCTCTCTCTCTCTCTCCCTCTCTCCCTCCCTCTTAGATATAACAAAGGTTAGCAGAGGATATGGTCAATAAGATGACATAACTTTCGATTTCATGTCAGTCTTGTACTTTCTGCATGAAAGGTTTTGAAGTTTCTCAACTCCAATACCAGATAGGACTTCAGTACATCTGCATATTACTCTTTCCTATTATGTCTCCTGGTGTAAGTGGAAGTTAATAGTTCTTAATCTGTAGGTGGATGGCCGGAAGGAACTCGTACGGGTTGCTGCAAGCATGATTAACCTTGACCAGCTGGATATTTGAGGTTTGGATATCTGTGGGTTCCATCTGGGTACAAGGGTTAATACTGCATACCACAATAGGAGGAGATAAATGGAAACACCTTTACTGGTACCCTGTGGTAATGCAAAGGGCTGCTCATCTGTGCATCGGACGAACTGTGATCGCCACCCTTTACGAATTCAACCGGTTTTCCTTATTATTGGGCTAAAATATGCCGAATAGCTCGTATTTTGGGTGTGGGGAGGAAAATTTAGGTAGGTGGAGGTGGAGATTTTAAGCAAGTGTACAAATATTATTACTCTTGCACTGGTTTTTCTTTGAAGGAGGATTCTTTGACGGGATTCCATACCAATTTTTTTTGTTGATCAGCTAGAGAACAAAATTTATGGATGTACGTGGCTGTTTCACGTAGGTTTCAATAGCATATAATATAATATATTCTTATCAAACAGATGGAACCACAATAGGATTTTTTTTATAGATAAATACACTTTGCACTTAATTATAAGAGTCAAAATTTTGTACCCTCAATTATTATTTTTTGGTAGGGAGCGTAATGGGTCTGAAATTATGACAATTTATGATCGAGGTGCAAAATGTAAGGATTATTATAATTAGAGGGTTTAAATTGTATTTATCTAGTTTTATTCTTAATTTATTGAAAAGTTATAGTACTGACTGAATACTAAAAAATTGAAGTATTTAACTTTAGAAATGAAACTAAAATTGAGAGGGTCCTAAAATGATATCTTACAACTAAAATATGAACCGGTTGGGTCATGTTTGAGCCCCAAAAATTTAGGTTTAATACTAAAAAATTCATCACATGATTTTTTATTATTATAATATTTATTAAAAAATTTCTCTCTTTATTTTTTCACCAACTCCCATAGATATATTTTTACTTTTAATATTTTTCAAACTTTAATACTTAAAATTTTCACCCTCAAATATCCTAGTTAGAATTTGGCTCACATGTTTGCTGGTAGACTTTCAATCGGGGTCCGGGTGTGGTAGGACTGGTCAAAATTTTTTTTTTATTAGGCAATGTAGGTCATAACCTGCCAGGAGAGGGGGTTGGGGTATTCGAACCCCAGATCAGAATTCTCCTATACGGAAGAGGTGCCACTTGGGCCATAGCTCATTGGCTGGTCAATTTTCTACTTGAATTGCCTGGTCGTTGGTAATTTAATCTCGTTATTTAGGAAAAAAGAAAAATGGGATATCCCGACAAAATATCCGAATCTGCCAGAAGACAGTGTGAGAGCATCCCATGTAACGAATATATATTTTTCATTTGTGGTTTTGGAAGAATCCTGAACTCTATAAACCTTTTCACGCAAGAAGTAAACGATTGCCATCAATCTGTGGAGTCCAAAGATGCAGATTTCCTTCGGGCCTCTCAGCAAAAGCTTCTTCACGAGAGGATCACCAAGCGAACCCCACTCTTTTCAATATGCGAACAAAAGCCGCTCACGGCTCATGTAAGCAGTAAGCTTATTGATTTAATGCCTTGCCAGTTCATATTATTGTTGATATGATTGTTTTTACTCCAATGAATTCTGAAGTCTCCTGCTTTGAGTTGTTAACTGCATCGTTTCTTTTGACATATGCAAAACTCTCGAGTCTCTGTTTTGGATGCTCAGCATTCAGAATCACGTTGTTTGTCTTGTTTTGTTGGATGGTGCTTCAGTTTATTGTTCTTTCTGTTCACCCTCGTGTAGAAGATTTTCGAGAAATTTACCCTTTAATTTTGAATTTTTTTATGTCAGTTTCTTGCTATATTTCAAGGGCTGAACCGTGTGCGTTAATTGGTTAGCACTTAGCAATATGTAGATGGATCAAGCTGAAGTTGAGTTATTGATGCACAGAGTGTTATCTGAAGAGCGTCTAGAAAAGAAGTGTTGTATTGGATATTTGGGTTTGTGGACGGTCCTCTTTGATGTACACTAGATTGCTTAATTTGATAGTTAATTATCTGTTGGAGGATTCAATGGAAAAGAAAATCTTGGAAGCACCTATTTCTTTTGAAAAAAGAAACCATTGAAATGACTATGGAATTAACGTCAGGGAAAAAAAAAGCTTGAAAGTGCTGCCAAATAGCTAGGTTGGATTGAAACAGATGCTATTCAGCAAAAAAAAAAAGGATTGAAACAGATGCCTAGTGTCCTTATCCTTTTACTACCAATGACTTGAGATTTAAGATCTTTGTGCAATGTGCGGTTTCGACTTAGGTTTGGATAACTATGTTATGGTTTCAAGCGAAAACTACTCTGTTTGAGGGCTCAAGGTCTTTACCTCTATCGGCTGTCCTATACAACAAGAAGAATCTGATGATTGATGTTGATGATTGAGGTCTAGAGCCGAGACTTTGCTAGTTCATCTTAGGGTTTGTTATGAGCAAAATGACAATAGATTAAATGCACTTGCTCCAACGCCTCCTTTTCCTAAACGAACTTCAAAGGAAAAGAAATGTGGGGAAAGGGTAGATTAGGCGGAGAAAGCAAAATTAGTGTCAGTCGCTTCGAAGGTATGCGTAGTATGGCTCGTTTGGTTAGGAACTGAGAATGAATGAAATTGGAAGAACAACCAGTGACGAAAAATTGAAAATCATTTATTTGTCCCCCAGCTGCTATGTTAAAGAATGTGAAAATCTCTCAGATTTTTTACGAAGGTTTCTCCAACAATAGAGCCTGCCTTCACAAACACGGCTGGATAGCCAATTGGAGCTTCTACCCAAGCGTCAGTACCTTTTTCTGTAAATACTTTTCCTGTCCAGATATGTTGCCAATCACAGCCTTCTCCCAGTGGAAAATAGGCCTTAACCTTCTTCATGCCTTTGTCTAGGACAGGTACTACTAGGATTTCAGTACCAACCAAGAACTGTTGGTAACTCAAGCTATGAACACGTTCATCATCTGGGTAGTGGAGAAATAGGTGGCGGCAAACTGGCAGGCCTTTTTGAGAAGCGTCCTGTTCCCAAAAGAAATATCTGTCTTTGCTTAATTCACTCAATAGTTATCGAAGACAAATTAGTATCTAAAGAGTTCTGGGAATACCTTTACAAGTTGGATTCTGTAAAACTTCCATGCTCTGTACACTTTAGCAAAGCGAGCAAATTGTGATAAAGTTTGGTGGTTTGAGTAAAATTGGCTATTGCAGGATGGCTTGTTCCCCTGCTCAGCAAAGATGGACACATATCAGTTAGCGGCTACATTATACTGGTTAGGGTTGTTGGATGAATGAATCGAAGGCATAGGTTTGTACTGTAGCTCTCTCTTCCAGTTGAAATTTGCGTCAGTAATGCAAATGAGACACACAACTCATTGGTTGGTATGGTAGAACAGGGACACATATTTCTCTTTTTTTTTTTTGGTAACGAGGGACAATGTTCGGCACTCCCTGTGCACTGAACTTGGACAAACCTAACTCAGCTTGGTTGCACTGGAAGGCTTAACGCCACAACAAACACCAGACATGTTTCACAGTTTTATGAAAGCAGTTTTAACTGAAAATGTATTCTTGAACTGGGTACCATCTGCTTCTTTTTTTTGTGCCACTATATCATGTCCATGTTAATAGCTTCATAAAATTCTCTGGGAAAAAAAAGAGTGGATAAAGAAACAAAAAGAACATATTTAGTGGCTGATTGAATGTACTCTTTTGGATGCCTAGGTCTGAGCTTTAGATTTTCATCATTGAGCACAAACTACCTTATTGCTATCTTTCTTTCTTGTGTTTTTTTCCCCTAAATAGGTACCGAGTTTGATAGAGACAAAAATTCTTGTTACGCATTCATGTGGCAGGTTTTTAACTTACTTCGTGGGTCCGGAAGACTGTGGTGAAAGCATTTAGCTCCATCCAACGCAAAAGCAACTCTTCACTTCTTCTATACTTGATAAAAGGGAAGTTTACCGCACAGTAGCCTCCAATATCACTGTGGTTAAAAGCATATCCTGAGAGTCCACTGCTGAGTAGACCAGTAACGGCACTCTTTATCCCATCATTTGCTTGCCAACTTACCATTTGGTCTCCTTCCCAAAATAGCATCCCCCATTTGGGACTATTTCTGAAACCAGCTCTCATGAAGAAAACTAGGGCCTCTTGTGGGTCTTCTTTCACCTTACCCACACAGTTACTTTTCCATTCTTCCACAAACTCTCTGTTTATTTGCGCCCATAGCTCAGGGTACCTATTATGTGCAGAAATTGGATCTTCACCTGAAATGATGAGTCTGATAATTATTGCCTAGATCTGAGATCATAAAGAATAACCATGCTAAGGAAAAATGCCAAGACCATTGGTCATTATCACTTAAAAGGTGGGGGACCAATTAACTTGTATGTCTTCGTTCCCTTTGGCTAGGGATTGTGACACGATCTTTTCTTACCATTGGTCATTCTTTTGGGGTTGGGATTCTGGCAATTCAGAAATGAACTATCAGAGTTCCCAAGCAAGGAACCTATAAGCAAGACTAAACCAGGCGCCGGTTATAGTGTGAGTGAGTTTATTGTGTGAGTGTGTGAGTGGACGGGTGAGATTAGAAGTTGAGAAATCTAATGGCTGAAAAAATGCCACATCATTTAATGAAACCGGGTCGGTTTCACGGGTTGGGTTCATTAAATGACGTGACATTTTTTCAGCTATTAGATTTCTCAACTTCTAATCTCACCCGTTCACTCACACACTCACACAATAAGCTTACTCACACTATAACTTTTGCCAATCCTCACCAAGAAAGAGAGAAAAAGGGGAGGGGGGGGGGCGTTGTGGGAGTTCGGAAAGGGAAGAATGTCCAACCCAAGTTTCACTATGTTCTGATTCAGCTTTGGGGCAATGAAAGTGGCAGATATGTTTATTTTCTCTGCTTATAAGATGGTAAAATCATTATGAATAGCTGGGATGAAGAATAGAATTATTCTATACCAGAAGTAGCTAAATGCAGGAGCTAGTAAGTAGAAGCTTGTACAGGACCATCCTACATCGGAACTTCCTGCTACTTGGCAATGCCCTTTCAGATTTCGTCGAGTGAGAGCAAGTGTAGAGGTTCAGGGGAAGAGTACTTCACCATTTGTTATGTCACTTGCCATCACAAGAGACCCGCATGTTTTAGAAGGTTACATTGACCTAGTGCCTATGTCGAGTTTCTCAAATATAAGTTAAGATATCGAACCTGAATAGAGGATAGCATCCAGAGGCAGGCCCTCACCAAAATCAGCCATCCATCCTCTGACTCCATCCTCCACCATCTCTTGTAAAATCTGTTTGAACCAACTAGCGGTTTTTGGGTGTGTCAAATCCAGCATTCCAACGTCAAACGCTGTATTTGGAACCATATAGGGTTGTCCAAGCTTGTCTTTGACTAAGATGTCCAACCTTTTTGCCTCCTCAAATAGATCTCTCCTTCTGTTTGGCTTCTCTTGAGCCTGTCAATGCAAGTGAAAGCTACTAATAAGGTGACCGACTCCCAGTACATCACTAATTGTAGCACAGGATTTCATGTAAAAGGGATACTCCCCTAATTGCACATCCAAGAGAAAAATGCAATTTCTGATATCAGAAAAATTAACTTTGGCTTTTTCCTAATGTTAATGGCCATTACCCTTCTTACAGTTATGAAGTGCAACTGCCATTGGGTGCAGGAATTTCAATATACTTTATTATAAGCTAGGGAGAATGCCGTACTGGAGCTAGACAAGGATTGCAGTACGTCATCACTTTGATATGCCGAGCATTGAGATCTTGAACTAGTTGTCTCCATCCCAAATACCTTTTGGTGTCAACTTCCCAATTCCACCACAGTTGTGATCCAATCATTGTCTCCCTCTGCCCCACCCAGTCCTATGCAACAGATCATTTCCCAGTAAAAAGTCAATGCAAGTGGATGCATGCAAGTATAACCAGTGTACTGACAATGTTTGTAGAATTCTGAAAATTTTCTCAATTTTGATGTTTCAAAAGTTCTGACATGGCTCATAACTAGCCGTTTTCTTTATATTTTATAGGCTTAATTGCACCGTAGGTCCCTGTGGTATAACCTTTTTTACAAATTCGTCCCTGTGGTATCACTTTGTACAAACAAGTTCCTGTGGTCACCCTTTTAGGTAAAAGTTAGTCCCTATGTCCATCAGGCGTTAACACACTACGACGAGCCAGTCGATCGCTACATTAACCACGTCAGCAACGAATGAGATGATGTCGCGTGTCTAATGACGAGCCGATCGACTGCTACATTAACCGATTGACCGCTACACGAATCAGTCGACCGCTGCAAGTTGCCTCTTTGTAGTGGTCGACCGGCGCTCATTCCGTTAGTGTGTTAACGCCTGATGGACAAAGAGACTAACTTTTACCTAGAAGGGTGACCACATGGACTTGTTTGTACAAAGTGATACTACAAGGACAAATTTGTAAAAAAGGTATACTAATGGACCTACAATGCAATTAAGCCTATTTTATAAGTAATTGTCTGTTTCTTTGGGCTACTTTTCTGAGTAACTGTTGAACTTAAGCAAAGAAAAAAAAAAAGACCAAAAGAAACTTCTGCAATTGTGAGTGCTTCAAGTATGTTTCTCTCTTCCCCTTCTATTTCATGAAGAGATGTGCATTACCTGCAACCAGAATGCCGAAATGGGGACATTATAGGTCTTCAGCTGATCCCAAATACGGCGTACGGTTTCTGTGCCACCTTGCATTCCAACGACAGCACCAGATATTATCCACTCGGGAAGCTCTGGAGGCCTCCCAATGGCTTCTGTAAAATGTTCAATGAGCTCTGAAGGTGAGTTTCCATGCAATATCCGTCCTTTAACTGAAGGCCCGTGTATCTGCAAGCTCCGGCACACAGAAAATGGGAAACTGCAGGTTTAAGATTCTGAAGTATGTAGGGAAAACAGCTGTGGCTTTTCCCTTCTTCAACTCTTCCAATTTACTTTCTATTCATGGTTTTGTTACTTAACAATATAAATTCATCAAAAAACCCTCAGAGATTTGCTAGTGAACATGTATTTGTCAAAAATAGTTTGCATATAATATAATGTGCATTTCTTCTGTTCCATTTCCACTTACAATTGAAAGCTAAGAAATCTAAATGCTTTCACTCCACAACAGAGTAATACCCCTTAGTTATTAAAGTGTACCTGAATCTGAACTCCATCAAGCCTCGTTAGATCAAATACCGAATAATCATATCCTTCAAGATAAAGAGACCGCATCTTCGATGTCATGTAGAATGGAGAAGGCGCATAGGTCGTACTCCAATCACCTCCAGCCCTGCAACAAGGAAAAACTGTTTCAATTTTCACGTGTACGATGCTAGCCACTGCTAAGAATAATGTAGTGGGAGTTGTTTTTATTCATCTACCTATAGCTAACCAAGTTCGCTGCAAAAGTGGCAGGTTGATCACCTCTTCCTATGCCTTGTTCTTGAACAAAAATAGGTACCCTTTTGCCTTTGAAATCTACGTGGGAGAACTGCTCCCCAAAACCATAAAATCTCTCATTTGCTTCAATTGAATAGGTCAAGCAGACCCTGTTGAATTGCACGGATTCTGTAACTTTCATCTCTTCTTTTTCCTCCTCTGCTGAGGAAACTGTCGCACTCGCATAACCTCTCCGCCTCGCAATATACCAAAACAAACCAAGTTTCCGTCTCTTTATCCGTCCCAGCCTCCGACTAAACCCCCGGTATCTTCCTGAAGCCGGTGAAGAGGGTCTCTGCCGTAGCTTGAAGTTTGGTTCCCCAAGCATCACCTGGAAACCAATCTGATTACTGTTTTTCTGATCGAACAAAACCCAGTACCTTGCAGAAGTAGAAGGTTCCGTTGCTTCATATTGTATATCATCATAAGTTCCGGCTTTTTGAGACTGCTTTTTCTTTTTCTTCATGCTGAAAATCCAACCAGTTATGAGCAAGCTAGGGAGTTGCGTACCATTTAGAACTTTTTTCAGCTCAGACCCCGAATACCCAGATGAAGAATCTTGATAGTTTCCGTCTAAGGAATGATCAAACTGATTGATTTCTCTTATTTCCTCGATGGTTTGGTGATTACAAACCAAATGAACATCCCTATCTTTCACAACAAAAGATCCCCTGCTCTCCTCCACCTCTGTTTCCGTCATTGCTGCAGACACAAAGGCTTGGCCTGGGATGGTAGACCATATCGGTCTAGAAGGACGTGAATGATGAGAAATTGAGAGAGAACCACCATTTTTGGAGCTCCAAAGAAGCTGGAAGTCCTTCCCTATCGAGAATATTTGCCTTGAAGGCACTTTCTGTGGATTGGAAAACAGAGTTCCTTGAATGAAAGGTAGGAACGTTGGGGTGGCGGGAAAAGGGTTATTAAGGTGTATATGGTGCTTTTTGGTGATTTTGAGCGTTGCCATGTTGAGAACTCGCGATTAAACACAGAGACGGCCCATGCAATATTATTTATAGGTTTCAGAATATGATGACAGATTGCAGAATATTTTCCTGGAGGGGTAGATACGTCTATCTTCTATTTGGAAGACCTTTTTTTCTTGATGTTTGTAGCTATTTGCTTCTGGAGGAGAAGGACGGTTTTGCATCTTCCTTGTTCCAGAAAATGGCAGTAAATGACTGTGTCAAACTACGTTGAGCTGCCCTCATTGACTGCTACTTATGATGGCTGTGTTAGTTTGCACCGATTGCCCCACTAACTGATATATATTTTGCTCTGTTCCCTCTTCTGTTAGACTTTATCCCTTTGCAATGCTCCATTCCTTCTCTTTCCTCTTTCTTTAAATTTTACTAGCTGACTTTGAACCCTACCCTCTCTTGGGAGTATAATTGCTATATTGCTAATGGCCTAGTCAAAACTGAGCAATTTTGGTGGCCTTGTAGCGGGTTCAGGGGTCATATTCTTAGGACGGTCCCAATTGGTTGGCGTCCTTGGACTTCTGCACGAATATATTCAATCAATATATTTACGAAACTTCAATGACCCTAAGGACGCAAAAGATATGGCTAGAATGGTAACGAGTAATACCAATCACATGAGTTTCGTGAAGGGTTGTAAAGTCCAATAAAGAATCCCTCTTTGTTTACTTGGCGTATTTCTACCTTCCTCAGCCATTAATGTTTCCCTGGAGCCGGCCATTAATGAAACCTCCAATTTCAGAAGACAGCACCTTATTTGACATTTCTTAAATGACAATCTTGAGCAACAAGATACCCTTTTTCTGGTCCAGATTATCTGTCTCTAAAATGGTTCTTAAAACACTCTAATTTCAACAGAACAATTCGGTTGGAATGTGTTGATCACGCATCTGCATACATTGTATGTCTTATAACAGGGATGCCGAAATAAGTACTGTTGGCAAACGCTTAGGGAAAAAAAAAGGTACTGTTGACAAACTTGGCATGTGTTGTTTTCTTCTCTCATTTTGCTTGGCCAGGGTATCACGGCTGGGCTGTACTTGCCCAAAAGGATTTGATGGCGGCGTCAGCGTGTACACTTCCACCATTATGCACCAAGGTCGATGCTTCTCCCTTTCGAGTGCTGTTCCTGATAATGAATCTGTCCTACATATGCTTCTTGGTTCCTACTTGAGTGCATCTAGACATCATAACGTGCACCATTCATCCTGTTCACATGCGCGTTTCTTCTGTTCGATGCTGTTTTTCCTCTTTTTTAACCAAAAGTTCGTCTGGTTATGCTTGATCTGTTTGTTTTTGAACTTTCCGTTTGTGAACTTCCATTCTCGACAGATGCACGTAGCCTTGTTCTGCGCCAAGATTCACCACACAATGATTTGCAGGTCGGAATTTTTGTCAGCTCGGTTCAAACAAATCTTGGACTGCCACGTGCTGGTGGGACCTGTTAAACGCACAATTCATTCAGAGCCTTTTGTATATTGCGTGAATTGAATCTGCCCGAGACTTGCGATAGCGCGAGTCCACTTTCTTCTCAAATTGTACTTGGCATATAAAAATTTCGAGAAAAGAAAAAGAACTTAGCACATATATAATATATATATATATATATATATATATAAAAGGCAAGAAAACAAGTGCCCTTCACGGTAGCGTGTGGATAATGCAACAACACTAAAATATATTAATGATTCATAAACTTCCCTTCCTTTATTTTTGTGGATATTTATACATTGTATTTCGATGTATTATCTTTAAAATATTAGACCTATAAAATTAACACATTCTTTCAATTTAGACTATGTATCGTAATTGGGCGTCAATTACACGGATTTCGTTAAAATGTACCTTTAACGTGACTGCCACCTAAGTGAGATTATGAATCTGCCATCAACCTCTTCCTTCACCTCCTTTATTTTTGGGGTATTGACACATTGCCCCCTTATCTTTGGGGGTATTTACACATCTCACTTAGCGTCCTTCTAAATTGACGCACAATTACAGTACAAAAGTCTAAATTGAAAAAATATGAAACTTTATGGGTCCAATATCTTAAAAATAATACATTGTGGTGCAATGTGTAAATACCCTCAAAGATAAGGAGGAAAAAATTTATTTAACCCGTATATTAATCTAAGATGATAAATAGAAACAATATAATTTGTTCATGATCATAGTTATATTAAAGATCATGTTTAATGAATATTGTTATAGTTAATTAAATTTTGCATCTACGAAGTTTGAGAGGCCTAATACCTAACATCCCCTTCTTTTTTATTTTTTGAAATATTGCACCCCTCAACTATTATTTTCAAACACTTTGCATCATTTGTTAATTTGGACGGAAAATCATTTTTTGAGTGCAAAATGATAATTTTGTCCTCATAATTTTTTTTCGCAGTGATCATTTTATAAGGATAAAATTATAATTTTGAGGTAAAAAATAAATTTTTGTCCAAATTGACGGAAAATTTGAGCAAAATGTCTGAAATTAATAATTGGTTGGTGCAATGTGACTAAAATAATATATTATGGTATAAAATGTCAAGACCCTTATAATTAGAGGGTAAAAAGTATATTTAACCTATATTGTTACCTCTTTTTTGCAGTTTGAAATTGTAGATTATATTTGTGATGTTTTCCCACGAATCAATGTGATCACTTCAAGTCTTATGTTTTTTATTCCTACGAACCCGCCCATTTCCCATTACACAAGAAGGAAACTGTCCAGTCCTCTTCCATGTAAAATCGTTTGTTTTAGGGACGTTGCGTTCGAACCCATCTTTATTCCTAGAGTTTCCGAAATGCACAAGTTACAGCCTCATTGCGTAGTCCAAAAACTAAAACCCACACCATGCATACGGAAGAGATCCCTGGGAGCTCGAGCAAATCTAAGCTACAATACTCCAATAGTAGTTGAATTCTAGGACCCAGCTGAGTACACGGCAATCGGATCTCTTGAACCACTCTTTTTACTTGCAGCTGCTGACTTCTAATTTTATTTCCTACCTACGTACCAAGCAGCAGTTGAAATGGTAACACTTCTAAGATACGAGTGCTCAGACCAACATCCAGGCACTCAAAACTGAAATGAGGAAACTAGAAAGAGAGCTGACAATTTGGAGTTACACCATAGACATCAATTCAGGAGAATGAACCGGAAGCAGGCACTCAGGAGAATGAACCATGAGCTGGAGTGAGATTGGTGACAGACTATCTCAGCATCCCTCGCTGGGATACAACTTATAAAGGGTATTACATTGACTTTGTGCGGCTATATTATATTCGACACCTTGAGCACAAGCGGAGGAAATTATCCCATACATATAGCAGCATAAAAAGTGAAAACAAAATAAATCCAATATAACCTAAACATTAATGTTTTTGCAATTGGATGCCAAGACTTGATACTAAAAGTAGCTAAAGCATCCCGAAAAGGACTTCAAGGATCCATAAAATTCCTCAATCAAGCAAATCTGACACAGCTGTCTTCCTAAACGCATCAACCTGAATCAATTGCGCTACCAAATATTTGTTTGGGAATAAATTATCTGCCTTCATCCTCTCCCTAATCCCATAAGCTGGCACCTTTGCATTTATATAGGCCTGGACTAGAGCCTGAAACTGCCGCCCCCGACCCACATACCCAGCTTGTCTCATCCGATGAAACAGCTTTTCTGAATTGTGGATATCACCCCTCTTTGCATACTGTTCCATAATGGCCATGTAAGAACTGAACAACGCCTTCATCTGGCTCTGCTGGGTCGCCTTCTGTAAGATCGAATCAGCCTTTTCCACCTCCCCAGCCTCCACATAAAGCCTTACAAGTGCATCCCAAGTTAATGGGCCAATCCTGCACCCACTCTCGGCCATACGCTTAACAAGATCCTTGCCCTTGGTCAGCATCTTATTGTTTGCGTATACCCTCAGAAGCACAGAATAATGCCTCGAATTAAGCGTGTTCCATGTTTTTAGCATCCTATCAAAAACTGCCTCTGCTTCATTGATCTTCTTCAACTTTCCCCACGCATCAATAGCAGCCATGCAGTCCTCGAGCCCAGGACTCGACTCACATGCCTTCCAAACTCTACTCACATCATCAGCCTTTCCCAGCTGTGCATAAAGAGGAAGCAATACTCGGATGGCCCAACGATCTTTTAAGTTGTCCCCCTCTATCTCTTTTAAAATCGCCTCAGCTTTTTCCTTAAACCCACCTGAGGCATAATGCTTAGCTATGATGGCTTGCGTAGGAATGTCTGGTTCAATGCCTTCGGCTTTCATTGTCTCAACAATTTGATCCATACCAGTTATGTCATTGGATTGGCCTTTGGTATCTATTAAGAGCTTATAAGTGAATAAAGTAGGCTTGACATTTTCTTTCTCCATTAACAATAAGACATCAGCTATTTTCTTCTTGTCATGCCTCTTGTAGAGAAGGAGCAACTGGTTGCAAGAAAATGATGTAATTGGTAAGTCTAAGTCCTTCATTTTGTTGAATATGTCTTCCGCTTTCTTTGTGTTATTGGCAACAACACAGTTTGCCAGCAGTGTTCGATAAATTACCTCCCCTCTGAATGATTTTGGTATTTTTTCAACATAGTATTCTGCCTTCTGGAGACCACGTACCTTGGCAATCAAATCAAGACGAGAAGCATAATCTCTTTCAATGAACTCAAGACGCTTATTCGCCTCCAGCCACTCTGAGAGCTGCAAAACAAATGCAGATATCTGAGAGAGAGAGAGAGAGAGAGAGAGAGATGCAAATTTATGAAGGATAATATATGTCCTTGGTGTGTAGATACTTTTTGAAAAGTAAGGCAATTTTATTGAAAGAAAAATGGAATAGAAGAAACAGTACAAAGGACTATACTGAAGCCCCTAGACCAAACAAGCAAGAAAACTAAGAAAGTCCATAAAATCCTAAAAGGGAGAGCCCAACACCGCATTCGCCCACAAAAACAAGGACTGCAAAAAATTGCCCCTCAATAAAGGGAGAGCCCTTGGTATCTGTAGATACTACCCATAGAGTGGTGACATTTCTTCTCTAGACATTTGGTGAGGGACAAAACTAAAACAAATTTGACAAAACCAAAATTGGCAGTCCAAATAAAGATGGATAGTTGACTGCAAAGGTCCCAAAGGATGTCCTAGGCATTTCAATGGAAACATAAGGCAAAATTTATTTGATGCACCTCAGAACTCATGCATGTAACTACAATGTCGAATCATGCTTTCTAGCAGATATTTGACTCTAAAACAATAAGAACTCAACAACTCATTAAGCCAAAGCTAGTGGTATTAAGACCTAGTATTCATATGTGACATTTCTCATAGAGGAGCAAAGTGCAACATAGCAACCAAGATCTAGGTTTAACCCAAAAAAGTAGTCACCTCCCCACCAATGATTCCAGAATGACATTAAAAAGGCCAATATAGAGTAAAGAATCAGAATGTGTTTACTCTCCTCAAAATTCCACCCATATGAACTCATCACCTTCACATCCTGAAAATCATATTTTTTTAAGAGTACAGTTATCACTCGAACACTTATTTAGGACTAGACCTGTGACCCCACGCTCCTTCCCTTAAATGGGGGAAGGAGATGGTCCAAAGACACAATAAGCATATCCACAAATCATTCTCAATTCAATCACACTAGACAGAAAATGGGAATTAATTTCTCCCCTGTTGTGGAAAAACCGTACTGTTGTATCCAGCCAAAGGACCCTAAGGGCCAAAAATGGCTGGTAAAAGTCCTGACTTGTCCAACCCAAAGTAGTTTAAGACTTGGTGCATGTTTGGCACAAACAAAATTTTCAATTTTTTTGAGAATATTTCTGTTTTTTTAACAATTTTGGGGTCCAAACATGATGTAAAGGGAAATCCTTCAATACGCAGGTACAGGAAAATCCTATGAACTGAAGTTGAAGCTGATTACTGAGCAAAGGGAAATCCTTCAATACACAGGAAACTAAATGGGCATGAGAGAAGATCTCTTAAACTAGATGGCAACATACTGAATGCAACAGCAATGAAAGCAACTGAAAGTACTGCCAGATTAGCAGATAAATGAGGTCAATGGCACACAATAAGATATCCTGACAGACCTCATTGAGACCCCCCCCCCCAAACAAAACAACAAAAAATAAATAAAAAAGAACCACCCACACCAAATTTAAACTGACCTACTATTCATAATAACCAGCTTTGTTGGAAGAAGAATCAAACTTTGCCTACCATCCAAGTTCTGCTCGCATGGGCAGTGGCTGTTCTACACATTGGTACTCAACTATGTGGCTCGAATGTTAAGCACAATGTCAGCAAAAGTGTAATACCACTATATTCTATATTAATTATACTCCCTTTCCAGTCCTGCACTTCTCTATTAAGGCTTAGACTCCATTGAATTTCCAACTGAACAGCTAATATACTCATCTTCAAACAATATAGGAGATCCAACATTAGTATGACTGCCTACGTATGAGACCAAGGTAAAACAAGTTCCTGGGCTCTCTAATTTTAACTTAACTTTCAGATAAGATCACATATATTTACCTGCAATGCCCTCCCAAACATCTTGCGTTTACGAAGGTTAAGCATGGCCAATGAGACCTCTGCCCTGCTAAAATCATTTCCTTCCTCAACCCACTTATCAAGAGCACTGTGAACAGACAACCCGGGAGCAGACAAGATGGCATCGAACAATTTGGATTTAGCCCTTCTCTTACTTGCTCTTTTCTCACTGGGGTCGGTCTCAATGTCTAATAGCTCCAGCTCATTTTGAGACGGCTCTTCACCGTCAACATCATCATCAGAAACTTCTGGCTCAGAAATTAACTCATCATCATTTTCATCCTGTATATTACTATCTTGATTTGCCTCAGGACTAGAAGGCGTCTCAAGTTCTGAAAACCCATCTTCCAAGTCATCTTCTTCTCCACTGCTTTTAGCACCAGCTTGTGAAGAAAAACTGTGTCTATCAAAAGAGAATTTTGAAGAAGCATATGTTGCGTGGTAAAACCTCTTCAGAGACAAGCATCTATCATATGTCCCTTGAGGAGACTCAAGGGTACCAAACTTGTCATCCTCTATGCAACTACTTGCTATTTCTAACTTAGCAAAACATTCACGAGATTTTATCATGCTAAACCCTCGGCTCCTGAAAGAAGAAGAAAAAAGTAAATAATCAATACGGTTACAACTACAGAATTGAATAACAATTTATTTGTTTGTAGGGATTAACCATTTGCAGGGGAAATAGCTTCTTCAAAAGAAAATTTATAACAAGAGAAGTAAAATGAAATGTACAAGAGAGTTACAGTCCCGGATTTAACTGTAAGTTAGGTGGGCACTAACTTACAGTTAAATTTGGTCACTGACAGTAAAAAAATTGCATTTTATCACCATTGAAAGGATAAAACCCAAAGTCCACCTTCTTCCATCCATTATTCCATTTTACTCGCAAAACAACTACACCCAAGGATATAAACCAATACGAACCAAAAACACTTTCTTCTTTACATCTAATAAGAAACGGAAAAACACGAAGCACGAAATCCCCACTTCCCAGCATCCTCCCTTTCTCTCATCTTTCTCAGCAACAAAACAGAGGTATCAGTAAGTAAACCCAAGTATCGACACAGTGGCACGTTTACAAACACAACCAACCAGCCACGAAAGCCCATTGTTTTCCACCACCCCGCTTCCCTCTCATCTTTCTCTGCTTTCTCAGCAACCAACCAGAGGGAACAAATACCGAAAAACCAAGAAAGTATACTCTTCGTCCCGAAAAGAAACCAAATAAAAATAACCCATAACACCAACATTCAACTTTCCGTCCATGGCCCTAACTTAGCCAGTAGCCAAACTCTTGCCCACACGCACGCATTTTCGTACAGAAAGAGGATTACCTGAGAGGACTAGAAGCACGACGAAGAGCCCACATGGTGAAATGCCCAGTATTCGCAAGGAAACCAGAGAACCTTACAGTAGAAATGGGAGATGACGGGTTGTGGTGGGAGTACCGGTAGAGAGAGGAAGAGAGTGATAAGAAGGAATGCTCAGCCCTAAACCCTAAAACCCTCCCTCGTGACAATTTCGCAATTTATTTCAGAAGTCCCCCTGGATTTTGTTGAAATGGCATCAGCTTTCCCTTTATTTCTTCCTATTTATATTGACAACTTATATCAATCCAATTATACGTTTTCCCCCAATAAATAAATATGAAATTAGTAATGAACTTATCCATCCACTAATGTTTTTTTTTTATAAAAAGAGTAATTCGGGCACCCAACTTCGTGCACCGAGCTCGTACGGACCTGACTCAATATACGTACGAAGCGGGTTCAACGCTAGGGTAAACTCCAGGCCGTGCAGTCCTCCTAAACCACACATGTCAGTTAAGTTCAGTGGGGGAGTGACCCTAAAGGATTGTTGGCACCTGAGGGGATTCGAAGGCCCCAAACTGTCACCACTCAGGCCAACCCCTTGGGGTTAATCCACTAATACGTTTTCCCTAATAAAAAAATATGAAATTAGTAATGAACTTTTAAGTGTTAATTTTTTTTGGTAACGATAAAAATTTGGACATTCTATATTAGATTCGGACAAATTTGACAATATATGCATGAGTTGAATTTAAAGTCACGACAAATATTAAGTTATGCAATCTCTAAACTACACATGCCAGATAAATTCGCATTGAATAGCTTCAAAAAAATTATTTACACTTAAAGATATTCTTACCTGAGACATTATTAATTTCGTAGAGTTAATTATTAATAATTTATCTTGATGATAAAATAAAAAATAATTTATCTATGTATAAAACACACCAGGAACCAAACCTTTCATCAAGGACAACAATAAAATGCAAGGTGCACTAGTTTATTTCACTTTCTAGGCAAGTAATTTTTGTTTTTGTAATAGAATAATAGAGATAATAAGAAAAAATCGAAACCGTTTAGAAAAAAAAAGCTAATTCACGGGGAAGATCTATATAAAGAATTTATTCTCGATTTTCTTCTCCCCGTTAAGCTATTTATCCTTGGACAAGTCTTTGCTGCAGTTCGGTCAGGGACCCTGCAGTCTGCGAGGGAGGGACGTGGATCCCGTCCGGGACCCATATCTGTCCGAACAGTACTGCATTGTTCGGACCGGTGTGGATCCCGAATAGAACCCACTATCCACCCTCACACACTGCAGCAAAATTCGGTCACCCGAACTGCCGCAAATCCGCGCCCTTTATCCTTCCAGGCTTCGACGAACCGAAACGGTCTATCAAACAAATACTGAGCTTTCCGCGTGGCATATATCCTACGAGTAAGATGATGATAGTGTTTGACACGTAGAGAGAGCATGTGGAGCTGAGCTCATCCGATGATTCCTCCTTCCATGTCCCTTCTAGCTTAGCCTTGAGGCTTAAATCCCCAGCCCAAAGAGCGCGAGAAACAAACCCTACATAGAAATTACCGGAAAATAACACATCCTCACGGAGAGAAAATCCCGGAAAATGGGGGAATTCTTTCTGAATTGAGTTCCGAAACTACTCGGGTACGACTCTTCCGATCAACTCTCCTTTTTTTTTTGGTTGATATTGTGCGATACGATGTTTTCGTATGTTTCAATTTCGAAACTAGATTCGGAGCTTGCTTTTCTCTGTTTGGCTGCTGAGAAAACATAGGAAAATCATTTTTCATTTTGTCTTGGAACTGTGTTTTGATTGGCCAGTTGCCTTGTTGGGGGTGAGTGCGTCGTCATTTCCAAACCAGTATTTGTGTTTCAGCTTATGGCTTCTTGTTCTGTCTATTTTCTGTTCAGTGTCTGATTTTTCTAGGCAAACAACGTGGGGTTTGTGCTCGGGATGCTCGATCTGATCAGAAAATGCAAATTTAAAGCGAAACGTTATACACCTAAATTGTTTTGTTCGTGAAAATAATATTAGGAGTAACGGAATTTAGGTTCTATTGTTTGTTCTACAGGGAACCAGAAAATGCACACACACAAAACCGTTTATGAGATTCACAAAAATATATAGTTGTCGACTCTGTACCTGTGTATGTGCACGTGTAAGTAATGTATTTCTTTTGCTTCCGTTTTCTTCCCAGCTACCAAATGTCGGGATGGGAGTCCAGATTGGGGCTTTATTTTTTTGCTCCAAACTATTTTGGCGCTTATTCTATTTAAAAAGAACAAGTCTCTTTAATCCAACAGGGTTTAAATGATAAATTACCACCCTAGTATTGTTCTTTTGTGTGCTTATTCCCTTGGTGTTGGCGCTGTTATTGTGTGCTAGGCATCATGGATTCAAAGTTGCAGTTTTCACCCCCAGATGATGCTGATGCAAAAACAACATTCCGCAAACCATCTACGGATGCAGCGAACAGGAAGTATCGGCGCTGTACTCCAGTTAGTGGATCATCGTCACCTGTAGGTTAGTTTTTTAATTCGGTTTTCTTTCTAGAGAATGGTCTTTCAGCAGTGGTTTATCATGGCAAAGAGTGTGAAATGAAGTTGACAATCAGCCTCTTTTTTTTTTTTTTAAGTATTGCTCATATATGATTGTATGTAAAGGGGGGAAAAGATGTGTGAAATTGGCTTAATATGTTGCTAGTGAGGGCCAATTGCAGTTTCTTTGCTTTGTGTCATGTTGTAGTGTCCAGCTTGAAAGAAACTTTGTTTTTCATACAATCAAGATTTGGAAATTTTAAACTCCATTTTAGTCCATTTTTCTCACCTTCTGCTTGTTATCATTCATGGCCCATCCCTTGTTGGTGCTTGACTCTTAATGACCTCAGCAAAATCATCATGCAAAGTAACAGATCTCTTATAAATTCTCTTACAGGTTCCTTCCATCCTTGACGTTTGCTTCACTTTTATAAAGGGTGCTAAGTATGTTTAGGAATTTGTATAATATAGGACTCTATAAAATCAGGACAGAAATACAAGAATGGTGCCCACATATGCAGCTGATGTATTCCAGAACAAGAGACATATTAAAACGTAAATCTACAATTACAAACTACCTACCACCTGCCCACTTTTTCCCTTGAAAGAGGGAAGTGCAAGCAAACATTGGGGGCCATTATCCAGTGAAAGAGAAACCTCAGAATTAAACTTATGCGTTGGATATTTGCCATCCCACTGAGTTTTTGTTTTTAGATATCCCTTTTCATGTGTGATCGGTTTTTGGGCCCTACACTTATTGCCAAAAGAGATGAGAAAATAAGAAAAAATGGAACCATTACACCACCATGTCAGAGCTGGAGAGTGAAGAAAAATCTTTGTTGGATTCACAAGTCTAATTAGTAATCTTAAGCAATGAATAGAGGTGCGAGTACGAATTCCTTCTGAAGCAATTTCATTGTAGAATGTCTCGGAGTAGTTTACAGGTCATGTGGTTTTAGCCAGTTTTTTTGTCGCTTATTTTGGTGATTATTAAAATTTTATACATTTGCAGAAATTCCTAAGCAGGATCAAAGCTCTAGTCCAAATATCTCGAGGGACGTCCCTGTGAAGTTTTCTGAAAATCGATCTAGAAGGAAGGATGATGGGAGGGAACTAGAAAGGGATTCTAGCAGAAGCCAGTATGGTAGAAGTGGTGATTCTTATAGACACTCAGAGCGACAGTCCTCCAGGGGCTACCATGGTTACTCTAGGCATGATGACTATATGCATGACAAGCATGTGGATGAAGATGAGAGAATCTATAAGAGGGCATCCTCTCATTCTGGTCGTGAGTCAAAGAGTGGCCTTCATTCTGAGCTTACGAGAAAAGAAAGTGAGCAGAGTAGGTCAAGAGACTATCCAAGAAATGGGGATGCATATTCCCGAGATAAATACGATGGGCATAGAAGCAAGGATAGGGATAGAGAAGCCTCCTCTCTAGAACACCAGAAGTACAGAGAGAAGGATTCGTCATCTGACAGAACTGGATCTGGTAGGAGACATGTACCTTCTGAAGAGATGGAGAGAAGTAGATATATGAGGGACAGTGATGGTCGAGATGAAAAGCGTGATTATCGTAGAAGTTCAGGAGATTACAGAGGTGACCGAACTTGCTACGAAGTGACCTGGGGGCAGCGAAATGGCTCAACTTCAGGGGGGGACAGTGGTAGACGTCGCCTGAAAGATGCTTATACGAGTGACTCTATGGAACTGGATGGTCAGAAGCTCTCTAAAGAGGAAAAGAGGAAATATGATGACCGAGATGTCAACAGAGATAAGGAGCGACACATTAGAGAATCAGGGGAGCATGCCGATGATAAATTTTCCCCTATGTCTGAAAATCAAGAATCTCCAGCAAAAAAGCCAAAGCCACATAGTCTGGACAAGGACGTTGACTATGGGAAACATGGTAGCTTTTCTTTAGCTTTCTTGTTTTAGATTCCTATCTCATTAGTTTTGTTTTCCATTCTGTTACCTAATAGTTAGAAAGTATATGATCCCCTTACAGTTAAACCTGCGTCAAAGTTCTCATCTGTAGCTGAGGATGCTAAAGTAACTCCAGGAGAGACCCAGGCCAGTGGATCTGATGCTGCTAATGATCTAAATGCCGCGAAAGTTGCTGCAATGAAAGCCGCTGAATTAGGTATTTGATTTGTTGACTTATCATATTCTTTCTCAATGGTAATAGCAATCTTTTTATCACAAGGTTATTTGTTTTGGGTTCCTCTTCTTGAAAGCATGATTGTGTTTATTTAAGATGAGTACAAAAAGGAAAGGGCAACACTGCATGGGACTTTTGACTTTCCAAGTTGAAACTGCTTGCTTACTTTCTTCCTTGTGATTGTTCACTTCGATAATTGTTGAGCGTAATCTACTTCTGGTTAAAGGCAAACATATTGGCCAAAAAGATGCTGCACATTATTTCAACTCAATTCTGGATTGTACTAAGCTTGAACCTTCAAATGTATTTATTGGAAGCTCGTTAGCATGAAACAGTTAATAGGAATCTTGTTGGAGTCGGAACTTGCATGACTGCTGACCAAAAGAAGAAGCTACTGTGGGGGAACAAAAAGACCACAACTGTCGAAGAGGTAAGAACTGAAGATTTTCTGCCATTTCATCTATTTAATGTAGTATGGAATTTTACGGTTATGGTACTTGTTGCTCTTAGCACCATAGAAACCAGACAAACATAGGGTTATCTAAGATATTTTCCTGGAAAATCCTTGAGTACAGTTTTTACCTATCCTAGACTGTTTACGTTGCTCTCTTTAGAACGGCACTATTTCTGTAGCAATGTTAAGGACTTGAAACCATCTGTCCTGGAATAGATGACTGTTCTATGATTCCACCATGCATCATTTTATGTCGCTTACTGCCTAATGGACATTGGCAGTCTGAGGCCCAGCTATAAACTGCTGTTTTAGTTTTTAAACTAAATCTTTTGAATTCTTTTTAACCTTTAGCATAACTTGCGGTTTGTTTCTCATTTTTTTTTCTCTATTTCTTTTGTATTTTCTTTTTCTATAGTCTGGACGCCATTGGGATACATCACTGTTTTCGGATCGTGAACGACAAGAGAAGTTCAACAAACTCATGGTAATTCTCCATTGCCATGTCCGTTTCTATTGGTTGCGTCAGCATTGTTAGTGTCATACATAGCCTTTTATTGCTTGATCCTGAATGGCTCACTCATTCCATTGGAGTTTCTTCACCTACTAACACATTTTTAGAGTCTGAGGTTGCATTGGTGCCTATGGCCAATTGTAGGGTGTGAAGGGTGGCGACTTGAAGTTGGAACAAAAACCCGACAACCAAGATGGGAACGACCTGGTTCGAGCAGAGAAGCAGAAGGAACTGCAGCAGGATTTAGAAAAGCAGTACACTGCTGGACTCCGACGAAGGGATGGTCGCACTGTTGGATTAGGTCTTTAAGCATCTGTTATGGATTTTTCTGCACTCGTATAGTGCTTTGCAACCTTTTGTTGTATGCTTGTAGAAGAGTTATGTTTCCTGTAGTTTCTGAGTTCTCACGGCATGTTTGGGATGGTATGTTTTTTTGTTGGGATATTTCAGATCTTGGCCAAAGAATGGTGCCCCATGACACATTCTTCAATCTTGATGCATTTGAGATTCAATTTCAGGCCATCTTCACTTCAGAACCTTCTCTATTTCTCTTTCAGGTGACTTTAATACCTAAGAAGTTCGAAATTTGGTGGGGTTACCAGTGTGATGGTGAACATCACCCGGGCTTTTATTTCTCACCCGGGATTTTATTTCTGCCCAAGTTTAATTTGAAGTTTTGATACACTGCAACTGTTTGAATCTAGAAGTTCTAATTGAACGAAGTGCCATAGAGATTTGTAGGATGTTGGAACAAACTCAAAATGTTCTCCAATGAGTATTGCATGTGCTGAAATCCGGTTCTTCAAGTAAAAATATGCGCCCACAATCCAAAGAGCTGCAATTGATTGCCAAATCAAAATATGCGCCCACTCTGCAATTGATATGTTTGTTTTGAAACACTTTTTCATCAATTTTAATACCTTTTCACTAATTTTAATAACTTTTTCTAAATTCTAACAACTTTTAACACACTTTTCACCAATGCCAAGAGAATTTACACTACTTTCAAAAAAACACAAAAACATATCTCAAAACATAAACCAAACATAGCAAGATGTCTTCCAGCTTAGATTAGTTTCCCGGTGACTTTTCCTTCTGGGTTTACGGATATTCCATATTGTTGGTCTACTCCAATGTGTTTCATCAAGTGGTCAGATTTTGCCCTTTCTATAAATTTGATTGCATAGACTCAATTGGTATGCTGTACATTGTCATTTCCCCAAAACAGAAAATTCTAATCCACATCATACTCTACCGCACAAGTGATCTTGGTTGGCCTTTTTGGCAAATATAGAAAGATTGCATAGTAAGGATTTTGAGAAAAAAAAAGAACTATTTTTCCCCCTAGTGGCTAGTGCTTGAGTAGCCTATCTTCTCCCAAGTATTTTCCGATGATCCAGCTGAAGGGGCTTTATATCTACTAGACTAGGCTAATATCATGTTATCTAGGAAGAAAAAAAAAAGACTAGGCTAATGCGGTAATGCCTATTGAATTCCACCTTCATATATAAAGAGCATGCATGAAAACGACCGACCGGAACAAAGGGGAACTAGGGGGTTGCTTTTTGCGGTTTAGGACGCCGGCCCCCACAAATCTGTTGCCCACTTACAAAGTTTCATCAAATTAGTCAGTAGCTTAACATCCTTAAAGCATATTTTTTTTCCCCATGATCCAGCCAACTGAATGCTTTAGTTTCGATTCCTCTAATGCCCCATAATTTTCCACCTAGGGAAAGAATATATAGAAAGGATTGGGAGTAAAGTGAGTTAGGAGGTTGGGTGGATATGGACCCCCCCTAATTGCTTTGATGCAACCAGAACCACATGATTTATTGCCAGTTCTCTTTGTTTAAATCCTGATGACCCCCACCTGATCCCAAGATCTTTGTCATTGTTCCCTTCCAGTCCCCACGCCCCCCCCCCCCCTGTTGTCATCATGCCTATTCTCTGCCTCAATAAAGGTATGTCCCAGCTCCTAAGAGATCGATGCTTTTTTTTTTTAGGATAGTTGAGGTTCTTAGTGCGTTTGAGATTTGAAGAATATAAAATTGCAGAAACACTTTTTTGCTAAATCATGATTCCATTATACATTGCTTCCTTTTCTCTTACCCCAACTTATATATGCTTAGGTCGAATGTTGACATTTGCTGATAATTAGGGCAATTCTTGTATTTCCAAAGGTTACATTTGGTCCTCTTGTTGAGTTATTCTCTATATCTCTCATGGTGTACTTGTATTTTTTTAATCTTTTCCGTCAATATCATCTACCCATCATGTATTTTCTTATAACTAAGGCTAGGTGTGTAGTAATTTTTTTTGGATGATGGGAAGAAATTCAGTTCGACAAGCCGATGTAACTCCTAAGCCACATAGGTTAGTAAGTCTAACTTTACTGTGGGAGTAGTCTGAAGAATTATTTACAATTGAAAAAATTCAAACCTAAGGCCTCAAATAGAGCACACCTCTAAATTGAGCAACTTTTAGAGAAAAGATTGAAAACTTCAAGAGTAGGACCAACTACTTCAAAACCAGGATTAAGGATTAGGGTGAAAAGAAGAAATGTTGCAGATATTCGGGAATTGAACCATGACCCCACAACCACAGAAATGGAATCTGATTCCAATATAAGAACCCTAAAAGCTTAAAAGCATAATCCCACATGATCTCCAAACGAAAGATCTCATTGCATGAGTAAGGTGGTTTGTCTTCCCCAACCAGGACACCTGTTTACGGCTACTTATAAATTATCTCATTGATCGATTCCACATGCATATAATTGTCCACTTTAGGGTCTTCAGAAGAAACCGTCCATTGTGGGGCTTCACTTTTTTTCAAGTTTCTCTTTCGTCATTTGGGGATTCCATGTGGTTACAGTACGTATACTGACATCGATCGCATCCATCTTGAGCTGAAAACAAGTTATAATTGGTGGGGTTTCATATATGAAATAATGGTGGTCCATTTCAGTTCGTTCTTTAATCTGAAGGCCTTCTGTACAAATGTATACCTAAATTTTGAGCATCGAATTATATATAAAATGTAAATAAAAAAATTGAGAAAAAAAGAAGAAGCTTATTAATTAATATATGCGATTCCATTAATGAGCCCCCCGCCACCTCCGCCTCCACCTCTCCCATTAAGATCACAGAAATCTGCAATACAAAATCCATATTTGAATCCATATTTGATAGCTTTTGAGGAAAGGCAAAGCTTAGTAATGGATAAGATGTCATCCTTTCATGGAAAAAAGTTGCATGCTTCCCACGCCTGAGGCTGATGTACGTAATTCCCAAGTGATGGATTAAACTAGAGATTAGTTTGTCATTATCTGAGCAATGAGCTGCCTACAGTACTGCCTACGAGATCCTTGGCAATTGAAAAAGTTAATTACCAGAAAAACAAATGATAACAAAACTGTGGTTTCCGGAATTCTATTTCAGCATTAATTGCATTTGCAGAAGTAGCTAGGGTTAACTCATGGATATTGCGAGTATGACCCAGTGGCCAGTAGTTATAGGGTTTAAAGAATCGAATGAGTATGGTATTCCTGCAAAACGTATATAACCTAAAAGTAAGATATCTTTGATAAAGATCATTTACTTAGTTTTCTCCAATGTTTGCTTTGCTATCTTCAAGAATATTTCATCTCTAAAAGTTTAGCTTAATTAGGCCCCACAAAAGGAAAATCAATTATATCTAAGTTTTTTTAATAACCTAAAATGCAGCTCCAATAGTCTTTTCACTTTGGTAGGACAAATTCCATATTTCTTTTTTATAACCTATAATGCAAATATATAGTTTTTAAAAAAAATGTATGCGGTCAAAATCTTCCGAATATCTAACTCGTCCCTCCTTGTTTTTCTACTAAAATCTCTACATATTATGATATATATGCATTTTTTTCGCTTTCATAAGATTTGCCTTACTTTAATATATATATATATGCCTTACTTTAATATATATATATTGCTCTACTGAATGCTGATCATTGGTTCTCTAAGTATGGTCCACTTTGCATGCGAAACAGCATGTGGCAGGTGGCGTCTCCTTGATGCATTGAATCTTTCTCGCTAGAAACTTTTAAAATGTATCCTCAATTCCACTTCAACGTACTGGATGCCATAAGCTAGTGCTACACGGAAACCTTAATGTCCATCAATGTTGGAAATAGTTGGTGGCTGCTCATCTATTTAAGTTCTGCATGCATATTAGAAAAATCCAACTGGACAAACTTAATTTGAATAAAGCAAGTCTTGAACCGCCACTTTGGGGGAACCAAATGAAAAGCATTAATTGGAATCTATGGGTGCTCTTTTAAGGTCTTATGGGCATGACAAAAAGCATTTGCTGGTGGTTATTATAGATGACCTAAGATATTGAAGTTTTGGGTAGGACAAAGGGGTGCGTCATTGCCCTCTATTTTTAATTACAAAGAAAAAGGACAATTTTTCTCCCTTGTTAGTAGCTAAAGGAAAAGGCATTAAAAGCAAATTATCCTGATTGTAAACCATTAAGGTTGGCTTAGTGGATAATACTTAAGTCTTGATAGTTTGTTCTTTCTAAGATTTCAAGTTTAAAATTTTCTAAATGTTAGAAAGTAGAGGCCACTTCAGTACAATGTTTAGATTCCTAAAACTAGATAGTTTAGAGATCTAAACGGATGTCAAATATAGACCCTACATAACCAACGTGGACAGTAATTCAGAGAAAGATGTCTTAGGCTCAGAAGAAAAGAGCATGGAGGACATTGGAACCATCTATGTCAAACAAAGTCACTTCTGAAGACCAATGGTATTAACTACGTTGTAAACAAGTCACCAGAGTGGTCGCGTTCACATTACGTGGCTGGACATGATTTATCCGGCAGTCTGTGTGGTTGTGATACGTGGGTGGTGAAGTTTGGTAGAAGTTAGGCACACGATCAGGAGGGCTGTATTGGTCATGTGACAACCCACCAAAAGAATACCCTATCAATTAACTGCTTTAACCCCCGAGGCACAAAAATTAGATAGCAGACATTTTCTTTCCGAGAGAGAGTGTGAGTTGTGATAGAGATTTGGAGGAACTAAGAAGGACCCAGTCCAAATTCGTCCTCATCTCTATCACTGATCAAGCTTCTGCATCAAACTTTGCATTGTTTTGCTGATTAAATTCCCACTTTCTTAGCGGCCTAAAGTTGTGTGTTCTGACAATTCTTAAAGTATCTAATTCAAGTAATTCTGGTCCACAGCCAACGGCCAGCCTACCCACATCTGTTTTCTACTTTAATTCCTTAAGATTTGGCAAAGTTCGATAATAAATTTGTACATCTTGGATATGCCAGTCTCCATCCCTTACAAAGAACTGTTCCTCAGATATTATTCTTATTTCCCTCAAAAAGAAAGAGAAAAATCTTGTCAATTCTTAACTGTCAGCTGCCCACACTTTGGTTCTCCCATTGCAGAAGCACCCTCGACGTTTGTTTCGTTGTTTCACCTTTCAGTGGAGGGTTTTTTTTTTAATTTCAGGACCTTGTCCGTTGCGGTGTCTACAGAAGTACCCTCATTTAAAACGCATTAATTGTGGCCTACTTTACAACGCCGTCCCATTCCGCCGAACTACAACACACTTCCCCTTCATTGGAGGATCTTTCCTTTGTCGAAATCGAAAGGGAGAGAGAGCAATAAAACTTGATTTTCGCCTTGGCACTTTTGCTCCTATATAATGATCGCACTCACCATTGCTTCCTTTGCAATTGGTTCCTCCTAATTTAGTCTCCTCCTCATTTGGTGCCAAAAACCACATAGCCCGTTTGGTAACTGCAACTCTGTCCAATGCTTTACTTCCTAATCTCTTGTGTCTCCTTCATCCTCCTCTCCATGTCTCTCACTCACAAGCCACTCCCTCCATGGAAGGGTGAGTTACCACCATGGTCCTGGGGGGAGTTTTCAAGTTTTATTGTATCCTGGCTCAAGAAGAAGATGCTTGCAACTAGTTGCTTTCAAGTGCCTAGATTCATGCCATTGAAGAAGATGGGTCTTAGTTCAAAGGAAGAAAATGTAAAGGCGGACGAGGATATTTCTCTATTGGATTTGCCTGACTTGGCCTTGGAAAGCATTCTTGATCGTCTTTCGCCATCTGGGTTATGCAGTATGGCTGCGGTTTGTAGCTCTTTGAGGGATAAATGCAGAAGCGATCACTTATGGGAGAAACACATGAAACTAAAATGGGATGGATTGATTGGAGATGCAGCTGATCGAGAATGGCAATTGAATCTAGCCTTAAGGAAAAGATCGACCCTCTTGGATCAAAGCAAGAAAAAAGTGTTTCTTGAATCATTTTTCGGGGTTTGGCCTTTTTCATGGTTTAAACCCAAGTTAGAAAGTAGCAGCAAGGCAAGGAGTTCTTTGCCCGTTGATTCGATCATGGCTTGGTATCTTTCTCTTGAAAGTGGCAAGCTATGGTTTCCAGCTCAGGTCTATAACCGTGAGGTAAGTGGCTGCAGCTTACTTATTCGAGTGTTAAATCCGCTCGTCTCTTGTAATGCGTTATTGTTCTTCTTGGAATTGGAACTTTAGTTCGTATTCTTTATCTACATTTGGTCAGTGGCGAAATTATGGCTTCTTCTAATGTTGAACACGTCGATGACATCTCTATTCTTTTAACTGCAGAACGGTCATGTTGGTTTCATGCTGTCATGTTATGACGCCCAAGTCAGCTATGATTCGCCGACTGACACCTTTCAGGCAAGGTATAGGAAAGTAGTCTTTCTCCAGAAAAAGAAAAAGAAATGACTTCATGAAACTTCAGCCAATTTACTTGTCCGTGAGTCTGTAGATTTGAGAGAAGGACATAATCCAATTGTACGGATTCCGAAATTTTAGAACTTCTAGCATTTCGAACTACACTAATACCATTTTTCTGGTTTGAAGAATTTGAGAACAATTTTGACTTTGAAAGTGGGAAATAATCGATATGAAGATTGGATTTACATGGACTACGCTCGTCTTTACTGCAGAGCCCTCAAAATTGCATGTTTCATTGCAGATACTCACCTCATGGGCGGCGGACAACGGAGGAAAATATACACTGGAATAGGCTAAGAACGCCCCCAGTTGATACTCCTCCACATGTCCTTCATGTCCCTGATTGTTTGAACGACTTGAGGCCCGGAGATCATATTGAGATCCAGTGGAGGAGAAACAAGGAATTCCCTTATGGTGTGTTTTTTGAACCTGTACGCGTTTACAATATCTGTACCGTGAATTTCAACAACGTTGTTCTGCAGCATGACATTTCATTTTTCCTAAAATTAGCTGTTGTTTTGAAATGAACAAGTTTTTCATGTTCAATATCTCTTAAATTTTATTCTTTAAGATATATAAAGAATGGCACAACGAAAATTATTTATTATCTGTTCCATTACTTGCACATAACAATGTCATACTTGTTCTGAATCTCTTGCAGGCTGGTGGTACGCTGTCATTGGTCACTTGGAACAGTGTGATGGGAATGAGAATCGCTGTCGCTGTCATTTTAGTGGTGAGAAGATCATCTTAGATTCTGTAGCTTTTCTTTTAAGGGTATATTTAGGGTTTATTCTTGTTATTTAGCAATTATTTGGTGATGAGGAAGATCTCCCTCAATCTAGAATATTCAGGGCACTTTTCCTGTTAGGACTTGGTTGTGTCCAACATCCTCAGCATGAAACGCTACATTGACATATGTCTCACACCAGTTTGGAAACTAATATTTTTCACTTTATTTGATTGGAAAACGGAGGAAAACATTGCAGATTATAGCTTCTTGTATGCTTCTATCATAAATTTCGTCATTTTTTATTAAGAATGACGTGATGCATTTTGAGCCAAGGACAAGGTACATAATAGTGTCAGTAATAGAAGCATTCATAAAACCATTTATGCGGATTTGTTTTACATTCTTTCCACTCAAGAGTGATATGCAAGTCGGGGTTTGGACATATTGCCATTCTATATAGGGGGCTTTATGGAGGATCGATCAAAGGAGTCAGATGAGTTCAAGTATAAAACTTCTGTCTGTGTTCCTTAAAATCTACAAAACAGCAGCAGGATTGTTCAATCAAACTTTTCTGCCACAACATCAAAACATAAAATATGATCTACGTAAGGTCAGAAGCATTGTTGTTGGTATCTGATGCAGATGTCTGTTACCCACTATGATAGTTTGTGCAAGGGAGAGGACTAGATGCCTTTTTCATGGAGAGTACACATATTAGTACTGTTTGTTGGCGTTGTTTTTCTTTTTTCTCAAATCATTGTACAATCAATGAAAAGAGATACTCTAATTTCAAGTAGGAATTCAGTGAGCCTTTAGGATTGGGAAGAGCCCCTCAAATTGTGTGTTTGATTCATTTTACCAGTTAAATAACTTATGATCGGATCCCTGTAATAAAATACTTAAAACTTGACAATCTTGACATAAACTCCAAACCCTCTATCAGATTTGAGTTCTCCATGTATGTTAAGTGTTTAGTTTCCTTCAGGTGCTCATTTTGGCTTGATAATTCATAAAAAAAAACTCCATATACCTTGAGTTCCACTGCTTTTGTACTGATCGTCAAGGCACTTTAAATGTGCTCTTTATTGAATCTATGGCCCCAGAGTAGTTAACCAAGTTACCAATTCACTGAGAAGAATAAGCATTTGTAGTTTTCTGACTTTAATCCTCTGTTATACTTCAAGCATAGCTGCAGCAACAAAATTGGGATTCTTTCTCTTCTTTTAGTTTTTTTTTTGTCGGTCGACAACTTTCTGTAAGTTTCTTATGGTGAACTATGGCTGACAGATGTAGTGATATTGGAGTTCAACCAGTATACCCCTGGCTCACAATGGAGGCGAATGGTGATAAACAGGGAGGATCACCGGGAGGCAGGCAATGAAGCAGATGGCTTCTATGGTGGAATTAGGAAGCTTTACAACAAGGAGGAGATCATAATGTGGAAACGCCTCTGGCCAACTCAAATCCTGGAATAGGACGACCTCTGTCCACACTTAATCATGCCTGCCTTGTAAATATGCCCCCCTCTTGTTTTTTTTCATCTGGGGCAGTGAATGAAAAGAGCTCACGGCCATAGCAGTCATCTTAAGAGGATGAAGATGAAGCTCAAGGATTGTGATTAGGCATGTAGAGGCCTTAAACAGATGCAAATATAGTATACAATATATATATCTCTTGTTATATAGTATTAAGACTATTTTTTTTTTCTTCGCAGTATTAAGACTATTTACTTAGTAGCTCCCTGGCTAGTTTTGTTGTTATGATGTTTGAGACTCTTGGAGTTAATATTAAAATATTTATTATTATAATATTTATTAAAAATCTTCTCTTTTCATTTTTTTACCAACTCCCATAAAATATTTTTACTTTATAATATTTCACAAACTTCAATACTCAAAATTTTCACGCTCAAACAATATAATCTCTCTCCCTCCCATCAAATCACTACTATTCACTACAAAAATATAAAAAATTACCTCTCTCTTCACTTTTTCACTAAACCCAATACCTAAAATTTTAACAACACTAAAATTTTACCAAACAAACACACTCTTAATCTGCCAGAGGCCTAGAAAGTCATTATGGCATTAAATACAACCTTTTTAACTAAAAATAAACTCTCAAGTAACGCAAACAAGTCAATGCCAGGTCATGATAAGAAAAAAAGTCAATGCCAGGTCATAAGTGAGGCTAAAACGTGTCATAACACAATCGTGCCCATAATTCCTTTTTGTAGTCTTCGTTTGGATTTAGCGGTTGTCAGTTTCTCCTGGAGTAGGCTCCGTCGTGCAAAGAACTGTGGATGAGATTCTTGTGCCATTTTAGCCTTCATTATCACTTGAACAAGGTGATTATTGGGGAAAGTGTTCCACCATTTTATGTAAAATCGTTGGCTCAGTATTTTTGAATCATTATGAGTGGCGAAGATAAACTTTGAACTTAAGAACCACGGAAGGAGATTAAACTGGATATAAAATCGGAGAAAGGGAGAAATGTTTAAGTAAGAAGGATTTTCTGTGGAGGGGTAATTTATCGCGGAAGTTGTACCATATTGGAAAGTGACCCATTGATCATAGGCATTTGTAAGAGAGGTTGGGAAGGAGGAGGTATTGGGTCCAAATGGATCACACCATTGATGGAACCAGTTTGGAATTGGGTCAGTACATTGAAAGCTACTGAATCTAATGTTCCAGATGTGAAGATAGATATTATTTCTTTTACATTTTTTAAAAAGAATAGACGGGTTTTGGAGAGTCCACGACTGTCCCATTCTTTTGAAGCCAAAATAGTGTAAAATTTAAAGACTAAAAAAACAATTTTTCCATATTTAATCCTATAAAAGACTCGAGAATTTTCAAAATGAGGTTGTTTCGGATTGGACTTGTAAAGAAGAAGTGAATATACCCTGCTTTTTTTTCGCTAAGAAAGAGTTCTATTTTATGCCAGCCATATTTTCCACCTAAACATGAAATAAATAAATAAAAGGTAAAAAGGAGAAAGTAAGAAGAAAGAGAGAGAGATTTCACAGAGAGAAAAATCAGAGGAAAGTCGTTCCTGAGCTTCGTCTCTCTCTCCGTCACTGAGAAGAAGATGAACGGCGGTCCATCTGGCTTCAGTGCGTCGAATACTTTCTCTCTTATACTATAATCCCATAATCTTCTTCAAGTATTAGTGTGTCGTACCCTTTTCTATGTTCCTCTCTGATTTTCCAAACACTTATGTTTTCTTCTTTGACAGACAATGCTCCTGTTACAAGAGCCTTCATTATTGCCTCTGCCCTCTTCACCGTGTTCTTTGGGATCCAAGGCCGCTCTAGGAAACTCGGATTGTCATATCTGGTACTCCTTTCGATATTTCTTATTAATCTGCGTTGGTGATTTAATTGGGTATCTTGTAAATTCGGATGAATTTGTTGCTTTCGTAGATGTTATTGCGAGTGTTATTTTTTTTTGTATCGTTTCGTTGTGTTCTTCTTGGTAGTAGCTTGAACTGGCAGTATAAATTATGGAACTTTTTTGTTAATTATGTACTTAATGATGATCTTTGGTTCTTAAAAGCGTAGTTTAATCTTACTTTTGAATTTGATTTCAATGTGGGCCATGTTTTTTTTCCTTTCATCACCGTAAGAAACAACATTAGCTTACATACTGTTGCTTTTTCAGGTGACTGAATTGGTTTCCTGCTTTTCTGAAGAAATAGCTAATTGAGGTTGACTTGTGGCTTTCATTCGTGTTTCGAACTTGTTTTCAATCTGGGTTGTTGTTACTTTTCATCATAATCATTCGAGACCTTGAACTGATATGTTGTTGCTTTGACATGAATAGGAGACTGTGTATCTGTTTGTGGGATAGTTTGGATTCAGGCTTTACTCCATTTTTTCATGAACGATGCACTGTTTCTTTTCAGCTGTAATTGGATACGGGTTTCGTGATCCTGAACAGGGATGGCTTAGTTGGAGTCTTAGCTCAATTTTCTCTATCTTAAATGCATATATAAAATCTTTTTTTTTTTTAATTCCAATTCGATGTTGGTTTACTGTGTAATTATTTAACCTCATATTATCTGAAGATTCTTGAATGGAGATTTCAATATCATGGGTCGCTTATTTCTTTTTCATAAGTTATATTTTATGCTTGCAATGTGAAGATCAATTAGAGGCCAGGCTGAATTCCTATGCAAGGCAGATTTAATTCATTATTATTAAGGCACCATAGGATGTTATGGGTTGGGGGTTTTTGGTGCACGTGTGAAACTGGACACAATTGAAGGTGTGCGTTTGTTGCCCACTTTCGTGGTTAAGGTGAGTAGTGGGATCACGTATGGACAGAGTTGGTTGAGAAAAATGGGGGCCGGTGGACTTCCACAGTGGGGAAAGCCCCCATGGGTCAAGTTTGTGGAAAGCTTAGATCTTTCAATTTTTTGTTTGTGCGTTGGGGGGTAGTTACAGCTATGTGACAGACATTTCTCTTGGGGAGGTGTGGGTGGTTTAGTAACTCCTTAAATGCGGTCCAAGCAACAAACTCTAGTGAGGAAGGGTGCAAATCAAGATTTTACTGACTGTATTGGTAGTGGCTTGCGTTAAGTTCACTTTTATAATGGTGTACTGTATGTCCCAGATATGTTTATGTTTTGTCTTTATCCTCTTGAGACGTGCCATGAGCTCTTCAAAGTTACAATCAGTTTGCATTTATATGAAATTGTTTATTGTTATGACAGGATATCTTTGGGAGGCTTCGGCTTTGGAAGTTAATAGTGTCAGTGTTTGCCTTTTCATCCACACCAGAATTGCTTTTTGGACTCTACCTGCTATACTACTTCAGGGTCTTTGAGAGACAGATAGGATCAAATAAGTACTCTGTGAGCAATCATCTGGCATAAACTATTCATGAGTTCAACTTTGATGTCTTATAAATACGAGATATACTTTTGCAGAAATATCTTATGTCTAATCAGTGCCATAGGATAAATGAAATTCATTCTGAATTACGACTATGATGCAAATTTCCTGGATGGATACCAGAGGAACATGATTCAAAAGCTTTCTTTGTGAAGCTCACTAATTGTTATCGGGTTATTTTTCTTGTTCCTGTCCAAGTTGTTCTCATTATTATCTAGTGATGTAGTTATTCTGTTCAGCTATATGAGTCTGCATCACTACATTATCTAGGTTGGTACAACCATGCCTTTTTTTTTTCTTAGCATAACCATGACTTCTAAAATGGGATTATTGTCTTTTGATTGGGTCAAATCTTTAATGATAAGGTGACTCAGAAAGAGTGGGTGGTTTCATTTTACTCATAGGCCAATGGTATCAGAAGAATTAAGTAGACAAAATGTGCAGAACTGAGAGAACGACCAAATACACAACGCCGAAGAAAGCATGCAGCATAAACATTTGTTAATAGAAATTACTTATAAAAGAACATTTGTTGATAGAAATTGTTTTCTTCTAGTTACTCTCAAATAATGTGTCCTTGGAGTATATTTCATGTTTGAAAAAATACTAGAATCAATGGGCTCCTTGATGCTTAGAAGAAATGAGGAATCTTCCATTACGAAAAGCCACTCAAAGAAATAATATAAAGAAGTGGTTTGAATTTATTGTTGCTTTAAATACATTATAAATCATTGATCTAAATAATTGGATTTGGTCAAATAGAACTCAAAATCATGTAGTTTCATGCCCGAACTTGCCAGAGATGATAATGTGGAGAAAAATTCTCTACGAGTGATAGTACTTCACAGTGTGATTACTGGCAGCAGTTAATTGAGGGTGGGAACCTAAACCTTGCGTTTAATGAATTGAATGTGGAAGGCTTCATATATACACCATGTAGATTCAGTTATCAAATCATCGCGAGTTAACATGGTTGGGTGGTTTCATTATCTTGATTTGGTTTCAAAGCAATGGTTGTATGATGATTGTACCCCTTTTTGAGTCAACTCATCCTTTCTCATTACGAGTCAGCTGCATGGACACTATTCTATTAGTTTTTTAACAGGGGTCCCTGAAGTTGAATTTTTGAAAATATATTCTGGCAGTCTGCCTTTGGATTTCCTTCTTAGGGTTGGGGACACACACAAGAGACTATGGGCTCAACATTGAAGGGGCGACATTGTTGGTTACCCCATTGAGAGATTCTGTGCTTCTCTTTTTTCAATTCTACGGGGTTGTGCTCTTTAATCTGAGAATCAAAGCTTCGAAATTGTCAATAGATATAGATGGAGGTTTCTTTACATTGATAATTTGTATACATAAATTCTTTGATATTTGGGATTTGTGAATTTGGCTTGTAAAATTATAGTTATTCGTGTAGGTAGTATTACCTGTTAATCCTTCCACCAATCAGTTATCAAACGCGGGGGAAAGAGAAAACGAAAAATACAAAAAGAAATTACTTCTTCTGTATCTAAGTGTATTAATATTTTCTTGCCTTTTATCTTCCCCATTGTGCAGGTCTTTATCTTGTTTTCTGTAATAGTATCATTACTCTTCGAGTTCCTTGCCCTTGCATTTCTTAAAGGTATGCATTGCTCCAAGCTTTCTTTGCTAATTTATCTATTTCATGTGTTTTTGCCTTGTTTAATATTTTGTGTTTGTCTCCTTTCGATTCTTAGTTACTTATGTTTTTGTCCTTTCCCTCCACGTCAGCCATGTGGCAAGGTTCTCGTACTAATTCGAAAAAACGACAGTTAGGGAGAGGTATGGAGATACATAGATGGCACACTTGCTTGGCGTCTGTTTAATGATGATTATATAGAAGCATGGGCAGCTTCAATATACACATGGGTCTATGGAAGGACTAAAGGACAAGTACTAGATGTTTCTGATGGGCTGTAAACGTTGGACTTGGAGTTGTTCTCATGATCATGGGTTGAAGCAACATATTCTTGGTCTTACAGTGCTGGCCAAATATAATAACCTGTGTGGTGGTTTTTGAGCTGATGACCATGTGCAATGCCTCAAATTTTTTTGTAAACATGGAAAGGGGAGATCTTGAAAATTTGTTTTAAGTTTCCAAAATTGCCCACACTGAAAAACAGCAAATGTCTAGTAAGAAATCTTGGACATGAGTTGGAATCCAAGTAAAGTACTTTTACTTGAAAATAGGTCAATCAAAAATCTTGAAAAGAAAATTTGATGGTCAACTGATGATATTGAAATCTCATTAAGTACACAATGATATGAACTGATGAATTTTACTCCATCTTAAGTATCCGAAGTATTGTCTTTGATATTCTTCTGCTCTTCAACCCGAAAGAGAAAGGGAATCCTCAATTGTAGTCTTTGAAGTGTCAGTCAGTTTATTCAAAAAAGTGGATTCTTATCTGGAATAAGATGCTTTTTTTCGCGATTATGATCGAGTAGTAGTTTGGCATTTTGCTTTGTAATACTTGGTAGGCAGCTAGTCCCACTGTTTAGTCCACATTTTCATACTGTTTTTGATGTCATTAGAGGAAAATTCTGCCGTGCCCCTTCTGGAGGATGCTATAGGAAATTTAGAAATATTCTTTCTTTTTGTAGTTGTAAAAGATGTTTTTTGTTTTACATCCGCCCCTTTTTTTTCTTTTTTTGTCAATTATATGTGTATCAAGGATAAGGGTTGTGTTTAAATTGTTATTTTGTGTATTTCTTCTGATGGTTTTGTTTGCTTTTTTGTGAAAACCCCGTTTTTCATACTGTAGTTATGATCCTAGTGTTAAAATAGTATGTATTTATTTTTTGCAGATCCTGCAATGAATTTGGTCATGTCAGGACCTTATGGTCTCATATTTGCTTCATTTGTACCATTTTTCTTTGATATTCCGGTTTCAACATGGTTTCGTGTATTTGGTGTGCGCTTCTCCAATAAGTCCTTCATATATCTAGCTGGTCTTCAGGTAAGAAAGTTGATTATGGTTTGTATGTATTGTTTATAGTGCACTAGACTGAATGTGAATTTCTTTTAGCATATTTGGCCTTCCAATCTTCCTCAAGCCATGAAAAAACTAATTTTAGTTTGTTTCTTGCAGCTTCTTTTATCGTCCTGGAAAAGATCCATCTTACCAGGGTTATGTGGCATTCTAGCTGGCTCCTTATACCGTTTGAATGTATTTCATATTCGCAAGGGAAAGGTTATTGATAATTTGATACTATTACCTTTGAAAAGAAAGATGTTTATTTCTTGCTATCACTTTCTGCTATAACATTCAACATTTTTTCGATGATAAAACGGTAATTTATTCAAGTATTAATAAATGCTTCCTTACATCTGAGATCTTCCTGTGCACATTGGTGAAGCTCTTGTCATGAGAGAGTGAATTATGAGTGGCAACTTATATCCATTCCTGACTTAGAACTTTGCAGAAACATTGACTCACAAATAGTGCTGAATGTGTAAAATCCTTTACCCTCTCTCCTTGTGAAAATGTGATTGTGAATCTTTTTGCTTATTGCTACATTACAGATCCCAGAGTTTGTTATGTCATTCTTTTCCCGGATTTCTTGGCCAACCGTGAGGAGTCCTCCTTCAGCACCAACAAGGAATAATGTGGGAAGCCTACCTTCCTATGCAGGTCGCCAAGTAGAGGCAAGTGTTTTGCTTAATGCTTCTAATTTATTTTCTATTTCCTTAGCACATTTGCTGAAAGGCTGGCTATTGCAAGTAAAACCCGCCTCAACATTGTTTCCAAGTTCCTAGTAAAATACTTAGTTTTCTGTCCATAAGCTTATGTACATTGTGGCCCAGTTTGTTCAACTGTTAGGAGACGGAGTTGATGCTTCTCCTAAACAACTGACAACCTATATCTCTAATGAGAAATTCCCAGAGAAGTGTAGTCTATATATTAGCCTACACTCCTCTGGCTATATATACTCTATCAAAGCCAAACAGTTTAGCTAGGGCCAGGCAGGGGCCAGGGAGCCCCTAGTCATTTCTAGAAGTACTTAGAGGACTACGTCTAATATCTGAGGTAATATTTTTTTTCAATTCACGTCATTGATTCTTGCTCAAGTAATTTTCCTTTGAAACTCTCTTCTAACCAAAATATTGTTCTTTTGAAATTGATATGTAAAATATAAGCTAGAAGCATATGAAAGTTCTTTCATGATTACATTTCTTTTTCAAGATCATTTTGTTCTGTAGAACTTACTTTTTTCTTTTTGTTCAGAGAAACTACCCTTCTCCCATGCCATCTGCCATAGAACCGCCAGAGGACTCCATTGGCACACTGGTGTCCATGGGCTTTGACAGGAACTCAGCCCGACAGGCACTTGTGCAGGCTAGAAATGATGTCAACGTGGCTACAAACATCCTTCTCGAAGCACAGTCCCATTAATCCCATCGATGTTGATCTGTAGAATGAAACCTAAACTGTTTCATTATCCAGAGACAGATTTCTGGCGTGGCGACCACATTGATATGCTTAGGAAAACTAGTCACGGTATTCACAGTATCATTCTAGAGGAAAAGGTTCTCTTTTGTGCCCTTTTGTTTTCCTTTTAACTTTTAGTTTCTCTATTCTCCTCCTCCATTTTGATTGTAGCTATTAGTAGCAAGATGAGTATGCATTCACAGCAGAAAATTAGGAGCATGTGCAATGCTTCACAACAGTGTGTACATGCATAGTCAGTCCATGTGTGACCCATGAACGCTAAGCTTACCTTTGACAGGGTTCTTTAATTCTGTCTCTTTGCACTTGTATAACATACTTTGGTAATTATTTGTGAGCAAAGAAGGTGAAATATATTCTTGGGCATAAGCACAAGCAAGTATCAGAGAGTAGATGCTTTTAGTTGAGGCTGGGTTGATGCATTTTCCTTTTGGGCTCTCCAAAAAATAGCTGAAGATTCTAAAACAGGAAAGAATTTTATCCATCTATAATTCTCTACGGGGAATTTATATTATATATAATTACATATTTCGATCTTTTTATTTTTTTTGCAAAGATTGATCTCCATGTGTATGGCTCCAGAAGAAACTTCTGAGAAAATCAAATGAATGGGTCCAGAAGATCGTACTCCTTATGAATTGCCCCTAAGTTTATGAAAATGTAGAAATTTGAAACGTTAATTACGCTGGAGTTGCGGGGCTAGTTGGGTCAATGTGAAGTCCATATCCACGCATTGATCGTTAAGCACTTAAGGTTCAACTATACAAATGGAAAGGACGAAACGCAGGAATGGAATCAACTGTGGCGAGCTTGGAACAGGACAAGCTCACCAGAAATGGCGAGAAGCAAAGAAACTGAAATGCAATGGGCAATCCTTCATTTGCATAAATAGGAGAGCGGAAAGTCTCTCATTCTTGTGCCAAAATACGAACCTCCATGACATGATATTCGAACAATAAAGCAAACAAGCCTGCATATTGACCAATATCATATGAAAAACTGTACTCTGTATTCGCCCGAAATGCAAGACAGCGTCTTCTTTGTTCAATCTCCAACTACAGCTCTCCTAGCACGGAAGCGCAATCAAATACAAAACGTAGAGGCATCCGTTTCTTCCGTATATTTCTGGTTGACTTGGAAAGTATATGCCTTATTTGAGGGGGATGCGAGTTCTACATATTATTTTCCAGAAAGCAGTTTTGTGGTTGGAGGATTAGCTGAAAGACGTTGCCTGACAAATATTAGACAGTACTGCTGTCCACTCGGCTTTTATGAAGCTGAAAGGCTGGGGTGATCCAGCTCCCGCAACTGCATTGGATGCCTGACCAATTGAAGTAACCCAACCGCGCTTCACAGTGAACACAGGACAGCTTGCCTTCTAGTGCCCCTTCTTCAACTGAATGACAAGATGTAAATAATTGTCAAAACATCAATTATTTCAACCATGTCTATGCACATGACAGATTACATGCATCCTGAGATGCCAGCAATAGTAATAGGTTAAAGTTAAAAGTTAAAGTTGAGGTAAATGGAATCACTCTGAGCTAATCTAGCACTATCAAGATGAGCCAGGTGTGGTTAGTCAAATAATAAATCCTCCTAAAAGCAATTGCAGTAGTTGCTTGTATTGCAGAGGAACGCATGACTTTGTGAAACATATGCACTGGCAATCATTGTAAAGTAAATGTATTAATTTCCACTTCCATATAAAACAAGGTGAATTCTGAGATATGGTCTGCACTAAGTTATTCATCATAGAAGTTGAATCATTTAAACATGTTGAAAAAAGCCATTACAACCTGCCAAGTCACTATGCCTTTTCTGTTTTAGTTTTTTTGATTTTCCAAACTCTTGATGGATAAAAAATAACAGCAAGCCTGTTGTCTTTTTGCCTCACCATATGTAAGTCTGTCTGTTCACACTACTTGCCAATGAGTTCCTGATACCCAGTTAATTCCACATCAATGATTGAAAAGTTCATCATTTATGGAATTTTTGATAGAATTGCAAGAGAAATCATGCCATATTAAAATCTAAATTACAAAGATCTAAGAATGATTTCATACGGATCCTTAAACTTAACAGCAGGATGACACAATTTTCAATTTGGGTGAGAACAAAGAGATACAGCTTCAATAAAATTTTCAATAGTGGGTGATGCAGTAACAGATCATGCCACAGCTTCATCCATATCTACGGCTCAATGGTAATCCAAAAATCAGAAACCTTAAAAATAAATATTTACCTGCTGTCATCCATTGTAGAGGCTCAACAAAAATTGATGAACACTCAAACTCATCAGACTTGATATATGGGTTTCCACTTTTACGCTTGTACCACCCAAAGGATGTCTCACCCTCGCCTGGAATGTGATCTACAACATTATCCAGCAAAGCAACAACTCTTCGGCATTTCTTGCAGCGGTATGCAGGAGTACTATGATTTCCTAATTTTGAAGGTACTTCCACTTCGGAGGAATCTTCTGAAGGCAAGCCAGGATCTGCCCCAAATTTTGAACTGTCTATCTTCTCCCCGCGGTTATAAGACTCGCCTGAAAATCAAGGAACACCCTTTTAAGCAATAACATTTGAAAACAGGCAACCTTCTTTTTATTCTCAAGCTCATAACTATAGACAAAAACAGTACCAACCTGAGAAATGCAAACAGGAAGTACCGAGCTATAGATAACTTAAGACCTATTTATAAGGCCCTCTAGGAAAAGAACGGCAAAGACAAACTCTAATGAAGTTGGTCAGCAAAGTTTGAAAAATGCATAACTTTGAGCCAAAAGAATTTTCTACAGACAGTCAGAAAATTAGGCTGTGTTGATGCTTTAGAAACCATTGGGCTTGATTCTTGACAATGATATGTAGAAGGGACAAATAAAAGAACTTGAAAGTGAAAAAAATAAAGCAAATAGAGACCATATTTGAGTGGTAGTTCTAGTAAGTATACAAGAACGACAACAAATTCGGCATGAAACTGGCACCTAACAGAATGCTCCAGAATCAAAAAGATGCCATGGATCTGAAATTTGACTAACATGTGACACAATAACAAATATGTTCACAAAATTAAGGAAACCTAAAGTTGTGTAATTGAGGATCAATACCCAAGGGACATTAGAAATGAAACATTTTTAAACAAGACAATATTTCTATGCCTCATTTATCGAGCAATAAACCTTCATTTTTCTTTCTCATAAGTAGTTATCAAGCAATCAGCAATAGACTTTAAAGCCAACAGTTAACAAGTACCAACTAAAATGACACCTCCCTGCTAAGAACTGCGTGGAGGGTGAAGTCATCACTTTAGAAAGACCTTTTGACAGATGACATAGTTGCTTCTGTTTCCACTATCCCATAGAGCTCACAAAGCTCACAACTATGTTAGGTCGAACCACGTGTCTCCTTTTAAGAAGTAGAAGTATCGGTAAGCTACAAAGATGTCGGTAAAAAACACTAAATAGACAACACTTCGCAAAGGAAAAGAGGTGGTTTTTTTCTTTCCTTCTCTTTTTTTTTTGTTTGGGGGGGGGGGGGGGGTAGGAATATGTACCCAATACTTTCAGACGAAAGCGCTTGTATATGGGGCTTGCATGGTCAACCTTGAAGCCCATCTCCTCAAACATTTTTAACTGCCATGGGAAGAAAAGGGAGAGCATAAATTCAGGATAAGTGAGACTCGTTGGAAATTGGGCCTCAGTATCATCATTTATTGAAGCATTGTTTTGCATTACCTGATCTAGAAAACCGTCATTGGGACAAACAAACTCACAGCTTTGACGCAAGGATTCAAGTGCATCTGCCGGATATTCAGAGAGAGAAACGAAAATGATGTTTAAGTTTGAGAAACATCTCCAATATTCTCAAAAACATCAGACAAAAAGGTCATCAAACGTGTTGAAAACGGATAAGAAGCCACAGGCAAATGCCAATTTGTAGAGCTACAGAACTTCAAGCAAAGCAATGGATTTGTTCATACCCTCTTGAGATAGATGTTCTGTTCTCATGAGATATGCCATAATGATAGCTGCACTGCAAACACATGCCAACAAGAATGTAAACCCTTAAGACTTGAAAACCCAGTCAACCGATATCCCAACAGAATACAACTTTCAAACCCATGATACAAAATTGAGTACCAAGCACACTTCTCATCGTAGAAGGCATAAAATATTGAATTTGAGTTCCTTTTATTGTATTATAATTTTAGATACTCTTTCAATCTTCTTTCTTCTCTGATAAGTTCAAGGAAATCTGACTACATTGTGGAAACTGGTTATAGAATAGCATAATCAAATAAAATTTGACGAAGTTCCCCATTTATGATGCAATATTACTTGCGACAATGTGCATATCTGTCATTGTGAATGTACAAAATGTGCAGTAATCATTTTTCATGACATCCAACAAAATGGCGTCCAACATAAGAAACTTCATGTAGCATAGTCCCATATCCTACATTAAGAACCTGCTTCCATCATTTAGCTTTGTCTCTATTTATGTTGCAACTTAATTTTTTCAAAGCTTTATGATTGATGAATCACTAAGCCACTTACCATTTTCATATCAAAAACTTATATTAACTTAACTTTCTCTTTTATTCTCAGAGTTGCCTTCAACTTTTTATCTCTCTCTCTCTTGTGTACACTTGTGTATCTGTAACACGTTTGCATTTTTACACTTCTTCAAGAGCTTGATTTTCATGTTTAGTATTATAATATAAAAACTTCTCTGTTTTCTGTAGTGCTGCAAATACCAGATTGATACCTACATACCACAAACTACTAATATCTTAGATCTCAATCTAAGACCACTAAAAGCCCAAGAGACAGATATAGCTATAAGCAAACCAGGACAAAGGTATGGTAAACAATCATATGAAAAAAGAGTTCTTAGCAGTAACTTCATTTCAAAATAAAGCTACGTAAAGTATCAGCCTCAGACCAGCCCAAGCAACAAGACTTGTTACAGAAAGAAATCGAATGATACCTTCTTGACACACCAGCAAAGCAATGCACCAAAACAGACCCATCTTTTCGACTCTGATCAATGAAATCAAAACAAACATCCAAATAATCCAGCAAATCTTCACTTTCCATATCTCTCAGAGGCACAGCCATCCTCACCATATTCAAATCCTTGCCTGCATATTCCAATGAGCATAAAAGCTTTTCGGGTGACAAGGAACTCTTTGACCCCTTACCACCTGAAGCATCCTCAGAACCAGAACCTCTATCACTGGTGTCCAACCCACCAACATAAACCTTCTTGATTTCTTTTGAGGGGATGACAAGACCGCTACGCCATTCAGAGAAAAACGATATGGACACTGAACTGAGGACCGATAGGATGTGGGTGATCTCAGTGCTACCGTTTTGAAGAATCTCCGCTGCGTCGCTGATGTTGCCTATGAATAGATTCTCGCGAACACGGTAAGGCATGACAACACACTCACACGAGTGATTGCGCCCAAAATCTTGAAAACTTTTGCCTACAAAAAGTTTAAAATTTTCATTTCAAATTCCCAGTTTGTAATTCTACTTTTAGTTGATCATCTATTAATAATAGTTCGGCTGGTTATTGAACCTTTCTCTGAAAATGGTAGTGTACCGTTTGGTTGCAGAGAAATTGAAGGAAAAGAAAATGACCAAATGCATTACAGTACTTAAGAACTACAACATTTAGTTCATACTAATTTTACGAAATTAAATTATCATGTCAGAAATGGTAAAGAGAAATCAAAGCATCCGCAAAGTATCCAAAAAGTAATCTCGTTGCATCTTTTTGGCTAGAAAATGTTGCAAAAAAAAAAAATAGTGCAGGCTCAGTTAAGGTGCAGTACAGTATTTCAGTGTTTTAGAAGACACCGCAACAAAATTTATCGAACATACAATTCAAAGTTCATCTTTCCCCGCTTTTCCTTCGTTTCCTTACCAACCAAACAGATTTCACGCTAAATAATCGCAGCGAATCAAATTTTCGGATCAACAAGGGCTTCTCAGTTCTCAGCCAAAAGAAAAGAAAAAAAATCTAAATGAATACAAAAAAGCGGCGTCTCTGGAATGAGATTAAAAATGAATGCCATCGCAAATTGAATTATAAGTTTAAATCGAAATCGAAGTAAAACAAAAAATTCTTCTCTATTGAACTAAAAAATAATCGAACCTGAATTCTCGGAATATTCCGGCCACTCTCTTTCTGTCAGCTTATCATTTCCTATTTATTTACAGCGTGGTTATATACTGCTCGGCACGTGAGAGAAACTGCCATGCGGGTGTGGTCGCACGAGCGGGTACTGTACGCTGAATTTGGTGGTCCATGACATGTGTCCAAGAGAAAGACGTGGCTTCTGCGTAGGAGTGGAACCCACCAATTTCTTTCTGTGAAAGGCAGAGGTGAGGCCATCCGATGACGTGGAAGGTCAGGGCCCTTAACAGAGCGTTATTTGTATTGCCGACGAATACCGGGAGCGGCTCGCGTGTTCCTCTGTGGACGCATACGCTAGTGGGGCTCCAATTCCCTTAATCCTGATCATTCCCTTCAAATGAAAAGTCAGGAGTAAGCCACATCATCAAATTTTACAAGTAAGTCTTATTTAAGTTGGTCCACCCGACACATGTATAAGTTCACTCTTAGCACGCAGTAGGAGTGTCCCGGTCTGGGCCGGTTCCGTCTGGTTTGGCCGGCCAAACCGGCCATTTTGTAGAGTATATAGATCGGACCGGACATATATCTGATTCGGTCCCCGGTTTCACAGGTCCAGTAAGGGTCGGTTTGGGTCATGCCATTTTGGGCCGATTTTAGGGTTGGGTCGTGCTATTTTGGGCTAATTTCCGGTTTGGGCCGGTTTGGAGAGGTATACTCCGGTCCGGTCCCGGGTTTTCATGAGGGTAACCCGGAACCGGACCGGAATACACCGGTTTACCGGTCCAGTCAACCCGGTTTCAAAACAAGTCTACCGGTTTTGTCCAAAACCGGTCCGGTCCGGCCAGTCCGGCCGGTATTTTGGACAGCCCTACCACGCAGGCCCAAAATAATTATCATGATTAAATCTAGGGTTAATTACAAAAAACCTCCCTCCAACTTTCACACGAATCTCATTATCTCCCCTCTAATGTTTAACTCGTCCCAACCCGCTCCCTCCAACTTTCTTAAACGTTTCACTTTGGTTTTTCACTCGAATTTAACGATGTCGTACACGTTTCTCCGTCAAACGTGCTAAACACGTGGGAAGTTAGACAAAGCAAAAGTAGGAAAACCCATCGTTGTTCGAAGCGTAAAGACGTCAACCTCCATTGCAAATCCAGATTTTTCATCGAGGCTGTTGGCACTCAACGCAAGGTTTGATCAATCATTTTCCTTTGCAATACCTCCATTATTCCTTCCTTATTCCCTTGAATTTGTTTGCAAATAGGTTCTATTTATGTTAGGGTTTGCGAATCTGCTATCGAATGTGCAGAGCCGGTAATTTGTTTGCAAATGTATATGGGAAGCTGGTGATTTGCGAATGTATATGTGAAGTTGGTGATTTTCGAATGTATATGAGGAGCTGATTATTTAGTTGCGTATGGATATGGGGAGCTGGGTGATTTGTTTCCGAATGGATATGAGGAGCTGGTTGATTTGTTTGCGTATGGATATGGGAAGCTGGGTGCTTATTTATCTTCTACAATTTTGAGGGCTTATTCATCTCCTTTATACGTTATTTCCAGTTAGAAAGTTTTCAAAGTAAAGCTTCAAATTTGTTGTAATTTGTATTACTCTTTTCCACTTTGCATTGATATAACATGACATCAATTTTCTATTAATTGTTTGTACGTTTGTTTCTACTGGGATTGTCTGTTGATTTTGTTGGTGCTACGTTGGCTGAAATGGTAGGGTCTGCTAGCTTAAATGTGGTATTCTAGTATACACTAATGAACAAAGAATTTCATAGGTATTTGATATCCGAGATACTTGTTTTGTTCTAATTTATGTAATATCTATTTGTTTGCTAGCTAAGGATTTTTTTTTATTTTTTGCAATCAACAGATCTTTGTCATGTCTTCTTCCAATAGTGTTTCGAGCTCTTGGGTTACAAAAAGTAGGGCAAGCTCTGGTGGCCCACAATGTTATTGTGGTGTCATAACCTACATGAAGACCTCGTATATGGATCATAATTTTGGACGTCGATTCTATAATTGTCCAAACTACAAGATTAAACGTCCGTGTGAGCATGGGAAAATGGTATTGAAACGTATACAAGACAAACAAGAACGTTTAAATGTTGATAAAAAAGAAGTGGAAATCATGAAAGAGGAGGTTGAAAAACACAAGGAGGAGGTTGAGAAGTATTGCAAGCTTATTAAGAAGTACAAGGTCGCTTTAACAGCATTGTCAATTGTTGTAGTATGTCAATTTTCTAGATTATTAGTTAGTTTGGAAAAATGAGATGGCATGTGCATTGTAATCCAGGGTTTACACCGTTTGAGGGCTCGGCCTCTCCTTTTCTCCCACAACATTTTTTTTCCTGATCTGCAACACATAAAAGCCTCTATATAATTATCATCACAATTTACACACTCAATTTGAGGGGGGTTCGCCTCTCCTTTTCTCCCATAATCTTTTTTCTCTTTCTGATCTGCAACTTAAGTGTCTCCCCCCCTCCCTGAAAGATTACGCCGGAGTTGTGGACAAAAGACAGAATACTTTGTTATAGCCATGTCAGCTTCCCTCTTCATCCATGGTATAAACAGGTATTTGCCATTTGTTGGTGTTCTTCTTCGGGTCATCAGTGAGGCTGAGATCTTTTTCATCTTCCTTGAAAGTTTTAATGAATGTTTTCGCACCCATCATGACAAGCCTCTCAATCATGAATAACTGGTAATTGTTCTCAATCAAGGGATCCAGGATGTGGCTAAAGTTCGATGAATACACCAATTTGTACCTGCAAAAATGGATCAGCAAGAATCAACGTGAGCAGGCCTTTACATGACAAATTGAAGCCCGGACAAATCCGATTTTGAGCCTAAAAGTACCACAAAATGACATATTGTGACTAATAATGAACAGTGAGAGATGTCAAGCAAAATAACCCCCGAACCCGGGCGGACCCATATGCCTAAAAAAAACAACTAAAGGAACCCAGAAAATCACTTTAATTTTTGTAGAAACCGCACAATATCTATCGGACCATTTGATAGTGCATGGACGAGTTGACTGCCAATGCTGGGAAAAAAAGTTCAAGGAAAGCAAGATAATAAAAACTTGAAGCCATTCTTCATCTGGCATAAATTAATGGGAATTTGACAATTTGGTTCTTGGGTTTATACCCCTTTGGTAAATGGGTCCTTCACTTTTAAATCTCAAATTGTTAGTCCTTGTGTTTTCTATGTTTGACGAAATGGTCATTCCGTCAGTCTGTCGTCCATATGCTTAACGGAGCTCTCTGACAAGTCAGCAAATTTGTACCGGTCGGCCGCTCACTTTTTACACATATATCCGGTCGACCGCTTCAAATCCGTTAAGCATATGGACGACAGACTAACGGAATGACCATTTCGTTAAACAAAGAAAACCCAAGGACTAAAATTTTGAAATTTGAAAGTAAAGGACCCATTTGCCAAAGGGGTATAAACTCAAGGACCAAAATGTCAAACTCCCTAAATTAATTGAGGCCAACCCAAATACAGCACCTATTGAACTTCAATCCTGAAGATACACTGCAAATGGTGGTCACTGAACATTGTTTTGCATTCTGACAAGTTCAAGGGTCTCGTCTTAGAAAAGAACAAAAGTATCATGTTTGCCAAATGAAAGCCCGGTCAATTAGCCTATGAAGACAATACTGGGACCATTCTGCTAGATCTTTCCAGATGGATTGCCACGCTGTCATGCACCTCTCACATATTAACACAACATGATTGGATCTAACTTCGTGACAGAACAGATGCTCTGCAGTTAAAACTCTTAAAGACCTTAATGTGCCTAAGAGAAGAAGAGAGGGAAACAAGGGGTGGGGTTACCTGACAGAGAGAGGTGAAAAAAATCCAGGTGTCCTCTCATTTGAAGCAATAAAAATAGTTCGTCCAGGTGGGATCCAGTTTTTAATTCTTTGGAGGATAAACTCAGGACGTGTATCCCTAGCCAAATGAGGATGCAGGGTCCTTTTAACTCCAAATCTGTCCCTCCTTGTCTTTATCTTATCACCACGACGAACATGGATGGCATAATAATCACCAAGGGCTGCCTTAATCTGTGGACAAGAATTTGGTTAGAGGTTGTTTGAAGTAGGAAATAGAAGTGTACTTAACAGCATAACTACAAGAGAAATAATGCAGCAACTGGAGCATTGAGAAAATGATTAATCCACACTAGTTTCCCAGAACAATTATTCACTAACAAGGGGCCCCTATTGAAAATAAAAATCTAGAACTGATTCTATTAGGAAATGCTATATATTAGAAACTTAAAAATATAGATCATCCACACTTCAAAAATTAAAATATAGATACCACCACTACCTTGTCCCAGCTCTATGTATTCAGGAGGTTCATCCTCCTGAGAGTTTGTCTTTAAGGGAGAGCAATTCATATCGAGGTCTTTCAACTAAGTCTCCATGGCGTTGTTTTGAGCATGGCTATATAATAGGCCACTGCCCAGAAAGGGTATTGCTGAATTGGGGTCTTAGAAGTGATCTGGATGTGAAGAATAACATTTGGCAACCACTTACTTCCACTTTGCAGCCTGAAAACCATTTCGCATGCAATATGTATTACATTTTGTTTTTAACTTGAAGTCTTTCAGGACAAATGAAATCCTTGGCATTACTTACCAAAAAAAATCCTTGGCACCAACATATGAATAGATATTGGACTCTGAACATGCTGGCATACTTGGACGGCATTTATACTTAGATCAAGAATAATCGGTTTTATTCTATTCAGATTATTATAGACAAACAATTTCCTCTTCCCAACTTGGAAAACTCAAACAAACACATTCCTAACAAAGTTAAGCCTTATCATCAATTCGTGAAAACTTCGGCCCCACACCAACTTTCTCCCAATTCTCACCCATCGGATTCTTCAGGACAACAAAGACACCAACACAGCCTTCCATCTCCGAAGGTTATCACTAAAATGCCTCAAGCAGTGCCATATAAGATAAATTGACTCAGATCACTACGGGTTTTCTCAAGAGGCTCTTGTTATTAAACTTTTACCTTTCCTGCTCCAGAGCTTAACCACCTTCAAATTGATATTCACCATCTGAAACACATCATCTCTTGGCTGGCTATATTTTTCTCTACCACTGTATTTCAAAATGACCAAGCCCTTGACCTATCCATCTCATCCACTCGTCTGAAGCTTCTAGCCCTTCCTGAGATTTCAACCCACTATATTTCTACTATCACTACCGAGGGTTCAAACGAGAGTTAATTTTTTTTTTACCTCCTCTTCTTCCTCCACCCAGGCTCAAAACTCTGATCCGTCGGGGAATTCACAACCCACATACCCCCAGGTACAGAGGTCGTCGGTAAACGAGAGTTAAATTTAGAATCCACATATCCACATTAGCTACATTGTTTTCATCCCATTGACATCTCAGTCTCTTCAGTTAGGACAACCAAACAATTCTTTTCAGCTTTGATTCTAAGATTGAAGTTCCTTTTGCAGTTGAATCGATATATCCCTGACAAAATAACTGTTGAATGGCCCCAAGAGGCTCCTTAAATTTTTCATGCATTATTGTCAAGCTCCATTTAAGACTGGATCTTATGAAATTTCTCATCGAGGGTTATGTATGATATGAATTGCCTCATGGTTAAGTAATGTGCAGTGAAATGAAGTACAAAGACACATGTTAAGAAATAATGCATGGTAAAAAATAAAGTTATAAAGATTCTTAAGTATTCAATCCCAGTTCCAACACTTCACACTAAAACCCGAGAATGGCATTACAAAATAACCTGAATCAGGTCATCCACTCAATGATGCACATTGCAAAAAGTAGAGAAATCAAATTGTTCAAGTGTATCTCCTATCAGTTCTAAACAGTGATAAAGCTCATAGAATTGGAAGTTTAGGGCAACTCAAATGAATACAGGCAAGGTCAAATTTGGTCAAATTTCACCAAGTTGACTAAAGCACTTCACAATTCATTCTATCCATGCCAAATCAAACAGGCTGTAAAGAACAGAGTTATTCATATTCTTGGGTACCCACAACACTCAAAGATTTGATACTTAGAAGTAAGAATGGCATCTTGAATAATAAAAACCAATAAATTATGAATTTTTGAAGTAGATATTAAAATGTGCACCAAAATTCATAACTAGTAAAACAGAAGAAAAAAGTACAAAAAAAAAAAAGAGAACTTCAACAAGATCTCATACGATACAGACCTTGTCAGCTATATCTCTTAATTTCTTTGCCGCCATTGAAGGTAGAAAAGAATAGGGCAACATAATAGCACTTCGGTTATTTCGGTCTTTGCACTCCATAAACCTGAAGCGCAATTATCATCAGAAACTCAAGCCCTTGAAAATTTCCTAACTGATCCACACGGATGTGAAAGGAATTACAAGCACCAGGACATGTAGTAGACGCGTTCCCCGAATTTTCTAAACAAGTTAAATACTTACTAAATATGAAATCCCACAGAACGAGACAGGAAATTTTACAGAAATTTGATTGTGCAAAAGAACTCATAACCCACCTCTGATGATACTGTGGTTATTTCGATCAAAAGGGGTCAAGAAGATAAAACAACAGAAAGAAAGAAAGAAAGGGGGAAAAGGTCTATTTACCATGAAAGAGGGCTTGCTGTTCGGTTTATGAGCAAGAGATTTGAGTAACGATTATTATCTTTAAGATTAACACGACTAACTCCTTCCACATGAGCCACTCCTCTAGCTCCCAGCTTCATACTTGTAGATAGGACCTGATACCATATTTTTGAATTGTCTAGAATCACCGGTACAGTATCAGATATGAGGTCCATATCATATAACAAATCCATGGCACATGAGCTTGCTGCCCACCTGCCAAATTAAAGGAACTGGGTTCAGGTTATAAAGCCTTTTACCGTCCTGATTAACATACAAACAATCAAATTTCAAAGCAGATGACGAAAACTAAACTTTTGAAAAGAGATCGAGAATAAATATTTCAACAACAATAAAGCATTTTCTTCTGAAAACCAACTGGCAAAAGAAGCCTCAATGAACTCACATTTCCTCTGAAGTTGCATTAGCAGAATGATGAAGGATTCCTTTCTTATTATGTATTGGATTGATACACACCCTAGAAGGCATAACAAAAGTTCTGCAAGAACAAAGAAAAGTGAAAGACTAGTCAAAATAAGATACAATTACGACAATACATGATACCATTTATAGAAAACTCAGCACCCTGAAATCCCGATAATGAAAAATTTCAGACTGACAATATCCGAATTCAAAATATTACCCCCAGAGTTCTCAAAACAAGGAAAGACCAAGTTTGCAACTATATGAGATTCAATATGGGTATCGATAAGTGAAGTCATTTGCATGCATGATACAAACAAGCACATCCGACTCATTTCAAATCCTCTTCTAAACAAATTGAACCGATCCAAATAGCAAAGGCTCACCAGTTGGTATCACCACCTTGGATTTTGAAATACACTTTTCCTGTATATTAAGTGAACATCCAAAAGATGAACGAACAATTTATAATTCTGTTTCCCCACAAGCCACAAGCCACATACCCAACAATCCTTATTAATCATATTTTTTCTTACCTTTATCTCCGCAATCAAACATACCCCAAACCCAGCAACAAAACACAAAATACATACAAACCCAAGAACCTAACGACTCGCATACATACCTCTGGAGAAACATGGCTTCCTCAAGGGCACACCTAAGGCTGGACTCCTGGTGACCCAGACCCTCACAGGACTCGCAATGCTTTCCGGGGCAGTCGATTCTATTACCCCAATACAAGTACTTCTCGTGTCCCGTGCGTCGGTTCCTGTGATTGGGTTTGACAAAGATTTCCAGGGTTCCTGAGGAAGACAGTGAAAACCCATTTGTGGAAACGAGGGAAGAAAAGAGGAATAAGAGGGCAATGGCGGCTATGGCTAGGGAGAGCAAGAGGATTGCGGATATTGGCTTTGTTTTGGACTTTGGGGGTCTGAGAAACGCCATTGGAGTTGCATAGAGAAAGAAGCAGCGTTTAGTGGCTTAGACGGTTTAGTTCAGACGTTCAGTGCTCTCACCCTCCGGATCTTGCCAGATCAGCATATGTGTCCACCCGATTTGGCAAATTTTCTATTTATATCGTGGGAAAAATACACTTTTGCCAATTGCCAAGGTTATGAATTGCACTCTTTACTTCAGCTATAAACTGTCTAAACGGGTAAAACCGTCATTTTCAATTAATAAAACTAATTTAATGCGCAAATTATCAGAATTACTATGATTAATGGAGGAAAAGTCCAGTTAGCAAAAATCCATTTTTTGCCAAATCTCACGCCCTAATAGTTTCTCAAACAGTTGTCTCCTTTTCTCAACACCCAAACGGAGAATACATCATCAGTTTTATCCCAATGATATTTCGGTTTCATTACTTTGTTCCGATCTCCGGCTTGAGATATGGACTTAAATTTATCATGAAAATGAAGATAGCTGGTAGCAGACATATATCTGGATGATTTTGCTTCCCAACATATATCAATGAATCTGCTTGGAGCGGTTACTCAAGGTAAGTAGGGTAGTAATACTGTTTTGGAATATTTATTTTAAGCTCATAGACCTCAAGGTAGAAGAACCCAAATAAAAAATGATGAGTTTAATTTTCCTGTTGCTTGCAGGGGGGACGGGACCCATGTAAAAAGTTGATTTTTTTTTAGTGGAGTCATCTTTGTTCGAAATTTAAATTCTGTTCTCTTTTTAAATATATTTCATTTTGAGCCGAATAAAGGTAGTTTAAAGGAAGTCGAAGAAGAATTAGCTCGAGTAAGGGCAACAATACATGAAGCAATTCAGTTAAGGAATTACACATCTGAGAATGAAGAGATTTTTATCCCGAGAGGATCCATCTACAAAAATCTATACGCAGTGGCGAGGGGGGCCAACAGGGTCTTGTTAGCCTAATGTAAAAAGTTGATTTTTTTTTAACTAATATGTCTCTTGTAATTACGTTGGCTCCCCTTAAAATCCAGTGGATTAATTTGCGATTAAAATAATTGATTTCCTTGAAATATAATCTCATTTTGATGTTAACTCTCTTTATTTTAAGTTTATATACACACAATATATGAATACATGTTGGTTTTAGATTAAGATCTCTAGTGCTTCTAAAATCTTGATGTTACTTTTTGTTATGATGTTATTTGTAGACTGAAAGCATGCTTGAGGTAATTAAAATTTTTAAGAAGACATGTTCAATCTTTTGATATTTTATTAGATTCTCACTATGTACCATCTTAGAGGTTAAATGTTTGAACATGTCCTCTCTTTTTATTCACTTGTTAAAGGAAAAATAAAGATCAAGTGTTCTTCCTTCCAATAATAAGAGAGGGGGCAAGTTGCAGAGGCTAAAGAGTTCTGCTTTAAGATTTGTACATAGTTAACATTAATAGTACAAACTAATTGTTGCATCTTTTTTCAGATAATTTTGCCTACCAACATAAAGCATCGTTATTATCCAAAAACATATAATGTCATTATCATTGTGTCTTTGCCACAATTCAATTGGGTTGACTAACCAAATATACTATTCGTCATGTGGAAAACTCACTTTCTGTCATGGTATATTTTCATATCAGCCCTCTCATTATTGTAATACTAAATGAATTTAATTTTAATCATTAATTTTTAATATTTTAACTCTAAGATATTTTTTTGCATAACATAGTAAAAAAAAATTCTTGCCATTTTCCATTAGAAATTGGCCCTTCAAATTCATTCATGGCTCTGCCAGTGGTTGCTTGAGTAAAGAAACTACACAGATCTCGGGTTTAGTCGAGATGTGACACCAGATTAAAAAAAAAAAACTTTAAAGACAAACTTACAGTTTATTTCGACATGGATCCAAATGGCTAAGGTTTCCACCGCAATCCTCTTGAATTCTCCTCCCGCCCACCACCCTCGACAGAAAGGGAGTTTTGACCGGTCTATCTACTCCAGACGCATCACCAAGCTGCCATGGTTTTTTGTTTTTGGTTGTTTTGGAGTTTCAAATAGCTCCACACCACACGAGAAAAGGGACCCATTTGATCTAAATGTTGCAAGTAAATCACAGAAGTAATTTATTAAGAAATTAACTGCATAGGGTACACCGGGGATAAACACTGAATACAACAAAACTCACCTCAGGTTTTTTTTTTAATGGATAAGCAAACTCACCTCAGTTTAAAACAGTCTGCTAATCCTACTTACATTCTTGAATCTACCCTCATCTGTACAATTTTCTAAATTTCAACAGCACCAATCATTTCAACACATGACAAAATGCTGCCCATGATTTCACCAGCATCAAATGCAACAGCTGCTATCCTTTCATTGTCTGCAGCATCCATCATTCAACAAAGACAAACGCTGCTCGTATATGGCAGCTCTCTGAATTGCGGATAAGTCCCCCTTCCAACGTTTAAGATCAAGAAGAGTGAGAAGGATGAGAAAAAATACTTGTATTCCTGTTCAAATTCAAGCCTTCTGAAACGAGCGGGAAGAAACACCGTGGAGAAGTCTGACAAACCCCAAGAAACTAAGCTTCCCATCTGAATGTCTTATCCAGTCCTGGAGAACCACGTGAACGGGTACTGATGGACCAAGTCCAAGTTCCTGGGGAGAAGTCGGATAAAACTTAGTAACGCCCACACAAAAAAAAAAAGATGACTAAAAACATGGAAATTTTTATACATAGGGTTAAGTTTTTGCTAGCATCAGAGAGAGAGAGCATACAGAGGCAAGTTCCTCTATCATAATCGGTCTGTTCCCATCCTTCTCAAACAGCTCGTAGGCAAGCCTTGCATGCTGTTCCCAGCTCTCCATTCCTTCCAACTGATGCACACTTGTGGCAGCTGCACAAAATTCTTCGAAATCCAACTTTCTGTATTGAATAGAACTAACCTGCAGCATACACAAGGAGACGATCAGCTGCCAGTCTGACATTATGTTTTTCCATTTAAGAAAATTCTTTATCATATGACAACCATTTATAACAAACTGGAATATGAATTTGGCAGCATTACCATGTTGGCATAATCTAGGGTCCGTGAATCCTTCATTGCGTCAGTTGAGTTCTTTATCACACCCTGCTAAGTCCATCAATATTTATTATTGCCCCAGTGGTATTAAAAGAAGAAAAGACAACACCAGAGAAAGAGCTGACCAGCTTAAAGTTCTGCATTGAGATAAATCCACTTTTGTTGGGCCCTAATAGTGTGAATTGTTCCCGCAGATAAGCTATATGAGCTACAGTTAACGACTTTGCAAGAGCCTGCAACAATGGCAATATTTCATGATTTACTGCTCCCAAAGTATACATTCTATCAAGGCCGTCTTGCGAATACCAACACAATTTAGAAAGCAGCACTAATTTTGTTCATGGCTCTAGGGGTAAGGTACGTAATTCAAAATTCCCAAAGAATTCTCCAAGTTTTCTCTGTTCTGCAAGAATCTTTTTTTTTTGTGGGCCTTAGTTTTCATTCTTGTCAAAATGCCAGGCAGGGGAGGTCGGTCTTCCTCATAAATTCAATTGGTTAGGGTGACGGGGGTTATTTTTCAGGTGGTCCCTGTCCAAGCTCTTACAATAAATTGGCTAGGCCTATCGATAAATATTTCCTTTGGTATTCTCAAAAGCCTCAGAACTTCAAGCTTATAAGATAAACAGGATGCAAAACAGGATGGCAGGCTCATTTTATGTTGACCCTGATAAGCCAGCATTTAAGTTTGGGTTTCTTGAGCTGATATTAGAGCGTGTGGTCGGACAGTTTTGGAAACAGACCAAAATCTGAACTACAGTCAAACAAAAGATATTGTAAGCAGGGTTTCCAACATGGCCCAACTTTGACACACAACCATGTGTTTTTGAGCTGGGGTTTAATCAGGTATATAACAATACAAAATATCTTCAGTTTTTTATTTCAATAGTTTCAATATAGCTTATAATATAGTCTTGCATGTTCATTTTAGTCACCCTAGCATACCACTGCATAATGTCGGCTTTCTTGGACCTGTTCCGAAAAGGTGAGCTTCACTTAGAAGGTTTTGACCTAATGAAAAGAGATCGCTATAGTATACTAAATACATTATTTATAGAAACCAGTAACTTATTAGAGGAGAGACTCATTCATAATCTAATCTTAAAAATACAATGAAATAAAAAGAGCAAAATAATTTTTTTTTAAAAAATCACTACATGAATCACATACCCCCAATGCTGATTTCCGTAGAGAAGATGAGCACACATAAGCTTTAACAAGCTTGTATACTACCATATCCAATGGTATCTTGACATCATGGTGACTCGCCAGCCACGGATGACCTAGACAATACTCAGGGCTTTGAGCAATAGAACTTCATAAAAGTACCACAGCACAAGAATGTAAGCACCTAAATTACAGGGAACTGATGTATGTAGAAGAAGTACACACAAAATCAGCATTGACTTTTTTCAACAGGGACAAACCTGAGGGGAAAAGCATGAAGGTGACTTCCTAACATAGTTCTACTTTTCATATACCAGAAATGGGGAGGCCAGTACTTCAGACAATTACCTCCTTTATAATCACTTCCTGGAAGAAGACTAGTGCAACGGTATTAATATCACTTCCAAACAGTTATTTTTTTGATAAGACTGTCCACTTCCCTTTATAATCACTTCCTGGAAGAAGACTAGTGCAACGGTATTAATATCACTTCCAAACAGTTATTAGACTGTCCACTTTTCATTATGTGTACAAGAAAATCATTAAAAGCAAATAATGTAAAACCATTTGGTCTCCATCCATATCATTATTAAGGTAGCTGTATGGTTGATTGAACCAATGGAGTTACAAGTGTCTGCTCCTTTTTAAAATAGGTACACACAGTTACATCTGATGGGAAAAGGGAAGCCACTTCACTGTTATAATAACAAGTTTTACTGTAACATCCAAATAATTTAGTTTACATGCATATGTCAGCAGTATTTCCATCATACGACAGCAATCATGTGCTTCCTACTAGTGCTACACAATTCCACGATGGATAAACAAATAAGAATAGCAGATTATATAGCTTCAGTAACTTACTTAGAGCCTGCGATGCAGTTAATCTCTTACGATAATCCTTGTTTAATAATCTCTTCACAAAGTCTATTGCATCAGAAGACAAAGAAGGCCAAGGGGCTTCATCAAAACTAGGATCCGCTTTGAGGACTGCTCGGAAGATGCCAGATTCTGTCCGGGCCCAAAAGGGGCGGCTTCCACATAAAAGAATATAAGCAATTACGCCAATACTCCACATGTCACCTTCAGTCCCATATGATCTATGTAAGACTTCAGGAGCTACATAATAAGCACTTCCTACAATATCGTTCAACCTCTCATCTGCAGAAACTTGTAGTTATTGGACCACAACTCACATGTCATAAGTAACCACAGAGATAAATCTCAAGTACTAGTCCTTACCTGGCTTTACATAGTCAGAGAGTCCGAAATCAATGGCTTTGAGTGGAGAATTATCATCCTTAGAAGTGAAAAGAAAATTCTGAAGCAGGAAGAAGCACATTCAGAACAGGGATACAATAATTTAAAACATAAATGTCATATGTGGAAAATATACATCTGCCACATTTGTTAAATCATTAATAAATAGTTTGCGCACTGGGGAGAGAAACATAAATAACTATGCAAGTAGAGTCTGATACATGGTCAGAAGAGGGGTGTTTTTATCTTACGACGTCCCTACTTGGAAGTGGGAAACAGATCCTCTTTTCAGCGATTTACCAGGTGTCAGATTAGAATTGTGATTCAACTCTTTTCAAGTAGAATTAGTACGTAGGTAGTGCAGGACTGCACGTCCAGCTCTTACATTGAAACACAAACCGAACATCCACAGTGACATAAAGGATTGACAGTGATATGCACAATTACAAGAATGAAAAGGAAAAAGAATATCCAAGAGCTTTGCTAGAATGGAAGAAATCATTCATTGTTATAGGCAGCCAATGTCAATGTATTTAGTGGCAAATAAAGACTAAGAATGAAGAAAAGAAGTTAAAGCATATGCAACTGAGAAAAGTCCCAAGAGAAGAACTCTCTCTCTCGTCTTTTTTTTTTCCATTTTAGTGTTGCCTATACAACTTACAGAGGAGGAAATATTCTCAAGAGATTTATGAATAACCAGAAAGATATTGCCTGATAATTTTTTGGATCAATTACCTCTGGCTTGAGATCACGGTGAACCACACCTTGGAGGTGGCAGTAGGCAACTACACTCAAAATCTGAACCATAACCACTTTTGCATCGTCTTCTGAGTATTTTCCACCCCTAATGGACACATTGAAATTCGGCCACTCAAATTTTCATAAACCAGGCAGAGATGGCATATCTTTTTCTCACTTCATGGTATAAATGAAAAAACGAATGTACAATATGGGTTACCTTGAAAGTATCCGATCTAATAGCTCACCTCCTTTGCACAACCTGAAGGAAATAACGTATAAAACGAGGATAATAACCTTGAAATTTAACCATTCAATCATATCTCTCACAGCACCAATTTTAAAATTACAAACAACTTAATTGGATTCATATTGGTTACATTGAAGACAAAAAGGAAAATAATTAATAAGCACACATCCTACAAATCCTGGTTTATCTGATGAATATCACACAACAGAAGGTTCAAACCTTTTCAAGTATCAGATTCTTTAATTTGTGTCTCACCGTTCTCATAGAGCATCCATAAGCCAATTACATTGATGAATCAGCCATGGTAAATATTTTCAGTATTACAATGCTACCTAAAAGTGGCATCAGCATCCCAGTAGTGTAGCTGATGACCACTAGACACACTAAGAAGTATGAACTATTTACATGGCACTCTTATTTATGTCCAGTTGTGAGTGGTACCATTGGAATCTAGTTCTGATTCAACCAGAATAAACCAAATTCTTTCAAGCACTCGCAAGGTAATTACTAGATTATTATAGACTGTTTTATTTGAACAGGCCAAGAAAGGAATTGTGACACAAGATCTATCATACAAAAAATCGAAGCAATCTAAACTTACTCCATGACTACATAGACATTGTCTTCATCTTCATATGCATCATAGAACTGCACTAGATTCCTGTGTCCTGTTAGTGCTCGTAATATCTTCACTTCTCTTCGTACATCCTCTATTGCAATTGCTGTCGTCATCTGCCAAAATGTCACCCTTTTCATGAGAATGCAACAGTTATATATTTGTTTCCACCGTCCATAACCAAGAACAACAGTACTATCAACAATTCTCAGCCTTGTACTTATATCCAATGACTGGGAAGGAATACAAATCCTTTAAAAGGATTTTTCCAGTATGACATTGAACGAACCCATCATAGAAAACATTATACTGTCCGTTGTCTGGGTGAATAAAGTAAAAAATAAAAATAAAAAACCACAATCATGCTGTATATGATAAAAGACAACTTTTTTTTCACTATGCTTACCAAGCACAATGGTGTCTTCAACAGACATGGAGCATAAAGCACATGTATAAACATACCCATAAAGTATCTCGTCACTGGGAGATACAGAAAATCTACGATTATACAGCAATTGTCATTAAATCCTATATATTTAGACAACGCCTCTTTTCAGTGCTGCCTAATACGGTAGCAAGTGATGTCGTAAGCAAAATACAAGTTATGCCTCAAACAACTCAGGGACTAAACAATACCCTCTCAAAGATGCTATAATACAGCCTCTAATGTTGCACACAACACTCAAGATATGTTTGCAATCAGCGACGAGCAACCCAAACAAGAGGAATCCATTACTGACATTCGTTTAACAAAATTTAAAAAGCCGCATCAAGAAGATCAGACAGGAGCAAGATAATAGAAACCAGACCTTCGATTTCGGGATAACCTTGACAGCCACGTCCTGTCCCTTGGAGCTCCCTTTCTTGGCCTTGGCCGAGCAAGTATAACCGAAATGACCGCGCCCCACCTCTTCTTCAAGCTCATAATGAGCTATAAATTGCTTCGAGAATCCGAAATTCTTATCTAACGCAATCTCACACTCACTTCCTTCCGGGATTGAAGCCTCATTCGGCTTGACCGAACCGTGCCTTCGGGCAAGCAATGCCCGAATGTGCTTTGCCGGAGAAGGAGGAGGAAATGGGCGCCTGAAAATGCGCAGAGGGGTCGAACTCACACTCGAATTAGCGGGCGAGTTCTTGAAGAGACTGGGCAGGGGACTTGGGCTATAGAAGGGGAAGTTTGAAGACTTGCTGGGCTGGGAATGCGGCACCGGTTCGTTCTCGGTGGGAAGTATCGCGTTCTCTGGTGTATTTTGTAATTTTTCAATGGGTTTTCCATGACAGAGTCCCATGGAATCACAAACCCAATAGAATCGAGAACAAGAAATACGAAGATATCACCAGAATTCCAACGCTTGTGACCAGGAATGAACAGTAAAAATAAACAAATTTCGAGCAGTGGAACTGTGGAAGTGGAAGTCTGGGAACCTAAATTCAGGAATTTGAAGGTCAGAATTTTGGAAGAGATTTTTTTTTCAAGCTGCAGAATATGATCAACGAAACCCAGGAGGGATCAGCACAGAATTCCCAGAGAATCAAATTCCAAGGAAATTCCAGAGGAAAAAAGAGAATCCCAGGTAGGGAAATTAATAAGAAAAGAAAATCAACTTTTACTATAAAACAATGCCAGAGAGGAAAGCCCACAAAGACTAGCAAAACAAGAAGCAAGTTATAGCTGAAGCAAAGGAAGACACGATGATTAATAAATCGAACCAAGAAACCCACTAAAAATTCTGCGAGAGGAAGAAAAGAATGAGAGAGAAAGAGAGAAAAGAAGGGGTAAAAAAGCGAGCGAAAGATGCTTAGCAGACGCTGTAAGGAAAGAAACCCAACCTCCTTTTTTTCTGCTTTATGTAAGCTTTTATTTTCTTGCTACTGGTTTTGTTTGAGTGGAAAAATATGAACTTTGTTGGAGGTTGAGTCTGTTCTTCTCTAATAATAGTGGGACTACGGAAGTGGGGTTGGGTTTGGATCCTTCCAGCCTGTCCGTATTGATCCCAAAAAACTCAAGAAAGGATACACGCATTTATATTTCCCTTACTTGTGAGCTTGCCCAAGCAACTGGGTGCAACAATTATCTGTTTGTGTATTTGAGCTTTTACCAGCTTTTCTAGGGCTTTGAAAGGCTGTCTTTTAAAAAAAAAAAAATCCTTCTTAAGGTCATGTTCGTTTTCACCATTTTTTCAGGATTCTAAGTATATTCACAATTCTACCGCCGAACATATTCAGAATTCAAACACAAAAATCAATACATTTTACACAATCTCCAACAACTTTTTAATTTTTTATTCAACATAAATTTTCTCTCTCTATACTTTTTCACATAACTCCAATATTTTTTTATTAAACAATTACATCAAATCATTTCTTTCTCCACTTTACACAAACACCAATAAAATACTATTCAACATAAAAATTCACAACTTCTCCAAAATCCTACATTTTTTCTCAAAACGAACATCACCCTTTTCTTTTGGATTTTCTATTCGAGTCTTTTCTAGGGAAAATTTAAACATCCTATTATCTTTCACACAATTACTTCAACTCAGAGCCTCCAACAAAGCCTGCAAATTTTGTAAGGTACTCAGAGAGGCACATCTGTACTCTGCCCGACTCGAACTTCAAACTGGATTTATGTAATCGACCTAATATCATACCTAAGAATCCCATTATTAACTTCTTATAAGAAATAAAAACTGCATAAAGTCACGGAAAGCTCAACAAATCTCATGGAATATCTACTCGACTCGAGTTGTACTCACGTACCCTTAATTTGTGGGGTAGGATGCCATTCATTTCTGTGGGCTTTTGCTCAAAAGTGGTTGCATCTACTTTTATGCTCCTAAATGCAGTGTAAGTGTCATTGAGAAGCATTAACTATGCCTTTATTCTTAATCAAGGGAAGGTAACACAGTAACACACTTTCCCTCAATCGGATTCAGACGTGCATCATTGCCACTTGAATGGTAGACTTGATTTCCTTCATGTGGTTTTGACAGTTGACTCAATGGACAGATGACCAACTTATATGAAGGCCCATATATGTATTCCCACGTGTATAGAAAATCCTAAACAAAGGGTAGGTGACCTATGCCTCCTGGCTACTGCAGCTTTTCTTCACTAAGGATCCGTGACAACCGAAAAACGAGAAATAGTATAAACACGACAAGGGTATGTCTCACGCACATAGCATTTTGCTTCTAAATTTGAGGTTGTGGGTCTGGTTTGGTTCAAGAGTGCAGCTAATCAGAAATTTGCATGTGTATGTCTATTACATATATGCGAAAATGTTTCAAAATTCCATATTCTTAGGAGGTTGGACTTAGCACATGGCAAATATATGATTTGAGTTCGAGTCTGGTTGGCACCTATGCCGGGGACCCCTCATCTAGAGCAAACCAATTATATATATCCAGAAGTTTTCAAAGTTAGACGCTTCTATGTGACCAAATTAGAAACAAAGACACAAATAATCCATCTCGGCAACCGCTCTCTCCTCTTTCATTTCTGATTTGAATATCAAGGATGGTTTATTTCTTCTTAAATTTCCCTCAACGTGAATCTTGATATGATTATTGTATACATGCCGCCTAGACATTCAACAAAATTTTTTTCTTTTTGAGAGGATTTAAACTTTATTCTATTTCTTAGCACTTTGTAGACTGATATCGGTTATTTGATCACTGAATTGAACCGTCCAATCATCGAGTGCTTACTTAGTTGTTGAGAAAAAAGAAATAAAACAATATCAAATCCTATCACGAGCTACCATTTTCAGGCAAAAAAAAAAATAGCTGGTTAGGGATAAAGACCTTTACTAGTACCATTTGTTGTTAAACATTAAACTGATCCATACCAACAACCTCTAGTTGGATTTTAGCAGCTTGTATTATGGGGATGGCCCTCCTTTTAATGTTCTTCCAAAGGAGCATTTGAACTCCCCCAACAGTGACTGTTTGGTCTGACTATGTAAAGAATACGACTAAAAGGAAGGGAGAAAACAAAAAAGAGAGGAAAAAGAAGATGAAAGCATTTGGTGTAGTCTCCTCGTCCCCAACCAAGGGAACCTGGAATCCCTTCCTTTCTCTTGCTTTTTCTTCCCCTCTTTATTGCAGGCATACAGCTGGAAAAATTTTAAATGCTAAATCCTTCCTAAGCTTTTTTAGACAGGCTGACTTTGTATGCTTCTTAACCTGAAAACCCTGACTTAAGAAAACACGCGAGATATATGAATTTATTGTAGAGTGCAGTGGAAGCATAACAAATGCATCCAAATCCTTTGGGTGCATTGTTGAGAGCAAGCAATGAAGAGGAAAAGCAAGTGCTTGGTATTTTATGGTTTCAATCCTTCTTTTAAGCAACTGGGAGTAAGAAGTCGGTTACTTAGTGACAAAAACACCAAATTAAATAAGATCGAACATGAGAGACCTTTGTGTTCCTCACTATGCACTGACAAAAGTTCTTGAAACGCAAAAGGTTCTCTGAAACATAAGAATATGGATTGGATTTGGTAAGCTCTTTTTTCAGGCCACTTGATACAGGCGATACCCTAAATTTAGGAAAAGGTAAAAAAAAACTAGGCCTACAATGATGCTTACTTTATTGCAGTGTGGAGCTTTGTGCAAGAGACCAAAAAAAAATTCTCATTCCTTGATACCTCTTCTCCACCCTTCTTTTTCGATAGAATAAAGCTGGTAAGCGAATGGTTAGTTAATAAAGTTTTTGTGTGTTCTTCCACTAGAGAGAGAGAGTGAGCTGGTGTGGATTTAAAATTGCACATGAACATGCAAGAACATGGGGTACAGATGTTTCCAAGCAACTGCGAGGAATTCCTTGACTCAGAAGACACTATTAGCCATGTTGGTCAAACCGTTTGTTAGAACCCAGTTAACAAGGAGAATCCAATGGGAGATTCAGGCGCTAATCACGATAATTAGCTACTTCCAACTTCTTTCCTAATTGGCTACCACAAAGTCCAATTTCTTTTATTTTCTTTCCTTTTATTATTTTGGAGGGCAGGTGGGACTGTAATACCTGGAGAAATGTCATTATTTATAACCTGGTTTTGTTTCAGAGGCACAGTAATGCCTTGAGAAATATCATTATGGCCTGCATAATCATAATTTGGTAGCCCCCACTTTATCTTCACTATGATTTGGTTAGGTGACCCAAGGAAAAAACCCAGCTTCCATTTTGCTAAAATGCTCTGACCAGAGAGAGAAGGGAGGAGAAAGGGACAGCCATTTGCCTTTCTCTGATCATTTTTTTTATCATAATAAGAAGGATATATTAAAAGAGGGAGAAGAAAACAACAAAAACAAAAACCAAAGTCAAGTGGATCAAAGTCAAGTGGATCAAAACCCGCATAGATACAGAGATAACTGTTCAACAGCTCATGAGAAAGGGACAAACTACCCTCTACAGATGAGGAAGCGACCCAACGAACCAAGTCGTGCGCGAGAACATAAGCACTACGGAATGAGAACACCACCTTATAATCCCAAAAGAAAGGAAAAAAAGCAAACGAGCATTACAGACAACATCAGAAATTTGCCAAGGGCAAGAAGCAGCCTTGTACCACTCAAGTCAGAATGAACTGTGGCGGTTTATGCTGTTATCTGTTTTTTTTTTTTTTTTAGGCGGGAACAATCATCCATGACACATGTCAAGCATCGGTTAAGGTTTGGCTCTATGACAATTCCTTTGTTTCAAAAGATTATGCTCCAGTGGACTTTCATAGGGATTGGAGGAGATTCCCCAGCAGACCTCCCCAAAATGCAACTTTGTGGGTTTTCTTTTTCTTTTTAAGGATATTTAGATTTTGCGTTACTTATTTTTTAGGTCATTTACAATTTACATTCGATTTTTTATTTTTGAGGCATTGAGCCTCATCTTCAACATTTTTGTAATGTAGACCCCGTACCCGATTTGGCCGTCTAAATTGACGGATTTCATCAACACGTGAACCGGTCGATCGCTACATGAATCAGTCGACCACTTCAAGTTACTTTTGTAAAAATCAACCGGCTCGTCGTGCCCCTCACGTGGTGACAAAATCTGTCAATTTGTACAGTCAAATTGGATACGGGGTCTACATTGTAAAAATATTGAAATAAGGACTCAATATCTCAAAAATAAAACATCGGAGTGCAAATTGTAAATGACTCCAAAGATAAGAGGTGCAAAGTATAATTGTCCCTTTCTTTAATTTTATTCCCCTGCCACCGTTCTTTTCTTTCCAATCCTGTGGAAACTCAGGCTATGTTTGCTTCTTAAAATTTTACATTTTTTAAAATTTTAATACAATAAAAAAATTACAATATAATTTTTCTCTCTCAATCACATCATTACCTTTTACTATAATAAATATTAAAAATTATATTTCTTTTCACTTTTTTACCGAATCTAAAAACCTAAAATTTTGACCTCTCTAAACTTTTAACACTCGAACACAAACTGAGAAGTGTTATTTTATCAGTAACTGCGTTGTCGTTGGGGTTATGCAGATTACAACAATGCAAAAGAAAACAAAGGGAACGCCTACAAAGCAGCAAGAAATTCCAAAACAAATACGACAAACGACACTATCGAACCCACCCCAGTGGGCTGTATATTGCCTCGAAGGTGGGGTAGAGACCCAATTCATTTTTGTGGGAGAGAGAGCACGCCTTCTTTGCTTTCAAGGCCACCCAAGTGTGCTGTATTGTCAAAATGGTTCATAAGATTTTGGGAAATTGTGTGGGCGTGAGGTTTTGCTTTCCTGCTTTGATCTCCCAAGTCGCAAAGGTCAATAAGTAATCGACAAAGCTAAAGGCCAGTGAGCTCTAGCTCAAGTGACACGTCCTCCTTATAGGGAGGGTTGCTTCTGGGGATCGAATCACTTTACCCCATTGCAGGCTTACTTGCTTTGCCTAAAAAAAAAAATCGTCAAAGCTAAAGAATAGTTGTTTCTGTTTATAAAACAGGGCCAGTAACCATAGTTTTGAAAAGCCGTGCCATGAAGTGGAAAATAAACTCTCTAAAACTCTTTGGCTTTACAACACCAGGTTTCAAATAAATTTAAAATATTAAATAAAAAACCAAAAATCACCTCTAACCTTTAGTGTGGGAGCTTGAAAGTAACAAGATTTTAGAGCAACCAGAAGGTTGATTTGGGTGGTACCTAAGGTTTAGGAGTGTTATCTCTAGTATTCGGTTCGAATTTCTTTTTTGCAAATAATTCTTTGAGGTCACTTCACAGTAAAAGTCAGACTTATTCAGCTTGTGTAGTTTGGTGGGCTGTACCGGTTTGTAGTTTACCAACCCGTTAGGTGGATTCCACTCTAGTGGAATCTGTTGGCTTGGATTTTTTCTCGTCATTAAAAAAGACAAGATATTAGAGCAGATAATAATCCGGAGTTCTAATATATTTACATATGTATTAGATAAAGAAAAAATACTCTAGTTTTAACAACAATAGGGTGGTATTTAAGGAAGTCTCAAAATAACAACCAAGAGGGTTAACTCGGCTATACACTTGGGCGAAGATGGTAAGTCTTCCACGTAGGAGCGGGCAAGACATAGGGCGAAGTAGATAAATAATTACGGAATTTTCTGGCCAATAATGAACTAAACTAACTTGTGGCCTATGTAAATGTTTCTTGCAAAGAAACATACGAAACCAACGATTTTCAGACATGCCGTGCAAGATTAAAGACAAAAACATCGAGGGTCGGTTCCTACTTCCTAATGCAACTTCAATGGAGTTTCTGGCCTAAATCACACGTCCGAGTTTTTTATTTGTTTAGAGTTGAGACACTCACGGCTCATCCCTTTAGTAGAAATCTGTCAAGGATGTCAAAACTGCTCCTACTCTACAATTTCTTATACAATTGCACTATTATTCGAAGAGAAATAGACAAATTCTACAAGTATTTTATATTTTTAATGCAAAGTTTTTACCAATGCAGGTCTTATAGCATTTAATACTTAGGGGCTGCTCGGTGGGGAAGTATTCTCAGGATTTTTTGAATCCTGAGAATACACAAACAGAACATGTTTTTTAACATCACCTAAAAATAACTACAGCACGTATACCAATAAAATTAACATCACCTAAAAATTCTCAAAACACAAAAAATTCTCAAAAAAAATACACAACCGAACATCCTCTTAATATAAAATCATATCATAATTATAAATGTAAAGTTTTTTATTTATTTAATGCTTGTTAGTCATAGAGGTACAACATTCTAGTATATTCTGGGGTACTTATCAATATAGGCTTCCACGTAATGCAGCCCAATTTGGCAAGGGAAAAAAAATCTCCTAACATTTTATTTAGTGTTTTTTAGAAATTTTGGTTATATTTCCTCGAGAAAGAGTGAGGCCTCAAATAGAAGGGCTAGACTAGCACATTTGCTTGCTTGGGGCTTCGGCTGCACCACCTTCTCATTCTAACTAGTAGAGTTTGGGCAGCCCATCCTTTAAGCAACATCTCCGCCCGTATGGGCTAGGCGACACCTACTAAGACCCTATTCAGGAACCGAAAGAGAGATCCTCTTCCAGAACCAATTAAAAGGCCAGAAACCACGAAGCCCAAAATGAATGAAACCCATATTATACACCATTTTCTAATTTTCTGTGCCTCACAAAAACACAATGGGGCAGGCTTTTGGTCAGCTTTTTATGGGCCGTTAGATGAAGAAATTGAGAATCCTTTAGAACTAAAAGCCCAAGAACCATAAAAGTGAAAAAGAATGATAGTACATTTTTGTACTTGATGAGCCATAATGTGACAAGTCCAACTCATTGAGACACACTAGTCCATCTGCAGTCTCATCCAACTCCATCTGCGCATTTTAAACTTTCAACCCACGTAAGTTTAAGTTAATCTCTCCATAACTCCAGGAAAGATAAGGACTCAAAATGCTTCAGGACTTTAGTTAAGACAATGAGTCATGAAACTCATATTATTAGACTCCCTTTAAAATTCTAGCATCCTCTCTTATAAAGATAAGGACTTTAAGATATGATAGGCTGAGTCAGTTGGTAATACGTACACAACTCGTTGTCCTTTCTTAATTCCCTTTTTTCGATCGATCAAGCTGCATACAGACACGTATTATGTACATAGATATATATTTAGAGAACCGCGGGAGGCTGGTTGGCAGAGAAGGAAAAACATAATGTGGCATTATAGAATATGATCTACGAGCTGATTTAAAAATTATAAAATATTTAATCAAAAAAACATGATTGAATTTCGGATGAAAAGGAAAAAAAAAGGAGAATAACTTGAAAATCTCCAAAGAAAATGTTTCTGAAAGCTAGGATTATTCCCGTGCTATCTGTCCCAGAACTCCAATATTGCAAAACCGATAGATTCTTCTAGGTTTTAATAATTCTTGCATTTAGATAGTTCTAATACTTGGGTCTCCTTTTTCCCTTGGTTTGCTAATGGAGCCCTTTATTACAATATTTGCTAATAATGTCCCCTCCCCAAGCAAGAAATTAAAATCGCATTATAAAGAAAGCACTACACAACATCAAATTACAAGTCGCAAGGGTACCCGGTACTGTTAGGGCCGGCAGGCCTGAGGCCACGATGCAGGGCACAGCCCAACCATGTCGTTCGGGCTACGTCGGCATGACCTTGGTTTTAGGGACTAGCTAGGGAGGTCATAGCGTCAGGCTGAGTACGCGACTCGGTGACACCGCACAGCCACGCGAGCCACCATGCCATGGCATGTATAAGGGAGGTCATAGGGCACGCGATGGTGGCACAACCCCACCGCGATTTCTCACTCAACAATTGCCCAAATGTTATTGTTTAGAAATATTATAAAAAGAATAGATGATAAGCCAAAAATAGAGTTGTTCCAGTTTGTTGTTCGTGCTTTTTAACTACCAAAAGCCCCTACTGGCCAATGTTTGATTCCTAGAATTTAAACTGTGATCGCCGAATGGTCATTCCTCATGTATTCTTAGTATATAAGTTAGATTTGCCCTAGAGTCGAGTGGTGACGACGACAAACGTAGGAAATCCCTATCTCCTAAAGGAAAATGTAAAACAAATAAGGGAGGAATATACGCCTAAATACAAAATGGTTTTATGGGAAAGTGTTAGACTTAGACCTAATTTAGAATGAAAAAAAAAAAAAAAAGTTAGACGTAGACCTAAGAATCTTGCAGAACAGTACTGAATTTAGAGGCCCAAGATGATGTTGTATCTGCCCATTCTGCAGAAAGAAAGGAGTGGGAGCCAGTGGGGGTAATGATTAGTCAAAGAGAGCAAGAGAGTGACAGAGATAGGTTTATCACATAGGACGCTCTGCTAATTATAAAAAGCATGCCAAGGCCAGAGGCAGCAGGGGCTCGCTAGTTGCAGGGGCTCTCAGGGATTGAGAGCACGTCCCCGACATGGCCGCCCCATTCGCGATGCGCTTGTCTCCTCCACTGAAAAGAAAAAGAGACCTTCCCCCACTTCACACCACGCTTTTACCACTCTCAGAGTCTCTCTTGTCTTCTTGTCACTTCCCGGCCCATGATTGCTGCTTTTTGTCAGCACCCTTCTACGCACGCCTTCTCCCTCTTCTTCTTCTTCTTCTCTCAAATCTCAAGTAACCAAAAAAATAAAACAGAAGAAGAATGGCAACAGGCAACGTGTGCATTTTGGGAACGCAGCATGCTTTCAGTTCTATTGGTCAATAACGAATATACCTTAATGAAAGCTTGGACCAGATAGAGAAAACCTGTTACCGGATAATTCTCTCCCCGTCCAAAGCTCATTTTTAAAGAAGCTACAAAGAGAGGGCCAAGGAAATCGTTATGTGGACAAACTTTTCTGACAAAATTTAGTTTAGCCCTGAATAATCTGTCCTGCACTTCTGAATCAAGATCAAGGGTTTTTATACTTTTTCAATACAAAAGGCAAAAAAACAAAAACAAAAATGCTTTCTTTGATGACCACCAATAAGTGAACATTCTTAATTTTCACTCTTGATACAAGAGGGAAAAGAAAAATAAATATCCTTTGAATCTCTAATTGGCCAAGTTTTAGTTTTCTTCCTTTTAAATAGGATCCTAAAATTGAGTTAGGATCGGCCCCAAACATTTGTTTCTCAATCCAAACCTTTCTCCTACACTAACAGAGGAACAAGGTTGTTTCGGAGCCCCTACTGTGGCAAGTAAACAGCATCGCATGTTGAAAGGAAAGCCACCCCAACTCGGAGGTTCTATGCTGTTTATAGAGCCTACATTGCATGCCGTATAAACCGTATCAATAATACCATGACGTGGTTATACAATTAACGCATGAGCGCTTCCTGACCATCAATGAGGCTCCGCATCCTCGGTTTTTCCAAAATAAAAATTAGAAAAATACACGCAATTGGCAAATATTGAATACTCGTCAGTTTATTCCGCAATATTAGGACAGGGATTAAGCCTGCCACAGAATGTCTCCTCTCACTGCATTTTGTTTTCCCGGTACTGCAGAGTCCTCGTAAATTTTTGTTCAAATCCAACTGAAGCTCCAGGCCAGCATAATTCGCCAATATCTTTCCACTTGTCTAATGATTTTTCAAATGCTTGGACAAACACTACCTATAACTTATATCGGTAGGAATAAATGCATGACAGTACTTGGAGTACGAAAGAAAAGAGTATTTCGACATTGAGCTTCGAAGCTCCTAGAAACGGGAAGGGATTAGGTTTAGACCTGTCCATACCCAACTTATGGATCATTTCTTCAAGATCTGGGGCCTTTGAGGGCACCACGTCAATTAAAGAAGTATGGTTTGCGCAAACTCGGCTTACTTCCTCACAAAGCCAGTCATGCATGAGCCAGGCCCCCTTTTTCGCCACAGCTCCCTCGTCGTACCAGTCGGATCATTAAAATTTAAGTGCGACCAGTATTGCGAGAATACTCCTTATAATGTTGTTTTCCTCCAAAATCCCATTGTCGACTCTCTTCTATCTAAACTTGGTGAATGGGTTCTAATCAAAAGCGTTTAGCCTCATTTTTTATTTGAAACAAAGATTCAACCTGTCGTGCTCTCTCAAAATTTGCATTTTTTTTCATTCAAAACGACAGTCAAAACTCTTTCTAATCCATGAAATTTTAGGAGAATTAGAAGTTAGAGCTCAAATTGGGAGGATTTAGGAAATTTTGGGGGTAAGAAGGGGTGTGTTCTCATTGTATCGGTCACACATAATTTGAAGTGGTTCGACCGATTCAGTGAGGAAAAAAAAAGAGAGTCATGCTTCCTTCATAAGGAGTCAAGCTGAGCTAAGGCCCTAGACTCTCATTAATTGAGTGGCGCTCTCAAAGACTCCAATAGAGAAGGAATACAAACCCTGGGTTTGGACAAATCTAGACCAGTAAGACATGGACTGAATCCTTTCCCATAAGAAGCTAGCTTAGGCCGGTTATTGTGTGAGGGTGTGAGTGGATGTGTGAAATTAAAAGTTGAGAAATCTAATGATGAAAAAATGTCACGTCATTTAATGAAACCGGGTCGGTTTCGTGGGTCGAGTTCATTAAATGACGTGACATTTTTTCAGCCATTAGATCTCTATACTTCTAATCTTACTCATCCACTCACACACTCACACAATAACTTTTACTGAAGCTAGCTATGCTTTAAGAACATTGCACTATTGTTACACATCATGTACATATACTTCATGATCATCAGTCCATGCCGGTAGATATCTCCACTTTTCCTAAAATCTCAAGCACTAGATTCGAAAGTTTAAGACCAAACAAATAACCAAACTCACACATTACACATATAATCCTTCATCATTTTTTCTGGGGGTAGATTTTCGGGCTATAACAAACAAACCCATCACACATACAAACCAGAACACAGAAGACTTCAAAATGCAAAAAATAACAAAAACTTGAAATTGGAAACAAGCAATCTCAGCTACATGATTATTTTGCGGTCTAATATGCGTCTCCTTTTGGACCGATCACTAGAACTTGAACGCTCCAGTAAAGATTTCAAGGCATTTTGCAAGAAATGTACCGATTCAATGCTGTGATCTTTATCCGCGGCGACAATAAAAACATTGCGAATTCTTCCACCGAGAGTGGCCATCTCTGATCTTAGAGTTTTCAAATGAAGAGACTTCAGAATTTCAATCAGATCTGGTATCAGGTCGGCGCGATCCTCACAGCATAAGGAGGCTTTGAATATTAACCTGCCGTCACTGTAGTCTCCAGAGAGTACGGTGATTTCATCAGCTTCGGAAGGGAAGGTTTCAAGTTCTGTGATTTCAGATGTTTGTTCTTTAAGCTCCTTCACACGTTGAACCACCTTTCCCAGTAGTGAAGCTTTGTCTGTCTGAGAAGACAAAGTAGAAAACAAAGGCAGGGAGGGGTAAAAATTCTGAAAAGCCGGGAAACTTTCCCAATTAAAGTCACCAACCCTAGAAAACTAGAAAGGTCAGATCACTTATCTCTTCTCGGATTCTGTATTGCAGTCAGAACATTCAGAAGTTTCGAAAGAATTTTGTAAACCCAAGATTTCTCAGTCTTAACTAAATTGATAAAATCGGTGCAAATGGAATCTTTTCTACCTCTGTTGGGCAGAAACTCGCAAGTTAGTTTCCGCTTGGTCGCCGGGAAAGAACTAACAGGAGCTGAAGCTCCGAATACTTTTGTCTCATAATGCGCTTCCCCGAACCACACGCACACCAAACAGAAGAGAAAAGAAAGGAAAATAATTTGGAAGAAGAAATTGAGCTTCTGCCAACTCACCCATGAAAGCAGTTCACTAGTTTTTGCCCAAGTGAAGTCGTCTTTGCGGGTCAAAAATAGTAAAAAGTCAAATCTTTGACACTGCAATCATTCCTTAATTTTCTTATCAACCAAACAGCCAACAATGCTGCACAACGAATCTTATGTGAAGCAAAGCAACTTGCCTTAGATCATAGTTTTGAGGAGGGGAAAAAGCATTTCAAATCGAAAACGCATGTGAAGTAAACATTATCTAATAGCTCGTTGCTCTCACTAACCTTTCTAAAAGGAAGGTCGTTCTGAAACGACAAAACAAGTTAACCCTAAGTCCAAAAAAAAAGAGTTAACCCTAAGTCCCTGACGCCCATATCCAAATAATTGACACCCATGCTCACCGTTAAGATATATAACATGCTAATTACCTTAGAATTACAAGGAAGAAGGCTTCTCAGTTTATCGAGATGGGAATTGATTCTCTCTCTCCTCCTCTTCTCAGCCTCTTTATGATTCTTCAAAGCGGCAAGTGCTCTATCCTGCGGGGGCGTATCCGCTAGACCCGACACCTCCAGGGGATAATACGAGGAACTACAGAAGCTTTGAATACCACCCGGAAACTCGCAGTTTGCAGGGAAGCCGTAGGGAGAGACGTTGATGACGCCGTTTCCGGCGAGGAAGCGGTAGAGTTCTTGGTTCTCCGGGTGATGCATGCTTGAGCTGTGTAGTGGTTATGATTGTGCCTTTTGACTGTGTGAAATGAGAGAGAGGTACCAGTGCAGAAGATCGCTTTCGGTGGCGTTTTGTCTTTAGGGTTTTATCTAAGAATTCCGGGTCCCTAGGGGCCCTTCTATGCGTTGAATTAATGATGCTGTCGTGGAAGAAAAGCTTATGAAAATTCTCACGAGCTGTATCTGACACTGACAGGATGTTGCGTATTTAGATTTTCGTGTATATACTCAGACCAAACCATTTAGCCTCTCCTGAATTAGAATATTGGTCAGTGCCGAGTGCCGACGTCTGTTGGAGTTTTAACATCTTATCTCTAGTAAAAATTTAGTCACTCAAAACTCATCACACCAATTCAAACAGTCGGCGACATTCTCTTAATATATCTCTACAACTTAACTCCTTTATAAGTCAGTCTCACATAAAAATCAAAATATGTTCTCTCTTCAGCAATGACTTATTCGTCGGAGTCTCTGGACCCGAGGTCACCCCATCGGTAATTCTTGCAAGATTATTTGGCTTCCAAACGTTGGGATGATTCTTGACAACATCAATATATATATATATGTCATCTTCTCTTTTATTTTTATTTTCTAAATATATATATCATCTTCTCATTCTCTATGATCCCTAAAGTAGAAGATGTTACATGTGAGTTAAATTTCCAAGTTTGCCCCACGAGCCAAGGCTACCCATGTTATATACCTAGATTAAACACTGGCAACATTATTGAAAAATCTTGTTTATACCCTATTAGCACCTATAGGGGTAGAATATGTGTTTTCCCATTGTTTAAAAATTCAATAACAATTTTAGAACAACTCCTAAAATTGTTGAACTTAGATCTGAATAATCAATCAACAAAATATATATGCATCGGAATAATAAAATAAATATCAATCACACAAAAGATAGATTTTGTTGACGAAGTGGCTACTCTGGACTAGCAATCATCAAAAATTAACTAAGAAGTAAAACCTTAAAACGGTGATTCAGACACGAACAACATCTAAGTAATCCAACCTATACCCGATTCCTACGGTTAACACTCAGCTATCTGAGGTTCTTTTATGAACTCTTCATGAACGCCTTGTTCTTCAACACCGGTACTTCGACTGCCAAACTCCAGCAAGAATGTTGGTTTTAATGGTGAATAAATCTAGATAACTGGAGAAAATCTGAATTGTTTATGAGCATGGATATCTAAATGATTTTCTCTATATAGGTAGAAGGGAGCTTGAATTTGAATAAAGTTTGGAATGACCTCCTCAAATTTTCTTGGTCGATCTCTCTATGTATTTATAGAGTTGGTTGAGTTTTATTTCAAAAATAATTATAAAAGAAAAGAAATATTTCAAAATCCAAATTTTGAAATAGTTTCATAGACTTTGCATCATCAGCTCCTTGTTTTTAGCTCTTCACCTCGATGACGTCTAGTCCTTTCAAACTTTGAAAGACCCATTAATCTCTTGAACACTTTGACCAATTTTAAAAATACAACTCAATTTGAATTTGAGTTTTGATACGAAATTACTCTAACATTAACAATTATTTTTAGAATTTACCTCATACGTGCGGTAGAAGCTCGTATAGTGGCTAAACGTATACGAAGTTTGCTTGAGATATTTTATTTTTAGTGTGCTAAAATTAAGTTAGACCCATCTCAATCTGGATGTATAGAACGAAGTTAAAGAGGCGAAGCTAAGAAGTCGACCACCGACCATCTGAATTAGGACTTTTCTTAATTCTCTATCTAAATTATACTGTGTAATTCGGACAAAAACATAAAGAGAGTAGATGAATACTATTTTAGGGCGTATATTGTTCGAAACACAGTAAATTATGTGTGAGCAAAGTGGTAAGTGAGTTACAGGCTGTCAGCGAAATCATTCTGATTTCCTGTCGTAGGTGGGTGGACTTATATGACTGACATTTATATTCCACTGATTGCATTTTACAATGCTGATAAAGTTGAACTTTGAACCTTTGACTCCCCTACCCCACCCTCTCTGTGGTACAACATCCCACCCACGTACGGATTAGGTTAAAACTTTCCCATTTCTCTTGGATTCTCTCGTAATTAACATTTTCTATTAACCTAATATTTGACCAAATCATGCAGATTCATACAGTTAATTCGTAAGCCAACTAACCTGCCAATTTTCCAGACTCCCAAGTGTGAAAAAAGTGGGACTAGTCTTGGAATAGTAGTGTGAAGTGTAAACCTGCTTTATATATGGAGAGTTGTTTGACTGTATAAAAAAACACTTGAAATTGGGCCGGGAAAAGGCCGACCTAATGTCTTTGTATTGTACGTTGAATACGGCTCTCTTGAGAAAACCAAGCCCAGCACCCAGGACTTTGGGGCAGACGACGACTCATCAAACATTTCCCAGCTTGGGGCTCCAACGAGTTCCCACCAAACTACAACACATCAAGAAATGAAAATTTCCCATGGACGTTTAACAAAAAAAAAAAAAAAAAGGGTAAATACAAAATTGGTCCCTATGCTATACGTAAAAATTGATTTAGTCCCTGTGATATAAAAATCATCGATTTAGTTTTTGTGATTTCAGAAAGTGATAAAATCAGTCCCTGATGGAGGACTAATAATAAACGAAAATAGAATTACAGGGACTAAATCGATGTTTTTCATATCACAGGGACTAAATCAATTTTTCCGTATAGCACATGGACTGATTTTACATTTATCCCAAAAAAAACACCCATGGATGACATCTGTGAGTTCCTGTTTAAATTTTTTTTACATTAGCCCCTCAAATGCTATTATATGACATTTTGGCACCCTCAAAAGTTCAAATCTTGAATTCTTATCTTTTTGTATCCTATTCTAGTACTGAACTAAAGCCTATAACATTCTTCATCAATTATTGTCACGCTAATTATAAAAAAAAAATTAACGTCACACAAGGTCACTAGCTTTTGATTATGGCTATCAAAATTAGGGGCTACTTTTGATATATATATTGATATTCGAAGTGCAAAACACAGACTTTTTCTGCCACCCATGAAAACCGCCATTCCTATTCAAAATAAATAAATGAGAACATGGGCGGCTGAGGCTGCTTTGGGAAGCCACATGTGGTGCACCTTAATTTATGAAAAGATAAGTATAATGAATAAAGGGATATAAAGCTCTTTTCATCATCTTCTTCATGATGAATCCGAGTACATGCCTGGTGAGGATTTAGATTTTCTTTTTCTCTTTCTTTTTGAAACAAACATGGGCGAATGGAAAAACCAAACATACAAGGCAGCAATGCCATTCTCTTACACATAAAAAGCACTTTTTGGTAATCATCATCATGAAACTTGCATTGGCAGGTCAGCTCAATTGGCAGGTCATGAGCGGACCTGCAAAAGGCTAAGTAGTAATTTTTCTCAGATCAGTGTTTCTCTTCAGTACACTGTACACAGTTTTTAAGAAATCAATGCCGCAGTTTTTAAGAAATTTCTGCTGATTAGCTTTTTAAATTTGAAAGATCGAGTTAAAGTTGTAAAATCATTCATTCCGTCACATTTCTATTTAGATTTTTTAATAGAATTGATGATATTTCTGTTCATTCATTAAATACCACAGAAAATAACACCGTGCAATATGGTAAAGAGTACCAATGTGCACAATATTATACCGCAAAGCTAATAAAAGATCCCAATCATGGCTTAAGACGATCGAATTAACGGATAGCCTCGGCCTGGAAGGTAAGAGCTTTGCCTTTCGGCTAGCCAGTGGGTCAAATTGCAGGTTATCAGGGTATGCAACGGCTCCCTTCAAAGGGGAGTCATTACCGAGGAAAGGGTTCAAGGCCTTTGATGGATTTGATCCCAATTCTCTGCCAGTTTTAAGATCAACATCAAATGCAGATGCAGAGGATCCAAAAGTTTGATCTGGCAACTTGGACAATCCAACTACAGAACTGGTTGTCTCCCTTGTCTGTTGGAAAGGTGTCGGTCGCATCACTAGGCCTTATTTATGGTCCAAAAGACACTCGAGCAACGCTTTCTGACGACTGCCAACCTGGCCCAAACAGAGCCTAACAACTACAAGGAACTCCAAGCTATGCAGTCTCCCTCCGGCTATCATAAATCCAAGCAGAATCGTCAGCCACCTCCCATAAACCTATCAAAGCTCTAGCCCTGCAATCTTTTTGCAACACCGATCGCAATTATTTCACTCACGTAGACAAACGAATATTTAAATGCGATGAACAGGCTGGTAGCACACTTGGAACCAAAAGGCTGAAATCATTGAACAACCCCAGCATGACCTCTTGGGCTTCCAATGTTTTTTCTCAAGAAAAAGTACCTGATGAACTTTCTTCCGCAAGAGATTCCAAATTTAAAATATTTTTCGACGTCGGAAAGGTAAGAGTTACAAGTAGAGATATCTCCAACAAATGACAGCCATCATTTTCCTCGTCAAAAGAACAAGAGCAGGAGCACGACTTTAAAAAAGGCAAAATGACGGACAACAAACGCCACAAGCTTCCCCGATGCCTCGTAGGCTTCTTCAACTTCCGGTAGCTACCCCCCAGCCCCTTCAATTTTTCCTCTTCCCTAAAGTTCTACGACTATATTTTGTTCATTTGTTAGAGAAAAGCCAAAAAGAAAAAACCAAATTTCAAAAGGGTAAGCACTGCTATCATAACTAATTTCCCTAACAGCTTCAGAGGTCTCTGCTTCAAAGCCCCAGCAAAATGTAGTAAACTAGTGTGATAGGAAGAGCGATTAGCATCCCAAATATAACCCTGCAACAAAATGAATGTCCGCATTAGAGATTAGTAAAATTTAACAAACGAGACAAGGACAGGACAGGCGTATGTTCCGATGTTCATGTACATTTTCATAAATTTCTAACCATAATAATGCAGTTCATCAGGAATTAAATGGGAATCAGTATAGTGTTCAAACCCAGTGCTCAGAATGTCGGGATGAACATTGTATTCCTTTGCAAAGACAAAGGGGACAATCCCCTGGGGAAGAGCGGCCTGAAAATTTTACAAGACATCTTACATTATCCCACTGTATATCCCAAAGGAAAAATTTTGACACAATAAGAAGAATCGGATAGCTCAGCAAAATTGAGAACAAGGAAACCCTTCAACCTGTACAATGGCAATGTGCAAAAGGACTCCTCGTAGTCCAACAGCAAATGAGGCCGCAGCCATGACTGCTGGACCCGTGATGAATCGAACAGCCATGGCAAAGGTAGCAACAGAGTTCCCACATGCAATCATTTTCGGCTGCAATGCCATGAACAGACCTGTAATCCATGAGAAAGATTGTAGTTAGAGAACGCAGCCATAAAGAACCACTTTCTTCCCTCAGATTATCCATCTAGTATAATAGTTGACAAATCCTGAAAGGGTTGATAATCCTCTCATACCAAGACTAAACATGGCCATTCCGAGACCGGCATCAGATAGAATGGATATGGAACGTGCTATTATAGCAGGCATAATGACGTTCCACCTGTAAAGTTACAGCACTGATGAAAATACTGGGATTTTACAATTTTTAAATTCAATTTAGTGAGATGGATCGTTTAACATTGCATACTTGAATGAAACCAAAGACCACGTGAGGCCAATCAAGCTGGAGTAAGTGTTGGGATTCCTAATGAGCTTTCGCCACACCATAATCAAAATCAGTCTGGTCATAACGCTAGTGGGAGGCATAGAAACCGGCTTCGATTCACCTTGAGCACCACCCTTGGGGTGGAGCTCAGCTGTGGAGCTCGACCCCAGCTTCGAAAGCACCGGGTCATCCCGGTCAACCCCATTCGGCACTGCCCTGTTTCCAAAGCTGAACTCCTCCCGACCAAATTCATCATAATCTACATATCAAATACAAGGATTAGAATACCGTATCATAAGATATGAGACAATAAAAACAAACGTGACAATTATGAGGCCTAGTAAAAAAGGGGATTCAGTTTCGCATCTGCTCTGTAAAGGAAGAAGAACAAGCCCATGTCGGATTCTAGCTTCAAAGCTGAACCGAAAAGACGTTGGGTAACAAAGACAATCCAACAAACCCCACTCCACGTCCAGCATATAAAGAACCTTTACGACTCACCAAACTTCACATTCAACCAGACAAACAACGACAAACAAAATTCCACGAGAGACACACAATCAATCATGCCCCATTGTCAACAATGCCAACAGAACATGAAATAGGATTAAACAGAAAATAACAAGGCAACCCACGATTAGATTGTCAGAGATTAGTTTACACACCTTTCTGGTGACCAACCCCACCAAGCTCATTTCCATATTCGCCTCCTCCCCTGAAAACATGGATCCCACCTTCGGACACCGGGGAAGCGCTGGAGCTCCATACAAACATGTGAAGATCCTTGCCTCCATCACCACCACCCCCATTGGCCTTCTTCTTTGCACCCGGTGAGAAAATCCCGGCACTCGGGGGAGCCGGATAAGCTCCGTTCGCTCTCGCCGGGTTCCCGAACACACCCACTCCGCTCTCCTCGTCTAATCCCAGGTTACCGAAATTGGATTGCCTCGGGCTTACATTGCTTGCGTTCTTACCATTGACCATGGAGTAGAAATCAGTATGGTTGAAACTGGAACCTCTAGGTGTTGGATTTCTTGAAGATTGGAGAGAGTAAATCTCCGCATTGGTTAAATTTGATGGTCGGGGAGTGAGCGAAAGACCGGAATTTGGACCGTGGGATCGCCGGGAGAAGATTTCGGAGCGGGAAGAAGTTGATTTTCTCACAGTTACATGGAGTTTCCCGTCTTCACCAACTTCAGCTTGGGTTTCAAGTGGTTCTTTCCCATCTAAGGAAAGGATATCAGAGTCAACTCTGAAGGAAATGATGGACCCAGCAGTGTCTGGGAACTGCTCAACTATTAAGAGCCTGGCTCCCCTGTACTCAAATAAGAAGAGCATCAAAGTGTACCAAATGATGCACTGCAGAACCACTATCTGGACCATGAGTGTCCCTGAGTTGTCTCCGTACATGCCTTTAAGCAAAGGGATGCCCATAACGAGTGTGTTCGGGAGAGTAGAGAGAGAGAAGAGGGTGATGGACCATTCAAGAGAGCCTCTTGAGCTGGTCCTGGACCAAATGGCTAGAACCACCAAGACAATGACCTTTTGGAGGGTGTCGGCAGCTATGAACCTGTAGTTCATTGCATACGGGTTATTGGTGGAGATGAAGTGAAAGGAAAGGAGCGGGACTGCGAATAGTGCCACAAAGCGGTTGATGCCGGAGCATTGGTCGGGGCTAAAGATCTTCCACCATTTGACAGAGCCGTAGGCTAAAATCATGGCCACGTAGAGAGGCACAACGGCAGTGAGAACGTGGTAGAGGTCCGCGAGAGAAATCATTTTCAACTGTTACTTCACTGATGGCCTCGTGGCCGCTTTCGGATGATACCCAGGAGAGGAAATCAGGTTGTGCAACAAGTGGGATTCTGGCCGGAAAATCGTAGGGAAAACTTGTCCAGCCTAGTAAATCAGGGCCCCTTAAGTGATACTCCAGTAGGTAGCGAAGCGAAGATGCCCAGGAAAAATGAAAGTAAAAACAAGTTAACCCATTTTTTTAGAAACTCTTAACAGATGAAGCTACAGAGAGGGATAATGAGTCGCAAAGAGGGGATCGCTGGAAATGATCGTAAGGTAGATTTCCAGCCAGTGTTAGAGAGAGAGAGAGACAGCGCGAGAGGGACAGAGAGGGTGGCAAGTAGGGATGGGAAGGAATTGCACGATATATATTTATGACATTTTAATGGCAGACAAAGAAATAAAAGCTGATAGCTTTTGTGAAGCTTTCTTCGTTGTTAGCCTTTTTGTATTAGAAAAATGAGAGAATCTCACAGCAAGGGCTGGGAAAAGTGGCTCTTAAGTGAGAGAAAAGAGCAAACAGCCTCAGGAGAAAGAAAGAAAGTCGAGGAAAGAATGAGAGAAAGAGAATCTCACAGCAAGGGCTGGGAAAAGTGGCTCGAGTGAGAGAGAAAAGACCAAACAGCCTCGGGAGAAAGAAAGACGAAAGAGAGAGCCCAGAGCCAGAAGAGCTACCAAAGATTCTCTTAACTTTCTACAATTTATATCCTCTCCTTATGGCCCAAAAGATGATGCAGGAAGTATTTCTCCTGTCGGAAAAAATCCCATATTTTTCACCTGGAGTGGAGCCCTCAATTTTTATTTTTATTTTTGCCTTCTCTAGCATAAACGTAGAAGCAGCATCGATACTTGTCACCCCAAAATTTTAGACTTAAAAGAATCACAAAATAATCATTAATTTTATTATAATATTTGATAGACCATAAAATATCAGGCTCTATCGTACCTGACCACCACTGGTCGGTCCATTGCTGATGTCCTCCAATGTTCATTCGTCCTTCTCTTAAGAGTCCTCGAGGGTTTTAAACTCTTAACCTAACATTGTATTCATACCTAGGTGTGTGAAACTGATCACTATCTACAAGTTCGAGATTCGATCAAGACTTATGTATTCGTAACTTTTATCTCTCCTAATAAAACTCTCTGATATCTCGGGAAGGAGTTTTACTCCTAACAAATTTGTTACTCTTAAGTCTTTATAAGGATCAAGGTATTCTTCTTTACAAATCATGCTTAATTTCATTCTCTAAGCACTTAACATCTTCTTGAGATCTAACTTGGACGTCGGAGTCTCCAGACCCTAAGCCCCCTTCGATGATTCTTGCAGGTTCACTTGGCTTCCGAGCATTGTGTTGACTTTTGGCATCATCATCATTCAATTTTTTATTTTATTTTTTCACTCACTAACTTTAATTACTTATATTTTCTTGCTAATCATTTATTTCTACCTGCAATTTTTCATCTCCCATGAGCCGTTTGCCTTTTCTCTTAGAAAGCCATTTGTTATTTCCTAGCTACTTACTATACATAATTAGATAGTCTATCATTCCATTCTTCTGTTTTTTTCCTCTAAATTTTATTCTATATCAGGAATAATTTAATTACTTTAAACTTGAAACCAATAAACACTTCAAATAATAGACTATCAATATATATAATTGAGGAGATAAATAGTGGAAAGAGAGAGGGTTTGCTGCCACTGTGCCATCACAGGAAAGAGTACCATGAAAAGAACAAACCATGTTGAAGGAAATAAACAAAACAAAGAACGACCAGCAGCAACAGAAGCAGGCATAAAAACCCTCGAATGCAGGGAATGATTGCGGCATCTCAAAGGGAACCTGAAAAATGTGAATCCCACATCTTCGTGCGCAACAATTGCCATGTGTCACGTTCTTAGGTAATCATTTTATTGCCAAAAAAAAGAAGAAGAAGATATTACGCTTCTCTTAGAATTAATGTATCAAAATTAAAGCTTGATCTGCTGTTCTAGACGTTTGCCGAAAGAACTAATTCTTTGCAAATCAGGGAGCCAATTCTCCACGTCTGAAAAAAATTCCCTCCCGAATCAGCATTAAAGTCAAGGTATCAAGAACTTTCAGGTAAATGTTAGGCAGGAAAATAGTTCAAGGAAAGGTAGATGCTGCGCTATCCGAGGTGAACCTATGCACGCAAGGCAGTGATATGTTTCATTGTCTTTCAATCATTGAAACGAACTGCACAAATTTATAATTTGTCGAACCATTTGTGTTTGTTAAAAAAACAATCAATCATCGAAACAACCCAATTCCGCGTTTGTTAAATCAACATGCATGCTTAAAAAAAATCCCTAACCATTTGTGTTTTGCTTTCTCCGTGTACTTATTGGGGTTAGGTAAGTGGCTTTGGTCAAGTCCAAGAGGATATAATAAGCCTTAAACAAGGCACTTTTTGATTGGAAAAATAATGGGCAGCAACTATGATGAATTATGGGATGTTTGTTTACTAATTTTTTTGGGAATATTTCTAAAATTTTGGGAATCTTTTCAATGTTGAAGTTTATTGAAGTTTGTGAGAAGTTGAAAATTTTGAAGCATGTTTATTTGGGACTCAATAATTTGGGCCCAAAAATTTAGGTTTAATAATAAAAAATTCATCACATAATTTATTATTATTATAATACTTATTAAAAATCTTCTCTCTTCACTTTTTCACCAACTCTCATAACATATCTTTACTTTATAATATTTTTCAAACCCCAATACTCAAAATTTTCACCCTCGAACATACCCTATTTGGTTAGAATTTTTTGGTCCCAAAATTTTGAGGAAACAAATATCCCCTTAGTCATCTAGAAGCACTGTGCTTTTTGTGGCTTACCAATCAAGTTGGAAAGGAATTTGGTTCTTTTCAAGCAACTCTTATTTGACCGTCTGCAATCCATTTCTCATCACTTTTTTTTTGGCTTTGACAATGTTTGTCAATGAAATACGCAATTCCGAGAGTTTTGATGAGTGGGGGAAGATTCTCAGCTTCCAGTGCTGAAGATTCACTCTCGATTGAGCTGCCCATCTTTCTAAGTTGTGTTTAAGTAAAATTTTAGAGTTAGTTAAAATTTTAAGTATTGAGGTTAATAAAAAAATGAAGAGAGAAGTAATTTTTTATATTTTTTATAGTGAAAAGTAGCGATTTGATGGAATGACAAAAATTATATTGTAATTTTTTATTGTGTCCAAATTTTAAAGTAAATAAAATTTTAATATGCAAACTGAGCATAAACCAGATCAAATAGAATAAAATGGGTCATCTTTGAACCCGCTAAGGAAATAGATAAGAATTTACTACGGGTCTAGCCCTGGGCCTAAATCCAGGAACCAGGACCAACCTTGCAGCTGTTTTTTTTTTTTTTTTTCTAATTCAACCTTGCAGCTGTTAAATTAATTGATTATCGTTTCTTTGCCAACCAGATGAAAATCAAATACCGAAAACCTTTTACAGCTGATAAGAAAAAAAAAAAACCTTTTACAGCTTCGCTAATGATTGCTCTACTTTAAGCCCATATATATTATATATAATATTGTTCTAATTTGATTTGTTCTTATTAATTTAAAGCTTACAAAAATGATGTCCTCGCGTGTAATGTGTCAACATTGGCAGCGCATGCTTTTGTCGTCCTTTCAAATACACTTTTCTTTTAAAAATAAAATAAAATAAAATAGACTTTTCTTTATTGGTGCCAACCTGGGATGTTAGGGTTGAATATCAGACTAATCGGAGTTAGAATTTAACGTTATAGGGCATGTTTGAGACCCCAAATATTTGGGGTCTCAACAAATCGGACAAACCAAACAAACTTCAAAATTTTTAACTTTTACACCTACACACTTCACTTTTTACAAACCCCAATAAATCTCAATAAAGTAAAGATTCCCAAAATTTTGGAAATATTCTCCAATATTTTGGCAAACAAACATCCCCATAATATTCGATCCGTTAATTAGTAGATCAAATTTGTTTTCGCTTTCGACTTTTAGCGAAAGCGGTCAACAGAATTCTAATAATATTTTAGGCTATATTTTTAAGTTCATTTAAATATTTTTTACAAAAAAAATAAAGATATCATTCATTTATCACAATTCACAAATATAAATACAAATATTTTTGATATATCATAAAATTAAAATATACAACCCGATATTCATAAGAACATTTCTCAATTCATTACAAAGATCTCAATTATATAAATGAACACAAGTATACAAATGAAAATTAAGAATTTACATTGCACTTGCACCTCATCAAGTCATCAACTCACCAAGACATCAAGTGATTAGAGTTAAATTTTGGAATAAAATTTTGGTCATCCTTTAAAATTCAAATTAATACAACTATATCATACTATGATCATATTAGTTTTGATGTCCATTTTATTTAGCCCATAATGTTTAAAAACCAACAACTTATTGTTGATCTTTTGAAAACCGAAAACAACATCCTAACAACCTATTTTAAAAATCGAAAACAACAATAACATAAACTCTTAACATAAAATCTAGATTCACAACAAAATCCTAAAACATGCAATTCACAAACAAGTGTAAAAATAAATCTAAAAACATGCAATTCACAAAATTTATATTCAATAAATTCCAAAGCAACACGCAAATAACAAAATTCAGATTCAATAAATCTCAAAACATTATGTAATTCACAAAATTCATAATCACAGATTCACAAAGTCACCTAATAAATAGTAATCTAGACACCATCATAATTCCTAAATAGCTAAATAAATATTATGGACTTAATAGTAAAAGTGGTCAAGACTTGATGGAAACAATAATCGAAAAACATAGTGTATGCTGACATAACTCGAAATAAAAGAATATTACAATACAAATTTAGAAGTTATAAACAAGAAATTAAAAACATAACCAAATGTCAATCAATCACGAATCAAGGATTGATGAAGCATCAAAAATCATCTCGGCAAAAAAATAAATTTATTAACAAGGAGCTCATAAAAAAAATTTAATTAAATGAAAGTAGGAGTGTAAATTTTTGTATAACCTATGTCTATCACATGAGTCTATCTTCGTCACCCCGCTGATCCACTACTTGCCCACTTAATATCAAAAGTCAATTTTTGTTGATAGTCATCCAATTTACTTTGAGTTATCTTACACATTACACAAGCCTTCAAGTGAGACCTCATAGCCGAAATCCCTTGATTTTTGTAGTGAACCCCAACTTTTATTACCACAATGGTTGTGCTTGGACAATGGTTTGTTTGGATCAACTACTGGTAGTATCATAGTAAACTGTTTCCACATCAGGGATGTATCGGAAACCTTCATTCTTTTGGGGGCTTAGTCTATTATCTCAGTTTCTTGTGCCTATACATTTATAATTGACATCTTACCAATTGTATGTATAGTCGTAGAGACAGGGGTAGATAAATTGGGGGTTGTGGATTGCGAAGATGCAATTGGAGCTTGATGATCCATCTGAAAGAAAGACATTGGACACAATGTAAAGCCTTAAGAGTCTAAGACAATTCAAACATAGGTTACAGGTACAAACAAGCAATAACTCCAATATTTGACTAGAAAGTGAATAAACGTATGTGCAAGGAAAGCCAACATCAGAAGAGTTTTTCTTCTTGTTTTCACCAAAAACTTAATAGATCAATTTGGAAAACTTGTATACATGTTACTACCCTGGATAAGTGTAATGTCTGATGCCCACTGACTTGGTTCATCATCAGTGGCAGAGCCAGGGGGCGAGTAGGGGCCACTGCCCCTCAAATTCTCACAGAGGTTAAATTGTCATTTTCTCATAGACAAACATTTAAAACATTAGTTGTCCAAATATATACAAAATCTAAAACATTTAAACATTGACTTATGTATAAAATTACTTGCTAAACAAAGACAAAGTACTCATAAACATAGAACATTGACCATTTTCTGTCTTAAATGATATTCCAAAAATTAAATTTTATGTTTATTCCAAAAATCTAAGTTTATGTGTATTTTCTATTTGTTTAGTACATTATTTTAAAGCTTGAAAGGTAAATTCTAAAGCTCAAACTCGTTGCCGAAGACCATTAAGACTTACCCTCGTCAACTGGATAAATGGGCACCGATCCTATAGAGAAAGAAACCCAAAATCAGAAATGAAGCAGCAAGAGAGAGAGAAGTAGCACCTACGGAGAGAGAGAGAGGGGTAGAGAGAGAGAAAGCAACACTTAAAGAGAGAGAATCGTCGAAGCTCACAGTAAGCGACTCAACAAAGAGAGAGCAATGGCAGAGGACAGAGAGTGACCAGTGAGAGTAAGGGTCACGTGTTGAAGGAGAGGGGGGAGGGGTAGGGTTTTCATTTTGATCCACAGTATAATATAAGTATATATATATATATATATTTTAAAATAACTAAATTATATCTTTCTATTTAAAGTAGAACAAAGTCGTTTTAATATTTAGTTAAAAAATAAAATAAAAACTAACGGAATCCATTTTTCGTTAAATAGCAAAACTAGGCTTCCGAAAAACCTCTAAATTTAGCATCAGTTCTGGTTCCTGTTTTTGAAAGGGGGAACAACTTCCCAAAACAAAACTGAAAATAGAGTTCCGCCGGAGCCCAGACCGGACTCGCACAGGCAAATTATTCGCGGTCTCTTCAATAAGACTTGCCTCTAATTTTCGCCGTTGCAGCCGGCACCGCTCTCAATTGTAAGCAGTAAATGGTCTAAGAAACAATACACTCAATTCCACTCTCTGGCGTACACAAACTAGAGTACTTGCCTCTTGATTTATCATTGCGTTTTGTTTTTGCCCGTTCTCCAGAAAACACGCGTCTCATAGAAAAACCGCAATGCATTTATTAAGAAAAAAGTACATGTTTTTCTATGCTACCAAAATTTACCTTTAATTCTTGGGATACGTTGCGTTTTCTGGAATCCACCTGTCCATCTTGTCTGCAAATTCCTCCAAAACGACAAGACCTTTCCCTTTCGCTGTCTCCCAACACCTGGACCCAATTTACTTCCTCCCACATTTATGACTCGTGTTTGTTTCTGTTTTCTGAAATATTGATTTGTTTAACTCGTGGTGTTTGTTTGTCTGTTTTCTGAAATATTGATTTATTTAAATATTAAACTGTTCTCTTATTGGTGAGCTAGTCCTGTATCTATACAGTTTGTCGACGACCGACGACATCATCGTTTTTGTCGTTTGAGCTATCACTTTTGGGTTTTGGTTTCCTTTCCAGTTGGGCTCTTCGTCTTTGCCACAAAGAAAAAAGCATTAAGGAGACTGTTTCGGAACAATTTTCACATCATATATCAAGAACAGGATCCGACCTATCAAAAGGGAACCCTTTGTGAGTTGCGATGGAAAGGAAAGCAAAAAGAGCTCTGGCACTTAGTGACAATGGTAAACGTTAGTGGCGAAGGACAGGATGTACTACTACTGCATGCAGGGTAAACTGGAGGCCAAGCAATCTTAAATGTGTTGCATGTCAAGGTGACGTCTAGGAATATTTGGCAGACGAGCTGTCATGAGGGCGCGCAGGTTGCCGTGATATCTTTGCACTGGAAAACTACTTTGATAGACAAAATCTGTAGGAAGTATGTCAGCACCGCTGTTACACAGCATTTCACAGTAAAAATACGAGTTGGATTATTATGCTAAGCACTGCTTAGCGAGTTAGATTATTATGCTAAGTATTATTGTGCTAAACATGTTGAGCGACAGTTGAGATTAAAAGTTAGAATCCGACGACTGTAGTTAAACAAATCATTTAAAATATTTTAATTGATGTGTTGCGATCTGAACCTTTAAATTTTGAAGCTTTTAATCTCAGTCCTCGCTCAACATGCTCAGCACAATAGTACTTATCACAATAACTATACTCTTAAAAATACACCCGCTTATGCAAGTTAATCCAGGACTCACATCAGTAATTTATAATTAGACTTCCTTTTAAATCCAAATGAGAGGAACATCTGTACTGCCAGTTGAAACAAGTATGTCTACTTCTGCTGCACTATAATTAACTCGGCACCACGATTTATATATGAACACAGCGCAGCAGTCGAGTGAATGCTTAAAGATGATTAGTGACAGTGCACCTCAGCTTCCTCGGTTTTTGTCGAGAGAGAGAACGACACAGGAACAGCCGAATTACTCTATTTTGATGAAGGTAAATAAAGTACAATTTCATTAATTATATATATTAAAAATAATATAAAGATAATCAATTACATAGAGGTAAAACAACACGAACAATCTTTTAAGTACAAAATTTTCTCAGTGCGAGAAAAAATAAATTACGGGATTTAATTCAGTCAAATTTTTACTATAAATTAAATAATGGGTACACAAATTCTTCTCTAATCACAACTAAAGACTACAACTCAGATTTTCAAGATGATATCAATCTTGACAAATATATTAGGAAAAATAGAGAAAATACAAACTAGCTCGCGGTTACTGTTTATGCGTACAAAATACTGTTTCCGAACTCAAAAATATGATCTTCACGGTTCTAATTATAGCCCATTGTGTTGTGAACATATCTTTCAAATTTCAGCTCGATTGGATTACTGACTAAGCGAGATCTAACCTTTGATGAAACTTGGACATGAGAGAAAAAACTATCTCTTTATTTTCTTTGATTATTTCTTTTATTTTAATCCGTACCACTTAAAGAACTTTTATTAGGATTATAAGTTAAAATCCTAATAGATGTTAGGGCTTATTAAAAGATCTCTAATTAAACTTTCCTTCACATAGAATGAATTAACCCAACACTTGCATGGGCTTTGGTTTCTGCTCCTCTTGCTCGACTTGAGATCCGCATTTTGTCCCGAGCGAAAAGTTCCCTCACCCCTGGAGTCCTGGGTAGCCCTTCATCTCTTCCCTACTGTCTGTTCAGAAATATTAAAAGCTTCCTCGCTGGCTTCTTTCGAGCTATGGTCTGTGCAGAATGCATTCTACAAACAAAATTGTAAACAAGCGTTCCCGTTTGTACGTCTTGCAAAAAAAACAAGAAGAAAAGAAAAGCATTGATTATTTTCCCAATACGACATGAACTTTGAGAGAAAAGTTTTAATTTTTTTTTTGTTTTCTTGATCAGAATTATGTGAAGATAAAATCTTATTGATTAGAATGTTCCAACTACATCTTCTTCGCTTTTCCTCCCCCGTTCTCTTGATTTGTGGCTGGATGAACCGACGGTGATAGCGATACCTTGATTCATCATGGGCGGATCGTATGTTTTGTATGGTCTATGGATGAGATTGGGCCGATCGTCTGCCAAAACCCATCTCTAAAACTTAAGAGGCCTTGAGGTTTCCGTGTTTTCGGCTCCATAGGGCCTAACTTGGCCCAATCTGTAGCACTAACAACTAATCGACACGAACTCCGCTTCAAAGAATGACGGTTGTCTGGTTACTCCATGGGAAAAAAAATATTGATGCTGATGAAGGGAAAAATTCTGCAGAAATCAGGTTTAAAATTTGAGTCCTTACGTGCTCAAATAGAAACATTTGAAGGAAAGGTCGTGCATGCTTCATGGACCTCAATGATGGCTTCTAATTCTTAGTGTGGAAAGCGTGACAAAATGATGAGCAAAACTTGAGAACTTTCACCTCGAATGTCACAGAAACCACAAGAATTTAAGTGCTTTCAACTATGGAAAATATAAACCATACGAATTGAAGTGCCTTCGACGATGGAAACAGAAAACGAACGATAATTAATGAGCAAAAACAGGGCATCTCTCATACAAATCTAAACAAACCAATAAAAAGTGGGCCATCTCTCCTACATATCGAACTAAACATTTTTTTGGGTAAGTTAAGGTGGTGTTCGGCTGTGGAAATTTTGGGGTGTTCGAAATTTTGAGGTATTGAGATCGGTGGAAAAGTAAAGAGAAATGATTGAAATTAATTTTTTTTATAATTATTTGGAGTGAAAAATGATGATTTGACGTGGAGAGAGAGAATTTTGAGGAGTTATTTTATTGGAGTGAAAATAAATTTTAGATGATTAACACCACCTTAAATCAAACTAAACTTCAATCATGAACAAATTAGAGAAATCCAAGCACAGATACAAATCTGAAAGCTAAATGAATTTAGACAACCAACATTATAGACTTATGTTCGCGCTACATGATAGATTTAAAGAGCGTGACATTCGGAAATGAGTTTGAAGAACACAATGAGAATGCTACCAACTCATTCGGTAATGGATTTGAAGACTGTGACAGAGTCGAGAGTGTGCTTGCAGTACACGAAGGGATGGTTTTAAAACCACGTTGCTTAGTTTTGTGGAGTCTGGTTTAAGACTCGAGTGGGGGATGAAATGACGTCGCCTAGAGATGGATCACTGTACTCTATACGCGATGTTTTGAAAAAAAATAAATTCGGGGCATCTATGATGACGTGGTAAGAGGTGGGTGTACTGGGTCATAGTGAGACACGCAGACGAATTTTTGGGACAGACGCTAAGATAGGTGTTGTCTGAGCGAGAAAATTTTTTGGTATTTGGGTTTATGAAATATTATTGTTCGTGAAAAAGTGATGGAAGTTGATAAAAAAATAAAGAGAGAAGATTTTTAATAAATATTATAATAATAAAAAAAATTTCATAATTTTTTTAATATTAACCCTAAATAATTGAGATCAATTATTTGAAATTCAAACAAGTTTACGGTGTGGCCGTTTGTTTCGTAAACAGAATGAGGACCAACAAAAGGATCGATTTTAAGAAGTAGGATAGGCTGAAGGGCCAATTTGATTAAGTTACAAATCGAAAGACTTTTTTTTTTTACTAGAATTGTAAAACAAACGCGTCTTTGTATCCTACCTACCATTAGTTTGTTTATATCCCCTCGTCAGACATGGGCCGTTCATTTCCCATATGTTGGCCCATCTAGGGTAAGCGAACGGTCCATATTTGATATTACGTTGTAGCAACTCTGCATGAAGCTGATCGCAGCTTTCTCTATTTTCTACGCCCAGTAGTTTAGCCGATGCAGACAACTAAATCTCTGCACCTAACAAAAAAAAAAAAGAAAAAAAAAACGGTTAGGCTGCTCCGTCAGCATTTCACACCCTCGTTTAGTTCTATGCATACAAGTATGTATGATGTATCTTGTGAATGGAACGTTGAAAGAGAAGGGAAATGGCGAAGGAATTGTCTGAGCACGTGCAGGAGCCGTGGGGGAAGCTCGAGGGGAAAGTGGTGATGGTGACTGGGGCCTCCTCTGGCCTCGGCCTCGACTTCTGTCTCGACCTAGCCAAAGCCGGGTGCAAGATCGTGGCCGCCGCTCGTCGCGTCGACCGCCTCAACTCTCTCTGCCACCAAATCAATCTCCTTGCTTATCCTGATCCTGAGTCCGCGTTGGCGTCCGAGCCCAGATGTCCCCGAGCCGTTGCTGTGGAGCTCGACGTCTGCGCCGATGCGCCCACCATCGAGGAGTCCGTACTCACGGCTTGGGACGCGTTCGGGCATATTGACGCGTTGATCAACAACGCGGGAATTAGAGGTAGTTCACATCTTTTTTGTTTTATTTGCTTTCTGTTTGATCTTTGAGAAAATTTTAGAAAATTGTGCACTTTGATGCTAATCGGAGCTATTAAAACGTTAAAATTTGCTCTCTTCCCTTGAATTCTTAGCAATTAAAACGGAATCGGTCAATTTCTTAGACTGGAACCCGAGTTTTCTCGTTTCCTGTTAATTTGCTATGTCTTTGTCAATTTCTAGATACGTTGTTTTGCGTGTTTTATGGCATTGAGGAACTAAAACTGAAGTATCGGACTGGGTGGAGCAGGGGAGCAGCCGCTTGAGCTAGAGTTTATTAAGGCCTCTTCTGCTTTTGGTTCAAGTTTTAGCTTTCTATGCCATTTACATGTTGGACTGCACCAAATTGCACAATTATGCTTACACAAATGGTGTGCTTATTCATTCCTTAGTTCAGTTTTTGAGACATATCTACCATTTTTCATCCTTGTACTCCCCATGTTAATTTTGCTCTCTCTGCCTCTCTTTTTCCATTTTTTCATGATTCTTTTGTTAAAATAGGTACCTCTCTCTCTCTCTCTCTATTTTGATTCTATGAGCTTTCTTTAAATTTGGGTATCTTGATGTCTAGCTGCCCAGTCTTGCTACTGGTTCTCTACATGCTTCTAATTCTGAAGTAGCGTGCTGTAGGTAATGTGAAATCTCCCTTAGAATTGTCGGAGGAGGAATGGAATCGTGTTTTCAAAACGAACTTAACGGGAACCTGGTTGGTTTCAAAATATGTCTGCATGCGTATGCGTGATGCCAGGCAGGGAGGATCTATCATCAACATATCTTCTATTGCTGGTCTTGACCGTGGGCAATTGCCTGGAGCTGTTGCATATGCTTCTTCGAAGGCAGGCCTAAACACCATGTCTAAGGTAATTAGTATCGATAGGGAATTGGTACAAAGTACAGGGATAATATCAAAACATATGTCTCATACTAATAGTCTGGAAGCAAAGAAATGACATTATTAGGATGAAAATTTTTACCCTCATTGAACCTGAGTTTTGCATGTTCGTCTCTGACCTAGGAGTAAGATCATATGACCTTCATAGGGAGAATGCACTGCAGATGGTAAAAGATATACTCATTCTGAAAAGAAACAAGGAGTTTACTTTGGGTGATTCCAGAATTGGTTTCAATTGTCTCATACTGCATCTGTTACCATCATATTGCATTTTCATACCATGATATCAGATGTTTAACATGCTTGTTCGTGAAATTCGGACATGTATAGTGTGTTTGATGATTGTCCTGCGTTAATGTGTGCTTCGGTTACTTTTTCTTAGCAAGTAAGCGATGTGGTGTGGTCACTGGCCTCTATGCCGTCTCTCGGGTTGTGTTTAGTCTAGGCTGCTGCCTTTTTCCTGAATAAAAGAGGACATCTTAAAAAGTTTTGTTTATGGAAAGCACTACATTATCTTCTTTTTTTTTGGCCAAGATTTTACATTTTACAGTCCTGTGGAATTATGTAATGCGATAGATAGTTTTGATATAACAGGTCATGGCCCTGGAATTGGGAGTGTACAAAATCAGAGTGAATTCAATATCTCCAGGTCTTTTCAGATCTGAGATCACTCAGGGTCTTATGCAAAAAGATTGGCTGCATAACGTGGCGCAGAAAACTGTCCCTTTGAGAACATATGGCACAGCAGATCCTGCGCTGACATCACTTGTTCGATACCTGATACATGACTCTTCTGAATATGTCTCGGGGAATATTTTCATTGTTGATGCAGGTGCCACATTACCAGGCGTCCCTATTTTCTCTTCCCTTTGAAATTCATGTCCTGTAACGACATATTACTGCAGACTTATCGAACTTGTCGAGCCAAGTTGCAGTGAAGTATAAGTGTGATTATTAATGGATTCAAAATTGAAATGTTGGCTTGTCAGAGAATATAACTTAAATAATAAAATCTTCTTCTTCACGACATATCTGCATTCATGTATATAAATTATTGTAGTGATTTTACGTGATTAGTATTATGAATTTCAGACGTTTATCGTTCTCGATTGGTAAGAGCAGACTAATCGAAGGGAAACTTGGATTTGAGAGGTGAATTGTAGCAAATTCTATTTTCATTTCCCAAAGATCTTAGGCTATGTTTGGTTTATGTTTTGAGATATGTTTTTGTGTTTGTGCTTTTTTTAAAGTAGTTTAGATTCTCTTGGGATTGGTAAAAAGTGTATAAAAAGTTATTGAGATTGGTGAAAATGTATTGGAATTGATGAAAAAGTGAGAGGAAAACGTTTTGAAAACTTTTTAAAATATGAAACAAACATAGCCATGATGAGAATTCTTACTAAAAAACAAAAAGAACAGAAATGGGCATTAGGCCCAACAAAAGTTGAAGGCCCTTATGCAAGGGAAATAATTATCACATAAATAGATTGAATATTTTTTATTCATACACCAATTAACTGTGCAGGTTGAACCACCCACAATGGATGAAACATGATCAATCTCTCAATATATATTTTTTGCTCCAAAATCGTTTCTCGGATACTTTTTTTGTTAAAGCGTTTATTGGGTACCCAGTTTAGAAGAACTTGAAGTGCTCGTAGACTTGGAAGGACTAAAGGTCGACAAGGACGGTCAACTGGGTCTGGGGTACCTCCCATAAATCCCAAGGAAGATCTGAGGTGGAACTTAATAAGGATCCAGTAGTTGTGTCAGAACCGGGCACCTCCAATAAATCCCAAGGAAGATCCACTGAAGACGGTCTTCTGACCGGATCCTTCACAGATTGGATTAGCACAGTAGATTTGTGAGTTTCGGGTCTTGGGGGCTGCCCATATGCTAGGGGAAGGGGTGCATCTAGAAATGTGGCAACTGAGGATGTTGTAGGTCTACATTCTTGGGAGGGGAGTTTATCTAGATCGATTTGTGTAAAGAGTTGGTTGTAAATTTATAAGTACGAGGAAAGCTTCATATTTGAGATAGTTTTTAAAGTGAAGACGGCACAAACTATTAAGGTAATAGTTATAGACTGTCTGGCGGACATCTCCCCATCCTGTAGACAAGTCTGTGTGTCTACTCTGTGTGATAGCGTCCTCCTTTGGGGATTGTAAGAAGCTAATTTCCCCACGTCCTGACGGTCGTTTCTACATTAAACTCATTTCCTTTAAGTTTTCTTTTTCCCTGGTCACTTTCTTCCGTGAAAAGTGGTCCTCGGGGTTGGACACATTCTCTGCCTTGCAAACGATGTACGTGCGTACCACGAACAGAATCCCCATGCGGCCATGCCTAATGCCGTGTGGAGGAAGGATGCTTTTGCTGCCGATCCATAAACCAATGGATACTTCCTCTACCCGTCCCGTTTTCAACTTCTCTTTTGTTTTTTTTCCTCCTAAATTTTCGCATAACCTTTTTTTTTTTTTTTTTTAAAGAGGGACTAGAAAACAAGATGCGAGGCCAGTTACATATATATAAGCAATAAATAATTGGGTTATGCGAATTTTTTTTGGGTGTTTTTTAATTTTTTTTCCCTCTTTCTTAATGGGGTGTTCTTGATTATTTACGAATACTTTGACTAATTTTGAGATCTATATAATCCTTCCGTCTTACACAAATTGAGTAATTATCATATCAAATCAAAAGTCCTGAAGGTGATCCAAAGGGCGGGTAGCCTATAAAATTTTAAAATTGAAACTTTAGAAGAAACATACCATCAAGATCCAAGGTTATGTTCGTGTTGAGTAAAAATGTAGGATTTTAGAGAAGTTGTGAATTTTTATGTTGAATAGTGTTTTATTGGTGTTTGTGTAAAGTGGAGAGAGAAATGATTTGATGTAATTGTTTAATAAAAAAGTATTGAAGTTATGTGAAAAAGTATAGAGAGAAAAAATTTATGTTGAATAAAAAATTAAAAAAGTGTTGGAGATTGTGTAAAATGTATTGATTTTTGTATTTGAATTCTGAATATGTTCGGTGGTAGATTTGTGAATATACTTAGAATCCCGAAAAAATCTTGAAAACGAACGTTACCCAAGTCTCACCAATTCTTTGGAGTTTTTATTTTTATTTTTATTTTTTTACTGTCTATTAGGAGCACTTCCTAAAAGCCAACCTCTTCTCACTTACATGTTACCAAAGTATCATACATAGTTAAAGAGCTACACGTGACCGATTGGAACAAACTAATTTCCCCTTTTTACCCACAACAGCAGTTGAGAGAATAAATACACATGAAAATTGAGATAAAACATTGGAAAACATGTTCCATAAATGATTAATGAAACTTATGTAAGAAAATAAACATTGTTGTTTAGTAGAAAGCCTGTCATATATAACAGTGGAGTTTGACACATTGCTGGCAATGTACCAATCTGACTTGCAGTGGGGGCCGCTTCATAATCATTCAAGACAGGGAAATTAATGACTGGGTGACTCTGGGCAGTTCAAAATTATTCTCAGGTTACCTGATCGCTATTAGTTTTACAATACAACTGCAGAGACGTGTATGCAAATATATGGCCAAAAATTCAACTTTATCTTCAAGAGATATCTACTAAAGAAAAGTTGGCCGTCTAGCGATTAATGCAGCAGAGAGGTCTGTAATGTGCAAACATAACAGATCTCCTATATAATCTTCGAATTGCTGAAGATATATATATATATATAGAAGTATATACATGCATATCATACAAAGATCTACTCGCAGAACATGGTAAGGCACATCTTCAGCAATTCGAAGATTTCTTTACTACTGAATTTGGAAAACTCTGCGATCTCAATTCAGAAGAACAAGAGAAAAAGTTAACTGGGAAAAAGCTTCCTCTTTCAGACAAGAGTAACCGCAGAGATAATAAGAACACCAACCAACTACTGTACAGTCAAGACAGTATTCATTCACAACAACAACCCTATTAATGGCATTAATGTTCATGGAGTATTTTTTTTAAAAAAAAATCTTCCAAATTACTATTAACAAATAAGTATATTCTCCTCACAAAAATCGCAAAACTAAAACTTCCATATACATCTGTAAGATTGCTGTAATATTCAAAGGGCTCTAGCATGAAAATGCTCTTAAAAATCGAAAAGAAAGGAAGGAAAAAAAGGAGAAGAAGAGGGAGAGTAAGCAAAAAAAAAAAAAAATTCATAGCTTGAAAATATATGTAAGTTCTCTACCAACTTATCTATTGTGCAGAGGATTTGGGCCTGTGTAGACTTTTCTCTTATCAGCACCAAAAATTTCATCAGCATCCATGTCTGCATTTCCTTTATAGGCGCCGTGAGGTTTAACAGTATTGATCTCAGAACCAGAAGGTCCAGAACCACCTTTCAAGCTGCTAAATCGTCCACTCCCACCTGCTAAACATGGAGTCTCCAATTGCAATAACATCAGCAGAAGCAGAGACAAGCACGCTAACTCAGTTCTCAGACCCATCCGCTTCTTGCGCAGAACCCAAATCATGGCATGGAGTGAGAAGGCTGTGTAGTGTTAAAGTGGGGCTGTAGTGAGAAGGTTGAGGATTATTCTACCAACAACCCTTTTGATTTTTCTTCTGTGTAGCAGCAGCCTTGGAGTTCGAAGAGAAAAGGCTAGTCAATGAGAGGGTTGAAGTCAAAATGCATAGGGCTTAATGCCCGGTATCTTTCAGAAATATGGAGCGGAGGGTGTTCCCGGGAACTACTTTTGCTACTGATTTCAGAGCCTATAATTTTCTGTTGTGGAAAGCTCTACCACCAGACAGACAGAAAGAGAGAGGGAGAGGGATAAAGGGAGTGGGTTCTCAGTTCCCTAAAAGCTGAAGCTTCCCTAGCTAATCTAGTTCTCAATCTGTATCAATTCTTGGGTCTAGTGAGATAAATCATTTTCTTGGTTTTTAGTTGGTGTAGAGGAAAACCTTTACTAGTGAGAATGTCTTCTCTGTTCCATATGATCTAATGTCCAAAGCTACTTAAAGTTGGCCAGGGGCAGAGTGGGGCTTTGTGCAAAACAAAGTGATGTTGGGTTCTACATTCGTACCCAAACTTATTACTTTGGGTGGACTCTGAAGTGAGGAACAAAATCTCTCACCATCAGCCTAGGTGTGAATATCTACAATCTACCCAAAGATTTAAATTCATTTTTCTTGATAGTATATACTGGTCTTTCAGACCTTTCTAAAATTACCATGTAATTCCGATAAATTTTGTTTTAAGTAACGATAGTAGTACCCAACAGTCTCAACTCGTTGTGTTGAGCTCGGACCGACTTGGTACTAATATAAACTCAACACTCTATATATTTGAATAAAAAATCTAAACTTTTAGTAATTAACGTTATTAGTAGTCTACCATAACTGTTTTAACAGTAATATTTTTGGGGAACAAGGTAAGAAAGGAGAGTAGAACATATGGCATATGCCTAGTGTTGCACCTCTTTCTTTTTTTTCTTCTTCTAGATGATGCACCTCCTCTCTTTCGTGGAGAAGTTTGAGCAATTTTGAAGTCGGGTTGGCTGTTGGTGGAATCTCATTGGCTTTATGCCTGGTTATATAAAATTTAGAACGCTCTACTACTGGGGACCAAGAACATTTACTGAACAGAAGGGAAAAACAAAACTTTATCCCTACTCTGTATGGACGATGTTCTAATTTCTGCCTTGTAATACATGGTCATACCAGCCTCCATGCAGATAACAAGACAAACCATTAATGATGTATGTTCTGTGTATCTCGAACATTTAGGTCTAAAATTTGGCACGTGAACTGTGAACCCACACATTTATAAGTATCAATTGCCGGTAGATGCCACTGGCATCCTAGACTTTGCGACTTATGTGGTCCTTCATCATCTGTAGATCATAAAACCTGTGTTTAAGAGGAGAGAGAGAGACAGAGCAGCACTGTTCTTTAAACAGTTTATTCGTATGAGATAAGATGAGCTCATGATCACGAATTTAGAAGTGAGCTTTGGACGTTAAAAAAACTTGAAAAAGCTGTGGAGAATGTACCCAATATCTGAAAAGTATGATTAGACCATTTACAGCTAAATGAGATCTTAATTCATGTATCTAGTTTTCGAGTGAAATCTCAGTTAGTAATAGTAAGTAACCAAAATGTGTTATAGCTTGAGCAGATTGCAATTCTTGATCGAGAATTTACCTGTTGTTAAGTCAAAAAAGTGGTTCTATCTCCTAGTGGAAAGCCAGGATTAAATTGGTTTTATAATTTTTCTGAATGCACCATATTTTAGTCATAAGTTCTTCTCTTGGACAAGAGAACAAACTGGAAAAGCTTTAATTGAAAGGATGCGAGAAAGTTAATCTTTAATTAATGGGAAATTAGGAGGGGGAAAAACTTGTAAAAGAAAATTTTAAAACTGGGGGCAGAAGAGCTGGGAGTCGGACACAAAAGAGGTGGGAGAGGTAGAATATCAGAAAGTATGTAGTGGTCACTTTCTTACAAGAAATGATGATGTTTTCGGCCACTTTTAAAAAAAAAAAAAGAATTAGAAGAAAGTCAACCCCATGAGAGTCATGGTCACTTTTTTAGCACCCAGAAAAAGGTGACCCAAAATATCCTCATACCCCCATTCAAGTAAAGTGCAAGTGCTTTGTTTCATCGTGAAAAGATAAATAAACTTTTAACCTTCCCACGGCCTTTTTTCCACAGTTGGCTTCCCAATTCTAACCGGTGATGCTTTGGGTTTCCACAATGATATTGATGTACATGGACAGAGTACTCTAATCGGATCTAGCAAGGCGTCCTCAAATCCCAAGTTTGTGTCTGGTCTCATGGTAGTTTTTTTTCCCTAAGTAAACGTGACTAGTCAAGGCCGAATAAAGAGAATAACCCATTACAGCATCATGGAAAGCTCGAAGGGCTATACATTTAATGGCCTGAAAGACTATATTCCAAATGGTCAGAATGACCTCAACAAGACGGACCCAAAGGTCTGTAGATTCTAAGCGGGTCCAAAGACCCAGAAACAAACAGGCTCCAGAAGAGGAGGTGGTCATGCACCACACTCTCACTTTTCTGAACGAACAACCACAACAACACAAATAGACGACAAGGTCCATGACAAAAACCAGCAGAATGAAAATCCACGTACACCAAAAAAAACACAACAAAGAAAAACGAAGAAAAAGACACCAGCCAACCGAAAAGTGGACAGGAGGCAAGGCCCTGAGAAGACAAGACGAAGCACCCAAGCAGATCCACAAAAGGGGAGGCACGTGGCACACATGCGCACGTGCATGGGGTGGCACGCGCCAGTCGAGGGCGACTGGATAGGACTTGAGACGGACGCCGAGAGCTGCTGATTTCATCCCTCCCGTGCGTGGCCACCAATGCTCGCCGAAAACGGCGAGATTTGGAAGTGAAAACCGCCACTGAGGGAGACCATAAGCGTGAAGAGAGGGGGAGGAGCAAGCGAGATCGGATCAAGAGAGAGGGGGAAGAGGGAGGGAGGGCAGGGGAAGAGAAGGGATAACAGGCGAAGAGGAAAACATATATTCTAGAGAGGGCAGAGGCTCTCTCTCTAGAATAGAAAGGCGAGAATGTTTCTTTCTGGTCTCATAATAGCTACTATCCTTACTTAGGCATTAGAAACATACATGCAGAAGATGTAATGTCAATTTCCCATAAAAAGATAAAAAAAAGCATTAACAACATGGAAAGTAGAAATTAAATAAGAAAAAGTGAGAGCTGGAGACTAGCCAGCTAGAGAGGAAGTGTAGAAGATCAGACAATCCGGATCATCTGATCATGGCTAATGAGTGTGGTATCACAGTAAGATGAGGGCATGTTCTTTCATGTGATGCATCTCCTCAATCAAAACCTTTGGTTATCTTGTGGATCAAAGTACTCATTGAATTATAATGTACACGAGACTGCGAGGAGGGAGAGATCCTTGCGTTGGTTTATCGCTAGTGGGAAGAAAAAAAACTCCGCGCCCTACTCAATTGAGTAGAGAAAACCTGCCAAGCTACTAAAAAGATGTCAACCAAAGGGTGAGTTTGGGGATTTTTCATTCGAATCAGCAAGTGTCTCCTACCTCATGGATTTGGCCGTCTGAATTCAATCCTTGTCAACTGTTTTGGTGACTAATAAAAGATGATTCGGCACGCACGAGATGACAGCATTATATATGCATTCTGAAATTTTTACTTTAGTTGTATACCTTTGAATAAACCCTGACGAAGTCGAGGGGAATTTAACTTTCAAAAAACGTGAGAGCTGGATAGCTGAGCTGGGCTCAATGTCAAGCTTGGTTCAGCATGATGCACACGCTCAGAAACGAAAATATTGTCTGAACGCCGAAGTATACTTCGCTTGAACTTGTTCAGCATTTTCACCAGAATGTGTTGTCTTTGGGGTAAGGAGAAACCCAGAAAGGGCCCCGGAAAAAAGGGGGGGGGGGTGTAAATGTTTTGACCCACCACCTCGTCAAAGGGTAGAGCTGGAGACTTGTAATGTTAATGAGTGGCATCAGCTTTGGATTGCAACAAGCAAAGATCAAATCCTTGGATGGGCAGTGTCGTTATGAGTACATGCGGCATGATTATGGCAAAGAATTCTTTGCTCTGCAAGCAATAGTTTTTTTTTTTATTCTGCCCCTTTCCTCTCTTGCTTTTCCAATTTGCTCAGTCAAAGTCTCTGGTCCTGTCATCATTGGAACATAACTACTGCATGAAATCTGTCATGTTGGGCTTCAAATGGCCACCCTTATTTATGACTAATGATGTTTTGAGAACCCATCTGTCTTTTGCTACTCATCCATGGCAGTTTCTTTATGCTCCAGACAATTTTTGAGACATAACGATTACAATAATTGCTCTCATATTAAACCTTATTCCCTGCAGACAGCAACACCACATATTAGTTGCTCTGCTACTGAAGGAATTTTGGACGAGGAATACGCCTAATGTGTCCCAGGCAGGGGATATGCATGATTTGCCATTTAAGAACTTGGTTCAGATTGACCACTGAGCAATGAGGCACATTTCTTCCCATGTACTGTGGCAAAAGAATCAAATACATTGGTCACGTTTCAACCTGCAAATACCTAATTTCCTTTCTCCTATGTCCCACCAACCAGTACTAAGGGTGGGTTTGTGTGGTAAAATTTTTGGTATTGGGTTTAGTGTTGTTATTGGGTTTAGTGAAAAAGTGAAGAGAGGTAATATTTTATATTTTTTTATGGAAGAGAGAGAGATTATATTGGAGTATTTTATTAGGAGAGAGATAAAATTTTGGGTAAAATTTTAGTGACAAACGCAGCCTAATTTATATTAATAGAGAGTTAGTAAGAGGTCACCGATGATATGATGAGAATCAGTAGTCATAATCTTACTGCAGGATTAACAAGTAAGGTTTTAAGGTGGTCAAATAGGCCATAATTATGCAAGCTGTCTGTTAATAATACTGCCTGTTCTTTTCCTACTTGTGTTGTTTTTCTGAGGTCCCTCGAGTCTTTTCATTGAGCTTGGCCGTGGAAATGCTTGGGAGCGACTCCAAATGAAAGAACAGTGTCTCACCCTGAAAGAGTAAAAAGGACACAAGGAGCTTATATGAGAACTAGTCTTCTGCTTCTTACGTCATAATGACAAAATCCAAACACCCCCCTCCCCCTCCTCACCCCCCCCCCCACCCACCCGGGCGGAGAAAAAATAAGAAAGGGATTGAAATTTTATCTATCAGAAGATATACAATAGCAGCAGAACAGGCAAGAAGGCAGACATTGCAGAGGTTCATAAAGTTCGAATATACCATTCTTTTTTTTGTAGGGAATCACTGCAAAATAAATGGAATTTAACATACAGATGAAAATTCTCTCATCTTCCAATAATGCTGACCCACCTTAGGTTCGATTCCTAGCTTCGCAAGGTGATTTTCCATTGGAGCTGATAGTACTTATAGGCCGGTGAAGGAAACTAACCAGCCATACACCAATGAGAACCATGTTTTGTTACTGCAACATTTACAATCGTTTATCTTAACAAGCAGACCGTCGTTGATCCTCGAGTCCTGCACCCACCACCTTGGGAGTGACTAGGGTAATGTTCGTTTTCATGTTTTTTTTCAGGATTCTAACTATATTCACAAATCTATCACCGAACATGTTTAGAATTCAAACACAAACACCAATATATTTTACACAATCTCCAACAATTTTTTTAATTTTTTATTCAACATAAATTTTCTCTCTCTATATTTTTTCACATAACTCTAATACTTTTTTATTAAACAATTACATCAAATCATTTTTCTCTCCATTTTACACAAACACCAATAAAACACTATTCAACATAAAAATTCACTTCTCTAAAATTCTACAATTTTTACTCAACACGAACCTAACATTTTTTACGTACTTTGGTCCAGTGTAGTGGAAAGTTATAACTGATGGTGTGGCCTGTGAGTTCAAAGACTCGTAGCTGGCTGGGAGTACAGAGACTGAGCCTGAACTAGGCCCAAAAAGAAAATTTTGAGCCTGAACACCCGCAAAAAACAGTAAAAAGAAATAAAATAAAGAGCCACTATCTTGTGAGGGAAGGTTTTCTCAAATTCAGAGTCTTGCGGTCTTATTTTTCCAATTTTGTAACCCAGTTAAGGGCATGTTTGGTTGAGTGTTTTTTTAAGATTTGCATCATAATTTTATATTTACATGTCAAACATCACAAAATATAAGTATTCCAATACAACATTTTATTACATATTTTTACAAATATCAATCTTTTTTATTAACTCCTGCACGCATGTCAATACAATTTTAAAATGATCTAAATATTCACATTTTTATCAGAATCCTGTAAATTTCTTTCAAACCAACATCAAATAAATCTTCGGTGAGATTTTTTTTAAGTGTCTAATTTCTTCTCACTATTTTTTCTAGGTGTCTTGAATTTCATTTCACCCTTGCTCTTGTGTGACTGTGTCTGGTTTTTGAAATCGCGTTTTAATGGGGGAAGAAAGGACGATTTTACAGAACGACCCTTTTCGAAAATATGCAGACATTCACAAGGGTAGGGCTTCTGCGTAATTTCAGTTTCGACTCACTGATAAACCCTTCCTAAAACCCTATTTATAAAGCAAAACCCGCAAAGACCGCAGACTTTCGCAGAAGGGTATTGTGAATTTGTGCTTCCACCTTTCTTCGACCTCTCCTCTGTAATCTTTTTCGGTTTATTGTATGTTTATCAGATGGCGAAGCGTTTGATCCCTCTTCTGAACCGCGTTTTGGTCGAGAAAATCGTCCCTCCGTCCAAGACCCATGCCGGAATCTTGCTTCCTGAGAAGGCCACTAAGGTCAGTTCCTTGAGTTACCCCAACACTCAGTTTTTTCTCTCCCTGCTTGGTATGTTCGTTGTGTTTGTTTGTTGAGAAATCGAAAGAAAATTGAATAAACCCAACACCCACCAAGGAAAAATTCGTGCTATAGGCTGTACAGAGTATGGGATTAACAAATTTGTTTACTTTTCTTTATTTCCGATTTCTCAGCGGCCAGATGGAAGTTAAAGGTTTTCTGTTTCTGGGTAATGTTTTACGTGGATCTATCGTGAGGGATTTTTCATTTTTGAATCCAGAACGACGCAAATTTTTATGTTCTAATCCCGGCATTTTTGCTCAAGTACTTTGTTCAGTGGTTCCTTCAGTGGCTATTAACCAAAGCATTTAATTTGTTTCTGTTCTGCATTTGTCTGGTTGGAGTGTTGTGGTTTTCTTTGCCCTTCTGGGCCGTACTTGTCCAATGTTGATGACGAAAGATAGAAACATAGTTGTGATCTAGTTGACCATTGTTGTTGTTGTTGGAATAATCACTAAAGGCAAGAGCTTTTGGTATTGGGGTAGAAAAGCTGAATAGCAGTATCCCGCTAGTGGGGGGATTTTATCTCATTTGGCTTTCTCGAAAGTCAAAAGACATCTAAATTTAGAGGTGTGGTCCTTTCCTTTTGCTTCTAATTCCCAGCGAACAGGCAGGGATAGTTTCCCTTTTTCTCAGAATAATCCATTTGTTTGCGTTTGTGTATGTGATGCGGTGTTAGGTGATTTTTCCTTGTCTTTGTTACTGATTGGCATATGAATTTGAAATGCTTCCATTCTGAATCATTCCCATTGTTGAGAATTTCTTTGCTTTGATACTGTAGGTGAACTCAGGAAAAGTTGTGGCGGTGGGTCCTGGGATTCATGGTAGAGAGGGGAACTTGATTCCTGTCAGTGTGAAAGAAGGAGATACTGTCCTCTTACCTGAATATGGAGGAACTCAAGTGAATCTCGGTGACAAAGAGTATGAGTTGTTTCTTCTTCTTACAATTGCTGTTTTGATTTTCAATTGGCATATATATTTATGGGGTGATAATCATCCTATTTTATGCTTTGTTTCTCTTTAGCTCTTCAGATGGTCGTCAATTTTTCCCTTCAATTTTCAAATGCATGATTGTCACTACATGAGATGACATATATGGAAGGATGTATTTAAAATTATTTTAATGCCATACCTGATGGGAAAATTTTCATCCAAGCCTATGGCTATGGTACCCAACAAGGCTAGTTTAGTCATCCTCAGCTTGGCTTCTTCTCATCAAAGTGCAAGTGCCTTTGGCACTGCCAACTTGGGCCAAAGTTGTTGGGCTAGTGTTGTGACTTGTTACATCGGAATCTGTAACTTGTCCAGTGTTGTCATCTCCTTTAAAGGTAGTAAGCAGATTTTAGGCTCTGCTCTCTCAAAGTTTGTAGCTTCCTTTGCATATTAAGACTCATATACGAGATAGAACCCTCAGTTGAAGCTTCCTGAGCCCGCTTCATTTATTTTCAGGATGTAAAGTTTTGGTTACTAAGGCACAGTATATTGGATATTTGTCCATTTAAAATGTCTCTAGTAGTGTGAAGAAAACCCAATGTTGGAGTGTGTGGCTTAAATGGATGTTCTATCATTCTAAAGCTACTTCACTTAGTTTTATTTTAGGAAATAAACTTAAGACTTAGATTTCTTTTTCCATCCCTGCATAGTGTGGTTAATTTTTTGTTCCCTTTATTGGTGTTCTCTACATTAGAAGAAGCTTATTTTTTCTTCCTTTGCATTCTCATGAATAGTTTCAATGAGCATGAAGGTTTTAAATTTCATAATGAAAGATGTACTAGCCCTTTATTGTAACGTGATCCATAATTAAAAGAAACAGGTTTTTGAGTGAACTTGATTATATTGTAACGCTGTTTTTCTAATCCTGTTATCAGTGTAGGTTGGAAATTTTATGTGTATTCTAGGATACATGAAGAATACTTGATTTAACAACGATGCTTGAATATTTACCCCACTTTCACTAATTTCCTTGCATATTAGCACATTATAGGCTGCTGCAAACCAGGTGTTCTGTGAACATTATGTTGACTTATAAATTAACATAACAAGGTGTGCCGTGTTGTGTGATGGACTAGTAGCCCATAAGATTTAGAATTACTTTGACTAAGATTAAGAATTATTTGGCCTTGTGGTGATTTTAAATGTACGGCGAGAAGTTGCAATCCAGTTCATTTATCCGATGACCTTGATTGTCATGACATGTCCTACAAGACCCAGATATCATTTCCCAAACTACTGTGCGATTTATAAAGCTATTTTTTTATGCATAAATGTCACTAGAGGATTTTAGAGCACCTTAATACCTCTCGCCCCTCTTATTTTTCCTCTTTAAGCCCATCTCTGGAATATTTTCCAGATCGTTAGTAGAAACTTCTCAAGGTCCTGAACTGAAGTTGCCCCGTGATGCTAGACTAGACATTATTGACAATTATTAGGCTTGCTAGTGTATGGAAATCCAGCTAACCTACTTTCACTACATCAGAGACTTGGAATGCAAAGGAGAATGTGAACTAACTAGACTAGGCTGAAAATTATGCCATTTATAATTTTTGTATTTTTCATAACAAAAGTAAGGAAAATAGTTGAGAACATATGTCTCTCACTTAGTCTTTCTTATTGGAACTCGTTTCTATAGAGTAACACTTGAAAGAGACGAAAATTGCATCTCCAACCTAACCTGGGCAATCAAACCTAGTCTCTTTTTTTTCTAAGCAAATGTTTTATTCAAAAACATCCCCCTTAGAAACAGAAGGCGTTAAAAGAGAAATACATAAGGAGCCAAATTTAAAACTACTAGCAACCCAGGAAGCTAAGTTATGAGCCATCAAATTCTGACGCCGGGGAGCCCATTGCACCTTCCAATCAACCTAGTCTAATTACTCACTCTTCTGTTTATGTTTTGTTTAAATATATGTCATCCATTTCAGGATATCTAATTAAATGATGTAGGGTTTCTTGACTGAATGCTAGTGGAATTTCCTTCTGAACTAATTTCAGGTATCATCTGTATCGAGATGAAGATATACTGGGATCGCTGCATGAATGATGTACTAGATGACCATTGACCTCATGCCGCATGTTGAAATAGCTTATGAGAACCTTTTAGTACATCTGTGTCCTTTGGTAGCAAGTAGTGGTGCTATCTCATGCTGCAATTGAACAGTTCGATTCTGTCTTGTGCTTTTCTGTCAGATGAAAGGAACATATACTTTTCTGTTTTCTGACAAATGATACTCATGGAAATAAATCATCGGTTCTAGCTTTAGTTTTTTGTTGCCATTTGCTGGTATGTTAATCAAGGTAACTCTCCTCATAAAGGAATAGCATTAGCGTTTCTGGTACTCTAAAGTGGCGAATATTCGACGAATTGTAGGAAACCATTTGGATAACATAGCATACATCTTGATCAGGGGAAAAAAAACTAGTCATACATATTACTAGCAGCATTCATCCCTACCTTTGAAGATCCAGGGGTGGGGAACCCACGGGTCATCCCAAACTCTAATGGAAGATCCATCTCCAATTTGGTAACAGACACCGCTTTCAAAACATGAGCCACTTTAGAGATGCCTCTCCGAGACATTCGGTTTATGAGTCACATCCCAAATAAAGTTGGACTTCAATATTTGACCCGAATTATTTAGAACCACATTTTACTGGGGTCAGATTGAATAGTTTATGCTAGTTTAGTAATTTGGGCTCGATTCATATCCCACATCAACCGAAGGCCCAACCCTTTTTGTGCCTTTGGTCTGCACATGAAGGCCCAAGATTTAAGATACAGATGCTGAGTTCCATCATCCACAAAACCCCACCAAAACCGCATCAGTAAGAGATAGTGAGCCATGGAATAAGCAGGGAGAGTAGAGGCAACTGATCTGATTAGAGTCAGGCGACCAACTTGGGATAAAGTTTTCGTTTGCCAACTCTCCAAATGTTTTTTGACTCATTCACAGATAACTTTGAACTGAACTTTTTTTTTTATTCCGGTGAATAGTAACCGGTAGGCCAAGATGCTTCTCAACGTTGTCTTTTCTAGGAAGATGGAGAAGCTCACAAATAGCATGGCCATCAGCTGTGGAAGTGTTTCGGCCGTGACAGAGGATTTCTTGTGATTTAGCCGTTGACCCGACCAGGATCCATATAAGCTTAAGCAATCCAGAATGGCCCGAGCCTCAGAGATGTTCGCCCTGCAAAAAAGGTCATCCGCATACAAGAGATGAGAGATGGCCGGGACACCGCGACCAATTTGGATGCCATTTAGACCACTCCTAGCTTCCACACGACTAATCATACGTGAGAAAACCTCCGATCAAATGATGAATAGGAGGAGTGAGAGAGGGTCACCTTGTCGGAGTCCTCTACTTGGTTTGAAGAAGCCAAAGGGTGTCCTATTGAGCATAATAGAGTATGACACCGTAGATAGACATTGATTGATCCAATTTACAAATTTCCTGTGAAAACCAAGGCATGACAACGCTTGGAGTATAAGGGGCCACTCTATCCGGTCATAGACTTTCTCTTTGTCCACCCAAATTGCCATATATTTCCGCCCTTTCTTTTTGCTACGGAGCATATGAAAGACTTCGTGCGTAAGAATTGAATTCTCTTGAATGACCCTCCCTTGGACAAAGGCCGATTGTAGGGGAGAGATGAATTTGGGAAGGTGAGGTTTCAGTCTATTTGCCAAAACTTTAAAGATAATTTTGTAAGCCACATTGCAAAGGCTGATCGACCTGTAATGAGCAATTTCTGTATGATTATCAATCTTCGGAATGAGCGTAATGAGAGAATTATTAAGCTCAGAAAGCATATGTCCTCTAGTAAAAAATCTTGCACCATCTCAACCACTTCAGGCCCAACCGTGTCCCAATATTGTTTGAAGAAAAGTCCAGTCATCATGTTAGATCCAGGACTTTGCAATGATCTAATGCTCCACACCGCAACTTTTATCTCCTTTGTATCAGGGACAAAGCATGTACTCACATTCTCCATATCATAAATAACCGGGTCCAGAAGCCCGTCCAAATTACTAGGAACTATGGGCCTTGATGAAGAGAACATCTCCTGGAAGTATGCTTGAATATGAAGCCCAATCTCATTTCTCAAAGAAATCCAGGCACCATTACCATCCTTAACGAACTCAATGACATTTCTACGACGACGAATAACCGTAGACAAATGAAAAAATTTAGTATTCAGATCTTTTGTCGTAAGCCACGTTTTACGGGATTTGATTCTCCATAGGTCCTCTTCCAATTTCTCCTCCTCCCGAAGGGCATTAAGTAACCATCTTTCAGTAGCACAATTTTCCGGAGAACTAAGAAGATCTTGAACAACTAAAAGCTGATTAGTTAATGCATGCTGCCTATCTTTGAGTAAACCAAACGTATGCTTGTTCCAAATTTTTAAGGCAGATTTGACAGCTTTGACTTTCCTGCAAACACGAAAAGCAGGTGATTCCGAACAAAAGTTGCCCGACTCTCTACAATAATCTGCCCACAAGGGATTTCCTTTACCCAAATAGCTTCAAAACGAAACGGTTTGGGGGAGGAAAAACAATCGCCATCAGTATTAAGAAGCAGTGGAGAATGGTCAGAAGCAGCACAGACCAAATGAGTGACGCGTGAGCGAGGAAAAAGAGATTGCCAATCAGCGTTGGCAATGGCTCGATCCAATCTCTATAATATTTGCCTGCCCCTCACGGTTGTTACTCTAAGTGAGACTCATCAGCTTCTAAGCAAATACAACCAATCATTCAAGTCCCTTCTCTCTCCCCGAAATAGAAAGAGAAAGGACAAAAATGCAGCCTACGTCGACGGTTGTTACTCCAAGTGAGACTCATCAGCTTCTAAGCAAACACAACCAACCATTCAAGTCCCTTCTCTCTCCCCGAAAGAGAAAGAGAAAGGACAAAAATGCAGCCTACGTCGTCATCTGTTCACACACAATTGTTTAATCAACAACCTTTTCTCGTGTCCCAAACGTTATGCTTTTTTTTTGGTTAAACTCAAACGTTGTAGTTATCGATGACTGCATGTCAGCATGAGGCCAAGTTTGGGGTCCTCATCCAGATGGAAACCAACCTACCAAACAAATTTTGCTATTATATGTGGAGTCCTGGCGTGAGCCAGTGCCACATAATATATGAACTCTGGTAGCATATATAGGCGGTTTGGCGTATAGGTATGGGTTTTATACTGATGCTTGAAAATACGTAATTCATCCAATACTTTCACAATAATAATACTCGTGCATTCTTATTTAATGGAATTGCATAGTACAATCTTCTGCTACATAGCGCAACATAATTGAGCTGAACTTTCAGTACATATTCTAATCATCAGCTCATGCGTTTGACAGTGGTTTGCCTGCAAGAAAGGCCTTGAAGAGCGTGAGTGATCTCTCTGGTTGCGAGGCTGGAGCAGTGTGAGAAGCTCCTCTGATGGTGGCGAAGCTTAACTGGAGGTTGCCATATACCTGTGTCCATCCACCAACCTGGAGAAAGATCAATAAGGAAATAAGAACACCATTGGGCACCGAAGGTCCATTTCTGTGTCAAAATTGATCTATTGTTTCAATCCGTAAGAAGATATTGACCTGTTTTCCCTCGAACCAGGGTCCGTAAGGCACAGTTGTTTTCAGTCCCAACACCTTTGCTAATGCATTTACTAGTGTCCGAGTTCCGGTAAATGGGATGACAGAATCTTGATCTCCACTGTCATATTTCATCAAAATCATATACATTAGGATATGTTAACCCAGGCCTCGTCAAAGGAGGGAATGATATAGAGGAAGATAATTACACAGCTTAGCGAGGAGTTTATATGTTGGGGTACCTGTAAACCAGGGCCCGGATGCCAGACTTGACTAGCGAACCCACCACAGTGATTGTAGGTTTCTCTCTCTCTTTCTGATCATAAAGTTGGGTGATGCTGAAATTTAACATTACACTTTATTAAGAAACTAATTTAGAGATGGAAACAGTTGCTAAGAGTTTTGCCAAACGGTGGATTATTATTACCCGCCACATAGATTCCACCGTGCGACTCCCACGAGCTGGGCGTGGAGAGCCTGCTGCACATCTTTCCTGTTCAAATACTTGTCTGTCTTTTGTTGTGCGCAGACATCTTCCTCCTCTTGAACTTCCTATAAGCAGAGGGAAAATGAAAAAACTGGTGCGTTGTATATTAATATCGAAAGAAGTTATAAACACGCATTGAGGTGGGTGATTTCACCTGCTGACTGAGAGCATCTGATCGTGAACGAGGAGATGACAGATCTTGAAATCTAGCCCGTAGGGGTTGATACAGAGACTCCATTTGTGACTGACCAGACGACAGACAAACGTCACCAATGACATTGTACTTGTCGATGGACTTGCCACCACGTTCTTTGTCAAGTCGGTTATATACTGCAAAGCAAGCTGGAGCATCAAGGCCTCTAATCGCCGCTCTCATTATCTGAGAACTGTTACAAACATTGACCAGAAGGGAATAAACATCATCGGATATCAAGCCATGAGACCAGTAATACTCGTCGGGCGAATTGAAATCAGTACTGAACTCCAGAAGAGGGTTCCCTATCTGCAATTACAGTACAAATTAAGCAAATTTAGCTCAATGAAGATTATGTATAACATAAGCCCAAGAGAAATCAAGAAAAAATGCAGCCAAGTCTATAGTCGAAGTTTTTCCAGAAGTCGTTCTACTTACGGCAATCCCCTTCAAATTGAACTTCACCTTGGAGTCGACAATGAGCTGTGCCAGTTGCGGAACATAGTGACCTATGACAAGAACAGGGTCACTAATTTCATTACTAAATCTCTCTCGCCTACAGACACAGACACGAACGCACGATGCATACTTGTAGTCTTCTACTATCCTGATCAAGTACGTATTGGCGCACCCTGTTTTAAAACGAGAAACATAAAGAAATAAATAAATTCACCTGCATAGCTCTCTCCTGCAATGAAGAAATCCCTCTTTTGGTATTCTGGAAATTTGGCGAACCAGAGTCGCAGAAATACTAGACTGTCTCGTGCTTAAGAGAAGAAACTTGGAGTCAGTTTCAATATGTCCATGAAAATATAAATAATTGTGTGAGCAGTCATAGATGTACTTGTTCTTGGGAACAAAACTACAAAACTTCAAACCAATTCAGCAGGTAAAAGTATGAGTAGTGGGTACATATCTAATAGGGAGTAAGGTCAAAGAACATAAGGAACCTGTCATCTCATCGTTCACGTGGTTGTAAAATGATTGATTAGCCGAGTAAGAGAAACCAACTCCAGCTGGAGACTCCAGGTACAGTATATTTGCTTCTGCAAGAACGAGAAAGTACTTTTAAGTTCCGCTAGTAAATGGTCTCTTTACGTTCACTGTTCGTTTTTCTCTATAAGCCGCTTTATCTTCACTTAAATCTGCTGAGTCATTCAATTTGAATATGAAATCATTGCCACATTCTAAAGGAGAAAACAATAGACTCATCCCATTCCTGTCTTCTGTTTTCTAACTGAGGAAAAGGTATGGATTCCTTCGAGGGTATGAATTACCTTGGAATGAGAAATTTTCAAAGACTACCAAATACATGGTCCAGATTAAAAGAGAAACAAATCAATGGTTTATATATGAAATCATTTAATGTACTTATCATAATCATTGATTTGTTTCTTTTTTAATATGTATCATGTCTTTAATGACCTTTAAAAATCCTTCTCTGGGAGGTAATCCGTTCTCTTGGAATGAAAGCAAACAAGAAAGTACTTCGGGCAAAAAAAAGCAAACAAGAAACTGGTACATAAATGCGAAAACAGAGGGTCAACGACGTATTCGGGGGGGGGTCTAATCTGAAGAGATAATTGCGGCAGAAGTCTTCTGGTTCCCCTGAAAATTAGGCACAGAGAAATAGAAAAAGTATATTTGAGTGACCTTTATTCCAACTGTACTCATTCTTGACCAGATTATCTCCAGTTGTTTTAAAAGGACCATGCTCAACGAAAGCTCCAGCTCCAAAGGACGAACAACCAGGCCCTATGAAAAGAGAAAAAGGCAACGCATTCCCACACCAAAATTTCATTAAGGTGATAAGCATAACATTTTCATAAAACCAGGGAAGAATTTGTGTACCAAAAGATCATTTACCTCCATTTAGCCACAGAACAAGAGGCTTTGAGGCGGGGTTCGTTTCAGCTTCGACGAAGTAGTAAAAAAGAGCTCTCTGTTGCTTTTTATCAACGGTGATGAAGCCGGAAAACTGCTGGAAACTGACTTGGGGCTGCCCAGGCAAACTTTTGATCTTATCTTCTGCGGGAAAAGACGCCACTGGCATGAAAGTGCGAAAGAAGGATGCACATATCATGCCCATGACCATCCATTGACGTGACTGCATGATTGGGCGAGATGAAGAAGTGCCAATGAGAGCTCTTTTGGTTTTGAGATGGAAAGACCTTGATGGTGCATATTCTTATAGACCTGGGCGGGGTCTCGTGGAAAAAGTGGTCCTTGTGCAAATGATTTATCAGCCAATAACACTGACAATTAATCATTTTTCGGATGAGATTTTCTTAGCCTCTTAAAATTGAGTGGTTTTACTTACTCTTAAAGACTGATATTTCTCAATACCGTTTTTGAGTTCTGAGTAGCCTCCCTACTGGGTTGTCTCACTACTTATTGCCTTTTTTTTTTCTTTAGTTGGGAAATTAATATCCTGACCAGTTGCCCAAAAAAAAAATGAGACCAAATTTTCTACTGTCGGCCACTTGTCAAACACTGTCGACAAACTATATAGCTTCATACATAGTGTTTACATTCCTTCATGCAAGTAAGATTTCTATGTTCATCCTACTGGCATACAAATTATACGATTTCTATACTTAGAAAAAACAATTATAGGATTTCTATGTTCAATCAGTCAGTGGTGGAACCAGAAATCCAATAGGAGTCGAACTCTTAAGAAAAAATGACAACAAAAACTTTTTTACTACGTAATGCAAAAAAAATATATCTTAGAGTTAAAATATCAAAAATTAAGGACTAAAAATACTAAAAATATTGAAATACACGTACAATACTATTTGCTGATACTGAGAGGTGTCAATTGGATCCTATGAGACTACATATTCTGAAAACGTTGTAAAATAGCTTCGTTCTCAACAATATTCGTTTCAGAAGTAGCAACCACGTTACAAGTATTAGACGACCTTACACTGACTGACTTCTTTATCAAAAACTTAGGGGAAAATTCACTTTGCACCCCCAAAGTTTAGGGTAATTTATAAGTTACACCCACTTTTATTAATTTCGTTAGATTTGTACCTCAAACTATCACTTCCCGTTAATTTTCACCCTCCAGCGTAAATTACCGTTACTTCTCACGGCAAACGAAGGACGTGCCGTTCACGTGACCACCTAAACTGACGATTTCCCGTTTCGCCCTCCCGAATATAGACGTTAAACATTTCCCATCTTCCTCAACAAAGCTCGGGCCCCATCAATGGCATCCTCTCCAAACGCCTCTCCAACAAACCCGACCCTCTCATTCTCTCACACCACTTCTCTTTCCCTCCGTTCATCTCTGTCTGGTTCGTCAAGGCCTTCGCCGCCTCTCCTTCCATCACTCTCATCTCTTCACTCTCTCGCCCCTTAAAAGCCGAGCTTGTTGAGTCCAGAAACCTCCATTATGTAATCTCTGTTTCCACCCGATTTCTTAACTGCCACAACTTCCTCATCTGCAACACCTCCATTGTCGGCCTGGGTGCTGGTTCACCGGCTCTGCAACACTTCCAAATGTATATGCTAGATCTTCAAGGACTCCAACAACAGTTTTCATCATCACATCATCCCTACAAATAAATTTAAGAAAACGACTTCAGCACATATAACATGAAAAGAAACATTTCAAACAAAAATAAATGGAAAATCAACATCACCACATCATCTCCGAAAGTGTTCGAACTTGCTTGCAAGTCATACTTTTTTTTGCTTGCAACTCACTTTGCAATGGCTACAGTAGATCTTCTTAAAAATACCGCCAAATTTGTGACCATTTTTTGAAAGAACTTCCTTTTTTTTTTGAAAGACCTGAGAACCCTCTAACAAACTTTGTACAAAAAGAATATAAGAAGTTACGTAACTGCATTATGAGAAGTTACGTAACAGCAAAAAGAAACAGAATGGGATGTTGCAGTATTGTGAGAGGAAGAAGGCTGACTGGATGAGTACAACTCAGCATCTTCTGGTCTTGGAAGCAGGCTGGGGCGGCTGGGCCAGTGGGGGCGGGCCTGCTTCTTAATAACCAAAAAAAAATTTCGCAAAGAATTTTTGGAGCCAGTGGGGGCGGCCGCCCCTGCCCGCACCCCCTTGGATCTGCCCATGAGTGGAAGAGAGTGGTTTGCCTGCTCCATTATCTGGCGACTGAAACCGCCTTGTGTGGCGGATCTAATATTATATCTGGGTCTTAGGACCCTTTTTAAAATCATGAACTTTTTAGCCTATCTATACGAAACCTTTATGATCATTGAGAAGCAGACCTTTTATGGCCCATTGGTATATGGCCCTTATGGCTTTGAATATTGCTTCATGCCCGTAAATGTTGTAACCGACCTCATAAGTTTGTTTATATCTAGCACGGCTGATTTTTCTCATGTGAAATGTATTTCACGTTTGCGTAGTGGAAAAAAAAAGGTGGTCAAACTATCGGCGTAGCGCCCACAAGAGCTCGTAGTGAGGAGGCGAAGCAGATAAATAAAGCTGACATCATGACTACTCGTGTTTCACGACTCAGAAAGAACACCACTTTGTAGTGCCAATTCCATCGCCTTTTTTATGGCAAAAGTAAACCATACAGAATTCTGGACATCCAAAATTCTAATCGGACTCGGACGTCCAGAATTCTAATCGCACTCAAATAAGACTCATGAATTATCTAGCAAAAAGGATTGAGGGTTTACCACGTCAACACATGATTGAGGGATCAAAATCATATTTTTCATGAAAATGGTATATAGATGTTAATAAATAATGTTCACAACATGTTCATCCATGAATTTTTTACATTTCCTATTAATAGACATGGAGGTGAGATTAATGATTAATCATTATTTAGTGAAGTTCCCAATGGCAGGGGCATAGCCTATTGATTTGTGGGGAACCTTCAAATATTTAAATCTTTTTTTCTTAATTATTTGGAGATCAGACGCGTTTCTTGCATGCGATCCTCTCTAAGTCATGAAGATTATTTCAAAGACGAAATAGTTAAGCTTGAAATACAGGCCAGAGCCACGTCTTAATCCGGTGTCTGACCCAAAATTCGACCTAGCAAACCTGCTTTTGAAGAGAGTTTAAAGATATACGTCCCTATATATATACCCCTTGAAAAGATCAGTGACGAGACAGTGAGATTATAAAGCATTAAGCATGCACCGAGTAGTGGGGTAGGTATTCATATAGGCGTAATCCTCCCTAATGTCTTGTCCACACAGTATTAGAGCCGCATGCATTTACATGAGAAAATAAAAAAATGACCCATAGAGATATCAACCTCTTAATTAATTTGCCCGTGTCTCACATGTTGTCCTGTTCCAACGTTATTGTAACCGTAGGTTTGGGGTCCTCGTCCTCATAATCATAAGTCATAACCCACCCACACCACAAATGTTTCTCTAGTGCCGTGGTGGAGTCTCTTCAAGTACTGCCACACGCATGCGATTTTCGGGCCACATATTATAAATGCAGCTTGGAGTCTACTAATTTGAGTCCAGCACTGATATATATTGGCTACGTAAGTTTAGTGCCCCAGTTCAGTATGCCCTTGGGTGCAGAAGTATCAACTTGGAGATATTTCTTTTATAATCGTAATACCATAAGAACTACACGTCAGAGCCGCAGATCATGACTCCCCCGGCCAGTTGGAAGCCATTGCCGCCTGTTACTCTATACATGATGAAACACTTGGACCAATAGGTTATCACATGTGCGGAATCTTAAAACGGCAATTATTGAAGAAACAGAGAGAATACGTGAACATTCCTAATCATTTCCTATCCGCGAGCCTTCCCCACTCTCGTATATCACGATGATCACCTGAAAGCATCAAAAGCTAAAAGGAAGGAGGGAAAAAAAAGCGGGGGGGGGGGGGGGGAGGCCGATGATTGAAATCCTTCGTCTAGAATGAATTTGAGAAACGCATTACGCATTAATCTGGCCTGATACGTAATAACAAACTCAGAATACTCGAATCAGTATTTTATTGGACAAGATATAGTGGCTCTTCTGGACTAATTACAAGGCATGACATCAATATTTATTAGTTTCAAGAAGGAAAAATAGACCAAAAAGAACAGAGGGCTTAGATGTTGTCAAAATCGAAAAATATATCCTCAAGGGACTTGCTTACATAGTATTAATAAGTCGGTAGTTGATTTAGGACATGTTTGTTTGCCCAAAATTTTGGGGTCCAACAAAACAAACATGCTTCAAAATTTTCAACTTTTACGCATATACTTTAAACTTTTCACAAATCTCAATAAACTTTAATATTTAAAAAATTTCTAAAATTTTAAAAATATTCCACAAAATTCCGATAAACAAACGTACCCTTAAAACCCAAATCGGGAATAAGTTTCTTGAGGCCATTATCAGGGTCCGGTTTCTTATGGACCCCCCATAAAAAGCTCAGCATGGAGGAGCATAAGCCCAACCCTTTTCTATTTTGTTTATGCAAATAAGGAACTTAGCTAAAATAGAAAGTTGTTTCAGGTTTCTTACCCACAGGCCACCGGGTCGGTTCAGTTCAAGTGCACACAAGTTCCTCGCCGCTTTCTGTAATCTGTGGTACCAGTTTTTACGGACTGGGCCATTTCATGGTCATGAGCCATAGGCCCATATTTCTTTCATTTGTATTGGGCTTCAAGCCCAATTACGGGTCGGCATTAATTGATTGTTGGAAATTAAATTGTGTTTATGTGATTTGGAATTTTTGTGGGAATTTAGTTTTTTTTTTTTTTAATTTGTGGGAATTTAGTTAATTTCGGGTTATGTTTCTTTCTAATTCCGTAAATTGACTCGCTTTACGATAAGAACAAAAAAACATATACCGTTAACGGATGCTACCCTCTTCCCCTTAGCTCCTGTGGATCCTTGATTTTCCTCCTCCTAGTCCTCGATCTTCTCTTCTCGCTAGCAGTAACACCGTGAAGGATCCTCCATCCTCCGCTACTCTCCGGCCTTACGACGGTTGGCCACCCACAGGACCGGCCCTCTCTTCCTCACTTCACTGACCACCATTTCTTACCCTCACTCATTTCTTCTCAAAACCAGCCATCACTGATTCCAGATTGACCGGCAGAATACACTGTCAGCGGTTCTCACTGTCCCGGAGTTCTTCGGGTCGAGGGTAAAGCCTCCTCCTTCTTGTCTCTGTTTCTACATTCCATAATCTTTGATGAAATCTATTTGAGAAATATAGAGCTTTTTTGCCGATCTGATCTGAGATTGAAGCTGCCCTAGACATAATTGCTTAAACTTCCAATCTCCCGGTTAATTTTTTGATAAAATGAGCAGATTTGAGCACTAACTGCGCGTTGTGTTCCGATTGTGCTCTATATGTCACTTTCCATAATTCCTTGATTATTTTCCGCTTCGGTCTGAATGTGCCCCCCTGGTTTGTTTACTTGATAGTTAGAAAGGTAGATTCAGTTTAGTGTAGAATTTCTCTATACACCGAGAGGCAATATGGTGTAAATGAATTAAAACATATAAATAACTCAATGAGACTCAAAGTTCCACCTGCCCTGCAGTTGTGAGATCCAAGCACAGAGAAATATCTGCAAACAAGGTTCTCATGACTCCAACCACTTTGAACCAAAAAGGTTCTACAATTTGAACTTTCTTACTTCTTTCGGGAGGTTTCAATTTGTTATTTCATGTTAATTTCAGGCTGATTTGAACTCTTCATTCAGGTTGAGCAAATAGACCTAGAATTATATTGAAGTCAAAATTTGCTTCAATTTCTTGGTTTCTGTAAGCATGGATCCAGATGCTGCACGAACAGCCAGGGAATCTCTGGACCTGGCATTCCACATGTCGAACCTTCTGGACACAGGGCTCGACCGCCATACCCTTTCTGTCCTCATTGCTCTCTGTGACTTGGGCCTCAACCCCGAGGCACTTGCTGCCCTTGTCAAAGAACTCCGGAGAGAGCCCCAACTCTCTTCGTCGCCCCCAACATATGATGTGCCATCTTCGCTTCCCTAAACAGGTCTGATGGTGGTATTTAACATAGCTTGTCTTTTACCAACGCTCATGATCATTGTCTTTGTCTCAGACTCTGAGGAGTGCTACGCTCTTTCCTTTGATATGATGTATTGATGTATTCTTTTATGTATCTCTGAACATGTTTGTTATAAATTCTTGACATTTATGTCACTTCACGGTAAAAAGCCCGTCTACTACCCCTGTTGTATATTGAAAGTTAAATCTACAGTGTGTATGGAAAAGATAGTCTGTCTTCCTTTATGTGGAGCAAGTTCAGTTCAGATTTGACAAAGCCATGTGCAATTATCATTTCATGGGAGTAGAACTATTAGAATGTAATGGGATCTCCACATCAGTTGGAAGTTTCAAGCCCATGATTGCAACACGTCAAGCTTTAAGTATTGTCTTGCATAAAAGTGCAACTCTACTAAAAAAAATCCTGACTCATGAATTTTGTGCTATGGACTATTCAGGAGTACGAGCGTCTCACATTAGAAATATGAGATGTTAACGTAGGATTTATAGCCTTGGACTTTCTCTCTATGTGAGTTGACTACGGGGTGAGTTCTTCTAAAGTATATAAAAAATAATATTGAAGCCTACACCGTGCCTCTTTATTGTGATCGTATAGCGTGAGTGGTGACATTGGTATTGCAGTGTTAAAACAAGACCAGGAATACCTAATGCACAATCAGCTTGTGTAGGCACTCGGATTATAGAGCGTGATAGAATATTGTGGATCATTTGTGAGTGTATGATCTGCCTCCACATTATTAGTACAAAATGCTAATATGAGATTTATTATCTGGGGCTTAACTTCCCTTATGAACTATCTTTCGGAGACGAGTTTTCTTGGGACATATAATTAACGATCTAACTTATTAGAACATTGTCAACCATGATTGGAACAAAGTTAAATTCCAATTTATTAAATTTGATCCGACTAAGTTGGATGCATGGATCTATGCTGAAAAGTGCAACTTTAGTAGACATACGAGCTTTGCCAATTGGAAGGAAATGGCACGTCGGTTCCAATAATATTAGGAAGTGGGAGATTTATGTCAGATTGTTCACTCTGTAGGGAGGTAAGCAGGAAGCTATCCAATCCTGCCCTTCAAGAGTATGAAATGTATCATCACCTATACCCAAAACTCGATGCCAAGTGCATCTTCCTTCTTAGCAAAATACACATCAAATGTGCTATACCAAGCAAAACAGCGACTTGCTCTTCTTACTCTCTTTTTGGAGTCATGCGATAGTTATGTCGCCTACAACACATCCACCGACTACAACATCCTCTCGTGGGAAGCACGCAACAGCCAACAGGAGTTCCTCTACATTTTCTGTATTCTCCTCCTGCATTTGCACACGCATGACGCACCAAAGCATCTTTAGATAATAGATATACCGAGTATTGCCTGTTTTATTATTCCCAATTTCCCACTCTTAAACCATCTATAAATCTGCACGAGTCTACTTTTCATTATTTCCCCTCTCTCTCTCTCTCTCTCTCTCTCTAAACCCGCCTTTAAAGTTTAAGGAACCAACCGACTGACATCTAGCCCGAACGGCCCAACCTCAACCTATACACGACCGTCTCTCTTTCTATTTCTCCCCGTCTCTCTCAACCTGTACCTCTGACTTTCTTTGCCATGGAAGACGAAGACCCAGTGACCCTGTTCTTGAGCCTTGACCTCTGGCAAGAGAACTACACTGATCCAGACGACTTTTCGCTCTCCCAAGAATCACAATCCCAATCTCCCACCGAAACCTACATGGTCGGCTTCGTAATAGCTAATATAGTCGGTACTCGGAACTACCCCGGTAATATCAGTGGCCGGGAAACGGTGGGTCTGGTCCGTGAGCCCCTTAATCCCTACGACCCCAATTCCATCAGGGTCTTAAACACCCGCTCCGTCCAAGTCGGCCACATCGAGCGCTCCGTCGCCGCCGTTCTGTCTCCCTTGATGGACTGTCATATGATTCTGGTTGAAGTCATTGTGCCTAATACTTGTGCCGCAGGTAATAGGCACAGGATTCCTTGTCAAATTCATATATTCTCTGCATTTGAGGCCATTGAGTCTGTTAAATCGGCGATATCGCGCGGTGGGTTGCACTTGATTTCAGATTCTGACGCGTCGTTTACACTTTCCGAGGCCATGGTCATTAAGGAGAAGAAAAAGGATGGGAAGGAAGTCAGGAGTCTGGATGAGATTTTCAAGCTTGTTGATGAGAGTGTGAGCAAGAAGGGTTCTCTGGAAGCGTTGGAGCCGCCTAAAGATGTCATTAAATCGGAGCTCTTTGCTCATCAGAAGGAGGGGTTGGGGTGGTTGGTTCATAGAGAGAATTCAGAGGAATTGCCTCCTTTTTGGGAGGAGAAAGATGGGTATTATGTGAATGTTTTGACCAATTACCATACCGATGTGCGGCCCGAGCCTTTGCGAGGTGGGATTTTCGCGGACGATATGGGTTTAGGTAAGACTCTGACTTTGCTCTCTTTGATTGCTTTTGATAAATGCGGTAGTAGTCATGCTTCCACAATTCACAGTGCTAGTGTAGACGTAGAGAAGTTAGATGAAATGGGTGAGGAAGGTGGTAACATGGGTAAGAGGGGAAGACCTAGTAAGAGGGGTGGCCGATCACAGAAAATACGTAAAATTGGTGATACGAGATTGGATGACAATGTAAAAGGAAAATCTGTCGGTCTTTGTGATATGTACTCCTGTGATTTTGGCGGCAAGACAACTTTGATTGTGTGCCCACCTTCTGTGTTTTCCTCGTGGGTAACACAGCTGAGCGAGCATACTAGGTCAGGAAAGCTAAAAGTATATATGTATTATGGTGATCGGACAAATGACATTGAGGAGCTCAAAAGCTATGATATAGTATTGACGACATATAGTACTCTTGCCACTGAAGGCCGTTGGCTGGATTCCCCTATGAAGAAAATTGAGTGGTGGCGGGTCATTTTGGATGAGGCACACTTGATAAAGAATGTGAATGCCCAACATAGTCGAGCTGTCACTGATTTGATGGCTAAGCGGAGGTGGGTTGTTACAGGAACGCCCATCCAGAATGGCTCATTCGATTTATTTTCTTTGATGGCATTCTTGCGGTTTGAGCCATTTTCAATTAAGAGTTATTGGCAAAAATTGGTACAGCGTCCCCTTGCTCAGGGGAACAAAAAGGGCCTTTCACGTCTTCAGGTAATATCTTGTTTAAGGTAGATTTGTTGTTCTTATACTGAGAATGTTGTTAATCAACAACGCATGTGTTGAGATTGCAAAATCATTGTTTTCATGGCTAAATGCTTTAATTTTTCTGGATATATTTCTTGCCTGATACTTTGTTTTCTTCTATGGTGAAGAGGTTGTCAATTATGCATTGTCTGTTTCCTCTTTCATTGAGCAGTTACTTGTTTCAAATATGGTCGTCAAAGATTTAATGAGTTTCTTTCATACCCAAGTGTTGTAGTTGTTTTTGGAAACTGGTGTTGCACTTATCAATTAGAAGAAAGGGAATATAGAAGTGAAGGTTTTGAGAAGAGGAATACTCCTTCTTATTTTATTCAATAGAACCGATTACATGATAAATAGTGGAGAAAGACCACCGAATTAGGAAAGACATAAAATCAGCAAACTAAATCAAATCAGCAAAATAAATCAAATCAAATCAGAAGATTTATATTTCCCTAATCTGTCTTATGGAAATCCGGCATATATTTTCCTAATTTATCTTCTGGAAATCCGGCACCCCCCCTCAAGTTGGAGCGTAGATATCTATCATGCCCAACTTGCTTACGAGAAGCTCGAAACTAGGTCTGAAAAGTCCTTTGGTGAAGATATCAGCTATTTGTTGAGTAGTAGGAACAAACGGCATGCAAATAGCTCCACTATCTATCTTCTCTTTTATGAAGTGTCTGTCAATCTCTACATGCTTCGTGCGATCATGTTGTACTGGATTTTGCGCTATACTTATGGCAGCTTTGTTGTCACAATACAACCTCATTGGCATGTTCACCGGTATTCGTAGCTCTTCAAGAATTCTCTTTAACCATAGCATCTCACAAATTCCGTTAGCCATAGCCCTATATTCTGCCTCAGCACTGCTCCTTGCAACCACATTTTGTTTTTTGCTTCGCCATGTGACCATATTTCCCCAGACATAAGTACAGTATCCTGACGTGGATCTTCTGTCAATAATTGAGCCTGCCCAATCTGCATCAGTGTATGCCTCAATGTTCTGCTGTGTAGTCTTCTGAAAGAGTAAGCCTTTGCCTGGTGTACTTTTCAAGTATCTCAGAATTCGATAAACTGCTTCAAGATGTTTCTCGTAGGGTGAGTGCATAAATTGGCTTACCAAACTTACGGCAAAAGCAATATCAGGTCGTGTATGTGATAAGTATATTAATTTTCCCACCAACTTTTGATACCGAGTTGTATTCACTGGATCACCTTCCTTGTCATCGCCAAGTTTCTGATTGGGATCAATTGGAGTGTCTGCGGGCCTACAACCGCTCATCCCAGTCTCCTTAAGGAGATCAAGAACATACTTCCGTTGGGAGACAACAATCCCTTTCTTAGACCGAGCAACCTCCATTCCAAGGAAATACCTTAGAGATCCTAAATCCTTGATCTCAAATGTTGATGAGAGGGAAGTCTTCAATCTGTTCATCTCAAGTACATCATCTCCAGTGAGAATTATATCATCTACATACACAATCAGTATCGCTACCTTTCCATCCTGTGAATGTTTGATAAACATTGTATGATCACCTTGACCTTGAGTATACCCCTGACTTTTAAGAAACTGAGTGAATTTCTCAAACCATGCTCTTGGTGACTGTTTTAACCCATATAAGGATTTCTTCAATTTACACACCTTTGTACCAAACTTTTCACCAAATCCTGGAGGTACATCCATGTACACTTCTTCTTCCAGGTCTCCATTGAGAAATGCATTTTTTACATCTAACTGTTGCAAAGGCCAATCACAATTGGCTGCGAGTGACAAAAGGACTCTTACAGAGTTTAGCTTTGCCACTGGGGCGAATGTCTCCAAGTAATCAATGCCATAGGTCTGAGTGAATCCCTTGGCAACCAATCGAGCTTTATACCGTTCTAGAGAGCCATCAGCTTTATACTTGATTGTAAACACCCATTTGCACCCTACAGTTGTCTTTCCTCTTGGAAGATCAACTACCTCCCACGTGCCATTTTTTTCAAGGGCTTTCATCTCCTCGAAGACAGCCTCCTTCCACTTAGGAACTTTCAGAGCATCCTGCACAGTATTAGGAATCTCCATACAGGACAATTGTGAGGTAAAAGCACGAAAAACAGGTGAGAGATTTTTATAGGACACATAATTGGACAATGGGTGCTGGGTGCAAGACCTCACACCCTTTCTAACAGCAATGGGAAGTTTGGAATCACTGAACTCAAGATTGGGACCAGACTCGGGTTCAGAACTAGAGGACTTAGAACTCGAAGTGGAAATGGACTGAGTATGAGGCAAAGGCTCGGTGAGGGCATTACCTGGAGGATTTACGGATTCTGGGCAGTGCAAAGAATTGGAAGACTCTTTCTTTCGAGTTGTCCTTTGTCGCGAGTAGACAATGTCAAATGGTACCAGTACTGTATTTTTTCCTCCTGTTTCTTCTGTGTTAGTCATTATAGGATCATGAGATGGCACTATAGGAAGGTCATCCTTTGCAGTATCTAAAAAACTCGATGCATTGTCTCCGAGAATAGAAAGATTTGGGTTTTGATCATTGTGCGGGTCTTCAATTTGGAAAAAATCATGAAACACAACCGAATCTTTGTTTTGGTTCCCCCCCTGAAGATGAGGCGTGAAATAGGGATGTAATTCAAAAAATGTAACATCCATGGTAACAAACATTTTTTTGGAAAGAGGTTCAAAACATTTATACCCCTTTTGAGCGGGGGCATAACCAACAAACACACATTTGGTGGCACGGGGTTCAAATTTTCCGCGAGTATGACTATGAATGTGAACAAAAGCTGTACAACCAAATATCTTTAGGGGTAAAGAAGAGGACAGCCGATTGGTGGGATAAAATTTCTGGAAAACATCAAAAGGTGTTTCAAAGTTTAGAACCTTATTAGGTGTTCTATTGATGAGATATGTAGCAGTAAGAATGGCTTCACCCCAAAGATATTTAGGTACCCGATTGGTAAAAAGCAATGCCCGAGCTACTTCCAATAAGTGTTTGTTTTTTCTTTCAGCCAAACCATTTTGTTGCGGAGTATCAACACAAGAGCTTTGATGAATAATTCCTTTTTCAAGAAAAAATTGGCCCAAAGTGTTTTTGAAATATTCTCGGCCATTGTCACTCCGCAATATTTGAATATTTGTTTGAAATTGTGTTTGTACCATGGTGTAAAAGTTTTTGAAAATTGTTTCTACTTCAGATTTTTCCTTCATCAAATAAACCCAACTTAATCTCGTGTGATCATCAATAAGGGTCACAAACCATTTTTTGCTAGAGTACGTAGGTGTGCTACATGGGCCCCAAATATCACTATGAATCATAGTAAATGGTGTAGTTGGTTTATAGGGTTGGGGGGAAAAAGATGCACGATGATGTTTAGCAAACTGGCAAACTTCACATTGAAAAGAAGATGGATTTTTATTCTGAAATAAATTGGGAAACAAGTATTTTAAATACTGAAAACTAGGATGGCCTAACCTATAATGACATAACATAATATCATTATTATTGGAAACAGAAACAGAATTTAAGCAAGTACTTTGACATGGGCTACTCGCGTGAGATCCAGCATCAAAATAATAGAGTCCATCTTTTTCTTTAACACTGCCAATCATCCTCCCCGTGGTCAAATCCTGAAATGTACAATAAGAAGAATAGAAATTAACTTGACACTGATGAGCAGAGGTAATTTTACTGATGGACAACAAATTACAAGACAACTTGGGAACGTGGAGGACATCATGAAGAACAAGCGATGAAGTGAGTTTGATAGTTCCTATCCCGGCAATTATCGAGAGTGAACCATCTGCAATTTTTACCTTTTTATTGCCTGCACATGGAGTATAGGATGAAAACAATTTTGAGCAACCAGTCATATGATCGGTTGCGCCAGAATCAACAATCCACGAATGAACAGAGTAAGGAATAACACTTAAAAACGCAGTGGCAAGAGAGTTACCCTTTTGTACGAAAGAACAAGACGGAGTTAAAGAGAGTTTTGGAGATTGAAACAATTTGTACAGGTGCTCTAATTGTTCTTTGGTAAAAGGGACCGCATCCGAGTTGATAGAAACCTCCGGAATCTCGTCAGCAGTGGCTTGGTAGGCACGACCGTCACGTTTGGGTTTTGGCTTCCAATTGGCTGGTTTACCATGGAGCTTCCAACAGGTCTCCTTTGTATGCCAATATTTTTTGCAATGATCACACCACGGTTTTTTACGCCCGTCGTTGTCAGAATCAAGACCTCTTGATACAAGAGCAGAGCTCTCAGATGCCAGGTTGAAACCTGGTTCGGTGTTGCGCAGCATTATTTTTCTTCTTGACTCCTCACGTCTGACTTCAGAAAAAACTTCACGAAGAGAGGGCAACGGTTTTCTGCCGAGAATGCGGCCTCGGACCTCATCTAAATTCCGGGTAAGGCCCGCTAAAAACATATACACCCTGTCGTTTTCTTCTCTCTTCTGATGGCGAGCATAGTCATTCGAATTCTCCCAAATATCATCATGACACTGATCTAGTTCCTGCCATAGCGTCACCAACTCATTGTAATAGGTAGTAACATCTCGATCATTCTGCTTGGACTTCCAGAGTTGGGTTTTCAACTCAAAGATTTGAGAAGAATTTTCTAGGTCCGAATAAAGATCTCGAACAGCCTCCCAGACAGCTTTAGCAGTTGGAAGGAAGAGGTGAGGTTTTCCAATGGTCGGTTCCATGGAATTGATGAGCCAAGCAATGAGGAGAGAATTTTCGGACTGCCATTTGTGTAGATTGGGGTCACCAGCAGCGGGTTTCGAGATTTCGCCAGTCAGATGCCCTATTTTTCCTCTGCCATCTATCGTCAACTTTACGGACTGAGCCCACTCGAGATAGTTGTGCCCATTGAGTTTTGTAATCGTGAGATAAGGGGAAAAATTCGGGGAATAGTGATCAGCAGATACTGGCGCAGGAGAAAGTGTGGAATTGGGTGGAATGGGTTCAGCGGTATCGGCAGAGTCAGTACTGGGTTTGGGCGAGATGATTTCGGAAGGACCGGAAGAGCCAGTCGAGATGGGAGGATGGCTTTGAGCGCCGGTCATCGCCGACTTATATGACCTCATCAGACGAAAGGAAAAAATAACAAAGAAGAGCAAGGCTCTGATACCATGAAGGTTTTGAGAAGAGGAATACTCCTTATTTTATTCAATAGAACCGATTACATGATAAATAGTGGAGAAAGACCACCGAATTAGGAAAGACATAAAATCAGCAAAATAAATCAAATCAAATCAGAAGATTTATATTTCCCTAATCTGTCTTATGGAAATCCGGCATATATTTTCCTAATTTATCTTCTGGAAATCCGGCAAGAAGTGAAGTGTGGGATATTTTAGGTCCTCTGTTTGAAGATCATGGATTATTTGGGTTTCAGCTTTTATTAAGAACAAAAGAAAGCGTCAAGTCCTCTCTTTCTACCTTGTTACGGCTGTTGGAGTGCAATACTAAACTTGGCTTGATTGAACATATTTTTCTCTCCCTTTACCCGCTATCTGGGAAGGCAATTAATGAGCATTGTGTTTTTGGTTGTTATGCTGAGAGGGATGGCTGTAGAAGGATGTGTTTTCCACTTCATGTGATAGGTAAACATTCCATAAACAATTTTATGAATGAAAGACGAAGAATTGGGAATATTAGTCACAAGACAACCAACCATGGTAACTATGGTATAACCATGATCAACAGAATGAAACTCACACAAACCAACCATATGATGGAACAGAACCCGTATAGGATTTCGTAAAATGAAATGGCCTTAATTTATTTCCAATGGGAATTTGTTAGTTGGATTTGCTTTCTTCCAAGATATGCTTAAATTGATTACAGCATTTGATGTGAATCATGGATTTTTGCATATTAATCTTCTTAGCTTGTTGTTTTTACCTCCTCGTCCTAACAAGAATGTCTTCTTTGAAAAATCACAATTTCAAGTAGATTTGTGTCTAACACAATGGTGGTCATGTAATTAAGCTTATAACCAATTTTTCCCCTTCATCATTTAACTCCCAAACATGGAACGTTCAGAAAAAGGAAGAAGTATTGTGGAGGGTTGTTTAAATAGTACAATGAATTGCCATTTTCATTCTACGAATTGACATCCGTTCTCTTATAGACCAATATGGAAAGAAAGAAAACACAGTGGGACATGAGGAGTAGTTGTTTAAGCAGTGGAATGGAAGTATTAAGCTGGGCCAGATATGGTGAAATCTTCTATGGATAGCACCATAAGACTTAAAAAGCTTGTAAGCCAAGTGGTTCTGCAGTTTTTATGACCTTCAATGCTTACAAATAAACTAATCTATGTGTTATGAAGTTTTTATTCTTGGCAATAAGAACGCTTAATTAGGATTGGAGGGGAGTCTTTATTTTATTGTCTTGTTGTTTACTAGATCTGCACGATATGCTCTAGCAGCCATACCTATGAAAAACAGTTAAACTTATCTAAGGATTTAATCATTTTTTTAGTAGATTCCTATTTGTGATATTCAGTCACATCCTTAAATTGTAAAAGCAGTTGTTTTTTTAAGTGCATTAATACACTGTTGATAGATTTGTAGCATTATTGACCTACTGTAGTAGTAGGTTCTAGAGAGTAGTTGTGCTCTACTGGGAGTAATATTTTCTATTAGCAGCACTATTTTGGACTTCAAAAGTGTAGTTCTGGACTGCCTGCCTGAAAGAGTAAAATTGAAGACTCGTGAATAATTTATCCAATGCACCTTTGGTTGGGTTTTCCCTTGTTTTTTGTTTGTTAGTAGGATTTGAATACTACTCACCAGACCACATCCTTTTCACACCACCGGAGGCGAGGCCTAGTGGTAGTTGTTGAAAGCATACCTTTATTTCTGCTTTTTGATTAGGTTCTGTGTTTGCCAGTTGAGTAATTCATATGTCAGTTCCTAATTTAAGTTTATTGTAATGCATCTTGATACAAAATACAGGTTCTAATGGCAACTATTTCTTTACGAAGAATGAAAGACAAGGGACTTATTGGATTGCCACCAAAAACTATAGAGACTTGTTATGTGGAGCTTTCTGGAGATGAACGTGAACTGTATGATAAGATGGAAGGGGAAGTGAAGAGTGTTTTCCAGGATTATTTTGATGCTAGTAGCCTAATGCGCAACTACTCAGCTGTACTTAGTATACTCCTTCGACTTCGCCAAATATGCGTTGATTTGGCCTTGTGCCCTTCAGATCTCAAATCACTACTGCCTTCTAACAATATTGAAGGTACTTGCACAAATGAATATTAGTTTGTTTCTCCTCTTTTTCTTGTTGGTCCCTTAAAGTTACTGAAATTTCAGTTGCTTTGCATTCTTAGCGTTATTACCTATCTTACCAGTTCAATGATGTTGAATTTAATTTGTGATAGATTGCATTCGCTTGTCATAGATTGCTTGGAATTGGAAGACTCAAGAGTTTTGCCATTATATTGATTATTAGCTTAAAGCACATTGTCGTATGGTGGTGTTTGCATGCATCCCAAAATTTTGACCTAATAAAATAACTATAAAATAATCTCTCTCTCCATGTGAAATCATCTCTTTTTATTACAATAGTAATAAAAAAGTCACTCAAATCTTATCTGTCTTCACTTTTTCACCAATTTTCATAAACCAAAATTTTGGAACTCCCAAAATGTTCGCATGCAAACAACACCATTTGATAAGAGTTATCATTCAGTGAATGCTGTCCTTGTACCCTAACATTTTTTATCCAAGTGTTTTTTCGCCAATATGGATTGTACTGGTTCGAGCTGTGATTATCTCATGCCAATTACAGAAAGTAGTTTCCATTAGCATCTTCTCCTGGTGTTTTTTCCTTGCTTGAAATGTAACTTATAAATCGACGGTGACGAGCAGATGTATCCAATAACCCGGAGTTGCTGGAAAAGATGGTTGAGGTGCTGCAAGACGGTGAAGATTTTGACTGCCCAATTTGCATTTCACCACCGACCAACTTTGTCATTACACATTGTGCTCATATTTTTTGCCAAGCTTGTATTTTGAAAACCCTACGGCGCAAACCCTGCTGCCCCCTTTGCCGCCGTCCTTTGACAGAGTCTGACCTGTTCTCAGCCCCTCCAAAAGCCTCTGACACTGATGACCACCGAATATCCTCTTCAAAAACAACCACATCATCCAAAGTCTCTGCTCTTTTGAAACTTCTCCTGGAATCAAGGAGTCAAAATGCAGCTACAAAATCAGTTGTATTTTCGCAGTTCCGGAAGATGTTGATCTTGCTTGAAAAGCCCCTAGAAGCTGCTGGTTTTAAGATATTGCGCTTAGATGGGTCTATGAATGCAAAGAGAAGGGCTCAAGTGATTAAAGAATTCGGAGTCCCAGGACAAGATGGGGCCACAGTTTTGCTTGCTAGTCTTAAGGCTTCAGGAACAGGTATTAACCTCACAGCTGCTTCTAGAGTGTACTTGTTAGAGCCATGGTGGAACCCTGCGGTGGAGGATCAAGCAATGGATCGTGTCCACCGGATTGGGCAGAATGAGAATGTGAAGATCGTGAGGCTGATTGCTCGAAACAGCATTGAGGAGAGGATATTAGAGTTGCAAGAGAGGAAGAAAAAACTTGCAAGGGAAGCTTTTGGAGGCAGGGGCCTAAAGAATAGGAGGGAGATTGGTGTTGATGATCTTCGTGCCCTCATGTCACTGTGAGCTCTTGTCCCTCTTACCTTGGACATATATGTGCCTGAATTATACTTTTGCTAGGTCACATGTTCATATTTTGTACTCCCTTCTGTTGCGGAACTCGTGCACGCTTCAGGGTTAAATGTGGGTGCACGTAGTTAACCGAAAGGATAGATTTTCTTTTCTTTTTATGTAATCAACAGTCAGTTTTGATGAACTTTTTATGCTAAAGAGGAAGATGGTTGGAATTTGCAAAGTTCAAACTCACAGGTAAGCCTGAATCTTCTTAATCGCTTTATAGCTGCACCTGCACCTGCACCTGCACCTGCACCCACCGTAGCCTCAGCGAGTATATGTGTGCTAAAGAGTTCAAGGGAAAAAAGGTTGAGACTTCCTATCGTGATTGAATCATTATATATCCTTAGTAATTACTAACGATAGTGAATTTTTTACCTATTGATCAGTTGGGCCGGGTACCGTTCCCATTGTCCTTGATGGGCCGGTTACTAATTTAAAGCAAGCCCAGTACTCATCCAAAGAAAGCTCAATTTTCCAGCCGTCGGAAATAGTCTGAGAGATTTCCCGACTGTCTATGTATATATAGATACTGAAGTACGGAGAAAATTCAGCCCAGAAATCTAATTCGAGATTCTGAAATCTTCATGGAGCTATCTTCTTTTCTTTTCTTTTCTGTTGTGTTGTTCTGAGTCTTTTATGGTGACAGCCTGACAGGGTGTTCTTTTCGCTTTCTCGCTCTGTCATCTAACGTCTCTTTCTCTCTGCCACTGAGGAGGGGAAGATTTTACTGTTTGCAGTATCTTTTCCCCGGAAAAGACCAGCACAGTTATAATTCTTGCTCATTGGGGAAGTGGTTACTGCCCATAGATAATCCCATGATCAGCGAGGACCCCGCCAAGAAATCGAAATCCCCGTACTAACCTTCGCCGGACAACAAGATCAATATCAAGGTCTTCGGGAGAAACCTTGAATTTTCACTCGAGGGTTCCGAGGAGGAGGGCGTCGTAGACGTTCTCTACGTCTACAAGAATGTCTTCAACCTGATCCCCAGATCGCTTTGCGGCGGTCCCCCCCGTCTGAGAAAGTTGAAGTTCTTTGGCATCGATATTTCTGTGTCCCCTTCAAGGGTTGCTGATTTGGTAGGGTTGGAATGCTTGCAGGTGAAGCTATCGTCGCCCGGGTTTAACGACTTGCCATTTTCTGAGTTGATGGGCTAGAGAGAGCTTTTTTTTTTTTTAACAAAGGGCTAGAGAGAGCTTGAATTGTGCAAACCCCGCCCAAGTTGAACGGCATGCCGTTTACCACCTTAAGCAAGGTTTTTAGGCTCAGCTGAGTCAGCTCCTTGACCAAGCTCTCCCTGTGTCACTTTCAGATCGTGTATTTGCCCAAGGAGATCGGGTGCCTGACGGAGTTGCAATATTTGGACCTGTCGTTTAACAGGATGAGGACGTTGCCACTTGCCTGACGAGATACGTTATCTGGGTGCGTTGGTGTCGTTGCGAGTAATGAGTTGGTGGAAATGCCTTCGGGGTTCTCGGGCTTGGAGAGGTCCTGAGTACTTGGATTTGTCGTATAACAGGTTGACGAAGTTGGCGAATCTTGATTTTAAAAGAATGTCGAAGCTCAAGCAAATTGAACGTTCAGCATAACAAGTTTGTGAATTGGAGCGAAATACCCGGGCGGGTGTGTCGTAATTTGGAAGGGAATGGTAATGATAGTGCCAGAACTGTCTTCTAATGAGTCTCGGAGTACGTTATTGGATAGTAGCAAGTCAGGGAAGCGGTGGAAAAGAATGTCTGAGAAATGGGAATCAGGAGTGGAAAGGTGGGGATAATTTTGAGGAGTCGGGTGTGGTGGAGGATGAGAATCGTAAACAAGGGAATGTTGGTATGCTTAGTTGTGAAGCTTGTGAGAAAGGTGCATCAGACAATGTTGTGCATCACTATGACGTTGATAATGAATGTCTTTCTGGGAAAACTGGAAGTGGAAATTTGCTTAGTAATGGTGGCGACGAGGACAACCGACAACGAATTCACTTTTGTGAGTTGCTAATCTAATGGCCTCGACTCTAGTCCAAGAAGCGAATGGGGTATCAAAGAACGCTCCGAGCATGAATCTGGTAAGGAAGATGAAGGCACCTCTTCAGAACCGCAGAAAAGTGTCCCTAAGAGGCGTTTCAATAGTGATCTTGATAATCCCAAACCTTGCAAGAATTGGAAACCGTTTGTTGATGCCTCATATTTATCACGAAAGTACAGTGAGTTATCATTTTGTAGCGCCGAGGATTATCTACAAGATGGTTTCTATGATGCAGGATGTAATCCTTCCTTCAGCTCATTGAGCAGTTACGAGCTAAATTTGGATCTCAACTCACGTGAGGTCATTCTCTTGGACAAGGAAAAGGATGAATTGTTAGATGCCATTACACGCACTGCTCAATCATTCGTGTCGTTTCATTCCGAGCGACTTAATTGTTTAAACACTGATAGCGGTGAGGCTGCTGTCGATAACCTGAAGATTGCGTCATTGCTTTCTCTTTTCGTATCAGATCACTTTGGGGGTAGTGACAATTACTCTGTCGCTGGAAAAATGCAAAAACTAAAAGCTGTATCCTCTTCAAACTACAGGAAGCCGTTTGTCTGTAGTTGCTCAACTGGAAACAATGATGATACTAGGTTATTAACCGATCCAACCGTGGGCAATTTAGAAGCACATACTAGCTTTTCTGATCTTTGTGAAAAATATATCCGTTCGATCAAAGTAGTACGAAAGTCTGCAATAGTTCCTATTGGTGCTCTGCAGTTTGGCTTATGTAGGCATAGAGCATTGCTCATGAAGTATTTATGTGACCGTGTGGATCCTAAAATACCGTGTGAACTTGTCAGGGGTTACCTGGATTTTATGCCTCATGCCTGGAATATGATTGTCATCAAGAGAGCTGATTCATGGGTGCGAATGATAGTTGATCCATTTCACCCACATGATATGAGAGAGGAGACAGACCCAGAATACTTTTGTAGGTACATTCCGCTCAGCCGAACCATAATCCCTCTGTCAAATGAAAGTAGGGTCAGGTATAGTTGTAATTTTCCTTCTCTGTCCACTGGTGAAGAAATTGTTAAAGGTCCTTTTAGTTCTCTTATTCGGTATCAACTTGGATCAGTGGAGGCTGTAGCAAAGGTGCGTACTTTGGAAGTATACAGCAATTCAATAGATGGGATTGTGCATTTTGTGGGCAGCTGTATAGGGGAAGTAAGAATTCTAGGGTCTCCGAAGCACCCCTGCATAGTAGAATTGTATGGACATCAGATATCTTCCAAATGGGTTCCATCAGAGGAGGGAAAACCGGAGCATAGCAATATTATTCAGTCAGCAATTTTGATGCAGTATGTGAAAGGGGGGTCTTTAAAAGAGTATTTGGAAAAGCTGTCAAAGGATGGGGAAAGGTATGTCCCAATGGGGATGGCATTGTGTATTGCTAGAGATGTCGCTTCTGCATTGGCTGAGCTGCATTCAAAACACGTCATTCATCGTGATATAAAAAGTGAAAACGTTTTGATTGATTTGGATACCAAGAGTGGTGATGGAACACCTCTTGTGAAGCTATGTGATTTTGACGCAGCAGTCCCGCTCCGGTCTTTCTTACATACATGCTGCATTGCCCATAAAGGAATACCTCCTCCTGTTTGTGTTGGAACACTTCGCTGGATGGCTCTAGAGGTTATGCGGGCGAGGGGTATTGAACCTATTAAATATGGTCTGGAAGTGGATATTTGGTCATTTGGGTGCTTGCTTTTTGTGTTATTAACATTGCAAGTCTGCCAAGTCCCCTATTTGGGTCATTCTGTATGGAAGATGACTAGCTCTATTACGATGGGCATTCGACCACCATTGACAGGTGAGCTGGAGGTACTGTTGTCACGAAATGAGCCTGAATTGGCTCAATCTGGTATAGAGCTTGGGGCATCCGAGACCGATTCAGAAACAATTGAGATTTCTTGCCGTTTTGTTTAAGCAGTGTACAGAAGCAAATCCAACAGATCGTCCAACAGCTCAAAATATCCATAATGTGTTGCTTTTGCACAAGCAATGTTACAAATTCTAGCACTTCTGAACAGCAGAATTTTTGTAGAAAGGACTTTGTGCTATTCCTTCTCTAGAATCCACATGTAGGGCCTCTGATCAAGAATCACTTTGGAATCTGATTTATGTCAGATCTAATAGAAGAATTCTTTTTTTCTTTTTGTAAACTTTGGATTAGGCCTAATTCTTGGTCTTTCACCTCTTAGTGTTTTTTTCTTTTTTCATCTCTGTTTTGGTTTCTGTTAAGAGGGAGAAGTCCTACTATATTTCTTCAAATGAGAAAATCTTAGGAACTTGAATGAGACCGGAGAAAGAGGGAAGAACAGGGAATTGAAAGGAAAGGAATTTATATGGTTCAATCTCTGTTGACGTCCTTACTATTGAACATGATACTTCTCTTCTGTTCTTAACTTGATGTCCTCGGTGTAATTATTTTTATAAGTCATACATTTACTTAATTACCAAAAAAACCCTAATAAATGAGAAGACAAAAAGAATGGAAGTACTAAACTGATTTTTCTTCTTTAGTTTTTTTTTTCTAAGCAAAAAAGGCTTTCAAAGGATGCACCATCATGAAGTTTCAAAGCTCATCAAAACTCGGGAATTCTAAATAGTGCGAGGACCACCAGATCTTAATGGAGCTACTGTGATTTGAACCTTTATTGAAAGCAAGCCCCGTGTCCTAGCCACAACCCGCACACCACTAAACTACCACCTTTGATGGTCTGAAATGATTTTTCTTGATTACACTCAGAGGTGAAAATTTCACTTTGTTATTCAACAACACTATATTAAGTAAATAACCTTAGAGATCTAAGAAGATAATATCTCCATGATAAACATTTGCAGAAAAAGAGGCAGGCGACAGTTCAGAGAAACCTTAGGCTATGTTAATTTACACCAAATTTTTAGAATTTGTATACTACTTTTATATTTAAAATCCAAACATCACAAAAAACACATATTTCAATACAACATTTTATTACCTTTTTTTACAAACATCAATCCATTTTAACAACTTCTGCACACATATCAATATAACTTTAACATCACATAAATATTCACAATTTTATAACCCTACAATTTTCTTTCAAACGAATATCCTATTTCTTTTGGATTTCTTTGGGTGGAGTAAAGAAGCCATTTCCTGATAAGAAATCTAATTTCTTTGACAATTCCACTGAGTGCCAGGAGTTTGGACCGTTTGGTGGAGCTCGCGGGCCACTCGACCTTTTGCGAGCCCAAAAAGCCACCTTTGTGGTCTCTACACCTTGAACAGTGCGAATAGAATGGTCCGTTTTCTAGTTATCTTGTCCTACAGGAGAGTTGCTTCCTGAACTCTCGTAGCAACTGACACACATTGAATAACATGCAGAGGTGCTTAAAAAACAAAACAAGAATTACATGAAGAGGTGATAGCTCTACCCAAATGCAACTGCTTGAATTCAGGAGGGTTCCTTAGATTGACAAGCATAGAGCTCTAGCATCTGAAAATATGAGCAATTACTCAAAAGAAGTTCATCAGAGAAATCTACATTAATGCCGTTACCCTCCTTTTCTGATAAAGGGTCCAGAGACTCAATCCCATTCGTTTGTAGCCGTATGGGAAAGCCACAATAATTCTTGAACTGCAGGAAATAAACCACCCGATGTGGACAATGTCCTAAGAATGAAGAAGTGTTAAATTATTGGGAATCATGGTGAACCCAATATCGAATTTGCATTAGGTGCTACGGCGATGAAGACAGTACACTTAAAAGGTTGTGCTTGACTTGAAGAATTGCGAGGCTTTACCTATAGCTGAGTTTGCTCCCATTTCCTCCAATCCGACTTGTTTGTTCTAATTTGCCCAGAATTCTCTGGGATTCTGTAGAAGGGAACAGCTCTAGATGCTAGAGATTGGCTATTGTAGTTGATTATCATGTCATTTGTATCACTTACCTTTATATCTGCTAATATGGCTTATAACCAGTGTGGTATAAAGCGTGTACTTAATATGGAGTACTGATCTAAGCTCTTCGTCAAAATTGGGGTAGAGGTGGAGAGAACTTGAAGAACTGTTTGAATGCCTTTGAACCAGAGGTTTAGCAGGACACTGACCGTAATTGAAAAGAGTAGGGTGGTAATCAAGGCAGTAAGGTTTTACAAGCTTGGTTCCTCAACCTCAAGGATGTTTTCCAGCGATATTGTCTAATGTGCATTGGAAATCTGAACAAGGCTAGAGCTAGACTTAATTTTCTGCATAGCTTTCGGACGTCTCAGGAAAATAGGACCTGCTTGAATACTGGGGTTTCTCAGAGAATGTATTGACCTGAAATTACCTGGTGCTATGCTGTGGAATATTCTTCACCGCAGATTGGGTAGATGTGCACTTATTGTATTTGTAGGTATGTTACTGGTCTTGTGGCCTGCTGTGTTTATGCCATAATGATTGCTGATGTTGCTGCTGGTATTATTGATTACAGCTCGTGTCAGTTAACGGTATTTTGGCTTCTACTCCTCAAAGCCTTTTCTTGTTGGTACACTTCTGATAAACTGCTGGATTAAGCTTATTGCTATCCTGGAAGTTGAGTTGTGCTGGTTTTGTGATGGACAAGCTGTCAACACATCAGTGGGTTCTATTGTGCCGCTGCAATTTGGGTATTGTTGCTGGAATGCTGGTCTATGCAGCATGTTTATGTTCCTTGTTGTGTCGATGTAGCTCTCTATGGGGTATGTTTATGGATATGCTCTTGGTTCATGCTGAATTTGATAACAGTCACCCTGGACAATATTCTGGGATGCGGGTGATCAGTACTAATGGTATTAATCTCCTGGTTCGGACTGTTGTTCTATTGCTGGAATTCTAGTTCTATTCTGTCTAATTGCGCCCCTTCTTGTGTTGTTGAAGCTCTCTGCAGTGTCTGACTTTAAGTCATTTTTTCAGTTGTATTCTGTTTCAATGGAGGTGCGACTGGTTCATCCAGGGTGGTCTGATGGAGCGAATTGTGTTCAATGGGTTACTGCTGGTCATGCTAGTTCGCTGTTGCTCTTGTCTGATTTAGCTGTGCTCCTTACTGTTCTTGTAGCTTGGGTGAATAGATTTGGCACCTTGTATCCTTGCAGTTGCAGCATCTGTTTGGTTACAATTGTTTCCTTCGGCCTGCGTCTAAAGGTTCTGGTTTTTCACGTGTCCCTTTTGCGGTTCTATAGAAAAGGGTATAGACCCTGTTTCTACAGTTTCTCAAGCGAACACTTTATCAAGAGTTCTCCAGTTGAGTTCAAGGAGCTTGGTCTCAGGAAAATGAAAACTCAAGCCAAGTCCAATGATAGAATGTTCAAGTTTAATTTAATTGACATTCGTGTGCTCTGTCACTGTCAGTCTGCACCTTATCGAGACGATCTCGAGCTGAGTTCAAGTATCATGGTTGATTTTACCTACCTAGAAACTGAACTCAGGAGGTCTGTGGAAATCAGCAAAAGGAGAATGCGACCTCATTTGGGAGGTATGAATTTCATCGCCCCTTTGTCCCCCTTTCTTCAATTGGACACTCCCCTGCGAGAGGGGTGGCTCGCTGACCGGCCTCCCGCGATGGGGATCATCGCGGGGAGGCCGGGGGAGCCCAGATCTGGGCTCCCCCCCCCCCCCCCGGCGAGCCACCCCGAGGGGGGGAGCCCGATCTGGCCTCCCCGCAAGGGGGGGAGCCCAGATCCCCGGCGAGCCACCGGCCCCCCCTAGAAGGGGTGGCCGGGAGCCACCCAGCAAAGGGAGGCTGGTGGCTCCGGTCACCCCTTCCAGGGGGGTTTTGGGGTTTTTTTTTAATTCGACGAAATTATTATTTTTTTAAAAAAAAAGTTGTTTTTCTGATGTGGCAAAAAAAAGTGACGTGGCATTTAAAAATGACACGTGTCACTGATTGATTGGTGATGACGTGTAGGCCGTTAGTTGACTGGGTATTTCGTAAACGGAAGAAGACGGAAGGACCATTTTGACAAAACCATGAAACCCAAGGACTACGTGTGATAAATGAGAAAACCCAAGGACGAAAAAATAAAGTTGTCAAAACCTAAGGACTAAAAAAGTCATTAACCCTTTAATTTAATTGACATTCGTGTGCTCTGTCACTGTCAGTTTGCACCTTATCGAGACGATCTCGAGCTGAGTTCAAGTATCATGGTTGATTTTACCTACCTAGAAACTGAACTCAGGAGGTCTGTGGAAATCAGCAAAAGGAGAATGCGACCTCATTTGGGAGGTATGAATTTCATCGCCCCTTTGTCCCCCTTTCTTCAATTGGACACTCCCCTCACATATGGGTGCGATATTTAATTGAAATTGGGATAGAGTGCGAATTCAGGTCTCGAACGATGTTTATTTTAATACCATATGAATCCACCACTTATCACAAAAACTTAAAACTGATAGAAAGATAAACATTTTATTATTTGAATTATATTCTCTAACACTCTTCTCTTCGTATACTGGTGCCATTTTTTCGTCTTTGGAGCACCTGTGTTCGTTAACTAATATTATAATACAGTACACTATTGGATATACCTCTATAACTCTAAAGAAAATGCAGCTTTTACCCTCAGCAGATAAGTACTCCTGTACTAACAAATTAGTAGACGTGGTTATTTCTCTCCACGAATCAGCTTCAGTGTCATTTGTAATAAGGCTACAAAGAGGTCAACGGGTTTCACTCGGAACCTGTTGACTAAATCTTTCTAATGGATGGGTTGTCAACGTACCTGGGGTCCTCAGAAGGAACTGTTTTAGGCATACTTGGGTCAAGATCCTCGTTGGCAGTAACAGTGAATGCAGGAAAACTATTAATGGCGCTAGCATTTAATGGAAAGCCTTTTTTTATTGGCTAATGGAAACCCATTTGGCATTTACTAGTGGGGTAATTGAGCTCCAAAACAGAATCCTTCCAATATTCTTTTTACCAACTCAGCTTTCCTTATATTTTTCCAAAAACTGGGTAAGTAATATGTAATATGTAAAAATACTTAAGGATAACAGCAAAGAACCAATGCTTGCATGCCACTAGAGGTTTTGCACAAAACCAATTAAAGCTCTGACATCTCTGTGACTCTGTGGATTCTTTTCTAACCTCTTTGGTAGTTTTCTGTCATTTGCACCAACCTGTTGTCTTTTTCCTGAGGCACTCCAGAAACTGAAAATTTTCTCCATCGCTTACTTCTTCCTATCTTTCCCATTTTATCTGCCTCAGCCACACGTTTTCAATTTTTTGTCACTTCAGGTTTCTCATGTCAATCTGAGAAGCCACGTTTCTATGTTTCTACTGCATGTTAAATAATAATATAGAAAGAGAAAAATGTACATTATATATATCATGTCATAGAGTTACTTCAAGTTTTAGTCCTTTAATCCACCGTTTGGCTATTCTTGATTGTGATGCAGTCTATTCTCGCAAGAAGTTTCACTATCCACTTGCAATTTTGCTTTAAACAGGAGATCTTGATCAAACAAACACTATTTACTCCCTGTGTTTCAAAATTCCTAGTGTTCTTAATACCTTTTTGCAATTCATTACATAACAAGGAAGTATTTCTGAAAACGGGGAGTGTTTGACTGTTTTGCTTTGAAATGTTCTGCTAGAAGACTCCATTTGATCATAATCTTATTTCAGGTTATCACCATGAAAGCTAAGAGTCTGGATTCTTGGCGGAACTTCTTTCACTGAGCGAATTCTAGTATCTTTGAGATTATTGACCATGCAATCATAGTGGCAGCTACAGATCACCCAAAGGAGTTCAGGCTTCAAAGAGGTCAGATTGCTGAGCAACTTTATTCATGCCAATGGACTCAATTTTGTGGATGTAATCACAATGGGTTAGCAATTCCCAAAAAGACCCAACATCACGATCTCACTGGTGAATGTGTACATGGGATGGCTAAGAACCGGTTAGCTGGCCATACTGGTGATCTGGTAAGTGGTAGAGGTAAGCAGACTAAGGTTGATAACCATATGGATGATCATGAAGAGATGACCATGAGCCAAGTGAGCAAATATAGATACAGAGAAGCTGAGGCCTTGATAGATGAGATTGATGAAGAAAATGAGATCTTTGGTGAGGTCATAAGGATCAAGGAGCTTCTTGATAACAGTCAAGAGCAGGTTTGTCTTAATTTTCACTTCAAGTCCCAATTCAGCTTTAGAGTAAAATAAATGAGATACTGTTGTTAGATCACATGCTGGGGATATGCCCTGATTATTTTTAAGCATTTTGGTGTTTTTTATGTGGTTACATGTTTATTGTTTCATTATGGTGCAGTCTGAGACAGTATTATATGAGTCATTAAGGAGGCTGCAATTGATGGTTCCTTCTGTTGAAGTTCTGCAGGTAAAAACTTAATGCATTTTAAGTGGTTTATGATGATTTTTCTCTACGTACAAGGAGTATCAATCGGCGGCTAGATCTGTCATTGCTAACTCAGCTTGCTATTTTTGGAACAATTCAAATCTCTAATGGCGCGCTTATTCTTTGTATAGAAAAAAAAAACAATACTCATTCTTCCAAATATAGTCATTATTTCAAGTTCTATTTGTGTTTGTTTTTCATTTCTTCTGCAGAACCAAAATTAGTCTATTACAAAATAGTTATTTCCAACCCTTTATATGAGTCCTGTTTTATTCTGTTTATTGGTTTCTGAGTTTCTTAAGAAACTCATGTCTCAATGTCTCACTCTCCATTGTAACAATTTTATTATTCATTGAGATGATCCTGTGTCCACAAAGCATCGATATCAGACACAGTTAATTCTCTGTGAGTTCAGCTTGCACTAGAGAATTCTTTAGATTTCTCATCAAGTTATCGAATTTCAGGACAGTTTATTTTTCTGACAATTTTTGTATGTACAAATGATTTTGAGCTTTTAGGTTTCTTTAGTTACTAATGCTGCTTGCATTGTTTTCAGAAGCTGTTGAAAGTTAGCTGCTTGTTATCACTTCAAAAGAAACATTGGAAATATTTTGCATTCTTTTCTGATCTTCTATTATGTTTCTTATAGCACTTACATTGATGAATGCTTCACACTCATGTCAATTCAAGAATTTGGTGAAATGATGTCATCTCAGCTTCATAAGACTACGTGAGAACAGCTCCAAATGATCTTTCCAATAATACTTCCATTCACTAATTTTTTTCATTTTTTGGATCCTCTATTAGGTTTCTTATAGCACTTACATTGATGAATGCTTTACACACATGTCAATTCAAGTATTGGGCAAAATGACGTCTTCTCATCTTCATAAGACTACGCGAGAACGGCTCCAAATGATCTAATAATACTTCCATTCAAACCCACCCAAGTAGTTAGAAAAATATTACAGAGGAGAGGCAATGTAAATGACTGAAAGTGCTCTTCTCATGCATGGAACCACATGAAGATATAACCAATCATGTTTTAAACATGTACCAAACAACCGTGTTCCTTTTAAGGGGCAAAAAAAAAGAAGAATGTACTCTTCCTTCGCTAAAATTTATACTCTGATACATTTATCTTAGAGTGATGCTAGAAATGTCCCATATTTAAGGTCAACGTTTTGAAAATAACTGCACTGACACATATACTTGAATCTGTAGAATAGATTGTTTCCATGTGGATATTTAACCTTTAATTTTCTGGCGTAATTGCAACCAAAGTCCCTTTATTAATGAAAAGTTGCAAATAAGCTCCCGAGGTAAGAAAAACGACAAATAGCTCATTGAGGTCACTATTCTGTTAAAAACAGATCTCTTCGTATATTCAAGACTTTGGGTGAAATTATTCCTAAATTTTCTCTAGCACTATGCCCCGTGTTACCTGACACCAAGTGGATGGGGGTGCTAGCATGCTTTAAACAAGTTGAATGATTTGGATCCATTTGGAAACCTAGGCAAGAAACTTGAAATGACACGGCGAAAGAGTAATTGAAGTCTTGGTGATTCATCTAATGTGGAAACCTCCATTGAACAGATATTTTCGGCACTGACTAATTATCTTCAAAAATGGTAATTATTTTCATTGAAGAAAGCAATAATCAGCTTACAATGAAGGCAGTTCAGTTGAAATGGTTATATAAAATCAGTATGCGTATTGATGAAAAGATCCCTGAGACAAAAAAAACTTTCTTTCTTGCAGTCTTATGTTACATTAACATGAGTTAGACAGATACTTTGCAGCTTAAATCTGTATGGCCAAATTTAGCTTGGAAGAGGTGCTTATGAGGGGTAAATTTGCTTAAGCCTCTATAAAAGTGTTCTAGCCACTAGAGCCTGGTTGTTGTTTACTGCAGTGGTTGGAAGACAAGAGTGAAAGATTGGATTGATGCTGCAGCAGCTCTTGAAGGTAAGGAAAATATGAGCCTACCTTTTCCTTTAGGCATCCTTTAATGAAGACTAAAATTTGACACCTTTATTTGATCCCTCATTTGGTGCAGAAGGTTTTACATATTCTTCCCCCTGCACTATTGTTGACAAAGAAGGGCTTCCTTTTCCTGTATTATTGTTGATACGGTATTCTCTATGTTGTATTTTTCATTCACATATTGGAAGTCGATAATGGAACAAAAAAAACTTTTACTTGTGGGTTAACCATACTATTGTATGGTTCAGTCATGAGCTGGCTTAGAGGACGCTGTTGGGACCTGATTGCATTGCCTGTCTATTCCATGCAGGTACGGGGAACTTTTGTTGAGCTTTTACTCCTGGAGACATAAGAAACCCTTGCGCGCTGAATTTATGTATGGATTATGGTACAAAGAAGAAACTTCATCATCTTCCATTGACGAGAGGAGTTAAAGTATACAACAAGCTTCACAAACTAGTTCAAGGCCCTTAAAATTCTCCCCTTCTACCTTATTTTTTTCTCCATATTCATAACCAAAGAATACCTCACCTCACTTGCAAATTAAGAAGTAGTTGGAGCTGTGTAATCAAATTTGGTTTGAGATTGTCACATGAAAATTGGGTGACAAATGCAAGCGAAATGAATTTCTGCAGTTTTTAGCAATTTCACTGCATTGTATGAATGTACACCCAGCTGAATAATTTATATTTGAAAATTGGCAATATGTGCTGGTAGATGAGATAACTGTCTCACTTAGAAACTCTTATCTGCCTGACTACATTGAGTGACTCTATGTTCAGCTCAGGTTGATCTCATTACAAGATGATACATACAGAACATTATTTTCGGATCAACAAATTGAAAGTGAACAAATTCGAACTACTAATATTTGTTACAGAAAATTATACTTTGTATCCTCTAACTACCACATAATTTCAACTTTGCACCCTAGATTACCGAACTTGACACATTGCACCCCAATATGTTTACACTTTGTATCTCACGTAAAGATCTCATCTTCAAAATCAATGAAAAATAGGACTTGTAGCAAAGTCTAAACGGTTGAATCGTGACATGGGATGCAAAGTGTAAACTAATTGTTCATTTTGGGTGCAATGTGGTCGAATTCGGTAATTTGAGATGGAATTTGCAAAATAAGTGTAGTTAGAAAGTGGAAAGTGTATTTTCCTCTACTTATTACTACCGTCCATGACAATTGCGAGTGTGGTTTCGGTTGAAGAAACATTGCTGGATAAATATTATGCCATCTCTCTGGTCACCTGCTTTCAAAGTGTCTAGAGTCCCCTGGAGTAGTGGTTTGAATGCCTGCACATCTTTGGGGCCTATGTTTGACCAAGAGAAATATTCACCATTTTGAGTGAATATTTTGAAAGCTCCATACTTGGAAACAGGATCATTGTTTTGCAACTTGGCATCATAGCCACTACCACTAGGAAGGAAAATTTCCCTGAAAATTGAAGATAAGAACTTGCATTTTTTAAGGGATCTAATTTTGACTGCACTGTTATTCTGTTTGGACATGACATTCATTATGTGAATGTCTTCAGATTTTCGTATAATATGGCATTCCATTTTGGGTTTTTCATTTTCCAAATGTTCCATTTTTATTTGTTGCTATTACATCCCTTATGGTGCCTCCAATTACTTTCCTTTCTGAGGCAACCAAATTACGTCCCGTGCATGTAGTGAGAGAATGAGCCACAAGTTGGCATGCTAGAGGCTTTGCTAGGAAGCATCATTGTGCTACTTTCCCTTGCAGTCTTGAGGAAACCCTTAATACACAATCTTTCTTTTGTTTAACCCTCTTCTCAGAACGTAAAAAGACATAAGAAACAAGACAGATAACCCCTCCCCCCCCCCAAATCGTTGCAACTTTTTCGTAAGAGGGATCGAATACTAGCTTAGACTTGTGGATAAATGTTCCAAATAAGAAAAAACCAAGTGGAAATCTCACCGATATAGTTTCTAGTGAAACTGAATTCATGTAAATTGCCCGACAAAGAAAATATTAATTAGCCAAAATTAATGAAAGTTGCACGCAGCAGCGATTCAGAAGGGCATGTTCTGAACAACATGGCTGTAACATCACCGCGACAGCCATGTTGTTATATATATATATATATATATATATATATATATATATATATATATATACATATGTACTTTTGATTTTGGGGCCTACACAAGAGTAAACAAGACAGGAACTGGAAACAAACACCAAGAGGACACACATGGCCACCAGATCACAGACGCTAGAAAAGCCTAAAATTTGTAAAAACAGAGGAACTTGGGTGAATTAAAAAACAAAAGAAATTACAAGAAAGTCCACCATATTCCTAGTTAACAATTGTTTAATTGTGATATATGTTTCGATTATTTCCAACCTTATCACCAAGGAGTTGTAAATTCATGTTATTATTATTAATTTTTTTTAAAGAATTATACATGTGAAAGTTGAAACTAACCTATCCTCCTTAAAGTCGATGCATTAAAAGCAATCGAAGGATATCGGAGAACCTATCCTACGAGATTGTGTATTAATGATGATAACCACTCCATTAATAAAACCTTGAACCATACGTATATATTAATTATCCAAACGGGTTCACAGCTGTCAGCTTTGAAATCTGAAGCTTAACAACCACGACCCTCTGCATTCAATGAGTTAAGATTCTCCGGAGCAATGAATTTGATTTTTTTACACAAAATGGGAAATTAAAGAAGAAGCTAGCACAACCAACTCCGTTGGCTTAGTAGGTTTGGCAATGCTTTTTATTTATTCTACCAAACAATTGGCGGGTTTTGACTTTGGACGAATTTCATGTGGCGTATTAGTAGCTCCACCACATTGTTGAGCTTAAACCGCTAACCATCTTTTGTCAATTCATAGGACCTTTGACTTTGACTCCAGAAGAACCAAAAACCAAAGTCATCGGTGCTCTCTCTTTGGTACTTGTTCGACTTTCACCACGTTGTTACAGCAAGACACAAATTTGAAGAGATTTTAATTCTTTTTTTGGCATTTAAAATTTTTTTAGTTGCTGGGTGGCGTAAGCACCTTTTTGTTCTCTCTGTCTTTTGTTAACTTTTCCTTCCTTGTATTCTTTCTGCTCTGAAAGTACAGCTCGTCAAGTGGGCAGGGACGCGTGATGACAACTGACACACAGTGGAATGGAGCCGATCATATAGAACCAAAAGCTGTGCCCAACAAAGAGACGTGGCACCGTGCAAGGTTGCACGGAGTACCATTCCAAATGATGGCCCAAACTGCAAATCATTGCCATCGCATTATCCTCTTCCACACCATTTTCCTGAGCTTCAACGCTGCATATATATATATCTAGATATTAATCTGGGATCATTTGGGTTTCCGGAGTACTGTCTTCACTTCATTAATGCTGATTGCTGTGTCATGCATGCATGCTGATTCATCCCCCTTTGTCTCTGCTCTTGTGCAGAGAGGTTTGGTCTCATTTGTAACCTATGGGCTCAGATTTTTCGTGGAAATTATAAAGCCAGTCAGCCAAATTTAGGATACTTGCTTCAAAGCCGACAGTTATCTGACCTTTGTAATTTGAAAAAAAATAATAATAATCTTTAGGAATAGAGATGAAGAGGAAAAGAACTCTCCAAACAAACCTTTTTTTTTTACCTTTTCCTTAAATTTGTTCTGCTGGTCTCTCAAAAAAAAAAAGTATAAGCGTCTTATGACTCTTATGATCTTACTCTGTTATTAAAGAGTTGGCTGTTGGAACATTGCTTTCTATCTAGCTTTGGAACACCTGGCAACGGCATCCTCAAGACAACGGCCACCTCAGCCAATCAAAAAAAGATACGTATCTTTGCTACATAAACAAAAGTCAAAGACTTCGTGCACGTGGCAATAAACAGCATCTGTCACGTCAAATCGGTAAATTTAACAAAATACAAGGTTCGGGTTTAATGGGATAGGATTTTACTTTACTTTTACATTCGAGTCACCCACCACAGAATCGAATCTTAACATGTTAAACTTCAATGACGTGTCACTTTTAGATACCAGAGTGCGGACAACGTGTCAAAGCGAAAGATGTCCAATCTGAGCAGTAATGTATAACGTGTCGTCTCTTGTTAAGAAATATGACAAAAAGGACAAATATGACAGCGCACATTGCGAAATGGATTGTCGTACAATGGGTTGTGTACACATGGTTGATTTCACGTGATAAATGCTAAGCTCCTGTATCTGGATTTTCGAGCGTGGAAGTTTTTAAACCAAACGTATGTTATTATTGTACCCCGGGCAATACATTTTTTCAATAGCCACCAAAAACATAAAAAACGTGTGATATATATTAATTAAAGTAATGTTGTGACAAAAAACCTGATTAAATTTTTAGAGTATGACATAATCGTGAATAATGATTTTCGCAATGGCGATGAAAGCATTTTACTTATTCTTGTTGTTGGTCTCATCCATCCAATTCGACCGAATATCACACGGGCGCTTTTCTCGGCTGAAAAAAAATAAAAGAGAAACTCAAATAACTCGACGACCTTCCAACTCAAAACAAGTTAAATTATCCCGCCGTAACATTCTCTTCCCTTTTCGTCGCAATAAGAAAAAGCTCGAGACTGTCGCAATAAATGCGGCGAAGGCTAGTAGATTTGGTACTCATCCGAACGCAGCAATTCGATGGTGTTAGCTGAAAGGTCAACGCCGGCCCGGGACCTTAATTTCTGGTAGCGCCAAAATTGGCCTGATCAATTGAGGATGTATTTTTTACACGCAAATCAAGAGGACCATGAAAAAAGAAAAAGAGCGTCTATTTATCTTTATAACTACATTAATATTATCCAATTAATATTGACCATTACTGGTTTTCTTTTGGGCAAGAGGATATATCTTATTATTCTACCCAAATTGGGATTAGCCGCAAGGATTGACTTGAGTTATAAGAGGGTCGTTTCATCTTAAACAAATTATATAAATGTTCCTATCGAGTGGTGGGAAAAGTCAACCCTATGATCTCCACTAACTCACCACCTTGCAGCTGTTAAATCCGGGAGGCATCGAATATTTTCAATCTCTTACGTATTTTATTTTTTCCTGAATTTATACTTTTTTAACTATAAGCATGCCCAACAAACTGTTACAATAAGCCAAACTGTTGCAACCTTTTCGTAACACGGTATAGTCGGCAACAATCGGTAAACTCCACGGAGATGCCCAACAAAGAGGCACCTCTGTTGACATCTTTCATGGCACCGTCCGGTAGCGGTGCCAAGCATAACACCGAACTGAAGCCATGTTTCAGGATAGAAACTTTCCACTTTATCCGCATTCCCCGATATTAGGGGTGAAAACCGGAAATGCGGTCCGGACCGCATTTCCGGTCCTCTAATATTAAGGACTGGATCGGACTGGTCCGGTCCAGGTTTAAAAAATCAAACCAGATTTAAATTATTTAAAAAATATATATATATTTTAAAAAAAAAATTCGCAGAGCGTAGAGCTCTGCGCAACAGAGCCGCACTGCGCAGTGCTATGAGGCGCACTGCAGATAGCACTGCGCAGTGCCGTAATATTTTAAAAAAAATTATGACAGCGCAGTAGGCGCAGTAACGGTAATATTTTTTAAAAAATTAAAAAAAATTAAAAAATTATGAAATGCGGTCCGGACCGGACCGTATTTTTAAAATTAAAATCAGACCGGACCGCAAATCCGGTCCGATCCGATCTGCGGTCCGGTTCTGTTCAGCCCTACCCGATATTAAAAGGCTTTTCTATTTTATTTCTCTTTGGAAATAAATGGAAATACAGGTTGACTCGCATATTATAAAAAGGATCGTTTACAAACCCCTGGACTTGACAGGTGCATTGTATTGTGGGGATAGCGTGTGAAAGGACTGAATGGTCGAGTCAAAGGTTTGATCTTCTTTGTTTTGTTTTGTCTTTGGTTCTACAATACCCGAGGTGGTAAATGATCACCGGCTGCTTTATATATGAACAGTACATTTTTTGTACTTCTTAAGGTATGTAAAATCATATTAACACAGGTTACAAGCTGTAAATACGGGGACAGTAGAATATCGACTATTTAATATGGGAAACAAAATGCCAAAAAAATAAATCTATGCAGTAGAATATATACTTACAAAGTTTAGGAAAAAAATTTATCATAAAAAATATATTGTCTCGGTGATAAGTATAATTATTATTGATTAGGTCATTCGGTGAGAGAGATATACACAGTAACTATACTCTATCGTATTTAATAGTGTTTACGTGAAATGTGTTTATTTTTCAGGCATATGAATCTTTTTGTATAATAAAAATTAGACGACTAGCATTACACCGACCTGTATTTGGAGTCAAGATTTCATTTTTCGAGTCAAATAGCCTATGCGAAACCTCATTCCCATTTGTGAGTTGATTTTTGATGGACATAATGATATATAAGTCTAAAAAATGGACCACATGTCCAGATATGTTCAAATTTGTACCTCAGATACTGATTTTGTTAAAAATGTATATCATGTAGATTATATCGATAATTAAGCCCACAATTTATAGTGCGTAACTCTCTTAGAATTGCACAACAAACATGGAACTATAGAGGATCCTATTAGTAGGACTTGTTCTTTTATTAAAAAAATTCTAGAATTTTTAATAGTGGTGTGAATATTTAAGTAGTTAGAGTTTTTATAAGTATTTATATAAAAGTTGGCGAAAAGTTTTAAAGTTTTGTTGAAATTTTTATTGTTTGAAATGATATTGAAGTTTGTATAAAAAAATGTGTTAGTGTTTGTGTAGGATTTTTTAAAAGTTTGAATTTTTATTTTGTGATTTTTTTTTAAATTTAAAGTATTATAGAATAATTTTGAAAATAAACAGAGCCTAAGCAGGCATGATGAGTTCATCCTTATTAAAATAAAATAAATATAATATAATCGAGGGTGAGTGGTCATTGTAAGTGTGTGAAATTCTTTTGTGACGTTAAGCCCTCTAGTCCTTCCAATTGTTCCTCTCTACTAAAAAGAATAAAAATATTAATTTTTTATCCTATAAAGTAATATTTGTATCCTATAAAGTAATAAATATTAATTTTTTTTAGAAAATATAAACAATATCTATTTATTATTTGAAATGAACCACTCATTTTTTTAAAAAAAATTATAAAATCTTCATTATTTAAATCAGGAGGTTGGAAAAAAAAATCTCAGATTAAAACTTAATTTTTTTAAAATTTAAAATAATGGAAGTTAGTTTGCTTCATCAGTTTGAATAGCTAACCCAAAAGTCAAAAGGGATTCTATTCTTTTCAGTTTGTTACCGCGGGTTTTCTATGTTTACGAAAGTCAAAGAGTCAAACTCCACGGTTCTTATACTTCTTCATTCTCTTTATGGAGTTTTTTCAGCTGGTTTTTACGGCGGGGTAAAAGCGCAAAAACACCTGCCACTGCCAGACACGAACCCTCCACTTAAAACTCAGCTCAGACCATAAAGCACGAGCCATTTAGGACTACGTGTCAACAGGATGACCGCCCTCTTTTCCAGTCTCTCGGTCAGCTTAGCACCCACTCGAGGCGCCGAGTTCCATTTTAACAGCGCGTAAAGTAAATGACTCGTCGCGCTCCTCAACTAACACAGTGCAGTTTCAGGAACGGATCTGACAGGGCCGACTCACCGAGTCTGACTCCGATTACCCGACCAAACTCGGTCCTAACTAAAACCTCCTCTCTGTTTTCATCATTCATTTATACTTTATTAATAAAACAATCCAAACTAAATTTAAGAATAATCAAAATTTTGGCACGCAATATTAAACCGCCAATATCACTCTCTCTCTCTCGTCTATTGTGAGATCGCGTCAAAATAATGCTCTGGACTCTGTGATATAAAAAATAGAAAGCGAGGGAGAGAGAAATTGGAAGAAAAAGTGAGCCAAACAGTGGAAAACAAAATTCTGTTTGGCCTTTTTTGCAGCACCTGGTATTTTCCTGGAAGGAGGAAGCAGAGAGAGGGATATTGAGAAGCTGCAATACTTCATTGTTATTACCTGACTGTTCTCTTTTCCTTTTCCCCCGTGAGCGGTGTTGGTTTTTATCCCATACAATAATCCAAGAAAACCACGTTCTTTGTTTCCGTAGGTTATTGTTTGTTACTGGTGCCGTTGTTGATGATCTCTCTGTTCTTGATCACATCCCCAAATCCCATCTTTACCTAACCCCATTGGCCAATCGAAGTAACACCATAAGTTTTCATCAACTAAAATCCAAAATCTGTGAGTAAAACACTAAACAGAAAAAGAATCGGTTTCTAAATTCTAGGGGGTTACCAAATCTCCAAACTGATCCTTTTTTTTCTCCCTTTTAGACAGTACTTAGAAATCAGCCGGAAGTCATTGCCTGATATCTAGGTGCTGTTTGAAAATCGAATTTCCTTTCTGGTTCCCGTCAGAACCACATGAAAATCGGTTTCTGATTTCTGAGTATTCTCTGGAATTGGATTTTTCGATCTAGAATTATCTGATTAAATCATGGCGAAGAAACCAGGGTCATTGGAGTACTGGAGGAATTGCTTTCGTACTGCAAATTCCGATATTTTCGACATAATCGACCATGCGATCATGGTGGCGGCTTCGGATTGCCCCAAGGAATTCAGGTTGCGGAGGGATCGAATCGCCGAGAGGCTTTTCTCAAGCAGATTGACTCGGTGTTCGGGTTGCGACCGGGTCGAGTTGGCAGTGCCTGGTGGTGAAGAAGTAGAGGAAGACGATGATGACGGAGGTTATAAGAGAAGTGGGTTTGATAGAGATGGGTGTGAGTTTGAGGCCGGTGGTAGCAAGGAGAGCAAGGTGAATAGCAGTAGAGATGATCAGGGAGAGATGGAGATGAACATGAACCAGGTAAGCAATTTCAGCTTTGGAGAAGCTGAGGCATTGACTGATGAGATCGAGGAAGAGTCTCAGATTGTAGGAGAGGTATTGAGGATCAAAGAGATTCTTTATAACAGTGGAGAAGAGGTACGTATCTTCGATAATTGAATCCAAATGGTCTCTATATAGGTTTTAGGTTAGCATTCATGTTTCATGGTTCAGTTCTTTCATTTTTGCATGGCAAAGAAGCTGGAGGTCTTCTAAACTTTTTTTAATGATGAAGTAGACTGCCAAATTCTCCTGTCCGCTAGAATTTCGAGATGAGTTTTCATAATTGGAAGAATGTTGCTGCTTGTTTGATTTTTGTTTCATTGGCCTGCTGGGAATACTTTAGGTTTTTTAGTTGGTTTCTAATTTGTGGTTCTTTGGTTAATGTTGTTACAGTCTGATTCAGTATTGTTTGAGTCGTTGAGGAAGCTCCAGTTGCTGGCTCTGACTGTGGATACTCTTAAGGTTTGATTTTTAATCTTCCCTGTTGTCGATGAATTAGTTTGCCATTTGTCTCGGCAGCAGTAGTTGTTGTTTGGTTGCTATTGTTTACAAAAGGGTTTCGATTACAATTGGATTGACACATTTATTCTTTGCCAGGCAACTGAGATTGGAAAGGCTGTCAATAGGCTTCGGAAGCATGCCTCAAAGCAGATTCGTCACCTTGCAAGGATCCTTATTGAGTATGAAGTCTTTCTCTCTGGATAAGCTACCGCATCTGCCTTCCGTGTTTATTGGCATGAGATTGAGTAAACTCATTCCTTTTCAGCATTGAACCTGCCTTTTATGCGCTTTCTAGCATTGGCAGTGTTTATCATCAAATTTTCTTCTGGGTGCATAAAGCCAAATGTTGATTTGGTAATACAAACACATCATGTGCTCAATTAAGATCAGCTTACCGTTGCCAATTGGAGCAAGCTTTTGCCATTAGTGTATTCTTGCATTTATTAAGTATGACATTCGAGATCACACCACTTGCTGAATGCTGTCACCCGTTTTTTTCGTGTTTATGTATTCATCATTCTTTTATGTTTGTTGGCATAAATCAATCTCCATCCCGCATGCATTCTTTTTTGGTTTGTATGAATAATCAACACATGTCTGCGTTTGCTTTATCCACATATCTGTCGGGTAGTTCTTAGTCCCAGTCCTAAGCCATTCTGGCTCTTTGTTTGATTTTATCTATTTCAGTTGTTGGAAAGATATGGTAGATGAGTGGGTCAGTGCTACGACGGCTATTGCAGGTATGAACTTGTTTGCCTATATTTTGCAATAACTTGAGATGTATCTGCTGTTATTTAATGACTCTCGGAATAATTACGTAACTGGTTTTATCTACAAATTTGCAGGTGCAGAAGGTACCCCCGATTCGATCGATCCATCTGTAGTTGATGAAGAAGAGGGGCTCCCATCTCCTCCTCTCGATGAAGGAGCTTTCTTTGCCACTCAACCCACTTCAATGGAGCTCTCACAGGTATATCTATGCTTTTCCTTATTTGCTTCAACTCTTTGGGAAAGTGACCTTCTGCTGGTTATGGTGTTTTTCAACTGACTTGAGTTTTGCTTCTTTGTGTGTCCAATAAAATGCACTGAATGAAGTTCTTTGATGGCATGGATGATGATGGAAGTGAGTTGAATTTGCAAACTCTAACGCTTTTGCTATTTGTTTTTTTTTAATTCATCACTTCTTAGATTCATGATCATGAACGAGGAATGTTGTTTCAGATCCTCGAAACAGTGGGGAATACAGCAAGAACCGTGATAATGGAAGAAAACCAACAGAAGAATGTCAAAATAATACAAAGCGGAAGCAACAGATATCCAATGTTGCAAACGTGCTGGCCAAGGATAACAAGAGTTGTCAAGTGAAGAAACAGGAAGTTGGCCTGAAACCAAATAAGCTCTCAAACACTGGTTCTGGGCCTGGAAGACCTCTCAAACCATTTACTGAGCAAATGGTCCACAATGAGACAAAGTTCCAGCAAAAATCTGATAAGGTTCCCAGAGATGTGAGCAAGATTTTGATATAGTTTCAGTTGTGTAGCGTTGTTCATTTATTATAACTATTTTTTCTTTTTCAAACTAGAAATTCGATTGTACGGATGAGGTTGCAGTCCAAGTGAAACTTGAAGAGTCAAAGAGGAGACTTCATGAGCGTTATCAAGAAGCTGAGAAAGGTATGTTTCTTGCCTCTGTAATTGTATCCTGTGGGAGGGGGAGTAATCTCTTGACCGAAATCTGATGTAGCTGTAATTCATTTTGTTCATCAGCTAAGAGGCAGCGGACAGTGCAGGTTATGGAGTTGATTGATCTCCCTAAGCAGGGCCTCGGACATAGAAATCCACACATAAAACCTGGGAACCATAACCGACATTGGGCACATGGACGACGCTAAGGTCTTTCTTTTTTCTATCCAGAAAGAAACTAGGCTGTTCAAGTTTCTTCCTAGATGAAGTTAGTGGTAGAACGCCAACTACAACTCTGGCATATTCTGGCTGGACCTACTTGAGCATCAACAGCTACAAATTGATTCCCCCATTTCTGCTGTTGAAGACCTTTTCTTAAGCTAAACTGAATATATAAAGGTATAGAGACTTACTGTTGAACGAGGCGGTTTATAGCTTATGAAGTCTGAACTTGAGTCCTCAGACAAATGTCTGTGGAGAAGCTTGATCCGCAGCTGTTTATTTGATTCCCTACCTGTCAACAATTTTTTCCAGACTTCTACCCCTTGTGATTCTGTTAGTTAGTTTTGCACAGAATAAGTGCATTACCATAGCCTCGTCCCCCCCCCCCCCCCCTTATGTAAAACTTTTGGGACTTATATGTAGAGGGTCAATGTTTATGCAGATTGCAACTAATTTTCTAATAGATTCACCTTTGGTGATGATTTCTTTTCTACTGTTCTAGTGTTCTGGATCAAATAGTTTTCTTGCTTTTTGCATAAACTTTATGGGCTCGAAGCTACGGAGTAGTAGCAACACAGATTTTGATTCCTTAACTTTGATAAATTGAGATGTCATACTCAGAAGAGGGAGGCCTTGGGCGTTCAAAGGTCTACACACCAACACAAAATCGGTTTGTTTATTTCCTCTGGGTGTTTTTTTTTCCCTCTCTTTCCAAAGGGTCAGAAACCAAATAAAACACGCGTGAAAAACGGCGCTACATTTGTCTGCTGGATTCTTCGTATGCAGTCTACTTTGACCAGCTGTTGCTGTTCCCACAAAAGCTTAATACACGTTGCTTGTTTGGAAATTTTAAAAAAAATCAATAACAATTCATTTATTTTCTTAAAAACTTTATATTTGAAAAATATAACTTACTGAATTTCCTTCGGCAATTACTTAAAAGGTTAATAAATATGAATTAAAAGTTGGGTCTTCTTGAAAGAGTCGATAGAAATTTTTTTTTCTTTTTTGGCATAATACTGGCTTTACTATTTATGCCGCCAAAGGCAAAACACAATAAACCTCGAGAACGTGCCGTTCCAATAGACCTACGAATTCACCTAATCCCGTGGGCTCTACAAACTGGAGCTGATCTCAGTCATGGCGTTGTTCCACACTTACCGTTTTGACCATTCTAGGATCGTAAGGTCTCGAGTAAAGGACCCCACTCGTTTGTGTTCCACGTGCACACATGCACGCTTTTTATTTATCCCCCGGGCCCCGGCGCCTGCCGTTCTCGACTGTTCAACAAACTGGAGGCCTTTTTACTGACTATTATATTATTTAGTTTAAATCAATGTCGTTGCGTATGGAAGTCTCAAACGTTTCTGGATTAGCCAACAGGCTTCGTTGCCGTGCACTTCAGCAAATTTGCTTCAGAGTATTCAATTCTTTGGGTCATCAGACAATTTTTAATCAGAGCAGGTGGAAGCCTTGGCATCGTTGGAGTTGGGCCATCCTTCTGACACCCGTGTGAAAACTAACGGAATCTTTTAAACTTCAATTCTAATAAATTGTGTATTATTAAGAAGAATTTTGTATGTTTTTCCATTTCTCTTTTGAGGACTGTCAACATTTTCTTGTTACAGAATTCAGCGTGGTTTGGAGAGAGGGGCAGGGGGGAAGCCATGCATCACGGGCCCACGGCATCCCTACCTACCTGAGTTCTTGTCCTTTTCTTGCGGCAATTAACAGGTTGTTGAGTGATTTATTAAATGAGTTTTACCAAACAATGTAGACCTCGATGGGCGTAAAACCATAAGAACAGTCCAAATGTCATTCATGCATGTTTTAATCATTTTTTATTGAAAGAGACCAATTTGAATATGCTTAATTTCCCATCTGCATCAAAAGAAAATGGGGGTGAAGAGTTTTTCTGTTTCTCTTTTCCCCTGGACTTTTCATCCTGTGTTCTATGTGCTGCAGCTGCATGTTTGACATAACTATGAAAACACGAGAGAAAAAGAAAGGCATGAAGGGAAGACTTCAAAAGACATAAAAAAGTTGTTGGCTTGAAATGTAAGCAAGCAATTAAAACACAAGATCTAGATTTTTTTTCTTTCTGCCCTGTTCATGGGAAGTCGGGGTTCCTGTCGTTACAGTTGATTCTGTCTGTAGCTGAGGAAATTTGTGGGTCTCAGTCTTGGAAGAATTTAGTGTCGGGACAGAAGAGATGAGGGCGGTGGGCATGAGCATGACAGCCTTTATCAAATTGCGCGAAGATCAGAACCTTTTATTTAGTTCACATTCTAGCAAGTTCTTTATCGGTATCTCAGAATCAGATAAGGGATTATAAAAGTGGCAAAATCCCCAATCTCTTTGTCCATGCGCAAAGCCACATATAATATATGGGATTTTAAACCTCTTTGGTTTCCTTTCCCTGCTTTACAGAGTCAAAAGGTCGGGCTAGAAATACCATTCCTTATCTTTCAAAGCTAAAAGTGAAGTCTCTCTGCATTCCTATGTGGTAGTGGGAGAGACAAAAGATCAAGCAGGTGCTATGCATATTGCTTTGATCTTAAACTGAATTTGCAGAGAATATTGCCCCTAATATGTTCTCATCCTTTTCCCACCTCATGCATCTGTCCCATAACAAAATTCAAGTTTCTGTCAGACAAGTAATTTCCTTCAAGTCAGAAAATTAGGCAACCGCGTAAGCAATGACAAACTAATGCTTCCCAAAAAGTGAACAAATTATATTGATCTCGCCCTTTGGACACCAAATTGGATGGGAATCATCATTTTCACTACACAAAACATCTCTTTTCCATTGTTTTCTCTTCAATCAATCTCACCAAAAGGGCCTGAAAAATGAAGCTTAAATCTTTTGCTCACTGATAGATTGAGGGAGGCCATCTATCAGTGAGATTGAGGGAGGCCATGCGGGTTCACTGAGTAGTTTGTTTAATTTCTTGGTTGTGAAAGTCAGTGTTTATCTTTCACCCGGATATGAAACTAGAAGAAAAAAGTCGCTTTTCCAATCCATCTTTCTTTGCCTGAGTGCCAACAGTATATTTGACTTTTCGTCCCATTGTGCTAGTGGATTACAAAGGGGTCCAAATATAAGGGGCTCATGTTCTTCCCCCATTGGCTTCATTTATTATACTTTCAATAAGAAAACAAAAAGGCAAAAAATGAGTGGGTCTAGAGGCTTGAGTTCAGAAAAGTAGGTACGTGACTTCATAATAACAATTGATTTTTAGTGACATTCCCCCTTGTTGCTATGAAGTCTCCAAGTGGAGGTACAAAATGCAGAGATGAAATTCCTGACTTTAGAACCAGTAAATATCTGGATAGTACCCACTACGCTACAATCCAACAACTGAGCTAATGAATATATGGATGACTCGAACTTCCTTGAAACTAGTAAACATATGAGTGACTCGAACTCTGGATCTTGAAACTAATGAATATGCGGGTAGTATCTAAATAAATGTTATTCTCGATCATTCTACACTTAAAAGACAACATAGCGCAGCTAAAAGATGCAAACTAATGATAATACTAATAAATAATAATAACTGACAAACTAATGATAATATTGATAAATTATAAAGAAAATAATCCGAAATAAGGATTTTCTTTGAGTGGAATTACGAGGCACATAAATAATATCAGTGTTAATTAGGGGTGGGGGAAAGAAAAGAAGTGCGATGTCAAAAAAAATTTGGGTCAAAACTCAAATTTATTTCACCGGATGCTCTTTTCTTTTGGGGAGGGGGAGAAACGCGGGTGGGGGTGTCTACTGAGTCAAATCTGAGCCCAACACGCAGCTCGGTGCAACTCAACAGAGTCAAATAATTGCTCTAAATTGCCAACACACACGCTGCTTTTTCATTTGGCCATATTCAAGTTCCCATGTATATTGTAATTGACCAATGATGTGGCAATCAAATCTACCATGTTGCTGACTTTTGTGAACTGGGTGGGCCTTGACCACCACCGCAATTAAAGTTTTGCCGACATGACTGGGTCCCTGCTGGAGGGGCCAAAGCCCACCATTTTGGTCGGGTTAGTTCATGGATCATGCTCTTTTGTCGATTGATTGCCTAAACAATCGGATCTCGGTTTAAAATTTATTCTAACATATTTGGGTCGGTTGGGGTCAGTTCATAGGAATAGTACTGAAAATTAAGGGAAGGGTTTTTTTTTTTTCTCAAAAGTTGCGTGAACTTGAGAGCCTAATTCATGAACTTTTTATCGGAATTGTAGACCTCACAAACCCACAAGTTCTCAACAAGGTCTTGGAGTCACTATAAGAGACACAACAATATTTCAACATAGGATTGTCCTTCACAGATCACGTGCTTACTTCACTTGTTTCGTGTTTCTCGCTGCCGGTTGATTTGACCAAACTACATTGACCCTTGAACCAAGCTATTGTTATCCAGATACGTTTTGTTTTTCTATGACCTCTCTCTCTCTCTCTAACATTATTATGATGACCACCAACAATGGTGACTGATAAAATTAGGTACCACAGACTTTTTAATGCTATGTTAGAGGTTGGAAGTCCGAATCTGCTGAGTCTATTCCTTCCAACCTGACACCTATTGGAGCCAACTTGCTGGGAGATTGTGACGCGGGTTGGGTCTCTTTGCTGTGGTGAATTAAACCCCTTAGAGCATCCAACTAAGTGTATCAACTATCCAGCACAAAAAAATTATTCTTTTGGGTGGGGGTGTGGGATAGACAACAGTGAGAATTTTATTTTCGAGCTCCCTTCCTAGTTCCTAGGCTTCTTAGAAAATGACAACTCTAACTCAGTTCTTTTTGGGGTAGGCAATAATAGAGCTATAAGTTTTTCTTTTAATCAAACTACAGTTACATTTTTCTTTTAATCAAACTACAGTTACCTTTATTCAAACAACCCACCAACTAGGGGATCCGTCCGAGCAAAGATCCACAACAAATTATGATAATACTAAGAAACATTGGGGTGGCCACCAGAACTAACCACAGAGGCAGCCCATTGAGCAAGTAGTTACGCTTCCACATTTGTACCACGTTTAACAAAACTAAACTTACGAGACATAAAAAGCATCTGAAATTCTACTATACACTTTCCAATTATCCTTTAAAGAAAACTTCTTGAAGTTTTCAATAGCAATCTGAGAGTCTCCCTCAATGATCACTCGGTAAAACCAATAATAGAGCTGTAATTAATAGTAATAGTCCCATCCTTAAAATTCCAATCCGATTACACAGCCCAGCCTTATGCAGAATGAACCCATTGACTAGAAACTGGTTTCCCTTAGGAAAAAAAAGACTTGAAACTGGTTTCGCAACCCCAGCCCAATGCCAATATTAGACTTGATTCAAATAAGTGCCGAACGATTCCCCATTCTTCCCGAACCCTAAACTGGTATGGGATTGTCCCCCAATTGGATGTCCTTAAGACTCCGTCATTGCCTAGCTAGAACTTCCATTTCGTGAGATCAGACTTCAGAGGTTTCTAAACGCGGCGTGCACAGCCGGTGAACTCTAAAGATTTCACCTATTTTGTGAGCGGACTCGCAAACACCCACGAGTTCAGCTCAATTTCGTGCCAAATTCGTTAGTGAGATTAACGGATAGTTAACAAAGAACCTTTTTTTAAGTGGGGCAAAGTTTAAGGAGTGATTTTTCTACTTTGGAAACCCAAGGATTTTTTTTTGAAAATGTGTGAAACAAAAAACGAAATTTCCCCCCGACCCCCTTTTTTTTTTAAAAAAAGGAAGCAAAATGGAACGTTAATATTAGTCTCTTTTTCAACTCTGAACATGGAAAGCGAAAAAAGAGAACAGAAACGAGAAACTGCAAAGCTATATGAAAACATGAGCAGAATACGATAAAAAACGAGAACTGGATAGAGAACAAAAGGACTCAATACAGATGGTGAAGCGTAACTGGTGGGGAAAGATCAACCTAACCTTTTCTACTTGATCCACCACAGTCGACCGTCGAGACTTATATAACTTGGAGAGATCTGATAAGGTAGACATTTTACACTCCAAGTGAGGTTCACTGACACATCATTCTCAGTACAGAACTAACATTCCCCGTACGAAATTAACAAAGACTCTCTTCATAGTTCATAGAAATATAATGGAGTAAAACATACTGATACCAGTGCAGCGACTAGGAACATTGGCTTTATACCCCATTCAACTTCACATCGGCTCCATTCCCTCCTCTTCCTCGTCCTCATAGTCCTCCCCATCCTCCTCAGCAGTGGCATCCTGGTACTGCTGGTACTCAGAGACAAGATCATTCATATTGCTCTCAGCTTCTGTGAATTCCATTTCGTCCATTCCTTCACCAGTATACCAGTGCAAGAAAGCTTTCCTCCTGAACATAGCGGTAAATTGTTCACTTACTCTCCTGAACATTTCTTGGATGGAGGTTGAATTTCCAATGAAGGTGGATGCCATGGAAAGTCCCCTGGGTGGAATGTCACAGACACTTGATTTCACATTGTTCGGGATCCACTCCACAAAGTAGGAAGAGTTCTTGTTCTGAACATTAATCATTTGCTCATCCACTTCCTTGGTGCTCATCTTCCTCCTAAACATGGCAGAGGCAGTGAGGTAGCGTCCATGCCTTGGATCAGCAGCACACATCATATTCTTGGCATCCCACATTTGTTGGGTCAGTTCCGGGACAGTTAGGCTCGATAATGCTGTGACCCGCGGGAGGTCAAGGGAGCAAATCCAACCATGAAAAAGTGGAGACGAGGGAAGGGGATCAAATTTACGGCAAGCTTTCGGAGGTCAGAGTTGAGTTGGCCAGGGAACCTGAGGCAGCAAGTGACCCCACTCATGGTTGCAGAAATCAAGTGGTTCAGGTCGCCAACTGAAACCAGGTAATACAATGAATCCATTAACTATTTTGAGCAATAATGACTAGGAAGACATTAAACACAACCTTAAACTGAAGAAAATAAATATTTTCTGCCCCTAAACTTGTAAGCTGATACAGTTCACATCATGGATATAACCTGTACAGCTGACTTATATCTACTAGAATAGCAAACTTAGCATTTGCCTCCTACATACAGATATCAATTTTCCCTTGATAATGCAGCGCCGAAGCACCCCAAATGATACAATTTTTTTTTTGATGAATAACCCCAAATGATACAAAGTTACCAATGCGAATGGCAAGCTATAACCATAGCTCCTCACGTCGGCAGGTATGTTACACAGTTTGTACACCCAGGGACAAGGATAGTATTCAACTTAGATGTTGACTTACAGCTGGGAGTAGTCAGCTTCAGGGTCCGGAAGCAGATATCATATAGAGCCTCATTATCCAGCACCATACACTCATCTGCATTCTCAACAAGCTGATGAACAGAAAGTGTAGCATTGTATGGCTCGACCACAGTATCAGAAACTTTCGGTGACGGGAACACTGAGAATGTCAGCAGCATCCTATTAGGATACTCCTCCCGAATTTTTGAGATAAGCAAGGTACCCATCCCAGAACCAGTTCCTCCACCCAAGGAATGGCACACTTGAAAACCTGAAATATGAAAAGTACACCATCAGCAACAAAAAGCACCCATAACATTCTCAATAAGAATCCCTAAGATTCACTAATGTCTTCAGTAGATTGTGAGGATGAGACATCAAGAAGGAACAATTATAATCTCTATTCTCATAATCATAAATCCTATTCGGGTTTAGTATGTTACCAAACTTCTTTAAAAAATGGATCAACTTTAATCAACTTTCAGAAAGTTGACAAAGAAGCAGCAAACTAACTCCTTGCTTCTTCTTCATTGCATTCCTTAATTACTTAAACATTGTCGAATTCCCTTATTGCGTGAATTTCTAGCATCTTAAAGCTTCTTGTAGAAGAGGAATCTAATAATCAATACATCTTAAACATTGTCTAATTCCCTAATTACTTAAAAATGGAATCTTAAAGCTTCTTTAAGCACTTAGTCTCTGTCCTCACAGTCAAATCACTCAGTTTCAACCTTGCATCTACTGGAACTTCGGTTTCCAAATCTTAACTAATGCATTGATTATAAAAAGTGGACGCACCTTGAAGACAGTCACAGTTCTCAGCCTCCTTTCTTACAACGTCAAGAACAGCATCAATAAGCTCTGCACCCTCTGTGTAGTGCCCTTTCGCCCAGTTGTTTCCAGCACCAGATTGTCCAAATACAAAGTTATCAGGACGGAAGATCTGGCCATATGGACCAGTGCGAACACCGTCCATAGTGCCAGGCTCCAAATCCATGAGCACAGCACGGGGAACAAACCTCCCACAAGAAGCTTCATTATAGTAGACATTGACACGCTCCAGCTGCAGATCCGAGGTCCCAATGTACCTTCCAGTCGGATCAATGCCGTGTTCGTCGCAAACAACTTCCCAGAACTTAGAACCAATCTGGTTCCCACACTGTCCGCCCTGAACATGGAGGATCTCTCTCATTTTTTCCTGAATCGAAATGCAAAGATCAAGTTCAAAGCTATCAAAACTCTTGAATTAAAGAAAAGTCACTGAAATTGGAAATTAATCAAGGTCATTGAGTAAATCCAGAGATCAAAATCAGAGAAATGCAGTCGATTCAATACAGGAAATGTGATTCTGAATCAAGAAATCTTATAGAGATCTAGAAATAGCACAACTTCGGTAATATTAAACTATACTGATTGAACAAAATTCACTAAAAACAAAGTAAATACACAGTAAAATAATCAAACTAGCAATTTCAACACTTTCAACGAGAATTCAGCAATCTAAAAGAAATCAGAAAATAAATTAGATTGATATCTAAAATATAAATTCATGACTTACTAACAATTTGACTGACATCAAACAGAAATACACATAATCAGCAATCAGTAGATCTGCAAAAGATCTATTTTCTAAAAGTTCAATTCCGTAAAAAGTTACTCAAAGCGACCGAATAACAGAAGAAACCTAAATGTAGATTTGAGCAATCACGGCATCAAATCAGCCAGATACAGGTGATGCAGTGAAAATCTCTGAACACTAGAAGATAAAACTAAGATAAAAAGAATTAGGAATAAAAGTGCAAAACAACTATAAACCACAACACAATAGTAAAAAAGAAACTATTAAGGGGGTGTTTGTTTCCCCAAAATTTTGGGGTTCGAAATTTCCAACAAAACAAACTCACTCCAAAATTTTTAACTTTTAAACAGACACTCTACTTTTCACAAACACAAATAAATCTCAATAAAGTAAAGATTCCCAAAATTTCGGGAATATTCCCCGAAATTTCCACAAACAAACACCCCTACGAGGCCGAAATTCCAACAGGGTCCAGGGAGATCTAATGCGAAACGAAAACCTTAATATATTCAAGCAAAGAAACAGCAACATTACACTGACCGGGCAAGGAATTCGAACATCGTGTAGTGAATGAATGATATGCGATTGAAAATGCCAGAACTACTAAGAGATATTTACCTGCAGCAGACGAGAACTCTGAAATACCGAAAATTAGTTAATAGTAAGAGAGAGAGATAAATAATGAGAGATTGGGAGGTGATGATCCTCACGGAGGTTTATTTATATAAAAGGCGAGAGTGAGAGTGAGAGTGTGTTTCCCTCCTTTATTTGTTGACACCGTTGGATGTTTAGTGTGGACGGTGAGGATTGGGGTTTATGAGGAGCGATTTTTAGAAGAGAGGATTGTTGAATAAATAGGACAGATATACCCTCTACCGAAATGACTGTAATGTCCTTTGACCCAAATCCAACAGTCCCCTACTAACTAAAAGAGTAAAAGGTGACTTATGTCTTTCTTGTCCGCGGTTGACGGGTTGAGTTTCCAGACGTCAGTGTAAAAAGATACGGTAAACGATTTCCTCGTCACTAAAAAATAATCCATTTTTAAGTAAATTAATAATTTACTTTTGTATTTTAGCCTCTGCCAATGAATTCCTTTTCCATTATGCTTAAAAAGTAATTTTCATATGAGACTCGAATATTTAAAAGATAACAAAATATTGAAAAGATAGAATGACAGCTATCATATTATAAAATCAACCCAATTTAAAGGAAAAAATAATTTTATTGTGAATTATTTTAAAACAATTTGAAATTATTGAAGTAAGAAGTAATTATAATATTGATATATTCATGTGTGCTGTATAGTGTGACATGGTGTTGCACCAATCATCATTGAGATTTGTTAAGACGGTGATATTTTATATGAAGTGCGTTGCATAATAACTTCAAAACATCTCAGGTTATTTTTGTGTTGAAATTTTTTTGGTATTGTGTTTAGTGTTGATATTGAATTTAGTGAAAAAGTGAAAAAAGAGATAATTTTTTATATTTTTAACGAAAGAGAAATTATATTGTAATATTTTATTATGAATTTGTAAAATATTTTGTAAAATATTTTGTGTAAACGGACCGTCAATTGACACGTTTTTTTTTCGAGCTCGACCAATCAACTCTTCTATTGTGTAACCGTCATCGCGATTGGACAATGCTTGACTTTTTCCGGTACTATCCAATGAAAATGATCAGTAACAGAGTTGAAAATCTACCTTTTTCAAATAGTTGACTGATAGTTTTTATAATTACATAATATATTTATGTTGCTATTAATCTACTTTTCAATTACTTCAAATATCATCCGTGCCAAAAGCCAAACCATATTTGAAGAGAAATATCAATAGCCGACTATTAGAGGAAAAGTGATTGAAATTCCCTTTCAAAATAAATTTACTAAAAATAGTGAGAAATTTAAAAAAAAATGATTTCATGTCCAGTTCTCCGAAAATGAATCCGGTTTTATATGAAGAGGAGATTATCATTAATAATTCAGTTTAAAAAATATCATTATCATTTAGCATTTCGAACACTTGGGAGATTTTTCAATAGAAAACGATGAATTATGGTTATGTTTGAACCTCAATAATTTGGGCCTAAAAATTTAGGTTTAATAATAAAAAATTAACCACATAATTTTTTATTATTATAATATTTATTAAAAATCATCTCTCTTCACTTTTTCACCTACTCCTATAACATATATTTACTGTGACCCAAAAACCAACTTTTGTTTACATAAAAATATTTTTTAGTTGACCAAAAATGAATTACGTCGCACGCAAAAATATCCAAGTCTTTGGGAAAACGTTTTTAGTTTTTTTTTCTTGGCCAGAAAACTTTTTTAGTTGAACGAAAATTATTTCCCCCACCCCAATCTGAAAATGAATTTGGTTTTGAATGAAAACATTTTACAGTGGACTGAAAATAAATTCCATCACCCTAAAAACTTTTTTCATTAATCGAAAAAGGAGATTAGGTGACCGTAAAACCTTTTTCAGATAGCTGAAAATGTAATTTCATCACCGGTGTAAAACATTTTTCAGGTAGATGTCCAGTGAAAATGGTTGGTACTACTATACACCGTTTGATATGAAGTCGCAAATGGGCGACAATAATTGCTTAATGGTGCTTTTGTCTCCTATTTAAAATTTTGGAATAATAAAATAATTATAATATAATTCATATCTTTCACTCAAATCATTCGTTTTAATTATAGTAAATTTAATTTATTTATTTTTTATATTTTATCAATTTTAATTCCCAAAATTTTAAACTACCCGAATTTTTTTTTAAAGAATCATTGAACTAAAGTATGCACGCTCTGTTTTGTATATAAAAGCGCGTGGGGCGGCATTCCTGGGAGCACGGAAAGGGACAAGACTGGTCTGAGAAATTGCAGCAGGGCAGATGAGATGGGGTTTAGTGACATGTGACCTGCCACTCTGCCAGCCAATACCTACGAAATAAAATTTTAAATAAAAAAGGGAGAGAAAAAACAGAAAGATCTTGCCGATCAGATCTGCAGGGCAGTGGTACTGGCTTGGCTTTGGGTTTAAGCATCTTCATGACTTCGTCCATTCCATCTACTTGGTTATTAGAAAAGGAAACATGACCAAAAAAATAATAATATTAATTGGATTTTACCTTAATTATTTATTGTTGAAATTTTGGTTAATTACCCTTCACTTCACCCTTAAATCGAATTTTCTCTCGGAACTATTTTAGGGTGGGTTTGTGTTGTAAAATTTTTGTGTTGTTAAAATTTTAAGTATTTGGTTTAGTGAAAAAGTGAAGAGAGAGTTAATTTTTCATATTTTTTGTAGTGAAAAGTTATGATTTGATGGCAGAGAGATAAATTATATTGTAATATTTTATTATGAAAAGGTGTAAAATTTTGTGAAATTTTACATAGCAAATGGATCCTTAATTGTCTTAAGGTTGTTGCGTCTACTTGTGGACCAGTCATGCCATCTTTCCTAGGTATAGACATCCTATGGCCCAATGAAATATCTTCTTAGCCCAACAAGGTTGCTGTATGTAACAATTACTTAGAGCCCAAATATGGCCCAGGTAATGTATCCGAGCACGGTTTAATGAAAATTGGCCCTATAAGAGATGGGCTTCTATGGCAGAAAGACACCAGCTTCTATGTCCCATCCGATCGACATGCGAGGGTTGGCAATGCATAGAAGGAAACTTCCGTGTCCTAAAGTTCACATATCCCCTTTGGATCGATCCAACCGCTTAGTCTTCCGGTTGGATTATGACTTTTTATAATTTTATGATTGAATTGCATAGTATAATTTAGAGAGAGACATACGATAGGTAGACCTTACATTATTTAATTTTTTTATATAATGTTTCAGTCTCTCCGAATTATACCTTACAATTCAAATAGAAAATTACAGTTCAAATCGATCTCAATATGAACAACTGCGAGCAGAGAATTTTAACCACTGGTGGCATTCAAACAAGAATGTTTGGCTCCATCGGACAGAGCAAATTTTCAAATATTATCAAACACCTTCGGAAGCATCATGCCATTATATCCTCATATAACAGGGAAGCAAATTTTCTTCATTGGTTGAAATGAATGGAGAAATCTAGCAAAAAAATGGGTTTAGAAATCCGGCTTGGACACACATGTAGTGCATGTGATAGGAGGAACTGAGTATTGAACAGGTTTGCAGCTTTCCACAGTGAAGTTGCCCCATCAGAGATTTCAACGGCCACTATTACAGACCTACGTGGATGGGTAACTTTGTACCCCAATAGGGATGGGGACTTTAAAAAATTGCAGCTTTGGGTTAGTCCTTGGGGCTTGGACCCTACCACGTGCCTCGGTTGGAACTTGCAAACACCCACTGTGGCTTTTTTCCGCGAGATAAAAGCATTCCCGTGAAGCAGGTGAAGGCTACAGCCCAACTGCCTTCCAACCCAAGAGGCATCGTTGTTTTAGAACACGTTGTAAAGCGGCAATGAAAGAGAACAAGTAAAACTTGTAGACTGCCATGGACTTGAGCTGGAAAACATAATTCTATTATTCCAAAGGCTTTCAATTATTCGCGAAGGATCTAAAGCACATGAAAGGAGGTGACCAAGACTGTTCCAATAAACTTTTAACCAGAAAAATTGGACAGGGTAGCCCTTAACCAATACAATTGAAATTTGGGCTAGAGCTTGAGAATTAATCGACATTGGCCAAATGGGTGCAAGTGTGTAACCCAGAAAAGGGGAGGAGGAAATGAAGAAAAAAAACCATTCAATAACTTTAGACTAATTTATTTGGACTACGACTTTAGGAAATAAAAGAGGAGCCGGGAATTATGGAACCAAAGTGGCTTGACAACATGGTTGCACACGGGTTGGTTAACGCGAGAACCCGTGAGCCGTCCCGCCGTAGTAAGATTTGGCGGGTTTTGGCTCTTTCGGGCATCTCATGGGATTCCCGGTTGGGCACCTGCTTTTTTGGGTTGCGCTAATTATGGCTGCAAAGCAGCACTAGTGTTTAAATAATAATTAGGGAGATTAAGTTCTTCCAATGTCACCTACCAAATGTCCCCATCATTACAACTAATGAAATTAGGCACTACACAATCTTAAGTCCAAAGCATCTCTATCACTTTGCCTTTGTTTTAATTTAAGGGAACCATCATTCCAACAAGATACCTTTGTCCTCAAGGTCACTTTTTTTTTTTTTAATTAGGTGTTTATCTTTGGATATTACACGTTAAGATCTATACAATGATTATTATGATATTATAATTTATTAAAGAGTACTCATTAGCGAGAAAATGTAGGAGGTTAATTTGGGATAGGATTCCCACAACTCTTATAAAAATTAAAGATTTGGAATATAATTGAATACCTTAACAGGATAAAAAAGATTTTGAATATAATTTCAGATAAACCAGATTATTATATGGATAATCAATGAATATTCTACAATGAATTCAGCCAACTATTAGGATTATATTATATAAAATATGATATAAAGAGACGGCTATGATTTAAATAAATAAATCTAATAATTTACGTCTAACTACATAATTTAATGAGTCAAACCAAGATTGAACCATATTATTTTTTCTGTATCCTTATTAAATAATATGATCAGCCTTCAAATATTGAATTTGTTTATTTAAATGATAATTATCCCTTTTATATGACTGTAGAATTTATTTTTGCACATAATGTGTTCCTTTACTACCCGACACAATTGACGGGTGGGTTTCCGTGGGCACGAGGCATTAGACCGTTAATTAGTGCGATGTGTAATTCATTTTGCTGGGGTATATACTTGATTGAACCCTTTTAAGTCATACGGTGGTTGTCCCCAAACTAAACTTATGGTTATGACTTAGTCTGTTGAAATTACGAAAACAGCACTCATCTCTGTTAGTTTTGATGTATTTCTGGCTCTTTACGGCTATTACATTATCGAGTTTCCAAAAGATGTTAGAAACATGCTTGGAGTTAATTAATTAAGAAATTAATAATTCAGTTAAATAATCTGCCAATAAATTATCTTTATTTTACGTGAAGAGAAAACAAAACTAGTCTAAATTCTTTTTTATTTTTAAAACCAAATAAATATTGATATAAAAAGACAAGTAGCTGTCAAAGTACCTTTTTATAATCTTTTTGTACGGAGTTTTTTTTTTCTATGAGGGGAAAGAAGAAAGGAAGAGAGACATAACCAGTACGGAGTGTGTTTGAAATGGTCTCAAAGTTAACATACGAGATTTTGAGTATAAAATAAGGTTATAAGTTAAGTGGGCACGAACTTAGATTCAGGGTTACGTTAGTTGTTTTCGACTTTTTTTTTCATATTCAAATACATTCACAAAACTATCAACGGATATCTTAAGAATTCAAACACAAACACTAATATATTTTACACAATCGCCAACAATTTTTTACTTTTTTATTTAACACAAATTTTCTCTCTATATTTTTTCACATAACTCCAATATTTTTTTTATCAAACAATTACATCAAATCATTTATCTCTCAACTTTACACAAACACTAATAAAATACTATTCAACATAAATATTCACAACTTATCTAAAATACTACATTTGTACTCAACACGAACCGTTATCTTTGGTTGGTTTTCAAAATGTTTAAAAATTTATCACTCATTTTTTCATCAATTCCAATACATTTTTACAAATCTTAATAATTTTTTATAAATTTCAACAACTTTTTTTATCAATCTAAAGAGAATCTACACTACTTTAAAAAAAATACAAACACAAAAATAATTTTGAGATCTAAATCAAAGGTTGCGCCGACAAATATGATTGCAAGATGATCAACCAGAAGAGAACTTTGTCAACAGCTTCTTTAAACGAAAAAAAAATACAAATATACAGAAATATATGTGATATATACGAGGAGACAAATTACAAATTTCAGCCATAGACCAATATTTCAGTTGGGGTAGCGCCGGAAAAGAAGTTCCGTCGACCCGACAGATTCTGTTAATTCTCAGGTATTTTGAACAAATTTAGCAGATATCGACCAATCGGCCAATCAGACACTTCGACAACGACATATTATGTTAATTCTCCATGCCCAAATTTGCACGCAAGTAAGCAAGGGCATCTTACTTCGGACACTGCAATAGTTACCTCTTTCCGGTCCAATCAAATTATCAAAGCCCCCGACCTTAGTACGCAACAAACTACTACGTACAACTTCCACGGCACACGCCAAACGCAATGCCATTTTCGTAAATCCTTGCATGCCAAAGGTTCATAATTTAGCAACACATAAAGAAGGGACGCCGGGCCAAACACTTTAGACAAATGAATTGCTAGGCCCACGCGCAGGCCTCCACGGTTCATGCAGGGTTAGGGAAAACTGGAAAAAGTGTCAGTGCTCTGACCCTGTCTGCAAAGTGGAATCATTTCGGCCTCGGGGGGGCCAGCGCGTGGGACTGGCAGGCTTTTTCTTTTTACTGTTTTGACCGGAATTTTTTTTTTCTCTCTCGCTCTCAGCTACCGGAAGTTTTTAATGGAGCGAGTAAGGTTGTGTTTGTGTTGTAAAATTTTAGTGTTGTTAAAATTTTAGGTATTGGGTTTAGTGAAAAAGTGAAGAAAGAGGTAATTTTTTATATTTTTTGTAGTAAATAGTAATGATTTGATGGGAAGAAAGAGATTATATTGTAATATTTAATTGTAAAGTTCAGGAAAAAAGTTCAGGAAAAAAAAAACAGTTGTTGGGAAGGGAGACGGAGAGGTAAGAGAGACCAGCGAAGGCCTTGTCTGCATTTCTTTTCCTTTTGAAAAAGCAAAGCAAAAATACAACCCCTTTAGATTCTTCTTCTTCTTGTCCTTCTTCCTGACCTGAGTGCCCTCTTTCTATCTTGTATCTACTCTTCAGACTGCTTGAAGAAGAATCTCTGTAAGCAATGGACCAGCATTAACATATTCCTCTGTTTTGGTGATACATTGTCTCGTGATCTTGTTAGTGTCATAACATTTTCTTTCGCCGCTTCTTTTCTCTTTTAGTTCATCCGGGTATTTTGGCTTTGTTAAGTACATACAACTTTGAAGCATTATGGGAGGATCATAGTGGCTTTTTTAAGTCGTCCTTGGGTTCAGTTTATGATTTTTCACGTACTTCTGGTTTTGGCGGTTTTAATTGCTGATTTCTAGTTGTTCCAAATATATGTATACTATGCATTATCAAGAACCAGGATAGCATTTTCGGTTATATTTTTCTGGTTCTCTACAGATGAATTTTGTATCTATAGATCATGATTCTGTTGTTTGTAGAAATTTGTTATTTGGGCTGGTTTCTTGAAACGTAGTTTAGAAAGTAGGTATTTCATAGTTGCATTTCTAATTTTTCTCCTAAAAATTTCTTAGTGATAACGGTATTGCTTCAGTTTATGCTTTTGTCTTTTTTGTACGGTTTCCATTTGATCGTGCTATATGGTTTAATTGGGAAGCAATTGGAACTTTTAAGTATATTTCGGGGTTTTGAGTTGCTGCTGTGGACGTAGTTGTGTACTCTAGGATTTTTACGTGATGAAGCTCCATGTTCAGAGTTTCTTTTCAGTTTTTGTCCTTTTGTTTTGGAAAATAAGAATTATTCTGACTTTCCAAAACAAAAAACAAAACCGAGATCAAACCATATGGTTTTGGTTGAAGATCTAACCAATTCAACCAACATTATAAAAACTTGGCTTGAAACTTTGGAATTTAGTCGAACATATAACCAATTCCAAATTATTTGAATTCCTATTTGTTTGCAACACCATCATTAAGTAATGCTTAGTTCAATACTTAACATTGTTCGCCCTTTTGTGCATTGCCAAGTCAGTTTCATATATCATTCCTGATTCAATTGGAAATATGGCCATCTAGCTCTTTGTGTGTTCGATCTTCAGTTTCATATAGCGTTTTTTTTTTGTCTTTCATATTTGCACATGATGTTGTTTCTTGTTTTCTTTTTTGTTGGAAAGTATGCTTGAGTTCTGCATCATAGTCTCATACAGTGGATTAAAAGAATGGATTACTCATAAAAATCTGGATCAAGAGCAATATTTGTTGTTGATTTACTTCAAGTCATTGATTTGTTGATTTACTCTATGACATGGAGTTAACTATACTTTCAAAAAGTATAGAAAAATTGCTCACTCGAACCAACCAACCATTATGCCTCTGCTCTAGCCCCCCACCCCCTTCCCCCAACCTTCCCCAACAGAAACAAAGAAGCAATTTGAACACAAGTTTTCTGGTCAAATTTGGTAGCAGAATGTGCATTTGTTATCTACAATTTAACTAGTATATGAGTGTTTGTTGATACTTTGGTTACGGATTTTTAAGATTTAATATAAGAGTATTTGATGTTTGATTATCTAATTTGAAGTCGTAAAGAAGATTTTTGTTTATATTTCCTCTGGATGAACAGAGAACCCAATCTGAAACAATGACGAAGGTAAGCCCCGAATTTGAAGTGGAGATGCCAGCAGAAGAGGTTCTGCAGGTTTCAGTTGATGTGAGCTTCACTTCTAATCAGTTTCCAAAGTATAGATTAGGAGCTGATAGTCAAATTTTGGAAGAGCCAAAGGAGGACAACCCGGGTCCTTCCTTGAAGGAAGTTGTTGAACAGGAAACTTCCAATCTGTCAGAGCAGCACAAGCGTCTCTCAGTTCGAGACCTTGCTAGTAAATTTGACAAGAACTTGGCTGCTGCTGCTGCTAAGTTGTCTGATGAGGTTCCCAAAATCTTCTTCTTCTCAATTAATTGTACTTGTGATTTTCTTCCACATACACAAAAATATAAATAATTCCAGTCTGATAGTCAATATAGCTTGGGTCCAACAACTAGTGATTAGCTACCCCATTTGTCAAATTTAGCTAAATGTAGGCCTTGCCTTGGTTGAAAAAAAGAGCCCCACTTTTTCTTTAGTGAAGTAACTCAAACGCAACTCTTTCGCAATTTGATTTCCTTTCCCCTTTGAGTGCGGTGTCGAAATCTGATAAGGCCAGATGAATAATGAATTACAATTGTATTCTTGAACTGTTTATTTTTACCCTCTCCTTTTTTTGGTCTTCTTTTTGAATGTTGTTTCTCCATCTCTCTAAATCTCACAACTCAAAATTTTTATTTTATTTTTATTTTTAAATTACAAAACTCAAGTCTGCATTGTCTTTGTCCATTTAGTTTTCTTTCCCCCTTGTGTATGTTATTGGACATTATAATGCTAGATGAGTGATGACTTGAAATTATTTTGTTGGACTCTCTTCTGACTTTTTTTTTTGTTCTGTCTGTGTGTGTGTAAATCTCACTACTCAAGTGCAGGTTATTTATTTTGTCGATTAACCTCCTTTCCCACAGTATTAAGTTCTGATATTTCTGAATGAATTCAACTAATTTTGTTGGAATTCAGGCAAAACTTAGAGAGGTGGCTTCTTTGGAGGGGCATGTTCTTTTGAAGAAACTTAGGGATGCATTGGAGATTCTGAGAGGCCGTTTGGGAGGAAGAAACAAGGAGGATGTGGAGAAAGCTATTTCTATGGTTTGTTTTTGCATACTTTGTCGTTGTTTTAGTTAGGTGTTGGTTTGATTTGTGTAGGAGTTCTCCTTTTGGATTTGTTTGATGGACTTTTCTGCTTCACCTGTCTTGGATTCTGGCATGATGAATATGGTATGTATATGTGGGGCTACCTTCCATTTTTCGTTGATTAATTAAATTATTATCTCTTCTTATATTAAATTGTAGAGGGCAAAACCTAGCGCTCCTCCTGTTTGGAATGAGCACTGAAGAAACATATTTGAACACATACTTATGTAAAGAGGCGACTCTAAGGAGTCAAACCTATTTTATTTGTGCTTTCTTTAAACAACATAAAACTAAATGTTGAATATATGGATTGAGAACATACGTATTGCTTATTTTCTACAGTACACAAGATTCGTTCTTGACAAAATTCTTGCTGACAAATTACAGTTCTAGCAGATCAATTACTTCTTTGTTCACTTTAACTACATTGGTTGACCTACCTATATATTAGAAGTGTTTGATTGAACCTTCTAGTTTATGTCAGAGTTTGGCTGCTTGTTGGGTTTGCTTTCCTTTTAGCTTGTAGAGTTTGTGTCTTGTCTACCATTTTTTTTCCTTTTTGTTTTTTTGGTTTTGTAATTTCCTTTTGAATACCCTAAGTGGTTAGGTTGACTTTCTTTTCGAATTGGACTTGAGGCGCTTTAGGAAGTATCACCCAAATTTCGCTTTCATCTGTTATCCACTATTCCTGGGTTTATTGCACTTGTCTTATGCGTCTGGAAAGAAGATATTGCATGTGTTTGAGGGTAAGCTATGCTATAATCAGAAAGTAATAGTCTTCAACTATCAACTCATCATGCAGGTGGAAGCTTTAGCAGTTAAGTTGACGCAGAAAGAAGGAGAACTGATTCAAGAGAAGTTTGAAGTGAAAAAGCTAGCAAACTTCCTCAAACAGGTCACTTAGTGTCATTCCAAATTTGCATTTATAAGTATGGCTGATTGATTGCTTTTGCCCTTGGCAAGAAAAGAATTGAATACTCTATATGACTCACTTTAACGACCATTAACTTTTTACTTCATTATGTTCCTTTCCATTCCTGGAGCCATTTTAATGGATATCACTTTTAATATTGCTTTTCAAATTTAATACTTGTTCTTTTATGCAAATGATATTTTATGTTTGTTTTGACTTGAGTGTATTTTTATGTCTACAGGCTTCTGAAGATGCTAAAAAGTTGGTTAACCAGGAGAAATCTTTTGCTTGTGCTGAAATTGAAAGTGCCAGAGCCGTGGTTTTGAGAATTGGAGAGGCACTTGAAGAACAAGAAATAAATTCACAAGCTTCCAAAAAACAGGTTTCGGTATGTTGGTTGAAGTTACATCAAGTTTTTTCCCGTTTAGGACATCTGGAAGTGAATGGAACATGAGACACAAAAGGAAATTGTTCTTTCAGAAGTCACGAGGTTAATTTTTGTTTTCATCTAACGTTCCGTACGATCAGGATGTGGAGGAACTGGTAGAGGAGGTTCAAGAATCTAGAAGAATTAAATTGTTGCATCAACCGAGCAAGGTGAAATACTATTTTCTCCTAAGCTTTTTGCTTTTGCCCATGGGTTTGCTAAGATCTCATTATACCACAACACAGATACTTGTGCATTGCCGATTTCCTGATACATGTTCTTGTATATTACTGGGGCTTGCTGTTGTATTCATATTGAGCATGTCATGCCAGACTTGAGAGGCCTTTTTTTGCCAAGTCCTATTTTTTTATTTAGTAGATGGTTCTGAAAACATTTAAATGCTCCCCTTCATGATGCACCATGCGGAGGTGCATAGGATGCAACCCCTGCCACTGTGGGCCAGCGACATGTTTCCTTTTTCTCGTTTTCTCCCTTTGATTAGGCATATAACCCTACTTTTATGTTATTTTTTAGGTGTATAGGTAGGCAAACGTCCTTGATTTTAAATGTGCTAAAACTGGGGTCTAAAAACCAAAAAGTACAATAAAATGAAATACAAATTTCGGTAACTCGATAACCATGAGTTGAAATATTCTGAAACAATGAACTAAATCCTTTTATAACACTTATGTGGTACCTTGAAGTAGCTTAAAAGGGGGTGGAATTCTGAAGTTTTAGTAGGCAGCCTCGTTATTAAAATTTGCGTTTATCTCCTTTATTTCTTGCCTCTTCATAGTTTGTTGGTTTGCCTTTAAAGAATGTGGCTGTTTCCAGGAAGTAGGTGCCTGTGCAGATGCTCATTCATTTTCTTCCCTTTTCTTGCTATATTAGTGTTTCTTCACTGTCTACTGTTAGTCACAGTTGAAGAGGCGGATATGGAAATAATTTTTCGTGTTCTTAACTGGTTAATTTGTCAAATTTTTTAGCAATGATTTCAATCCTTCCGTATTTCCTTGTTGTTGATGGTACAAGGGACATCCTTTGCTCGGCACAATTGTTGGTTTTTTCAGCACACTTTTGGGGTTCAGATGTATAGTGGAGATAGAATTAGCCTTTTTCCAATCTATGAAGATATGTGTTATGTTTGCAGGTGATGGACATGGAACATGAGCTTCATGCACTGAGGTATCAAATTCGGGAGAAATCTATTTTTTCGATTAAGCTTCAGAAAGAGGTTTGTTAAAACTCTTGTTTTCACCTTTCTTTTAATTGTCTGATTTTTATGGCCTTCACTAAACAGTTTATTTTGGATTATGTCACTGATTTGGTGAGTGGGTTCTTACCTTAATTTAAACGCCTTTTGCCCACTTAGAAGAAGAAAAAAAGCCGCTTGCTCTTTCTCAAGCTTTGTATGTTTTGACCAGTATGGTTTCAGACTATTTTCTGACTCCCAATTTCTTTTTCCAATGTGAATGCAATTATGGCTTTGGACATCTCATATCTCTCTTCAAATTAGTCCATATTGGTGCTAGTTTTATTGGAAGAGCTCATGTCCCTATCCTTTTTCCAGCTGGCAATGAGTAAGAGGGACGAAGAGAACAAATCCCGTATATATATGTTAGAAGGTTCTGAGAATCTTGGTACATATCTACGAATCCAACCTTGCTCAGATAAGGCTCCACTGCTTTCAAAATGTTCAATCCAGTGGTACCGCCTGTCATATGAAGGCAGCTGGAAGGAACTTATTTCAGGTATGCATTCAATCAGTCTTCTCTTGCTTGTAAGTGACCACCTGTGCTCCAGTATGAATGGCCTTGGTAGAATCACTTCATATGGATGCGAAATTCTAGCACATTCAGCATATTGGTATGTTCTATCTTGTATCTGTTATTATTCATGCTTTAGTCATATTTATATTCTATCTTGAAAGCTATAGGATTTCCATTGTATTTTTAAACCGTTAAAACTCCTACATGCTTTATGCTGTTGTTGAGCTCACTGTTCTCGTGCTACTGAATCTTTCTTCATACTAGTTCCAGATTAAGTTATTTCACATGAATAAGGATCTGAAATGCTGTGTACCCAATATGACGCCGAGGCTTAATTCTTCAAGTACTGAGTTAGCACTGAACTCCATGGCAAAATTTGTCAAACTCTGTTTGGTGGACTGACCATTAGCCGCAAAGGCATAGATAATTGAGAAGAAAGCGAAAAATGTATATCATGCAACGCTAAAACATGCCCACCTAGTAACCATGAAACATTTAGGACGCTGCACATCTAGAATAGGAGAGATTAACAGTAAGAGTGGTAACATCCAAAAAAAATTAATTAGTTAACATATAAGGCACAAAAAATCCATATGATGCATCCATTGGTGTCATCATATCTGCAACATACTCGTATCTGATAAAAATGTTGATAATAACTCTTATCTGTTCGGTTCATTGTCATTTAATTGGGTTTTTGCGTTCAACAGATTGAGTTTGAGCTAGGCCTTTATTTGTTGTCTGCCTCTTACTTGTCTTAAGTGGTTTATCTTTCAACTTCAACAGGTGCCAACAAATCCACCTATGCTCCAGAACCCTTTGATGTTGGACGAACCTTACAAGCTGAAATTGTTTCTAATGGCCAAAAATTGATCCTCACTACAGCTGGTCCCATTGATCCAGGTTGGTTGACCATAAATTATGCTATCTGCTTTGTGGAAGTATTTCTTATCCTTTTTAGGTATGTCATATGTGTAGATCGGATCAAATTACCAAGTTTGGGCTCATATGGGATTTAGCTTCACTACATCCTAATTGATGCTTAGAGATGTGGAGGAAAAAAGAGGCTGACTTAATTACTTCTAACAGCTGCAGGACTTGGAAGCTATGTAGAGACACTTTTACGGAAATCTAATGCAGAATTTAATGTATGTTACGGTACTCTCTTCGTTTAGTTTTCGTTTATTTTTTGGAAATTGTTATTAAGACAAAATATGATAGAAAAAAGAAAAAGAAAAACAATGGTGTCTTATTTCATGATATTTTTATTGACTTGCCTGCATAGAGTCTTCTCATTTGTCTCGATTACCGGTTGGTTGCCAGTGATTGAGCAATTGTCAACATTAGGATCTCTGTGTTTGATGTGACATGTGATGCACCTTATACTTTATGGTTTATCTGTTTTTGCACTCTTGGTTTTTGTTTTTTGTTTGGGGTAATTCCCCGTTCTTATTTGTTCATATTAGTAATATATTTCTGTTGTGGTCCAAGGAAGAAATTTCTTTCTTCTTTCGAGCAACTCGAAAATTTCATAAAATAAGGATGAAACATACAACCCTAGTGTTTATTGTGGATTTGGAATTTGTGTGCGTGCGTACATATATATACTCAATAGTTGCAGATGTTTCTGTACTTGTTTTTGTGAATTTGGAAGCAGAAAACTGTTTCTAAAAGACTATAACAGGAACCCAAAGCCCAATTACAAGACTGGTTTCTTCATTATATAGTGCTCCAAAAGGAGGGGGCTTTTCTTTGACAGCATTATGTACTCTGGGGCCAATAGCCCCACTGGTTGATTCTGTGCTTCACCTTATTCTTTTGAGGCTTGTCTCCTCATAGGAAAAGAGAATCATAGTTGATCAGGGCTACTCTTTTCTAGTTGGTGGTTTTGATAATGAAAAAGTGTTGTTTAGACTATCGTGGATAAAAAGTACCTTCATCTTGCTTAGCCTATACTCTATGTAATATGACTTCTATATCATGCTTAGTGAGAAACCATTGGTTCTAAATACCTTCTGGATGATCAGAAGTTAAACATGATTTTGTAAATGCTATGCATAATTTGTAATTGTACTCTTTGGAGAGCATTATTTGGTCGAGTTCTAATTTTTTTTGAGTGATGAAATGATCTATGGGATTGTAGCTAGGACACTAGTCTGCACATCTAGTTCTTATCAAATTTTGGCATTTGTTTTTGTATAGGTAGTAATTTCTCAGATGAACGGACAAGATCATCCATCACACTCTGTTCATGTATTTCATGTGGGCAAGATGAGGATAAAGCTTTCTAGAGGATGGATTACAAAGGCTAGAGAAATTTATTCAGCATCAATGCAGGTACTCTTTATAGCTAGTCGTTATTTTTGGTTTCACTGAAGATGGAGTGGGTTTTTGCTCAATCTTATACCTTCCATTGTGCGTTGAGCAGAAACACGATTAAGATTGTTTATTATGGTTTCTCAGCTTAGTATTTATAATGACTATTTTCTTCATGCAAAGAAGGCTCATTTGGTGGGCATGTTGAGATTCATAAGAGCACATTCTTTCCCATGTTTTACTATTATTTGTTGTATAAGCTCCTGTCAGAAATGGATTGGTGCCTTCAAGGCATATGGATTACGTAATGTGTAGATCTTCTCCAGGGGACTTTTCGATTGCGGCTCATACTTCCAATTTAAAGCAGAACTAATGTCTGCAGTGAAAACGAAACAGAATTAATGCTATCTTAGGCATAGTTCTGTGATGGATAGAAGTTCTCTACATTTCTTTGCTTAAAAAACCCAAATGGAAAAAAAAATTGTGACCCCAATCCCTGTTTCCCTTTACGTTGGTTTAAAGTATAGAGCAAACATATAAAGGAGAAGAATAAAGTGTCCTGTTAACGTTGGGAGTGTTTCAGACATCATACAGAAATGTAATTCTTGATTTTGCTTCTCCGGCCTCTCATCATTTTTTCCTTAAAACTTGAGCCTTCCCACTAAAAGTAGGTCACGTTATTTGGAAGATTTTTATCCATGGGATTTTGTTAAACTAACTAACTTTTCCTACCTCTAGCTATGTGGAGTGAGAGGGGATTGCAATAATGCAGCCAAGATGTTGTTTTGGCATGCAAGGAAGAGCCTCTCGTTTGTATTATCATTCCAATCAGAGCGAGAAAGGAACGCAGCCATTATGCTTTCCAGGAAATATGCTTATGATTGCAATGTATGTATGATTTGCCAGCATCCTGCTACTTTTTCCCTTAGCTTTTAAATCACATAGAGCTTTGACACCGGAAACTTCAATAACAGGTCATGCTCGCTGGACCAGATGATCAAGTATAGAGGTTTTAACCTACTGACTGAGTTTTTGCAATTGTAAGTACAATCAGGTTTTCATAGTGTGGGTACTATGTGTGCATTTTTCTAATTGTAAAAAAAAAAAGATTCGTGGTTGCTATAGGAAGCTTCCACTAATGGGGTTGAGTCATTTTAGGCATGGTTTTTGTTTGCCTAATCATTTGTTGTAACAAATTTACAAACTTTGTATTAATGGGGTTCATTTGTGCTACTTGGCTGATTTGCAATATGAGAAGTTTATATGTTAGCACAGTTGTATCAAGAGATGGCAATTTAAAGGGTAGAGTAGGGTTTGGTATTTGTATGCTGGAATCTTATTGAGTAGGAGGGTGAAAAACCAGAAAAGAAAAAGAAATTCAAAAAAGGGAAAAGAAGAAATCCCCCATTCCCCTGACTGGCAGGATTTTTTGGAAGCGGAATGTTTAATATGGCAGCATAATGCTGGGGAGATGTACTTGGAGGACATTAGTCAGTTTGCTACAGAGAGCATAGTGTACCAGAAGTTTTGCAGTGTGAATAAAAGAAGAGCATATTGGCTGGCTCAGTGGCTTATGGCACTGCCCCTGTCAATTCTTTTTCCTTTTTTCCTGTTCTAAGCTTACACAACTACATTTACTTCATTTGTTAAAAACACAAATTACAAATTAGCAGGAGGGGAAACAAATTAGCTTACACAACAGAAGACTAGTTCATTACCTGCCTCCCCTTACGAGGGGAAACAAATTAGCAGGAAACTTCGAGCCAAGAAGATGGAACTTCTGCAGAGAATGAGAAGAAGGAAGCAAATCAAGTGTATTTTCTTCGAGATGATGGCGAAGATGGGAACTTGATTGAGAATGAGAAGTGTCTCTGTTTACGTGCACTTTTCGGGCGTGATGTTGCTAAATAATACCCTTTGAACTCGCTCTAAGCCAAGGAGAAACACAACGAATCAGATAGGGAGGAAAACAGGAGAAAATAACGGAGAAGGTCTCCGAAACTTGCCTCGGGTGCTTAGAGAACCTCCTTGAATGGCTTACTTATGCTTTTGGGTGGTAAGATAAACAATTGTATATAGTTCTTGCTGTAAGATAAATTTCTACAAGAGTTGCACCATTGAAGAGAATTGGGTAGTTTCAACAATTTCTTATTCAAGCGACAGGGAGTCACCCAGAGTGGTTGAATACTTCTATCATATTTCTATCCAAATAACTGTATTGATGGAATACACGAGCATTTTATTTATATACTAGGCTAGAGATCCTAATCAAAATTTTACTACACTTATTTCTCCCATCTAAGAATAAAATTTTATGGTAAATATTGACAGTAGAACCATTATTCTAATAGGAATTACATGTGGGCCCATATATTTACGAATATGTTACATTCTCCCACTTACTTTGAAATTATATATAAAATAGACTTGTTATACCATGTTTGTAAACTCTGTTGTCATTTTCTTTTGCATACAAGTGAGAATTTGACTCCAAATTTTCTTATGAGACGACAAGACACCGTACCCCCACACAAGAACTAGTTGATACTTCAAATTATGACTCAAGATTTTTTCAACTTAACTTGGAAAGTCTTCTGTACTTTAATTTCCTAAGTTTTAGAATAATTGGTACGTTGTATGTCAATATTGCTTGCCATCTTGGGACAAAAAGGAAAGACTATTTGTATTGGCAAATGGCAATACCAGCAAAGCTTACTTGCCAAAAAAAAAAAACCCGCAAAGTTCACCCACAGCATGCAACCCCAGCAAAGATAAAAAGAGCGCTCAACCTGTACCCACGTGTCGTTGAAGGACACACATTGTACAGAGTTTCCATCACACTCCGAGTCACGACCTTCCGCGCACGCCTTTACATTAACCTTATTTTAGCCCCAACGGCTAGAAAATTCTACTGTCGAAGTTGCCGTTGAATTATTCCCCTGATCCAACGGTCAGAAAAGTTTAAGAAATTCGACCGTTGGCTTCTCCACTTCAAAAACCCACCGCTTCGTTCATTCCCCGTTGTCCTTATTTTGTACCTGCAAGAGTTAGAGAGGGAGGGAGATTGGGAGGGGGCGATTAGGAGACGCAGAAGGAATCGGTCACTGATAGCCTTAGTTCTTGAACATATTCGACCAGTTAGAAATGGCTTCGAGACCCATTGTTCCAACACAACCCAGAGGTACTCCGCACTCCCTCATGAAGGGGCTTTCTATGAGTAGTATTTTCTTTGCTCTGTGGATGTGAGATTCTGTTTGGTTTTCGTTTGCATCCATCTGTTGATCCGAACTTTTATTGGGAATTTGGGAGGTAAACGGATTTGATTATTTTGATGATTTATTCCTATCCATTAATTTCTCCATTTCTGCTTTTGTTTGGCTTTTCTAATCTTTTGGTTTGATTTAATACACGATTCTTTTTTTGTTGAGATTTATCTTTCTTTTAAATCGAATTTCTCTGTTTTCGCTGAGTTTTTACTATTAAAGTGTGGATCTTGAGGATAAGTGGTTTGATTTCTTTGACCTTTTTTTTTTGGTTGATGTTCTTTACTCTATTACTGTTTTGCTGCCGAAAGAAACGGCAGGAAAACACCACTCTTTTTTTGTTGAGATTTATCTTTCTTTTAAATCGAATTTATCTGTTTTCGCTGAGTTTTAATATTTAAGTGTGAATCTTGTGGATAAGTGGTTTGATTTCTTTGACCTTTTTTTTGGTTGATGTTCTTTACTCTCTTTATTACTGTTTTGCTGCCGAAGAGTGATGGTTTTTTTTTTAATTTAAATTATGTGCACGCATGTATGGCTGTGTATTATGTGCTGTACCAATCCTTTGAATTCCTGTGAATTTCAATAGGCGAGGCAGTGGTTGGAGGTGGTAAGCAGCAGCAGAAGAATGGTGCAGCCGAAGCAAAAAACCGCAGAGCACTAGGTGATATAGGGAATCTGGTAACGATCCGTGGACACGAGGGCAAGCCTAATCGTCCCATCACAAGGTCTCTTTCACTCTCCCTCTCTCTTGCTCCACTACTTTTCGACTTCGCCTTCCTTGTTCAATTTTTTATTGATGGCATTTTAGGAGTTTCTGCGCTCAATTGCTTGCAAATGCTCAAGCCGCAGCAGCTGCTGAAAACAACAAGGTTTCATTCATCTCTTTAATTTCTTTCACCTTTTTAATATTGAATTCGTGATTAGAAGTGTACGAATATCTGACTCTATAACATTGCGTCTGTCTGAATTTCGCAGAAACAAGTTTGTGTTAATGTGGATGGAGCCCCACTTCTTCTTGATGGAGTTGCAGCGGGTAAAAGAGCCGGGGCCGCAAAACCTCCTCAGAAGAAAGTTACTGTTAAGACGAAGCCCGATGAAGTGGTCGTCATAAGCCCAGATTCACTGGAAAACGATGCCAAGGCTAAGCAGGAAAATCCTATCAACATGAAGAAGGATGGAGAAGGAATGTCGAGGAAGAAAGCACATGCTTTTTCTTCTGTCCTCACTGCTCGTAGCAAGGTGATATTTCTGTTCTTTCAGTTCTTGGTTGGTCTTGACTTGGGATGATTCTGCTCTAAAAAACCTTGTCCTAATTTGGCAGGCTGCTTGCGGCTTGACAAACAAACCAAAGGAGCAGATTGTTGATATTGATGCAGCGGACGCTGGTAATGATTTAGCTGCAGTAGAATACGTTGAGGACATCTACAAGTTCTATAAACTAGTTGAGGTTAAGTTTCCCTCTTCAATTTGACTCTCCCTCTCTCTCGCTCTCTCTCTCTGAGTGATGTACTAACCTCTATTTTCTGTGGACGCAGCATGAGAACCGCCTTCATGACTACATAGACTCGCAGCCTGAGATAAATGAAAGTATGAGGGCGATACTGGTGGACTGGCTGATAGATGTACATAAGAAGTTTGAGCTTTCGCTAGAAACTCTTTATCTGACACTAAATATAGTTGACCGGTTCCTCGCAATTAAGACTGTGCCAAGGAAGGAATTGCAGTTGGTGGGCATCAGTGCGATGCTCATGGCCTCCAAGTATGAAGAAATCTGGCCCCCTGAGGTATGTAGTGAATGGCTCATCTTAATTTCCCATCTCATAGTCAGTCCATTTTACGTATCAAAGATATTTGTCAGCTTGAAATGTGAGCTGAACTGTCTTTTGCAGGTCAATGACTTCGTACACCTTTCAGACAGAGCTTACACCCACCACCAGATTCTAGTCATGGAGAAAGTTATCCTTGGGAAGCTGGAATGGACCTTGACCGTGCCTACACCATACGTTTTCCTCGTTCGTTTCATCAAGGCATCTATTCCTGATCAAGAAGTAAGTATTCTTTCTCTGAACAGCTGCTCTGACTTTTCTGAATTTTTAGTGTGGAAGCTGGGAAACCTTTGTTGTTTATGTCACTAACTTGGTTGTTGTCTCAAATTTTGCAGTTGGAAAACACGGTCTATTTTCTTTCTGAACTGGGTGCAATGCATTATACCACTATAATGTATTGCCCATCAATGATTGCTGCCTCGGCAGTCTATGCCGCTCGTTGCACTCTCCGGAAGATCCCCGCTTGGAACGAGACCCTTAAGCTTTACACTGGCTTCTCTGAACCACAACTAATGTAAATTTCCTTTTCCTTTGCGCCTAGTGTGATAACAATGAGAGAGCCATTATTACTGTGATGATGGGTTTCCCCTTTTGAACTTGTCTTTGTTTCCAAACGAACAGGGATTGTGCTAAACTTCTGGTGAGCTTCCACTCGATGGCTGGAAAAAGTAAGCTTCAGGCTGTGTACAGAAAGTACTCGAATTCTGAACGAGGAGCCGTGGCGCTGCTTTCACCGGCCAAAGCTCTCTTGCCCGGTGGAGTATGTGCACCCACAACATGTGCCTTGAAGACCACAACAGTTTAATCACATTGCTGTATGGGAGAGACACTTTCGGAGAGCGATAGATGTTGTAGTAGTATCGGTTTAAACGGAAAATTGTTTGTTTTTTCCTCGATTCTTCTGTTTTCCAGAAGATACAAAGATAATACATTTTCTTGTTTAAAGTCCATTCGTTTAAAGTTCTTGTTTGACCGGAAAATTCAGGAAGGAAAAAAAATGAAAATTTGGTAAACTGCAGTGTCTAATTTCAAACTCCATGTACTCAACGAATCCATGCATGCCCTTGTGAAAAACTAAGGAAGTTGAAGTCGTGACAAGGAGATCGCCTTCAATTATGCCACGGCGCCTCCCCACCTCGCTAAGCTCTTCTTTTTTTTTTCAGAAAAGAATAAATCCATTATAAGCCATTGCCCATTTCCATCTCCTCACAATCTAGAAGTCCTTCATTTTTTTGCAAAAAATTTGGATGCGGATGAATTTCTGAGACCGATGACGTAGTATCTCCATAACGGTTAAACTTCATAGTTTAACCAAGTGTGCTATATCCTTTTTTTTTTCAGTTTCTTATTCTTGTTGCATTTCTGAGTGTTCTCTAATTCTCAGGTCTGATCCCAATACTACACAATTCCCTTATTTTGATATAGAGAGAGCATTTATCATTAGTTTAAGGGTATCTTTGGGTGTAACCTGACTGAAAATACTATCGTCTAGCTGACATTGTTTCACTGATTAGTTTGGATGCTTACAATACCACTATGAACCTGAGTTTTCAATACATTCACCAGATCCTAACAATAGTATCCCCATCAACGGTAAAGATCAACAAAATCCAAGTACAAGCAATAGAAAAAACATGACGGACAAATAAGGCACATATAAATTCATGAAGATTTTGACAAATCAACATAAAGATTGAATGAGCCAATAGAATACATATGGCATCATTACAGCAGAAGAGGATATCGAGTCTTTTGTCTTTTCTGTTACACAATGTTGCTAAAAGAAAATTTGGAGTCCATATTATGTTCTTGGGGAGAATCTACTTTTCACCTATGAAGTATAACTCTTAGTGCAGTGTGGCATCTAAACTGCCCACTTGGACTCACCCTCAAACTACTTAAAAAGTGCAGTGTGCAATTAAAATGTTACACAATGTTGCTAAAAGAAAATTTGGAGTCCATATTATGTTCTTGGGGAGAATCTACTTTTCACCTATGAAGTATAACTCTTAGTGCAGTGTGGCATCTAAACTGCCCACTTGGACTCACCCTCAAACTACTTAAAAAGTGCAGTGTGCAATTAAAATACTCAGATCTTAATTATTGGTGTAGGTTACAATTTTTTTTATAGTTTAAGGGTGCAATGTGTCAAAGTCGGTAGTTTTGTAATCTCATTATAAAAGAGCTGATAATCCAACGATACAAAATGTACTTAATTACCCTTATTCTGATATTAGATTCTTAGAAGGTTAGTCCCCTTGATATTCCAGTTTATAGGTCAAATCATATGCTTTCTCACATTGATTCTTACAGATGCAAACTTCTCAATTAAGTGTGGTGGCCAAACAATGACAGTTGCTGATGGCATAGTATACGACGCTGAAAATGCATCTCTTGGCCCGGCATCATTTTATGTAACCAGTTTTGACAAATGGGCAGTGAGCAATGTGGGGTTGTTTGCTGACACCCAAAGTCCAACATATGTGCAAATTAACATGGCACAAGCAACTGGGTCGAATACTCCAGAGCTTTTCCAGACATCAAGAATATCCCTTGGATCACTTAGGTACTATGGCCTAGGTCTAGAGAATGGACCGTATAAAGTACACATGCTATTTGCAGAAACGGATTTTAAAGATCGAAGCTCACAAACTTGGGAGAGTCTAGGAAGACGTGTATTTGATATCTATATCCAGGTAAGACCTGTATGAAGCATAACTCTAGCACTCTGCATTGGAATAGAAGCTCTGTAATTTTTATGCAACTTAAATTTCAATAAATAAAAAAAATAATCCCCATATCTTCTGGTTTTACAGGGGAGTCTTCGACAGAAGGACTTTGACATATCAATGGAGGCAGGTGGTGTTGAAAGAGCAATTGAGAAGGTTTTCAATGCTACCGTGTCGGAGAACTTCCTGGAAATTCATTTGTTTTGGGCTGGTAAAGGGGATCTGCTGGATACAAAAGCAGGGATACTATGGGCCATTGATATCAGCCCTCCACGTTGTTTCAAGTATCATATATGATAATTAAGAGATCTTTATATAATATCAAACAGTATGGTGATATTTACATTCAACGGCTACTGATCGGTAACTGGCTTTTATTTCTCAGATTTTGTGCGGACTTTTAGTGTAATTCCACCAAGTACTCCAGCTGGGAAGAGCAGGACGGGATTGATTGTTGGTATTGTTGTTCCGGTAGGAGTTTTGAGCTTGATACTGGTAGTTGCAGTTTGTTTCATGAAAAGAAAATCAGACGGCAATGATGAGGAAGGTAAGACCATAGTTGTTTCTTTCAACAAAGCCTAGTAGTGTCATTAGCATTCGCTTCTCAAAAAAGCATTGGTTATATTTTGTAGTTTCTTTATATTCTAAGGTACTAGAACTGTTACTCAAGAAAATAAATTTAAATATTTTATATCTGCCAATGACACTCCAACATAAAGGGTCTCTGAACAAATCATTGGGGAACCACATATTGGCCCTCAAAATCTTCATGAGTGCTGAAATAATCAATTTACGTATCTTATTCTAGAGATTAAGATACAATTTATCCTTGCTTGACTTTGCAGCGCTTCTTGGCATTGGCCCTAGACCAGATACTTTTAGTTATTCTGAGCTGAGATCTGCAACGGAAGACTTTAGGCCTTCTAACAAGCTGGTAGAGGGAGGGTTTGGACCTGTTTACAAGGTAAATTTTGATTTACTACTTAACCCTGTCATACACTGATATGACTTGATATTTAAAAGGGAAAACCATGGATTTTACCTTTTATCACACCAGAGGGCGTATATTTTCTGTTGCTTAATTGTTCTGCATGATAGGGTACGCTTTATGATGGGAGGGTAGTGGCTGTGAAGCAACTTTCAGTAGCATCTTACCAGGGGAAGAGTCAGTTTATAACTGAGATTGCTACCATATCTGCTGTCCGACATCGAAATCTTGTGACACTGTATGGATGCTGCATCGAAGGAGACAGACGTCTCCTCGTTTATGTATACCTTGAGAACAAAAGCTTTGATCAAGCACTCTTTGGTATTATTCCAAGTTATCATCTCATACTTATAACCATAGCAACTTATTCTTTGACCTTAAAAAACATATAAGAGTAGGTGTCTATGCTAGGTTTGAACTTACTTGAGAGCCATGGCGTAGTGTCCATCGCCCATAGTAAAATTTCTTACTTTGTACATGGATGAAAGCCAAAGGTTGAATCGCATATGTCCATTCTGTTATTTTGTCTTCATTGTCTCAATGATTATTTATCAGGCATTCCTTGGGATTATTCACACCTTCTAAAATTATCTTAAATGTCGTACGTTCTAGAGTATTTGAGCATGCTTTGTAGTTCAAGTCTCTGATGATCATTGTCTTCTGTTTCATCAATTCTCCCAGAAATAGATGGCCATTACAACAATATTTTTTTACTCCCCCGAATTTATTCAAGCTTACAGACTAGCCACATTGCAACTGTTTTACGCTTGCATATGATGGAAGCCACTAATCTGCAGGAAAAAATGACCTTCGCGTTGATTGGCCAACCCGGTTCAGCATATGCCTAGGAACTGCAAGAGGCATAGCTTATCTTCATGAGGAGTCAAGGCCACGAATTGTACATCGAGATGTCAAGGCTAGTAATATTTTGCTTGATGCAGAACTTTGCCCCAAAATTTCAGATTTTGGATTGGCAAAGCTATATGACAATAAGAAAACACACATCAGCACCCGTGTAGCTGGGACCATGTAAGCGGGTTCTTTCTTTCAACTCTTTTCCTAAATTGTCTGATCATCTAACTTAGATTATATTTCTCTATCTACTGTAATATAGATTGCATATTTCACCGTAAACATAAGAAAGAGGAATAAAAACTAGTTTTAATGTAAACATGTTTATTTAACCATTATGTACGAACACAAGACTTTCTAGTATTTTGTTCTAGTTATAGCTGATCTAGTCACCTGATGATTCAAATTGATAACCGACATAAATACATTATTTGGACCGTACCTTATAGGATTGAATTTGTATTCAGACAATATGATGGGTTTCAGAGGCATAGCATTGGTCTTAATTCCATGGGTTCTTTCAGAAACTCTCCGTTGCAGAATCCCACTGATGTAGGATGGCGGTGCTTATTAAGCTACCTATGAATCAGCCTATGGTGGCCAAATTTGTTGGAAAAGACTGGCTCCAAAGTCCAAAGGGAAGAAAGAGTATAGGTTAATAACTTGAAGAGGGCTTGAAATAAGGAATTTTGATGGCTATTCAGTACTTAAAAAATAGGCTAAATTTCAAATAACATACCTGTGCTTTTATGCGATATGGAATAGAGACCTGTGCTTCTAATTTTTTTGATTTTAAGGTATGTGCAACACGGGTTCGGTTATTGTCATGAACCATATTGTCCTGAGCCATTATGAGCAACGGTTAGCATTCATTTTGAGCAATCGAACGGTTTCTTTATTGCCACGTCATTTAAAATAAACCGACCCAAGCTCCGCCCATTTTAAGCAAATACCGACCCGTTTTGAACAAATACCGAACCCATTTCTTTTGACTCGCAATTTGCCCCGGTCCTTGTCCCTGTATCTTTCTCGACCCCTATACCGATTGTGATCCCTGTCCCTATCTCTGTCTAAATATTCTTTATCCGAATATTCACGGCTTTGGCTGCGACGACCCCGGGGGGACTTTCGTGGATCATCAGAGCTGGCTTTATCCTGAGAGGCTGGTGGTAGGGTACGACGAACAGGTGATGAGTCCCTGGTAGAAGCACGATGAGGAGCTCGCTGACCAAAAGAGACAGAAAGTGCAGCTTTCACAGAGGGAGGCCGACGAGCAGTGTCATCAGATCCGTGACGGGTGGTGTCCCCAGTCACACCAGAATGTTTGGAGGGTAGCTTCAACTTCTCGAGATTAGATACAGCCTGGCGCATTACAGGGACAGGGATGCGGGGAAAAAGGGTATCAAAGTAGTACTGCAAGAGCAGGGAGCATTAGTTCATTTTGTCGTGCAAAATATGGAAGTGTGGTGCATAAATTAATGATAAAATCCATTAAGTTCAATGATCTATAACGGTGTACCTCTGACCAACAGAACATTTCTCAAAAGTATAAACCATATTAATGAAACAAAATGCAAATCAAGTACCACAGAACGTAGGAGAATTACACACTTGAATAAGATTAGTGTTATCACTCCCGTTTTGTACTTAGATATGTCCACCCAAGTCATTAGACTTCACCAAGATTTCGTAGAACCACCTTCTCTCACGAAAAAATTATTTAGACGGAACCAGTAAACAGAATTGTTGAATATATGCCTAACAGCTTTCATCGCTTCACTGAGTAAAAGGTGGATGGCAAACCTAAAAAGAAAAGAACTGTCAGCTGAATGTCAAACCTAAAAAGATAAGTTGGGCCATGAAAGAATGAAGCATACTTATCGTAAATAGTAAACACATTCAAGATATCGAATGCTGTCCAGATTGCTGCGAGGTCCATCCTCAAAATCAAGCTATTGGAGGAATTACTATTTGCAGATTCTTGAGACTGCCTGGATCTCTCTGAACGTCGTGGAAAGGTGGATGGCATGTACAAAACATTGAGATATGAATCAGCAGAAAGAGAATCATCCAAGTGCTCATACCTGCAGGATGCACTTGCTGTGAATATACATTTAATGTGAATGTGCTTCAAAAGGTCTTGAATTTCCATGAACCATCACTGCAGATCATGAGGCTTTAGCAAAATGCAGATCTTGAGACCTATACTATAATATTCTAATGATAAAAACCTGCGTGAATAATATTCTAATGATAAAAACAGAGCTAACTCAGCAATATTCTAATGATAAAACCTGCGTGAATAAGATATCTAGCTCTTTACTCGGCTCACAGAGCTTTGACTGATCCTTTGAAGCCAAATTCTGCACGTATTTTCATAGCTGCTGTGAGGACAACACCTAGTTAAATAAGTTATTTTGAATGGTCAAATTAATTCTCACTATTTCTCCACGATACCAACATTAATTTCTATATTCTTCAGTCACGGAAAGAATAACAGATCCCCAGGCGATAGCTGATTTCTACCATCTACCCTATTAAGAAGAATCTAAAAGAAGTTGTAGGAAGAGGCATCGAGAGGGTGGATGAGGTATTCAGCAAACCTGGGGAAGAAGCGACGAAATACAGTGGCTGGGCTGCGATCTGTTGCTCTGTTTCTGAATTTCAGGGGGCTAATTGCGAGTCAAAAGAAATGGGTTCGGTATTTGTTCAAAACGGGTCGGTATTTGCTTAAAATGGGCGGAGCTTGGGTCGGTTTATTTTAAATGACGTGGCAATAAAGAAACCGTTCGATTGCTCAAATGAATGCTAACCGTTGCTCATAATGGCTCAGGACAATATGGCTCATGACAATAACCGAACCCTGTGCAACACTGCCTATTAAATTCAAGACCCCACCTCATTTTTCATCTAGCAATTGACGGAAACGTCTGATGTGTACTCACAGAAGCCAACCTGCCACTTAAAAATTTAAATATAATCTCCATAGTTAATGCTTAAGAGAAAATTTTGAAAACGAATGCAACCGTCCCATGTTCCACATGGCGTCCATCCGTTGCCACAAATATTGTTTTTTAAAATAACAAAAGGGTGGGAGGAAAATACTGGCCGTAGATCTGATTTGTGGGCGTAACAACTGGGTCATCGATGGAAGAGTTTAGTTTATCCTTTACACGTCATTGACACTTTAGTCTAAAAAATAAGGTTGTCTGAATTTTCTGGTTTAGCAGGTTATTTTTAGGTACTTAGGATGGCTAGGTTAGATTTATTGTGAAGAGAGGTTGGCAGAGGATGATGTTTTAAGATCCTTTTATGGTGCTCAAGACAGAATGACAACACTATTCGATGGAACTGTTCTGGGCTGCGAGGACCAGAGAACAGTAAATTTTTAAGCGTTTAGGGTGCTAGCAGTGGCGGAGCCAGGAGTTTTGTATAGGAGGGGCAGAAACAGTGGCGGATCCAGGATCCAATTTGAAGGGGGTCGAACACATAAGGCGAAATGACAATTTTTTTTTCCAACGTAATGTAAAAGTTAAAATATCGAAAATTAAGGATTAAAAACATTAAAAATTTTAAAATACACGTACATACTATTTGCTAAGACTGAAAGTGACAATTAGATCTGCTTTGCCCGCCTCTGGTTTGCCTCCTCAATCTGCTGCTGCAACTGAAAAACTTCAGAATCTTTATTCTGAATTTCAGACTGAAACTTCTTCACCATTACTTCATAGGTTTTCAGAAGGCTTTGTTGTTTCTGGATCTCAGCAGCTAAACGAGAGTCTTGTGGAGAAACACATACAGGCTTGGGGTTTTTCTCCCTGTAAAAGTGCTTGAGTTCAGATAGGTTTTTCAGCTCAAAAATTACAAGTTTATCAGCAGCTTGGATTTTATCAGGGTCATAGGGAGTATGAGCAGATTGAAGCTGAATGTAAACTGACTTCAGGGAGGAGATATTAGTAAAAATTTTGGATATCAGTGATTCTACAGCTTCAGGATTCTGATTCATGGCCTCTTCCATGGGTTGTGGGTGGACCTTCTGGCTGTTGCTCTCACGGAGTTGGGAATCCTTTGCTCCACTGGGTAGCATAGCTATTTCTAACGATGAGGTGGTTGAGTAGGCTACCTTCAGAGAAAGGACCAAAGTTACACAAACTGCAAATTCCCCAAGGAGGTATAGGAATCTTCTGAAAATCAAAAGTTTATAAAACAAAAGCAAAGCAAATCTTCTGGAATGTGAGAGGACTGCTTTCATATTACTGCAGCTACATAAAAACCCATTTCCTAGGTACTAAAATAAAACAATGCTTTGATTTAAAGCAATGAGAGATGAACATGGCTTTTGGTACTGCTATACAAAATGCTTTTTTCTTTCTTCCTTCATTCAAGGAACAATAATGCTCTCTACTTACCCTAAAAAACAACAAGAGTGCCCCAGAAAACAATAAGAATGCTCTCTACTTACCCTAAAAAACAACAAGAATGCTGGGGGATTACCTCAATCAAAACAATTCAAGTAAGAAGACCAATTGTTCAAGCATGAGACAACACCCCGACAAAACAAGAGGTACTAACTAGCAAAATAAGCAAATACCTTAACACTCCAAATCACAAGCTATATCTAAAATCCCACTTCATATGTGTAAAAACCGCAGAGTAGACCTATTCAACTTGATTGAATAGGTGAACAGGGAATATTCTGTGAACGTGCTAAATTAATGACTCAAATAAAAGACTTTCTTCATTCAAGCAGTTCATTTTAAAACAATGTGAAACAAACCAATCTCCTATTGTACAGAACTTTGGAAGCAACTTTAGATCAACTTCTGAATGGCCTAGCTTAGCCAAAGCTGAAAGATAACAGCTCTAGCTGTAAGCAACGCCCTCCTCTTTCTTTTTCCTAAATATGCCCCACTGAAGAAGATGGTGAAACCAAGTAATGGCTTCTTTTACTTCTCCCCTTACAAGAGAGCTTTAGATGATTTACTATAGCTGGAAAATCTTTTGAATGGTTGCTTCAAAAGTATGGGGTCTCCTTAATTCACGGCTTAAACCACAAATCACAAGAGTAAGTTGATAATGGAAGGTAATCAGCATAAACTTCCGGATAAACTATCCTATAACATAACAGGTCACGAGTCCAACAACTCTGAATAAGATAGAACTCTGTTGAAACCACATGTTAAACTTCTTAAGAGATATTTGATAATAAACTGGCCAATATTCAAGGCAGAGAAGCAAAAGAAGAAAAAAGGGCATAAGCTGCCTACCTATAGAGACCGGAAATCAGGCAATGAATTTCTCCAGCAAGCATAATACCCGTAACCTGATTCATCAAAACAAAACAAAAAGATAATTTAATCTACGGTTGAATATGCATGCATTTTCTCGTATACAGAAACTTTCAATTGAATTCGTGAATTTTAAACGGATTCAAGCGACAGACTGATCGGGTACGACTGGAAGCGAAACAGGTGAAAGAACAGTGCTAAACGCAGAGGTTTTCTGTGTGTTTTTTTTTAATTCTGCAAAAAAATAAAAAGGCCTGGGCCATGGGGATCGGGCCCAGGCTTTATGTAGAAATATGGTTGTAGTTGGCCTGGGCCTGAGCCTGATGGGTGTCGGCCCAGGCCAACTTATTAAAAAAAAAGTAATTTACAAGTCTTTTTTTTTTTTTTGGGGAGGTGAAGGGTATCGGCCGATACCCTTCGCCCCCCCCCCCCTCCCTCCGCCTCTCGCAGAAACGAAAATATTGCCTGAGTTCACTGCTTGTGATTTTGTCAGCAAACCCCTCTAAGCTGAAACAAATACAAAGAAGATAACAAGTGGTGGTAATATCCCATCACAAAATAGAAGTCAAATCATGAGGCTTTGCTCTGCTTTCAGAGTCGATAAGTTCATTGCTCAACTAATAGCAAAATCTATACTTCAATCAGAGGCAGTACCTGCATCTACTAAAGGAAGTGATGTTAACCTATCCACCAACGGAAGCCGCGCAAACTGCATAATGTAAAGATCATTAATGTACACAAGATAACTATGCTTTTCCGACAAATGAGATTTAAAAAGGGATATGGTGCCAGCATACTTGTGTGTAGAATAATGTTCCCAATGGAGCAGGCAATTGAGTCAAATCTTTGAATAATGGAAATTCGACCTGCACTATGACCATCTTTATGTTAAAAAAAAAATCAAAGGCCAATTACCTCGAGCTCAATGAGGTTGTTGAGAGAGATAATATATTGTGAGTTTTTAACGTTATTCTTTGACAAGAAGGCTCATAAACAAGTTAAAAGGCAACATGTTAATTAGGAATTACCTCTAATCCCTCCCCTGAGTACTGTGCAGATGTTGTGGAGTTTGTCAGTTCGTGAAGGGCTTAATAGCCAGCTCATTCACAAGGCTAAATACATTCTGGTAGGGATGTCAATAACATACAGAGTAGGATCATCTATCATAACCAAGTTAGCTCTTGAAAAGCATCCATATGAACATGACAAAAAAACATCCAAAACAGCTCTTCGACTTCCGTCCAGCACCATTAGAACTGTTCAGGTACCCAATATGCCCGTAAAAAACCTTCTCGGTAGATTAGAATTTCTCGGAAATGATATAGTTAAACGACAACAAGATACATACTGAAAATCTTAAGCATCAACAAATGAAGATTCCAGTGAAAAATGTTGAGCGCAAAGAAAACAAAAAGAAGTAAAAACACATGACATTACCGCCCCCTCCCCCCCCCCCCCCCCCCCCCCTCTCTCCGCCCCTGGGTGCTAGTTATGAGGCTTCATGGTAGACTTCCAATAATGCTAGAAAGAGGATCCAAAGGCAATGCATGACCCAAATGAAAACCAGATGTGAGTACCGCCCATGTCCAATGTATTCTAGAGATTATGGAAATATCCAGTCATTAGTAACCTATGGGACAATATAAGCTAAACCGGCAACTTGATCATATTTATCCAGGATATGGCAAGAAGTACCCAGCCTAGCCTTCAGATGGTGCCAATGGGGACCCGAACCAAAAATTGCCTACAGAATGGGTCGACTATTGTATATATAAATTTGTTTATTTTGGTCGTAATGTTTCCTCTCTTATGGTCTATTTTTCTTGCTTCACTGATGATTTGAATAAAAATAATCAAAGTTCTTCACTAAGCATTTCTTGTAATCGTTATTCCTCTTTCAGTCGCTATCTAGCGCCAGAGTATGCAATGCGCAGGCACTTGACAGAAAAGGCTGATGTTTTTGGCTTTGGTGTTGTTGCTTTGGAGATCCTCAGTGGGAGGCCAAACTCAGACAATACCTTGGATACTGAAAAGATCTATCTGCTTGAATGGGTATGGTTAAGGAATTTATCTCTATCAAATTGCCTATAATTGGAACTAACTTGTTTTTCTCGTGATAATAACTGCGATGTTCTTAGGCATGGACTTTACATGAAAATAACCAAGCTCTGGGACTGGTGGATCCCAAATTACTGGAGTTCGATGAAAATGAAGCCACTCGAATGATAGGGGTGGCTCTTTTGTGCACTCAGGCATCGCCAATGATGCGCCCATCAATGTCACGCGTTGTCAGCATGCTTGCTGGAGATATTGAAGTGGGCACTGTTACATCAAAGCCAAGTTATCTAACAGATTGGGATTTCAATGATATAACAAGCAGCTTCTTAAATGAGGATGTTACTCCGTTGACTGCCTCTAGTGTCAGTAAGAGCCAGAGGAAAATGCAAGATAGCAGCGCAGTGGATGTGAGCTCCCAAAGGACTGATCCAGCACCCTCACCTGTTAACGTAACTGAAGTAATGACTGGTGATATTATTGCAGAAGGAAGATGAAAAGTGAAAAGTATCTTATCCTTGCCATTGGATCATGTCACAGTGGTATTCCCTTTGCCTTATCATGGATTTGTTTTAAATTAATAAGCAATTTTTAAATTAAGTGCACTTCAGAAATTTATTTTTTATCCTTAAATGTTACCGAAGCTACTGCATATGGTTCCAGTCGATTTCCTCGTTACTAAACTTGGTTAGCCTTCTCCCTCAAAGATTATTACTCCCGATTTTTCCCCGCTCAGCTGAGTAAAATGTGTTGATGCTCAGAACACAATACCTTGCCCCAAAAGTCAAGAAGCAGGCCACGATTAAACTTTGCTTATTATGTTTGGAAAAATGTCTGCCAGAAACAGCATTAAATGTGAAATCAAACCGAGAGTTTTAAGCCTTTGGCCTCAGGCAGGATACTTCTAATGAACATCTTCCCCCAAGGGCATAATTCTTTTTTTTTTAATCATAATAGCAGCACCTTTCATTAAAAAAATTAAAGAGGTTGAAAAACCTCAAGAACACGCTCTAAAGGGCGAACCAGACACTCCGAAGAGTCGGCGGACCAACGAGCAGGGTGACCAAAAGGCCATACAAAGACCCACAAGGAGCAAAAAACCTTATCAGGCAGCAAACTAATATTATTAGCAGAAAAGGAAAGGCAATGGCGAAATATGGTGACACGAACAGCAGTTGGAGGCGTTCGTCAGTTGGCCGGTGTAAAAAGCCTCTCCAGTCGATGTAGATGGCGTCCCCGCCAGCGTAGATCTAGCTACCAAATTCGCCGGAAAAAAACCCCTAAAAGTGGCCGAAAATTGAGATTTATTGAGAGATCAGGGCACATAGAACAAGAGTAGAGGAGGAGAGGGGGACGAGAAGCTGAAGCTCCTCCCGCCGCCGAAGAAGGAAGCAAGATGAGAGTGTCAGACAACCACAAATGTGAAAATTCTAGAGAGAAGTCAGAAGAATCCTCCCCAAGGACATAATTCAAGTACACCCAATTCGTCCTCCTTATTCATTTTGTTTTGCCGATATTTTTCATCATAGTTTACCCCAAAAAAAAGAAGGGATAAAAGAAAGATATTTCCCATTTTTCGATGAAAATGAAGCCACTCGAATGATAGGGGTGGCTCTTTTGTGCACTCAGGCATCGCCAATGATGCGCCCATCAATGTCACGCGTTGTCAGCATGCTTGCTGGAGATATTGAAGTGGGCACTGTTACATCAAAGCCAAGTTATCTAACAGATTGGGATTTCAATGATATAACAAGCAGCTTCTTAAATGAGGATGTTACTCCGTTGACTGCCTCTAGTGTCAGTAAGAGCCAGAGGAAAATGCAAGATAGCAGCGCAGTGGATGTGAGCTCCCAAAGGACTGATCCAGCACCCTCACCTGTTAACGTAACTGAAGTAATGACTGGTGATATTATTGCAGAAGGAAGATGAAAAGTGAAAAGTATCTTATCCTTGCCATTGGATCATGTCACAGTGGTATTCCCTTTGCCTTATCATGGATTTGTTTTAAATTAATAAGCAATTTTTAAATTAAGTGCACTTCAGAAATTTATTTTTTATCCTTAAATGTTACCGAAGCTACTGCATATGGTTCCAGTCGATTTCCTCGTTACTAAACTTGGTTAGCCTTCTCCCTCAAAGATTATTACTCCCGATTTTTCCCCGCTCAGCTGAGTAAAATGTGTTGATGCTCAGAACACAATACCTTGCCCCAAAAGTCAAGAAGCAGGCCACGATTAAACTTTGCTTATTATGTTTGGAAAAATGTCTGCCAGAAACAGCATTAAATGTGAAATCAAACCGAGAGTTTTAAGCCTTTGGCCTCAGGCAGGATACTTCTAATGAACATCTTCCCCCAAGGGCATAATTCTTTTTTTTTTTAATCATAATAGCAGCACCTTTCATTAAAAAAATTAAAGAGGTTGAAAAACCTCAAGAACACGCTCTAAAGGGCGAACCAGACACTCCGAAGAGTCGGCGGACCAACGAGCAGGGTGACCAAAAGGCCATACAAAGACCCACAAGGAGCAAAAAACCTTATCAGGCAGCAAACTAATATTATTAGCAGAAAAGGAAAGGCAATGGCGAAATATGGTGACACGAACAGCAGTTGGAGGCGTTCGTCAGTTGGCCGGTGTAAAAAGCCTCTCCAGTCGATGTAGATGGCGTCCCCGCCAGCGTAGATCTAGCTACCAAATTCGCCGGAAAAAAACCCCTAAAAGTGGCCGAAAATTGAGATTTATTGAGAGATCAGGGCACATAGAACAAGAGTAGAGGAGGAGAGGGGGACGAGAAGCTGAAGCTCCTCCCGCCGCCGAAGAAGGAAGCAAGATGAGAGTGTCAGACAACCACAAATGTGAAAATTCTAGAGAGAAGTCAGAAGAATCCTCCCCAAGGACATAATTCAAGTACACCCAATTCGTCCTCCTTATTCATTTTGTTTTGCCGATATTTTTCATCATAGTTTACCCCAAAAAAAAGAAGGGATAAAAGAAAGATATTTCCCATTTTTCAGGCTTGGCTCGTTATGGAATCATGGATCCGTATCGAGCTTCACTGGTATTCAGTTCCGATGCTAAGAGGAATTGCCAGCACATTATCAGTTCTCTTCTGTGTTTTTGGCTCTCTTTTTTTATTATTTAATTTTGGTCTCTTTTTTTAAGCAGCCTTGCTAGGAAGGAGTACAACTGGAAAGGACAATAAAGCGAACTCGTCCTAACGTGATTATTAGCCCACAGAAAAAGCGACCGTTAGAAACTTGAACGTTGAGCCTACCGTTGTTAGAGCATTTTAATATCCGGCTTGCTCTTCTGGAAAGAATCTGAAACCTCCAAAACAAACCTCTCTCTCTCTCTCTCACGCGCGCACACACAAACATCCTAGAAGGAACTCAAGGGCCGTGAGGATCCAAGACAGAGGCAGAAAAGATGGGTATGGCGGTGGTGATCTCCCTGCCTTTGATTCTTTTCTCCGTACTACTAGGTTTTGGGTGTTACTTCCTGGGAAGAGCCAGAGGGAGACAGGACGTGCGGACCAATGCTCAAGTTTTTGGGGTACCCACTCCACCACCAGGAAGTGCAGGCGCACCTGACTCTTACCCCTCCCCCCCTGCACCCCATTTCAAGACTGTCAACTCTGCAAACGTCTAAGTTCCTACACCATGCATATGCACCTTTCATTCTCTGGTCCTATGCACAGTGTGAATGTTTGATCTTTCGTTTGTTTGATATCATACATGTATAAATCTAAGGTATCTTGAAGGCTCAATTGGGCAAATTTGGGCAGTCGATTTGGTTTGTATATTGGTTGTTATTGGAATCAATAAAACTTGGCTCTACAATTCCCCCCCCCCAAAAAAAAAAACTTGGCAGTCGATTTGGTTTGCATATGCACCTTTCATTCTCTGGTCCTATGCACAGTGTGAATGTTTGATCTTTCGTTTGTTTGATATCATACATGTATAAATCTAAGGTATCTTAAAGGCTCAATTGGGCAAATTTGGGCAGTCGATTTGGCTTGTATATTGGTTGTTATTGGAATCGATAAAACTTGGCTCTACAATTCCCCCCCCCCCCCCCCCAAAAAAAAAAATGCTCGAGATTTTGTCCCCTCACAAAATTCGTAAAAACCCTCCATGGCTTTGATCTCACTAGCGTAACCAAGTCATATTGCGAGATCAAAATCCAATATTTGTCTCTCCAGCATAAAATCTCTGTGCCCTTTCACTGTTAGGAAACTCCTAGAGCAGACTGCATTGCAACTCTTTATGCAGATTCGTCTGGAGCGTTAGAACCCAGAGCACCATCTCTCCTCCGGGTCAGACCAATTCCCTATCTGAGCTCAAAATAGTGCAAAAATCATTTCCCCGACGACATTGTCAGCAAACCAAATGCCCAAAATTTCTTTCGAAGACCAAAAAGAAACCAGATAATGGACCAAAGCCGAAGCGTACACAACCTACGAGAAATATCCGGATCTTTTCAGGAAATGGAAAGGAACTCGAATTACCCAACGGAATGAGATACGCTCCGTTGGCGAATCGCATCAACTCCGACCAGGTGGCAGTTGGGTGGGGTTGGCGGTTACTAGCAAAGGGTAACCAGGCTGGGGTGCCAACTTACGAGAAATATCCGGATCTTTCCAGCAAATGGAAAGGAACTCGAATTACCCAACGGAATGAGATACGCTCCGTTGGCGAATCGCATCAACTCCGACCAGGTGGCAGTTGGGTGGGGTTGGCGGTTACTAGCAAAGGGTAAGCAGGCTACAAAAGTGTCCCGTGGAAAAGCTGAAGGATTAATTAAACAAAAATTACCCATACAAAGTCACGAATAAAACGAATTACAGTAACAACATTTGGTTACGTAAACCCAGTTGTCATTTCCAGTGTGTGTCCCACTGTACCTCCTCCTACTCAGCCATATCAGGACGACTAAAGATTACTGAGATTATAAGATCATTAAGACTAAGACGATCTTATCGTGAACCCTGAATCTATGGGGGAAAACATCCTGCACAAGATCTTGCCTTTGATGTTATACACGATAAACCATTCCTACTTCAATCAGAGATGTGTGAGGCACCCCAAGTGCAAGTGCTGGACGTCGACTGTTCTTTCTCAAGAACGCATACACGACGTTAATCAAAAACTTTTTCGCATGTGAAGATGCTTCACTTGCTATAACACACGTGTTACCCATCATATAAGCCACACCTGCTTCCCTTGCTGCCAACAACTCTTCAAGTTCCTGCCTACATCTCACGCCACGAGATCGCAGCCCTTTCCTCTGGCTAGACATTGCTTCATTCTCAAATGGCATAGGACCTTCAAACACCGGAGGGCTTGATGTCTGGTGAGTCACTGCCATTTCCCCTCCAAAGTTTCCGCGGCCATCCGCGTCGCGAAGCAAGAATTCTGCCACCGTTTCCAATAGATGGCTCTCAAAAGCATTACTATCTTTCCTTGCGTCCTTGTAACCATACCTGACAATACAACGAAAGATGCGGTAATCTGGTAGGCCAATGCGACTGACCTGGAATCGTTCGCTGGCAGGAACTTTAGGCATGGGAAGAGTCTGAAGTGTCACAAATATGAGAATCTGGTGGAAAGCGGGAAAGTTGGTGATGAAATGACCAAACATCGGTGGAACTCCAGAGACTACGTCAGAGTAGATTAATCCAACACCTGGAACGCGGCTTATTCCAAGGTTCGTTGCCATGGTTAGAAGGGTATCCAAGCATAATTTGTTCTCTATTTCAAATGAATATTTCTTCAATGTCCCATAATGCCAGATGCACATTACAGACAACATTAGTACGGAGAAGATAAGGGAAAGCCAACCCCCTTTGTGAACTTTGGCAAGGCAAGCCGAGAAATAGAGCAGTTCCAAGGATCCAAAAAAGATTACAAAAGCTGCTGCCAACAGAACATGACGCTTCCAGATCATAACAATGATCAGGAACATCAAGCAGGTTGTAATGAGCATTACAGTGATGACGGCGAGTCCTGGTACAAAATGTAAGACATGTCAAAATATGCTAATTTGAATGGGAGAGGAACTTATAATAAAATAAAATGGAAGGAAACATACAAATCACTGACAGTGAAGGATAAGTGTGATTCAGTAATAATTTGGGGTAGTGTATCTAGGTAGGTGTGTGCATGTAGGTTGGTCGGTGCACGTCCCAATGCATGTTAATGTCTAAAACAGAGAGAGAGAGAGAGAGGATGTACCATATGCGTTGCCTATATTGTCTGTGTCTCTAAAACCAATTGTTACAGATAGGCACAAGGCCATCAAAATCCAATTCACTTCTGGTATATAGATTTGCCCGTGTATTTGGTTTGAGGTGTGTATTATATGAACACGCGGGAAGCACCTCAATGCCTTACACTGGCTGATAATTGAAAACGTTGCAGAAATAATTGCCTGACTTCCCACTGCAGTGGCAAGAGTTGCAATGATAAGAAATGGCCAGAACACAACCTCTGGATGAAGAAAGAAGAAAATAAAATGAGATTTATCCCAAGGGAAATTGGGATCAATGAACAAATACCCACAAACTTAGGCAGAAGAACTACGAATGATATAGAGAAATTAAGCTATACTCAAGTTGCACCATAACAAACTATGAGCCTACCGAAACTAACAATGGATGCAAACTTTTACATTTAAAAGGCTTAAAGTCAAAATCAATCATGTGAAGCCATAAGCGACCATCAATGGACCAAGGCATATTGATATGCAAGGCAATCTTGAAGATTTGTGAAGCCAACAGCTGCATATTAGAGAAGTGTACTTGGCAGGATCAAACTCTGGTGTTTTCAAATTTGTAAAAATGAATACAAACGTTAAAAACTAACAATTTCATAATTGGTGAACTTTGATAAGTTACAGACATTGGGTTTTTTGCTTTCATAGGTAGAAATTGTTTAAGTGTGTGCTTAACATATGGCATTATCCTGTTTTCTATAAGCGTACATAATATAAATTATTGTCCCATGTGCTTTAGCTGATGATTTTAAGATTGATAGTTTTTTACATGGTGTTATATCAGAAAATCTTACCCGGAATAGCCTTGTAGAAGCTTCTCTGAAGATCTTCCTTGTTCTTGGAGAGGTAAGCAGCCTCACCCATATAAGCCAGAATTAAGCAAGGGTAAACAACAACGGTGAATGCAATCTGTCCATCAAGATCATGTTATGTTGGTATTTCTAGAAACCAAGATCAGCAACTGATGATTGCCATGTTAAAATTAGAAGTGATGTGTGCGAGAGAGACTATCAAAACCACCAAGCTTAAGAAAATACAAGAAACAGTCATGGAGAAAATATGCCGTTTGAACTTTGCATGCCATTCGAAACTGGCTGCCAAACTAGTGAAAACTTACCCGGATAGGAAGCTGAGAGAAATGACCAAGATCAGCAAACATGGCCTCTGCACCTGAAAATAGATATGATGTCAGCCAATCTAAAGAAACTATCAATTGATGAACACCTTGTGTGACCGGGAGAACAAAATAACCTGTAATGCATAGAACAATGCCTCCAAGAGAACTCCATCCATCTTTTCCAGCCTTTTTGAAAAAATTATATATATAGTAGGGTGACAGAGCCCTTACAATACGTGGGTTCCAATGTATGATGTTGTACATACCAACCCCACTAATGCAAAAGAGCCAAGCTACAAGGATAGGAGCAAAAAGAAAGCCAACTCTGTGCGTCCCATAATGCTGAATAGTAAACAGTCCGACCAAAACCACGCAAGCAACAAGTACAGTATAATCTGCATACCAGAAGAAAACGTAACGATAAGAGAATGTCAATTGCCAACATGAGAACCTAGCAATCTTATTATGGCATTTTGACAAATAAATCTGTTAAAAAAAAATCATCCTGGTTTAAGGTGTTGCAAACTTCATGGAGTTTTCTCTTAACTACCAGGAAAATGGGTGTGGTTACAGGCTTATAGCTCGTATCTTCTACTGGAGGGAATTTGAATGGTTGAAAGTAAAGAAACACAAATTGCAATATTGCTTCCCCCAAAGCAGCCAAACGGTATCACTTATTAGACTTACTGTCATGAAGATCTGTGGCCTTGATTTTGATGCCAGAAACAGCAGAAAGGACTGGAAAACCAAAACAGAAACGGGTAAGGCAAATTAATTATCAAACAAATATGTCAAAATCACAAAAGAGCAACTAGATGGAAAAAACATTGATGCTATTTCAAAGTGACTGATTTGTGGTGCATTATAACTATCTAATTCAAGATTGTACCTCTTGTTGCTTTAAATATCAAAAGCAAATCATGCCATCAGAGAAGAAAACATACCAGACATTGATGGAGTCAGAACACCATCGCTAATAACCATGCTAGTACCCATCAGCACAACTAGCAGAAGTAAAATTCGAGAGCTACTGTGCTTATCAAAGAACTCCTTTAGAAGAGAACCAGCCTTTGTCTCCTTGGAGGACAACGGAGAGTTGTAAGCCAAAATTTCATCATATGATGCATGGGGCACACTCAAAAGACCGACCTTTGTGTGCCTGCAGAGTAAGGAATAAAGAGCAAACGTTCCGCCTGCACCAATGAGACTGCTTAAGGAATGCCTAAATGGTTATTTAGGTAATATATGGTGATAGAAGGTAAATCAGATCTTTAAGAGCACCTTCACCGCTATCATCTGCTCCTAATACAAATATGACGTACTTGCAGAGAGGGATTAGAGCCAAAGTCCACAAAACCATAGACAGTACCCCGAGGATTTCATCATCTTGCTCATGAAGTCTCAACCTTCCAGAGAATGTGCTTTTGTAAACAAAGATTGGTGAGGTGCTCAGGTCACCATATACGACACCCAAACTCTGGTATGCTAAACATAGAGTAGACTTATAATATTTCTGCAATTAAAGGATTTCGACATTTAAAATCGTACAACATAACAAAAGATTTTTAAATTATAGAACCACAAAGTATTGACGACAATAGCAGGTAACGACTCACGACCTGTTTACCTTCCACTCAATCGAGCCTAGTACTGTTTTTTCACTTTAAGGATTTCGTTCATTCGTCTTATATCTGTCAAAGGTATGAAACCAGTTTTTGTTTTAATGTACTCTATTGGATACTTACTCCCGTCAGAATCGATTGCATCAGAGTTCGAAAAATAAAAATTGGTGGGGGGATGAATCCCGCACTTTTCCTTTTCAACTGAGGAAATTCCCCCGACTGCTCAGGAGGGGGTGGGTGAAACAAAATTCCGTTGGCAACCCTCCTTGATTATCAATTTGTCGTTTCTTAGACCTCATTTTCACCATCGACCAAAGTTGATAAACTACTTACGGTCCTACGGACATTGAAAAGACAGAGAGAAGAAAACGTGAATTTATCCGAGAAACTGTTACCAGTAAGTATAAAGTATAACTGGGCCGAAACGCATGAATGCATGATGACAGAAAGTTTAATCACTTAGCTGGAAGGCCCCGAACCGAAAAGAGAAAACAACAACAACTCAAAAAACCTGAATCACCAGAAACATAAAAAAAACAAAACAAAACATAGAACAGAAAAATTACCAGTCGAGACTCCGGATCCATCTTCTGTCGTCTAACACCAACACAGTAGCACCGTCTTCAGTTTATATGTGGGTTTCCAGAAACGAGCTTTCGAAGCGATAGTGACGAGAGAGGTCTGCGTGTGAAGTTATAGTAGAGAGTGTGCGTGTTCTACGCTTACTGAAGAACCGACGGATTTTTTTTAGGTGTTGTGTACGAGGGAGAAAGAGTGAGGGCGGCAGTTAATATAAGGAAGAGCGTGTCCGCGAAGAAGTCTGGCCATCTGCTTTAAAGGGCGCCAAAACGTCTCTTTTCTACTCACCCTTTTTCTACTAACACAATATAATTAATTAATTTCGTAAAATCGTCTCATGAAATTCCTCTTGCAAATGACCCAAAAAAATAAAGTAAAAATGGCTGTTTAATGCTATTTACCTTTCCGATCTCTAAAAGAGTAAGCAAAAAAAAGACGAAAGGTGACTTTTTAGTGAGAGGAGAAAGCCCTGAACAGCAATGTGTACATTTGGTCTTTTGATTGTTAAGTAGAGCTAGCTACCTTCACGTATAGTCTGACTTTCCGCTCTACACGTAGGTGGTGTTTGTTTGTGGAAATATTTAGATTTTAGAAATTTTAAGTATTGAGGTTTGTGAAAAAATATAGTATTTTATAGAAAAGTGAGGAGAGAAAAGATTTAATTGAATAATATAATATTATTTTATAATTTAATGAGGAGAGATATTATTTTATGATTGTTTAGAAATTTTAAGAATTGAAAATATTGAGAAACAAACGCCCCTACGTGAATTTCCTCTGGGGTGGCTATTGGCAATACCCAATAAGCACAGTAGATTTTATTAGGGCGGCTGTATTTTTTTGTTTTTGGTATAAATTTATTTATTTTTAGGTAGACTTCAAATGGAGATGGTGCTCTGTATAAAGACCACAGATTTTTTTTTTTCCGGTGGGCTGAGAATATCACAACGCGGTGACAGGATTCGAACATATGGCCCTTTTTATCCTAAAAGATGCGCTGATCAAACGTGCCTACTCCTCGCCTCGCCTCACCCCACGCGAGATCGTATAGATTCATCTGACGTGGAAGATTACTTAAGTACATCAATTTAGATCATAATTTTAAGTAATTTTTTATCTAATTGTACGATGTAATTCAGAAAAAGATATACTAATAAGTAGACTTTATTATATGACTACTGTTGTCTGAAACTTTACATAGATAATATTAAGATTGTATTTGAGTGCTAAAATTTTAGAGATGTTAAAATTTTAGGGTATTTGAAATTGTGAAAAAATGAAGAGAGCGATGATTTAAATGAATTTTTTTTATATTTTTAGAGTAAAAAGTAATGATTTGATGAGGTGAAAGAGATTTAATTGTAATGATTTTATTATGTTAAACTAAAATTTTATAAATCAAACACAGTTTAAATAGTGTAGAATCTATCTATTATATTTATCTCTCTTTAAACTGTACCTTATTATAATTCGAGATGAAACGGGTGATGATTTACGAACATCTACTTTAACAATTAACATAAACGAGTGGGTTTGAAATATTGGAGCATGTTCGTGTTGTAAAAAACTGTAGTATTCTAGTAGAATTGTAAATATTTATGTAAAATAGTGTTTTATAGGTGTTTGTGTAAAGGATGGAGAGAGATGATTTGATGTAATTGTTTAATAAAAAAATATTAGAATTAGGTGAAAAAGTATAGAGAGAGAAAATTTGTGTTAAATAAATTGTTGGAGATTATGTTAAATTTATTAATATTTATGTTTAAATTCTTAAAATGTTCTGTGATAGTTTTGTGAATTGATTTGAATCCTAAAAATAACTTCGAAAACCAACATACCCTTGGTCAGAAAAATTATCTCTCGGGCCTTTGGACCCTGCTTTATGTACTAGACATTGGGATATGTTGCTTTGATCAACGGGCCGGATACCTCGTTCTCAAGAATGCTGGCCCATTGGTAATTTGTTTGTAATGGGCTTGCTTTTGTATCTCCCATTTGCATATAAAAGAAAAACGGATTAACTATATTTAGTCCCTAATTTTTCCTGTTTTTTTCGGGAAAAAAAAATAATCCTTGAGTTTTAAACTGATCATTGCAGTCCACAAGTTTTTATGAAAAAAAAAAGTCCCGTCCAAAAATTAAACGGCACACTAAGTCTTAGGCAATCAAATTGTGGCATATGTGCATTAGCCCAAATAAATGAATCTTGTAGGCTGTAGCATCCAAGTGGTGGTGTATGGGAGAAAACACATATTTATCTAGGGTCCTTTTAGGAAAAAAAAAATACAGGTAAGTTTTATTAGTCTCCTAATCTTAAAGGGAATATTTAAGAAGAATAGTCTCCCGATTTGATTTTTTTTCAAAAGAAGAGAAATATAAACTTTCATCCTTGATTATTTTATTTTATTTTATTAGTTCTTAAGTTTCACAATCTATTTAATTAGTCCACAAATATCAAATCTATCGATAAGTTAGTCTTCCTGCCACTCTTCAAATTTGATAGATTAAATTCTGTCAAATTTGATCAATTTTAAAATTTAGAGATTAATCAAATAAATGGTAAAACATGCGGTGAATTTTGGATATATCTAAAAAAAGGTTAATGATCAATTTGGTTAATGAGTTTCAAATTTGTTTAAACCAGTTTTTAGATTATTTTTGTTTGTCTATTTAATCTTCCTAACCAATTTCGTCTCTTATATGCACAGTCAGTTAATGGCGAGACACGTCATTTCTAATAAAAAGTCGTTCCGTGTACGAATTTGGAACAAAAAAACTCACAAAACGATTGACATCTACTGTAAGAAAATTTGTAAAAAACAAAAGAAAAACAAACCTATGTAATTTGTAAAACTGAACCCAATACACTTACAGCGCCTAAGAAACAATGCTTACAACCACCATCAGAGACGGAACTACAGAGTCACGATGGGGGACGGCTGACCCCCCATCGCCCTGAAAAATCCTTCCATTTTTTTTATATGTCTTAAGCCAAAACCCGCCCCCCAACAACCCAGGCCCCCAACGACCTAGGCCCAGGTGCCCAGGCTCACCTAACTTTCTTTAAAAAAAAAACAGCACGTTTCACCCTGGGTCCCGACGCGAGCCTCCCTCCTCCCGCCGACCAACGCCAGCCTCCCCCTCTCACTCTGCCTCTCCTCCTCCGGACCTTCACTGCTCAGTGCTCCCTCTCAGTCTCTCCCTCTATCACCCAGTCACTCTGCCTCTCCGTCCTGGTCTCTCTCTCCTCTTCCACAATAGCACAACTCTTTGCCTCTTTCTCTCTCTCCAACCTCCAGGTACACCGAAATCTTTCTCAAGACTCAATAGTCTCAATTTGAGTATAATTTATGTTTCTTTTAAACAGTTAAGATATTATAATTTATGTACTCTGATTATTTTTGATTGTGATGAATTTTAAATTGTTAATTGCGATGAATTTTAAATTGTTAATTGTGATTATGAATTTGATTAGGATTATTGTGAATCTTTGATTAGGGTTATTAAATGTTTGTTAATTTGTGATGATTTTATTTTAATTATTGATAATATTGTGATGAATAATTGATGAATTTGTGAATATTTGATTATGATTGGAATGTGCATTATATTAAAATTGTGATTAGGACTAGGTTGTGAAACTATTATTAAGTTTTATTTTGTTTTACTTTATTTAGATAATAAATAAATTTTTGATAAAGAAACTAACCAGCGTAAAAATGTCTAATACTCCTAACGTGGTCGCCTAGTACACAAAAACTTGTTTGTAACCTGGAGAGTTTTTGAAGAAACGTTGTTCTTCGAAGCTTCTGCTGAGAAGCTGCTGCGCATACAACTCTGGCCGACACGATAAACTTTTTCTCGATCCAGACTGACAAACAGAGAAAGGAAGCATTGTTTGTTAGTCGTGCTGGCGTGGTAAGTAGCGGGTTCAGTTATACGAATTACAGGTTTATTTTTTTTTTCTTTTTTTTTCTTATACAGTAGATGCCAACGTGTGGCTGTTTGTGAGATTTTATTTTTATAATTTGTAGACGTGACGATATTTTATTGGAAGTGTCCCTGTTAAAATTTCAAATTTAAAGATCATTTTTAAAAACAATTATAAGATTCGGGCCAAAATGTTTATTAAAAAAAACAAAAAAAACACGAAAAAAAACCCATGTGTGGAGTTTCAGTCTTTCAGACAATATGAATAGGTTCATTTTCACAATTTTTTTAGGATTATAAGTATATTCACAAATCTAAACACAAAAATTAATACATTTTACATAATTTTTAATAATTTTTTTAATTTTTTATTCAACGTAAATTTAATATGTTTGCCTCTTCGGAAATATGAATTTTTTTTTTCAAGTCTTACCTTAGGTGTTATCATACGAACTACGAAGCCCCTCATTGCAAATTAGTAAAAAATTGTATGTTTGGCCCTCTAAAGTCTAAACCTCTGTGCCCGTCCATCTTCCCCCTTCCTATCTGTGCCACGGAAACTCCGCTGACAATTTGTCTAGAATCTTGGGGATGATTGTAGACGCGGTGAGTACTCTTCGATCGAAGAAGCTGCACCGCTAATATTCTTTTCTCTTTCAGGTTCTGTTTTCTGCCTACTGCCTAGTGTTACATCATATTTGCTTCAGGAAACGCCTTGAAAATTTTGTATGGAAAAATATTCGCTTGCCCTTGTTTTCGTTTTCGATTTATTATTTGACGAATATGACTGAATTCAAATGGACTTGAAAATTTTTAATGTTTCCTTATGTTATTTCGTGTTCGGATTGTGGAGTTAAATTGGGTTCATGAGTTCGTGCGGTGCAAAATGGGTGTCGTTTTGTGTTTTTCCTGTCTTAGAAATTCCCGAGTGGGATTTTGGGTTGGTTAGTACTGGGTGTATAATTTAAAGCGAGGAATTACAATTTTTTCACAAGAGCCTGACTTGTAAACCAGTTAGGCGACCGTAGAAGTCCTGTTACCTGGCATATTGTTCGGTAATCGTAGGCACATTACTGGAAACTCTATCAGCAGTAGAGGGGTGAATACTAGGGTCCTCAATGGTTAAAAGCCAATTTGTGTGTCTTGGCACAAGGGAATTTTAGTGCAGTCACAATTCATGAAAGGGTCAGATAGACGGAGTGAAAGAGACGTGTGATAACTAAACTAAGACAACTCCTTGATGAACTGCACAGCAACCAGACACAGCAGCAACACCACCCTACTCCCATCCAGGTGCGCTCCGTTTGTCTCCTCTTCACTTCTTCCAGAACCCACTTATTATGGTTTTCTTTTTCTGATTATTTGCCTTTCCTTCTCTCTTTATTACCAGAAGAGAGAATCCTCTTTAATCACTCTCAATCTCAATTTTCCTCGGTTGGAAAATTAGTGCTATTTAGGTCCAAAGAGGAGCAGAATTTTTCGCTTTTTGGTTAGAATTTAATAGCGTGGTTTCCATTGGACAATTCCCTTGCGAATTAGGTGAGCATTTCTTAAAATTAGATATGGGTACTTTGTTTAGAAAATATTTTTTCTTTATTCTGTTTGAGAACAAAGATTGTGCAAATTAAGCATGTATATGTGTTGTAGGTTGCCTGCTATAGTAATTGTTAGATATCAGTTCCAATACTTCTTCCACATTAAAATTTCCGTTTTTCGATTTGTGCCCTAAAAATAGGTTAAGCAGTAAGTTCTGTTGGGTTTTTGAATGTTTTTTTTTTCAAGTTTCTTTTGTTTTTGGTGCGTGCATCTAATGATTTTGATTTATTGTTATATTTTGGGGAAATAGGTTAGCAGGTAGTTATACACCCCAATTTTTGTCCAATTAAGCAGGACACTCATATTGTGGCATGTGTGAGGGTTCCCTTAATCCCTATCAAAGCTAATATAAGCCCAATATCTTATAGGTCATTATTTAAGAACATGGCCTATGTCTGCTCTACTTTATGTTGGTACTATATTCATTTGCCGTGAACTTCACGTGTGATTGAGATTTTAAACACTCTTGTATTGGTGACTGTTATTATTCAGCAATGCTTTTTCATAGAATTCACACATAGGCCTTGACTGACTTTTGGAAGTATAACATAATACGTGTCATATTTTCATAAATTTATTTCATTGATTTCCAAAGTGAAATATAATTACTAATTGTATGCTTTAGGATTTAAATTTTTTGTTGAGTGTCTGATTTTAGGTCAAACTTAGAGAGTTCATGACCATCCATAACATTGATGTGCTGGTTTAGGATTAATAAGTGCTCGTGTCTTTGGTTTTCTTCCATTGTTGATAGTGCTTTTAATCATGATGTTTACTTGTCTTGAGGAGTGCTTCCTTTAGCATTTTCTGTTGATTATTTAGCTGTAACAAATTTAGTGTATTCAATATACTTCATGGTGTTTTTTGAAATTGTATTGGTAGATAAAACTTGTGTGAGCTGCAATACTTTTTATTTTCGGGAGCCCAGTGTTGGGTATGGGCATGTCGATCATGCATGCAGTAGTGCTGGAATTTTGATTCGGTTTTCATAATGGGAAGTTGATTTCAGGTGGCAATATGCTCTGTTCATTGCTACAGGATTTCAACATGATGATTTCATAGTTGTCTAGGGATGTGTCAATAATGTCTGAATTTTCCTTGGTTGCTGAATGGTCTTGGCCCTTTTCAAAATACCTGACTTTGATTGATTAGGATTGTCTTGCGTGAAACCAGTGATCTTTTGCTGAAGTGCCTTAGAGAAGCTTCGAAAACTATTTCAGGGAAGAGTATATTGGCGGATAAGAGGGAAAAATGTCCAAGTCTTGCAAAGGCCTAGCAATGGAACTGGTGAAATGCCTCAGTGAATCTGACTGTGTCAAGGTCAATATCATGTATCTATCATGTTTGAGGTTTCCTTTGAAATGGATACATGAAAGCAAAAGAAGTGAATACATTGTTTTATTTTACAATTATAACATTGGTTGTCATATGCATTGACTATAGGTTGAGAAGCGATCATATAGGGAATGTGCAGGAGAGAAATGCCCATCAATATCAAGTGAGTGTGTGGGACTTAGGGAAACCTACTTCAATTGCAAGAGAGGCCAGGCATGTTTTCTTCCCTTCATTCTTCGTAATTTATTTCTTACACTTCTGTTGCTTTAATGTACTCTTTTTTCCCTTGTCCTTTTATTAGTAACTAAAGGCTAATAGTTAGTGAACCTTAATATTCTAATCTTGAATTGGAGTATATGAATATGGCACTGACTCGAATTTGATGGGGGCTTAAAGAATCTTGCATCAATTGTACATTACAAATCTAAAATGTGGCTGCATCAGTTTCTCATCTTATTGCATACCAAGAATCTTGTGCTGTATAACCCTGTAAAGGAAGACATCTGCTTGCACTGGATGTATCAAGGATTTCATCACATATTTTACCTATTACCAAAGGGTCCAACGGTATGACGGTAAACATCCCAAAATAAACAAAGATTATATCACCTAAAGGTTCTCTAATGATCCAACACTCACTCACGGGGACATGTGTTCTTTGAAAGGTTGAATTTTTCCCATTCTCTTTTTGTCCTCATCTTTTGGTGTGTGGAGAAGTTAAAAAGATGCCAAGGGAATGACACTACATGCAAGGTGACTTCTCTTTAGAGTATGGATGTGTGAATGTTTGTCTCTTATATATTGTGGAGTTTCGTACCATAATAGGTCGAGACTCTAATCCCATTCTCTTTACTCTCGAATGTATGCTAATGTGCTATATCTTTTTTGTTTTTACCAGGTTGACATGAGAGCTAGGATTCGTGGAAACAAGGGCTACTAAGTGGTGGGCATGTTCTTTTCCAGCAAAGTTATTGAGTCTCTCGTAATGTCGAAGTTAGACATTCGAATCAGTTTTGGCTCGGGCACCATTGGAAAGCAGTGACAATTATTTTTGTGGAAAACTCATCATCTACTTACCACCCGAGTGGAGGTACTTAATAAGGGATATTTCACTTTTATGATTGGAACAAAAACATGTACATCTGACCTAATGAAGTTTGAGATGTGAGATTTTCCAACATGTACTTTTTGGACCGTCGGATTATAATGCATTCAAAATGCAGGTGGACTTCTGATCAAGCTGTGAAATTTTTCAATATATACACTCTTTGCTTCATAACTTTCCTGGTTTCGGCCCTTGTGAGAGATTTAACGTGCATGACATTTGTCCTCTCCATTTTGGTAAAGATTATATTAGGTATGAGATGGGATTTTGAGATGTGTGATTACTCGGAGGGTGTTCGGTTACTAAGTTTTTTGAGAATTTTCTGTGTTTTGAGAATTTTTAGGTGATGTTAACTTTATTGGTATGCGTGTTTTAATTATTTTTATGTAGTGTTAAAAATGATGTTTGGTTGTAGAATTTGTTGTATTCTGAGAATTCAAAAAAATCCTGAGGATTTTGTTTAAACCAACATGCTCTCGGTTTGTGAGTCTAAGCTCTATCAAAAAAAAAGAAAAATTCATAAGTAACCTATTTTAATGTATTTATGATAGACTAAATCTTATCTATTCTAACTAAAAATAATTAAAGTAAGAGTTGAATTTAGATGTTGAAACTTTTTTTTTTTAAAAAAAACTAATCTACAAATGAAAAAGAAAAAAATTGAAAAATTGAAAATAAAAACCAAATATTATTAGCTGATGTGCTTGAAAAAGTGTGACATACGAATTTTTCATAAATATAAAACGGTAAAATAACCTTAAATTTACAAATTGAATACCTACAAGTCTAAAAATAAATTAAAGCCTGGATTCCAAAATGACATTAAACAAGGTCTGATTTATTTATTATTAATAATATTTATTATTATTTTAAAAAATATAAAATGGATAGTGGCGATTGAATATTAAAATTTTGTAGTGATTAGAGTTAGTAAAAAAGTTAAAAGAAATTATTTAAATAAATTTTTTTTATATTTATTTATTATAAAAATAGATGTTTTTTTTTTTGTAAAAATAAATGATTTGATTGAGGGAGATAAATTTTTGTTTATAGTTATTTTATTTGGACTAAAATTTTGGCGAAATATTACTGTTTATCTTTAAAGAGAAACTACGCCGTTTTTCACTAAAGAATTTGCAGGGTCGTTGAACCCCCCTCCTTTCCCCCAAGTCTCGACTCTCTCGGCCTCTCCCCTCCCTCTCCTGAAAATCGCACAGCCACCCTCCCGCACGACACTCTCCCCACGTCGGCCGCGCCTACCTTCGCCGACCACCACAGCTACTCTCCTCTTCTCCCCTCACGTGTCTAATCCCTTCTTCTCTCCTCTGCCACATCCCTCTCTCACTGAGCCATTTGGGTATGTTGTTCAACAATCAATCGGTATTGAATAATTGAATTTGTGATATTTAGTCTTCAAAGTGTTGGTGATTCTCTCTCTCTCTATTCGGTTTGTTGATTTTAATTTGTTCTATTGGAAACATTGGGGATATATGTTATTGCTTAATTCCCCCTTGTTTGTGGTTTTTAGGGTTTCGAATTTGATTTCGGGGTTGCAGAAGTAGTGAGAGAAAAGGTAAGGAAATAGTTCTGGGATTTCTGCTACTGCTGGTAATTCTTCTCAATTATTTAAGAACATGGCCTATTTCTGTCTACGTTATGTTGGTACTATATTCATTTGCCGTGAACTTCACGTGTGATTGAGAGTTTAAGCACTCTTGTATTGGTGACTGTTATTATTCATCAATGCTTTTTCATAGATTTCACGCATAGGCCTTGATGGACTTTAGGAAGTAGAACATAATACTGATCATATTTTCATAAATTTATTTATTTGATTGGCAAACTGAAATATAATTACAAGTTTTCTACTTTAGGATTTAATTTTTTGTTGATTGTCTGATTTGTGGTCAAACGTTGAGAGTTCATGACCAGCCATAACACTGATGTGCTGGTTTAGGCTTAATAAGTGTTGATGGCTTTGGTTTTGTTCGACAATTTGAAATCATTGATAGTGCTTTCAATCATAATGTCTACTTGTCTTGATGAGTGCCTCCTTTAGCATTTTCTGTTGATTATTTAGCTGTAACTAACTTATAGTATTCAATAATTCATGGTATTTCGACTGATTATTTAGCTGTTGGTAGGTATGATCTTATGTAGTATTTCGAATTTATCAAATTTAGGTGGTTTTTAATTTCTGACTGATTTTTTTGGTCCATCAGCAGGAAAAGGGCCTTCTCTTGCTATAGTAAACGTATCTTTTGGTCATTGTTTCTTTATTTTTGGAGATACGCATGGCCGGAGTTTTACCTGCGGAGTCATCACAGCATGGCATATCTGATATGTGTTCAAGAACTTCTCAAGAAAGGCAAGAGGATTTGGGTCGCTGGTATATGTCCAGAAAGGAAATTGAAGAAAATTCCCCGTCGAGAATAGATGGGATTGACCTGAAGAAAGAAACATATTTACGCAAGTCGTACTGCACATTTTTGCAGGATTTGGGAATGAGGCTAAAAGTGTAAGACCAGGATTATCAAATATTTTCTTAATTATTTCAAGTCTCTTTACAACTATTATATGAAATTCTTCTGCTTAATTCTTATACCATCTTTTCTCACTAAATAGATAGTTTTAAGTTTGGATTTTGGGATGAAATTTGACGTTGGTTTCGGTTTTTTGTTGGATCGTGAAATTGAAGTTAAATACCATTTCCTGACTTGATGCTTTTTCTTGTTCTCAATTGTAGTTAACCGAAAATCTCTACTGAGTACATGGAGCTTCTTTCTGGTGGAAAATTATTGCAGATGCTTATAATAATTTGATATGACAGACCAATCTTAGTTGAGCATGTAGAACTGAATTTCATGATGAAGCTTATCAAGCTGATCATCTTACTGATGGGCTAAACTTTTTGGAATAACAGCTTCCTTTCTGAGAAATTTTTCTTCTTTCTGAGATGGTGATTTTTAGCTTTAAAATCCAACCATTGTCAGAATCTATTTAAAGCCAATGGAATGGATATTTTTTGAGGAAATTGCTGCTGGCAGTGAGGATAGATATATGTAGCTGGAGCGAGGCAAGGGACAAGTGAGAATATTCATTACATTTGATGTAGGTCTTTTTGGATGTTATAGATGATGGGAGTGAGAAGGTATCTCGTTAGTAGTAAGTGGTATATGGTTAGTAGTAAGTGGCATCTTTATGGTCACCATAATCGTAAGTTGCCCAAAAAGCGCATTCTTACATTTTGGGATATTGACATTTTTGCTAGCGTCTATTTGAAAAAGCTTTTCATGTTGTTGTTTCATCCACCTACCATTCTCAGGGCAGATATTGAATTTTTCCTTGCTCGAGTTGGAAGGTGCCCAATTCAGATCAAACACCTGAAATACTCTTCTTCAATTGAAACTTTTAAGCCAATTTCCCTCGTTATGGACGTCCAATTATTTTGACTAGCTTATGGAACTGCAAAGAATATTCATTTCATTTGATGTAGGTCTGTTTGGATGTTATAGATGCTGGGAGTGCTAACAATAGAAGGTATCTCGTTAGTAGTAAGTGGTATATTGTTAGTAGTAAGTGGCATCTTTATAGTCACTATAATAGTAAGTCGCCCAAAAAGTGGATTCTTACATTTTGGGGTATTGACGTTTTTGCCAGCGTCTATTTGAAAAAGCTTTTCATGTTGTTGTTTCATCCACCTACCATTCTCAGGGCAGATATTGACTTTTTCCTTACTTGAGTTGGAATGTGCCCAACTCAGATCAAACACCTCAAAGACTCCTCTTCAGTTGAAACTTTTAAGCCAATTTCCCTTGTTTTGGACGTCCAATTATTTTGACTAGCTTATGGAACTGCAAAGAAGAAACTAAGTGTAAGGCAATTCATTCTATCTAATGAAAAAGTTTGTGTGATGGAATATATTTATATCTGCCATTCATTTAAAGCAGCAAAGGCGTAATAAACCTCTGTTGAGAAGTTTAACCTACCAAATAACAGGCACAGGGACTGTATGAATGATTAGTTAGCAACATGTTCGTGCTTTATATGTTGTGTAGATTATTTTTTCATTCCTTCTATCTCAAGTTTAGATGGTTGGAAATATTGGGACTTCTTGTGAAGTGAAAGGGCTATGTAGGATTGAGCTTGCTCTGTAGTTGTAGGAATAGTGTTTCTGAGCATGAATGTGACGTTTGGAAGGGGGTTTGCATTTGTACAGGATGGGATATTCTTCGCATACCTATTGTTTGTTGTAATTCTCTCTAGTCTCTAATACACCTCACCCCTCGTGGTAACCTGTAAAAGAGGGATCTTCAATCACTTTTTACTTATAAACAAACCCCGGTTTTTTGCTTTTGCAACATAGGGTCTTCTTGTGATACTTACACTTCCTGGCATTACATAATGGGGAAAAGGGTTGAGATGATTAACAAAACCTAGACATAGTTTTCATTGTAACCCTTTATCGAATTTCACTCATCTTGTAAACGTAAACATTGTACTAGATGCCTGTTACTTATCAACGGAACTTTGTTTGCATTGAAACACCAAACTAGTTACTGTTAAGGGATCTGTTTCTATTCACATGAATGATGGATATGCTATAAGCCAAGTATTTGGCTTGATAAATTTTGAATGAGTGTCATGATGCTCTTTTATATGCTCGCCGATGGCCTATAATATGTAAAATGTACACCATTATCTTCAGTATGTTTTTCGGTGAGTTACAAAGTCACTTTGTTGGTTATTAATGCAAAAACTTACCTGCCGCCCTGTTCTTGTTGGTTGTGGAAGTCTCATTTGAACTACGTCTAAGTGTTACGAGAGTTAGGTAATTTTCTTGTCTCATTCACCTTATTGGACGAAACTCTCACTCGGAACCCTTTATCATCTGCTTGTCTGGAAGCTTTGCAACTTGAGACACATACACATGTTCACCCAAAATCATATGTTTGCACTTTTTACGAGGACATATATTAATATACCTGTTGGTAAGTTCTTTAATGAAAAACAATGTTCCTATGTTTTTCCCTAGAACATGGCCAGAATTACGTGTTGACTGAACTTCTCAATGCAGGCCCCAGGTAACCATCGCTACAGCAATAATATTTTGTCATCGGCTTTTTCTCCGTCAATCACATGCCAAGAATGACCGAAGGGTAGGTTGTTTACTTTTGGAGCTGATATAACATTTGCAATAAAACATATCTGAGTTCAATTTGGCATGCCTTAGTCTTTGGTTAACTTAGTTATCTCATGGTGTACAAATCAAGTAGTAAATTTGACTCGGAAAGCAAGTGTGAAGAGAGCAAGTTTCTTGTGAGAACTTTAATACTGGAATTGACACTATTCAGAAAGGTTTTATACATATTGACAATGTCAAAGGTTCTCCAACGTTACTTCTGATACATGCTCTGTACACACCAGACGCTTCATTGTTGGGAAACCTGTTTTTCTGTTTGGTTTCTCGGGTTGTTTTTACTAAGCACTTGAAAGCAAATGCACATGCCATTCGATGACAACTTTTCATATCATGAGGAACTGTTTATCGTGTAAATGCTGCTTGTTCACTCAAGAAAGGGTTGATTTTGCATAGTAGAAAGTTAGTTTTTAGATAGAAGAAGTGTGATCAAGCAATGGTATTGTATTTGCACCCAAAAAAATGGTAAAATTCAGATTTTCAGACTTCTCCTGTGAAGGCCATCTTGTGTCGTGCAATTTTATTGTATGAAGGATTTAATGTGCTTGTTCTGGTGACACGCTTGCAAGACATTATGAAACATGGTAATGTACCTTGATGTGTTTTTCATATTGTATATGGGGTGCAGATAGTTTATTTATTTGTATGTATGTGCATTCTAGGAGAAATATCTAGAGGTGTGTGATTGTTTGTGCGTAAGTGTCATTGCTAATTGTTTTTGGTTATAATCAAATATGCTTTGGTTGCATTTCTGAATATGTCACCCATAAATTCTTGATCCATCATAAGCCATTCTATAACTGTCTGCTTTTGGCAACAGCAACATATAAACTTTATTTTCTTCGTATTTCTAAAGTGAAAAGAGGGAGAGGCTTGGGAGTTTCTTGATTATCAGATGACCTTTCGGTTTATCACCTTTTTCTTCTCCTCTCTCTTTTTTTGTTGTTAAAAACTGCCGTTCTAAAGTGGACTTCCAATGAGAGTGGAACCCAAAGACCATGGTGCATTTTGGCAAAGTTTCAGAGGTCGTGGAATTAGTGGTCTTGCCTTATGATTCCATAGTTATTTAATTTACAAATGATGTGGTTTTTATTGATTGATATTATTTTTTTCTTGGGTCGTGTGACTAGCTTTGTAACCTTAGTCCGGATTAAATGTTTTCTTTCTTCACTCCTTCTCTCTTATGGAAGTTCCATAGTGTAAATTATGGAGGCATAGATGAATTAAGAACATCATAAGTTATGTTGAAGTGTATTTTTCCTTATTTTCGGTGCCTAACTTCATTTTATGGTTGCAGACCATAGCAACTGTGTGTATGTTCCTGGCTGGGAAAGTTGAAGAAACTCCTCGTCCACTAAAGGATGTCATTCTTGTTTCTTACGAGATAATCCATAAGAAAGATCCCGCTGCAGCCCAGAGGATTAAACAGAAGGTGTACACTTACTGATAGTGCTTACACTAGTTTGTGTATCATTCCTCAGATTTATGTTTCCGTAGTTGAGTTGTTACCCCAGAGTACATCTTGTGCTTATCTTTCTCTTCTCTTTGATGTACATGGTTTGGCTACAGAAATGTTCCTTCTAGTTCAGTTACAAACCCACTAATTTGCTCGATAGAATTAATCTAAGTTAACCATGCATTATAGAGCGTGAGTCTGTACTTATCTGCAGTCCACTTATAAAGTGATTGCCTGGTTTTCCCTAAAGTGCCATAAGATACCCATTTATGAGAATTTCTTCCCCTGCTTCTCCTTTATCAATAAATTCTTGCTTAGCTTCCTCAATTTCTCACCAACAGCTGTACCATGGGTAAACTATGTCCTTACACCCATTCAGCTCTTCCCCCTTCCCCCTCTTCCTATTTCTTGTTATTGTTCTTTTTCTTGTCTCATGGTCCTCGTCAATCACGCAGGAAGTATACGAGCAACAAAAAGAGCTCATTTTACTTGGGGAGAGGGTTGTACTTGCCACTTTGGGTTTTGACCTAAATGTTCACCACCCATATAAACCCCTTGTTGAAGCCATAAAGAAATTCAAGGTTGCTCAGAATGCCCTTGCTCAAGTTGCATGGAATTTTGTTAATGATGGGTATGTCCCACTGTTGTTTTCTCTTCTATATTGAGATAATCAGTTCAGTGGTTTCTCTTCCTTCTCTTTCTCTTGTTCACACACTGGAAAATGGCTTGTAGTCTGAGAACATCGCTCTGCCTGCAATTTAAGCCACATCACATTGCGGCAGGTGCCATTTTCCTTGCTGCCAAGTTCCTCAAAGTGAAGCTTCCATCGGATGGTGAGAAGGTTTGGTGGCAAGAATTTGATGTCACCCCACGTCAATTGGAGGGTTGGTCTCCTTCCCTTCATCTGGTATTTGAAATTATTTGGACCCAGGGACAGCCTTTAAACCTCACTGTGGCCCCAATGCTTTCTGTTTGTTTGCTGGTAGACTTTTCCCCTCTGGAAATACGAAAAATCTACCCAAAGATGATTCTGGCTGACCTTTAGTTGTGCTGTCCTTTTCTGTTTTCATCTCTAAATATTTCTAAGTTGTTTTATTTTTTATTTTGTTTTTCTCTTGCAGAAGTTAGTAATCAAATGCTGGAACTCTATGAGCAGAACCGAGTGCCCCCATCACAAGGAAGTGAAGTGGAAGGAAGTGTAGGCAGTGGGCCCAGTCATCGGGCCCCAGTAAAACCTTCGGCTGTTAATGAGGAGCATGCTTCAAAGCAAATGTCATCTCGTGTGACATCTGATTACTCATTTGCTGACATTCATTTGCCAGAAAGAAGTATGCAGAATCAAAGTAATGAAAATGGGAGTGCGGATATGGGTAGTGTTATTACTGATCACAAGGTGGATGCGGACATAAAAGACACTCAGCATCCTGAGCATTTGCCCCAGAATGAGAACATGAGAGAAGTTCCAAATCAATCCAGGGCTGGGATGGAGCGAGTTGGTGGTGAAGACCAAGAAAGGAATGGTGGGAGAAATGAGACTACAGAACCAGGAGAGTGGAGGGATCATGGAGCCTCACGAAAGGGCAGCATGGTTGGTCGAAATTTGGAGCTTCGGGAAGGCCCTGTTGGCCAGTCCCCAAAAGAAGCTATCAAGATGATTGACAAGGACAAGGTTAAGGCAGCACTTGAGAAAAGAAGGAAGGCTCGTGGGGAAAATACACGGAAGAAAGATGTGATGGATGAGGATGACCTCATTGAGAGGGAACTAGAAGATGGGGTTGAATTGGCAGCAGAGGATGAAAAAAACAAGCGTGATAGGAGGCAAAGCTGGTCAAAACCTGAGAATTTAGATCATGGGAAGGACCACGAGGAAGTTGGAGTTGGAAACCACTCGGGCATAAAATCCTCAAGGGGTTTGGAAGTAGAGAATGCAGAGGAGGGGGAGATGTTAGATGATGCTTCGCCTATGTCGAACAGCCGTAAGAGAAAAGCTGGGAGTCCACCGGATAGGCAGTTGGAGGGGAAGAAGAGGCATGATTATGCGCCGAGTTATAACCATGACAATGCAGAAGATGGACGTAGGATGAGTCGTGTTGGTTATGGAGATAGGGAGCACAGAAGGCATTCCCAGGAGAATCATTAGTGAGCAATAAGATGCTGCAAGTACTTGAATGTTTAGTATAATCCGAGACAGTCAGTTTCTAAATAGATATGAATGTTTGTTTGATTTGCATTATGATGTTAGCGGATATGTATCTTGAAAGATACTGAGGGATGAGGATGCTTCAGTTTTCACTACGGCCGGGCTGCTGAGAAAGTGAAGAGTTAGTGGTGTTCATGTAGTCAGCCAGCTTCAAGAACTAAAGCGCAGATCCAAGCCTCTCTGGCAAATGCTTTGCGACTGTGCAAGGAAGATGAGGGATGATGTGTTTTTGCCAAATTTTTGAGGAACATATTGTTGGTCAGTTATCTTGACCTTAATTATATATACGCCTGCTATTTTAATGTCGTTTCTTGTTAAGCTTTTGTGAATTTTAGGGATTCAAGACTAAAATCTTTTCCAATTCTTTGTCTGTAATTCAGAGAGATGAACATATACATCCTAAAAGTCTCTAGCAACGTCAAAAAATGTTATGTTACATAAAAAAAGAGAGAGGCCAAATTCTTGGTCCCGGGCCCATCAAATTATCGTTACTATTGCGTCAGCAAAGTGTTTCCACACAACTACCGACTCGAAAACTTTGAGGAAAGAATTCTGAACCCAGGTAACGATAGCACTTTTCTTATCCACTCAAACTTTGTTCGGATGGAGAGAGAATCTTATTAACCCACAACAGAAAAGCCCCCAACCAATTACAACTATCCAACTCAGCCTCCTTGCTGCCCTTCCTTATCCACCCTCCCCCTCATTCCACCACCAACTTCTCCTTCAGAGAATCTAAAAACCTTTTCCCTCCACACCCTTTGCTCCACTCTGCAACCCAGTCCTATACCAATCGAACCCGAAAGAAATCAGCAGTCTTAAGACTTGTAAACACTTGAAAGAAGAAACCCCAAACCGGGAAAATGTCTCTCACTATTCCCACTAACCTCTCGAAGCCCACTTTGAAGCCGAAGTTGAGCTCTCCACTGAGCACAAAATCAAGGCCTATGATACTCTGCTGCTCAGCCTCTCAAAACACCAACACAGAGAAAGTTTCTGGTGGTTCGCCACTTCAGGCATTCTCCGCCGCACTCGCGCTCTCCTCAGTCATTCTATCAGCCCCAGTCCCCGCCCTGGCCGATATCGCTGGCCTCACCCCCTGCAAGGAGTCCAAGCAGTTCGCCAAACGTGAGAAGCAAGAGATCAAGAAGCTCGAGTCATCGCTGAAGCTGTACGCGCCTGATAGTGCTCCGGCCCTGGCGATTAACGCCACCATAGAGAAGACGAAACGTAGGTTCGACAACTACGGAAAGGCAGGTTTGCTGTGTGGGACAGACGGGCTTCCTCATTTGATAGTGAGCGGCGATCAGAGGCACTGGGGCGAGTTCATCACACCGGGGATTCTGTTCCTCTACATCGCCGGATGGATCGGGTGGGTTGGCCGGAGCTACCTGATTGCCATAAGGGATGACAAGAAGCCGACTCAGAAGGAGATCATCATCGACGTGCCGTTGGCATCAAGGCTGGCCTTCAGAGGCTTTAGCTGGCCCGTTGCTGCCTTCAGAGAATTCGTGAATGGCGACCTTATTGCAAAGGACGTTTAATTGGTTTGCTTATTCCTCAGGTTTGCCTTCTCTTTTCGAAAATTTTCCCCATCAAACTTTTTTTCCGACTTGTTTGTTAAAGGTTAAATGGAAGCGTTCTATTAGATATGGGGAAGAAATTTCTCGACCATGCTTGAGAATGTTAAGAACAGGAATGTTAAAATTTGATGCTGACATTAAAAAACTAGCAACAGTAACATCATGCTAATGTGCCAAAATTTGGAATAAGAAATGAGACATCATCAACATGTCAACAAGAGGAAACAAAGAAAAAAAACAGAGTAATACGTGACCTCCTAATATTTCAAATTTTGTCCCGACCTGCGAGAGACCAACTCTTCTCCTTGTCGATCAAGGTTGGCAACTGGATTAAGGATTTTAACTTTTTACGGATCTTCTCTTTAAACAGACACAAGCATCAAACCTTCAACCATTAATTCAGATAGTTCTCTTTCTTGCTATTAGAGTCCTTCATCATGCATTTTTTAAGCACAGAGGACTTACAATTGGAGGGGCATATTCTATCTACTGAATGATTTTACTAATTTATATTACTAATGGAGTAGAAAAACTGTTCTCATTTCAGTCGCTATCTTTCATCAACTTGGGAAAAAAGATGGATCTTCTTGGCTGACATGGAAGGGAATTAAAAGATTAATCAAACTTAGTCGCATAGAATTGCGTGGGGGTTCTTAATAAAGGATGTTTGTAGGTTATTCTTTTTGTACTCTGACAACGATCGTTTGTTGTGTTTCTTCTGCAGTGGCAGGGGGACGAAGGTACTGGGAGAGGGAGGTGGGGAACCTGACATGGGAATTTGTTAAGAGGAGAGAATGGTGGAATATTTCGTGTGTTTAAGTTGGAAAATTGTATCTGATTTGTGCAATGCTTGTGTTGGACACCGGAACTAATCTGCCTTTGGGTTTTAGTCCTTACTCAAGACTATCGTACACGTTATTTTATAATTCACCAAACCCAGGAAAAGGAGGAAATATCCAAACAAAAATGAAAGCAGGAAAGGGAGCATTTTGTACATCGTACCATAAGATATCTCTCCTCCTCCTCTCTCCTCTTCTCTCTGTTTCCATCAGCCCTGTAGAATAACCAACATCAGTGAAGTGAGATTTTAGATGGATAATCACAGGTTTTCCAGAAACTATAACGATGGGGATGTGTCGGAAATTACTAAAAAAGGAAGCTTTTTTCATCTTGTCAGTCATACCTGTGGGGGAAATGAGTGTAATATTGTAACGACCCAAGGACAAGCACTAGCCACATCTGTGCTTTGACTTCAAAATGACTAGTCAAGGTTGTTTTTGAAGCCCCTTGGATCATTATAAAGCTCAGTTCAACCTAGTAAGGTCCCAATGTGAGACTTGACCCTTATAGAATTCATCTTTCATTCATTCTCCTCTCCCACTCTATGTGGGATTCGGGGTATCACAATATCCCCCACTTAAATCATTGACGTCCTCGTCAAGGCCCACCAAGCCCACATTGGTGGTTACTAGGACCGCTCTGATACCATTCTTAAGTGTTCTTCATGCTCCTCTCGGCTCTTTGAGTAAATCAAGATATCATCAATGAAAACTATAACAAATTTATCCAAATATTCTCGGAATACTCGATTCATCAAGTCCATAAAGGCAGCCGGTGCGTTCGTTAACCCAAAAGGCATGGCCAAAAATTCATAGTGTCCGTATCTTGTTCTAAAAGCTGTCTTTGCTACATCATCACTCTTAACCTTTAGCTGGTGATATCCCGAACGAAGATCAACCTTAGAGAATACCTGTGCTCCTTGTAATTGGTCGAATAGATCGTCAATCCGCGGTAGAGGATACCTATTCTTTACCGTAACTCGATTTAACTCTCGATAATCAATACACAATCTCATGCTACCGTCCTTCTTCTTAACGAACAAAACAGGAGCACCCCAGGGGGACACGCTTGGACGGATGAACCCCTTGTCCAATAATTCTTGCAACTGATCTTTCAACTCTAAATGGGTTTAAAAAGGGCGAAAATTTCCTCTCAATATTGGAGTTTTCTCTCATTTGAAGCTCTCTCTCTCCTCTTTCTCTCTCTACACGAAATTCTCTTTCTCTTACCTTTGGAGACGCGATTTGCAGGAGTTGGGTGATTTTTGGAGGTAGGTTTGTTTTAATCTTGGTTTAGAAAGATATTTTTTTGAATTGATTTGGGTTATGTCGTTTTATAGACAACGTTGGAGAGTCGTTCTTCACGTTTTAGGCGATTTTTCTTCAACTTCGTCGGCGCAATTGGGTGAGCTTTTCTCTAAGTTCCGACCTTCAATGGAGTTTTAGATCTGAATATTCTAGATTTTTTTTAGTTTAGTTTTTGGTTTGTTGTAGGGTAATTAAAGGCGATTTTGAGAAATTTCGCGATTTTGGGAATAGACAGAGTTATTGCAGTTCAGGTGTGTTGTTGTTGGAATTCTATTATTTAAATTACTTTAGGGATGTATGAGGATTTAGATGACGAGTTGACTGATTTTCAAATGGATTCTAGGTGTCGATTGACTTTTCAGCAATTCTTTGTGAAATCTTAAGCTTCGGTTAAGCATCGAGGTAAGTGGCTTATCAATGAGATTTTATTCCTCTAAACTTTTGTGGAATCTAAGTGCACGAAATATTTAATTATTCTGTGAGATGAAATTGATTTAAAAATATTTATTTGTGCGAAATTTAAATCTCTTGTCATTGGTGAAATAGATTTTTAAAACGTGCACTATCTTATATAGTTTTGATTCATTATATGGGGAAAATGTACAAATTTTTGATAAAGATGAAATGACTTAAATTTCATGAATTTGTTTGAAATATCAAACTTGAAATGTTGGATTGTTGGAATATATTTATTTTGTGAATATACTTTGAAAATTGTCTTTGCGCTGACAATATATCTCTGCGGTCTGTGTGACCTAATATTTGGAGGTCTTTGTGGCCTGGAGGTCTGTGTGACCATTGGTTATTTCCCTATATTGCGCGGCCTTTGATAATTTTTGTTACAAACTGATATTTTTGAATTCGGTATGACTCACAGTGTTTTATTTATGGATTTCGATTATTGTGATAAATTGTTTTTTCCCCTACCCTTATTGATTTGCTACTTACTGAGCTAGTTGTAGCTCACCACTTATTCTCTATCTTTCAGGTTTAGGGGTTGGTGACAGCGAGTGATAGAAAGATTGTGAGTTGAAATCTCTGAGAATAATTGCAAGTTGCAAAATATTTGAATAAAGAGTCATCTGGAGACTCTAGTAATAATTGTTTATTTTGAAGACTTTAGTAGTTTTATTATTTATTGAGACTCTTATTAAGAGAAGTATTTAATGATTAATGTTTTTAGTAGTGCTCTGACTAAACTGTTGGGATTCATTTTGACTATTGAAGATGAAATATAATTTTTTATGAGTTCTTTTCTTGGTTGGGATGATATTTTCGAGTAGTATTCTATTCGTTTAGACTTTTGGGTCGGAGTGTTACAAATATACTCCAGTCAACATCTTAGCTCAAAGATGACTATCAAAGCCATTGAGCCAAGAACCCGATCCAGCCAGAACAAATCTTTGTCAGACCTAACTCATCCCAGAAGTCCATCAGGCTCAAAGAAGTCGACGTAGACAGCCTTGTGGGCCTATACATGTTATCTATTTTGCTCAATTTTTATCTTGTCTTTTAATTTTTATAAATAATTTTTATTAGTTTCATATTTTATATATTTTTATAATTTTTGATATTTATGAAACTATTTTCTACATATTTTTTTAATTATATATTTTTCGAATTTTTTAAAATCATTTTATATTTTTTATTTTTTGAATATCATAATAAGTATAAATTATTCTTATTTAATTTAATTAAAATATAAATCATTTCAAATCTTAAACAACCAAACAAACCTTTACAACAAAATAATATTTAAATAAAAAAAATTAAAATTTGAAAGTTGAACCAAAACCAAAACCTCAACCCCTTTCCCAAACAAGCTAAAAAGGGTCTTCTTCTTCTACTTTTCCTTTGAAACTTAAGAGGCACGCCAAAGTAAAGATCAAACCGACAGAAATATATGACCAATAGCTGCCGAACGTACCGAACAAGAAGCCCTCAATGACGCCAATACTGCATCAAAATAGGAAGGAAGTGGTCCTCTCAAAGTCGTTCGTAAAGACTTTTCATACCAACATAATATGGACCGTGTTCATAAGCTGAAAATCGGAACAAGTAGACAACTTTTTTTTCTCATATAACCTGCACATTCTCATAGAAACGAATGACATTTTTTTTGCCTCTTTTCCTTTTTTTTTTTTTTTCTTTTTCCCATAGGATGATTCGACGTTAGAGACTAATTTGGACCATTTTCAATTAGTTAACGAGAAAGTTAGGGTTTACCTGAGGGGAAAAAATGGATATAAAAGGGGGAAAATAGTTCATTCCAAATTCCAATTGTTGACATGTAGTTGTACATTCCACACCACAAAAAACCCATCAAATACCAACCCTGAAATCCGAAGCAAATGCCCACCCATTAAGCTCGCTTGCTATTACTACCCAAGTCAGCACTTAGAATGCATGGAAAATCCATGCAATAGTCTGATCACGAGTCCTCAACCTACTATATATTTGCTAAATATATAGATAAGAAAATTATATTTACAATATACAGATATAAGTTACTGATAAAAGACAAGTTTCAAGCCAAAGCGGGCGGGCGAAATGGCTTCCGCCGCTGCTCCTACCACTGCTGCCACCGTCACCGCCATTCGTTCTACCAAATCTCACATTCGCACGAAGGATATTAGATGCAAGTAATTATCAAGGGGGGGGGGGAGACAAAAATTAATTTAGGTATAGGAGTGACCACTGGAAATTAGACTAACACGACCACATCGACTCTCCCAAGCTGGCCTGATCCACCACCATATCAATGTCAAAAATGGGCTTGTCGTGTGAGCCCATGAGCCTAGATGAGGGGGAGCCGCTACTGTTTGGGCTAACCGGGTGAACACCATGGTTGGAAAATGACCCGGTCTTCCTCACCCGCAGGTGCACCACCTCAGCCTGAGCCAGAGCCAGTTGGGTCTGGAGCGCATCAATTTGTTGCTGCAGAGAGGAAATCGCCCCGACGCACCCGTACACAGGGTCCCGCACCCTTGCGTTTGCTTCGTAGACCATGCTACTGACCGCATCTCCTCGCTGGTGCGCTGGCAATTCCTGCCAAAATTTCACAACGAAATTTCGTCTTAGACAGAGCTCCAAAAATAATGATCTCGGGCATGGCGATCCAAATCCAAGGCGCCGAAGATCTTAGAAACCACACAAACATCGTGAGCTTGTTATTTGGTCTGACAATTTCTTTCAGCGTTTTTCATCTTTACATATGTTTGTGCATATCAAAGAACCCAACATCATGTGATCAGATTATGGAAAAAAGACCAAAAAACACTTGTTTAAACCAATGGGTGCTTGTGACATATCTGTAAAATTACTCAAATGCCCCTGATCGTTGCCTCTCTAGTCTCTACCAAACGGTCAATCTTTCTCCATCATGATAGAGAAAAATGAAGAGAGAAACAATAGTCCTCCACTGTGATTTCCAGAAACTCGCTGAGGTTCCAGTTTATTTGAGGATACCAATTGGCAATACATAACCAATTTGAGTTGTGTGTGTTAGGGCTGTCCACCAAACCGGCCAACCCGGATCGAAACCGGACCAATTTTGGCTAAATCCGGTCAGAATCGGACCGATTTTAGACAAACCGGACCGAGACCGGTATAATCTGGTCCGATTTTGGGTTACCCATATGGAAAACCGGATAGGAATATACCTCTCCAAACCAAATCGGTAATCGTCAAAAAATGGCATGACTCAACTCCAAAACCGGCCAAAAATGGCATGACCCAACCTAAAATCGGCCCAAAATGGAATGACACAAACCGGACTGGCAAAACCGGGAACCGGACCGGACCGAAAGAATGATCGGTCTGGTATACATACTCAACAAAATGTCCGGTTTGGCCGGCCGGACCGAACCGGCCCTGACCGGCCAATGGACAACAGCCCTAGTGTGTCTGGTGAGAGAGAGAGCTAAAGTCCAAATTAAGTCAAGACGACGTCGAATTCTTCCTTTGGTCTCGGTACTTTTTCGCAAAATACACTAGCTAATGGGTTAGTGAGAATATTCTTTGGAAACATCATAAAAATGCTCTGATATAAAATTAATATTTCAAATGTGCCACAGAAACAAATTTTCGGGTACGTAGGCAATATGGATATACATAAACTAGCACAATTATTTATTTCGTATATATATATATATATATATATATATATGTTCCAATAAAAAGAATGCTTGATGTGAATCCAGAAAAAGATAAGGAAGAAATTGTAAGGCTACGTTTGAAAGCAACTTCAAGTAATTAGGTTGCCCAAAAAAAAGAGAAAAATTCAAGCAATTAGACTCAGTCTGAGCAGAGTAATTGGTGAGAGAACACCAAGTAGTACTGTTCATACGGACTATATAGGGCCTGTAAGGAATGACTTCAAGTGTGAATTAGTGCCTTTGGAAATTCTGATTTAGACTGAAAAGTCCTCTTTTGCTTTTTTCTATTTTTCAGTTCTATCCTCATGAGTAGAAAGAAAGGCATGAGTATCTGTGCAAGAAGTTGCTTTCAAATAAAATCATATAGCGTCTCCAAAGAGCCAGAGTTTGATTGAAACCTGTAACATTTTGTTGACATTGCTGGCACCAAAGACCTTGTGGACGTTAGCAAACTTCTGGGGCTCGTCCGCTGGAAAATAAGGAGCGAACACACAATCCTGAGCACACCTTCTCCGCAGAAGTTTGCATGCTGCGCATGGGGAAGGGGCACCTTGTTTCCTGGCACTCTCCTTCATGCTGTCACGTGTCCCTTCCTTGAGGCAACCGAAACCCCCAGCAGTCTCAACTGTTAAGGACAACTTACCCTTAACTTCTTCTAGGGTACTTCGCCCGAAAGCAAAAGTCGACGTATAGGACTATCTGGGATAGTAGAGAGTTGAAAGACAAAAGAGAGAGGTAGAGGAGGGGGGAGCTAGTAACAAAAGAAAAAGGTGAGCAAGAAGATAAAAAAGAAGCAAACAAAAGAGAGAGATCAAACACTGGTATACAAAAGAGAGGAGGGGGCGTGAAGGGGTGGGGTGGTGGGCATTATATAACGAGACCAGGCAGTACATGTCAATGGGTCCTACCATAGAACCCTTTTAGATTTTGGTCGATCAAAAACATCTCACTTTTTTTTGGATAAAAATAGAACCTCTTTATTAAAAAAAAAACTCAAAGAAAACCTCTCCACATCTCACTTGACATGACACATTTGCCATTTTTTCATAATTTCCTTTTACAATTACATATTACATATTTTGTTGTCCTGTCATAGTCAATATATAGGTCACACGTTTTTATTTACACCTGCCAATAAGGACACAGTAGGAAATTAATTACCTGAACTCGAAAAGCCTAAGATAATAAATCATAGGGCCGGGTTAATATATATATATACGATATCATGCTGATGTACAGCACCCTTTTCAGACTTCTCCAACCCTAATTATCATTTTAATATAGCCTAAAAAGTAATATGGTTGGGGGGCGTTTATTGTGTTGGGGATCCAATGTGCGAACCGAGTCATCTATCCTCGTGTTCCACCCCCTTTGTTTGCATCTGATCCATGCTGTGAATCAATGGACTACATAGTCCTTTCCTTTACGGTTTTACCTTCGGTTTTACCTTCTGTCTAATTACTCAATTAAGTCCTCGTTGGCATAGCCGCGTAGCATACTAATACCATATCCGAAACAAAATAATAAAATTAAAAAAAAAATGTACTATTCTTTTCCACTTTTGGATAATGCTGATATATATATATATATATATATATATTTGTAATTTGGTACTTCAGACCGTGCACGTCCGTGTCTGTATCGGGACAGGCATGCAGGTGATCTACAGACTACAGCCATTTCTCTACTCTTTAAACTTAAGAGGCGGGCGGGGCAGCCTTTTTTCTTTCTTTTTTTTTTTTGCTGAAACAGCCTTTTTTCTATTTATTTTTAGAGCCCCCCCCCCCCCCCCCCCCCCCTCGATGGAGAAAAAGTCGGCAGGATTCAGGAAGCTGTTATTTTGCATGGCTGCATTCAGTTGACCATTGCACAGAAAAACAAATTGGGACCGCCCACTGAGAAGAATCATAATTTAAATAGTGTGTATGGTCCGAATGAATTTATGAAGATCTAAGGGTTGATATTAAAGCACGTCAATTAATGAAATAACCCACCGGATCGACCCGTTCAGTTGTGACCCGCGAATTTGACATGTTTATATAACGGTCGATCGTTTCATGTACCGGTCGACCGCTATATGAACAGGTCGACCGCTACATGAACATGTCGAAATCAACAAATCGATCGTTATATTAAGCGGTCGACCGGTACATGAAGCGGCCGACAGCTTGAACGGGTCGAACCCGGTGGGTTATTTCATTAATTAACGTATTTTAATCTCAGCCCTTAGATCTTCACAAGTCCATCCGGACCATACATCAGCATGCTCAGCACCTTAGTGCTCAGCATAGTAACCGGACCCGGCTGTAGATCTGTAATTAAAAAGAAGGAAAAATAGAAGTCGAGTTCATGTAATTATTGGTTTCTTTGTCTTGGAGAGCACACTCGGAGATCTGCTGAGTATCTGTGGAGGGCTAGAGGGGCCAGGAATCTGATTAATTAGACGACATTCTAACAACCCTATAGACTATCCTCCCCCTCCCTTTTCTCTTTTCTTCTCGTTAGTGGCTTTTCTCGTACACTCGCAACCAAGTTTGGAACAAGAAACAATATGGTAATTCATGATATTCCTAATTAACATTATTGTTCCAGCATCATTTTTTTTTTCTTTTTTTATCTGAACGGAAGAAACGGCAAACACAAAATCCAACAGCAACGATCGATGAATAATAATAATAATAATAGAAATATATTATAAGTTCCCTTTATGCATAGGTTTGTTAATTAATGTTTCTTCGACAATGCCGGTAAAGGGTTTATCTCAGCTGGTCAACGCCAAAAAAACAGAATCAGGTTTTGACAAGACCAAAACGCGCGCACAACCAACATTCTATTTCTAAACTTTAGGAAAGATTGTTGAATTGATCATTTCCTTTCTGTTGTTTCATGTTCACCTCCCACGATCAAACAGTAAACATCATGATCATATCGAAATTCTGAGCTATCCGCAGGTGTAGAATACAGTATGCATGCATGCACCGTATGGTCAACTCTAAAATTAGGGCAGGTTAGATTCAATAGCAATTCTGTCGGGTTTTAGCTAACCTAAAAGTACTGTTGACGTCTTATGTTATGTCTATTCGAACCCATATTAGAAACAATGGGTGGATCGGTCCGGTATAAGATTCAAACCCGGCCAGCTTGCAGGGTCTTCAAAACATACGATCGAATTTCTTAATTAACATGCATATGGCCGTTTCTTAACTTTATATATATATATTTGAAATAAACTGGTCCTTTTCATTTTAAGGCAATGTGTGACTCTAATATAAAGATAATTTATTTTCAATGAAATTGATTCCTCCGGAGCCTCCGCTTTGCAGCAGATCGATCCACTCTCATTATAATTTTATAAATGCAATCTCCCACAAACGTTTTGTTTTTGTTTTCTTGGGAACCAATCACTTTGAGAAAACGAAAGAAAAATTGGTGATGCAAGAAAAGTTCTTTTTTCTCCTTTACATGCAAGGTAAAGCTGCCATTGTTGTCATGCATGCAGAGTGGATTTAATTGCAGAGTTTTTGCACAAGATGCCATACCCATAGACAAGAAGAAGAAAAAAGCAAGGGTCAAGGGTCCCAGTTGGCCAAAACTAACTCATGATGAGGTCCTCGACGGCAAGATCGTTGAGTTTATGGATCCAATAATTATATTAGCAGTCAACTCTGGGGTATACTGGCAGTTGGTCCATACATGATTATGATGCTTCACGAATACTGATAAGAGCTCCACCAAAGCTAAAGGAATGAAAACTAATTATGATGAATAAACAAGGATCGATCCGGGGTCGAAATCTGAAGTAATAAAATTACAAATGAGAGACTCATTCAACCCATGGTAGGGGAGGTCTATCTTGACTTGTGTGCCAATAGTAGGAGGGTCAGGGAGAAGGACCTGCGCCTATATATCTCCTCTTCTCTCAACCAAGACAGATATAAAATCTCTGTGGTCAGTTGTCCTTCTTCTCTTCAACAGTAGTACGTCTAGTTATTCCAAATAACTTTCTTTGGCACTACTGAAAAAGAGTATATGTTTATTGGGAGTTGTTGTGTCCCACTTATGCCGGCTGTGCCCTAGTAATCCTCACGTTACTTGGGCTACAATATTATTACTGCTGTCACAACTCTAGCCAGTACTAAAGAGACAGCCAACTAATTTGGTTAACTGATGGTGCACTTTTACACTATACAACTTTTGTCAAAGCACCATTTAGGCAAGAGAAAGAATGGTTTTCCACCTCTTGAATTAATGCAGAGAGCTGTATAGATTCTACCACTGTCATCGAGTTTAAAATCCCAGCTAGCTGCACGATCATCACTCATGAAAGCTCACTATAGTTTGTAATGATTTACAATCCTGTAACTTTTAGCCCCAACTGGACCGTGTAATTTGAAGAGAAACATACATAATAGATAGATCTTACACTATTTAATATTATCGGTGTAAAGTACTTTCGAACAAGGAGGTCCACATGTTGTGTTTATTTTTTTCAAATTAATATACGACATAATTTAAGCACGAATTTACTGATGACCCTGGGCCATTTTGTAATATTCAAGTATCCTCCCGATAACATTAATTTAGAATAATACTTTGCCAATATGATTCCAATTAACTTTCTAGTTGGTTATAGTAGCAACGACTATTAGCAGCAACGCCAATCTCGTCGCCATTTGCGATCTTCTGCCGTGAAAGATGACTATCACATTGAAAATGATGTTAATGAGGATCCATATATATATATATATATATATATAAACTGCTGGTCAAATTTTTTTTGGTCAACATTTGGGACTACGCTGAACGTTTTATTCCACGATAAGAATGCGACAATCTCCTAGCTAACAACCGAAAGTCTTGAATGCAAATTTGATTCTAGTTTGAACTTGGAAAGATGTTCAAATATAAGGAAATGCATGCATATATAGTTCAAAATTTTTATATAAGTCATGCATGCAGAGGAATAAATGAAACACAATAGAGTGATCAGTACGTACCCTATTTACTTGATATTTCCAGAAACTTATATGAAGCTAAAGGAGGAATTATAGTTTCTAATTTGACCCATTTTCATCTTTGAATGAAATTCTAAAGGAAAGGACGAGAAAATTAGGAAGGTTTTTGCACTAGGTTTAGACGAATCTGATCTAGCTGATGAAAACGTATTCATCGAACTGAAAGCACAACAACAAATACCAAATACTTGAATCAAACTCTTAACGTAAGTATCGATTATGTCGCAGGCATGTGTGTGCTTGGTAGCTCGAAGTCAAGCATTTCAGCTGTAATCCTTTATCCCCAAACCATCCTGCCACATCCGGGAAAGTTAAGAGCAAATAATTTCATTATGCGCCGCTTTTGCTTCGTTATAGATATTATCTTCAAAAATATTCCACAGCCATATTTGCAAATGTGTAATGTCCACATGGAATAGAGCTATCGGATTATAGGATTGATTCTATTCGTCGTTTGGCAGGTGAGGTAGGTAAAGCAATCATTTTTTTTTTTCACGTAGAAAAGAAATAAACTACTCGCCGTTTAAAGACAACTTAATTAGGTGCCTCCAGTCAAATAAGTAGAAAAATTAGCAATGGCTATGATTTGTCCTCGAAATTCTATGGCTGTACGACAGCCGTTGGATAGTCAACCTGCAAAGGACACACTTTTCGACCGTTGGCACAAAAAAGGGGATCTCTTTCGGTTGGTCGCGCGAGGAAAGGAGGGAAGGCAGCAGAAGTTTCCAAATTTTGGAAACCATGAAAGGGGCATGAAATTCAAAGCAAAGTGGCCCCACTAGAGAAGAAATTTTTACCACTTTTAGGTCACTAAAACATGCCTTTATTTGTGCTTTTTTTTGTTCTCTTCTATGAAAATAAATAGTTTATTACCCTTTAGTTCTGCAAGGAAGAGGGAGCATATATACCATATTTGGACATGCCTTCAGCCCATCTTATGTAATGTAGCAGAATTAAACTATTAAAGTCTGATTCTTCTTTTTTTGTTCGGAGAAAAGGGTTGTCTGAGGGTGCCAAAAGTCTTCATATAATATATATATATATAAAGAAATGGGCAATGATTTTGGTTTCTTTTGAGTGATGACTGAACCTGTTTTCATGGCCTAAGACACAAATTTACAAAGGGAAAAGAGAAGTAAGCATTTTGGTATAACCCAGGAAAAGGTATTTCAGGCCCGGGATATATACATGCTTGGTCCTTATCTCACTTTCTGGTGGGACTACTCATGATATCTAAGTCGCAGCTTATGAATATTGAGTTCTCCAAACAGAGTCGCTTTGGAACACAGGAAAGAAAGTGCACAGATTGTTGGTCCAATCCATCAGATATAGAGCCAAAAGTTTTGATAGATTTGTGGCAGCGGCCGGAGCATCCAAAATGAGCAATAATCAAATGGGACAAATGGAATATCACGCCTGTCGGTATATATATATATCCAGATATCTCCTGCGAAAAAGACACACACACACATATATATATCCAGATATCTCCTGCGAAAAAGACACGGCGTTGGTTTTTTTTTTAAAAAAATTAAAAGTTGTCCAAGTATGATATCTAGCTAGCTGCTAGAATAAACTAAAGTTATGTGGCCTATTTTTGTCCGTGCCTATTTTTTATTACGGTTGTAGGAATTAGGATCTTGCCCGAAATACACTGATCTTGCCCGGACACTGACCTTGAAAGCTCTCGAGTCTTAGTACTAATTAATTAACGCAGAGAGGCATAAGGCCAACTCTAATACATATACAATAAGTGTAAATATCTACCAAAAGCTGAGACTCTTATTGGAGGAAGGGCATTTCTGGCTGAGACATCCCATGTTTAGGTGTTGTCATGAAGGACACAATTTTATTGGAAGATAACATCATTGAGGAGGGGAGTGCCTTGACGTTTAAGCAAAATCTTCTAGGCCCAAAAAGGACCATTTATCCACTAATTAAAAGTGCTTCGGGGATTATATAGGCGTTTTTTAACCGACACCATGTTATAATCTTTAAGCAAGATTATGATACGACAAGATTCTGCATTGTGGGATACGAGAAGTAGCTGTACTGCTAAAGCATGAGAGGGAAGGAAAAGAAGAATATTTGCATGGGGAGAGGGACAAGCTGGAATATCTTTAATCATTATTCTGCTTAAGTCTTTTTGGACAGAACTTTAATGGTGTGCTCTCTTTGGAGGTTACAAAGCATGGTAGCTATGTTCATAATGGCATGATGAGTTTGACTTTGGGAGAAATTTGTAGTGCTTGGTGGACTTGATTCCACAAGAGTGGTCCTCTCTCTCTCTAAGTCGTTGAAGCAAAGTGTATTTGATTGTCGTTGTAAACATGCACCTCAAATGGGGAGTTTCTTTAAAGGTGTGATAATCTCTTGGAGTGGGAAAGAAAGGGAGTTTACAACAAATGGGACACCTCAAGTGCTCAAGGCCACAATTTTTTTTCTGTTCACCTAATGAAAGACAAATATGGAGTAGTTCTACCAGGAAAGATGAACTGACATGCATGTCTAACAAAGATCTTGGCTGAACATGAGGGCCCCGATATACTTTATTGCCATGCGTTCCGTGCAACAAACAAACAGAGCATGGCCAACAAGAAAATCATGTTCAGATGTCAGGAGAGGAAGAAAGAGAAGAGTGTAGAGACGACTTTACAAATCCTCATAGACTTGGACATTCTTAGTTCAGGGCTTCATCCATATCCTCACTTTTTTGCTCCCCCTTGGAATCCCATGACCCCCGTGATGGAGTTTCAGCTCATCAAGCCATGAAGCATAGAAACAGAACACAATTTGAGCCTTTTGAGGACCCAAACATGCAGATGTAGCACTTACCCAAAGGAAAAAAAAAAAGAAATTAGCATTTTAGTAGTTGAATTTTCACCACTTTTATTTTTTAGTTCCTGAATTTAATTTTTTTTTCAGATTTTAGTATTTTCTTACCATATCATTTTGTTGCCAGGTGAGCTCTAAAAGTTTACAACGTTGAATGTTAGAAAAAAAGAAAAAAAAATACACTTTACACCTTGCACTATGGGGTGTGATACTTTGCCCCCTTATTTTGATTTCGTGATATTGAGCCTACGATGCTCAGATTTTAATCGATGAGCACCCCAAAGTCGATTTAGCCATTAATTAGCCAACTTGCGTCACTTTCATTTTTTTCCTCCGTTTTATCCTCCTTTCATTTCCATTCTTCCAGAACTCGATCGCCATGCTTCTGGCTTCTAAACGACGTTGTGGAGTTACTTCCCGCAAAGTCTAGGGCTTTATCGCTTTAAGATGACCTCGGCTGAGCTCGAAGTTGTAGAAACGAACAGAGAGGGAGAGACTGAGAGTGCTCTTTTGTTTTCCGGTTGTTTTGTTAGGGGAGAGGGATAGCGAACTAAAAATGGACAAGAGCATGCTAGGAGATCTTGATAATCTTCCAGAAGAAGAAAAGCTCAAACCGTCCACCATGATCGACCAGTTGTAGATTCGTGACAGGTTCCCTGTATTCTTCGATCTCTGTTTCTAGTCGCTCGATCCAAACAGATAAATTGAAAAGTAATTCACTTTCGCCTCTATTCGGACATAAAATATATCTGCGTTAGCTTTTCTGAGCGGGGACGGATTGCCTCCGGAGGCAATCCGTTTCCTTTCTGAGCAACCAAACAAATAATTAAGGGCGAGTGTAAGATATACTGCTAGTAACACGCCGATTTTTGAGCAGGTATCTTGCAGCCAAAAGCGAAGCTGATCACTACGCGAGGGAATTAAAGAGAGAGCAAGATGAAATCATTGTGGTTCCCGATACAGGTCCGGCCTTTTTGCTTCCTAACAATCTTTTTCGGTTCCCAGTCTTTTCCTCTATTCCCCTAGCGGGATCACACCTTTTAGTATGAGATGTGATGAGATTTATGAATTAAAGAATTGCAGAAGCTGCGGAGGTAGCGGAGATACTGGCACAGTATGGGATGGAGGCGCATGAATACGCCCCCGTCATGAAAGCTCTCCGGAAGAAGCCCGAAGCATGGCTGGATTTCATGAAAGGAGGGTAAAACGTATAAAAAAATACGAGTGACTGTGGACTAATTACCGTCTAGATTAAATGCTAAATCTGCTTTGGGGTATTAATAGATGAAAATCAGAATACCTTGAACTCAATATCACGAAATCAAAATAATGGGTGCCAAGTGTCAAACACTTGGGTGTGCAAAGTATATTTTCCAAAATAAAAAATAAAAAAGAAGAGGAGGAGGAGGAGAGAAGCTGTCAATATGCGAACGACATCGGTTGTGGTTTCTGATTTTTTTTACAGGACAAATGAAATGTCGTCGTCCCTTCAAACGTTTGCCTGTCGCCGAACCTTTTCTGTTTGTGTCTAAGTGTTGGATGACATTTCGACATTCCCGAATCTTCCATTGGAGAGTTCTACAAGCTGTCAAAAAGTTGCAGCACTAAAACTGGTGCTCTTTTGGTGCTGTAAAACAGCACCTGTAACATGGTGATTTTAGTTGCTGTAAAACAGCACCTGGTTATTTGAGGTGATGTGAAAAGGTGATTTGAGTTGCTGTGTAAATTGGACTAGAATGTTGCTGTTTTGGTGCTGTCAAAATTGCTTCAGTTTTGCACAACGTTTTGGGGCTGCTGTTTTGGTCCTTTTTTGGTGCTGTCAAACAGGTTTCAGTTTTGCACCCAGTTTTGGTGCTGTAAAAAGCACCTGTTTTGACAGCACCTAACTGGAGGCTTGGTGTGTGATGCTTTCGAGCCTTTTATCACTGAGACTAGTTTGCCGTTGGAAGCTCGAAGCTGGAGGCTTGGTCATGTTTCTCGGTCTGCTAATGATTTCGCTCATCGTTTGGCTGCGTGGGCGATCTCTGAAGATGTTTCTGGAAATATTCCTCTTCATTGTATTCATTTTGATATTTCCTCTAGTGATAATCCCCCAGCCCCCTGAATTTTCTGTAGGTGGATGCTTTGTTGTTCTGTTTTTATTGAATTTACTTAGCCAAAAAAAAAACAGCACCACCAGTTTTGGTGCTGTCAAAACAGCACCGTAAACCAAAGGACTTTTTGACAGCTTGACAGGCAAAATGAGAGAAAATTCAACGACTAAAATACTAATTTTCCTTTGCAAAGTAAGTCGAGAGAGGGCAAGAAAGATGAGAGAAACGTTCGCCCATTAAAAAAGCCAAGCCTACATTGAGCAGATGTGCAATTTTGAAACCCAAGCCAATCTGCTTTGGTGTCCGTATATAACACGGCCTTACAGAGCTTGACTACTCTCTCTTTACAGCAAAATGCAGGATAAGATATCCAGCTGTATTTTATCTTCCTATGGATTAGTCTGCCTGTTCGTGTGTGTAATGTATCTGTCTTCTCCACTCATCACATGGCTACAGAGCTGAAAACCACTAACCGTCCATAAACAGATAATTCGTTGAACAAATGTGTTAAGTGTATTTAAATATTGCTTAATTAAGTGAGAAAATAAATCCAATTGAGTTGTAATCTTGTTATGATTCAAGTTCTAAGCTGAAGATGATGATCAAAGAGTAGTTGTTGGCCTGCTGTTCAAGCCAAGTAATTTTAGAGAGTTTGGCTTGTCTATGGCTTGAGCCAGATGGTCGCAAGAAATTTGGCTTGATGTTGACTCGAGCCTAACTCGAACGAGATAATAACACCTTGTCACCCCTCAGTGTTGTTAGGGTTTAAACTAAGTTTTTCAAAGCTGTACTTTTTGGCAGAGCAATCCCAGCAATAGCTCTCAGATGTGGGAAAGAAAAAAAAAAAAGGAGGAATCCTTACGGACTGGTGCATTAAGATGTGAAAACACGCCTTTAGCAGCCGTTTAGACTACAAATTTGCATTTCATCACTCGATCTTGATGAAGCTAATTTGGTTGAGACCAGTGACTCATAGGGCTGATAAATATGCATTCCATGAAAGATAATTGATAGGTTGTAATATACACTCAAAAGATATCGTGGCTACAATTTACGAAATCTGTGTCATACTACAATTGTTTCCATAAGGCGAGTAATCCACACAGTACAAACAACGATTTCATCCACAATTTCCCTGTAGAAGAAAGAAACAAAAGATTCATCTTCCTTGGTGAGAGTAGACTCCCATGTAAGATGTAAGATCTGCTAACCAGTTTAATCCAACCTTCTTTCTTTTTGTGATTTTTCTGTGTTTAGCAGGTCAAAGGGAAGTCAAACCACATCCCAAAAAAAGGGTACTAAAATGAAGTAAATTACAAATTTATCATAATACCTCAGGCCTTAAATACACATAACATGAAACTAAGGACAAAAAAGCACAAAAGACCAAAAAAGAAAAACATACCAAGGGCTCGAAGCATCTTTAGATCAAAATTTTCAGCTAGATTGTCATGGCCAATTATTTTTGCACGTTGGAGAACCATCATCTTTAAGCTTATCAGCAGATCCTGTTACATTAATACTCTCATGGTCATTATTAAACAGCACCTAGCATCCTAAAGCAAAAATGATGCCCAAATGCACTTCTTGTACATCATATGCCATGAAGAACAATAATCCTAAGAAAACAGAACATGTTCTTCGTAGAATAGTTTTAATGCAGAAAGTACATTTCACAGGAGGAAGCACGCATTAGCATTGTGAATCATACTGAAGACACTAGCAACTCTGATTTTCACAGTGAGACGAAACTATATTGAAATCAAACAGAATTCTAGGTTTTAGGAGTTCCACAGACGCAATCGTGCGTCAGCATTCAATTTGACCATTAAGATGCAATCCATATGTAGTACTATGTGGTACTAAGCACACACATTCACATATATCTCAAATTACCAATCATATTTGCCTCAACTACTGAACATTGGCCTTATCCCCCATTGAAAATCAAATCACATTACAAACTATTCATAAATTCTTGTGACATTCGAGATGGGCATTCAAATTTTGATGAGAACTTGGAAAAGTAGGAAGTCAGAAGGTTGAACTAAAGCATATCAATAAATAATGTTGCTTAGTTTCTGAGCAAATCTGAGGAACTTTTAAGAATGTTTAGCATTTCATCCAATGAATGTTAATTTGGAGCACACACCTTCAATCACTGAAAATATTTCAATGGGCACAAGAGAAAGTAATAGTACAAATATACAGATACAAACACTTTATCTCACTATAAAAGAGGGCGCATTTATTATGGTAAATGGATTTGCAAACTTTTGACCAAATACTTACAAGCTCTGACTTGGAAAGGGAGCAAAGCCAACTCACATCCTCAAACCTATTCGTCCCCAATAGTTCTTGTGCCTCATCCATTCAAGTATCCAATCTCTTCTGATTATCCAAATCCTGTCAAAATTGATATAATGAGTGATGCTCCATCAATCTTCAAACGTCACCAATCTCTAAGTCTCTGTAAGTGTTGTGTAAGAAAGAACGATAACAATGCCATGTGGACTGAGGGAATTGAGAAAAGATTGAATTTTGAGAGATATCTCACAGTCACAGGCATACGTCAACCTACCCAACCAAATATCGAGAGAGAGAGAGCAACTCGAGGAGGGAATTCTAAAAAGAACAAGCTGGCAAATTTTTCAGAACCTTCATCACAGTAAGTTGGTTACCCAATAGGCTTCAAAAGAAATTTTGAAAAGAAAAAAAAATGCAAAGAGCTTAAACCAAAGCCATACCAATGTCAGAAATCATAATCCTGTAGAAAATAACATAAAACCGACTCAAAATCTCACTTTTACGACGGAAATATTTTTATTCTCTGAAGCGAATCTTGTCCAGATAAAATTAACAATTCGTTCCGAAAGAGAAAATTTTCGATTGGGTATTTCCTTTCAACGGATTCTGCAAAAGAGAAAATATCTTTCTTCACTTATACTTTCATTTGGTTTACCACCTGGCACCTACCAAGGGATTTTCCGAGAAGTTGTTTTGGGGGGGGAAACAAACTTCGTGGAAAGTGAACTAACGTTGGAATATTTACGAATTTCCTGGGAAAAAGAAAACACTTCCTCAGAAGACCGAAGGAGGGGAGGAGAGGAAAGGAAAACCAAATAAAGCGAATGAACCGCTGCGAGCTGCGAAGTTACTCGCCTATCCTGAGCTTCAGCCTTCCCTACACAGTTGTTGCACTCAGAACTGGATTTCTTAGTTACTGTTCGTTTGGCCTGAGATTTCAGACAAGTTGTGAATATTTATGTTGAATAGTGTTTTATTGGTGTTTGTGTAAAATAGAGAAAGAAATAATTTGATGTAATTATTTAAAGGTAATTTCTGGGTTATGTTGGTTTTGAATAAAAATGTAGGATTTTAGAGAAGTTGTGAATATTTATATTGAATAGTATTTTATTGGTGTTTGTGTAAAGTGAAGAGAGAAATGATTTGATGTAATTGTTTGATAAAAAAGTATTAGAGTTATGTGAAAAAATATAGAGAGAAAATTTATGTTGAATAAAAAATTAAAAAATTGTTGGAGATTATGTAAAATGTATTGATGTTTGTGTTTGAATTCTGAATATATTCGGTGGTAGTTTTGTAAATATACTTATAATCCTAAAAAAAAAAAAAAAAAAAAGGGTGTGAAAATGAACCTATCCCAGATTTCGTGCAGGGAAACAGAAAAATCTATTAGGAAACGACTTCGTACCAAGAGGGTATCTATTGTCTTCTGAAAATTCTAAGCCGTCCATCTGTAGTGAAATGATCTCAAAAGTCAAAATCGCGGATCCCATAATCTGTTATTTCGCAGTAGCTCTGTCAACCAGTTCTTCATGAAGCATAAATTTGATGTTCTAATAGACATATTTGTCTGATTATCATCTTTAGTGAAAAGTATACCAATCAGAAACATTATTGCTGCTGTTTTGGATATTTTAAGATTTAAGAATGATTTTATGGCGGTAAGTTACGTATAAAAAAAGAAGCATAAGGGAGTTAAAATAGAATTGTAATTTAAGGCGATATTTATCTCAATATTTCCAAGCTATCCAACCTTGTTAAGCTGTTTATCGTGATCAAGCCTTGTGAGCCTGGGGTTCCCCTTAGGACGATGGTCCTGAGTACAACAAAAGGGGAAGGATCCTTACCTGCAGGTCCTGGTTTTTTAGAGCCTTCAAATCCTGTATCGTGACCAAAAACGATTGCTTGCACACATGACGATGCTATCCTCTTCAATGGAAGTTTATGCTTTCCACTGCAATGAAAACTAGATCACCTTCTAGGCCAACAATCATTCATGCAGAACAGATTAGTACCATACAGTTTCCACGTTTTTTGGCTACTACTTGAGGCACATCCTTCACCATTTTGAATGAATGAATTACCCATAAACTGCCAGTGATGGACGTTTAACAATGATCTTACCAATGTAAAGGTCATATATACAGTTGTCAGTGAAAGAAAAACAAGCACCCAAGTATAATACAAAAACAAATTTTGAATTCCATAAATGGACATGAACAGCAAAGTTTGCACCTTTGCCGAGACTTACGGCTAAGGACGGTGTTATGCTTCAGTTTGAAGCCAAAATCCATCATCGTGTGTGGTGGAGACAGGTCAGTTATTTCATATTGACCAAATCCATGGTCATTTTCTTATCCCATGAGGTTTCAAGTTCTGACTCAGCTTTATGAATTGCTTGATCTCATATAGCTGCCTTGACCATCGTATTACCTCACCTCTGTTTAACCATCTCTTGGAACATCTCTACCTTCTTACAATGTTACCTCATCTCAAGGGTACTCCAATTGAAATTTGCACAAAGCTTTTATACATCATCACTAATGAGCTATTTAACTCCTTCATTCTTTTGTCCTATATGTAGCTTCAGATATCTAAAGCTCAGGGATGAGATGTATAGAGACACATAATAACGCACAAATCTAATAATTTTTTTACAAAAATTTCTTCTATTTCAGAAACTTACGACTTCAGTAGTCAAAGCTTCAACATCTGAGCCACAAGAGAGAAAACCAACCTTCATGAGTATGTTCGGTAAGATATAAATGAACTTGGCTAATGACTGGTGCACACTTGGTATGATGAAAGGTGCTACTTCCACAAAGCTGGATACAGCAAATTGTGCTCCGGAAATGGCAGTTGTGATTATTTCTTTCACTTCCTCCTGCCTATAGTGAAAATATTAACTGACAAAAAAAAAGATTTGCCAACTGACTTTTTTTTAAAAACCTCCGCCCCACGCAATACCAAAGTATCATCAGTAAAAAGCAAGTGAGAAATGCTCACACTCCCCCTTCCCACCACAAAACCTTCAATACCGCCATACTCAACCACTTTCCCTAACATGCGACTAAAGGCTTCCATAACCAAAACGAAGAGGAGAGGAGAGAGGGGAGCCTCTTGCCTCAAACCACGGGAACTACTGAAAAAACCTCTCGGGTAACCATTGGCAATCACGGAAAACCGCACCGTCGAGATACAAAACGAGATCCAACTACACCATTTCTCACCGAAACTGCATCTACGAAGAAAGTACAAAAGGAAGTTTCAATTCACATGATCATAAGTCTTCTAAACATCTAGCTTGCAAAGCATGTCCGACACCCTGACCTCAACCTGGAATCGATGCACTCATTAGCAATAAGCACTGAGTCTAGAGTTTGTCTCCTCCTAACAAAGACATTTTGAGAAGGAGTCGGTAGACCATCTGCTTCTTCATTGTTCTATGGCGTGTGGGCTTTAGAATCATGTTCTTAATATTACGAATTTTTATTGGGTATCAGCCTGAGAAGGTGGTGGATGTTTTGTGGAGTTGGAATAGGTGGTTCTCTAACCCGATTGCTAAGACCATTTGGAGGATGATTCCATCTTGCATTTGGTGGTGTATTTGGAGGGAGTGCAATAATGGATGTTTCGAATATGTCTTTTTGTCTTTGGTGAACTTGCAAGGGTTTTTGGTTCTTTCTCTTTTTGTTGGGCTAATGCGGTGTTAGGCTGCCCTTTTGTTAATTTTCATGATTTTATTAGTTTCGTTGTTTGTTTAGACTATGCGTCTTCCGTATAGTCACTTGTACTGTTTTCTTTTTTTTTAATAAGATTGGCTTACTTATAAAAAAAATCTTATTAAAAAAAAGGAATTACTTATCCATGAACTTGGAGATTTGAACGTGGAAATAGGACTTTTAATTTGAAAAAGGAGACTTTGTCTTCCTTCCCTTTAGGGATAAAGAAATGGAAGAAAACCACATGTGGATACCTGGAAAATGAAAGAGCAAGGTGAATCAATCAGTATGTACAGAACTACAAATCTGAAATTAGAAAAGCATAAGCTATTGTAACTATATTTGCTCTCCGCTAATAAATTAGCAAGTCCGGATGGCAAAGCCAACGTAGATCACGACGAGCATACTAAAAACTCTGGATGGGGGTCCCTTCAATGTGGTATTAATTAGTGATTTGACAGCAGATTGGAACCCTTTGAGGAAATAAGACAGTGTGGGAATGACAGAAAAATATTTTTTTGGGGTAATTAAAGAATAGTGATCACTGAAAATCCGTACTATCACCGATGGAAAACCCAATAGAATCTATTGGCTAACAATCAAGCCTAGTAGAAAACATGAACGCCACTAAACACTAAACAAAGACTTCAAAAACTGCACAGACCAATAGACACCAATAGATTATGGGAAGCAAGAAAAACAAAGACTTTTTACCAAAGAGCAGCGAGAAATATATTCATCAGAGTATTCAAGTGTTGTTTAGTTGAGTTGACTTGGCGATTATAAAAAAAATTACATGAACTCAGGCATGTTCTTGGGCTAATTCGTATATTTGATTGATAGATGTACATATGATTCTTGATGAGTTGCTTCATAAATATGAAAGAATCAGGAATTGGTCTACTTCCATCGTACAGAATCCTTTTTCATTAATAATGGTTGCCAAAAATCTCAGAACTTAATCATGAGAGGGAGACAAATCAAATGTCAAACCAGTTTTATTATAATTTCTATGCTATGCATGAAAAATGAACTCCAAGCCTTTCTGTGCTTTACCGTAGCCTGTTATAGTGGAAGGACAATAGTTTTCTTACCATATGTCCAGGCCTACAATTTCCTAAAATATTCTATACAATTAAAAAGGATAGTTGAAACAACTGATAGAGAAAACTACATAAAATCAGCCTTTAGAACGAATATATGATAAGAACTTGGAAGAGCTGTAACACATAGCATTTAGAATGTAACAACTAGATTTCATCAGTTCACACTAGGCTCCGGTTATTATGTGAGTTCGGAAGGGTGTGAGTGGTGTGAGTCGACGGTGAGGATGAAGTTGGCTTCGTTGGACGGTTTACAAGTTGTCAGCGCATTAATGAGGCGCCCCGAATCATGACCCGACCGCATTCCCCCTTCAACCCGACTCTCCCGCAAATTTCGAGCTTCTCCTCTAGCCCTAGCAGAGCCTTCAGCTTCGAGAGAGTTTTTCTCTCTTTCAGACACTCTGCGAGAGTTTGCTGTGTTTTTGGGGGTGTTGGCAACAGGTGGGTCAGTGAAGGACGTGCAGTCGAAATCGGAGCTATCGATACGATTTTCAGATTCTGCTACTAACTCGGAATTTTCTACTACTCAAGGGGGAAGCATCAATGGTGCTGTGCCTTGGACTAGAGCTTATGTTTCAGAGGGATATGCTTCAAGTGTGCCACCACGGGTGAATGTGGAAAGTGCTGGTGAGGTTTGTAATACTTCTTTTTCTTTGCATTATTGTTGTGTGTTGGATTATGCGAGGGTTGTATGTTTTTAGATTTCGAGTTTCGCATCTTTTTGGACCCAATAGGTTTATGTATGAAGAAGAGCAGGGTGAGTCCTAATGTGTTTGTTTACAACGTGGTCCTTGGTAGGTTGTGCAAAGAGAGGAGAATGAGAGATGCGGAGAAGTTGTTTGATGAAATGGTGAAAAAGAGGTTGGATGTTGCCTAGGATTGCTTATGTATTGTGTTACTCTGCTAATTATGCGTTTCACGTTAAAAATGGCCTACGGAAAGTTTAGAACAGTGTCCAGTTCTCTGATATTGTACTCTCGATGTTGCCTTTGAAACAGAGCACATCATGCAAGCCGAAGTAGGAGCTGAATCGTTGTATTTTGTACTTAATCAGATAGTCAAGTTTTCAAGGCAAAACAAAAGCATCCATAGGGTCTTCTGTTCTACTGGACAATCAAAATCAATTATAAGCTGAAATGTCAACTGACAACTGTTTTAATCATTGGAGTCTGTCAACAAGTAATTAAGGTTGAAACTATCTTCACAGTTGAGTAATCAAATGATTTGGGCTAGTTTCAAGTGATAGATAACTTTTACACCAAAGAAACAAGAAATATCGGGGTCAATTGGATGAAGACATATATATTGTGATTATTTTAATTTTTACCCTGTAATAGCTTTTGGACCTATTTAATCATATGATTATCAAATGTTCTATTTCAACATGTCTTCTGCACTGACATGGCACATTGGCAGGTTGTACATCAAGGCAGTACAAAATTAGTGATGAAGCTTCTAGATACAATTTTTGATTCCTCAATCCCAAAACATTATCACGGCCACCCAAAAGATTTCGGTCTTGGAGGTTATGTGCTTGGTCATTCATTGAGTGATGATGTACGACTGAAGAAAATATTTATAAGCTTGGACTTTTGAGTGTTAAAAGTGTTGCAGCTTTTCAAGTTGTTGAATTATTTGAGGCAACTTTCGTTTGGGGGTTTCTGTCTATATTTGCAAGATCATTTGATGTACGGATAATGTCTCTTTGCTTTGATTCCGAGAATGTAAAATTAATGTCTTTGATTTAGTCTGGGGAAAATTGAGAGAGGCCTATTTGTTGATAACTATAGGTCTGATGCCTTTAAAAGATTACGTTAGAGCTGTATGATAACCCCAAACCACCCCCCAAATAAAAAAGCACTGGGACTTTGTTGGGACTGATGTAGGAAATCTTTCCATGTGCATGAAAGGAAAGAGAGAGAGCATCGGTAACATTCCAAGCTCGTCTGTATCGATTGTCAAATCGCCCAAAATTATATTATCAACTATTTGAATTCTTTGGGCACAATGTTGCATTGATTCCCACCTAACCTAATTGGACAATGACTCCTAATTTTACCACTAAACAAGTAAATTTGAGAGCTGATTAATCCAATAAAGGGCTAACGTAGGCTTAAGGAAAATAAACCGTCACACACTTGGAAATCTTCTAAAAGTTCTAGCCTTGACCCAATTGCACTGTAACTTTTAATTCATGGGAGTTGCTTGCTGGGGTGCCTTGGTGGTGTGGGAGATGACTACCAATAGAAGCACCGGTATTGCCACGTCCAGCCCCAAAACCACGACTTCCTGGTGGAGGGACATGAGGAACAACTCCAACTGGCCCATGGACAGCACCACGAGTTGGAATAGCATACGGCTGAGACGAGGTGATACAAAAGCAGCTGCAATTGGATCAAAATAGTATCACACTTATGTCCTACTGAAGCCATCAGGATATTAACAAAAGAAAAGTGAGCAGACTGGAGCCATATCCTCCTCTGTGTCACTCCACTTCATACCATGGACTGGAGAACTCCAGATGTAACAAGAAATCAAAGCTACAATATGATAGAAAGAACATACCCCTACCATTACTGCTTCTTCTATCACCATTTGGACCAGATGATGCAACAAAACCAAAAGCATCATTAGGCACAACTCCAGTTGTACCACTAAAGAAAAGTCTTCTATCATTGTAAAGTTGTGTCAAACAACACCAAACATAACATCATCTCTTATCCAATTAGAATCTTCATAATGGATAGCAGACTTCATCCAGAACAATACCCTCCAACAAAAAAAACCACTAAAACAAAAGGGCATTAAAACCAAAAAGGCATACTTTTGTCAGAATAGAGTCCAACAGCATCAAATCTTAGTTGTTTCATTCCATAATTACACCAAAACAAAAATACATTAAAACCATGGGTCAGCAGAATCTACACCAACACAGATCAAGATAAGTGCATTTAAAATTTATCAACCTGGTTGTTCTAATGATATGTGTGCAGCCTAGAATATAGGAAACAAGCAATAATAAAAATCTATTTTATATCTGCAAGGGACTGCCAAGCAGATGAAACCTAAGCTCCAAAACCAGGTACTTGGACTATTACAGATGGACCTGTACCATGTGGTTTTGTGTTTCCTAGGATTCAAGACTTTATCTTGTACAGAAAAGACTTGATCCTTTCTGAAGGTCTTTACTGGACCGAGTAATGCATCACAGAGTGGTTTTGTGTTTCCTAGGCTCCTCCTTACAGCAGGACAAAGTCGAATTGAAAGCTTTCATTGAGTGCAGTTGCCCAATTGCAAATAATATACCAATACTCGGCATGGAAAACTCTCTTCTCAGAACCACCAGCACAGCACCACCACAAGGCTTTGATAAATTCACCCTTCCTAACACTTCATGTAGCCACCCAATCAACCTCAAATCCTCCCACAGCCTAAAAACGATGATACAATCAAATCACCCGACTTCTCTGACTCCAGTACTAACCAGCACTATAGACAAAGAAATTAATATTATCACAACCTCACGGAAACCACAAAATGAGGCAATTGCCCTTCCTAAAATTCATACTATCACAACCAATTACAATGGAGCAGAGAAATAGCATAACACCACCACCAGAAATGCTAACAAACTAGAAAAGTAATTCAACCCTCTTAAACACAGATTCGTCTAGCCAACACAGAAAAATCAAAACAAGGATGCAATGAACTATGCGTCTAAACACAGATTCGTCTAGCCAAAAAACCAAATCAACCACAACCTTATTAACGAAAACAATGCCCGGTAAGTAGAAATACCATACAGGAGGAGTACGTCGAAGGCTGAAGCGAAGTTTCAATCTCCGGATGAGCCGATTTGGAGGAGTCGAAGGCTGAAGTGGACGCTGAAGCGACGTTTCAATCTCCGGAAGCGCCGATTTGGAGGAGGAGTCGAAGGTTAAAGTTTGGGGGAGCGGGGAGGAGCTCTGCTAGGGCGAGAAAAATCGAAGTGGGAACTCGAAGGCTGAAGGCTAAGGCTCGCTTCAGCTCGAATTTTTGGGGGAAAAGGTCGAGATTTGGGAGGGATGCTGGGAGGAGTCGAGATTTGGAGCCGGGTCGCGGGTTTCGTTCGGGTCATTGCCTCATTAATGCGCTGACACATGCTCGGTCGTCCGATGAAGCCCACAAGATCCTCACCGTGTAATCTCACCACTCACACCCTCCGGAACTCATACAATAACCCTGGCCGTTCACACTAACCTTGAGCTTGATAGAGTTGAGTTAGCAAGAACAGCAAGGAAGCGAAGATCTAGACAGTCTATCCATGACACAACGTGTATCATTCCATCCTCCTCCCCATCATTCTTTGCAAGCAAACTGAAATCCCCATCACTAGAAGCTTCAGTCTGTCTTAATCCCAAAGACAGTAGCATTAGCATTGACTAAACAGCAACAATAGAAACAAAAGAGTTTCAATTTCTATTGGCCATACATTCAAAAAAGAAAAAGCAGTGGCAAGGATTCGTCTTCAGCAGTGCAAGCCACTTCGAGCTTTGTAGAGGAATGGGACATTACTGGATTTGCGGTTTACTCTCTGAAACTGTAAGAAATTGACCTCAATTGATGTACTGTAGCATGGGAAGATAGCTCCTTATTTGCAATCATGGGTAACATCCTGGAAATTGGAATTGTAGGTTCAACTTAGAAAATTAAAGCCATAACTAGTGGATCAATATCAAGAGAGACAGATTGATAGAACATAACGAATTATATAGCAAATTGTGCTTGTAGTGTCTGAAGTTTGTCTTCCAAGTTTAACTGGAGATTTTGATTGTTGTCTTTTTATGATGTTTGCATGCAGGAGAAACGGCTTTGTGGTGAGATTAGAGTACTACCTTTCACATTATCTCAACATGCTGCAGATCATGTCAGTAGAGATTCTGAAGGGTAATATCACCAAGAAGTCTGATGCCCATAGCCCGTTCAAGGTAGAATCAAGCAAAGTGTTAAGGTATATGATATGCTTGTGGAAAAGGGGATTGCTCAAGCATGATGACGTCTCCCATAATATTTTTGTGGAAACCTGTAAAGTTCTTTTCTTTTTTGAGCAAAACTTGTACAGTCTATGGTTGTTAATAAGAAGCTAACCATTTTGTTTCTCTCTTCTAGAAATCTTTTCTAGCACACAATCCTGTTATGAGGAACTAGTTGCAGTGCAGTAACTTTTATTGCGTACATTATTTGTCGTTCGAGGCTGTTTTCATTTTTCAATGAGGATCAGGATCATCTACAACATTCATTTCTTTCAGAATTTCTCTTTTAATTTGTGAATTACATCATGCTATTCCAATTAAGAATTGTAGAGGATTCTAGTCCTCCAATGAGGAATGTTGTTACTAGGCCAAGACAAGGCCCTTTGATTGGTGGTTATATAGCGTACTTAAATTTTAGGGGATAGAAAGTGCCATTGATGTCAATTTGTCACTGTTTTTACATAGTTTCATTGTACTTTTCCCCTTTCCGCTTTACACCATACAAAAATATTCTTGTGAGGTCAACATGCCTGATGCTCGGTTGTTATGTGCCAACTTTTATTTGACTTTGGGGAACTATAGGCAAGATAAAGAATAACACCAATACAATCCTAACCGCACTTTATGTTTGGTTTTTCTGATACTTTTGAGTTGAGGGAGGTCTTCTTGCAATCGGAATATTTGTTGTCACACTGCAATGCCTGTTGCAACTGAGAGTCTTCCTTGGGTTCTATCCATTGTAACCCGCCTTCTTTTTGTCTTTTGCTGATCATCTCCTTGAATTTGCCGTGCTTTTCATGTTTGGTCGAGTAAGGAGTTGTTAACAAGGGGGAGTGCAAAAGTAAGAGGGAGTTTGGCTAAAAGCACCAAGCTAAGCACCGGGACAACATGAGGGTCTTGGTTTGGCAGGAATGGATGGCTTTTTGGATCTATGACGGTAAAGATTGCACTACTTAATTGTCAAATACGGCCACTCCCTGTTTCTACTACGCTAAGGACAAATGCACCTCCAGCTAACTTAGTTCGAATTCAAAATGGCCTACCATCGGCTGAGCCATGCGTGGAACTTTTTCAGTTGCTCAGACAATAACCTGGTATGTTCTTACTGAGGTAGCATTCTCCTAAGTGTACTCCTAATGAAATCCAGTAAGCTGTACAAGGGGCCCTTTTGGGAAGGATACCAAGAATATATAGCATCCTTCTACTCTCCTTTTTCCAAGCTAGTTGAAATAGATTTCTTATATTATTGAGGCACTCTAAAGGGGAGTTGGATTAATTGCTGTTGGTTGGCCGGCAGCCCTTTTCATTGGAAATTTGAAATTCCCTCTTCTCGATCCCCTGGACTTGGTCTCTTAATTTTATGCTCAAAGTCGTCAAAGGCATCCTTTGTCGTCATCAATATTCCAATGAATGAGCCATAATCTTTTTATTTGCCCGAAAGTCCCATAATCAAGATTTCCTTTGGAATGAAGTTGTATGGTTCAAAATCGAGCTAATTTTGCTGCATAGTTTTTTTTCTTTTCTATTAAAAGCCTTGGCTGGTGGGGACGGGGTGGGATCCTTGTCAAAGAGTGCGCGCCCTTACACTTGACAAAGAAATATGAATGCGAAAGCATGAGACTAGACCTGAAAATTGGACAAAATGGAGCCTGTTTCTCACTTGGGCAAAACTTAAATATGGAAGAACCCAATGCCCACAAAAGCCAAACCACGTGTTCCCCTCGTTGACTTCACGTTCGTTTTGTAGCCAAAGTTTTCAAAATGCATACCTCACGATTATGTCGGTTGTCTTTTCTCTTGGTCTAAATATCTGACCCAAGGAAATGTCTTTTAATTAACTGACGTCACTCTTATGTTTCCATGCAATCTGAGTCCTCGATGTTATGCTTATAAAAATCCACTTTCGTCGGTCAAACCGCATTACTTTGACCAAAAAAAGTCTCTTCACCAATAAGAAGCTGTGTTCTTTTGTTGCTTTCAGTGAACGGAAATATCGAGAGAAAGAGATGGAAGGGGAGCTGCAGAAGATGAGTACTACCATAATTGATGATAAGGATGAGAAGGTTTCGCTTCCAGGTTTTCGATTTCATCCCACAGATGAAGAGCTCGTTGGGTTTTATCTTCGAAGGAAGGTGGAGAAGAAGCTTGTTACTCTGGACCTCATCAAACAGATCGATATATACAGCCATGACCCATGGGATCTTCCAAGTATGCTCTCTCTAGAATCATTTACATCAACTTTATTTATGTTCTTTAATTAGTACATCGATCGATCTAATCTTGTTATTTGTATGAGAAGCACAACAAATATCATTTAAGATCATGGAACAATTTTCTAGGCTAGTTGAAAGGTGTTGAATTGACATTTGTTTTGTGAGTGAATCTTTTGATAACATCTAATTCCCTTCCTTCGTTTTTGGCGGCTCTCGTTATGGTGAAAATGCAGAAGTTGGTACTGCTGGAGAAAAAGAATGCTACTTCTTTTGCAGAAGAGGAAGAAAGTATAAGAATAGCATAAGACCCAACAGGGTCACGGGATCTGGGTTTTGGAAAGCCACAGGCATCGACAAGCCAATAGACTCTGTTAAGGAACCTCATGAATGCGTTGGCCTGAAGAAGTCCTTGGTCTATTACAGGGGAAACGCTGGAAAAGGCACTAAAACTGATTGGATGATGCACGAGTTCCGTCTCCCGGCGAGTAAAAGCACCAACGTTAGCAACGCTAAGAACACTACTCAAGAAGCTGTAAGATTCGCCTTACCATTAATTTATTTCCCTATTGTGATCACGTGGTCATATCTAGATAGACATGAAGGTCAACTAGGCTTTATTATATATACTCATAGAGAAATGGTTTCTTTCATTCGGTTGCAGGAAGTTTGGACAATTTGTCGAATATTTAAGCGAGATGTTTCTTATAAAAAGTATGCACCAGAGTGGCAAAGGACCTCTTCTAGACAAAGCCTGGCCTATTCAAGCTCAACTACCTCCAGTTCTGAGTCAATCAACAGGGACAAGCATGTGAGCTTTGGAGCTTTGTCTGACATGGAAAATGATGGGAGGGCTTTCAGTGATGCCATCGACGAGAGGAATCGTTACTTTGCAAGACAGCTGAGCCTAACAGGTCAAGTCCCATATATAAATTCGGGTTTAAGCGTTTCGAACCCAGACAAAGCTGTATTTTCTAAAGCAGGAAACTGGGATGAGCTGATGCCAATGGTTGAGTTTGCTGTCGATCCATCGCTGCTCTACAGTTTTAGGTAGAGGTAGAACTTTAGCTTGATCAGTTGTTTAGATAACAGTACTTCTTATTTGTTAGCATATAAACACCTGAAATAATTTGCTCGGGAGTGCACGCTTCATGTGCTGCATGCCTGACTACTATTCTCTCCGTTGTTAGCCGCAGTGTGACTGTATGAGATGGTAAATATGTGAGAAGATTGGTGCTTCGATCGACTTCACAAATAATATATATATGTGTTGTTGAGTTTATATGCTAGCCCGAAGTTCTGTTTGTCTACCTGGGCTCGAGATCAGTCAAAGCCAGTACTCCTGAATGAGTTGCAGGCCGGACAGTACAAAGAAAACAGTTTTCTCGATCTGTTTACAAAAGAATCAGCCTCATGATCTCTAGAACAAAAACATCAATATCAAAAGTTACCACATATAGAAGGAGAACCGTCATCACAGCCCTATAAGAAATGCGTTAACACCTATTACAAAATAGAAGATCTTGTGCAAGAGGACAAATATTAAAAGGTCCAGTCTTGATTTTTTTTAGGCAAACACAATTTTCTTTATAGAATAATAATAATAATAATAATAATAATAATAATAATAATAATAATAATAATAATAATACAAGGCCATGGTATACTCAGATCCATTTCAATAAATACCTTCATCAGCACCATGGGCCTAACCAAACAAATTAAGTGTTCAACCTACAAAAACTTAGAATATGTTCTAGAGAGAGAGGCTCTGCCTTCTCTCTAGAACACCCTTAGGGTTTCGCCCAAAACTCCCTCCCCTTACCTTCTCCGGCGGCGGGAGGAGCCCCCTCCATCTTGCCTTCCGTTTTGTCTTGTATGGTTTTGTTTTTTCTCAATAAAGAGGTTGCTAGATCCCGGTGTTTTTGTTGGCGCCCGGAGGCCACACCCTAGCTCATCTGACTCAGCTCCTCTGCCCGGTCGTTTCTGTACCAGTCCGTCGTCGATCCACCGCCACTAACCGCCGCACACGCCCCACTCTCCATCACACGCCGAGCAAGTTTCTGTGCTGTTTGGGCTGTTTTCGACGTTTTTCGACGGCACCGACAGAGTTAGACGTTCCGTTACAGTTAGCTGCGTTTCTTTTCCTGTTGTGTTGTGTTGGTTTGTTGCTGCCCTAAGGGGGATTCCCTGGCCATTTTGTGGCCTTGCCGCTCTTTTGTGGGCTTTGTTTTGGTTTCTCTAGGTTGTCTTTGTGCTTAGTTTCTAGTTTTAGCTCCTATTTGGTTCTGGTGGTGCCGTCTACCGTTTCCCGCCACCCGCTCTCTCTGCCCAGCATGAAGCATTTGTGGTTTATCGATCCTTTTGGATCCTGCTAGCCTTTTTTGCAACCTAGTCATGCGTGCTTGAGTATGTAGTTTTTGATCTTTTTATATCATGTACTTTGGATTCAATGCAATAAAAGTCTCACGGTATTATTCAGCAAAAAAAAAGTGTTCAACCCACACAGCAACCAAATTGGTGAGCTAAAAGCCATTACAACAGATAAACATGGGCCTAAGGCCCACAAACACGCAGAGGCCCAAAGGCCCTAAATATGCTGCCCCTAGACCCGGATGCGACTACTCAATTAGCCCCTCGAGGTGTCGGTCTTATTGATAGTTTGGAAAACGTTTGAAGGGTATAAGGGTCATTAAGTATCAAAACCATTACATAAGCTGCAATGGCATGGCCGTATGGATGCCCAGCTGTCCGCTATCGCTCAAAAGTCGACGGAACCAACTGCCATGGAAACTACTTGTTCAATTCTTAACTCACCTTGCCATTCAAGCACCGTCAGCAAGTATGGAAATAACAGATATTGCTACTGTTACGCTCCCAGAAACCTTTGTTTGGCACTTCCATTTTCCTCCACTTTCCCGAGAAACTCTGCATCTCCCGGAAAATTTATGCACTCCAATCAGCTCATTGCTTTCAGTTCACCTTCCACCTCCGACAATCAGAATCCATCTCCGGAACTCGCTGTTCTTCTTGAAGTTGAAGGGTACGTTATTTAAATTCGAGGTACATTTTATATGCTATTTCCTCTTCCATATATATATATTCCAAAAAGTGTTTCGTTTGTACTAATTGTGGTTGCTTCTTTACCTTTACTTGGTATGGCTTGACAATGTAATCTCTGTTTGGCTTCTTTATAGGAAGTGTTGCGATCATTGTTTACTATTTTTTGTGCTTACGGTTTTTGTTCGTGATATCTACAGTATGTCCACATTAATCTATAGGAGACATCAAACATGACATATAATGTTAGGTTCAGAAAATCCTGATACTATGATCACATTCAATGAGATATGTGTTCAAATTTGGTGAAATGAGAAGATTAGTAGAGGCCTGAATTCTTCCTTCTACAGTACTTGTTTGTTTCCTTTTTTATTTTTTTCGTTTCATTATACATCTTGGTTTCACTTGGCCTTTTTGTTTAATATGAATGTATTCTCTTTCTTGAAGGGTTCTGATGGATGCATATCGTGTGGGCAACCGTCAAGCCTTCAACGTAGGTGCGATAGATGCAATAATCATATCCGAGTAACATTCATATTGTACAACATTATGGAATTTAGTGTTCAAGGGACCATATTCCATATTAATGCAATAGATATATAATATTATTTTCTTTTGCTTCTTCTTTTTCATGCTGTCAGCATTTCAAAAGCTTGGCCTTGACTGTGCAAATTGGAGCGAACCTGTCTATTCAGACCTTGTGAGGTGTGAATGTCATTTAACGCTATATTTTTGGATTAAGTGTTATTTTCATGGGATATGTTCTTAGATGTGGAGCAGAAATATGATAATGTAATTGGCTGAGTCTTCTACGAGGAATGGACTTGCATTGCTTTCATCATCTTAATTTAACTCTTTGTTTTTGGTGGATATACACCCATGAAACATATGTACAAACTGAGTTTCACTGGTATCATTGGTCCTCACTATACATATCAATTTTGTGGGTCAAATGACCTCTCCTCAGAGAGTGAATTAATCTGGTTTTCATATTATTTTTTGATGGTGACATGAAAATCCCTTAGAATTTGTAAGAGAGTTGGTAGCTCTGTTGGTTAACTCCAAGAGATGTCAGTATTGAGTTTGTTACATAAAGTATTATGTGATTTCTGTCCAGGAAGTGTTCTGGTGATGAAGAAAGGATGCTAAACCTGTATTTTAACCGGGTGAGTTTTTTCCTTGTGATGTTGGAAAATGAAAAGCTTCTGGTAGCTTTGTAGAGTCTAAACATGCCTGTGCTACATCATTTAATCTGTGTGCCTGATTGCAGATTGGTTGGCCTACTTCATTGCCCACAAATGAGAAGGGATCATTCATAAAAAAAGTGTTGCAAGAAAAGGTTTGCGTAGGTCCAATTGATAAGATTAGTCATTTTAGTCAGATTTCGTAAAGTATTACCTTCTCTAGTTGGCTTTTGACTTCGTGCTCCAATCCTAAGTGGTGATAGTTAATAGCACTTCATGTTCCAATCCTAGCATGGTGATCATTCAATAGCTTTCATCATTTAAGGGTTGAAATAGAAAACGGAGCTTGGAGGCTGTTACTTATCTTGAGATCATTAATTCGATTATACAGGCAAACAGAGGTATATTTTGTCAAAGGACATGTAAATACGACGGATATAATTTTAGATCTGCTCAAGGCTTTCCTTTGGCTTGAGCGTTTTACTTTCAGGATTCAGGGTAAATACTAGCCACATAGGATGAAAATCTTACTCTGCCTTTTATGTTAAAGTTATTGTTTGGAAAACTGCTTTCTGCCTTCACCTTAAAAGCATTTTTTGGATTGTTTAGGCTTGTCATCAAACCATGTGTAGTTTCACTAACTTGGTTGATGATTCACTTTAACTTCCCTTTTGACAATGAAGATGCTCATGACTTTTAGAAATAAGCTGCTTAAGTAGTTTCACTAACTTGGTTGATGATTCACTTTAACTTCCCTTTTGACAATGAATATGCTCATGACTTTTAGAAATAAGCTGCTTAACATATGGATGATTGTTGGCAGAAAAATGCAGTGGATGAATTTGTGATGTCAAAAGGTTTAGCTTTGCGGCCTGGACTTGAAGAGTGAGTTGTCTCGTCTTGTTTAAATGGAAAGATATGCATCTGGCTACTAATCTGTATTTAAGATGTTTCAAACACTATAGGAAGACACAATTGATGAGTATTCTTGAGTTAGTTTTTGCCTTCGGTACTCTGTTTAACCAGTACTTGTCTTTTCTTGCTCGTATAATGTAGTTTAATTTTTATCATGAACCCCCCCCCCCTCTCATGTGCTGTCTCTATGTGCAGTTTTATAGATGATGCGTATGATGATGGAATACCTGTTGTCATACTAACAGCATATAGTAAAAGCGGCGATACAATCGCCAGGTATGCTCTATTACTTGCCAACTTTCTGCTGTGTAAAAAGTTGAAGAAAGATTGTACGGGTATAATAACTAATATATTTGCATTTCTACTTTGATTTCTTTCTAGAGACTCCTCGACTCTTCGACACCACAGGGGTAGGCAATAAACACGTTCTCCTGTTTCAGCGCTTCCTTAAGGGACCACACACTATACTTGTGAAAAGAGGACAAGCTTTCACTAGAAGAACTAAATACCATTAACTGAATAAAATCTTGCTTAGAATTAAACAACTTAGAAAATATAATGGATTGTGAGAAAGTAATTAATCAAATAGTACAAATGAGTGAAATATCTTTCTCCACTGATCCTCTAAAGCACATCAGTTAACTAGAGCCACCAATTCCATCCATGCTCAGCCACCGAAAAAATTGAAGTCATTTTCATCTTCAAGCGGACATTATCCACTTGTGGTTTCCAGTTTCCACCTCCTTGTCCTCTCCCTGGAGATCCTTGATGTTAACAATTAACACTATTCTCCACTACAGACTTGAACTACGCTGATTCTTGAAAGCAGAACACACCTTCAGATGCTTTTTCTATTGAAGTTTTGTTCATACTTGGAACAGTAGATGCTATGTCAAAGTCCTAATTGAAGTAAAAGGCCTCCGTCTACGGCCATATGTGGTCAGAGGGAAAAATCTACCAATAAATGATAGCATATCTGGATTGTATAAATTCCCCTTCATGCCTAAAGTCTCACTCTACATGTTCTGTCTTTGTCCTAAATTACGGAGGTATTATATCACTGGAGGCCTTGCATAATTGTTCATGGGCCAAGTAAGGTAGAATTCTAGCCGACTACTGAAAGAAGTATCTGTGTGCTGTTTATGGCCGAAGTCTCCAGTACATGCTTTTTCACATTGTCAATCAAGTGTTGGTACCTAAAAACAGGGCAGTCACAACAACTATTCTGATGTTTAGCTTATCTAGCATCGTTCCTTTATTTGGGAAAGGTGAAGTTGGTTCCAGTAAGAGTGGAGTTTAGAGAAAGGGCTTGGATCTAGGCTTAAGATCAGCTAATGATGAACTCAATTTAACCTCCCGGTTGGGTTCATGTGGGGATTAGCTTTCATATTCGATTGAAGCTCAGAATATTTTTTGTGCTACTTTGGTCAGAATGGAAGCATGCTGATAATTTCCTTTTGTCTGGTTGTTAGATCTATTGTTGAAAAGCTTGGTCATGAGAGAATTTCAAAATTAAAGATCGTTGGGAATGAGGAAGTTAAACAGAGTCTTTATAGCCAACTTGTTTCTAACAAAGGATTTTCTTCGGGTTTGGATGAGCAACTTGCCCAGGAAGCGATAAAGGCTGGTAATTCTCAATCCTGAGTTGGGCATGCATTGATCAATGATAAACCTTTTTTCAAGTGCAAAGTTTAGATACTAAAGGCTTATCAAAAAATAAAAATAAAAAGTTCAGATACTAAAGGGCACTTTTCTTGCTCTCTGGGCCAGTTTTGGCTGAGAAACAGAAAATAGCAGAGGAGGTTGCTTCAGTGCTAAAGTTGAGTGTTGACATTGATACTAGCTCACCTGAAAGGTAGTCTATTTTCATGTATTTCCGTATTGATTCCATTATTGTTGATGTTCACCCTAAGCTGTTGCCATCGGCTAGTTCTTTTTGGTATAATGTATAGAGTTCAGAAAGAAAGAACACGGGGGAAAATTAGGAGTTATAACTTGTATCCTTGATTTTGCTTATATACGACTTGGAAGTTGCATTAAATATTCATTGAGGCTCTGTGTTTTTCAAACCATTTCTGGTAGCCTTTCTTCCTTCTTTATCAGCTGGCACCTTGGGAAAAAAGTAAAAACTTTTGTTTTTTTCTTATTGTTGGTCTTTTTTGTAATTGCTGTGGCATGTGTGTCAAGTTTACATGTATCTCAGTATACCAATTGACATTGTGTACCAGACCCAGTTGGTATTACTCAACCCAAACAATAAGTATCGGCCCTACTAATTGGAATTGGCTACATGCTACCCTAGTAGTATTGCGTCTATGTCGATGTTTCTCTTGTAATGTCCTCAAAGTCTCTACTATATGCGTAAATGTTCAATCATAAGTTTGAACTGATATCGGGGGAATTATCCAGCTTACAGAATACTGTAGCTACCTTGCGCGCTGGGGCAGAATATGCAGGAATACCTTCCAAAGATTGTGTCCTTATTGCAGGAAGCCAATCTGGAGTTGCTGGAGCTGATCGAATAGGAATGCCATGTGTTGTTCTACGGAGCAGGTAAAGAATTGTTTCTAAATCTTAGAGTCACCACTCTGAGTATATGCTTTCTGTTCTCCTCTCTGCTGAATCTTCTTGCTCTGAGAGTGGTTTTTCCAATGTCAGTTGCATTGTGCACTCTCAGAAGCTGAAAGCCAATGGGAAACTGATGTATTTGCAATATAGTACCGGTAAAGGAATTAGAGACCCCTTTTCTTCTCTATTAAGAGTTACGCCATGAGTTATTAGCAGCAAGTATATTGCTAATGGAAAGTGAAAAGGGTCAATACCAGAACAAAATCAAATTCTACAAGCCTTGAATGAAGATCTAGGAAGTGCTTTTCCTGCACAACAACTATAAGAGTTCTTGAGATTTTGTTCCTTAATAGAAGGAAAAAAAAATATGTGGTGGCAATAATTTGTTCTTTTAGATCTATAACCTCAATCTTCTGCGGTTGGCTGCTGCAAAAGCTTTTTCATCTCCTCTGGAGTCCAGCTCAGTCATTACAAAACCACAAATGATCATTTCATCTATTAGGTAACCAGGGTATGGAAACAGAAGATTATTGGTTCAAGAAAGAAACAGCGGAAACAAAAGGACAAGCAAACAACTGGAATCACTGAATGATCTAATTTTTCCTGCGATTCCATTTGCATTCACTACCTGATTTCATTCTTCATCCATGCGATGCACAATTTGAGGTTTTGACATGCACAACAGTGTGAGGGTGAAGCAGATGGAGAGTTAAGTTTGACGAGATAAGCTGGTTATTAGCAATTATAACCAAGGATCTTGGGTTCATGGAAAATATTACTAGAGGCAGATGGATATTTCTTATAACCTGGGTCCTGGTGGATACAAATATTAGCGTTTGAATTTGAAAAGTATGTTCTGATGACAATTATATCAGTGTAGTCAATTTATATGCATTCAAGTTATTTTATATTTTCAAAAATAAGGCAAACATGCCCAAGGGATTCTGTAACTGGTGGACCCATAGTTGCTGGAAAATGATCGGTGCAGCCCATTCTGCTTGTCCAGCATTTATTTAGTTCATGCTATGCCCTCTGGCTGTCTGTTGTGGCCGACATTTTTCTTGACATAAGAATCCGTGATGCTAGCAAAGTTATATGTAAACCTAACATGACATACCCACCACTGGAGTTACTTTTGCCTCCAATCCAATGCCACTCCATAAACTTGTTTAACTACGTTGCTTATCTTCCTTACTCAATCAATTGGTTTTCTTGTAGTTTAACCTCAAGAGCTGAGTTCCCTTCAGCAAAAGCTATAATGGAAGGGTTTGGAGGTGCAGATCTGACAATCTCAAAACTACGCCGGAAGAGATGGTCATGAGAGTCAATTACTTGTTGCTGGGAATTGAGTCATTAATCTGAGCTGTTTATTTTTGTCTCCAAAATTGATACCTGTGACATCCTCATCTGAAACAAACGTGTTATGGCTGAAAGCATGTGGCATGTCCTATCTTGATCTGTATTTTCGTTTGTGTACCCTCATCTCAACTTTGTTGTTTTTCTTGCATTGTGAAGCGTGATTGCAAAAATACTGTGGATAGGTAAACCTAGTCAATGCTATCTTCTGCAGAGCGCGCTCAATCAAGTTACAAAATACTTCTCCAGTGGGGGAAACAAAATTCAGGAGATGATTTGTCCATGTGATTTCTTGATTATAGACAACCTTTTTGTCATGAATACCTCTATCTCTCCGATTGTGAAGCATGGACTGGAACAGGAGAGTCAGAATAGAAAAGAGGATTGCCTCCCCTTCGTTCTTCTCCTTCTCTCTTTGAGAAATGCAAGATTCTGAGTAAGTTTGCGAGAAACTAACAAATCAGGAGAGTTTTGAGCAGGCATGTGCAGATTGCGTGCCGCCCGTATTGCAAAAGATAACTGCAATATGAACTAGCCTCCCACAGGTAATCATCTTCGCTAGTGTAAGAGAAGCATTAACCACGTTTTCTTTCATGGAATCCTCCTGCAAATTAAACAGGTCCTCTGTGATAATCACATTTTGATTCTAGCCTTCATTTTCTAGGGAAGATGCGTCTAAAGGGAAAAATGAACTCTTGGAAGGGCATGTCTTGTTGATATGAATCACTCTGTTTCAAAATGGCTAATTAAGCGAAAGCGGGATTATCCCTTATCAACGTTCTTTTCTCTATCCCCTCATCAAGGTAAATCTCTCGATATTGAGGTGGTGGTGACGGCGAAATTAGGCATTGAGAAGCAGCTGATTCATAATAGCCAGTCCCAACCTTTTGGGTCGGTTTCATCGTTATGTTAGGCGACAATTACCATAAACCGTTACTGCTGAACTGCATAATTTGTACATTCGTCAGGCAGGAGAAGGAAAAAATGTGCCTCGAGGCACTCGTGTTCATCCTTCCGAATGCATGCTTATATGCATTTAATCAATTGCAAACAGTCGCATATGTTAAAATGTTTTCGAGAAGCAGATTTTAAAAGTTCCCTCACTGTCACATAATTTTTAGGCCCAAAAGAGGGCACATTATATGTATAAACATTTGTATAAATGTACACGTAAAGCATAGTGTACAGCATGCTGCATATGTACATGACAATTGTAGTATAAGCATCCCTACCACCCCCAGGAAAAAGAAGAAGAAAACAAAAAAAAACAGCTCTTTCCCTCTTCGTCTTCCCCTCTCAGCTTCCCTCTTCGACAAAGAAACGAATTCCACATGGGAGCGCCTATCCTACTTCATATCAGAGCTCCAATTCCACTTCATGAAGAAAGAGCTACTTCTTGAATGTTTATATTCGCCTCTGCGTCAAGTTAGGGCTCGAGTATTCAACCCCACTTTCAGCGGATGATATAATTGACTTGGGGATTGAGCTTGATACAGGATTTCGCTGAGGGGTTGGATTCCTGAAATTTTGAGAAGCCGCAGAAGAAGCAGGTCTTGGTGCCTCTGGTATTGGATGCCCTTGAGCTTCTTCAGCCAGTCTTCTTAGAAGGTTCATGATAGTGGGAACAATCCTTGATGAAATGGAAAGTAGTCCAGTAAGCTGCTAACCGAGCAAAACAAAACCACAAATTAAACATCTGTTCAGGACATGCTCAAATCTTAGCAGAAGTTCTACCTACAAGGACACTCAAAGAGGCTTACGTTTCCATATGTTGTTAATCTCATCTCAAAATACAACCAACTTTCAGCCTAACAAATAAATGAATTAACATAATAGGTCATGCCAAATTGTGGTGGGATATAACGGTATAAATCTGAGTCATATATCAAACGGAAAATTAGGAGAGTGATTCTCACAGATACAACAGACTAATAATTGTACTGTCAGGATGTTGGAAGCAGTACCATCTAAACATAAATGGAACTAATAGCAATTGCCTATAACACTTTGGAAAGTTTATTTTGCTACAAGCGAGGAATAATCTATTTTAAAATAAAGAGAAAGATGGCATGAAAAGACTAATCTTCCTTCTATACTCACAGTGCCATGCTGAAACTCTCCAACAATATCCATCTGTGCCCATAAAGCTCTTGAGAGTAAAAACACAACGAAAAAAACAGCAAGGTATAGAGGATTCCTGTTTCATTTGAGAGAAAAGTGTCAATGAACACAATAAGAGGAAAAACAAGATGATACGAGCATCAGAACGTACAATTAACTACAGGAATGAAGACTGTGGCTCAGTTAAAATTACCTTAAAAGGAGCACAAATTCATTAAAACCAAGGACAATGATTGCCAGTATCGCCCACGGCGGAGGTAACCAATTGTTACTTTTCCTATGAGCCTCCTGCAGAAGAAGAAGAAAGAAAATGTAATTCACATGATGAAGAAATAAAGAAAGAAAGAGGTAACCTATTCATGAGTATGCTGCTGGATAGGTGCGAAGAAAATGTGAAAAAGCTCATGGATGACTCTTAAACAACAAGAGCAAATGTAGACAAGGTAAACATATGCTAAAGATTAAAATACACCTCATAAGAGCAAGGGCAATGCTCTCCACCCTGATACATTTATAGTTTCGTGCAGGCAATAAACTAAACTAGATCTAACCGAATCATCCACTAATTCAAACCTGGTGCAGAGGAGAAGCTAGAACAAAAATAAGGTGAAATAATGAAAATCAAGAAAACATATTTAACAAGTTAGACTACTGGTGAACGAATGAAGCCTTACATCCAATGCTTTTGACTCCAGTTGCTGTCATTTTGCATTTTGCACACCTTGATCAAAGTAAGCTGCCTCCTTGTCATATCTGTTTTTTTTTTTTAAAAAAAAAATCAGTGGGGGATGGGGGAAGAAATTGAAAGTACACAAGCAAGGTTAGAGCTCACAAATCAAGTTAGAAAAGGAATGTATCCTCAGACAACGTACAAAAATCAAACAAAGATCCACATCTAAGACAACACTAGAATTGAAACAATACTTTCTGATTCTTAATTGAGGAAAATAGATGATAGTTGACACAGAAGTGGGATGCACTCAGATTTATAGATAAAGCTAGACGTGGAATCCAACCCTAGGTCACCAATGATTTAGTTAACATTTTTCAGCAGATATCGTAAAAACCCCAATACCCCCTAAGTGGTGACGTTCAGGTAAGCTATCATAGTAGCAATATCGGAAGCGATGTAATACCATCACCTTCTCATTTTCCAAATTTACCTGAGCATGTCGACCTACTCTCCCTTGTCCAGAGTAGGTCGACATGCTCAGGTAAATTAGCATATTTAGCATTTGAATATTAAAAGGCAAAAGCAGAATGGGACTAACTCTGAAAAATATTTCTCTAAAATTGAGCTGAGCTTTTTCCCAAAACCTGATACTGGACCTGCTTGAACAGCTTCCTCCAATGACAACCAACCCTGAATCAAATTCAATAATAATGGACAGCCACGAAGAGTACAAAGATTTAATATAAAAAAATGGCACATTTGAAAAAAAAAAAGAGAGGACAAAATACTTGCCCAGACCTTTGTTTTATCACGTATAACAAACAGCAGAGTAGTTTTACGGAGGCTGAACAAACACATCATGACCTACATTCAGAACAGCAATCAGGCTGTCATATACTCATCAAGAAATGTCAACAAGAAACAATATGGACTACACAGCACCTGAAAAACTGTTTTTAGAAGAGGTTTGTTGGCAGCAGGCTCCCTACCTATATCATGGCACCACCTGTACAAAGATCCAATATCCAGTTGGAATCTAACATGATTCCTTAATACCCATACAATCCATAATTGTGCATATTTATGTTGCATCTATTATCCACTATACACACCGTTAACTTCAAGTTTTCATCGAAGTCTACGAAACTTCTTTCTAAGGCTCAATATTTGAACAGAATCTATTTTCATCAAAAGCAAGATGTTTTCCAAAACCTCATAGATCCAATTAAAAATTAACGCTGAAAGAATTAGAAAGTAAAACAAAAGAACTCACATGTTTATCAGCACAATGTCAGAAATAGCCAAAGCAAATAGAGCACTTTGTTTCTCAAATGCAGTATCATCCTGGACATAGGAGAACATGAACAAAACCAAACAAACAAAACACCATGAGTATGGACAAACTTCCCATAGAGGTAGTTTGATCAAAATATCAAGTCAAAGCAAAGGGGAGATGAAAGTTGCTCTATCCTGTTGTACACCCACACACACACATGCCAGTTACAGAACTGCATGTTGTAAATGGGCCTCAAAAGTTTGTATATGGTCCAACGTATATACCATTCACAAAACAGATTTGCAACAAGACTACAGTAGGTAACTTTAGAAGACAAGTATTTCACACCACAATCCATAATAGGGCATGTAAGGGATGTATGCTGGACTTGGCTCAACATCTACCCTAAACTGGGCTATCAGTTGAAAATGACTCATCAGTCCTAAAAATATTTTATGCTGCTTCCCATAACAATAGCTGCTCTTCCTGTAAGGAATGGATATTGTATAGCAAGAGACTCCAATCATAATACGGCAAGCTTCCGTTTTAACACCACCATTACGCAATTTGAACCAGGGTTCTACAAGAGAATACGCAGGAGAGAGGGAGACAGGGAGAGAGATAATTAAAATTCTTTGTAGTTTTTTTATAAAAGTTGGACTTAGCAAAAAGCACAGAGTTTTAAATCAAATCTGTATATACACCTGCATATGTGAAATGGAGCAACAAATTAGAGTGTGTGAAACATATGAAATTCTGTGAGTACAGCTTTTTTTATTGTTAATGTGTGGGCAGAAGCCTGTTGGTGTGCCAAAAATTATTAAAAATGAATAGAGCCCTATTTTGGTAACTTCTGACATCTACCAATACCACTCTTATAGCAAAAATGGCATAAGGATTGCAGCATAAACAGAATATGGAAGCAAAAACAGTATATAACCTCCCTTCCGGGTAAAAACTAGTCTCCATTTCTCGTATTCTATCTTCCCCTATACAATAGCATATTTAACAAAAAGCCCCTTACCTCACCTCTTTCACTCCCATCAGTACCCTCCAAATCCATGGCAATTGTGCAAGGCTTGAGGCCAACACACTTAGCTATCCAAATGCCTTTGGTTGTTTGACTCCTACAATAAATCAAAATTATATTCCCAGTCTCTCATTTTGAGGTCAATACAAAAAGCTACATGCAGCAGCAGGAAAATTTCTTGTGGTGAAACCCTATGTATTAAATTAGTAAACCAACCTTCCCTTATATGCATCTATCTCCCTGAAATTTGTATGGAAAAGATGGTTCAATAAGGTGCTCTTCCCTGCTCAGCAAAAGGAGAGGGAAGAAAATCAACAAGAAAAAATGTGATCAGTTTCCAATAGCTCATAACACCAGGATAAAACTATACTTGGTTATTGTAATTCATGTATTTCTCACAACAAATCACTGGAAAGCAGTTCCATTCCTTGTCAAGTACGCACAGGAAAACATAAAATCATAAAATAGTTCACGAAGTCACGCATTTAAAGCATCAAATGTTAATCAACGGGAACCGGAAAGATCCCAAATATGCCAGAGGTAGCCGTTACATTCAAGTTTTGTAATCCAAAAAGCTCAGAATCCACCATACAAGATGAGTGACAACAAAACAAACTCAAAACCACAGCTCATAATGCTAAACATTAGCGGCAAATTGCATAATCATTCAATATGAAAATAAACGAAAAAGCGGGTTCATCAAAGTTCGAGAAAACCTAAGTGAAATACAACTTGGAGCAAAGTGATAAGAAAGAAGGAAGGAAGTGAGCCGGAATTTATAGACAGAAGTACCGCTACTCTGAGGACCCATGACGGCGACAACGGCGTAGGAGAGGCTGCATTCGGCAAGCTTCACCTTCTTGATGAAATTCAAGTCCTTCCACATTGAACTGGCCGTTGGCGTCTATCAGTTGCGTGGAACAGCAGTCTTCCTCCATCGCCGACTCGAAATCAGCCCGCTGAGAATGACGCTGAATTGGAATAACTTAGAAAGACGGGGGGAACCAGGGTTTTTCCTCGGAGTCCAGCTTCCTTCAGATTCCTCTAGAGAAAGTAACAGCAGAACAAAAAGAAACAACCGAACGCGAGACCGCTCTCTCTCTCTCTGTCCGTTTTCTGTAAAGTTACTTGGAATTTTATTTTCCTACGCATATGGTTTTTTTTTAATAATAAAGTTCGCATTTCAGCAAATGATTCGCTAATTAAAACTTTCAAGTTATTGAATTTACGTATATATCTGAAAATGCAGCAAAAAACACAAACACAGACACAAGCAATGTGTCGTACGGAGAAAATTGCATGTAAACTTTAAAAACAAACGCGCCACTAAAATTGTGGAGTCAACTCTTTTCTGGAGGCACATCTTCTGGCGTGCCCGTGACAACGTTCAGATGGATAAGGGACAAGACTTGTCAATTTTCATGAAACCACCAAGTGATTGTCCATTGGAAATCTCCATCCTTTTTTTATTAACAAAACCACTTAGAGTTGTGGATAACATCAATCGACTAAAAACAATGGAGCAACTCCAGCCAAACTCAACAACTTTTTATACGCAATTCTTCAATGAATCTCCAGCTCCTTGGAAGAAGCAATAAGAGAGTACAAAGTCGGCAATGAAAATACCAACAAGTGAGATAACCACAGCAGAAGTTGTAGACTCCCCAACACCTTTAGCACCTCCCATAGTGGTAACTCCCCAAGCACAGCTCACAATGGATATAATTGCACCAAAAACCTGTGACTTTATCATCGCACTAATTATGTCCCAAGATTTCATTGCTCTTTGAGCAGAATCTAAAATTATGTTAATGCTAACCCCATAAACACTATCGGCCAAGAGGGCACTGGAAGCCATTCCCACTGTGAAACACATGAGAGTCAAAAATGGCAGAGCAATAGAGGAAGCAAGCACCCTAGGTGTTACGAGATAATCCACAGGGTCTGCCCCAAGCACTCTCAATGTGTCAGTTTGCTCAGAAACTTGCATAGTTCCTAACTCTGCTGCAAATGCACTTCCCATACGCCCTGCAACCACTATTGATGTAACCACAGGACTCAGCTCCCTTGAGAAAGCCAGAGCCAACACCCCACCAACAGATCTGTTTAATCCCAATCTGGTGAATTCTCTGACAAACTGGATGGTGAAAGCCATACCAACAAACGCTGCAGTTAGAAGACAGACCCCCACTGATCTTGGTCCAACTCTCTCCAATTGTTGGAGAGTATTCTTCCAGTGGATTTTACCTTTCAGAGTCCTGTTAATAACCTGTCCTGCCAGTATAAGAACTGATAATCCCCTCCACAGATACCTAGGTGGTGACCATTTGCTTAGAAAGGTCTCTGCTTCTGAACTGGGGGCATGGTTTGTATTTTTATCTTCTTCTGATATAGAGGAATATGGGAAACTGTCACCTGTATTGGCAATAGCATGCAATCTGGTAGGCGACACAAGCATGCAAAATTTATGTGCCTGAGATCTTCCTGCAAGGTGAAGCTTTCTAGTAAGCTGAACAGAATGAAGGGTTTGCATATTCATCCACCCATCTGGCTTTATAGTGCGTCTTCTGCGAGTTTTTAAAATTTCAATCAGAAGTTGCTAGACATAAGCATATGCATGCAGGCATATAAGAAAAATAAGAGAGAGAGATAGAGAGAGACCTGTTAGAGAAGCACAAGAACGAATGAAGATGAGGAGCTGCTTGCATAGTTGGATTGTGTGAGAGCAAGAGTGAGCTGACTTCAGAGGTCCGTACAGAAGAGAGCAAGAAACAGGACAAAGTCTCCCGAGTCTGTCAAAGTACACTAAAATTTAGGATCCAAGATGACCTCATGAAATGGGACCTTCCAAAAATACTGTATGCAACCAGCACCGACACCCAAGCGATAGTTGTCTCAATTGAAGGTCAAACCTGAGTATACCAACAATCATTATAAAAAATGGGGAATGGCCATAGACAGAGTTAAACAAAGAATTATGAAAGTCATCTTCAGATTGAAAGAAACTGGCAGTGAAAAATGAGTTCCTAATTGAGATAAGCACCTTCTATTACCCAGAATGTGTTTAAACATGCATAGCCATGAAACACCAAAAATATGATAGTCGCACCTCATCCCTATGTATAAAAGATGTGTTCCAACTTCAACCCTAGTATTTCTGTATCTATTATAGTAGTTGAAACATGACGCTTTGATTTTCATGACGTCCTGTCTAACACACAATAATGCCTACTCAAAAAAATCTTGCACTCCATTAAGATATTCCAAGCACGACCTACTAGGAAGATTATCCAATATTATTTAGCAGAGAGAGTTTTTATCCAATATGGTGGGCAGTATCAGCATTGTATGGAAATTCCATTACCATAGAAACATGCCCATTACACTAGGTGTCAGATTCAGTTACACTTTTTCAGATCTTTTTTTTATATATAAATTACACTTTTTCAGATATGGGTCACAAGAAAATTTTCAATAGTATCATAGAAACATTCTGCAAGGGTTCTCCACCTACTTCTTTACTTATTACCACAAAGACAGTAAAATTTTGAACATGTATGATCACATAACACTTTATTCCACATCATATCCATTTTATTGAACCATCAAGATTTTTATTTCACCATTAGGCAACTTGCAATAGATTTATTGGTGGGTAGTACCATCTTGTTTCCTACACATCAATGACTTGGATGCACCATTCAACCACTCCCATGAAACACCTTTTGGTGAAGGTTGCTAATCTGCACACCTCTTAATCTGAGGTGGACGGCGTATAACAGATACCTCTGAGATAGAGGTTTATATAACTATGATCTTCTTTATGAACAAATAGAATAAATAATTTATAAGTCAAATTGGTACTTCTTTTGGCACCTCTAAATAATCAAGGTTTCAGACTCAAAGCATTAAGACTAGACAGCGTTCTCTTTAGAACTGGCATCAACCCAATCTTTTGTACACAACTTAGTAATAACAAGCTAATTTCTCTTATCAACCAGAATAGCATGTTTAGAGTAGAGAAACAAGGCAACAATTATAAAAGTAAAATGTCATAATCTAGTTGTCTGGGTAGTGGTAAGGCAGCAACAAAGCAGTGGATGGAGCTGAGTGGCAAGCAATATAGGAAAGCCCAAAAGGACAATGAATCAGTGAATGAAGCACATTAGAAACAGACAGACACAAACATGACCAATCAAGTGAGAAAGCAAGGAGCATAGGAAAAACACAGGGTACAATTTGCCTATCGTGTAACAAACAGGCAGTAAACAAGATTCACCACCATTTGACAAGGTTGACTTCTAGTAGAAGTCAGCCAAACAGTGAACCATTACAACCCAGATTTGTACCAAAATGTAGCTATGTATTCCTACCAACTCAAACCAATACTAAAAGAAAAGCTAGAAGAATAGGAGTGGATATGAACCCTAGATCTAGATCAGTGTTTTACGGACCTGGCATTGTGGTCAGGGGTTCATGGACTAGAAACAATAGAATCAAGGGCATGCCAGTCCCAAGCTCCAACTTCTAGCCCAAAGCAAGACCACAGGGGAATAAGGAACATTAAAAGATAATTGTGCCATTTTGCCTGGGCTGAATCAAATACATGGATTCACTAGACCGTGGCCTCTTCCTCCTTTACAAGAGATTCAAGAAGAATGAAACGCACTTGAAGCAATTGAAGAGGACATAGGGGTGGGTAGCGGTAGAATCAAACAAAAATTCCATATATCCTCAAAGTGCACCAATTTCAAGTAGATTGCAGCAAATTGAAACAATAATTTTTGTACAAAAGCTGAATATAACCCATATTCTTCCTGGAGGAAAATATTAAAAAAAACTCATAGGAGCAGCAACAATGCGTTGATGACTGATGAGCTTGGTCAATGGGCATGTGCTTGAGGACTTGAGGTGGTGCTGAGGTTGATGCAAGAGCATCGCTCTTGAGCGCCAGAGAGAGATTGTGAGAGAGAATGAGAGAAAGAGAGTGAGAGGAAAATGAGAATGAAAGGCGCTGGAAGGGAGGGGGGAAGAGAAGAAACCCTGCATTTTGGTCTATGGTTTTAATTTTCTTTTTGGTCAAAAGGAATTATTTGAGATAGAGCTCACGGTGAACGAACAAATACACAATATGACGCAATTCCATTGAGAATCATTAGAAGACAGCACTTGAAGAGCAAAAATATTGTTTGAGGTAATTTATGGAGATGAAATATGCCAAGTACAGTACCTAAAAAAAGGAAAAAAAGACAAAAAGAAATGTACTATGCCAAAGAACGCAAATGGTATAGAATAAGCCCACCCCAAGAGAGAGGAACAGAGAAAAATAAACCTAAATTCGCCGTGAGTTTGGCCACTAAAAGCTTCCCAGCCTCAAAAGCTCCCCTATCCTACTCTTGCAAACTCTCCAAATCAAGAAACAGCTTTACACAATACGATACCACTCATTTTCCAGCGCCCAACCCCTCTCAACTCCCCTAAAATGTTCGCAATACTTTTAAGCACAACCACGTAGCCCGAGCAAAGATAAATATATACGCCAAACTCCACAAATTGAAGGCTGACGTACGATAAAGCAGCAAATGGTTGAATAACTATCTATCTAACCTGCAAATAAAGCACCATATAATAGCATACCGTCTCCTATCCATCAAATTCTCGGCCATGAACCGACCATCCAAAGGCTTCGTTCGAAAGATACAAACTACAGAGGATTGATCCTCATTTCCTGTCCTCAATGGACACAAGTATAATGACCAAAGTAGCTACAAACTTAATCTGACAAGCCTAAATGATTAATTGAGTGACAATTTCGAAAGAAAAAAAATACAAACACGCAAAGGGAAGTAGGTCTCAGTTCAGTAGCATTAAGAAGGCATTGCGTTTTTGGGCCGAGTAATTTCCGGGAACATTTCGTCGACTTTCTGAATGTGCTGGAATCACACTTAGCAAACCAAGAGAGTATCTTCGAGGCCGAATATCATATCATTAATGATGCCTCCAGTTCAAGTGTTTGTTCCTAAAGTGATAGAACAATCCGCAGTGGCGGAGCCAGAATAAATCTGAAGGGGCCTACTCCTAAGGGATAATGACAGAAAAAAATACATGATAGTCGGTATTCCTTTTTTGGCAGCATTTGCTGCATTTCTATGACTATGACCTAAATTCTAATCGGCCAAATTCGAAATAGGCAGAACAAATTGAACAATGAAGTGTACCACAGTACCTGCCTGGCGTCTGGCGGCTGAGATTCTGAGACAGTGAGACTGGACAGAGAGAAGGCAGATAGGGACAGAGAGTCGGCGCCAGCGGTGTAGGAGAGTGGCACAGAGAGGCAGAGAGGGAGGAGGGTGGAGGAGCAGGGGGCGTCGGGAGAGGGAGAAAAATGAATTAAAGCACAGTGTTTTTCTTTAACTAATTTTTTAAAAAAACAAATGGGCTTGGGCTGTGCGCAGGTACGTGGCTGGGGAGTGAGCAGGCTTTGACTGAACTTGAAGGGGCAGTCCGGTTACAGAAGACATATTAGTTTATATATATCAGAAATAATTAAATCATTTGCTTTAATGATATTAACAAATTTACGTAAATGATAGAAAAAAAAATGATTGAATATATCATTTATAATGTTTTAAAATTCAAAATGATCATTTTTTAAACAAAATAATATAATATTCCATTCAAAATGGTTAAAAGGGACGGTTAAATCAGTTTTATAACAATCAGCTTCTGCGATCTGTATTTGATAAAATTCGTATTTCATATCAAATGTAACAAAATAGTATAATCATGTAACATGTTTAGCAAATATTTTTTTATTGCGAATATAATATGGAATTCAATGTACTACTTTTTTTAAAGGTTTATAATTAATAATAAGACGAGAGACTTCTCGTTCTAATTCAGTCTGACCCTGCACATAGAAAGTAGGATAGCACCAGGATGATAGTCGAAAAAGACAAGGGATTGGTGGAAAGTGTGAAGGAGGGTAGAGAGAGTTGTGAGAGAGGGCGAAACTCAATCTAAAGAGTTTAGAATGCGAGACGCCCCATATATATATATATATATATGTATGAAAAGAAGGGGAAAAGACCAAACTAACCTTGATTGTAGCAACAGTAATAAGGGTATTTTGTCAAGGGTAAAAATAGTCTTTTACTGTTTGTCAATAGGGGTATTTTGGGTATATCTTCAAAATATCTTCTTATCATCGAATTATCGTCATTCTTCAGTTAGCAAAGTGCTAATAGCAGCAATATCTTCGGGAGAAAGTTATGAATCAAAGGCATCATAGAGATCTTGAACATCACCAGATCCTTGGATATTTAGTTAGAAATGTCTTTACTCTCCAAGATAAAGCCAAAATATTATCCAAAAAAAATTTGTGAATGGTGGTCTATATTCACTATTGATACTATCCTCTCTGCCCCTCTCTAAAGCCAAACATATTCAAAATACTCATCTTCAATTTATTGCTCAAATAAGTCAGATACAAGCAAAGTTAACTGTTGCCAAATCCCGTGACGATTACAAAAAAGAATTGCTTTAAGTTCTCTCCCAGCTTTCTAAAGATGATGATAAAGATAAAAAAACATTTTTTTTAAATTATCTTTTTTTAAACTTTCTTCTTCTTCAAATAAAAAACCTTTTAAAACCTCTTCTTCAAAAAATAAAGCTGTTTGTTGGAAATACGGTAAACCTGGGTAATGTTCGTTTTCATACTTTTTTCAGGATTCTAACTATATTCACAAATCTACCACCGAATATGTTTAGAATTCAAACACAAACATCAATACATTTTACACAATCTCCAACAATTTTTTAATTTTTTATTCAACATAAATTTTCTCTCTCTATACTTTTTCACATAACTCTAATACTTTTTTATTAAACAATTACATCAAATCATTTATCTCTCCACTTTTCACAAACACCAATAAAACACTATTCAACATAAAAATTCACAACTTCTCTAAAATCCTACATTTTTACTCAACACGAACATAACCCTGGTCATTTTGCTTAAAAATGTTATATAAAAAAAAATTCAAAATTAGATATTGCTGATACTATTAAGGGTCAATTATTTTCTATCTTTTCAAAATCTACCCTCCTCTTCTGATGAAGATATTTACCTCTATGATTTACATATTTTCTCCTCCTCTTCATCTACTCCTTTTTTCTTCGTCTGAACATGAAATAATTAAATTAAGCGATTGCAAAATTTATAATTGTTATTGTAAACAAATTTTTATTTTAACTAAATTTGAAACATTACTTTTTGATGCTATTACGCATATACTCAATCCTGATAAGTAACAAGAATACTTACTAAAGATGAAATAATTTATTTCTGAAAACACTTCGACTCCTTCATCCTCTAATGTCGTCCCGGATATATATTACAATTATAAAAATTAGTTGCTCGCTTTTCAACTAATAATATAACCCCTATTACCATAAAGGATATATATATCAACCTTTTGCATTGGGCAGACGGGGCCAGTTGGCCGCCTTACCTTCGCCCCTGCCAATTCGCCTGGCGGCCCACTAGCCTCTCCCTCGCTCGCTCCTTTTGCTTCCTCCTGTCCCTCTTTCTTATTCGTGGTCGTCGCTCCCCGCCTCCCCCCAACGATGCACCGATGTGGGCTTAAAAGATAAAGCCCATCTAACAGCCTGGTACGAGGAAGCTCGACAACAAAAGCCCACCTTTTAAAAGGTCCGACTGACTTTTATTTGCTCAGTTCGAGCTCGATCCAAGTAGGAAAAATGAGGATTTCCAATGCAACTAGAGAAAATTCCCAAGATCCTATAGAATATTCTTTTAGATGCTTTTTTTTAACATATTTATTAACTTTAAATTAAATTAAATAAATTCGTATATCAATATTTGTTACTTTTATAAATATTAAAAATCCAAGATAATAAATACTCGATTGATATAGGAACTCTTAATCCAGAAATTTCTTATGTGAATCTTACCTTTTGTATTTATTTATTTATTGTCGGATGGAACATAATATGTGTTTTATTTAATGGAACTGCAATGGATATGGATATTAATATCTGATGTGAACTTCTCACGCTTCCTCTCCCATCTCTTCTAAGGTCCAAAATGAATTTCTGACATAAAGGGGCCCCTATAAATTTAAGTAACCAAATAGGGGGGGGGGGGGGGGAGGCGAGCTGACCATCAATGACGGTATTACCCTTAATTTTTGTACCCTAAAAGTGCAGGCTAGAGTCCAAAAACTAAGCACGAAAAGGACTAGTCAGGAGTCAGGACCCCGTAGGCCATAGGGCTGTCCTCTGGTTTAAACCTTGGTCAAAGAAGTAGCCTCTCATGTCCAATTCCAAACTCGCATATTTGGGGCCCCCAAAAAAAAAAAAGATTGCTTACGTGGCATCAAGACTTTACATGCGAAATATATAAACAAAAAATTATATATCAGGGCTTTACATGTCATTGCCTCAAAAGACGAATTTGACATCTGTATTTCCTCTGAGGACAGAACTGTCATTTCATTCAGAGTATCGAGATTGCGGGGGAAGGATGTAAATAGTAGCAAGGATCGGGGTTCAAATTCAGATTCGAAGTTAATCAAAATCTTCTTTGATGGCAGCAGGGTTCTGGGAGGGTAGCCAAATGATTAGGATCCTCACACTCCTGCTCTTTAGGCTTTTAACGTAGATTCCTTATCCTTGGTCTTCTTCTTCGAGAAAGCACATGGTGATTTGCGTGCTGGAAGGACTTATCCATCAAACACGTGGCTTAATCAAGTCATAACACTGTTCTTAGAGACTTTATGTTTATAATATATAGACCTCGCACGAATTTGATGTCTTTTTTCATTGTCCAAACATCTTACGATTAATTGTGTTGTGAAATCAAGTTTGCATGTAACATGTCACTTCTGATAAAACTTATCGATTATACAAATTTTTAAGGTACGTTCCATGTCGTATATTCCGTTCTTTTAGGATGACAAATGAAGAGTTCACTAGATAATAAAATAAGATTTTATGGAATATGAAATATCGTGGTTCTAGCTAGTCTTCAAGTGAAAGAGACGACATTCAGCTTATTTTTCTTTTTTTTTTAATCTAAACCTCAATTAATTCCATAAACACCAAAATCACAAAAACGTACAAATCATAAGGGCGGATCAGTGCCAGCATACACCCAAGGTAAGTCAAGGAAATGCTCAATACTACGGGGGTTGCTACCCGAGCTAAACTCTGCAGCGGCCCAACGAGCAAGGTGGTACACAGCTTCATTTGCACCTCTAGGAGTATGGACAGCTTGTCAACTCTCCATTTGATTGCAGACCTCCACAATCTCAGAAATCATTCTATAGATCCTCCATTCCGTTCTTATAAGCCACATTTGAATCGCCTTGATCACAATAACCGAATCCCCTTCCAAAATAATATCCCGAAATCCCATTTGCATGACAAACTCAATTATTGACTTCATCATCCATGTATCTTTAACGGTGTTGTGATCACTCTACTTATCTTCAACCTCAATCCATATTTATTTAAAAACAAAAACAAAAAGACAGTGGTCTAGATTTTAGACTTAATTCTAGTACTCTTAATTTTTTATTTTATCAAGACGCAAAATGTTAGGTACTGTTAAAAGTGCTCTAAAATCTAAATCCATCATTTGCACCAAAAGGAAACTTGTTATTTTTTAAGAGCCCACATGGGCAAAGATTGTGAAAAAATGTCTATATTCCAAGACAATATACTGATCAGTTGATGTTGGCTTGAGGCGAATCCAGATTCCGTTGCTAGAACTCCCTGTCTAAAAACAAATTAAAGGTGCTTTTTACGCCATAGTATCTTTTTGAAGAAGGTGCATCCAAGGATCGAGGTGTTTGATCGCTTCGGGAGTAAAGTGATTTGTGACGTCCTAGAACTCCAAGAAGGTTGTTACAGTTTGACTTGTGATTTGTGTAAAATAGAAGACGGGGGGGGGGGGGGGAGTCTTAAAAGGTTAAGCATGCAAGCAATTAAGCTAAGAAACACATACCACTTACCAGATAAAGATATAGGGGAAGATAAATAGTAAAAGAACGGCGATTTCAGGATTCTGCTAATCTGCTGCATGTGCAGGGGGTGTTTCAACAGATTGCCACTTTGCGCAGAAACACAAACAAAACAGATTGGCCACTTGAGGAGCTTGATAAAAGGAACTAAACAGAAGAAGAGCACTACAAAACTGTAAAGGCTAGCTTACAATATCGCTTCCCATGTTCTGTCAACATTTGTGGCACTGGCATAGTATGTGAAATGAAATGGAATATATATATATATGCTCCTGCACCCATCCTTATGGTAATTCAATGGAAGCTAAACCTCCATGATCATTGTGTATCCCTCATTGTACTTGGACCTAATTTATTACTATATATTAAGACGTTACTGATCAGCAGAAAAAATGGTGAAACTTTAAAATGCCATGTGAAATAGATGCATGCCACTGAGATCGTTTTCAAGTGAGGTCCCTACTCTTTGGGACTAGCCTATAAGAACTTCTACTCATAATGAAAACATGCAATTCAAACGGGCATGATGATTGGAGGCCAGACCACGTGTAGGGAGGAGGGGTAGTGATGCTCTCACATACTCTAATGCATGCAAACACCGTATCTTTTTCCTCTTCCAATATTCTCTCTCCCTCTCTAACTTTTTTGGGTTTCGTTGATCTGTCAGTTTGAATGGATTTGCCTTGGCCTTTTCTTATGGTGGTACGCTTGATGACTCTCTCTCTCTCTCCCTCCCTCTCAGGTTTCCCTTACTTTGTGGGGAGCAGTGGTTTGAATAAGTAGATTTAGATTTGGCCTTTAAACTTTGAAGATTTTTGAAGATTTTAGGGGAAGTGTGCAAATCAAACCTAAAGCTCCAAAAAGGTTGAAAATTTTAAGGAAAAGGAAACGAGAAAATATGGTGAAAACAGGTAGCTGATCTTTATATACTTCTGTTGTTATCATTTTCACATGCAAAGCTAGATCCTATGTTTCCATACCCAACCGATGAAAACATTAAAACAATAAGACACATCTATGTTAGACTGATACTCTAGGGACCATAGATTCAGGCTTAGATATACCCATTAGTGGTCCTTTACCTAAATAAGCAACCTCGGTGATATTTGACTAGTCTGAACTCCCACATCATCCAGCCTCTGAAAGAAAGGAGCAAAAGACACAGATAAAGACCCACTAGTGACAAAGCCAAGTTTTACCCCATCGTGGCCCTCTCCTAGACTCCTTCCATCTTCTTCAGAGAGCATAGCCTCTCTCTCTCTCTCCTGTTACGGTGTTGCATGCATCTTGGTGATGGCTGATGAAGGGGGCAATAGTATAATGAGGGACTACAGGAAAGGGAACTGGACACCAACCGAGACAATGACTCTGATCGAGGCAAAGAAGATGGACGGCGAGAGAAGAATGAAGGGAAGTGGGGACGGTGAAGGGAGGAACAAATCTGTGGAGCCAAGATGGAAATGGGTTGAAGATTATTGTTGGAGAGAAGGGTGTTTGAGGAGCCAAAACCAGTGCAATGATAAATGGGATAACCTTATGAGGGATTACAAGAAAGTAAGGGAATACGAGAGGAGGATAGCCGAGAGAGGGGAGGGGAATGAAGGGTCTTATTGGAAGATTGAGAGGAATGATAGGAAAGCGAGGAACTTACCCACCAATATGTCGCCTCAGATATATGAAGCTTTGGTGGAGGTGGTGGAGAGGAAGGGAGCAAGTCAGAGGGTAGTGGGCAGTGTGCTTGCTTCTGCTTCCAATCCCAGTATTGGCTTTGAGGACAGACCCGTGGGCAGCATGGCTCAGCCTTCCTTGCCTCCTCTATTGCAGCATCAAATATCTGCTCCTGTTGCACCTTTAGCACTACCACCACCACCGCTAACGGCACAACCAGTACTTCCTATTCTCGCATATTCTCAGCCAATGCCCACAGTAGGTAGTCTCTCTTTCTCTCATGATTTAAAAGGTTTCATGTTTTTGTTTCGAGTTCTAGAACCAGATTTTAATAATACGAGCATCAGAATAATAATAGATTAAGCAATGAGCATATTAGCATTGGGATATATAAGCAATGCAGATGTCTTTTTATCTCTTTCATTGGAATCTCAAAGCTCCACTTTCTTCTTGCCTAGAGCGATTTCAATTTTACAGTTTGAACGGATGCGGATCCCATTTCAACCAAACAGAAGAAGAAAAAAAAAAAAGATGCCATGCCCCCCCCCCCCACCTAATATTATCCATATTAGAACGTCAGAACTGCCGGTTAAGTTTTTAATGTATGGAGTTTTGAATGGGTGCCATCTATCTACAAAGCGTACTTTCAGCTAGAATTTTGGTGAGATGCATCAAATGTCATGCCACTAGTCTAGCATTTATGTTTTCATTTTAATTTTGTGTTCTCCGGAGATAAGGTAATATACGACTGATCAACTCATGAGCGCTATTGATGGTTTGGGAGTCATAACCTTTAGTTAGTATTGATCCGTTTGATTTGATTCCATTTATAATGTGGGAGATGGTGATAGCTCAGATGTTGAAACGAGTGACCATTCAGACTCACCGGCAAAGAGAAGGAGAAGAGAAGGTGAAAGTGGAGAGGGAACCAGTGGCACTGCAAATGTGAGCAACTCACAAGAAGTGGGCACTGCCATCTCCAAAAGCGCTTCCATCATAGCAGAAGCTCTTCAGGCCAGCGAGGAGAGAGAAGAGAGGCGGCACAGAGAACTTTTGAGTTTGCATGAGAGAAGGCTGAAGATTGAGGAATCTAAGACAGAGATCAGCAGGCAAGGCATTAATGGCCTTGTTGATGCCATAAACAAGCTTGCCGATTCAATCACTGCCTTGGCTTCCCACAGGAGCCAATCCCCTCCAGAATAATCTTATATACTAGTATATAACCCATATGCATTTTTTAGCAGAGATCGAAAGAGAGAAAGTTAATTCCATTTGCTTGGGTGTACATACATTACCAACCCATTTATGCTCTATTTTATGTTGGATTCTCATTGCTAATCATTCGTATTAAATCTCTGTACCTCTCTCTCTCTCTCATGTATCATGTTTCATTTTGGTGTTGTGTTGTGAAATTTAGATTATATTGTAATTTGATATTTATTGCGGTTCGAGAAGGATGACAGACAAAAATTGGTGTGGTAATGGAAATTCAACTAAAATATTATAGAAAAATAAATTTCTTTCAACTCCTACGTATACCCTCCGATCAATATGTATTGCTAAATCTAACAATATGTTCTCTTAAAATTTTGCCAACTGAACTAAATCACTCCCAAATACTTTAATGGGTTCCTAGAGTTAAAACAAGCAGATCAAAAAGTTATATATATTTTTAAGAGGATGCACTACAGTCAAAATAAATCAGATAAAAGAGTTACGTTTAAGAGGATACAGAGGAGTGCTGAGTCGAAGCCCATTATATGCAGACCATATTATTATGTATATGGTTCATAGAAATTTACGACTTGTCCAATATCTCAAGAAGCTTCGAATAGAGGACGGATTACTTTAGGAGGCAATCTGGTCCAACTGACCGAATGGATGGCTAGAAGTTTCCGGCCATTTAACGGTGTGAAGCTCGAAGGAGTGTGGGTTCCTCTCGAGACCAACACCTGTCCGAACAGTCCGAGCAACCATACTACCCGAGTTCCACACCGTCAACTTTCAGTCATCCATTCGGTCAGTCGGACCGGATTGTCTTAAGAGGCAATCTGTTTCCGCTTTGAATATGTATGGATATTCTCTATGTATACATCGTGCAAAAAATGTTAGTACACTTCTCAGAGAGGAAAGGCCACTATGGGAAGGCGAAGCTCACTCCACGGCCGGAGCGTGTTCACAACGCTCCTTCAAGTAGCGTTGCAAAAGAGCGCCTTGTCTATCATTTAAGAGGAAGAAATGTGAGGGAGAGATGTCGCCAGCAGTACTCCTGCAAAAGAACAGGTAATGGCATCCCAAAAAGACTGGTCAAAGGCGACCGGTCAATGATCTCTCTGAGACTCGCAGATGCTTGGGATCAGAATTACTTATCAGTCATCCCTGTATTATTATAGGTGGCTTTATGAGTTTGCACTTCGCAGTGACCAAAGGTTGCCTTATTTTTTTCATTTCATTTTTATTTATGTTTTCCTCTTCTTTCTCTCTCTCTCCACTGAGAACTCTGAGGGTGAGAAAGGATCACTATTGGTTGATTTGGTAGCCTCAGCTGTATTTTTCTGCTAAAAGGGCGTACTAAAGTTTGCCTTTTTTCCTTTTGCGAGACTCTGAAGGTGGGTATTTCAACCTTTTTCATCCTTCTGTTTTTAGTGGAAAAACTGAAATACATTCATCTTGCCACTCTCACATACCCTTTCGTTTTCTCCCCCTCATCTCCTCCTGCAGCCAGCCCTGCTCACTACCGACTGCCAAGCGATTCACGACAAACCTGCTGTGGTTTTTGGTTTCTGAGTTTCCAAACATATCTTTTTGTGTTTCCTACATCGGAAACTGATATTACTGAATAACCAGTCTCGTATTATAATATATATATATGTTTTAGCCTCGGATTGCTTTTGGAGGTGCGTCTACATAGAAGGATTTTGTCAACGACCTGTTATAACAAAATATACCTTGGAACATCGTCTCCTAAAAGTTCAGTCCTAAAGATAGGCCAACTCTATGCCCGTTTAACAAGTATATATATATATATTTTTTTTTTCCCTTAGAAAAAAAATAAGTATATATTTTCTTCATAAAAATATGTATATATTTTTACAAAGGCCATCACTCTGTTTTCCCCCTTCAGACATTAATTAATTTGACATATTTTGGGTCCAACTCAGCTATCCATTCCTTGGTGGGACAAGTTCATGCTCGAGTCAATTGACCAGTAAGTTGTCAATATTAACGCACAGCCATATACGTAACAAAGAGATTACTAACTTCTTTGGTGGGTAACAGCTAGATAGAAGCTTGACACGCTCTATACCACAGAATCACCGACAAGTCTAGGGATGAGTAATTCTAGTGATAAAACATAATGCAGTGTAGATATTTTTTTGCTATGATTGGTAGAAAGTGAAGGTGATATCACGGAAATTATTGCTTTTCCCTTTTTTAATTGTAATTTATGGGAATCTTAGGTGATGTTCGTTTTGAGAAAAAATGTAGGATTTTAGAGAAGTTGTGAATTTTTATGTTGAATAGTGTTTTATTGGTGTTTGTGTAAAGTGGAGAGAGAAATGATTTGATGTAATTGTTTAATAAAAAAGTATTGAAGTTATGTGAAAAAGTATAGAGAGAAAAAATTTATGTTGAATAAAAAATTAAAAAAGTGTTGGAGATTGTGTAAAATGTATTGATTTTTGTATTTGAATTCTGAATATGTTCGGTGGTAGATTTGTGAATATACTTAGAATCCTGAAAAAATGGTGAAAACGAACATACCCTTAATCTCTCACAAAATCATCTTTCTCTCCAATTTAATTACTTTTATATAATTATTATGGCTCAGACTCGTGCCCAACCCCGGTGTCTCGATCTGGACATATATTGAGTTAGGTGAGAAGTACATTGTAAATTATGAATCTTGAGAATTACGACCAATTAAGTTCCTCAGTAGTCGTGACGGGGACTCGAGCTGACGATTTCTGGAGAGCATACTCAGAGCCTAACCAGTCGTACTAAACCTTGAGGGTTAATTATTTATTTTTCTCTTGCAAAAGAGTTATACATGTCGGCTGTCGTTCCTCGCGATTTTTTTTATTTTTTAATCTTTTGCCTCGGACAAAGTCGCGAAGCCTGGGGTGCTAGTAAGCCTGGCAGTTGGATAATTTGACCAATAGGGCCGGTTGACTGTTTCAGAACTGGCCGTACTAGATTTGGGGCCCGGCCTGGGATCGACAGTTTGACCCAGTCCAGCTCCATATTAATGACCCTGAACAGTCGAACCGTCCCTGCTCTAAAATATCTATTTATATTTATAAATATATAATCCATTTATATCTAACTAGTAATAGTATAGGAAGAAGGAACAAAAAATAATGAGCCGAAGCTTCCCCTGAATTTTATAGGGCCGGGGCCATTGGATTCTCTGATGCTCTAAATCCTCGTTCGCTGTTGCTCTAAGTGCTGAACGGGCCCATAAGTCATTAGCAAAAAACTCTTATAAAGTTAGAACTGCACGCATATATCCAAAAGGGCAAAAAGGAGTTTTTCACTTTTAAATTCAGAAAAATATATACTACCGAGGATGTTTTAAAACCATTTACAATAATATTCCTGAAAATAGCAGCATATTTTCAGAAGATATAAAAAATAATATATTTTTAAATGATGTTTATTTTCAGAAAATGTTATGTGTTTATTAAAAGAATTTATCGAAACAATTATTTGCAAACTAATCAATTACCTTTGCCACGTGCAACCTGTTGGAATGTACATACAAACGAACGAAGAAAATAAAAAATAATACGCCAAACTAAGGTGAGAAAGACAATGGTCTCCCTCTATCACTGTTTTCTTTTGAAGATCCCGGCGTTTCAGGAGCATGTTGGTGGGCACACGCATGAGGGATGGATTCAGTAGTTCAAGGTGTCTGTCTCGGGTTCAGTCCGGTCTCCTTCGGCCGACGTGTTACCCCACGCGCGTGCGCGTATGACCCACGTGCAACCCTTTTTGTGGATCTTCTTGAGTGGTTCGACTTGTCTTCTTAGGGCCCTGTTTCTTCATTGCTTTATGACCCACCATTGTTGTTTTCTTTGGGTTTTTGGTTATGTTCTTAGGGCGTAGTGAATTTTCTTTATGCACGTTTTTGTCATGGATCTTGGTGTCCATTTGTGCTGTTATGGAGGCTCTTTCTAGGAAGTAAGAGTGAGGTGCATTACAACCTCCTGTTCCAGACTCTGTTTGTCATGGGTCTGCGGACTCGTTTATAATCTACCGACCTTTGGGTCTGTCTTGTTGATGCCATTATGACCATTTGGAATTTCATCTTTACAACTATAAAATGTATAACCCTTCTTACTTTTCATTCTAGATGATTCTTTGCATCAGGCTTCTGTACTCATCATTATATGTTTGGTTGTGAGTGAAATTCACGTTTGTTATAAAAAAAAGGGATAAATGCCAAATTGATCCCTGTAATATACGAGAAAATCGATTTGGTCCCGTGATAAAAAAACCATAAATTTAGTCCCCATGATAATCTATTTGTTTTGTCATTCGTCCCTCCTCCGCATTCCGTTAGGTCACTCACGGAATTCACTCCATGTCATTCGGTTGCATCCAGTTGTATGTCAGGTGGGGGACGAAACCCACTTCCAGAGGCACCTCATCTTGTCGTGACAACACCGGAAATTGAGACTCTGCGGCCCAAGTCACCAATGAAGAACCAGAAGCAACTTCAACAGTAACAGACAACATCTATTTCTCTAACAACAGCCAATTCCTTCGATAGAAGGCCTGCTGGAAACTCACCTTCAACACCAGGTTCTCTTGGTCGAAACCAAGAAGCTTCTAGTTCTAGGAGAAACTGCAGATCTCGCGGAAAGACCCAGATGTGAGAGAAAATGGGGACCTTTGCCAAGACACTTATGACTCGCCCGTGAAAAATTCTTCAAGACAATGAAAAGGGTGTTGAAATCTGTACTGACACAGCAAACCTCGCAAAGCTATGGTAATATAGGTGCAAGAAAATCCTCAAAACAACATAAAAGGGCATTGCAATTTGATTTTAGAGGAACAAAACATGCGGAGGACTTCCACAACTAAAACATAATCCACAAGCAGGACAAAAAATAGGTACCAGAATTCAAAGAAAAAACCACAAGTTCCCTTGGGCTCGTTACAAGAAAACAAAATGAACAAACTTTCTCGAGCATACCGTCACCTACTCATAAGTAGACTCCGTGAAAAGGTTTGCATATTAGAAGCCAGTATAGCAAATTCCCACAGATAATTAGCGAACTTCCTCACCAGCCAAAAAAAAGGTCTCTCAAGTAAAAGAAAAGAAAAGAATGGGACATAGAAGAGTACTGGAGAGGAGCAAATTATTGTCGAACTGAGAGAGTGGGACAAACTGGGTCTGGTTCCTCTTTCTCGTACATCCAACGTTCCTTGTGAGCTTTGTCGCAAGGAAGGCTACAAGAGTGTGCAGAACAACCTGGGCACTTGTACTTTGACGGGTTCGCTTTGCACTCCTCGCAGAGGGGTGTGTATCTTCTTGGCCCTCCATCTCCCACGCACAGGGAGAGTTGAGACGGAAATATGGTTTATGAATGAAAGAATACCGGGAAATCGGTAGTTGGTTTCTGTCCGAAACCGAAAATACTCAGGCTAATGACATGTCATTAGGGCTGATGTGGAATGAATTCCGTGAGTGACCTAACGGAATGCGAAGGAGGGACGAACGGCAAAACAAAGAGATTATCACGGGGACTAAATTTATCGTTTTCTTATTACGGGGACCAAATCGATTTTCTCGTATAGCTTTCGTGTACAGTGTACACTTGAGGCTTCCGTGGGGAGAGAGGGAGAGAGAGGTTGGCTGAGGATCCTTCCTTGTGCTTTTGCCTTTGCTTGCATCAACCTCTCCTTCTTGTCAACGCCCGTCTGAATTCCGCCTTTGCTGCTTATTATTCTTCCTCATCCTTGAATCTTCTGCGGTCATGGCTACCACTGGGAACAAGAACATCAATTCCAAATTGGTGAGGACTTTGTCTCTTACACCTCTCTTTCTGAGCTGGTTTTGTGTTCAATGGTTATTTTTTGTTAGGTTGGGTGCGTTTTCGTCAAAATTCTGATGGGGGGTTTGCTCTGTTTCTCAAGAACTTTAGTTTGACTGTGGATGGTTTTTATGCAAATTGTGCTGCGGGTTTAGCTTAATTCTTGAGAATTCTGTTTGCGTCCTGGATAGGTTTGATCCTGACTCCGATAGATGTCTGGCTTAAATCCTCAATAATTTTGTTAGGCCTGTTAGTAATTCTGATGCAATTTCTGATTTTGTGGTTTGCTTTTATTCCCGATAGTTGTTTGGATTGTGCGTGATTTTGATACAAACTCTGATGAGGGTGTGGCTTAGTTCTCGAGGTATTTGATTTGGTTGTTCATAATTTTGATGCGAATTCTGGTGTGTCTGACTTAGATCTCAACGGTATTGTTTGTGTCGGCCATGATTTTGGACGCAAATTTTGACATACGCAAGGCTTTTCTCAATTTTTTTTTTCAATTGTGCGCATAGTTTCTATATTTCTTATTAGCCGTGGGAGACGGATTTGCTTTTATACTTTGTATTTGTTATTGTCATCTTTTCCCTGCTTTTGGTCACGCTTCTCATGCAAACCAGAAGTGGGTACACCGCATTTGTTTTATGTTTTCCAAAAGTTGTGATATAGTTTTGGACTATATCCGGATGCTTCTTGTATCCTAGAGCTTGCTTGCTTATTTTTTTCTTAAGTGAATATGCAAGTCATACTGTGAGATTAGTTTTTTGGTTAGGACTATATTGTTCTCATTATCTTCTATTCTATTGTTCCCTTTTTTTTTTCCTTCTGAAATTGCTTGAATTGATCCTGAGTTGCACATGGTTAATGTTTGATGTTTTGCTTCAGGTGCTTCTTGGTGATGTTGGAGCTGGGAAGTCTAGTTTAGTTTTGCGCTTCGTTAAAGGGCAATTTATTGAGTTCCAGGTTGGGTGCTAGTAATGTTGTTGGATATATTATGTTTTGAGTTGAAGCTTTGCCTCGTAGATCCAGGAAGTTGACTTTGTGTCATTGAATATTTGTAGGAATCGACTATAGGTGCTGCCTTTTTCTCACAAACATTGGCTGTAAATGATGCAACTGTAAAATTTGAGATTTGGGACACAGCAGGTCAAGAGAGATACCATAGCTTGGCTCCTATGTACTACAGAGGAGCTGCTGCTGCAATAATAGTGTATGATATTTCAAACCAAGTAAGTTAATCACGTGAAAATTTCTTAGCAGGCTTTACTCTTGCACTTTTTAAATGTGTTCAAAAGGACTTTCAAATCTGCTTTTAATATTCTCCCTTCTAGTAGATATGAACTGAAAGGAGTTTTTTTTCTCCCTCGTGGTTGGACTTTTGGAAAGAATAGTATTGAAATATCTAATGAGAAGTTGTCATGTCAGAATGAGGTTTGAGATTTGGAACTTCTATATCAGCTTCTTCCTCTATGAAATTTGAGGATATAGTTTTTTGGATTTTGTTCTTTTAAGTTATCGGGTACAGAAGTTGGAAAAACGTATTAGATGCCTGGATTGCTTTGGCGCAGGATAGAATTTTTGCAGGAAGATCTTGAATGAAAAACTTCAGTGAAAATGATAGAAAAGACAGCATGTGTGATTTTTAATGTGACTTCAAGTGTTTTGTTGACTCATCATTGTCAGCCTATAGATGTTTCATGTTCCTTTTTTTTCCGGCAGGGGATGGGGGTGGGGGGTTGTTCTTGTAAGAGGATCGATTGACTTCATACTAGAGCGACGTGGTAAAGAAAGTTGTTATTTCCCCCAGTAAACAGCAAGACACTTATATTCTACTGTGACATCTATACAGCAAGACACTTATATTCTGACATCTTTGGAATTGGAAAGTTAAGGTCGTAGCAATGTAAATAAATATCCTCACGGAGTAAAATTCGCCCAAATATTAGAGTCAATGGCCAAAGAAAATGATTTAGGTTTTCCCCAGTGGGGGATCTCTGTGTACGTCAATTTTTCAACATATCTGTTTATATTAATCTTCATAATGATTTGAGTTAGTTTTTCTCCTTGTACGAAGTCGCCTATTGTTTCTATTTGCACCTTAAATCTGCTGCTTGGATGGCTATTTGCACCTTAAATCTGCTGCTTGGATGGTTATTGAAAGTGGAGAATTATTTTGATACTGCTAACTTTGGGCTTCATTACCATTATGTAAGCAAAGGGTGCATTTTGTTCTCTTCTCTTTTAGGCCTCGTTTGAGCGCGCGAAGAAATGGGTCCAAGAACTTCAATCACAAGGTAGTATTCTGCATTCTATGTTGTACCATCGGAAAAAAGATGTTTCTATGTGTATATACCTCTCTCTTTATTAGCTCTTGCAAATAGTCTTCTTCAGGTGGCATCCTTGTGTCCTATTCTGATTTGGTTGCATCACTGACTCGACATACTACCTCATATTAAATTTTGTGGGAGAAAATTACCATTACTAAGATGGGGTTTTCTTTCAACTTATTCTTCTAGAATTTCTTATATAAGTTGTTTTCCTTTTTGTTGTCACAAGGCAATCCAAATATGGTCATGGCACTGGCTGGCAACAAAGCAGATTTGGTAGATACGCGAAAGGTGGCAGCAGAGGCAAGTCCTAGATCTCTGCTTTAATTAATACACTGTTTAATTGTTGATTAGTCTCGATCTCTCTTTAGCAAATCATGCAAATGTGAAGTACTTCAGCAGCTTAACAAAATCATAAACTTCCAAAGTTTCAGAGAGTGTCAATTTTAGCATTAAAAATATAATTAGCATGTTTGATAATCATTTGATTCATGATTTTTCAAGAGGTCAGAGGCTACTGGTATAGTGTTGCAGTTGACATGCTTGCAGGAGGTATTCTTTTCTAATAATTGATGCAACTTTTGGTGTCTTTCGCTTGTTCAGACTTCTCCTGGGCAAAAGGAAGGTTTTTTTTTTTCGTGGGGGGGGGGGGGGTTGAAACTAGGGCTGTCCAAAAAACCGGTCCGGTTTTGGCCAACCCGGATCGAGACCGGTATACTCCAGTCCGGTTCCGGGTTACCCATGTGGAAAACTGGAACTGGACCAAAGTATACTACTCCAAACCGGTCCTTACCGGTAAACCCAAAAAAAAACCCAAAAAAGGCCTAAAAAAATAAAAAATACTAAGAGACCCAAACCGGACCGGTTCTATTAGAATGACCGGTTGGGTCCGGTCCGGTTTGCTCCCTTCACAAAATGTCCGGTTTGGCCGGCCGGACCGGACCGAACCGGCCAATGGACAATCTAGTTGAAACTAGAAGGGAGGCTCTTGCCCCCCGTGGTACTATGAAACTTATTATAAAACTTATATTTTCTATAAATTTAAGTGAGAAAAAAATTATTAAACTCCATATAACTTAGTTTTTTTTAAAACTTTTTTTTAAAAGAACTATTAATTTATTTTGGACATAATGAGCTGTGGAATATATATGAACCTATTTGTTTATATATTATATACTACTCCCCGCCCAAGCAAAAAAATTCTAGGTCCGCTACTGCAAACTTTGTTCTGTTATTTTTTTCTTTATTCTTCCTCACATGGGGACAAATTATCTAAGATTGCTCATGCAATTTTACTCGACATCCATAGCAGTTAATGCAACTAAAACGTCATTTTTTGGAGGATTATGCATAAAACGCAATTGGGTGAAGACTTGTTTAATCATTGATGAATAGTGGAAGTTCTAATTTGATACCTTCGTTGAGAAAGTTGCCAAAAGTCCTCAGATACTTGAAAAAGTTGCAATTTGGTCCTTTCATCAGTCATAGCCAAAAAAATGTTGGAAAACCAATATTAGTATAAGTGGCATATCCCCATGGATAGTTATCCACATGGCATAGATATTCCAGCCCAAGATTCTTGACTTTTAAAATTTTGAATTTCAGTAGCTTGGGTAGTTTTTTTTTTTTAAAATGTTTCTGTTAAATTACGATGGACTTGATTATACCTTTGGGGATCTTATGGACCAAATCGGAGATTATGTGTACTTCTAAGTGCTAGAATAGGTATTTGCCCCACCTTACTCTGACGTCTTGTAGAATTTGTTGAATGGCTTCGCAGTCCACATGTTTGTTATCCATTAGTTTGTGTTGCTTATGTGATTGCTACTTTGTTACAGGAAGCACAACAATATGCTCAAGAGAATGGCCTTTTCTTTATGGAAACCTCTGCAAAAACTGCAGCCAATGTGAATGACATATTCCACGAGATAGGTATGTTTCTATGGTGATTACTTAGAGGTGCCTTGCCTTTTAAAACACAGATTTGAAACTGAAATATAAAGTAGAAGTTTATAAGATGGTGGGCCTTTAGGTCGGGGAATCAGCTCCATGTTAAATCGAAAAGGGCCCTGAATGAAGAACCAGTTTAGATTGTATGCAGGCACATATAATATCTTCAATTCAGATTCTAACTTTTTGAGATCTGTTTCTGCATTTGGACTTTATGGATGCTGTTGGCTGGTAAGTTATTCAGGAGAAACTTTTTCGCGTATTTCTGACATCATTATTTGGAAGATAATCCTGAAAACTTATGAGGAACAACGTATCCACCCTAACTATTTTTTAAAGCCAATATCTGCCATGGCTGCAGAAACGCAAAATGCTTGTTTCTATGGATGGACAATTGCTCTGCATGTCAGTTATTATCTGTTTGTGAAATTGTTGATGATGGTATTGTTTTTTTGTGCAGCAAAAAGACTACCTCGAGTGCAGCCACAGAACCCATCAGGAATGGTTCTTATGGATAGACCTGCTGAAAGGGTAGCAAGTGCATCCTGTTGCTCTTAAATGATCTTTGGTCTCCTGCTACTCGCCTGCTTGTATCTTCACAGTAAAAATCAAAAATTGAAGTTGTCAAGTTTTCGTATCTGTGTACAACTCATACAGAACTGTAAATGCATGTTTGTTCGGGGGCTTTATTTTCTGGCAGTAAATGATTGTGGATATCGGCTTCTAATGTCATGGAATGGCGTGGTTTGCTTCACTGTTAGAAATTTAGCATGCTTCAGCTGCCAATAAAGCAATGTTTGTTTCAGTGAGTAGCAAACTTGACTACAAGCAGATTATTATACTTATTGAAAGGCCCCAAGTAAATATTGGTTCTATAAGGAAGCGTAAATCACCTTGTAGTTTTAGGAGGATAAACATTTGCGGCAGATACACGAGTAAATGTAAGAACTGTTGCTTGCAGAAGAACCTGTTCTACGCCCCAATCTTTCGCAAATTGTGGCAAATTTGTGCCTTGGGCATTAGACTGAAAAATTGAAACGGTAGACAAAACTTATTGTTGATATACAGAAAGGTTGGATGGTGTTTTGCCGAAGAAAACTGCAGCATGCCATGTAATATATATATAGAGGCTTTCCAGTTCTACCATTGTAGACCTTCCAAACTCGAGGTAGTAGATGGCACTTGAGTTTACTTGTCAGAGAGAAGAAGTTGAGGTATGCATAATATGTTGAAGTAGCCCTCGAAATGGCGTCTGCCCTGGCTTTCCATGCATTGGTTCATGAGCCCTCTGCTTCTTCCCTCTAAAAGTTCTGGTTGTTAGTGACACTGGTTTGTAGCTCTTCCCGGCGAATGAGCCAAGTGAAGACCGTCCAGCAGAGCCCGTATATATAAGCTCTTCCTGACCATGGCTCTCCCATTCTTTCAAAAGCTCCTAAAAACTAGCATTTTTTTTATGGATTTTTATTATTATTATTTTTTGTATTTTATTCATTTTGACTCTCTAAAAAAAATTATGTGATTGGTCCGCGATAATTAATTCCTGGCTTCTTCCCTATATCAAATAGTTGTTTTCCAGTACGTACATCTCTGTCACAGCTTCCAAAGAAAGACTCTGGTTTTCTATTTTGGACTGGTGTTTCTAGCAAAACAAGAGTTGATGGATCATGGACTAGAAAGGTACACCTAAAATTCTATGGAAGCCCAATAAAGCCCCATTTTGGGCCGAATCCAGGCTACGAAAACGAAATGATAAACTCCAACTGGGTTGGGCGGCTTGGTCCATATTGTTTTTTGTCCTGCCTTATTTATTTATTAAAATGATATCTCCCGGCATTTTTTATGCTAATGTATCGAAAGGCCCAAAAGAATGTCAGACAACTATTTGAAAATTAAGGAGGATCCACCGTATTTTATCCGAGAGTTGTGGAAGGTTTGTCCTTTATATATATATAAAAATTAATTTTTACGCTTTTTGTTGCATGTGCATGCCCCTACTTAGGAACCAGCTACTGCTAGCACTTACAAGCTGAGCCGCCTGAGCGTAATCATAGAATATAGAGGTCCAGTTCAATTTGTTGATTAGTTGCCATGCAATGAGAATATATCCACCTCATAATTCTCTTGGATCCAGCCAAAACCATACAAGAATGTAGATTCGAACTTCAAGCAAGGATACGTAGAAAAAAAAAAGAACTTCAAGCAAGGAAAGCAAAATAGAGAAAACAAAACACCACCGAGTCTAGAAACTGCGCCCATGCCGATCAATTTTCTTGCGTGGGCTAAAAAACATCAGCGCGCATACATAACAGCAAGAACCACCATAATTATTAACTACGTACCACGTCTAGCTAGGACTATCTATATTTTATGTAGTCCTTGAGCAGCTGATGCCAAAGCACAGTCCCTGGGGTGAAACCCAACTCTCTCTTTCTCCAAGTCGTATACAACCTCCACATTTTGCTGTTGAAAGTTCCCCAATACCCCAGCAGGCCCGTAATCAGCATCATCCATGCTTTGGAACAATAGGCATTTCACTACCGTGGAGTTAATTGGTGCACCCATGGCATAGAAGTGACTTCCTTGAGATAAAACAAGGCTCACATTATTCAGGAAATGGAAAGTTATTGAAGGAAGAAGGAGATCATGATCCAGGAACGACGTATTATTTGTGCATGGAACTCTATAACAAAGGTCAAATCCTGTTCGCATCTCGATATCCTTGGCTCTAGGATAGAACGTTATTACTGACTGGAGAACTGAAAGGAGTTGTGAATACAATGGCTCGGGAAGGTGAGTGTAGGTGGTTCCCGAATCTATCAGCATGCCTCCATGACCACGCAAATCAAAATCCCTCAAGTTTGATGGCACGTTGATTTTGCTGAAGTTGCCTACAGTTATTGCCTCTAGACCAATATAATAGAAATTAGGGTACATGGGACTCTTCAACATCGGGGTGAATTGCAAATAGTCTTTAGAAGATATAGCAACATCTCCTATGACTAATGGGCTGGATATGTTAGGGTTATTTGCAAACTTAAAGGCCAGGAAACAGTGAGAGAATCCCTTTTGTAGGAACCCTAGCTGGGAAGGGAGAGAAAGAGCACCCCTGCCAAACCCTGCAATCCCAATAGGTTCTCGATATGTAGACCCAACACACCCAAAACAGAACATTGGAATTTCCCTTGTGACAGTTGGGCTATTTCCATGAACCCTAAGTGTATCCCTAGTTAGTGTCCCAGTGACAACCCCACCTGCACCATAGGTATAAGCAAATGAAGGACATGGTCTGGAGCATGAGGATTTGAGAAGGGTGGACAATGAGCACCCAGCCATAGTGCACGTGTCAAAGTGACTATCTGAGCTATGGATGTCAACGCAGAAGGAGCTAGCACAAAAGTCCCTGGCTGAAGAAGAAGAAAAAGAGGGAGAGAAAGAGGCTGTCAACTTGTTGTTCCTTATATAGTCATCACAATCCATGCAATCAAACGATAGATTCCCACAAGGAACCCAAGTAAGGTCACTCCCAGTATCCATGTACACTTGGATGACTTGTGGAGGTGTCCCCAGACTAAGAGATATTAAATACCCATCTCTAACCGCCCTTAACGGCTCCATCATGTCTAACACTTCTGACGGTCTCTTTGACGAGTTCCTCGAGGCTTTTGGAGAATGAAGGGAAGTCCTAGAATGGGTCATACCAAGGACCAGAGAATGAGGGTTTCTCTGTCTTCCTAGATCAGTTTGGCTGACAGTCGACATTAATGCCGTGAGTAGAAGGAAGATGAGAAAGGTGACAATTTTGAAGGGTGCTGCGGCCATTGTAGCTTTTTCTTTGGGTCTGTTTTGAGCTGAATAGAGTACTAGAGTCGGACGTGTGTATTTATAGAAGGGATTTGGAAAGTTAAATGTTTGGTTTCAAAATTAACAAGCTGATTAATCTAACCTTTGTTTACAGGATGAATTTGAGACACGTCTCCATAATTAGGAGATAATATTTCATGATGATGGCATCCATCGTACGCGTCCACGCGACCACCAACCATATATATTTTATATAAAAGTTTCCTATACTTAATTATATATTAATATTCGTGTCACTAAAAAAGTGTCAGTGATATTTGATAAGGATCATGACCATCCAATGGTCGATAACGGCAATTACTATTCCAATTAGGATTCTAATATCAATGGTAGTTCATTGAAATTAGCATTAATTCCCTATATATAGCTACTAGTAAGAATAACATCACAAAGAGACAAGCATTAAAACGACCTTTTTCGTCTTGTCGTCTAGCTAAGAAAGCTTAGCTAGGTAATTCCTTCAGGAAAATAATAATAGAGTCAGACATAAGCTTCAAGAATCCTCTATTAAAAATACGTTATGGTCGAGTGCATGCGTCTAGAATTCATTCCCATACCATGTAGCCAGAGCCTCCTTCAGCTGTTGTTCAGTCAATTTACGCTGACAATTAATGTATCGGGAACTTTCTATTGTCTGCAGACACAGCAGACATGTGCGCGGTATATTTTCTGCCTTAGATAAATACAAAGTTGTGTGTTTTGCTGATCAATTTATAGAGTAATTGATATAATCACTAGTAGGTTTGATCACCGCTATCGGCTGTGTGCTGCTTTAATGGTAAACCGGAACTGCTATCGGTACTGACACGAGTAACCGGTAACCAATGATACTGGTGAACAGAGGCGGATCCACGGGGTGCGAGCGGAGGTGGCTGCCCTACTGGCTTCAAAAATCCTTTACAATTTTTTTTAGTTGTTAAGAAGCAGGCTTGCCCACACTAGCACATGTCTGCTTCCAGGGCGAGTGGGGGCAAGATTGGGCCAACGGGGGCACATCCACTGGCCCAGTCTGTGTGCCCTGCTTGCTTAATTTTTTTTTTAAAAATCAGAGGGTGAAACGACGCTGTTTCACCCTCTGATTTTTAAAAAAAATTACTCACGTCTCTCTCTCTCTCACTTTGCGATCTCTCCGTGTCTCCTTCAGCTTTCACGCCTCAGCAGTCCATCTCACTGCACACAGCTCACTGTCGTCGCTGCCACTGCCCCGCTTGCCGTCCCCCACAGCACGCTCACTATCCGCGGCAGACCGCCGATGCCGCCAACCCTAGTAAGCCCAACTCTGCCTCTTATCTCTCTCATTCATATATTGTAGCACTGTATGTTCTTGGATAACTTTTTCCATTGTAACATTGTTGGTTGACGCTTGTGGTGGCCATGAATTTATTATTATTCCAAGAATGCAGGAAATTTTCCATGTACAAAGAGCTGCCAAATACACCATTTTTGGACTACTCCATTTGTGTGGTCCATTATCACTTTAACTGCACTAATACATAAATTATGTAGGTCCTACTAATTTCTTATGTAGGTATTCACTAATTTATCATTTTCCAATTAGAAAAGAAAGCACGGAAATATTGTTTTTGATTGAACTAGTTTATTACTGAGGTTATTTTTGAACAAGAAATAGCTGAGTGCACAAATAATTTTTGACAGAAGAAGATTCCTTATCTTCATATAGACATCAAACTCCATAATTATTGATGGGTGTTAAGAATTGTCTTCCTCATATGCTGATGAACATTTTAAATTGTTTTGTTATTGTTAGATAATTGATAGGTTTTTGATAAAAAAAAGCCATGAAACATAGAGTCGTCTAATACTCCTAATGTGGCTACTACTTCTAATGAGGATTCTAGTTTGAAAAGAGTTCGCCCTTTGTTTAGTTCAGATGATATTATTTCTGACCTAGGGTTGCATAAATATATTAACTCATATGATGCTAGGATTTAGGATCAAGTCTGTAGGGAGTACTTGATCAAATGTGCTTTTCAACCTCGTGACTATGTTTTTTCCAATAAAAAATGCGGGAAGGATTTGAGGGGTTTTAGGGAGGTGTGGTACAAAGATTATCCATGATTAGAATATAATGTATCAGAGGATGCAACTTATTGTTTGTGGTGTTATCTATTTAGGCGACCTAAAGGAGCACAATCCGGGGGAAATGTGTTTATATCTAAGGGATTTGATAACTGGAAAAAGGCGCTGAAGAGATTTAATGCACATGTTAGTAGACATGATAGTGCTCATAATGAAGTTAGATAAAAATGTGAAGCACTCATGAATAAGCGACAAAGTGTGTCACATATATTATCCACACATGGGCACGAGCAAGAGAATGTTTATCGCATTCGATTAACATCGATTTTAGATTGCATTCGTTTTCTTTTGGGGCAAGGATTGCATTCGTTTTCTGTTGGGACAAAGTGTGTCACACATATTATCCGCACAGTAAGTGTATTTCATTATTTGTAATGTTTTTAGTTTTTAATTTGCGATATTGTAATTTTAAGACACTTTTTACATTATGTGGAATTTTTTTTTGTTATTTTCCCTTAGAAATTCGATCTCACTCATTTTACATCCTAAATACGTCACTGCTGGTGAAATTGGCGGTGGCGGTGAAACCGCCCACTGTTGGGCAGTTCACCACTACCCCGTCATTTCTCCTTTTTTTATTACACTTGGATGCAAGACGTCGTTTCCCTTCCTTGATCCTTCATTTTCTCTCTCGAGCAGCTTACCCCTCTCTCTCTCTCTCTCTCTTGTAGCTCTTTATCTCTCTCAGTTGCAGTTTCCCTTTGCCTCTCAATTATCTCCCTCTCTTCAACTCTAGCTCTTAATATCTCTCTCCTTTGGTTGAGTTTGGTGATTATTTGCAATTTGGTTGAGTTTTGTTTGAATATTTTTGCGATTTGAAGAGATTGGTGATTATTTACGATTTTGGTTGAAATTTGTTTGAATTTTCTTACTATTTGAAGAGTTTTAGTCGCTTTTTTTTGGATTTTTTGTGCTTTATCGGTAAGGCGGTAATAACCCTCGAAATCGCTATCGTTAGGTGCTGGTTTCCTCTCATAATGGTTATGATTACGGTTGTCCAAAAATGGACACCGCACATAGTGGAGGAGGTGGAGGTAGTAACTGCCACTGCCACACCGCTTATGCACAATCCTAATCACTGGATAGCTAATCTAGATTCATGTTTGAGCCATTGAACATGTTTTCGACAATAAATATTTTTAACCTCTGTCAAGTTGTTAATTAAAATGACAAAAATTCGGCCTTGACCCACTTTGTATATGTTGAGGACATTGTTGTACATTCATTAAGTTATCGAGAGTATTATTGTCATAAAGTTGATGCAAAACGTCTAACATTTGTAATTGGAGGGTACAATGTATCAAAATAGCTAGCAGATAGTTTAGAGTACAAAATATCTAATATTAGTAGTTAATAGTTGACTAGATAAAAATATATTTATTTCTATTTATATAGATTTCGGTGATGATGAGTGAAAACTGTGAAATTAATGGTATATATGCTACTGATTACTAATTTTTGTCATAACAAAAGGTTTATAAGCTGAGCGAACTTTTGTGATCTCGTACGTCTTGAAGCATGTGAATCGCGACCAAAATGACTTAAAGAATATATATTTACAAGATCAATTCAGATTCAGATTCTTCACAGGCTATTAGTAATAGCCTCAAGTCGTGATAATATATATTTACAAGATCAATTCAGATTCTTCTCACTTTGTAGATACCAAAAAGTTTGCTTTCGAGGTTTCTTCTGGTTGGAAGTACTACATATATGTTAAAGAAGAGCCAATTAATAAAGAAAGTAACTACTTTTTTTGTTGCTTTATCAACCATGAACTTGAAGGGATCGATGGCCCGGGACTAAAATATAGTAAACACCAAGAAAGTGAAGTTTGGTTTACGTAATTAATGGAAAGCATATATATCACTTGCCAGTTGTGGCATTGTACTTTTGAAGACCGTACCTGAAAATTTAAATTATCATATCTTTATACATATCACGCCTATATGCATAAATCGAAGAGTGTTCTAGTGATGTGTCAACGTGACATTCACATGAAAAATGAAGAAAAAAAAGCAATATTATTTGTGTATGTTAGTGTATTTGAATATTGGCGTGTTCCGTGTCAATCTAAGTCCGAATTGAGTTGTGATCTCTTATTAAACAAGTTTGGTCATAGTGTTTAAGAGGATAAACAAGATCTTCTCGAATTCTGATAAGATTGCATTACTGGAAAAATATAAACATTTGAAATTTTGATGAACTTGCATCTGATAATTAGAATAAGCAGATAAACCTTATTTGATTGAGGTGAATGTTATATATATAACATTCACCTCAATGCTACGAGGGTCTATTCACTTCCTCTAAATGTTTATTGGGTCTAAATCGATTTGGTATAATTCCTTAATTATTTGGATACAATAGTACCTATATTGGAATAAAGGAGAACCAGAGTTGGCGTGCTTTTATTTGATGGCTGATAATGTAAAAGTTTCCTAAGCAGGAATAAGGAAAGGGAAAGTGATGAGCAGGATCCCTTGTTTGAGATTCATATCAATCAGACACCGTCACATGGAACATGACTGGAAAACACACGAGGTTGTCGCAGCTAGGATTTGCGGCAATGTAGTGGCAGGCATCTGCGACGCAAAGTACGTACATCCATACGGGTTGGTTGGCTAGGTATTAATTGCTTCTTGAACCACCTTAAAAACCAATTAAGTAAGTATATGCTCGTGTATCATGTTAAACTAAAAGTGAGCTTTTTCAAATATTTCTGTCGATGCAAGTGCTGGAAGACTAGTACTTTGCTTTATAAAACCTAGTACGTACGAGCATCATGACTTAACTGTCGGACGGTGATCAGTTTAGCAAGCTAGCTGTCATTCGTTGTTAGCTAACTATTATTCGTTTCGGATTACAAAAGAAACAACAAATTAATTACTAATCAACATATCTGGTGTAGGCGGTCACTAGTCTGGGATCTATAACTCTAGGATTAGAATGTTCTATAATTCTACTCCAATAGTATGTGCATAAAATTTAAAGAGAGATAAATATAAGTGAATTTTATATTATTTAATATTTCTCATATTTATCTGTATATTAACTTTATAATGAAGTTTACTTGTTGTGTCTATCTCTTTTTGAATTATATAAACAACAAAAAATTGCAAAGGATCTTAATCCACATAAGCCTTACTGTTTAGAATTTGAATCACAACTTTCTTTGGGTATTAATTTGGTGTTCCTCAAACAATATTGGTGCACTTAGTTATATATATATATATATATATATATATATATATATATACGTGTGAGATCTGTGTATCTCACTAATGCTCTCGTGAGGGGTTCCGCAGCATGAATCATCTTTGTCCAGTTATCTGCTGATCATCAAACGTGCACTTGGTGAAACTTTACATTACAACTGATCTTTATATATATATATCTTGAAGCTCCGTGATCACCGCTACATATATATAGTAAACCCTCGCTGATCGAGGATAGTGGGGAGAGGGGATTGCCTCCGAAGGCAATCCCCTCCGGATGACCGGATGGACGGCTGGATGCCGTCTATCTAGCCATCCAGTGGTTGGGAGCCCGGGCAGGGGGCTGCCCGTGCTGCCCGGGGCAGGTGTGGGTCCCGGACGGGACCCACCTGCTCCCCGGCTCCCAACCACCCGATGTCCGGATGGACAGCATCCGGCTGTCCATCCGGACATCCGGAACGGATTGCCTACGGAGGCAATCCGTTCCCGGATAGTGGGCCGGCCGGCATGCATTCTTGCCCTCTGGATTCAGCCGAGCTTGTACGTTCTAGATTTCTACGGCCTCCAGAGTCCAGATCTTTCCAAAGGGAAAAAAAAAAGACAAGAATAAGCCAAGCTGCATGCATTAATATTCCCCGGCTTTGATGGAAAACTGTGTAGTCTTTTATTTCTGAGTAGTGAGCAGCTATACTAATTTGGACGTACGTGAGTATTAAACTGGCCCCATTTTCCGCAAAACATGATCGGAACCTACTGAGGTGGAGATGACGCAACATCCGCTAACCCGCGGGCATACTGAGGTGGGACTTTCCAACGGTTGGGTGCTCCTGTCCACATATTAATGGATTCACTATTTCTGGAAGAACATAGGAGTCACATGGGCTTACTATATCTGGCATAATATATATATATATATATATATATATATATATATATATATATATATATAGACCGTTGTATATGCACTATGTTATGTTCGATTACACTGACAAACCACTTGCAAGAAAACTACATTTTTATAAGATTTTACAACCCACAAAGATGTACTTGACTCTACCTGTTCTTTGCCTTTTCGACCAAAAACAGGTATACGAGTGTTAAAAATAAGATATTGGAAGATGAGATGACTCCATCATCTGCAATTAAAATTTTCCCTCTTGGAGCGCCGGCAAATCAAGGGATATTCCCAACTTCCTGCACTTTGCATCTTCAATTATATATCTAATTTTTGTCTGAATTTTTCAGGTGGGACTATTACCCCTGCGAAAAGTGTTTGCAAGGTCACCTTTCAAAAGTACTCTTAGTCCAACCAGATTCATTAGAAGTGCTCATGTTTTCTGGATTGATCATTGGGAGGTGATTTTTATGAGCATAGTAATTACGTTTTGATCTTCTCGTTTGGTCAAAATATATTAGCTGATTTATTCTAGATAGTGGCCATTCGAATCACTGATTGAGGGTTGGATTGTGAGACAGACTTCCTAATTAATAGGTAGGTCATTACAAGAAATTCGCTTATTAGCGACCAAAAAAGTGGTCGAAAAAAAATATTTTTTTCTTTTATCGAAAAAGAACAGTACTAGATATCATCGAACTTTCATAGTGAAAAATCCGTCGACATGTAAAAGTTCAAACCATCAGGGGAGCTACTCTGTTGGCTTAAACGTGCTCCGCAGGGTAATTCCCCTTGGACGTTGGTGCGTACATGCAGTGCCACTTCATAGCTTTATGTGCTGTTAATCTAAGATATTCCTAATGGTAGGAGCATCAATCTCATTCCTATGTAATTTGAACTTGATACGTCGAGCACATGAAGGACGACTCCCAATCGTTAGACCAGTGGCGGAGCCAGAAACCCAATCAATGGGGGGCAAACTCTTAAGGAAAAATGAAAAAAAAAATTTACTACGTAAGGCAAAAAAAATTGTCTTAACACTATAAATGTAAAAAATTAAGGACTAAAAATACTAAAAAAATTGAAATACACGTACCGTACTTTTTGCTGATATTGAGAGGTGACATTAAAGATTAAATTCTTGTTGTTCAAGATACCAATAGAGCACCAAATAATCACACAAACAAAGTATTTATATATATATTCTTTGTAAAACAAAACACATAAATGAAGCAAAGTATTTTCAGCAATATAACTCTTTACTTCCATAAATGAAGTACTTACTTTTGTTGCCAGAAAGGATGTGTCCTATGCTCAAAAAGTCTTGCTGAATTTGTTGGGATCTGAAAAAAGAAAACATAACACATAATGAGAAAAATAAACGATTATTGTGTTTCTATTATTCTTGAAAGAAACAATAGCAAAATGAAGCATATTGGAAAAAGAAGCCGAAGGATCTAAAGTTAAAAAAGAATCCAAGTTCCAAGGGCATAAAGATACTTCCCACCCTTGCTATAGCTGTTTTTTAGTGTGACAGTATTATTGAACACGAGCTTATCAGGAGTGGAATCTCTATCAATAATAAAATAACCCGAAATTGCAAGGTGGAATACATACTTGGTAAATGATAATAGAAAAAAATTTGGACAAAAAGTTCAATTTTAACATCCAAATAACTATTCTACTCCCCTTAGAAAATGAGAAAACAAAAAAATCGTAGTTCAAAATGCCCATTACCTGGCTAAATTAATGGCTAAAATTTTGAAGAAATATATCTATAACTTGATCCAAACGTCACAAATTACAATGGAAAAGAAGTTTCACCTTTAGAGAAAGACAATTAAAAACAAGTTTATCTCATGAGCTATGAAAAATCAGACCTAAACAAACAAAAGAGAGATGAAAATGAGTCTTACCTCAACTTTGGATTTTCATAAAATGTGAAGAAGTCAGACATGTAAAATTAGATGATGATAGTGACAATAAAATGATATAACTAATGATTCTCTAGTAGGTAAAGATAGACACGCAACACACTTGAATAATTGAATTATCACTTATCCAACAAGAGCACACCACCCCATTTCTCAGCATTTGTGATATTCAAATTCTCAACCAAGTCCAACATAAAAGGCAAAAGAACAAAAAGAAAAGCAGCACTAGAATAGCGAAAACATCTATTTCAAAGATTACAACACACAACGATTATCAGGACTCAGGAGAAGTATAGAAAATATTCGTCGCAAAATTCACGACAACGTCAACAAGTTAAGGTATGATTTCAAGTTTTGACACAAATAAATACCTCTTTGCTTATTCTTTTAGTTTGATTTTGAGGTACTAGGCTGCTTGGGCCTTAATTAAGGGGGGCGGGCTGATTCATCTAGGCAAGCAAGGTGGGCGAATTTAATTTTTAGTTAGCCAAGGGGGCAAACCTAATAAAAAAAAATGACATGTAAAAAAAATTTTGGGGGAGCCAACCGGGGCAATGGCCCCGGTTCGCCCCCCTCCCTCCGCATGTGCGTTAGACTAGTGTCCGAGTGGACAACCCTTCAACGCAAAAAGAGAAATTAAGAATACTTAGATTGTAAGTACGTACGCAGCTTGGAGCGTTGCACAGCATAGCTAGAAGTCAGCAGGATCAATTTGGATCTATTAACACTGATCAGTGACAGATAAACAATTGGGCTTGCTAGGGATTTCAATGTACTTACGTACTTTAATGTTTCCACTGCCTTTAATGTTTATTTCATGGGCGGGAAAAGAGCTGATCTACCAGAGGAGCAATTAGCAAACACTAGCTAGTCATGCAGTAACTAGCTAGGGCCACGTAACAGGGGTTCGGTTGCTATACCGAGCACTATTGTGCTTTAGCCGTGCTGATCCAAGGTGAAGATTAAAAGTCTCGTATCCGGCGGTGAAGAGGAGTACACGTCAATTAAAATGAAAGACCCGTTTTAAACCGGTTTTGACCCGTTTTGAAATCAAATCACCCAGTTCTCTCTTGATTTCGCCCAACTCTCTTCATTTTGCCCTTGAATCTTCCTCCGTAAGTCGCCTTCGTCGCCCAACCCAGCTCGCCCAACCCTTCACAGTACCTGGTCTAAAGACAGTGTATATAGATTTCAGACGCCACTCCTCCATGGCCGAACGAAGAGCATGGTCTGGGCTTCGTAAATAAAACCATTGTCCATCGGCAGCCACATGTAGATCTTGCATGACTTTCTGCAAGTTTCTAGATTGTAACAATCGAGAGCAGTAGGCTTGGAGCTGAAAGTATTTCAAAGATATTGAACTAAAAGTGTGCCCTTCTCTTTTCTTCTAAATCGTGGGTTGTTGAAATTTAGTGGGGCAACCTCCATAGTTTCTCTTCGTCGCTTTTGGCTCTCTTGGTTTGGTTTGCTTTTTTCTCTTCCTATATTTTTGTCTTTGGTGTGGTTTGTTGTAGTTCGTTCTTCTCAACATATATGAATGTCAGTTTAACAAGAAAAAAAGTCCAGAAAAATCTTTTGCCACAGTAACCGGACCTCCAAAACCCAGTAAAACAAACCTCCATTTTTTTCGTTCATTTCGACCCTAATGAGAAACCGGGAGAGACGAGCAAGGAAAGACATTCACTACCTTACAAGACATCTCCCAGGGAAACTTCAACCCAAAACACGAATTATCGAAAGTAAACTTTCATTTGCATAATTGATTTCTCGTACGAAACTATATCAAAATTTCCTTGAAACTTGTGAGATTAGATTCCCAGTACAACATGAGATTGAAAATTTGAATACAGAGAGAAAATGAAGGAAGAAGAGAGCAGCTATTCAAGGGCGAAATGAAGAGAGAATTGGATGGTTTGATTTCAAAACCAGTCAAAACCGGTTTAAAACGGATCTTTCATTTTAATTGACGTGTACTCCTCTTCACCTCATGAAATGAGACTTTTAGGCTGCGTTTGCGTCCTAAAATTTTATACACTCTAAAATTTTAACACAAAAAAAAATTACAATATAATCTCTATCTCCCCATCAAATCACTACTATTCACTACAAAAAATATAAAAAATTACCTCTCTCTTCACTTTTTCACTGAACTCAATATCTAAAATTTTAACAACACTAAAATTTTACAACACAAACACACCCCTAATCTTTTTTATCTTGGATCAGCACGGCTAAGCACAATAGTGCTCGGTATAGCAACCGGACCCCACGTAACAGTACCAGTCGCCCGAAGTTGTCTTCCGAACAAATGGAAAGACGCAAATGCATGCAGTACTGGCACTAAAAATATTGCATCGCAATACCTAAAATGTGCAACGTGGGAGGGCGAAAACGTGCAATTGATAGCTGATCAAGACACCACTAACTTTGGGACGTCCAGCATTCGTTCGCTTTTTGTAATTCCCGAGAATCTTCACAATATATATTTATATTCTCAAGCGAAAAGAGAAAAGGTTTGAGAATCTAATATACAATGATATTAAGCCAAATCGCATATAATTCGCATTATAGAGCAGCGTGATGAAGATCCCTCCATTAAGCAAATTAGGAGCATCGCATATGCTAGCTGACAAATCCTGCAACACTGCGATTCCTCAAGGAAAGAGGTTAATTAGCGCCAACTTCTTCAGATGAACATAACCCTCCACATCAGTTAATCGAAATTAATTATATTCGTGTGGGCAATAATATTGGCTGGAGAAGTCCTAAATAATTAATTCATGCATGCCAAACAATATAACATTTAAGCGTGATTCACAACCGACAATCAAAGAGAGATATAAATAATTAATAAAAAATTGACGTGTAATTATATCAAAGTGAAAAAGGTACTTGAAATTGGAACAGATTTAAAGTTTTACGTTCAAATCTTTGGAAAATAAAGTAGAAAAAAGATGAATAAACACTCAAAAAGTGGCTTTAATTAGAAGACAACCTTGAATCTCTCGCAAAGAGGATCGGTGGCGGCCAGATTCTACTGCATGTCTTTCATCTAAATATCATGGACCAATTGTTATAGTACTAGTCAAATCATGCCAAGGGGGAACGCCTATAAATTCTCTTTTTGATGATTTCCTTTCTGGAAAGAAAAATTTGGCAAGTAAAAAGATACATCTTATGGTGCTAATCTATACTATCTGTGATTTTAAGGTAACCCGTAATCCGTTAGTAATTGGATGGTAATTCAGACAACGCTTAATTAATTCAACGTTATTTTGACAGTTTTAGGGCTATCTTTTTCTCCTCTCCCAATTTTAGGCCTTATCGATTGTGGGTACATCATATGTCTATAAATAGTTTTTGTTTCGTCCGATTTTTCGTATTGGGCATGCTTTATCGGGTGGTCGATGGGCCACGAGTGTGAGCGCGTAGGTGATTAGTGGGCCAAGACTGGAGAGTTTGGGGACTGGTGGTTGTAATATTTGGGGCTTCTCAGACATAGATGGTCCTGGTTCTGATCTTCCAAGTAAGGGAGAGGAAAACGCCAGCTTATGTTCATTTCATCAATTTTTTTCGGATTTAAATGTATTTACAAAATTATCACCGAACATATTCAAAATTCAAACACAAACACCAATACATTTTGCACACACCAATAAAATACTATTCAACATAAATATTCACAACTTCTCTAAAATCCTATATTTTTACTCAAACTCAACCTATTAATAGAAAAAAAAAAAATTAGGGCAGAGGAAAAGAAAATTTGGGCCGAAATGTGCCGAGCCTTAAGGCCTATACAAAAACCTTGAAATGGACCAAATAGGCCCCCCTTTTTGTGTGCGCGCGCGCGTTGCAAGCTGCAGAAATTTCAGAGGATGATTCCGGTGTCAATAATTAGATTCGGCTTCTTTTCTCTTTACCCCTTGCTTTCTTCTCGAAATTTAATGGACATGTTTTGCTTTCTTTAATGATAAAATCAACAATTCTACGAGGTATCTTTTTTTTTTCTTGGCAATTCTACGAGATATCTGTAAGTTATAAAACAGGTAGCATTCTAAAATTTATAATGATTAGAAACTCCTCTAATATTTTTGTTGGTAAGTGTTGCAGAACAGGAAAATTATTCTCTCGTAACGGAAAGTTATAGAAAACGTCACCCAGAATACCCCTGGATATTTAAATATGTATGGGATCCTTTGTAATTCGGAGATAGAAGGAAGTGAGTCCCGCTCGGGACCCACACTAACCGAACAACAACCACACTGTCAATTGCATATGAGCCGGATCCAATATGAATAACTCTCCAGATTGATGGAATAGGACAGCAACCATTTGGGTTTCGCATGGAAATGGCTATTCAACCGTGATCTGTGATGATGATACACAAATCCCCAAACTGACCCCACATGGTGATTCAAATCCCTGACATCATTCTTGATCGTCGATCTGTTTGCATCAAGATGGGAAATCCCAGTAACTTTTTTTTTGTTTTTTTTCCCATCTTCGATCATCAAGAGAAGGGATTAAAATAGAAGAATGCGCAGAAAATTGGACCCACTACTGTATGGAAAAATATGATGTTGGATCAACTTGTATACGTGTTACCCATCACTGAAGTGTATACATCTTCAGTTATAATCATTTATACAGTGAAGAAAACTGAATAATGCAAGACAAAAATGGAACCAGGAACGACGGCAGAGTTATAGTAACTGGCGTATGTATAGTATCCAAAAGATTCTTTCCGGATGTGAGCCCTCACTGAAGAGGGAACTCCACTTTGTGATCACTCTTCTGTCATGCATCATGGCCAGGTGAGATAGCCCGTTGCACACCCTGCTTCTTTGCTAATGTCTTCTTCAGTCCCCTGAGAATCTTCCCGAACCAGATCAAGTTCATAATAGCTAGCCCTGAAGGCACCACAAAGACCAAGAAATATCCAAAGGGGTGCAATTGGATGACCTGCCGAACAAATTAAATGAATTCACATCATAAATGAAGGTTTTAGATATGTTACATCCGGAAACGGTGATTCCTGGATAGGAAATGGAAAAAAGCAGAAAAGTATTCTAGAGAGCCAATTGTGACAAAGAAAAACTTAATCTGCAGCTTAATGATATTGTAGTTTCAGGCATAATATGTCGTTCTGGACTTGAAAAATAATTCTCAAGTTTATATATATATTGTAGAATGATTACATGGAGAATTGAGAATTTTCTTGACAAACTCAAGAAAAATCATCCTATATTTGAAATATTTATGGCTTTAAGAAAAACATTTGTAACCTGGACTGCTACTCTCTCTCTCTCTACTGATTCTAAATATCATTCGCCCCAAGTCTAAGTATTTTACTCCTGTTAACAACTAAGCAAGGAATTTATATCCTAGGAGAAAACACAAAGCAACGAATTTATGAACACCACATTTAAGAACGTTGGAAATCTTATTCTCAAGCAAAGTCAACAAGTAAGATCAGCTTTCAGGCAGTAAAAGCTACTCTTTTCAAGACTCCAGAGCCCAGGAAGTTCAAATTTCTTAGGGCTTGCAAATTACCTGATCGTAGTGTAAGTAAACGTGGTAAAACATGTAACCGAACAGCACAATCCTCGCAGCCTGCATTATATAAGCTATTTCAGCAATAAAAAACTGAAACTGTTAACAAAAATGACATCCTATCATTTTGTAAACAATAATGAGAGATACTCCTGCTTATGTCATTACCCATGACAAAATAATTTGAGTCCGCCTCTCTCAATCCTATAAACTAAATGTATGAGGTCATGGTCGTGGAAATCCTCAAATCAGATGTAGAAGGGTTATAGTTCCATGAAATTTAAAAGGATTCAGACTCACCAGCCATGCAAAAAAAATCAGTACACCATTGATGAGATATAGAATGGACCTCTTCATACCGACCGTCTCAAGAAACCTTCATTGAGCCCAGAAGATCTATTAAAACAAAAGCTTCACGACCAAATTAGAAGTTTAATTCTAACCTTACCATCTCATATTGATTTCTGGAGTAGTAATCTCTGAGATGAGGATCATAAATGTATAGAGTTGCCCTTCTCCAGAAAACATAGAGTATGCAACTGCAACTCCGGAAAGAGAGTGATGGATAACCTGACATGGAAGCATATGAGAATGCTTTTAATAGTCAATTTGTGAGTACTGAAATAGCGGTTTATGGTGAGCTGCCTTGAAATAGAATCGATTCATGAAGCTATGTGCCTTCTCTATTGTGCTCCCTTATAGCCTTATTGATTCTGGCTATGAAATCCCCGTATTTGAAGTCATTGCAAAAATTGGCAATGATGCTTCTGACCTATATGTGAACTCCAAAACGATCTTTGAATTCTTACAGCGTATACCCGGAAAACATGGTCAGAAGACTCACTTCCCCCATGTTTGTAAATCAATTCAATACACAAGCTAGAAACAGGGTGAATTGGCAGAAAGATAGCATACTATAGGGAGTGAAAAAAGGTGTATATATTTAAGTATCATCACAAACCACAAACACGGTGCTAATTATCTCATATGTGTTCACCTGCATGTGCATGTGTATAAGCTTGATTTGTTTTCCATCCTACATAATAGACTACTACACTTACATACTCCATTCCACCTAAAGAAGGATAGAGCCAAAATATCATTCCAAGATCTGCAAGAAAGTATCCAACAGAGACCTGTCAAAAATGAAATCATTGTATTATATTGGGAATTCTCACACCATTAGATAATACTGATCAAATCCAGACAAAGCAAACCCCTAATGCTTTCAACAAAGTAGGTATGCAACAAATTAAAGAAGGGAGGGAGGTTGCATCAACCACATGTTCCAAACATGAGCAGATGAACGTATTTCCTCCCCTTCACATTTTTCAGTTGCTACTTTTCCTATTCAGACTATATCAAGCGGTATGTGGAATGGCACAAAACAATGTTAATTTTTAGTCGAAAATGATATGTATTCAGCCCTATGAATAAGCAGCATACAGAATCAAGGATTCAAAACATCAGGTCTTTTCATCCCTATTTGCATCTTAATTTCCCCCTCCAAGTACTCTCCATGACAGTTGAGACCCTAATAGCCTAGAAGGTCAAGACAGTGTTTTAATTGGCCATGAAGAGGTAAAGCCAAGTTATTGGTATCAACACCAGCAGCTTACGTTCAGGAAGTATACTATTCAAGTAAATGGTATCAGAATACACAAATGAAAACCCAGCCCTATTCAGAAAGGAGAGCTGTTTTAATCAATCCACCTAGCATTAGTCTTTATTTTTTCCTCTGAATCAATTGCAAACTGAATCTGCAACATTGAAACACACACAGACTATAGAACTATAAGTGTCAAATTGTTTATTAAACATAACAAAATTAACACCTTACCCCCAATGAAAAAATTGACAGGGGCGATCTTCGAAATGTAACAGCACCAGTTAGCTGTTGGTCAGAAAAGAGATCTGACCAGAACACAAAGTACACTGATATAACTGTGATAAAGAAGGCGTGGATGGTGGACGTACCGCTGCAAAGATTAACCTCATATTAACCAGGACATAAACCGTGATTCAGAAGGAAAATAATGTGGAACAATAGGAGATACACACTCACCGGTTATTCCACTCAATTCGTTGGATTTTTGTAAGCCCATTATAACTCTTTACATAAAAGGTACTGACTAATTGAGTAAGATCATAGATCTGTAAGGTGGAAAAAAATGTTGCATTAGATTTTTCTTTTTCTTTGTTTGGTTTTTTGGAAGGGGGGAGAGAGAGAAAACAATAAGTGCATGTAACAAAGAGAAGTACAATCACTCCAGCCTTCCACCGAATATAAGATATAAGCTACATTGACAGGAACTGAACAATTGAAGGACAAGCGTACATACTACTTTGCACAAAAGTATGCCTCCAAGGATGGAAGTGTAAGGGATACACGAATCTGCAAACAAGTAGTTTTTAAGCAGAAACTGGGCCTGATTTTGATAAGACTTGATTGTGATCAATGTTTTTCTGGACATTGCCATTGTAACCTATTCCTTCCACAAAGACTTCGCTTCTTCTAATATCTTCTACTTTCTTGAACTCTTCATTTTCCTGTCACCTATTCCTTTAACAGAAACAGATACCACAAAGTCAACAAAGCAAGACCGCATTAAACAAATAAAAAGATATAATGGACTACAGTTTGAATCTCAAACAAGTTTATGTCCATCCCAATAAGACCCAACCTCAATCATTCTTAAAATCAGATACCCATTACGAAAACAAACAAGAAATTTCATGTCAGCAACACCATGGATATTTTGCCGGGAATATACTTCATGATAAACGGAAATCACTTCAACCACAGATCTGATAAAATAGAGAGAACGGTATTACTTCAGTAGTCAAGTACTCAAGCTCGTGGCCCAAGCGAATCAAAGCATCCATTAGAAGAAGAAGAAGACGAAGAAGACCAATCTTACCCCTCAGATCCTAGAGATATAAGAATGCACGAGCGGATGTGTGTGAACGAGAAAAAGGAATGAGAGGCCAGACAAGAGGGTTTTACCCAGGAACCGACTAGCAATATAACAAACGAAAACGCGGTATATAAGAAGTTACAGCTAAGCCGATAGTTGAAAAGTAACTATGCAACAGCAGGAGTTATTAAAGCCCGATAAAAAATCGGACTCATAAAGAAGTCGCCTTGAGGAATCAGCCTAAGATCAGAAAACCTCATATATACTATCCGAAACAAAAAGGCGCAAGGCAAATTGATGAGAGCAAGCTTACAGAAAAGCGCCAAAATCGGGAGGAAGATGATCATTCCAGGATTAATGGCGAAAACAAAAGCTAATGCATCCAAGGAGCTCCGAAGGGAAATTAGAATCGGGCCCAGATGGTAAGCGGGTGTTTGTGAAAACGACAAAGCAACCGAAAGGCGTCGGCTGAGATGGAATGACGAATGCAACAACCCGTGATAAGGATAATCCGCAAGGCCGGATTTGACTCCTCCAGAATCTGCAAGGCTGGATTAAAATGGTGGATCCAAGCGAGGCGAGGAAGGAAATGAAGAAAATACGAAGTGGGGTTGGGGGGTGATACGTGCCGCTCTGTCTATGGGCAATGGTTTTGGACTTCCTCGCCTCGGGTTGGTTGAGCCCATGTGGATCATACGGCTTGTCTTCAACCAATAAGACAGTGTGATCGGCACGTCGTTGAACTTCGGCTTTACCTTGGGAGCCTTGTGGGTAGTGCGCCAGTAACTTTTCGATTGAAGGAGATTCACACGGCTCGTTTCGGGGGGGAGGCAAGTGGGCCGGAACTTCTGAAGTTTAATCAATCATTTCTGACGCCAAAAAGAAAAAATAAATAAACATGACAAAGGATGCCTAAAACCATATTCTAGGGTTTCTGCTCGCTGGCAGAAGGTGGGAAGTCCCTTTTGTTCTCTCCTTTTTTTTTTTTCTTTCTAAATAACCCTTTTGTTCTCTCCTAAAAAGCCTTCTTACAAGCATTAGCAGATGATATTGTTTTACTTTTACCCGAAAAGAAGCAAATTGGAATGTCGTTACCCCTGAAATGTATATCCCTGGTAAAAAACCAATCGACCTGCATGGCTGCATGGTTTCAGCTCAGCCTTCCGTGGAAATATGTGAATGACCCCGAGATTGCATATTGTTTGTTTCTTGGTTAGATGTTTGTCTCGCATAGTCTATGATGTATGTTCCTTATTCCTATTCTTAGTTTTTTCTCCCTCAACTCTCTGTTTTCTCCTCTGGCCATGTTAGGAACTAGAAACCATAAGAGGGTGTATATAGTAGCTGAAATGATTGCCAAACTAAACCACCTAGTACTTTTCGCACCTATTGTCTATGAGAAACCCATAAACAAGCAAAACCCTTCCTTTATTTCAGTTAAAGTTCGACGCTTTCGCACTTCGAGATTTGCGAATAATGCAAGTGTCTCTGGTAGCGAGCCAGGGCAATCGCTGAATTTCACTTCTCGAGTCTCTCGGCTAGCTAGGACTGAAGCTCAGAACGTGCTCTTTGATTATTTACATTATACTAGGGGCTTCACCTTCACGGATGCTGAGCACATTAGCAAGAACTGCCCACATTTTCTTCAAAACTTGCTCTCCAAGATTCATAGTGAGGAAGATGTTGCTCGGTCTTTAACCAAATACCTTCGGTACCATCCTGTTAATGAGTATGAACCATTTCTTGAGAGTTTGAGTGACGATCATGTTATGTTTGAGAACTTTCATGTTTTATGTGATTATGGAATTCCACGAAGTAAGATGGGTAAAATGTACGTGGGAACCAAGGAGATTTTTGGGTATGAGTATGGGATATTGGCTTTTAGACTTCGAGCTTATGAAACATTGAGTTTGAGTAGACCCACAGTTATTAAACTCGTTAGTTGTTGCCCCTCACTTTTGATCGGTAGTGTTAATAGTGAATTTTTCAAGGTTCTTGAAAGGCTGAAGAGATTAGGGACTGAAAATAACTGGATTGGTGGATTTTTATCTGGTAAAAGCACCTATAACTGGAACAGAATGCTTGATACCGTGGATTTCCTCGATAAAGTTGGTTATAGTGAGGTGCAAATGCGTTACTTGTTTATATCAGATCCTGCGTTGCTGTTTGAAGGTTCTGGGAAGACAGTGTATTTATTGTTTTGTCGACTACTCAAACTTGGCCTCAGAATGAATGGACTCTGTATGATGTTTACACATAATCCTCAAATTTTGTCATGTAAGTCCGTAAAAAATCTTTTGCATGCAGTGAATTTTCTGCTTGAGATTGGAATGGGGATCGAAGACATTGCAAGCATCATATGTACCCACATCCGCTGACGCTGTTCGCTTTGGCATCTAAATCAAAATTAAAGAACAGTGAGCTGGCATCTTCACATTGTCCTAGTAAACACCTGGAGAAAACAACATTCTTGGTGAGATTGGGTTACATGGAAAACTCGGATGAGATGACGAAAGCTTTGAAGCAATTTCGGGGCAGAGGCGATCAATTACAGGAGAGGTTTGATTGCCTGGTGGAAGCTGGTTTGGACTGCAACGTTGTGGCAAACATTGTTAAGCAAGCTCCTATGGTTCTTAACCAGACGAAAGACATGATTGAAAAGAAGATTTACTGTTTAAAAAACTATTTAGGTTATCCACTGGAATCTGTGGAGGCATTCCCTGCATATTTATGTTACGATATGGAACGAATCAGACGAAGGCTTTCAATGTATGTTTGGGTGAGGGAGAGAGGTGCAGTAAAGTCAATATTGTCCTTGATTACTCTCCTTGCATGCTCAGATGCTCGCTTTGTAAGATACTTTGTAAATGTCCATCCTGAAAGTTCGGCCATGTGGGAAAGTATGAAGGACCATCCCCCTTCAAGCTAAGAAATTTGCCATCCATATTATATATTCTCTAATGAAAAGGGTACCCACATTTTAGATTACAGTGTATTCTTTACAAGTCCTGTCTGGTTTTTGTGCTCATTTTTCTATTGATTCCATCTTTGGTCTTCATCTCATCTTTTTCTTCATTTCTTGATGCAATCTTATTTAGGTGGGCTCCTTATTGCAAGCTTAGCTGACACTGGTGAGTTATAACTTGAGTAGGCAACTTTTTTTTTGATAAGTATAACTTGAGTAGGCACTTGAAACAAACATAATTGAATAATGGTACCTACTGCCTTGTCATACCACTGGAAACAATGAGTCATGCCTTTCCAATAACGAGTCATGTCATGATCAGCTGTTTTTTGAACATCCAGTAGCATTAAGTTATAGAGGGATAAGCTGTCATTTGAGTGAAATCTGCTTGAAAAATCCTGGAAGTCCAGACTCACCGAGGAAGCGCTTTTGTGAGTGATTGACTGCTTGAAGGGTGAAGGGGCAGGCAGAAAAGGGGGGACATTTGCTGGACTGGCGGGCTTCATTTGTTGGGGTGTATGTTCAGTTAAGCTTGGAAGTTGCCAAACGCGCTTGCAGAAGTTGTTGAAAATGCAATTTGTTGGGATGATAATGGGTCATAATTGTTTGGTGGAATTAGAGTGTGAAGCCCGTTGGGACTTGACTACAGCATAGGATTTTAAAAATATCAAACTTTATTTTGCCTGTCCATTTCAGTAATGCATAGGTTAGAGTGAAGATGGCATGCAAGAACTCGTGCTTTACCTGATAACATGGTTGGAGTGGGGATTACTAGAGATGAAGTATGACATCTCAAAAGAGTAGCTTTTTAAAACCTAATCATTTTATGGTTTAATTGTTATTGTCCTCTACATGCATCCGATTATTTTATGAGCATCTCATGCTTAGCAGGCACTATAATAAGGAATCCTTTCAAGTTTATGTGTATTATGGAATTGTTCCAAGTTCTTATTTTGATTGTCTTTTGAGTGCGTTGTTTTTATATTGATTATGGTTTTTACTTGCATTGTGGTATTATTGCATGAATTGATTGGTTCATGGCTATTATTTTCCTGGTTTCGATATCAGTCAGGGTTCTTATGCATCCAAAACTGCAACTCAATAGACATTTTCGATCTATAAAACATATAGTGCACTCCTCCAGCCTTATTCCCAGGTGTGATTATGCAGTTATGATATTTTTTTTTTCTCTCATTCGGTTTTAGCTCAAACTATGCTTTACCCAAACAAAGTAAACTTCATTGAAAAACGAGTAGTCTCTGTCTCTCTCTCTCTCTCTCTCTCTCTCATCTACTAAGTGGAAGAGTAGAATTGCACTTGCTATGTATTCCTCTCCATGTCACTAATATCTGGAAGTAATATGTATGCAAGTCTCACTTGTAACTTCTATCTTAGATTCAGATTCAATTATGTCATGTTTTACCTCAAGAGAAAGAAAGGCCTGGTTAAGTAAAGGTAAAGCAGCTGTCTCCGTGAGTGACAGGGATGTATCTTTGTGTAGGAATAACCTTAAAGAATTCAGTAGAAGCTGTTCATCTGTCTAACCCTAGAGACATCAGTAGAATATGAAAGAAGTCCACTTGGCACTGGCGCATTGGGTAGATTATCATGCCTGTGGAAATCGAAGGAATCAAGCCTAATAATATTCGAGCTTGTCAATCAAGGTTGAGTTGTTGACTTTCTTGATGCAAGTCGAAAGATAAAAAAGGAATAAAGCAGCAGGGCATTTCTTTGTTGGAGAGGGACTAAAGATGAGCCAAAATTGAAACTTCTCTCTGCCTCCTCGATGACATCTCGTCTTACTGAAGCACTTGCAAAAGAAAACGAATATCTACATTGAAAGAAATCTTATTGTCCAAGCACTTGAGAACAATTGTTTAGGCCGAAAGGGAAGGAATTAGACATTATTCAGTCAATGTGTAATGTTTTGGGAATCTGTGCGCGTATACTGATCGTACGAATCTTATAAGATTCCTCAATTAGACTATGAACTCGTTTGACAGAATCGATTTCCCAAGATGCCACGCAAACCAGAAACTTAAGACACAAAACGGGGGGCTCATCCTTCCTCGCCTTGCCCGAAGTTCCCTTGAGAGGGACAATACCTATCTTCCGACAAGTACGTTTTCCATCACGTTTTAGCCGCTAATCACAGCCTGACTGTAAGGAGGATTAACTCCATGAATCCATTTTAGGATAGAGTCGTTTTTCCATTACCTGTTCTGATAACTATACAAGATTTTAACATCATAATGCTAACACAGAACGCCTTCACAGAAGAATAAAACCAACAAAGGAAGAAAAAGAAAAGAAAGTGAACACAAGACTCCATTGTAGTTCTTCATCGTACAGGTTACCCTTTTTCAACTTAATTGAGTAGGCAAATCTGAAATTTTTGCTGCATTGAGTTATGAAGAAGAAGGGAGCAATAGCATTTTGATGAGACGCACACTACTGCTCTTCGGTCTCCTTATTTCTTTTTATTTTCATATAATGATTGAACCATATTATGTGGATGCACTACCTACATCGACGGTTGGGCTGTTTCTTGAAAGGACTTCCTAAATGAAGAGCGGATATATTAATTAGTTTCTAGGGGACTGAATGATTTACTTCCATAAATGTATCGAATATGTTTTTTAGCAGACCAAGACCTGCGAATGCTTTGTAAACATATTTCACAGATTTTCATATTGTAGCCGATGCGGCCCAAATGAAACAAAAAGAATAAAACAGTTGCAATTTCTCTCATTCACGAATATCCTTATCTCAGGACCATCATTTTCTACAAAACTTCAAACCTAGAACGGTTTTGCTGGCGCCTGGCTTAATGGGACAGCAGAGAGCAAAGGAAAAATGTTATACAATAAGATGAGCCAATACATACGAGGCTCTCACCAGTATATTTCTCAAACGAATTTGCACTTCATCACTAGCTTTATTGAGAGACAATATATACAGACATTCTCTATTTCCTAACCTTATAATTTAGACCATCTTTAGGAGACGATGAGGATGATGAGGAAGACAATCCAGAACGACTGGACTCGGCCTTGTCCTTATTAAATGCCTTCTGGACATCATTTTTTAGCTCCATGAAGCGCCTCCTCTTGATTCTCTGTTCATCTGGGGTGCCCTTCTCAAGGTAAAACAAATCGGGGAGGTCATCTTCCATGAACTTATCAAGCACTTCTGAGCAATGAGGAAAATAGCGTCGACCCATCTCCACTGCCACAGTGGCCACCACAAAATCAGTGAGTAACAGAATGAAACTACTTTTTTGAAATTCTATATTTCTTCAGGTTCTGCTGCTTTGAAAAATGGGTCAAATCTAAGTTGCCTTCGATTTGGAAACTAATGGGGAATAGTTAGTCACCCTACGTTTACAGGCCCTTAGAAGCCACATAACCAATGAGCTTAGATAAAGGGCAAATTAAAATTTTTCCCCTCAAACTATCACCCGATCCTCAAATACTCTACAAACTTAAACTCGTTACAATTCACCCCCTAAAACTATGGTTCTCGTTGCGATTTCATCCTCCAACTCGCTGGAGCTGTCATGTCAAATAGTTTTCATACCACGTGAATGGAGCATGACCTCCTTATGTGAAAGGAAAAATTTGCCCACATTGATTTTAAGTGAGTCTCCTTTTATTTTTAATAAAGAAAAATCTGTTAAACTATATATTGTTTCTTGTATCTATAGATCAAAAAAAGAATCGCAGAAGACTTAGAAGGGCTCAAATGAGGGCAAATTTGTCTTTTCACATAAGGAAAAAGTCATGTGTCAGTCACATAGCAGGGGGTAAAATCACAACGAGAAGTATAGTTTTGGGGGTGAGTTATGACAAATTAAACATGACCTCCTTATGTGAAAGGACAAATTTGCCCACATTGATTCTAAGTGAGTCTCCTTTTATTTTTAATAAAGAAAAATCTGTTAAACTATATATTGTTTCTTGTATCTATAGATCAAAAAAAGAATCGCAGAAGACTTAGAAGGGCTCAAATGAGGGCAAATTTGTCTTTTCACATAAGGAAAAAGTCCTGTGTCAGTCACATAGCAGGGGGTAAAATCACAACGAGAAGTATAGTTTTGGGGGTGAGTTATGACAAATTAAACATGACCTCCTTATGTGAAAGGACAAATTTGCCCACATTGATTCTAAGTGAGTATCCTTTTATTTTTAATAAAGAAAAATCTGTTAAACTATATATTGTTTCTTGTTATCTATAGATCAAAAAAAGAATCGCAGAAGACTTAGAAGGGCTCAAATGAGGGCAAATTTGTCTTTGCACATAAGGAAAAAGTCATGTGTCAGTCACATAGCAGGGGGTAAAATCACAACGAGAAGTATAGTTTTGGGGGTGAGTTATGACAAATTAAAGTTCGTCTCGAGTATTTGAGAATCGGGTGCTAGTTTGAGGGAGAAAATTATAACCCTCAAATAAACAAAGGATTCATAAAGCCCAACCCTTTTGGACAACTAGTGCTCAAAACAACCGCAGAAGGGGGGGGGGATTCTTTTCTAACGTGTTTGCATAATTGCTGCAAATTCTGCTTGTCATGGACTAATCCTAGGGAGTTTTCTGCATACAGTGATCACAAAAGGATCTATTAACACTTTTTTTTTCAAAAAATAATCACATAATCAACATGATTTACTCAAGCTAGAATTTGGTTAGATGTATTCATGCTTGCTTGTATATTTTAAACTTCACATTTCTTTTTCCTCTATAAAGAAATATAATGGGCATGCTTCATGTAAGATTATTTGACTTTTTTACTTCTTATCTAATCCCATACTACTACCAAAGCTGCAATATACATCAATCTCTTGTCCTTTCCGTCTTACATTGCTAGGTTACCACCTGATATGAGATGAACCAAGACAGCTTCTTCAAAGAGAAGTTCCCTATCTCATAAAATCAGCATGCAACCACGTTCCCAATAGCTCACAATATAATAGAACAAAGGGGGAGCCAGGCCTCCAAATAAACAGAAAAACCAAAACTCACAATTACCTGTTTTCATAAGAGCCTCCATTCGAGAACGCACTCTCTTGTTCTGCACAATTGGAGTCTCATTCAAATCCACCGCTGCCCTTAAATTCCCATTTGAACCTCTTGACGCAGAAACACCAGCTAGAGTCGTCTCAGCATGTGCAACATCAAAGGCTAGCTTAGCTTCGGTAGGGAACAACAATCGTGCAAATGCCACTGCGATAGACATCACTCTTAGCATTGATAGATACTTGTGCAAATAAGATGAGATTATGCCCAATATTCACCAGGTCTATCTGGTACATTTGCTAAGCAACAGGTTACAAGAATTCAAGAGCCTCCACAAATCATGTGGCACAACAGAAATTGACTTTCTTGCCGAATTGTTTATCTTGTAGTAGTTTACAAAATTTAGCTCGGCCACATGTACTGTACAAATCCTAAAGGTGAAAAAAAAAGGGGGCAAAAATTGCAGTAAACCATCGGTCCATCAGCCACACTTGAGGAAAACAATAATTGTAAAGGAAGGCTAAGTTTGTCTGTCTGAGGTGATGGGGTTTGGTATAGTTTTTTCCTTTCAATAAAAACGTAAAAGAGTGAGATTACTTTTCAATTATTAACATGGCAAGGCATCTGATCCATTCTCATGTCATGTCAGTAAAAGAAAGGACTTGACATGCGACATAATCTCTTTGTTTAAATAATTTAAATAAAATATGGTAGGTGGAGAAGAATCAAAGATTGCCATCTGCAGAATAATACCTCGGTTTTCCAGATACAACAACTTCATGTGCAGATCATCGGCAACTGTTTGGGAAGAAATAGATGCACTACCAGCCATTGGATTCCTTCGCATTTCTCTTTCTAGAACATCAATGCATATCCGGTCTTTGTTTGCTTCCTGCCCCTGCTCTGTTTTTGCATGATAATCCTTTGGCCTCGTCAACCTCCGGCAAATACTAACAGCACTCTGGCCATCTAAGGTCAAGTCTAATGCGCAAGCTCCTTTCGTCAGAAGTGATACTATTATTGATGGCTCCTTACGCCTGGCAGCTATGTGGAGCACTGTATAACCTCGATGATTTCGAAGGTTGACATCAGCCAAACCCAGACCAAGCACCTCAGTCACAACTTTTGGATCACAGTAGGCTACAGCATAATGGAGAGAATTGGCTTCATCTAAGGTTATATCAGACTCTGTCAGGAGAAGTTTCACCAGCTCAACATCATCTGAGTCTAATGCTTTGTGTAGTCTCCTGATTCTCTTTTCATGCAAGGGGTCTACAACTTCCATGCTATGTTCATCGTGATGCTGAGACTGGAGACGTAGCAATTTAACGTTTTCTGCAATTTCTTGAGGGAGCTCTTTCTCAAGAGAGATGCTTTCAAGATCTGATCGTACAACTCTATCGACACATTGAGTTACAAGCTGAGTCAGTTGACAATGGAAAGCAACCACAAGGATTGGGATGATGTCTTCTACGACTGCCTTTCCAACAAAGTTAAGAAGACGTCGCTGCAAAAACACAGAGTATACATTCAGGATGACCTTCCTGTAGCCTGATCAAAGCATAAATTGTAAACTGAAAAGATGCAAAAGAAATAGCCTAGAACTACCTTTTCTTTTTTATATTGCAATCAATACTTACTTTAGTTTAGTTTATATTGTTTCTGTTTTTTATTTTTGCATTTCTATCGCTACTTTGAATGTAAGGGCATCTCATCATGCAAATACAAGATACTCTGAAAGTATTCGTAATGTCCCAGTTAATACCAAGAAGTCCAAATTGTTGTACTTTTTAACTCTGCCAGCAGAATGCCTAGACCAACCTAGAAAATAAACCGCTATATCAACAATATATATGCCTATGTGAACTGCACAAAACCCCAGGCGAATTATTATTCATCTGATGTAGGGAAAAGGAATTCAAGATATTCTGACTATGCCATCCTGGATTTCACCGGATAATTGTATATTAACCAGGACAGCTTCCTCCATCAAGAAAAACTCAGCGTAAAGTCTCATATAACGCCTCCAAGTTTCAAGATTCCAGCCGGGTAATGTATAAATTATCAGCATAAAGATTAGTCAGTTTTTTCAATATCTGTTTCTAAAAGCTGGTTGCTGAATCCACGTTGAGCCTAATTCAAATTCCAAGAGAACAAATCCCAGTGAATTCCTCTTAAATAAGATCTTACTAAAAGACAACTGCTCCCGCAATAAGAAAAAGTTGGAGTATACAGTCCAGGGCGTTCAACAGCCTCTTGTTGGTTGTGTTCCGTATTAACCCATTCGTGTTGCAAAATGGAAGTTTGCCACCTCTACACAAGTACCAAACACTATTCAAGCAGGATAACAGTCAAGCAAAGCATATGCTTTCTTTTAGTGGACTCTTCCGACAGTTCGGTAGATGATCAATAGCTTAATTTGCCTAACAAATCAAACACTTTAAGCATGTACAGAATACTAACCTGGAAAAGGGAAACCAGCTCTGGCGTCTGAAAAATGAAAGAGGCGTACATCAATTCCACGGCAAAATCAATTGCGGGTCTACATGCATCATGGACACAAACATTGTCAACACAAGTTGAGACCTCCATCGGAGAAGGCTTCAGCTTTGCCGTATACAAATAGCTTAAGAATACCCCAAATGCTTCGTATCCAACCTTTCCATAAGGCAACAAATCACTTATTACATACTTTGGTTTTCCTTCTTTCTCAGCAGATCCCTTCTGTTGCTGAAACAGATCATGGAAAAACTTACTTCTAGCAGCCAAAATACATCGATTAACACTGACTGGAGTTCCCTCAACAACGATATCCGCATCGCTGTAATCACAACTTGGATTAACCAAGAGCTGCTCCAGATTAGAACTGAGCTTACTTAAGCTAATGACTTCAAGGCTAGGACCTGTTTCAAGGCCAGAGGAGGAGGATTTGGCATGACCAAATGAGCCGTTGGATAAATGGGATGATGAAGTAAAGCTTAAAGATGATGATGGCTCAGTTGAATTAGCCATTAATGCACACTGCAAAGCACTCTCAGTTGCTCTACTGGAACTTCCTATCGATGAATTTATGACTACGCCATTTACAGATGAAATTCATCCTCCCAGTTGCTCTACCAAGGACCTATGCCTAATACAGAACCAGGGAAGTAGAAACACCGATACAAGCCTCAGATATAGGAAAGAAGGGAGGAGATTAAGACAAGAAGAAATGGCACAACCAAATCCAATTTATTGGAAAACAGAAATAAACATATTATTCACAGCCCAGAGAAAGGAAACTAGGAGAAAGCTGATTGCGCTGAATAATAATTGGTTTCGTGGGTAGGTGTAAATAGGATGAATAAACAACAAAATTCGCAACTCCTACTCTTGGAATCCTACCCAGAGGGAAGTGAACTCAAAAGGCTTTAAACTCGAGGTCACAAAGGCATGATCTTTTGATTTCTGTATTTAACAAGAGCCCAAAGCAAAGGTCCTCGAAATCCCAGAACCATCTAATCAGCATAATATCCAAATAAACCCAAAAATTTCACTGAAATCAGAATAAGTTCCGTGAAATTTACAATGAAATCCCACTTAAGAAGAAAAAATAGATCTCCACTAGCTCTCTACATTAGCTTATCCACTGGAAGAACACAAGACCAAAATACCTATATTCCAAAAAAAATAAAACCAAAATCTCACGCGAAAAATGCACTCATAAATCCTCCCCAAACGAACAATCCACAGCCAAAATTTGTTTGAAATAACTATATGTTCTCACACAATCGGAAGGAGAAATTTCCCAAATTGACGGAAGCTACAGCGATAGAAAGATAAGAGCAAAAGCGTGAAAACGACGAAAAAATGAAACTTCAATTTTCGCTTTCAGACACAGTTCTGCAGAGTGAAAGCTTGAGAGAGAGGGAGAGACGGGGCTTGGCTGGTTAGCTGGGTTGTTTAGAAACTTTGAGGGGTACCTACGTGCGAGTTTCGTTAAGGGGATGAAGTCGTTTCGGTGACAACAGGAAAGGCGTCAGTTTTCCCAGCTGGGTTCTGCTGACGCCTACGGTGGCGTCAGCGTCATGGTTTTGTAGCCACGAAAGTCTTTGGCATCTTCGGAAGAGTCGAGATAAGGCGATCCAACCACGAATTATAAAAAGCAACAATAAACGTGGAAAGAGAAAGGAACCAGCGCTGCAGTGTCGGCTGCTTTGAAGTCAAGGAAGTGGTACTACCCTAGATGGCCGCTCATAGAGTCGCAAAGATCTCCACTAGTCCACTTTCGCTGTCCTCGGCAATTAAGGTGAAGATAAAAGTTTTTGACAATTTGACCTACTACATCTAGCGAATTTGTACCTGTGCTGAGTAGGGCACAGATAATAAATTCGAAAATTTATCATACGTTAAATGGGTTCATTATTCTGTCGCGGATTTCTCGTTAGTCTATTTTTACACAGTTTTTTTTCTTAATAACAAATTATGGATGAGAGAATGTTTATAGAAATACAAGAAAGGAGAACAGTCACCTCAAGATTAGCCTAAAATGCCCACTGAGCAACTCTATGGGCAAAGTCATTGGCCTCACACTTTACCTGCTCAAATTTCCAAGACTCTCTACAATTGGACAATTTGTGAATATCAGCCATTATAGTAGAGATTTGCTAGTCCCTCCACTAGCACAATTGTTAATAGCCTCCATGACCAAAAGCGAATCACCTTCCAAAGTAATTGGACAAAGAGTAAAAGAATACATCCTGGACAACGAACAAAGATGTCATTGCCTCGTCCACAAGAGGGCGGTTAGGAGGAAGCCTCTTCGTTTGAATAAAGAGGATGTGACCTTCATAATCTCTGCAAACAACAGCTGCAAAGACAAATGATTTTTGGATAGTAACATTAAAGTTAATCTTCCAAGAACCCCGCAGGGGGTTTCCATACCGGGATAGGGCCAATTTTTCCAATCAAGCAGAGAACAACTCCTGATAACGAGAGTGAATAGAGTAGAGAAGCTTGAAAATATTCACCTTGCATCCATTGTGAATGATTTGGTTTTGGGAAAACCAAATTGAATCCATGAGAATGGTTGTGAATATAGCAAAATTAATCTGCTGGTAAATAGGGATGTTTAGAATCTGCGATGGTTTAAGCATCACAGTCATCCAATCCGAGATACTAAGAGACGACATGTTAGTAATGATGAGCTGCTAGGGTGCTTCCCTCCACGCAATCTGTGCCACTGAGCACTCAAAAACTAGGTAAACAAGAGTTTCATGAGCAAGGGAACAGAACACACAGAGGCTATCATCCAATACGTTATTAGTAAATCTCCCAACCGAAGTCTTACAAGGCAAGCAATTCCAAGCAACCTTCCACAATAGTAACTTTAGACGGTCATGCATAGGCAAATGCCAGAGTTTCTTCCAGTCCTTCTTCACTAGAGCATTCGGCGATTGAGAATGATCCTGGAGTAAAAAGTGTGCAAATTTTATCGAACCCCCCGATTTTCCTCTGTCCAAATAAACCTATCTGCAACATTAGCCCAAGGCACATGCATGTTCACAATTGGCTCAACATCTGCTGAACAGAACAGGTGTCGAATAAGAGGAGAGTTCAACGCTCTAGAAAAGGGTCAGATAATAGAGTCCACCGTGCAATCTTAATCTTGAATAATGGAATCCACACTAGGGGACGGGGCATGGGGGTAGGGAATGGAAGCCACAGATCCTTCCACACTCGAATTTCAGATCCAGAGCCAATCTGTAACAAGTTGCACCTTGAAGAATGCTAGCAATGTGAGTAATCCCACACCAGAACCAAGATGCTCTTATCGTGGCTTGAACTTCCCAGATAAATTTATATTTCAAATATTTGGCTCTAATGATTTGGGCCCATAATTTCTCTGGATTGTTGAGGATCTGCCACCCCATCTTGGTAATCAGGGCTTTGTTATGATCTTCCATAAGCTTGAGGCCTAAACCTCCTTCGAGTTTAGGTTTACACATCGAAGCCCAAGATTTGAGGCAAAGATTATGACGACAATCCGCAGGAAAACCCCACCAAAATGACATCATCATAGAATCAAGACGTCCCGGGCAAATTGATTTAGGGAGAAGTTAGTTCACCATAGTGTAGGTTGGAAGGATAGCAGCAACAGATCTAATCAAAACCAACCTCCCAACTTGAGATAGAGTTTTCATTTACCAATCCTCAAGTCGGCTTTTAACTCGCTCACAAATGAATTTAAACTGATGGTTTTTGTTTCTAGCCATAACCATAGAAATACCCAAATGCTTCTCAATGCAATCTTTCTGAGGGATTTGTAAGACAGAACAAATAGATTGACTGGACACACTTATCACATTTCAGCTGAAGATTTCCTAGGATTCAGCCGTTGACTAGACCAATTGCCATATTTATTCAAACAAGCCGAAATAACATGAGCTTCATCCCTAGAAGCTCAACTAAATATGTGAATATCGTCCCTAAAAAGTAGGTGGGAAAGGGTCAGAACACCCTGAACATGTTTAATACCATCAATACGCCCAAGCTGCTCCTCACAAGTAAGCATCCTAGAGAAAACCTTTGACCCAATGATGAAAGGAATAGGAGATAACGGGTCACCTTGGCGAAGTCCTTCGGTCGATTTTAAAAAACCACAAGGAGAACCATTCAAGAAAATAGAGTAAGACACTGTTGAAACACATTGAGATATCCAGTTGATGAAAATCTCATTAAAACCAAAACATTTGAGAGCCTGCAAAATAAGTGTCCATTCCATTCGGTCATACACCTTTTCAATACCAATTTTGATTGCCATAAATTGATGTCCTGAATGTTTGGTGCGAAGCAGATGAAAAACCTCATTGGTAAGCACTGAATTATCTTGAATCAATCTACCTTGCACAAAAACAAACTGAAAATGAGAGATAATGTTAGACATAACCAAACTCAAACGTTTTCATTAAAAAATTTACAATCAATTTATACGTGACATTACAGAGGCTAATAGGCTGGTAGTGAGAAATCAAAGAAGGAGCACCAATTTTAGGAATCAAAATAATATGAGTGATTAACCTCAGAAGATAAGAACTCTCTGTTAAAAAAACCTTTTACCATAGCCGACACCTCCGGTCCCACAATATTCCAATAGTGCTTGAAAATAAACCTGTCATACCATCTGGACTTGGGCTCTTGAATGAACCAATGTCCCGAATACAGTCAAGAATTTCCAGATCTGAGAGAATAGAACATAACAAATCGTCATGATCATAAGTAATAATAGGTTATATTAACCCTTGAAGGTCATCGGGCAGCGTTGGATAAGTGGAAGTAAACATCGACTGAAAATATTGGATAATATGATCATCAATCTGGTTACGAGATGAAATCCAATTTCCTTCATCATTCTTGATAAATTCAATCACATTACGGCGCAGGCGAATGATAGTAGATAAATGAAAATGATTGGTGTTTAGGTCACTGGTAGCAAGCCATTCCTTTCGAGATTCCAGCTTCTAAAATTGTTCCTTCGCACAGAGCTCTTCAGCCGAAGCAACTTTCAACGAACGCTCCAGAGCATGATTCTCTAAGACAGTGTCTGCATCTTGGATAACATCAACATGTTGCTAAATAGTACTGATGTAGTCTTGGAGCAAGCCGAAGTGGGATTTATTCCAGGCTTTCAACGCCTTTTTAACTTCTTTGTTCCGTTTACATACACGGAAAGCAGAGGATCCTCTGATAAAGATAGACCAGCTATCATGGATAACCTGAGCACAAGAGTTATCTCTAATCCACATGGACTCGAATCGAAAGGGTATAGGATAGGAAAATGCATCATCATCAGATTCGATTAAAAAAGGAACATGGTCCGAAGAAGAGCGAAGAAGGTGGGTAACACGACACCGGGGAAAGAGAGCTTGCCAATCACCATTAGCAATAGCACGATCTAGTCTTTCACATATGTTAGCAGGACCATCTCTATTGTTAGACCACATGAATTTTTGCCCTTTTAAAGCCAAAATCAATCAGACCACAAGAATCCATAAGCTGGTGAAAAGGCTTATTGGAAGTAGAAGCAAAAGGTCTCCCTCCTCTTTTTTCCGAGCTACTCAAGATACAGTTAAAATCGTCAATACAGAGCCAAGGACCCGCAAAAGCAACTATAGTATTTTTAAGATCATGCCAGAGTTGCCATTTTTTACTCCATTCTGTAGGGCCAAAAATATCGGATAAAAGCCAAGGAGAGTTGATAGGATCAGAGTAAACCAAAACATTAATAGCATTTTCATTGATACTAACCACTTCAACATCAAAGCCCAACTGCCAGCAAAAAGAAGCCCTCATTTCCTACCAATACGAGGGTGAACAAAAAAATGATAAAAACCAATCCTATGCAAAGAAGCAGTTAAAAACCAAGCCCTCCTTTCTTATTTTTACATAGGTACATGTTACTATTCCCCTCCAATTCTATCTGATGTCCCGGACAAATACAAACTCTTAGGACCTAAAAGCAATGTTATTTTAAATTTTGATTTACTACCATGTCCATGAAGAAGAAGAAAGCAATCAATTTGACGATTTTATCCTACGACTTTCTTTGTTCTACATTTTATAGACCAGAGAGAATACCATCTTCTTAGCATTAGTTAGGGAATCAAAATTGGGAAGAAATGCCAAAGTGGCCGGGTTCACCGACGTTGATTCCGTTTTGATTTGGAAGAAAAGCTGGATCACCTTAGGATCGGTTTGGCTCCTTTCCCCTCCCCCTACTGCAAGAAATACAATGGAAGTCAACAATCGAAACGCACGAGCTTGTAGTGCAATTTCTACCAAGCTTCCTGGAGATCAACTAATCACATTTTGACACCAACGACACCAATCAATTTTGCTTTAATAAGTGACGACACCCGACCACAAATCTTTTTCGACGTTTTGTCTTCGTCGCAACAAGCACATAAATGATCGGATACTCTGGAGAGAAGAGTTCACCGAAGAACAAGACATACTTTAGAAAATCAATCCATACCATAAGATCAAGTAAAGAACAGGTGCTGATGAAACTGATCTTAGGCAACAATATCCCTCTCAAACTCACTTCATGAATTCCCTATGATACACAACAATGAGGCTTCTTACTAAATGTTCTCTATTTTCTTCGACCCAATTATTTGACCGAGGGACTCGAGGTCTAGTTCTCCTTTCGATGTTATGGTGACACTATAAGTTTGCTTCTCATACTTCCTTTTGAAAACCAGTGTCTTTGGCACGATTGTAACCTCGTACCCACTTAGTTCTGTCACTGCGACATTGTAAGTTGTAGCTCCTCCGCCAACATTAGTCACAGTCCTCTGAAATTTCTTTGGTTCCATGAATGTTCTGAAAGTGAAAAAGACTCATAATTTTCGGGTAGTTCAGATCAGAAGATGGGTTCGAACAACTATAATTGCTTGTTCTAGTAATCTCCTTGATGTGTGCAGGCTTGTAGAATCTGAAAGAACATAAATGATTCACATAATCTTGGGGGGTCATATCATATATCAAACCAGGATCAATTGCTTTATTAGGATCAATGTGACCTGCTCCCACGGCTGGAGGTGAAGCAATTTGAAAACGAGTGTTCTTGTACTACAAGATTGGGTGTAGAGTATTATCCAAGCTTTTAGCAGTGGTCAGAAAAGTAGACTTGATAGCAGTTGCTCTCCATTCTGGGTGTACACTTTTGAGAAGTGCAGCCACACCAGCAACATGAGGGCAAGCTAAGGAAGTCCTAGAGCTTATCATGTAGTTGCTGTTTGCAAACCTATCTGCCCCTATCTCAGGTGATCGACCGTTTGGAACTGAAGAAGTCAAGATTAGAGATCTCGGTGCCATTATATCAGGCTTCAAAACACTTGGAAAATACCGCGATGGACCTCTTGAAGCATAAGAAGCCACAGTTGGTGCAGGCTTTATCCCTGTAAAAGTTCGTCTGAACTCCATGCTGGCAAAGGGCGTATAACTATTTTGCACATGTCATCGTGACTTGTGCAGACTCTGGTGTGATCACCATATACGGATAAGCAACACTGAGTAAGTCTAATATTGTGGGGTCTCTAGTTATAAGAACAACTGCGGTTAGGTTTATGGTGACTATAGATTTGATTTGCTTATCGATATCTCCAATGCTACAGATAATGATACCATAAGGGGCTTCAGATAATAATGCAGATGAATCGCATGTTGATAAGGTCTGATCATACCACAACGACACGTTTTGGAATGCGGTCTTATCTGTAAACATAGACCATCCAGTAATGTTTAGAACATTCCCAGAACAGTGACAGAGCCAGAAATATAATCTAAGGGGGCAAACTCCTAAGCTAAAATGACAAAAAAAAAATTAATAGGTATTATCTTTAGAGTTAAAATATAAAAAAATAAACACTAAAAATATTGAAATACATGTACCATACATACTTGGCTTAGAAAAAAAACAAACATAAAACTAAAACGGAGAAAAAAGCCTGTAACTCGAGATAAGAAATTTGGGTTGCACACACTGTAAGATAGATATTGAGCTCTGATAGTTTCCTCCAATAATCAAGGCATTTACAAAGTGTACATTGAAGTTGCAAGCCATAACTAAGAATCTATTCTTAGAAACATTTTAAAGCTAAAAAGACGGTAGAATAATTCAATGCAATGAAAAAACAAAATAACTCATTTGAAAATTAGCTTTAATTTACAAAATTTAAGACAAAATTCGAAACAAAATGAGAGAAAACCGAGAATTTAGCAAAAGAGAAGTGGGAGGAGGGCTGAGTTTTCATTGGGCTAAAGGGGGCAGACATGATAAAAAAAATTGGGTTAATGACCAAAATAGTCCCTGAGTTTTATGCCCTTTTATCGATTTGGTCCCTAAGTTTTCATTTTGGTCAAATAAGTCCTTAGGTTATCCTCATTTATCGATTTGGTCCTTCCGTCCAATTCCGTCTCCTCCATGCACTGTCAGCTAACGGCGGACCACGTCACCACTAATAAAATCGCGACACGTGTATTTTTATTTTTACAAAAAATTCCACCTGGTGTAAAAAAAAAACGAACGGGGGAGACCCCCCCTCGAGCGACAAAGGGAGCTGGGCTCCCGGTCGCCGGGGTGGGTGGCTCCCGGCCACCCCTCGTGGTGGAGCCGCCCACTCCGGCGACGGGGAGCCCAGATCTGGGCTCCCTTTGTCACGCGAATGGGGGGTCTCCCCCCGTTCGTTTTTTTCACGCCAGGTGAATTTTTTTTTAAAAATAAAAATACACGTGTCGCAATTTTATTGGTGGTGACGTGGTCCGCCGTTAGCTGACTATGCATGGAGGACCAAATCGATAAAATGAGGATAACCTAATGACTTATTTGACCAAAATGAAAACTCAGGGATCAAATCGATAAAGGGCATAAAACCCAGGGACTATTTTGGTCATTAACCCAAAAAAAATTAGGTGTAAAAATTTCCTTTTGGGGGAGCCAACCAGGGCGGTGGCCCCTGTTTGCCCCCTTCCCTCCGTTTGTGCCTATCCTTTAGCTCATTCCACATTTCCTGAGCATTTTCCACAAAAGTTAGGCTGGACTTCACAGAGGAACTCACGAAATTTTGAATCCAAGACACGAGGAGACCATTGCACTGTTCCCACACACTCAGAAGTGGATCTGCAGAATCTGTTGGTTGCGAAAGGGCTCCATTAACAAACCCAATCTTATTCTTGGTTCTAAGGCTCGTTGCATTGATCTGGACTAGGAGACATAATTTTCAGTGGTAAGCAGATCTGCAACTAAAACAGTAGCTGGGTTGTCTCCATTCTCAAGACGATATGGATTGTTCAGATCATTGAAGTTATGAAAGGGGTTGGAAGATTTTCCTGACCCGAATGAGTTTTCTTCATCGCTGGTCATTGTGCTCTCAATCTCTCAAGGCTCTGATACTATGTAAGAAATGAACAAGTAGAGTTGCAGAGAGCAAAATGCTGCATCGAGGCAATGGCAAAAGCATCTTGGTGCGCATAGGAGAAAAAAAACTGAAAATAAAAGAATAACAAACTAACTATCAACAATATAATGACATGTCTTCTACCCTGTATCACAAGTAGATTCGAGAAGTATTGTTGGCGTAGTGGAGACAGCTGTAGAGTGAGAAGCTTTCCTGACGTCTGCTGAGGTGGAATCGACATGTTGTAATATGTTTTAAAGACCTTATGGTTATTGTGCTCTATTTTGCCAGGATCATTATGTTTGTTACTGCTATCGGGGGTTCTAGGGCTAATAAGAAAGGTTGAAAATCTAAGTTTGTTTGAGTGTTGCGTTTTGAGCTTTAGGAGATGGGTGCAGTGCTGCGTTTTAAGTGTAAGGGCAAAGGGTAAATCACATCTGCGTATCTATTAATGCCAGGACGATGTCATTTTGATGAAAGTGAGTTGTCCCTCTAACCTGGCGCCGAAGTGATGTCCCGTGTCATCATTGTTGACGTGGCAGAGAGTACCGTTAATAATTAGACGGAGGAGTGAAAGAAGGGTGTTTTTGTAAAAAAAAAGACTAAATGACTAAATTTTTGAAAGTTGAAAGTGAAAGACTAAATTGAAAAAGTGTCCAAACCTCGTAGACTAAAATACCGATTGCCCTATATATAAAAAAAAAAAAAAACAACATTGACCCCTGCGTGATCCGACTGTCAAAAAAAAACTGTAATCTGCGTTGTTAAATATAATTAAGGAATTTTCTTTCATTCATGTCTCCAAAAAAAAAAGGCATTAACCCTAGTACGGCTCAATAGCTTAAGAAATAACGCAAAATTACCAAAAAGAGCTAGCATCCCCAGGGAGGTTATATACTGGGCCAGCTTGTCAGAGGCAGGTGTGGGAATGGTAATCGTGAAGACTAGGCCCAATGGAAAGCCCGCATATCTGTAACAAATGGCCTTATTATTCAAAGAGAAACGGCCCAATGCCAAGCTAGTAACAACGGTACCGGTTAGTTGCGTCTCTGGCAAGGTCGTGGGGTCCGGTCACGGACGGGTTGTTATTCTACTTCCGTGTGAATGCTGTTTTTTTTTAATTATCTAATTAAGATAAAATCAGATGTCTGATTTTTTTTAATGGGATAGACATCTTTTCAATTTTGCTGTCTAAATTAAATGGTCCAATTCGGATAGAGTTCAAGTGGGATTCGCATTACATGGTAATTAATATGCCCAATAGTAAATGCTGTAAGATTATTTGTTATGTCTATCTCTTTCTAAATTTGATCATACTTACATTTCTCTTATCAATCTCGACATTTGATTAACACGGTTTGTTGTCCAAGTTAGAAAATATATGGAGTAGAGCAAATGAACGAGAGTAGTGAATATTACATATATGTCAGATTATATAGGCAGGTAACATTAGTAACGAATATTTGTTGGTGGTTGCAATAACCTAAGTAATGGGCCAAGAGAGTTTGTTTAAAGCAAACAAATAGAGATTTTATTTGCAACGAAATAACAAGATGGATGGTCGCTACAGGTCATCTTGCATTCTTGCTAGTTGCTCTCTCGACTTTAGTAATTATGCTAGAAGTCTGAAGTACTTTCCCGCCGAAATAATAACAACAACGGTTAGCATCAAACATTTCATCCTTTCATCAGCCCCACGTTTGTGTTTTGTCTTTTATGCATAGTGGTTGGCCGTTGGAGGTTAGACCTCCACAATTTTCTTTTTTTAATAATATTTTTTGTTGTTTCCTGATTTTTTATTGATATTTTACAAATAGTTCCTGTAACAGGGCAAGCGAGAGAGACAAGTAAAGTATTTGTTTTTTTTTTCTTTTTTGGTAACAAAAAAATCCTATCCACAAGGCCTTTCGAAATAGGATTTGAATTAGCACATTCTCAGACTCCAAACACTTGAAATTATTCAGTAAACTATAGTACTAACTAAGGTTAAGAATTTGAACCGCGATCAATGAGAGTTGGTGAAAAGTGAAGAGTGAAGATTTTTAATAAATATTATAATAATAAAAAATTATGTGAAAAATTTTTTATTATTAAATTTAAATTTTTGGACCTAAATTATTGACTCTACCAAATATGGTCAAAGCAGCTAAGGAAAGATTAAAAAAAAAGTTAATAACGACTAAAATTTCAAAATTAGAAAATTTTTGAAAATCCAATAAACTTCGTTCAACGTGGAGAAACGTGGACGTTTTATATATATATATATATTCCCAAGACCCATAAGCACTAGCAAATTTTGCAAATTTCGTCCACTGACATTTGGTCGCAACCAGGTAAGGGAATAAAAAACAATTTTTTTAAGGTTTGATTTTACAATCCCCATGTCGAACCAGACTGAGGAGATTATTAAATTAACGTATATTGAAACTCTGAAGTAAAAGAAAAAAGAAAAGAAAAAGACAATAATAAGAGAATATATATATATATATATATATATAGACAAGTAGATATTGAGTGGGCCAAACGTGTGAGATAAACATTATTTCTAGGACGTTGCGACGAAAAAGGTTCACATGCCAATGCCATCCTCTCAACCTTCTCCCGTTAGTTCCAACTGTCAAAGGACCTTTTTTCGTAGGCGTGAATAATTTAGGACGAACTTGTTAGTTTATTTTATCTTTGCCGGAAGAACACGTTAAATTAATAGTAGAAGCTCATGCCTCTGTTCCACCATGGGGGCGGGGAATTTAGCACAGGTATTCCTCTATAAATGAAATCCCAGTGTGTCGTTTTGCCTCACCCTGATTAGACAACTCAGGCCCATCAATCTTCTCTCTCTACATCACTGATCTCTCTTCACTTCTTTTTCGCTTCCTTCTGTTACGTTTCCGAATAATAATCATCTCTCGCTTATCCGCAGCAGATCCCTCCCCTTTTATCCTACTCTTTTGTCCCTTGAGACCTTCACGAACCATCTTCCTCTCCCTTTTTCTCTTTTTCGTCTTGTTAAAACAATAAAAAGAGTCTTTCACTGTGGTTTATTCGTTGTCATGTTCAGAGTGAAGTTGTCAGGATGTTGACGGCGATGACGAGTGGTTTTGGCCGATACCTTTTCATCATGCATGGTCATCATCTTTGTTCTTTCTGCACATGATCTTTTTTTTTTCTTGGTTTTTGCCCATGATCATCCTCATTCTTTCTTGCAATTCTCTTTCGCCTTCTGGGTTTTGCTCATAAATCAGAAATTCGGGTTCCTTTTATCAGAAGCAAACTTGAATTTCGTATTGCTTTTCGGAACCACATCTTCGGATAAGTTGGATTCACCGCAAGAGAATTCAATTTCCAGAAAGGTAACAGATTTATGTTTGTTTTGGTTCAGTCCTCGGAACCACGTCTTTCTCTGTGACAGCTTAAAGTCCTTCGTCATTCCATGGGTTCCTTTCTGAATACCCGTTGTTGTTTTCCGGGGTACTCTGCAGTCCGAAAGAGATGGCTTTAATGGTTTTTGGATCTTTACCCGAACTCTGCTCGAGGTTATCCCATAGGTATCTCTCAGTACTTCATGGTTTGAACCTGGAATCTGGGTTTGGTTGCGTGTGGCTTCTATCACTTAATTTGGCAATTAAATTGAGGTTCAATTCCGTAAGTTTTCATATCACAATCCGTACTTAATCCTGTTTTAGCTAATTCTGATGATCTTTGCTTTTTCTCTGGGTTTAAAAGCTGTTCACGACTCCTGCAGAAATTCTGGTCATAAACCTGTGAATTATCACGGTTAGACCGAGCATGTGCAACATTTTTCTCGATAGATGCTGATTCCTTGTGATTCCTTCATCATTCATGTTGGTGTCGTGAGAGCTGTAACTTCCGCAACTGGAATGATTTTGTAGGAGCATTTTGATGAGTGAAACGTAAATGGATGTATCGTCCAGTTATAACCATTCCAGATTCTTTGGCCGGCATGTGAATGCCAGAGCATGTAAATATGTTCTTTTGGTTGTGATTATTCTTGTGATTAGAGCTGCTCTGCTTCCTTCATTCTCTGGCTATAGTGGGATTGAGCGGCAGAATTTCTTCATCCAAAACCGCTCTCTGACATTGAATTCTGAATTTGGAATTCGGAAAGATAAATTCTTGGAGATTCCTCAAATTGTATGGGGTCTAAACAATCAAAAAATCGCATTTGCAAGAGCTTGCCTGACTGCAAGACTGCTGAACCGCACTCTTCTGATGCCTAGCTTGAGTGCCTCCCTGTTCTACAAAGAGGTTGACCTCTTGCAACCCATTTCCTTTGACAAGGTGTTCCAATTCGAGAAGTTCAATTCGCTCTGCAATGGATTGGTCCGATTGGGTCGTTACTCTGATGTTTCAAATGGGACGGGAGTCCTTGAGCTTCGAAAAGGAAGTGGAAGGAAGTGGACGCCTGAGAAAGATTTAGATCAATTGAGAGAGCACAGACACCACCATATTGATGCGTATGAAGTAATTCGAATAGTTGGGAAGAACCCATTTTTATGGCACGATCATTGGCCTGTCAAGGACTATGCCAGGGTTTTCGAGTGTTTAGTTTTGGTGGATGAGATTGCAAAAGACGCGGATAAAGTTGTATCAAAGATTAGAGAGAAAGAACTGGAGGTAAGTAGCACAACTGAATTAGTACAAAATGGTGTTAGTTCAGAGGGGTCTACATTCCGGCCAGTGCCTTATGTAGCAGTCCACATGAGAATAGAGATAGACTGGATGATTCACTGTAAGAAATTAGAGCAGAGATTAAACACGAGACAAATTTGTAGCAGCAAGGAGGAGATTATGGAAAGAGTGGGGAACATTATGGGCCTCAAGGCTCCAACTGTGGTTTACCTTGCTGTGGCTGATAGTCTCCTTCAAGATTCTTCTATATTGGATGGTTGGAAGGAGGGCTTGCTTCCTTTGGAGAAGAAGAAACTGGGTGTTGATGGCATTTACAAGAAGTATCCATATCTCATTCAGTCGGCAATTGATTATGAGGTGTGCTTAAGAGCTGACGTCTTTGTTGGAAACAGCTTTTCTACATTTTCAAGTCTCATAGTTCTTGAGAGAACACAGAAGATGATTAAAGAAGGCGTCACAAATTCCTGCGGGAGGGATGTAAGGTGGTCGTCTTATGCATATAACATATTAGGCGAGTCAAAGGGCCCTCGTAGATGGATGACAAATATGTCGGATTCAAGCCTTCAAGCGATTAGCTACGGCTCTACTGACATCTCTTGTTGATGCCATTGGTTTGTGATTCTTGCTGCAATCTTGCCTACAAATGGAGATATTGAGGGCTCCTCTCCGTCCTGAAACATTAGATATTCCACATTGGGAAACTTCGTTCGCATAGTTGCAAATTCACAGATTATTTTTTTTTTGTAGACAAAATAAGCAAATAGATAATGTCCAGATAGCACTGCAATAGCCAATCAGGTAAATTTTGCCTTGGGTGTAAAATTTCTCGTCTCAGTGGCATATTTTGTTGTGAATATTCCTACAGCAGGAAATATACCTATGATCATTTAATTGTTCAAGTGCTAAAGATCCCTTCAAATTCTGAATTTCATGTTGGATACAGTTGACGAAGAAGATTCATATGTTCTTTTTGAAGTTTGGATCCTTGTAATTTGAATGAGCTTGGGGAGCTGAAACAGAGTACTTGGAAATTATTAGTTTTGTTCTTGTTGTCTTTCAAGAACTGAGACAGAGTACTTGTATCTTTTTCTTTTAGTTTTCAGCCTAAAATCTTCATTTGGCTTATTTTACGTTCAGAGGTAGTATTTTGCACCTGGACTGCGGATCAACTTCTCCCGAGTTTTAATTTGTCAGGCACTCACGACAGGCGTTTTCATTCAAAATTTATTTATCTTCAGAAGATTTTAGTACTTTTCCGGTTCTTCCCCAATGGAAGACTTTTTCATTGACAAAGAAAGTACAAAAGTGATATTTTTAGCTGTCATCGTAGACTTCAATAGGGCTTCGGTCTTGCTCTACTGAGAGCTTCCCAGCTGGCCGTATCTCTTAACTGTACAGAGCCCAGTTTGAAAGCGATTGTCAAGCCTTGGTTCTCTCTATTCAGGACTACTGGGTCGAGCCGAATCCATTGCTAAATGGGCGTCCACAGGTGGCCATTTTGGCTCCCTCGACACCTGTCAACTGCCCCCTCTATTTTGTACTGACTCTCAAGAGGGTGTTGATGAGTGATGACTGTTTAAGATTATTATTTTTTCCCTTTTTAACCTCCGTTCAAGGTTATTCGTACAACTTACAGAATTAGCCGAGCGGCTCTCTTGGCCCCTTATCATAATGGGAAATTGTATTTATAACACTTTTTTAATCAAATTGTATTTATAACACAATTAATGAATACTGCTACTTTAACTGTAATTCACGTTAAACTTGAAAATGTCTAGTCGCTTTTTAGCAAATAAAGCAATGGATGCTTCCCAAATCTCAAGGTAATGGGAGAGCTGCAAGGACTCACGTGAGTTCCTATGCTTTTGCAAGGTTTTCGGCATACGACACCCCTCGATCAAATTAGGCGTCGAGTCGATACGTTTCGAAATTCTTCAAATCGAGGTGCAGACGTTTTTGTTTTTTTGTTTTATGCGTACGTAAGTAAGATGCAGATTTTGCATTCGGTTCTTTTACTGCAGAAAGCAGAGACAAAGAGACGAGAGTGAGACCCCGTCCTTCTCACTGCAGAAACAACTGGTGAAGGTCTTTCCCCAAAAAAGGGAACAAAGACTGGGGAAGGATTGGCATGGACCGTATACATTCCTCTGTCGGGGCTTATTGAATATTATTTTAAAGTGTACAACCGAGGGACTAAAAAGTTCTTTAACCCCAAATAATAACAGGGGAGTTGTAGAAGTACAATAATGTATGACCCTATCCCGGCAATGTGTACATATCTAAGCTATAATTGTATCATCCCCAAATTCACCCAGCTGAATTTCACACCACTGCCGTCATAATCATTGTATCATCCTCATTATTACTACATTGCCATCACTCTATTATCTCTTCTCTAGCAAAACATCAAGATCACTAGAACACAACCCACACAATACTGTAGGTGAGCAAAGTACCAACTGGAAGACAATATTATTTCTAATGCCCGCGTGTTGTTAGCTTCTTTTCAGGACTTTCTCTAGTGCGAACTCTCTTTCGCACGACATTGATTGTTGGGCCGCTTCCTCATCTTTTGAGGGATGCTTCATGTTTGTCCTCTTCCCATGAGCTGCTGGTAAACTACCCGCGGGTTTATGCGGGTTTTGATCCCCCCTGAGTTGGGTGGTTCCTTTTCTGTTTTTGTCCCACCCTGCGCTGTGGTCTGCCTGCTTTGTTTGGCTAGTTTTTTTCTCCCGTTTGTGGTTTCTGTCGTCTCGTATAAGTAATGAGATCAGTTCTTATGCTCAAAAAAAAAGAAAGACAAATTAAACTCACCTATACCAGATCCCAACCATGACCTCACCCTCCACCTCTGCAAGTATTTTGCCCAAAACACTAGTAATCGACTTAGCTTCAAGTGACGTGATAAATTTCTTTCAATTCAGTGCTGTAAGTGGTGTTCTCAATTCTCTCATTTTCTTTCGAGAACAAAGTAACTGATCATGCATAGTTCTTTCCCTCAATCTTATGCAATGACCATAAGGATCACAATTTTCCAACTGTATAATGACTAATAATACACACAGAAAGAGAAGAGTGAACTCCTGCATGTTATCTGTAAAAAGAAAAAAAAGGAGTGAATAGAGTGAGAAACTCTTTCCTCCCTCGAGGCATTTTTGGAAGCTAAGCAACTTATTTCCGGATTTCAAGAGGAATCCCGCGTTTGCTTCATTGGATATAGTCTTCGTAATAGTTGTCGCTTATCACAGAAACAAACCTTTCAAGCCACGGAAGCTGATGGAGATCTTTCATAGCATCTACATACGAGTCTGTACAGCGAGGTGGGGATTGGTATGGGTGATGGTCACTCAGACTAAATCCTCCAGCAAGGAACCGTTGGATCAGTGCCAGTTGTGATTTTTCTTGCTCTGAGTATGCATCCATTATCATTGGGATAGAATTGAAAGTCTCCCAAGCCCATTGTTCAGACTCTTGCATAGAGTGGGTGAAGTCTTCAGAGTTGTCTTCATCCCAGAAGGCACACTGACACGTCTGTTGGCCATCCCTATATTCCGCACCACAAGAATAACAGAACTCATGCCCACACCTGGAAATGAGACATGTAAGAAATATTTCGTTGCAAGGAACTTAAAACTATGCCATCGAAGTTGAATAAAAACAACAGAATTGGCAAATAGAGCCTAAGAATCTGTTATCAGTGCACATAACAGGGGGTCTATGGGATAGCTCATATAAATAGCACACTGATTCTATTACTATTCTACAAATGAAACACCAACCTTATCAATTTGTAACGTTGTGTGGGAAAAAACATGTTGTAGAAACTTGGAATAGAAGTCTAATTTCACGCAATGAGTACCTTTTTCTTATCTCTTACTTAAGTCAGCTGGACTTAAAATTGGGTCATCTGCATTGAAAATTTGAAAATTCGAGGAGGAAATCTTCAAGTATATTAGGTTAATAACCAAAACTTTTGAAGTTTTGGCAGGAACAGCTTTGAGAGTTTTAGAATCTGCTCCTCCACATTGGAGAAAAAAAAATCTACAGTGTTTATGTGAAAGTTACAGATATATTATTGCTCATGATGAAATATCAGAGACGCACGTTACCGCGATTCGAGTGCTTAATTCATATCTAGTTGATGCATTGGTTTGAGCGATCACTTATTTAGTGTTATATGTACTTGTCACCGAAAGCAACTATTCCCAAGCAAAAAAATCTCCAACAACAATTCAATATATTGACATGTAGCATTAGGTTATTGAACCTAAAGAATAAAATTTGATATGACCTACAAACAGTGGTAGAGCAAGATACTTCAAGCAGCAAGCAAAGAGATTATCGTAAGTGAAATCCCAATGCCATCAATTTGTGTTTTATATAGGCAGAGTCACCATGTCACCTGATTCACTATCCTTAAGTTTGTTTTGTCTAAGACACCAACAATGCATTCAATTTGTAAGACAATTCCAAAACCTGCAATGCCGATACTATATCTAAAACCACTCTAAATCATGGCACAGTCCAATTTAAGAAAGTCACTTACCAGCAGGTCATGTGGTAGCAACCTTGAGTAAGCTCAATCATCCTACGACACTGCTGACAACGTTTCCACCTTTTAGTTTGTGCCAAGCGATGCAAGGTAATATCTGCCACATCCCTCTCCTCCAAGGGGAGGTTCTGGTACTCTTCACAATTCATTGAGGAATGCCAAGGAACACCACATTCTACGCAGATAAACCTCCGGCAAACTGGGCACTCAACACAGCTATTTTCCGATTGACTTGATGAGCTTGCTCTAGCTGATAAACATTCACGAGGATCAAGCAGGGCAGAACAATTTGAGAATGGGCAGTAGATTCTATCTGAGTGGAGAACATTTGCTTCTGCAAGCACTTTCTCTAAAGATTCATAGGAAGAGAGTGGAAGAAAAGATCTACATTCAGTGGTGGAGATGTAATATTTACATCTCAACTCAGGGCATCTTATTGGGACTTGAGAGGACTGCACTTTTCCATCAACATAGGTTCTCATACAATTTGAGCAAAACTTGTGGGAACATTTCATTGTAATCATCATCAGTGATAGCTTGTCCTCACAACAGATGGAACAGTTCTCAAGTGATTTATCACCGTGGCAAGGGGAAGAGATGACCCCAATTGCCACTTGGGCTAATTGCAAAGGTCGCTCAAGATCAATACTCGGCACAAGTTTCAACACAAAAGCTTCAAGATTACCAACATGCTCTCGAATCCTTTCCCTAAGTGCTATCAGAAGTGGGATCTCAAGCTGTTCCTCATGCATCATCTGTACGAGATTCACATCACATCACTATAACTTGAAACAACAAGAAAACAAAAACATAAATTATTTTTCTCTAAGCAAAAACAAGATACTCTTCATTTTGCCAGAGAACAGCAACCTCCCCCCCAAAAAAAAACCTCATGATGAACAATGTATTGTTATGGGTAAATCCACCAAGGATACTATTAATATAGTATACCATACCTATAACACTATCTTTTACTCCAAATGGGTTTTATACTCGATAAAAATTAGGCGTTTTTAATCTTTACATTTCTTGGACATGATCCTACCAGCTTTTCAAAAATTAGAAATGACAAGTGCAGCTCAACCATCAGTGAGCAATTCATGGTTCTATCTTTCAACAAGACAGGGTACTACCATTTTAAACCCAGATAAATCCCACACTAGATCAAAGCGCGAACGTAAGTACATTTATCATACTGAGAATCAATCTCATTGATTATATAGCAATCTTAAAGATCCGCATAGCCTAGTAACGATGCATGACCATAAAACAACAGTTAACACTTTAACATCACTTGAATTTTCTAGATTTTTGGGAGTCTCTGTTATTTCCCCCAATTCTGAAGAGTAGAAAGGAAATCCTTTAGTTGAGAATTTTGTCGGAACGCTTTGAGTTGAAGGGGTAGTATCTTGGGAACGTTTCGAGTTGAAGGGGTAGTATCTCAGGAATGCTTTGGGTTGAAGTGTCGGTATCCGTGATGCTCACAAGTGGTGGCACAAATCCACAAGCCAGAGTCAATTGACACAAGGTAGAGATAGGTTGAATATCATGAAGAAAACAGCTTCGGAGGAAATTGTCAGTAAGGTTCCAGTACAGAGGGCGAGGTGAACACCCCCCCCCCCCTTCTTTTTTTTCAGAGGAAAAAAAAAACAAAGAAGAAGAAAATGGTAGTTGTTAAAACGCATGATATAGAGCAATTAGTAACCTTTTTTTGCTTTAGTGGAACAAACTGACGGTAATGCTGAAATTGGATGTGGCAATTAACCATAAAATTCGTCGCCCCCTCACCCCCCCCCCCCCCCTCTCCTCTCTCCCTTCCCTTCTTATCATAAAAAACAGCTAAACTTAAGTTTATTTGTTTAGGGATTTAAGACCTTAAGCAAAACCTAAGTCGTGATATCAATGGCATTCACATCTGTCTGATATGTAAACGTTATAATTTCCATACTGAGGTAATTAGACAACGAAAAATCGGAAAGGACTCACCTGACAGTACAAGTCCTCAGAATCAGTGAAGGCACATACCCGACGGATGTTATTCTGGGCAACTTCCAGCAGACCATCCATCAGAGCTAAGTAATCAGCGACAGATTCGTCAACATAAAAATCGAGCTTTTTCTGCACTTGAATGACAGGAACATTGGCTGATCTTTCCATGACCACCCCAATTCCAGAACTCCCAGAATCAGAGTCCCTGACATCAGCTACTGAAATGCCCTTGAAGAACATCTTCATTGAAAATTCATCGAGCTCGTCTTTTGACTCTTCCTTCACAGATTCGTCGGTCTCCTTCCACACTTCCTCATCCTCGCAACAACTCCGAAAATCTTCCTCGTCTTCTTCCCTGACTAAATTGGTACAAGATCCACCACCAAGAACTGCTCGACCCTCCATTCCTAATTCCGATTTCCCAGATAACAGCTCCGCAAGTTTATTACTTTGATACGTGATTCGTATAAAAAAACTAAGAATGACCCATCATCAAATCGAGGAACCATATAGTCCCAAATCAGAAAGAAAAGTCCATGTCAAGCAGTGATATTCCAGCCCTTATCTGTAGATCACACTACAAGAAAACCCACCGTGGTGTGCATCCAGAACAAAAAAATTTCGCATCAACTCCTAAAATCACAGAGGAAGATTCATGTCAAAACAGAGACCTTTCAGGTTCTGACTGAAAATCAACATCTGAGAAAATAAACCCATCGAGGGTTCAGTTTAATATTCCATATCGACGTCAATTTACGCCCCAATAAATCAAAAACAGAAAACCAAAAATATTATGGGAGAAAAAAAAAGAAGCAAGGCCAAAAACCAAAAATATATTTTCAGATGAATCAAAACGAACAAATAACCATCATCAAGCCCTCCAGATTTGCATAAGAAAATATAATGTGCAAGAAAAGCTGTTTTATATATAGAATATAAAACCAGACAAGGGTAGTCAATAGACAGCCGAGAGCGAAGCTTCCATACCATGGTGGTTTTCACAAAATATCGAGTGGGGGGAATTTAATCTGATTTACTCTGAAATACTGACTGCAAGTGTTTGTATGTGTAAACAAAAAACTAATCTGACAACTGCTCCTTTTGTTCTCCTAGCAAAGGGAAGTGGAGAGAGAATCAGAGAATCATCCGTTACTATTCTTGTTTAAGGCGTAAGGGGAAAGGAAGGTTCGGGCCTCATTGTGGCATTCTTCTGTGTTCCATTACGTACTGTTAGGTTTGTACAATTTTCCAGATTCCATCTAAATTAATGTGCCCCCTGTGCCCCTAAAATATATGGGTACGTTTGAGGGTGAAAATTTTGGGTATTGAAGTTTGAGAAATATTATAAAGTAAAGAAATGTTATGAGAGTTGGTGAAAAAGTGAAGAGAGAGAATATTTTTAATATGTGGTAAATCTAAAATTTTGAGTCCAATTAGTTGGGGCTGAAACATGTCCATAATTAAATACTGCTTCGGACCCCAATTTTTTTTTTTTTAGGTTTTACCCTACTTTTTGTCTTTGGGGCAAGTTTTCTTCTTACATGAAATTTCATTTACATGTAAGGACAAACGAGTGCAATATATTTTATTGTGTTTTAAAAGTAGATGGAAAAAGGAAATCCCCATAGAAATTTGTACATGTAATTGGTGTTGAACTGCACAGGAGGAACCGCTTGTAAGGCCCAACTGTACATATTGGTGGTGTTTGTTTCTCAAAAATTTGGAGCCCCGAAATTTTCAACAAAACAAACACACTTCAAAATTTTTACCTTTTACACATACACACTCTACTTTTCACAAACCCCAATAAATCTCAATAAAGTAAAGATTCCCAAAATTTCGAGAATATTTCCCGAAATTTCCACAAACAAACACCCCCATAGTTATCCAACCTCCCTCCCAAATTATTCCACTCGCCATTCACTGAAGCTGAGGGTAAAGAGTCGGAGGAATAATTGAATAAAAAGGAAATAAAGGATTTAAAATAATAATGTAAGATTCTTATGTCGTGTTTGAGTGTTAAAATTTTAGTGTATTGAATTTGGTGAAAAATGAAGAAAGATGATTTTTAATATTTATTATAGTGAAAAGTAATGATGTAATGGGGGAGAGAGATTATATTGTAATTTTTTATTGTGTTAAATTTTTTTTTTAAAAAAATATAATCTAAGCCATTAAGCTCAAAGTTTGAGATAACCCATGCACATACTGAAGAAAAAAAAAGATAACAAATGCACACGGGCATTTCTTTTAAACGGGGGAGGGAGGGATAAGCTCCTCTGCAATTCAGTTGGGACTTGCACCATTTTTTTCTAATTGCCTTGCAATTCGAGGACCCACATCCTTCTCTCCCTCGCTCTCAATTGTCCCTACAATTTAGTTAGGATTCGTTCCGAGAGGATAGAATCTGACTTTATTTTCTATGACTTTTTCAACTCGGAACATTTTTTTAAGTAAAAAATAAAAATCACCGGCAAAGAGATCGAAAAATGAGGGAATTATAATGATTACTCGCCACCGCCTTAATTACGAAAACTCGAAAAGAAGCTATGTTTGGTTTAGATCTCGTAACAGTTTTGTGTTTGTATTTTTTTTTTGAAGTAATGTAGATTTTTTTGAGATTGATGAAAAGTGTGTTAAAAGTAATTGAAATTTGTAAAAAGTTATTCGAATCGGTGAAAAGTTATTGAAATTAATGAACAAATTATTAGAATTGATGAAAAGATATTATAATCGATGGAAAAGTTGAATGACAAGGTTTTAAAAACATTCTAACAAATAAAACAAACAGAACCTTCGAAGGGTTTTGTTTTTTTTGTATTCTCGCTTAACGGGCCCCAAAACGACCGATCTCTCTCTCGTTTTGATCCAACAAAGCAGCAAAACCAGACGGTGAGTACCATTTTCGTAAAATATATATTAATGCTTGCTTTTACAGATTGTTCTTATGATCTCAGTTAAATGTTCCACTTCAGTATCTAAATCTTTTACACAGACTTGCACACAACCCCCTAGTGGTTTTTTTTTCTCACAACCTGCCAAGAGAAAATGTGTCACAATCGAGAATTCCATCGTACAATGATGAAAGTGAAAGATATCCACACATTTAACGAATCCAAACAAGATTACTTCTAAGTAGTTTTTTTTTTTTTATTTAGAAAAACAATACTTCTAAGTAGTGTTTAAATTGGTGATGAAACTTTGAAAAGTTTAGCCGCTTGTTCCCCTCCCACATCTTCAAATACGTTATATATATATATATATATATATATATATATAGAGAGAGAGAGAGAGGAGTGGATTTTTCCAAAAATACACTATGACAGGAGCCCGGCCCAAGAAAGGGGCGATCTAGGAGGAAAAGCACAGAAGGAATAAAAATGGGTTGTGGCCCAAGGCGATATAGGCAAATCCTTACAGATGGAGTCAATAAAATTGTAAGGAGACAACCCCCTCTTCATGATAAGTCCCATCAGAATCACAAAAAGAAGTCTCCAAGAAGAAATAATCATCTTATTCTCTAACAAATAAAAAACGAAGAGATATGATATTGAGTTATCTAATAAATACGAAAGACGGGATAGAGACTCCACCACCAGTTTGTCCAGGAGGGAGAAAAGAAGAAGAGGCAGGCCCAATGGGTAAAGGAGGTATAAGGAAACAGGAAAAAGGAGCAAAGGAGGTATAGCTTATTCTCTTTGAAAAATATTAAGAATCCTGGAATAGAAAAATGACAACTAATAAAGGTATACGAGACATTCTCCTACGGGAAGGACCCCGTGCTCTTGATTTCTTTTTCTGCTTGTAAGGGAAGAAAAGTGTAGCTCAACCTTTCAGCTCATTCCAAGCTCTGAGTTTCTGGCCTAATTTCTTCAAGCTCCTTGTCTGGTAGATATTGTGATAGGTCAATTATTTTTTGCTTTATCAATATATATATATATATGCACCATAAAAAATATGTTAGTTTGGAACTTGGAATGCAAGATGGGTATATATGAGAATAGAGTAGTGTCTCCAAAGGAGGGTTTAGAAAATATCAACTTAGGTCTTTCCTTCACCCATGATTTACTTGAATTTAAGGATTACAATAAATTAGCTGTCGGTTGATAAATATATATCATGTTTATGGTCTATCGACTATGTAAACAAAAACAAGCCAAAAAGAAGTAAAATAATAACACATAAGACAAACAAGCTGGTGGGCCGCGGCCTCCCAGCAGGTGGGGTTCGCGGGCGTATGGGGTCCCCTCACCAGCGGATCCAAGTGGTCGCGGCCTATGGGGTCCCCAAAAAAATTTAGATGTAGTTTTTTTTTTAATTTATAAGTTGGTTTAGGCTTATGGGGGCCGACCAAGGCCAACTCCCCATATGTGTTTGCAGGGCCTAGGCCCTTTATTTTTGATATACAGAGGGTGAAACGACGTCGTTTCACCCTCTATCTTAAAAAAAATTAAAAAGGGTAAAGCCTCTCAACCACTCTCTCTCTCTTCTCTACCCCCTATCTTTCTTTCTCGCTCACCGCCACAGCCCGCACCACCGTGCCCACTGCCGGCCACCACACACACACTCTCTCTCTTTCTCTTTCTCTCTCTCTCTCTCTCGGTCTCTGCCTCTCTTTCTCATCCACTGCCGCAGCCCACACCGCACGGCACCACCACCGTGCCCACTGGCCACTAACCGCACCGCACCACCACTGGCCTCTGCCACGTTGGTCGTTGTCCACACGCGGCCACACCGCTGGCCCACTGTTTGCCGCAGAACACACGGCACACCGCTGGCAACTGTTTCTGCCTCTCCCTCTTTGGACTCTCAAGTCTCAGCTCTCTCTCAATCTCATTATTTTGACTTTTGACGGTTTCAATTTTTGTAGGATCCTGAAGATTTTACACTTGAAAATTGCTAGACTTCCGACCCCTAGTATGTCTTTCTATCCAATATTCTCTCTCTACAATTCAGTAGAAAAAATCATTTATTTAGTATGCTAAAAATGCTTTAGGGTTTGGAATTTTGTGATTTGTGAAATTGTTGGAGGATGAGATTGAATTGGTTTGGATATTTGTGGTTTGTGAAATTGTTGGAAACTGAGATTGAATTTGTTTGGAATTTGGATATTGTGATTTTTGAAACTGTTTATTTGAATTTGTTTGTGAATTTGTTTTCATTTTTGAATAATTTGATTGTAATGTCAATTGAATGCAACGTAGTCAGATTGAAATTTGGATTTGAATTAGGGATTTTGACATTTTTTGAAATAGGAGATTTTTTTGGTAGTATCATTTTTAATTAATTTGATTGTAATGTCAATTGAATACAATGTAGTTAGATTGAAATTTGGATTTGAATTATGAATTTTGACATTTTCAATTATATATATAACATAAGTGTTATAATTACAAACGCAAATATATTTAATTTACATCCAAACAAATATTATCTCATAACTATAATAAATTACCATGAATAATATCTTAGGGTTATAGAGGTTTCTACCTGAAAATTTCTAATTTTTAATTTTTTTCAAGAATAAATTGAAAACACACTCATATTTTTGGGTCCCGAATTAATTATTTAGCTGGTTTTTGTTTATTTAGGTTTTTCAAGCCTTTGAATTTTTGTGGAGTTCCTACTGCTCAAACTATTATTTATATATATATATAATGCAAATTATTAGGATCCAATTGTCACATTCAATCTCAGCAAACAGTACGTACGTATATTTTAAAATTTTTAATGCTTTTAATCCTTAATTTTCGATATTTTAAATCTAAGTCGTTTTTTACATTACATGGCAGCATTTTTTTGTCATTTCGCCTTATTTGTTCGCCCCCTTGATAGGATCCCTAGTGAAAACCACAACCTGGACTACCACGAGTGCGAGGATGAATGGCAAGAGGCAGTGCCAGTGACCGACCAGTGCGCTCCTGACACGACCCGAGCGCGTACACCAAAAACAATAACAACCGATCGGGGCCGGATGACTGACTAGGGCAACCAAAGCAGGTTAACCGACCAGGGCCGCCGAAGCATGCTTTTATGGAAATATCTTACGCGATCGGTTTCCTTTTTGTAGCGATACGGTGACTCGTATCTTCTAGATTCGGACATTTCTCCGAAAATTTAGAATATTATCATTTCCTTCTTGAATTTGGTTTATTAGGTTTGTAAAATCAAATCTCCTTGATTTAAGGAACTGATTCCTAAAGATCAGTGATTTAATTTAGATTTAAATTGATTTGTTTGGAGTCTGTTAGGATTTGTAAGCTCCTACGGATGTCTATATAAACATCTTTAGGAGCATTAGAAAGGGATCCATCGAAGAGTATAGTCTTGGGAGCCTGAGTGTTTTTTGAGTGTTTGGCCGAGCATAGACACGTATATGCTACTTCGTTGTCAAAGCTAATAACCTTGTCATTGAGATTCATTGTAGGCTAATAACCTAGTTTGGGTATCCGTTCTTGGACTAATTAACCCTTGCTCGAAATTGTCTTGTTTCTTGTGATTCGAAGGACCAATAATCCTTAGATCATGTTTTCTTTTATCATAACAATGATGTATTTCTCATTCTTGGTGTGTTAGATCCTATTTAGTACGCTCGTGTGTTACTTAAAGCTAGCTGGGAGGATCGTTATAGTATCGGAGTAGATCGGGTACAGAAGAAATCGATGCTTGTTTTGGGTTTCTAGACCAGGGATCCTAACACCCCTTCAAAATGAATCAGGGATCGGCCACTGTCACCATCCACCCCTTCCCTGCCGCGCAAGAAAAAGGTATTGGAACGTGGGGGTGGTACTGGGTGACTTTGGCATAAAAATATTGTCTACGCAACTGCTTACTTGTGTCTGACTCAGTTAATTTTGAAAGAAGCTGAAAGACATGATGGCAACAAATAAATCACTAGGGGCCTATTGAATGCATTCGAGGAGTAAAGGAAAATTTTAGTCACATCTTTATTTTGATTTCAAATTAACTATTCAAGATTTAGGGTATCACAGTTTGACTCTTGGGATAATATCAAGAACCCTTTTTAATTAACTGGTTATTGATAACATACGTTTTGCCTGCCCTAACCTAAACCAGCTTGACTGTTGGTTGTTTAGGGTCGATTTCAATTTGGTCCGAGTTTGGACAACTTGGCCAACTTCCGAGATCAGGTTGGTTGATACTTCTTATATATATATATATATATATATATATATATATCACCTTTTCTTTGGGTGGGGTGAGTGGGGTTGGTGGTGTAGTTGGAACATGAAATCAATGTAAGTACAGGGAGGGGGAGGAAGAAAGGACTATGATTGTCATGAGAGTATGAGACCAGAAACAAAAGTGTTAGTTATCTTTATCTTTTAAGGCATTAGAAAGAAAGTGATTTGTTTGTAGCTGGGCATGAGAGAGAACCACGACCATGCAGATGAGCACAAAATAAATTTATTATATGGACCGTCAAAGGAAATATGTGTCTATATGAATAATGGTCCTTCCCATGTGAAACGCCGTAAATGGTCCCAATAATTCAAACGAATAAAGAAGCTGATCAATAGCTTAATTACATGAAAATCGCTGTGGAAGAAAGTAATTTGGAATCGCCCAGTTAAAGATGGCTGTTTTGAATTGTTGTACAGAAGAGACTGAAAAGTGAAAACGAGGGAACAATACATATATAGATGGGCCAAACTGTAGCTCTCTTAACATACCCGTAGCTCTCTCTCTGTACTAAGGATGGGCCAAACTGCAGACGGCCCAAACCTGAACTTTTGTTTATAGCCCAAAGGACATAATCAAGCCGAGTTGGAGGGTGTCAAAATGAGTAGCCAAGCACTTTGAAAAAAAATGGCCCTCCGTCTCCGAATGTCTTTACCAGGCCAGTGAGCTTGTAGCTGATCGCCTCGTTCTTATTGGGAGAGTTTGATCTGGGGGTCGAATTCCTCCGATCCCTTTTTCTCAAGTTACCTAAAAAAAATGTTTTACCTGGAATAAGATCTAAAATAGATATATAATTTGGTTAACAAAAGCATTTCAACGCTTTATCTGTCCTTAAAAGAATCTTTTGCAAAGTACATGTATTAGATCTTTTTTTTCCCCATGGTTTTAAGTGGAGACAGTATAAAGAGAGTTCCATTAATGGAACTATGCCTCTGCTAAGAAATGAAGGGCATGGTGGACTATGCGATAAGGACAATAGTAGAAGTAACATGGGAATTAGGCGAAGAGGGAAGCCATTGTTGGTGCAGAACAATGGGCCGGGAACCAGTAACAACATTAATAATAAAAGTTTTTCTTTCTTAATTTTTTTTTTTAAAGTTCTTAAAAACAGTAGGGAAAAGGTGTTTCCATTCCTCATTCATATGCAACAATAAAGCAACATTCTTCTTCATTCATAACGTACTTTATATGCACCAAACATACGGATATTAATGCGACGTCACTTAACAATCACGGCAGTACTTTACAAACCAAAATGCAATAAATATGATAACGAAACGCATGCATGGACAATCATGGACTTATAGTATCATTTGATGAATTTGTGACCAATTATGTCACGCCCATTTCGCCATCAAAGACATGCCACCAGCACCCAAGAGAACCGCCACGTAAGACTTAATCTGAAGCTTTATGCTAGCCTGCATCTTTGGACCCATAAAATCGGCGGCAAGAAGATCAACCAACGCCATGTAGATCAGAAGGCCGGCGGATGAGGCATTAAGCAGTCCCACCGTGATCAACGAGCTAGGGCTATTTTCTTTGTACGTCTTTGACAACGCGATCCCGAGGGCGATTCCAAATGGAGTTGTCACGGAGAAAAAGAATACCATGATAGCCCTCTTCAGTAACTTGTATTCTGCCTGTTTCAGGAACAAAGAGAGCAATTAGAAGTGTATAGTACTAATGAGTAGAGCTCGTATATTCTAAGAGTAAAGTCGTAAAGTGAAGATAAGCAGCTTGGAATTCTTTTGACCTGGAGAATGCAACCGCCGAGACCCATCCCTTCAAACATTTGATGGAAGCAAAGGGCAGCCACCAGACCTTTTATTGTGCAGGTGTTGTTTGAGGCGCCCAGTGAAAGCCCTATCACAACTGAATGAACAATAATTCCAAGTTCTAACACCTGCAGCCAGCAATTTTATAATGCAACAGGAAATGTTGTTGTCATAATTAATTAGAATAAGTCAATTGGAGTGCAAAAAATACACCAGGATATCAAACGTGGTTTACAACGAAAGTGCTCCCAGTAATCTCCAAAGTTAAAGAAATCGCATATTTTTTCTTTGAACCAGACTCATATACCTTGGCTCCATTCAGGAGTACTGTTTGGGGGAAGCAAATAATTACCATCATATAATTAATATATGGGCTACCTTTGATTCTCTGTTTGCTCTTGTAATAAAGAGTTGGACATGTTCGTTTGAAAAAATATTCTAGAATATAATAGGATTCAACAAAATTTACAAAATGAACCCGCAAAATCTTAAAAATCTTTACACAAATACTAGTATTTTTTACAAAATCTCTAACAACTTTTCATACAAACTCCAATATTTTTTCAAAAAAAAAATTATAACAAATATTATCCCTCCTTATTTTTCAGCAATATTTTTTTATTAAACAATTACATCAAATCATCTATTTCTACATTTTTTAAAAAACTTTAATAAAAATTAAATATCTTTAAAACTTTTCACCAACTTTTACAAAAAAATCTATCAAATTTTAATCTACATAAATATACACAATTATATCAAAGTCTTACCAATCTTACCGTTTTTAAGAACGGAACATCCCTTACATGAGGTCTTCCAAGAAGAAACAGAATCTACTGACATGGCATGTGGATATATGACAGGACATCTAACACGTGTCACAGTCAAGCGCTAGCTGATAAAAATGCATTTGCAGGAAGTAGAGAGAAATTCCAACGAAAGAAAATTTAAAATCTAAACTTGAACTTATAAAGATTATCGATCTGTATGTTTAGACACATGCGTATACCTCCGTTCAGATATATATTGTAGTTGTAATTAAATACCTATATATCTTTTTATGTCCTATATAGGCTAGCTGTCAATCGATTTGGGGCTAAGAATTCGTACCATGGCGACGACTCGATAACGGAGAAGCAGCTGCGAGTCTCCAGCACTTGCTTCTTTCACTCCGTGATGGTGATGGTTGCCATGGAAATGCCCGGTACTCGCCACAGCCATCTCTTGGTCTCCATCGATAGCGTTAGTAGTACTATCCGAGATAACTCCAACGTTACGTTTCCGGCTATAAATAGAGGTGGCCATGGAATCCACCATTAAAGTCACTATTGCAGACAACATAGCCAAAAAGCCTGAGAAAGGGAACTTGTGCCATGGATTCTCTTTCAAGCAATTAGAACGTAACATGTCAAAAGAATCAGGCAGAACGTGCATGAAACCGGTAGCAAGTATGATGCCAGCAGCAAAGGACTTGACGATCACAAACAGATTTCGATCGGGGTGTAAGGCAGGAACTGAACGTGTAACAAGGGGCAAGCACACGCCAATCATGCTAGTGACTAGGATGGAAACTATAGCTATGATCTTGAGGGACAACGCTCCTGTCTTATCATTGCAAGAGTTGGATTCGGTTTCGCAATCGTCGGACGCTGAAAGAGCTCGAGGTGTGAAGGAAGAAAGGAAGACGAAGCAGATGGAGATGAGCGTGAGAAGCGAAGTGGCCATTGAATTTCTGTCTTTTGATCACTGCTAGCTAGATTGGGTTTCAAGTTGGGCTTGGCCTTTCAATCAGGAGCTTCCGAATATATATATAGGAGCTAGGTATCTCATGACATCATGTGCTAATCTTCAAAAACTATTACAGCAGATCGGAGCAGCTGTGTCTGCTTAGTCAAACTTTCACTGCCATATTCATGATCACAATATCAGTTAATTAAATAAATAAACAAGATATCTAAATTTAATTCATATATTATTTGCAATATCGATCTTTTTAACTATTATATATCTAAGAGCCACTCAACAATCAACACGTACGTTAACTAGTTAGTAGAGTGGGGGAAGAAGGTACAGATGGTACAACCAAATTTACAAAATCGATTGATTAATATATTATAATATGGCTGCCATAATAACTAAAAAAATCAGATTAATAAGTTAGTCCACTCGGACGTACGTACGTACGTACGTTAAGTGGTACATTTTGTGCTATCTCATCATTTTACCACTTTAGTAGAGTGGGAAAATTACATTTTTCGCTCAATATACAACTCTAAACTATAGATTTCATTATCAACCCTCAACTATTAATTATTTATATATAGTAGAAAAGCTTTCGCGATTAATTTGGACAAAAATTAAAAAAATATATCTGTAAAATGATATGCACGCATCCATATCCAAGTCAACTTGTAGGATCGACATAATTTTATTGACAGCCAAAAAATTCAACTTTTGTTTAAAATTATAACAGTAAAATATGCAAAGTGTACACAATTGGTAGACATCAGTCAACGAGTGGAATATAATTAAATTAATAGTTTAGGCTGTAAAGTATCGGGACTCCAATTATTGATAAAGTAAAATTGTATTTAACCTAGACTAAACTTGTAATATTGTATTCTACATATATAGTTCAAAACATGGATGTGTATTTTTAATTAGTTGCCCATCTGATCTTATTTAGACGTTATTAATTACTTTTAATTTTGTGCACTAAATTATTCTTAGCCGAGGATTTGTTAATTTCGTTACACTTGCATAGTGTCGTAATTGGGTGGAATTATTTTATTGAATTTAACTATTTAATTTGGACTAGCTATTATTGTGGAAGTGGAATACTTATTAATATCCTGAGGTAAAATAAGCTGGACTCTTGGCATGTTGCAATGGGCAAGAGAGGGTCACAGATCCATGCCTTCCAAATGAGAATATCATATATAGAGACGAGCTGAAAGTAAACGAAGACGTGGCTAGTGGTCCCAGCTTCTTGATCACCCTATTGGATTTCTCTGTTGTTAATTCCTCACACGGCATTTCTGTCGATGCTACAAGTTGACATGGATATATTACAATATTTGCCATGTGCCGCAATAAGCCCCTAGAGGGATTAATTGTGCCGTGCCATGAAAGTTCGTGTGTTATTCGTGTATGCGCATGTGTCTTACTTGAGTTTGATGTTTTTGGGTAATTCGAATTATTAATTTGTTTGTCCTTTTATCCCGTGATCGGGCTCTATTAATTAGGAGGATCAACAATATCCTTATATATGTTCGATCCCAAGCTATTTTAGACTTTCTACCGCAATATATATATATTAATCAACTCTCCATTTGAGTATGAGACTGGTTCAAGTCAGGTCGGTGCGAGCTTGATGTAACAGATCATTTCCTTTGTATATCCAATAAGTTGATAAACCGTTGGACCGATGGATTTAGAAAAAAAATCAAAGACATAATTCTCAGAACTAATGTCTATGTTTTCGCAAAAGAGTTCTCAAAACTGCTTTGAAAGAAGATCAACATGATACAATTTTGAAAGTCTGATTATGTTTTGGATTGTCTTGCATCCATATTCTCTCGATCGGAATAGTTTGTGTCATATATTGCTTGTAAGGTATTAGGCAAACATGTTTTTACATCACACTAACATGCATGTTTTGTTGATTATATATATAATATGGCCATATATCGAAATAGAGATAATCTTGAGTTTAATTGCTTTTGATAGCAATCTTACATTTTCAAATTAAATTTCTAAAATTCACTAGAAAGGCCCAACTAGAAACGCATGCATATATACAGCTTTTGAACATTTTTGTAAGGATTATATTAAAGCTCTCTCACTATCTCAAAGCACATTTCAATATTTATGTGATCACGCCCATTTGATGAATTTGCGACCGGCCAATTATGTGATCACGCCCATTTCGCCATCAAAGACATGCCACCGGCACCCAAAAACACCGCCATGTAAGACTTGATCTGAAGCTTGATGCTAGCCTGCATCCTTGGACCCATAAAATCTGCGGCAAGAAGGTCAACCAAGGCCATGTAGATCAGAAGGCCAGCCGATGAGGCATTAAGTAGTCCCACCGTGATCAACGAGCTAGGGCTATTATCTTTGTACGTCTTTGACAACGCGATTCCCAGGGCGATTCCAAATGGGGTTGTCACGGAGAAGAAGAACACCATGATGACCCTCTTCAGTAAATTGTACTCTCCCTGTTTCAAAAGCACAAGAAGCAGGGAGAATAGTGTGAGTGAAGTCGTATAATATCTGTTAGTCCTAGTCGTTAAAAGAAGAGCGTGAAATTCTATTCTTGTGACCTGAAGAATGCAACCGCCGAGACCCATCCCTTCAAACATTTGGTGGAAGCAAAGGGCGGCCACCAGACCTCTTATGGTGCAGGTGTTGTTTGAAGCACCTAGTGAAAGCCCTATCACTACTGAATGAACAATGATTCCCACTTCTAAAACCTGCCAGCAAGTTTATAGTGCAACAAAAATTAATGTCGATGGTCAATATGAGGTTAAATCAATTGGGATGCATAACATTTACCAAGAGATGATCACAAACGTCGGCTCAAGACACTTGACAAGTTAAATAAACTGCCTATGGACTGGTTTTCCCTCTTTGTTTAATTGTAATATTGAGTTAATCACATACTCCTGACATGGCATGATATGTGATGGGCCATCTAACACCACGCCAAAGTCAATCACTGATTGAAGTTTAGCATTATTTGAAAATATAAACTACACATGACAGACAGATGAAAATTTGAAATCTTGACTTGAAATTAAGCGAATCTGTAGACACTGACACACACGAATATGCATATACATGTATATAAACTATATGAGATCTCAGTATGTACGAAAATATCGAAGTTTAGATAAGTACTCAATTGATGATCAGGAGTAAAAAAATCTTTACCATGGAAACGACTCGGTAACGTAAAATCTGTTGTGAACTTTTACTTCTTTCCTTCACTCCATCATGGGAGGCATGGGAAAGCCCGGTGCCCGCCACAGCCATTTCTTGGCCTCGGTCAATAGCAGCATCAGTACTATCGGGGATAACACCGGTATTACATTTCCGGCTATATATAGCGGTGGCCAAGGAATCCACCATTAGAGTCACTATTGCAGACAGCATAGCCAAAAAGCCTGAAAAAGGGAACTTGTGCCATGGGTTTTCTTTCAAGCAACTGGAACGTAACATGTCAAAAGATTCAGGCAAAACGTGCATGAAACCGGTAGCAAGTATGATTCCAGCAGCAAAGGACTTGACGATCACAAACAGATTTCGATCGGGGTGTAAGCACAGGCGGAGGGAGGGGGGGGGGGGGGGGGGGCGAACCGGGGCCATTGCCCCGGTTGGCTCCCCCCAAATATTTTTTTTACATGCATTTTTTTTATTTTTTATTTATTTTTATTATGCTTGCCCCCCTTGCCTGCCTAGATTAATCAGCCCGCCCCCCTTAAAACCCAAGCAGCCCAATACCTCAAAATCAAATTAAAAGAATAAGCAGAGAGATATTTATTTATGTCAAAACTTGAAATCCTACATTAACTTACGTTGTCGTGAATTTTGCGACGAATATTTCATATACTTCTCCTGAGTCCTGATAATCGTTGTGTGTTGTAATCATTGAAATAAATGTTTTCACTATTCTAGTACTCTTTTTTTTTGTTCTTTTGCCTTTTATGTTGGACTTGGTTGAAAATTTGGATATCGCAAATACTGAGAAAGGGGGTGGTGTGCTCTTGTTGGATAAGTGATAATTCAATTATTCAAGTGTGTTGCGTGTCCATCTTTACTTACTAGAGAATCATTGGTTATATCATTTTATTGTCACTATCATCATCTAATTTTACATGTCTGACTTCTCCACAATTTATGAAAATTCAAAGTTGAAGTAAGACTCATTTTCATCTATCTTTTGTTTGTTTAGGTCTGATTTTTCATAACCCATGAGATTAACTTGTTTTTAATTGTCTTTCTGTAAAGGTGGAACTTCTTTTCCATTGTAATTTGTAACGTTTGGATCAAGTTATAAATCTATTTTTTCAAAATTTTAGCCATTAATTTAGCCAGGTAATGGGCACTTTGAACTACGATTTTTCTGTTTTCTCATTTTGTAAGGGGAGTAGAATAGTTATTTGGATCTTAAAATTGAACTTTTTGTCCACATTTTTTTTCTATTATCATTTACCAAGTATGTATTTCTTCCTTGCAATTTCGTGTTATTTTATTGTTGATAGAGATTCCACTCTTGAGAAACCCGTGTTCAATAGTACTGTCACACTAAAAAAAACTATAGCAAGGGTGAGAAGTATTTTTATGCCATTGGAACCTGGATTCTTTTTGAACTTTGGATAATTTGGCTTCTTTTTCCAATATGCTTCGTTTTGCTATTGTTTCTTTCAAGAATAATAGAAATACAGTAATTGTTTATTTTTCTCATTTATGTGTTATGTTTTCTTTTTACATATCCCAACAAATTCAGCAGGACTTATTGAGCATAGGGCACATCCTTTCTAGCAACAAAAATAAGTACTTCATTTATGGAAGTAAAAAGTTATATTGCTGAAAATATTTTATTTCATTTATGTGTTTTGTTTTACAAAGAATATATATATATATATATATATATATATAAATACTTTTGTTTGTGTGATTAGTTGATGCTCTATTGGTGTCTTGAACAACAAGAATTTAATCTTTAATGTCACTTCTCAGTATCAGCAAATAGTACGGTACGTGTATTTCAATATTCTTAGTGTTTTTAGTCCTTAATTTTTTTATTTATACTCTTAAAACTTTTTTTGCATTAAGTAGTAAAAAAATTTTTTTTATCATTTTTCCTTAAAAAGTTTGCCCCCCATTAATTGGGTTTCTGGCTCCGCCACTGGGTGTAAGGCAGGGACTGAACGCGTAATAAGGGGTAAGCAAACGCCAATCACGCTAGTGATTAGGATGGAGACTATAGCTATGATCTTGAGGGGCAACGCTCCTGACTTATCATCGCAAGAGTTGGATTCGGTTTCGCATTCATCGGACGCTGAAAGAACTCGAGGTATGAAAGAAGAAAGGAGGATGAAGCAGATGGAGACGAGCGTGAGAAGTGAAGTGGCCATTAGTGACTGTCTGTCCCTGGTCACAACTAGATCGCTAGCTAGCTAGCTGGATTGGGTTTCACGCTTTTCTCAGACTTTCAAGGTGCTTGCAATATAGTGGAACGTTACATCATGATGTTGCTATAATCCTGGAAAATATTTCTCGGTACCAGAATCTGTTTGGTGTACTGTGCACAACTTTTGAAGCTTTCAAATTTGATTAATAATATTCACTTTCATCATCGTAATATTAATTAAATAAATAAGTGATATCTTATTTATATAATATTTGTTTTTGTTAATTTGATGTGATGGAATCATAATCTGGTGAATTGGTAGAATTATTATATATATTGAATTAAATAATTCAGTGAGAGCTATTAATTAGTGTGGAATAATTCAGTGAGAGCTATTAGGCTTCCAGATCCATGCATGCCTTCCGATAAAAACATATTTCGGTCATAGAACATAAGAAGTAAACGATATTAGGAACGTGTGACTTTCCTACAAGTTGACTTGCATATTATATATATATATATATATATATATATATAATGGCCGACTGCCATCCTGCCATGCATGAAAGTTCGTGTGTTATTCGTTTGTGAGCATGTGTTTTACGTGAGTAATTTGTTAAGGTTGTTGCTTTTTTTATGGGTTAATAACCTTTTTCTCATAGATTTTACACTTTTTTTTTAAATAGTCCTCAGGTTTTAGTTTTGCTCAATTTTGTTCCTAATTTATTTTTATTTATCAATTTGGTCCTTCAATCTATTTCCTTTGTTAAAATATGAGTCACCTAATGACCCCACATGTTACACTCAATCAAAAAATAACACGTGTCACAATAAAATTGATATGACATTTTTAAATAAATTTTGTTACACGTCATTTTCTGATATAATGTTACGTGTATGGCGTTAGGTGACTAGACATTTTACTAATACAAGTATGATACATAAAGATTAAATTAATAAATAAAAATAAACAACGGACGAAATTGACCAAAACGGAAACTTAGGAGCACTTTTTTAACAAGGTGTAAAGCTAAGAAACTAAAATGGTCATTAACCCGTGTGTATTCGAATATATTTTTCTTTCTATTCTTTATTGGGGTTTATTAGATGGATCTTGTAGTCTTGGTCTGGATAGGTTTAAAATGACAAACTTAGGCTCAAAAGAAAAATTAAACAGTTCGTTGATCACAACATGAACATATATAGTTACGACACTGATTTGAAGCAACAAAAAATATTAACTTTGAGAGTTAATTAAAATTGTTGCTCGATCGCACTTTCCAAGCACACTTTGATCAGCTCCCTCCAGAGGAAGGATATCAATCCAATAACCTTTAGATTCCCAGTTCATAGAAAAATTTTGATTTTATGTACAACGTCTGATGTGGTTGCAGCCTAAAAAATTTCATTTAGGGCTGAACAAAATTGGACCAGATTTGCGATCTGGTCCGGAGAGACAACATTTATTAATATAAATAAAAAAATCTTTTTATATTTTTTAATATAAATTACAAACTTAAAAAGTTTAATTTTAAAATAAACTAAAACTCTACATTTTTATATGTCATTCCCCCTTTGAAATTAACTTAAAAATTTTAAATTTTTAAAAAAAAATGAAAAAAAATTGAAACCAGACCAGACCGCATTTGATTAGACTGGACCACTTATAAGTGGTCTGATCTGATCCTCTATTTTATTAGGACCGAAAATCCTTTTTGCAGCCCTAATTCCATCTAATTGTCGACATCCAGTCGTTAGGTAGGCAATATCGGACCATGATCCTCTGCAATACCTAGGGTTGCAGGGGTCCAATAGGAGAGAGAGTGACACAAGGGTGTGGGACCCACACTGCCCAAAAACACTGTTCGGGCTCGGACAGTATGGGTCCCACCGTGGGACCCACACTCTGTGTCACTCTCTCTCCTCTATTGCACCCTCTAAAATACCTTAGGTATTGCAGATGAGCCGGATCCGGCGATATTGGTCCCGTAAGTACTCCCGTTGACTACTATAGGCATAGGGGAATATCTTACGTACCAAGAATCATTTGTAATTTTTTGTGCCGTCCTACTCTCTATTATATAATTGGCAGCTTGTACTTCTTTTCTAAGTTGTAGTACATGAGAGTACAAATGTACGAAAAAACATAAATTAAAGAAAACTTAACACATATTTTGAAAAACTAATTTAACGGAGACAGCTGGGGGATACATTTCACACTCCATTTTCAAAATACTATAGTTTGCTCTCATCTGCAGCTCAATAATTGTTAATATTCCCGTAAGTTTAAGAATTGATACTTTTTTCTCGTACGTGATGTTTGATAAGCAAATATTTTAAGAATTTTCAATTTTTAGGATAAAATTTTGAGAGTTTATAGAAAGGTATAGAAATAAGATAATATGATTGGATTTTTTAATAAAAAAGTAACAGAGTTTGTTAAAAAGTAACTAGAGATAAAATTAGATGGAATTTTATAATGAAAAAGTAAAGAGATAAATATTGATTTTTTTTTACGAAAATGTATAGAATTGGTGTGGAAAGATGCGTGGAGTTTATATGAAATTTTTACGTGTTTAAAAGCATTCTACCAAATGCTGTTGGGCTTTTATTCTAAGTTGATTGGGATAGGAAGGGAGAGGCGAGGGGAGTGAACCTTGCCTAGCAATGGGTGGAGAAAGCACTAAGATATTTGAGTTAATAGCGAGGGCCGACCCATCTTGCCCATGAATGTCGGACACTGTCCAGTCCAAATGGATGACCTCAAAGTTGGGCCGACCCATCTTGCCCATAAGAGCTAACTTTAAGGTGGAGTTGTAGTCTTGTTCTTACCTCCAATAGCTTTTGAGTCCAACACCTTTAGGCTTATACAACGCTTTTGATAGGACTCGAAAGCCTTGTTCAAGATACAATACAGGCCCCCGTATTAAACGCAGCGCATGGACCAAGCAAACGTCACCGCTAGATCGTCAGGCTCTTGGGCCTCATTTTAATATATCCTTTGGGAGTCCGTTTTAAAGAAAAATTAAATGCATGCCTTCTTGTCCAATGGGCCTCATGCCCTATACTTTTCACGTGCAATAATACTCACCTGCTGCAAAATCTTTCAGGAGGGCCCTAGATGTAGGCAGAGCGGATAACAACAATAAATGCGACGTCGCTTTAGCGTGTTCTCACTTCCCAATAACACTGTGTGCATAGGCATGATATTCTTAGCCCACTTCATGGAGAGGAGGCCCACAAGGAGGGGACGGCCAGTTCGATCAGAGAAGTGTTTTTTTCGTCTGCATACATGACTTTTTACTAGAGGATGTTTGGGAAGATGTATTAATAATTTGGGCAGACATCAAAGAGTTGATTGAAAAAAATTCAAAAAAGTTAGGAAGGATTAGGTATGATACAACGCACAAAGCCAACGTGCATGCATGGAAAAGAAAAGTTAGCCACACTCTCTTGTTTCGACCCAAGACGAATGAAAAACGATCCAAAAAAGGTGTTGGGAGTCTAAACGGATACGTTTTAATCAAAAGTCAATTATCTTTTCAATAAAATGTAAAAGAAAAAAGAAGAAGAGAAAGTGATGGGTGTTATACCCGTAACCTTTTGTTTCTACGACATGACAGTTTTTTTTTTGTTTTCTCCCATCTTTATCGAGAACGACAAGAAAGGATGCAAAGAAGTTAAAACCCAGTTTCTTGACCATCTTTCTCTCCTTCATTATTCAATCCATGTGAAAGAGACTCCGGGGTGGTGGTTGCCTCGTTGGCTTAATTAGAAATCACGGTCATCGAGATGTGGTTTGTGTGTGATATCGAGAAAGTATTAAAACCCCATTAGACTTATCTTTCCACGCAAGGAAAAGCGAACAAAAGAACTCATTTTCCACATTACCTATCGACCCACGCACTCTTTTTCCCAACCCCAAAAATTTGCATCGGCATGCTTATCACAAATGACAAATGGGGAAAAGTTGAAAACAATGGAAGATTCCTCTGCAATATTTTTTTAACCAGAGAGAAAGAAACGGCGTCCTTGGGTTAGGGCAGCAAGTGGGCATACTGGGTCACCGGCCAGTACTACCTAATATTGATATAGTTCACATGTTATGATCTATTTTGGAGGGACAAATTCACAATGCATGGATCTAATTAAGGTCAGAAATACTAATAAAGGTTTACAGATCCCTATCCTTTTCATCTTTTTTTAAAGTGGTCCAACCTGTAAGATTTTAGACAATAGACCAGTGGATGCTGAATAATGTCACCACCGTAATGTTTGTCATTGTTTAGAAACTAGAGGTCCAAATTTGGCACATCGTCAAATTGTCTTTATTCCAAAACCAACGGCTTAGTGATAACGTTTGAATTGGATTCATTGGACCGGTCGATAGGAGATGTAAAAGGATTTTCAATCATCTCCGAATTCTAATATTTACAGTACCGAACAGCGGTTTTCATGAACCAAATACAACGCATCCAATTCCATGCATGTCGAATCAAGAAGGCGATTGCTCTGGTTCAGACGTTTCTTTCTAGCTAGCTTTAAAATTTGTGTTGGCCATCTCTGTACGATTTTAAAGTAATTAATCAGCTGTTTCCACCAATTGTCTATTGGGGCGGTGGAGAGTTATGATCGATGCAATCAAGTTTTCTACTTTAATGGCATAGAATAATGGTGGTTCTAATCAGTGATTGCAATCGTAAATTGGGGGATTATTTGTCCCTTTGTCCCACATTCACAAGATTTAGCTTTTATTGCATATGGGGGAGCCCATGTGTTACACGTCTTGAAAAGAAAAGAAAAAGGTTCTTGTGTGACTTTATGTGATAAGATCTTTATTAAGGAAATAATATCCCTTTTTTGCTCTATCGTTTTCAATTCTTCCTAAATAATTCAAGATAGACGTACACTTGTATATAATATAGCGAAGTGAGCGGTCACTATCCAAATTGAAACACATATATATTCAAATTCACCCCTAAGTAGTTCGTGATCCGAGGCGAGATTACAACTTTCCCACGTTAGGAAAGATAGAATATGGAGAGATTAGTTTAAAAGCAAAGAGAATGAGTTTGTGTAGATTCATACGCAACACATAACGACAACCTTTTGAGTTTAATTGAACGGCAAACATGCCAGCTCATAAAACGGATAAGATTATAATTAAGCTGTCTCAGTTTTGATGAGCCTCACTTTGCCATAATCAGAGGCTAAATGTTATTATCATGTACGTACGCGTCTCTGTCATGTTTATTTTATGTTGCTTTCATCTATCCTCATCATCATTGTTCAATTAATTCTTCCAAACCTTTCGAAATCCTTTTTCTCGATCTCGTTCCTCAAGTTGATATATATACCGTGCCGCACGACGTTGGTGGAGACTAAACGGCAAGGATATTGACTCCATCAAAGTTAGACTCCAGAGAAAAACAAACAACGACAAAAACTTCATATATATATATATATATATATCAAATTACGTACTAATCTCTTTTGGGTACACTATATAGTTGCCATTTGCTACGTCCGTCATGTGGCATGTAAGTCTTGGGTAGGTAATGAACTAAGCCAAGAGTACTGCAAGTGCAGTGAATGTGGACCGAAGGGCTGACCAGAGTAAGGGTGTGCAAATATTCCGGTTCCAACCGGAATTTCCGGTTCCGGTACCGGTTCCGGTCATTTCCGGTACCGGAACCGGATCCCATTTTAGGGAAATTCCGGAACCGGAACCGGAACCGGAAATTCCGGCGGAAATACCGGAAAATTCCGGTTCCGGTATATTTTATAAAAAATTAAAAAAATATTATAATTTTAATTTAGAGTTTACCTCTTTCAATTTGAATTTTTGATAAATGTTTAGTTGTTTACTTATTTGTATGATTAATTGTTTGTTTAATAGTTTTTTTGTAAATTTAATTTAGATTTTATTTTCATAATATTTATTTTGTTTTGAAATTTAGTTGTAATTTTAATTTATATTTATTTTGGCATCTTGAAATAGTAAAATATTGTTTTGAAATTTAGTTGTTTAATTGTAATTTTAATTTAGAGTTATTTGACCCACAAAACACAACTTAAAAATCTATTTTTGGGTCAATGGGCCTAAACTAAATATATTTTTTTAGGCCCATATAAGGAACCGGAATTTCCGGTTCCGGTTCCAATTCCGGTTCCGTTCCGGTTTATTCCGGAACGGAACCGGAACCAAAAATGTGGTTCCGGTGGGTACCGGAACCGGAACCGGAATGGACAATTCCGGTTCCGTCCGTTCCGGTGCCCACCCTTAGACCAGAGACGCATAAATAGAACACACACGTATATTTATCAGCTTGCAAGATATTTTGTGGAACTTGTACGAAAGCTTAAAGTCATATTTATTTGTCATTACGTACGTAACCATGGACTGACCTTCTTAATTTCCACATAGGGTTGTGAATTGTGATGTATATAATAGGCGGCCTTGAGCAATATTTGAAGGCTATACAGTACTGGCCCTCTGTATATATGCAAGTATATGCATGTATTGAGATATGCGTGGCCCGCTTATAATGCTACAATGAACTGTTATGCTTTAAAATAAAGGAACGGGTGGATCTGAACTCCAAGATCATGGACTGATTTTGCGGAATAATAGTTGGTCTTAAATAAATGAATTGGAACCATAATTGATTGAATCATGAGGACTGGTCAAATGGTTCGGGTTATAAGTTTTCCTCTGTGTTCTGGCCCTAATAATTAAATATTATTGTGTATGTGTATCCTCCAGGCCGGTCCTGCGCTCAAGGTTCAAAAAAATAAGTCGGAATCAAGATCCAGCTCGTTATTCAAAGGGATTAGATCTAATCTGGGGCCAAATTATTTTTAGGAAAAAGAAGAGGAATGTATAGGGTTGTTTAATTAAACAGCAATGGGACAAAAAACAATGACGACTTCTCTTAATTAGTCTAGCAAAGCATAACCTAAAGTAAACAGCTACTGTTGAACTTTAATCAAGTTGTTCACTTGCTTTGATACGATTCCTGGAAAAGATTCATTTAATTAAGAAAAAGGAAACAATTGATAAATAGATCTTAATATTTTTAATGTATATTAATATTCGTACATCAATTAGGACCAAAACGTGCATGCTTTACGAGGATATAATGTCAATGTATATATATAATCTTATATTCGTCCCCAAAATGCAAGGAATAATGCTAATATTTAAAGTCTCTTGCTGGTCATAGAGGGACAAAAGTTCTAAATTCAATGGGTCCCAATTGCCTAGAACACCTAATAAATTAATCATCATATATGATCTGCTGCTTTTCATGTACACTCACATCATCATTTAATAACCCATCTGGCAAAGACTATTCTTTTATTATCAAGTTGGGTTATCTCTGACGTAGAAAAAAAAAAAGTTGGGTTATCTCTGCTCTCAAGGTGGCACGTTGATGGCAACAGGCAACGTAGATCATACCTATTCTTTTAGTTCCTTTTTAAAAAATAAAATAAAAATCGGCTTAGAGAATGCCGCACAAAAAAATAATTAATTTTCTCTATCCTTTTCTGAGCCACACATGACGAATATAATGATATAATAGGCACACCACTATAAACAACGAAGCTTTAAGATGGATTTTTAGGTCATTTATGGATCCTATTATGTAGTTTTACACAGCGTAGCTCTTGCAAACTCACATGGGGCAGGGTAAACTAAAGGTTTGGAGCACCCAGCTGGCTACCGTTTAACAAAAGCTGACAACAGAGGTGGAATAACAAAGGAGATAGACACAGAATTATGATGATTTGGGAAATGACGCCGTTTTTAATTCGATAAAGACACCTAAGAATCCCACCGCTTTTTTCCTAAAACAAATAGGCCGAGTTAGATAAATGGCAATCCAGCTACCGTTTGTCCTTGTTCAGAGTAGGTACGTAAGTACTCAGTTTTCCAATTTATTCGCTCTTTAATATTCATGAAAAATAATATAATAATTAATGATCAGCTTAGAGACGAGCTGCTAAGCATGATGCTCCGCGGTAGGTGGTAGGTAATGCGTCTGCGGTCTGCCATACAGAACTAAGAAAATGCAGGATTATGTTATCTATATATATATAACTTCTGGTGTATAATCTCGAGATATATGTGTATCTTTTATATCTATATCCGAGCAATGTGCATAAGATGCTTATGCCAGAATCATTATATATGGAGTAAAGGTTATTTGCCGGGAACTAATTCAACCCGCCTTTAACAATACATCTTGTAGTTACCGTTACTTGGAAGGACACTTTTGGAGATTCAAAGTTTTCAACCAGTGAAACATTTTTAAGAAATGATGTCGGCAAAGCAAGCAAGCTACCTAGGACACTTTAACAGCTATTTCCAATTGTTTTTATTTAATTTTGGTTAATTATTTATTTATAGTGAAGAATTTTCACGAATGGCCGAGAATTGGTCCAACAGGCACAGCTTACCTTCAGTTGTCCCACATACGAGGGTCGGCTGGCTTCTTAGCAGGTTTGGCTTGGTTAGGTTATAACTTGTTCCCAGCATTGATATTTCTATCTGTACTACTCGTTATAGCAGCGGTGTCCTGTCATCCGGGCATTAATATTGCTTCGTTGTTGCGTTTCCTGGTTTGGTTGCGTTCCTTCTCTGCTTAGATTTTAGAAGTCTAACCTATTAAGGATCGATAAGATAACTATAATTAGCCAACTAATACTTGTCATTTTCTAGGACAACTAATTTTACCTCGGTCTCAGAGTAGTTTTCTTTTCAATTAGAAACCGATTCTCTAAAAGGAAGAGGTTTGAAAGTTCTTTTCTTTTTCCAGGAGCTAAGGAACCCAATTAGATAGAATCTGTGCGTGGAAAGGACTGATTCCTCCACCTTTTCTTTTTGGGTAACTTGACCGACGATTTATTTCTGTTCTTGAAAACGTCAATGGATTCCAGAAGGCACCGAAAGAGACCTCCCTCTCTCCTCTTAAAAGAAGAAAAAAAAGGGTAGTAATTCTGCGACACAGAAAGCACAATGATAGTTCTTGTTTTGGTTTTTTCCGAGAGGGGATTAAGAAATAGCTGACAGACGATGGACCTAAAAATGTGTCAATGAGACATGATCTTTTAATGTGGGTCCACCTATAATTTGTCTCTATTCATAGGACAGTTTCATGAGACAGCCCCGAAACCATCCCCACTGCCCCAAATTTTAGTAGATTATAAAGATCTCATTGCCATCGTACGTTAGTGGCCCCGTTGGACCCGTATCCGGTGCCACTCTATGTCTCTATTTTACTCACCCCTAGTCCTAGATTGTCGGCATTGCAGCCTCTAGGTAGAGGTAGATGGGGCATTGCACCGTCTCTGCCAAATCTGGCAGTACGCACATGCAGTACTACTCAATTATCCCACCCGTCCTGGCCCCTGACCTGACACACTCACTACCGTACACCAGCCCCCCCTGCTAAATCTTCTGCTGCTTGTTTTTCTGGGTCCTCGTTTGTAAACCCCGCCTGGACGGCAGAACTCTATCAAAAGTAAAGGCTAAGGACTAAGGTGGGGGCAACTACACATGGTTTTTACCAACTCCTGCAGCGTTTTTCTCATCTGGTATTTGCCTATATCCAAGGATGCCTGTCGGTGCTCTGTAATACGTAAATGTTTACAAAGTTACAAACTTGGAAGCTGGTACCTATACGTAGAGTATGAGTTGGTGGCTTCGTGCACCTTCCCATGCATATCCAACTCAAACTGAATGCAAAACCCTTTGCTCATAGTCAAGAAATGAGCAAAGCGATAGATGGGCAGTGGTAGGGGGAAGTATGGGGAAAGATTGGAAGTTTCAATCATTCAAGCTCAATTGAGAAGTACAACTATAATCATACTTTAACTTTTAGGAAGATAAATGTGACGATTAGCTTGTAATAATCACAATTCCAACTTTTTGAGGACAGATCTCATCACCATTAGGAAAGTGATGATGAACTTATAGCCTCAATTACAAATTATTCTCTCTTGAAAAAGAAGAAAAAATAAAAGAGATTCGACTAACAGGGCTTTAGATTTTGCGATCATATCGACACTGAGTCACTATAGGGCGCACTAAGATCAAACTTTTTACAAAGTCATGGACCTTTTGTTTACCCGAAGACTCGTCACAAAGAGAACAAAGTTTTTTTTTATTATTACTATTTATAAAACTTTAATTTCTTATGGTAGGTAATGGAAATTGATTGGGATAGTGCTCGGCTACAGCATAAAATGGTACGGTGGATCCGAATATGGCGGTTGTTGAGTTAGAACATCATGTGTCTGGCCAGATCACGCGTCTAATAAAGTGAGACTACTACTGACTGTTTGTTTAAAGAGAAAATTATCGTTTACTCGACTATCAAAATGTCGAAAGAACGTAAGAGATATGAAATGAAGGAGAAGAAAGGAACATCAATCATGAAATGCGTTTTGGACCTTGCAGCAGCACCCAAGAGTTTTTAGTAAAGATTTTTCATTTAATAAAATATAAAAAGGAGGATTTTAGTGTTTATACCTCTTTAATTACCAATATTATTCTGGTCAGAAATATAATATTCTAAAAAGTTGCTAATAAGCAACAAAAAAAGTAGTCTATCGCACAAGAATTTAGGCCACCTTTCCTTTCTAGAACAGAAGTATATCGGGGTTAAGGCTATTTTTTTTCCTTGTTTTTGATTTTTGATAAATGTAAAATCAGTTGATGTCATGTATTTAAAAATCGAATTAGTCTATGTAATAATATAAAATTAGTCTTGAAGGATTAACGAGAAACAAAAATGAAATCATATGATTAATTTTATATTTTTGTTATCATAAAGGCTAATTCGATTTTCGTGTATCTGATTTTGTATTTATCTATTCTTCTTTCGAGGAGATACTTTTTTTTAAAAAAAAATTACAATAATTTTTTTATTAATTTAAATAGTTTTTCACCGATCATAAATAATATTTTACCACTTACAATAATTTTAACAAACTTTCATAACAATCTAAAAAAAAAACAAATATTCTCAAACCAAAAACAAAAACTACCCTTTTTTTTAACTCTTCGGACAGGAGCACATCATATACTATTAAACCAAAAACTTATCCTTTATTATTTATTTAAACCAAAATTTTGTCCTTTACGGAAACTTAGGTCGGTCTCAACTTTCTGGCTCAGCTTTTTTAACGTGTTGGTGCGTAGGAAAGAACGAAAGAAAGCTACTCCACAGCCGTTTTCGAAACTGATGCCCCCCATCTTCCCCGTGTTCTTTTCGTTCACATCCACCACCCGGAAAAAAACTTGTCAGAGGTGGGGATCACCACGGCCTCGTAAGATTTATCTTCTGCCCCCACTAAAGGACAATGTCCCGGAAACCACAATTCTGTACAAATGTCACGCTTGTAGAGGATAACATCTGGAAACGCAAAAATGATACTGGCAGAGATTTACTACTGGGTGTGGGTTAAGAAAGGCAATTTCAACCCAATTCAATTCTGAACCATATTGCCAAATCTAAAACTTTGAACAAAAACTAATGGCGAATATTTGCTACAAAAGTTACACACAGAAGTTGTCAAATATCAACCAGTCAGAGACCTCATAAAAGAGAGACCCAAAATTTTCTGTACTGTTTCCTTCTCCTCCTTTTTTTTTTCCTTTCTAATTGGTATTTTCACTGTTTTTCCCTTCGCCCCTAAGAGAAATTGACATGCACGCTAGCATTGATGACAGAATGACATACTGGGCAATTGCGGAGACAGGACCCACACGTAGTACAGAGGCACAGATGCCTGCATGGCAGCAATAGCACCTTTGACTCGCTCACCCCACACTGCCTACACATTCTATTCCGACTACAACCCTCTGTCTTCTCCTTCGGCGCCGCATCCACCTCCGTGTGACCGCCCTCGTCCGCCAAGTAATTGCTCCCGCAGCTCGATTCCGCGTCGCTGTCTTTGCTGCTGATTTGCGCCAGCACTTGCTCTAGATTACTACGCAGGTTGTTAGCCGTGGCCTCGTTCGTTTGCGCCAGGTCCCTCCAAATCTGATTCTCTAGCCACAGACTTTGCACTCTTTCTTGAAGGACCCAGTTCAGCTTTCCAATTCTCTGAATCTCTCCGTCTTTTTCCATCAATTTCTTTGCGAAGTTTTCCTGGAATGCAGACGCCAACATTCTTCTCTGTTCTTCAAGTTTCGATTTTACTTTATCCGCCTGTTAAGAAATCAACGGAAAAAAGAATTAGATCATTAAACTTTAGGATTTCGAATACAAAATAGTTCCAAAATGAAGAGCGTCAATTTGAAAAAGGAAGATATAGTTAACCAAACAGGACTATTTCATCTTTTAGCATCTTTGCGACATAAACAAGGACAGATTTTTTAAATTGCAGACTAGCTTTTTCCCTTGTCCAGATTATTGAAAAAGCTAAACAGAACAGAGTGAAGAATAAAAACTTACATATTGGGCAAGAAAGAGATCGATCTCAGATTGTTGTTGCTGTTCTTGCAAGATAATTTCAGGGGGAAGAAACGATGGCAATCCGGATAGTTTGGTTCTCTTCTGAGGGACTATGAAAGAATTTAGCTCATTGATCGTATCCGTAGGACGCTTTCTCTGATCAGGGATATTGTAAGTGAGCCCGCTATCAGCCTGAGTCATGAACGTTTTCGCGGAAGCAAGATTGCAATCCACGGATTGGTTAAAAGGTGGGTGCGTTTCCGGCATTGCTCCAGCCAAAGGCATCCCAGAATACATCGGGGTATTGTATAAATAGCCGTTTCCTTGATTGGGTTTGATAAAATCCCCGCAAAAGTCCAACCTACATCAGTTGAAGAGATGTTGAATCAAACTATAGGAATCCATTGAAAACAAAGCAAACCCATTATGAAAACAGAGAGGAAAAAAGCAAACCATTGAAACAGGTATATAGAGGCTTGTGGTACCTATTCGAGAGTAACTGAGAAGGGAGTAGGTGCATATGCCGAGCTTCAACTGCCATGGATGTTGGTATTCCTTCGCTTTTCTGCGAATTGTGCAATCACTTTCTTCTCGTTTGCAGAAGGAGAAAGCAGAGAGAGAGAGAGAGAAATATAGAGGCACAGAGAGAGAGAGAGAGAGGGAGAGACAATGAGAAGAGGATGAGGCAGAGCATGCAATAGAGGACGCGACTAAGGAGGCTGAATGAAATAAAGCTTATTTAGGCTTTTGTTTGTGGTTTAGATAGGGAAAGTCAAACACTTCCCGAGAGCGAAATCTTTATATATTTACAAATACGAAAAGGAAAAATAAAAATAAGAATTCCTGTGGCAGATTTTGTTCTTGGATTCTCCTTTTTTTTTTTTTTTTCTAAGGGGCTTAAAAACCGAGTCCCTATTAAAGTTGTGTTTGTGTTGAAAAATTTTAGTGTTGTTAAAATTTTAAGTATTTGGTTTAGTAAAAAAGTGAAGAGATAGGTAATTTTTTATATTTTTTGTAGTAAATAGTAATGATTTGATGGGGGAGAGAGATATTATATTGTAATATTTAATCGTATTAAAATTTTAAAAGGGGTAAAATTTTGGTATACAAACGCACCCTAAATTACCTTTGGTTCATAGCCATTGCATCAATCGTGTAGGGGCTATACGGAAATCAATGTTACCATCTATGTGAGTGAATTTTTTTCAGGCTGTCTTAACGTTCAGTTAATGACGTGCGGCATATCCGCCACGTGGTAAGCCAACTGGTGTCTCCGGCATTGCTCGCCACGTAGGTGGACGCTACAGTCCAAGCCAGGATTGGACCTTTTTAGTTAATTCCTTCCCAAAAAACGACTCGTTGTGAACGTGACCGTAGGCGTGGGGCCCTCTTTTGTCGCACGTGCGAGGTGCGGGTCGTGGGGGCGGTGATGGGGTGGGAGCGGGAGGGGGACTGGATCCTGTGGACAAAAAAACTGACCGTGGTGGCAGCCGTGGGACCCGTATCTGTTTCGTTGCGGTTTCCCCGTTTAGCTACGTTGTCCCTCCCTCGTCCGGTGGCTCTATGTACGGACAACTAGGCAGGTAATAGGGGGATGAATTAGTGAATCAATCTCTTTCCGGTATGGGACAGGTACACCGCATGTGGGTGTGACTTGTGAAGGCCAACATTTATTTGCATGGTTATGGATCCATTAACCTTCTAGTGGACATTCAGAAAACCTTTTAGCATATAAATAAATACGGAATACTTGTGATATTCTGGCCATAAGGATCACAGCTCAACCGCGGCAATTAAAATTTGATGTAATCTGTACTTACTTAAAAGATTGAAATGGGCTGTAAAATAATTTCATTGGGTAATTAAGATCTCGGGATTGTACATTGGACCGTTGGTTATGCCATCCTAATGCGGCTGCTCACTTCCTTAATTTGTGTGATAGGAATGTACGTATAACATATTCCAAGCTGGCCTATTTGTATAAATGCTATTGCTAGGGATGTTAGTGGGCATAAAAGGGCTCCATATGAAGAGGGAAGGTTTTTTAGTAAACCCATTATGAAACTGTACATTTGGAAAGTAACTTAAGAATCCATCTACGATTCGTTGGGTTGTGAGGTTGTGATCAAATCAGGATATGTAATAGAGGTTAGCTTATCCTGTGATTTTTTTTTTCTTTATGGCTAGTTTTATTAATGGTTGACAACACCCATATATGTACATTGTGTTTTAAGGTTTGACATTTTTAGACAAATAAATTGTACAAGTGTGGATCAAAACCCTTTTCTCCGGATGTTTGCTGAAAGGATATAGACGCCCATTTATATGGATTACGTTGATGAATTATTCATGAGGAAAGATAAAAGGGAGCAAAAAGAAAAAAAAAACACACACAAACGCGCTTAAGCAACCTTTTGGCAAAAAATTTGATGTCATACCCAAATTCCACCATCGAAAGGAATACTTGGAGTGCAAACATAACAAAACAGGACCAAAAGTCAATTTATTGATACCCAAAAGTTTTCAGCACCCAACTTTGGTCCCCCAACCCGACCAAGTTGAGCTTAAGGGACCAATCTCGCAACCCATATTGATAGGTTATTGACTAAAAATGAGTCCGATGGAACAGGCACCCCGCCGTGTCCGAGACTATATAACATCTTCTAAAATTCCTCCCTACGAACACGCACAATGAAAAAGCAAGGGAGAAGATAAAAAGAAGAGGCGCTGCCACCCAAAAAGTGTGCAAATAAATGTAGACAGATGGATTCCCACGTCCACCAGCCCCCATCATCTTTCTCTTCTATTATTGCTCGCTTCCATGATCCCAAAATTTTTCACACCCTTCGAGCCCGCGCTTAACTTTAACCATAAACCGCCTCGAAAGAAAAAAAAAACAAATAATTCTTTAAATAAAACCAACGCAAAGGAGCTGCATGATAGCACAGAATATCAGACATCAGGAAAGGTTATACGAATTTTACCAATATTACCATTTTTAAACCACCCACCATTGCTTTTCAGCTTACTATATACCATTATCATTGTTGTGACTGCCACCACCTACTATTAAAGCTATGACTTTATATATCCAACTGTTGCATGTCATCATTACCATCGCCATTGTGACTATATATTATATTTTTTTAATTTTAGATATATTTATCCAATTTTTAGAAACTCCAATTGAATGGGATTCCAATATTTATCCAATTTGTTTTTCAAAATCCTTTTTTCTAACACTGTCCCAAGAGTTTATTAAACAATGTATCGATAAATCGGCATGCACGATGTAGGCCGATCTAGATCTTCTAGGACATTACTCATGAGACTAGATACATGTATCCCATGATAGAATATAAAAAAAATAAAATTTGCAATCTCATCAATATTTTTTTAATTTATTGGGAGCAAGAAAGTATCGGCTCGAATAGTGTACGAACATGGAGATGAAATGCGTTTAGGTAACTTCAGCAAATTTGTCGTCCCCAACATGACAACTCCAAGCCCACCTATGAAAACACATTTCGGTTGCCTTTGCCTGGAACATCATTCACACATGAACCCTCAAAAGTGTTTTTAAGATATCATCATGCCACATGTCCAAGAGCTGGATACCATATATGAAAAATATCCCCGATAGATCCGAAACGATCGATCGAAATGTATAATTCCAATCTCCCTTTTGAAAGTAGTGTTTCTGGCATCCATAGCCACTACAACCGGCCACTCTTTTTTTTTTTATTCCTCCTTTCTTATCTTTAAAGGTTCCTTTTGGTTTTGAACAACCTATAAGCTCCTTGCACTCCGGAACCTGCGACTTCAAAGTTCTTGGAAATCATAAAAAAAAACAGAGCAAAAAGAAAGCAAATGAATAGGTGCTTCATTTCATTCATAGACTTTGCACTAGATTCATAATGGATTTTTTCAGGCCAATATGTATGTTTTAAATAGTTCTCAATAAAAGGTAATTATTTCCCTTCAATTGGGTGATGAAATTGAAACCCGCTAGGTATAAGTTATAACTAACTAATTAAATATTTTATCTTCATAGGAAAATCTCAAATTATTATTCGACACAATTTGATCGTTGAAATAGGTCTTGGAGACAATGGAAACACAACCATATCATGAGTATGGGACGGACTACAAACTTCAGTGTAAGTTCAGAGAACTTTTTCGAGTGGGTGGCGGAATGATCGTCATGTAGAAGCCATCGGTAAAGTTCTTATCCTTTTTCCCTTAAAGTTAGAAAAGAGGAACCGGGTCCCCTCCAGAAACCTTAAATTTAGGACATATAGCAAATATGCTTTTTTGAAGTTGTGATTATTGACCTAATTTGATAAAGAAAACATACCCAATTAGACAAAACAGTACTCCCTCATCGAGATCAAATGATTTGACACCACCATTTTGTGTTCGTAGATGCTGCCACCAAGCTCAGTCGACGTTGGTAACTATAGTGCTATAAATAAATATAAAAAAATCACCCAAAATTAGCTCAGATTGTCGTAGGTTTTACAATTCAATTTGAACATCTGGACCATGCACCTAATAATACACTCAAGTCGTCGTCTTTTTTGTTCTCCCTTTTACTTCCGTTAATAAATGGCCTTCTAGTGATCTTTAAGGTTGTTTCTAGAACGGAAAGGAACGAAATTTGGGGACACATTTCAGTGCAACTAATTGCAGATCGATGTGGTGTCGGTAATTATATATTTTAGTTTCCGTAGGAAATTACTTCGTTCAAAAAAATTAAACTAATCGAAATGTCCATCCCTTTTGGATGTTCCTCTATATGAAGGAGGACTCCTCCAGTAGTAAATTTCCTCGGAATTTATTGGGGGCAGAAACATATGACCATATATATAGAATAATAGAAAATCCACTCTTTCCATTTTGCCAGAAGCTTCTTTCCGATTGCACCTCACTAATGTGTTATTCTCAAGAATTTTGAAACCTCCTACTTTTCTTATTTTGCACGACGTGAATAACAAAGATGACAAGACAAGAGATATTTGGCATTTCTTCACTTTTTCTATTTTAAATTCTAATATTAATATTTACCCCCAACGCGTAGCAATGATGGACAGCTAGTTGAGCATGAGCAATTGTGGTCAGTGGGCTTTCCACGAATTTCTGTTCATACAATTTTGTTTGAGTATCTCTGACAAGCAATGATTCGAGTGGGATCAAAGCTCTTGACAAAAACAATATAAATGGGAATCCAACTGATTGGATTGGACGCATCATTTTCTTTGGAATTTCTCCTTCGGAGGCTGCTGGATGAACAAGACAGCGAAAAAATTTATGCCTATTATATTGGCCTTATCTGCCTCTCTGGCGTTGTCGTCGGTCATTGTCCTTACGGAAAAATAATGTCACCCTCTCTCCCCCATGAAATGTGGGCCAATTTCTTTGAGCTTTCGCTGTGGATGCCTAATGATGTTTGTCGCCATCCACACAAGTTGGAAACAAATTCGAAAATGGAGGTTAATTTAGGGTACTTCTTTGGCTTTTTCAGCCTTTTGTCCAAGCACTGATGTGTACTCACCTTTTTATCTAAATGGAAGCACACGAAAAATTGCACTATAGATTAATGCGTTTTTTTTTTCAAGTGTAACCTCATTTTTACGGTCCCTTATTTTTTCACTAAAAAAGCCATAAAAATCACTTCCGGTTTGTTCATCAGCTCCATTGCCCCTATTGTATCCCTTTTGTTGTCTCGTCCAAATTTTGTTCCACGACTTCGCGTATAACCTAATTAACCCGTACCTCTTTTCCTCAACATACCCTAATAATATACGACATCTCATATCATAAAGACGTGACTCACACGATGGGGTTAGCCTTCTTCAGGAACCCCTCCCCCCTTCCTTTCTCTTTGAATTCCTATCTGTTTTAATAAGTATGAAATTCGATTTCCCATCTATCTATTAATTGGGAAAAACTTCATCATTCTTTCTTAAATTAATTAGGTTGTTTTGATCAAGGTTGTTATGCGCGGCGGTGCCTTCTGTAGACTTGTATATGATGTTATTGCCAGCAGATTCTAACTCAGTACTTTGAAAGGGATTTGACTGACAACGTACGTGGATTTTGAATAGTTCCAAAGTCTAAAAGGGAGGCACGTCAGTGGTGCTGCATGTGAATGTTGATCAGAGGGACCGAGAATTAGGCGTTTTTGACGTGTAGTACCTTTTTGTTTCTTGTGACAAAGCCCCGAGTTCAAGTTGCGTTTGGCTAGCGAAGGATGTTTCGAAGACATCCTCAGGTGTTGCAGTTTGTAACCCTTCAACAGTCAATTAGGTCATGATCTGATCATCTAGATGCAGTTAGACAGTTTTTCCTAAACGAATTGAAAATGCGTACTAGCTATATAGGAATTAAGGATGATCAAAGATTTAGGTCTTTGTCCCTATTTAGTACGTAGTATATCTTATCTGGGGAGGTACCTATTAGGGGAGATAACTCGATGATTAATAATATTGCTTGGTGAAAAAAAAATTAAAACTGGTAAAAAAAATTCAATATATTGAGAACGTATCTGTACGTAATTTCTGAATCATACAAAAATTATTGTAGAGGTTGTTGGATGGGCATGATCATGACAATCGACAACTGATCAGACTTTTCTCGTTGGCCAACAACTTTAATTTGAAGCAGATTATGTGTGGGATTGGGTTCCAAACGATCATCATCTACAGCCTGCGCCAATAAGTTTAATTTTATTATATTATATATTGTGGATGCCCTTTTCTTGCAAGTTGGAGACTTATTTGATATATTAGATGGAAGAAATCGGCCGAGAATCAAACAAGTAGGATCGAGCAATTCAAATCCATCATATTAAGGAAGAGAACTTCATGGGCAACCTATCACTTTCTGTTTAAATCATGCTTTGTGAGCCAAGTCCGTTCAAAATTTCCTGTCTGACTTGAGATGGTGTTTTTTCTGTGACTTTCAAGGAAATAATATATGGTTAGAGACGAATGTTATGACTTTTCAAGCCCCCCTCGGGCCAATGGTCCCTTGAATCCTTGATCCACAATAATCCCTGCATGCGAGTTAATACTATGACATTAAGCAAAACATTACTCCATAATTTAACTTGAATAAAAAGAAACATATATATATAGAGTGAGAGAGAGAGAGAGAGAACCCTATGACATTAAAAAAAACATTACTTCATAATTTAACTTGAATAAAAATAAACATAATATATATAGATATATATATAAAACTTTGATTTATAAAAGTAAACCCTTTTGCTATAGCTCGAGTATGAACAAATGTCCGTAACATTGGAGGTGCCGTGGGCGCGAGGTATTAGCCAAAAATGTGACTTGTGAGACGTGCCAAGTTAAAGATCGGACCCCTACAAAAACGCCGAGAGCCAGCGGGTCAACTGCACCATACTTACGTCGTTGGGAGTGTGTTTCGGTTGGGAAGTTTTTATCACGGTTGGACTTTGCGTCCAGCTTTGAACATGTAGTGAGCTCCTAAACCTGCTAATTTTCTTTTTCCAATCCTCCTAAACCTGCTAATTGATAGCGTGCAATGCCGAAAAAGTTTAGTTTTTGGGTAATGCACCTCGACCACTAAATCCTACCATTCGCTGGCTATTAATCCGCTGATTTTGCAGTTGTGCTTGTTAGTTGGGTGTTTGACAAAAAAAATCTTTTGAATAGATATTAGGTGCCGCGTGGCCTGAATGTCAAGGTTAGATTCTTCTTTCCTCCACTAATTATGCATCTAACTTGTTTGATTTGTTGTTTAATTCATATGTGTACGAACTGATAAGTGTATATACATGCTCGCACATTACTATTTGATGTTATGATTTAGTTTAACTGATTTCGCGCTTGATTGTGATAAAATGAATAAGATCATGATTCTCTACCATTCTATGATGTAATTTAGAGAAAGATACAACAATTATTAACTAATATTATTATTATTATCTAAAATTACATACATATTGTAAAATTCTCAACTTTACATGAATGAATGTTCTGAGTGGAAGATTTTACGCATGGCTGGAGTAACAAAGACATTGAAAGAGCATGCCACGACCAAGTTGTCTGATATAGGTAGGATTTACTTCTAGTCTCGTTGACTTCCCACGATTACAATTTTTTTTTAAAAAAAAAACAAGCGATTTCCCATGCTTTTCCTGCTACCTGATCTGCTGTTCCACTTCATCTATCCCATTTAATGCTGATCCAACTAAGTAATTAATTAGTTCGAAATTCGAGCAGTACAAATATAGTAATAGGACGGGCATTTTCCGGGGCGGGTTATTGCAGGAACTTATTACAATCGTTATTCCCTATCGATCCGTGAGGGGAACCTTAATTATATTAAAAAAGTTTGTATAATTATGAGAACTTAATGAAGTACAAGTTTCATGCTAGCTGGAAGAGCGTGGACACTTTTTTGTTAAATAGGAGTCATACCCAAAGCTTTCCTTAAAAGGAGTTGTAAACGACAATGTTTTTTAAGGAAAGAAAACTTGAAGAAATGTTCATGTCAAAGACGAACAACCAAAAAAATTGTTAAGAAGATGAAGACTAATTAAGAGATTATTGATTATTATTTTAGGGAATTGTTTGTCATGTTAGATTATGTTAGCTCGGTTAGCTCCAAAAACAAGCATACTTTTAGGAGAATTATATCGTGGACGTTGTCCATTTACATAAAAATTTCATATAAGAAAAAGCCTAACCATATCCACCGCCGCGCAAGTCGGCATTTTTTAGATATATTTTTTCTAATTGCATAATATTCTCCTGCGCTGCACATGTCACTCTGAAGCCTGCATTATTCTTTTATTAAGGCAGCAAAATTGAGAAGGAAAAAAAAAACAAAAATTAAATTAAATGTCAGATCATATATGTGATCAATATCGATCCTGCGTAATGTGACGAAAGCTGCGTAATTTAAGGTAGCTTTATTTATTATTTCGTTGTCTGTTGGCTGGGGTGGTCCAGATAAACTTAGAGAATCAGGTAATATACTCCGCTATTCGCACTCACGTTAAGCAAGCATGAGTACAATTTGATTGGGACTTGACGACCAAATCCCAACAATACAAGATATCAATCTTTATTCAAGCAACCTAAAACTATATTTAAGAAGGTTTTGGATTTCACCCCGATATGAAATTCCAATAAGTATGGGCACATGGTATTGCAATTTAAATAAAATATATAGAAATCAAATTCGAGCTGCCGAAGATCATGACTTCGACTCTTCAATAGGGAATCAATTTTTTTTAGCAGTTGATTTTTCTTCGACGACCATGTGTGAACCGAGAATGGATTCCCTCTGAAGGGGAATCCATCCCCATCCATTTGGTCATCCAAGAGTCAGAAACAAGGAGGAGTGTGGGTCCCGCCTGGGATCCACACCTGCCCGAACAGGGCTGCCCCTGGTTGCTGACCCTCGGATGACCGAATGGACGGCTTCGGATGGATTCCCCTTCTGAGTGAATCCATTCTCGTGTGAACCACCCCCTATTCGTTTCAGACTTGATCCAACATATGAATAGTACAATTCAAAACCTAGTAACAAAAAATATATATATATTTGCAGGTAAACATTTTTTTTAGAGTTAAATATTAGAGGATATATATCGTAACTTTATTTGATAGTTGAAACAGCTTTAATATAAAAACTTTCATGTAGGACGGTCAACATCCCCAGAATGGCCTATTAACCATCCAGCAATAATCAAGACGTTATTTATATTATAGACAAGTGAGGTTATATGGTACTTACCCGAAACGAGAAGTTATCGTGCCGTTTTCATAATTATTGTCATATCTCTGACAGATAATCCAATTATAGTGCCACACTCGACGCTGACAACGTGCCGAATTTTGGGTCCACCCTCGATAGCTAGAAAACATTAGAAATGTTTGATAAGATTAAATAATGGTGAAAAATAATGATAGACGGGGTGCGTGAAAGCAGCATTTTGATGACAAATAGATTGTCGTGGGGTAGAGAGAGACATTTTTTTTCCCTCTATGACCGGCATGTGACTTTCAAAGTTTGAAGTGTCACCTTCCCTTTAAAAAAAAATATCGTGGATCAGTCTCATGTTCCTTTCTTGTTTATTTATATCCCTTAGTTTATTTTCTTTTATATATGATTAATTACCAAAAGAGAGCGAATCTTTCTCTAGAGCACGTTTGGTAGTATATATTAAAATTTTCCACATAGCCTCCTCAGTTTGATAGTGACCGATAATTGGCATATTTTAATTTGTTGCTTTTGAAGTTGTACATGAATTATGTTCAATTACCTGTAATATATATATCGATTAAAATAATTAGGTGCTTTTCCTAGAATCAAAGCAGGAACACATGCTAATTTAAATATTATATATGATTCCCTTAATTCAATTAATTAAAATATTTGGGAGATTAATTATTAACCTTCGTTCTCACGTACATACAGCAATTTATTTTAATATAGTGGTTAGTTTGTTCTGATCTTTTAATTAAACCTCTTTGATTATGGTCTGCAAACTGCCGAGTGAGGCACACATGTTGGACTTACGTCTCAAAGGTGTATAATAAATGCCTTCCTGAATAGTTGTTCTACAATCAAACCGGAAAGTTGACCAAATCAAGTTGACCGTTCGCATATTATTATATATATGAATGAGTTTCTCACATAACATGCATCGATTACGGATCACACATCCTTGACCATGAAGAAGCGATGGCAAAGCCAATTTGGCGAATAATGCTTTATTTATTTATGGCATATAGTCAAACTGATAATAATCCATTCAGTATGCTTTTCTCTTGTCATTACCCCCCCCCCACCCATTCCGCATATGATGATTGCAGTTCCGACCTTCCAAGAACCCTAATGCGTAATTAGTTTATTAATAATTTAGAAGATTAATTTCAATGCCAGGTGAGAATCTAGGATAAAGGGACAAATTAACAACTATTTGCAGGATGCGTAACGTTGCAACTACTCCTTTTACTATTCTCTAATATGTATTTTATATAAAGTTGTACTTAATTATGAACAACCACTAGCTAAGATCATCTGGCATGGTAAATTACCTAGGAAAATATCTAGCGATTATTGTAGCGTGTTTGAGACGAGAGAGGACTGCATGCATGTGGGGCTAGGTGAGGTGAAACGACGTCGGCGTTTATCTGGAAGAGTTTTGGGGGGGGAGATTTTACTTTGACGGTCATAATCCATTAGACTGGTTAGTATTCATTGTAGAAGCCTAAAAGCCCGATCGAGCTTTTCAAAAACAAAGAACCTAAAAAAAAATCCCAAGCTTTGACAAGATTCCCATTATATGATAACAGAGACGCTACAGGATGTCAGTACAGCTTATTCAATCTTCCCACATGCTATGCCAACTCTCCACCACCGCGAAACTTGTACCACAACGAAACACAGACCGACCTACTTGATTAGTTCCATCTGTTTTCGTTAGATCGGGACCCAGCTGACTCAAATATAGGATCCCAAAATCTTGGCCCATTTCATTAAAACTTTGACTCTTGGCCCCATGGGAGTAAATTGATGGAAAGGTGTCATAAAAGTTGTCCACTTAGCGGATCTATCCATTTTCATTCCCATGCACTTGGTTGGGTTTGATAGTGATGGAGAAGACAAACGCCATGTGTAGTTTTTTATGGATCCCAAAATGTGTCATTTTGTGGGTCGGGGCTACAGCACTGTACTAGTCCATCACCTTAAAAATTGATGTTTTTTTTTGCTTTATTTCTTCTAGTCCTACAACATATACCCCTCCCATGTATGAAGGTCCCACACTCATATGGAGAAATGGGGAGAGAGGCGGAGATGGAGAGAGAGAGAGAGATGGAGCATCATTAAACCCTACCACGTTGCGTATCTTTTATGTGGAATTTTTGGCAACTTCCAAATGGTATATTCAGCTTGATGGATTTGGTTAGATAAGAGATAGGATAGTGGAGTAGACCCAAAGCTAGGAAGACGAAAATTTTAAAGGCATTTATGGTCTCATGATTCAATCAAAAGCCCATTACAGATGTCAGTTGAGCTAATGGAATTAAGGCAGGAAAAGAAAGCGCAATTCAAACCACTCTTTCCTAGATTTTGACAAATGGGGGTTCGTTCGGCAGATCATATTCTTCCACTACCGAAAAAAAATCCATACTTGTGCAATGCTCTTTTGGAGTACTCCCCCACCTAAATCTTAGCGAGTGTAAATGGGACCCCGGCCTGATTAGAATAACTTTTGTCTAGCTTTTATAAGTTCTAAATCCTTATAGTGTGCTAGTACCCTAATACCTAAAGTAACAGAAGTATACCCAACATGGATGTTTGAGTGGGCGGCTTGCGAAGAGAGGGAGAGGGAGATTGTGCTTCCACTTTCATAGGCCTAGTGATCGGGATTCCACATTAATCGATCGGCCTAGTGGGTTCCCATGACCTTGTAGAAAAACTGGTGGGTTATTATGGGAGGAAGGATTAAAGTTGAAGCTAGTGGAACTAATTAATTTATTGCTCTGAAAATAAATGAAAGCGACTGTTTTCAAACAAACTAGAAGCATCTAAATGACCCTTCATCAGAGATTGACTTCTACTTTTTCGTGTTTTGAGTTTGACGCCAAGAATAAACAGGGGTTAAAGTCTTAAAGATCGAAACGTCAGTGGGAGGGAAGTTTCAAACCTTGGACCACAAAGAGAAATTAGGGGAATCAGGTCTGGGCAGCAGAACGACTTTGTAATAGAGGTGAAAGAACAAGATAGGCCCATTTACATATAAAGATAAGGCCTTCGCCACCTCCATATGAAATCCTGAGGAAGAGAGTGCATGCCAGCAAAACTTTGTCAGCCTGAAAAAACTTTGGTCAGACTGTGACCCATTGAGAACGTTCAAGTCGGCAACACCTTATCATATGGTCAAGGAAAGTAGGTGGTTCAAATTTTCAAAATTTTATCTTTACTTGTAACAGCTTATCTGTAGGACCTTCAACGGTCGCTGAATTCGAAAGGGTTCGACAGAAATCCAAAGCTTCCAAGACCTCAAACATCCGGGCAGTTCACTTTTTCTTTGTTTTGTCTAACTATTCCACACGTGTCTCGAGCCCACTCCAGGCAATCGATTGATCCCAGAGCTTTACGAGGTGAACAATTATATGGGTAGTGTTTAGGGCTTGGACTGATAGATTGGTGGGCTTTATATGTACGAGATATAAAACTTGCTGATATCGAATGGTGTTTTGGGCTCATATAATATATTTATATAGAAAGTGTTTGGGGCTTGGACCGATAGTGGAATGTTCAAATATTGAATTTAGGCCATTTAACAGTAACTTGTCATTTGATTAAAGAAGGAATCCAGCAGACATTATAATTGATTTGGGCCGTCAACTGATATGGGCCCACACGAGTGTGGGCTTTAACAGTCCAATACTGCTGTTAAAATAATTTATCGATGTTGTTGAGCCTCTTATCAATGATGCGATCGAGGGATTTAAGATCGAAGAGGAAACCAAACAGATTGCTAGCCCACAGTAACCAAGAGGATGGAACTTGGGTAGTGCAGGCTTCGTGGGTGTTAACGTTTCAAGGGGAACTGGTTTTGTTCCGGCAGAACTGGGCCGAGATCGGTTTATTTATTTATTTATTTAATAATACAATAATTAATGGGATGGGACAAAAGCCTATTCATTGCTTTTAAAAAAAGAGAGAACAAATTGATACTGAATAGTTATAAGTAATTAATGTAAGTGATAACTAATAAGGGAAATTCCCTACTAAGAAAACGAATAAGATAAGTAAGAATGATGTGTTGGTGAAAATCTTTCAACGAATTAAAGACATTTAAAGTGCCTATGCCTATTGCTTAAATACCAATTTGCCATTCCATTTTAGGCCCCTGTACACTTCCATTCCATGTGTTCCTTCTAGCATGTATAATAATTGAGAATTGCTTGCCGAGCAAAAGCACCTCCCAATGAAAAAAAAAAAGGAAGCTGGAAGGTAAAAGCCTAACTTATAAGCTTCGACAAAGTGGGCAAACCTGTAAGGGGGTGTATGTTTGAGGGTGAAAATTTTGTGTATTGGAGTTTGAGAAATATTATAAAGTAAAGATATGTTATGAGAGTTGGTGAAAAAGTAGAGAGAGAATATTTTTAATAAGTATTATAATAAAAAATTATGTAGTGAATTTTTTATGATTAAACCTAAATTTTTGGGCCCAAATATTTGAGCCTCAAACATAATGGGGATGCATTGAAGAAGTAATAGAATATGGCTTACCAAAATCGGACTGCGAACCAGACCGAACTGCAAAATCGAACCGAATTTGCGGTCCGGTCCTATTTTTTAAAATGTGATCTGGACAGGATCGCATTTATTAATAAAAATAAAAAAAATGTTTTTTTTAATATTTTATAATACAAATTACAAACTTAAAAGTTTAATTTTAATCTAAATTAAAACTTTACATTTTTAGATATCGTTTCCCCTTCCAAATTAACCTAATTTTTTTAAAAAAAATAAGTGGTGCAGTCCTCTATTTTAGTAGGTTCGAAAATGGATCGAAAATCCGGTTTGTAACCCTTATAGAAAAAAATTTCAACCACCAAATGGATAGACCTGACCAAAGACTAATTTGCGGATCGTTTTAGTTTTTTCTCTTTTTTCTGTTATTTCCTGTGATAATTGAGAATAATTAGTGCCTGAAAATATTTTACAAGCAAATTAAAACGCAAGAAAATCATAGGATCTAATCAAAGCCCGTTTAAGCTTTGATTTGGATTAGGTATCTGATAACATTCCAGCAATGGTTATTGGCTTCCGCTGGGACACAGATGAATAGTTGTAGTTCATCAAAAAGAAGTATTTGGAGCCAAAAATTAAAGTAGCCGTATAAAACTCGAGCAATGTTTAATCTAGTCGTACGTTGGTCCCATCGAACAGCCTAAAGTCAATCAATCCCCTAAGTTTTTAATAAGTCGGTTAGCATCGGGAAATAAAACATTTATTGTGACGGCGTGCTCAACTTTTTGCGGGCAGTTTTTGAAATAATAAATAAAGTAATCGAGAAGCTCATTAAAAAGAAATGGGCGCGGCGCATCCTCAAAATTATAATAATATCTCGCTCTATTTTAAACCCTAAATCAATTTTTCAATATTTCTTCTTCTCCTCTCTTTTGACTTCTCTATTTTTCTTTACTTTTCAACGGTCATTATACTTTTCCTCTTCCCCACGCCCACTCTCTCTCTCTCTCTTAAGAAAAAGCAACGAGGAGGGGCTTAGAGAGAGAGAGAGAGTGTGTAAATTCGGGAAGAAATAACTAATATCCCCAGATTCTCATTCTCTTCGAACCCTAGAGAAATCAGTTCGTATCGATATCAAGAAGAGAGGGAAATGAGCCAGAAGCCTCTGATCTACGCGTTCGTTTCTCGCGGAACTGTCGTTCTCGCCGAGTACACAGAGTTCAGCGGGAATTTCAATTCCATAGCATACCAGTGCCTCCAGAAGCTCCCGGCTACCAACAATAAGTTCACCTACAACTGCGATGGCCATACCTTCAATTACCTCGTCGACAACGGCTATAGTATGTGTGTATTCATTCACCTTGATTTTCTGTTTCCTTTTCTTCTTAGCTTCTTAACAACAGATTTGAAAAGGAAAATGAGATGAACTCCTTAATCTGTTTCTGTTGAGGAAACGAATCCGAGGAGGTTTCGGATTTCGAAAATTTTGAGTGTGATGTTAATATATATATTTAAGTTCGTGTACATGTATCAGTTGTGCCGTAAGCGTGGATTTCGTGCCTGGCTTTTGTCAACGATCTGCGTTTTGGAATTTGATGTTTGAATTCTACTTTCTACTCTTCTGTTTGGATGCCGAGAAATGGACGAAATGATGTCAGAACGACGTTGGTGTATTGTTTTAGCTAAAACGAAAAAGATAAAGAGAAGATCTCATGAAATAACATGGAAATAAAAGTATTAAATCGACTGGTATGAACTATATATGTTTCTTTTCCACTGATATACCCGCAAAAAACTCTGATGGTTAATTCTGGCTCTGTCCTGTTTTCCTCCATTTCTCGGCATCCAAACAGAAGAGTAGAACGAAACATAAATAGTTCAAACAAGCCGATTCAATACTTGTTTGATATAGGTACTCAGAGATAGCTAGATGGATCGAAAGTTATTTTTTATTGGGGTTCTTATGTTTTTTTTATCTTGTTATGTCAGTAATTTAATAAATATGTCTTCTGGTATTTTTATGCTTATGGAAGAGCCATCTGCTTCGGGAGATACAGACGAAGGAAAGTATTGGAATTGAAATGAGTGGTGTCTTTGTGATTGACTCATGTATTGCGTTTTGATATGAATGCATTTGAGCTATTGATGTGCTCTAACTCATTCTAGAATAAGGATAAGCGAAGTGCATCCGGTTGGTTTTGAATTGTATAGATTGAACAGAATGTGGATTGGATAGTCAGAGGTGTGGTGATGTTTACTGGTCGGGTTGTTTATGGAATGCCTTTTGATTTAGGTCTGGATTTTCAACTTATGTGCTGATAGACAACATATGATATACTTTCACCTTCTCAGGATAGGGTGATAAATTTTATTGACAGAAAAGTTCCCTTAGCTAGTACCAGCAGTGCAAGCAATGAGGCTATTCAAAATTTATTTGATGTATGGAAGGATTAAAAAAGTCTATCACGCTTGAATGCAATTATGTTAGATCTGAATGGTCAGAAAGTTGAAACCTTAATGTTGATCGAAGAAAGTTACAAACCTCAATGTTGATAGAAGATCGAGATTAGATTGTTTATAATGCAAAGTTCTATGAAAACATTGGTGGATTAGAGGTTTGTACGTAGAAGAACATTTTTCGCACATAGGATGTGCTGAAATTTAGATGATGCATGTTGGATTCTTTAGTCAACCATTATCTGTGAATAATGATTTGATGAGATGATTGTTAAGATTACAAGGATATGAGGTCTAGGTGAATTAATTAGAGTGATTTCACAAAATTGACACTGGTTGGGAGTTCTAAGTTACGCATTTACAGTTGTACTGATATGATGTCCTCTAATAAGAGGAGGCGAATCTCTAGCAGATTTATTGGTGTTTAAAGTGTATGGCGGTATTATTTCAGGAGTGGATTGTTGCATTGACTGGCATCAACTTATATGGTGATAGACAAGTTATGATATATTTTCACATTCTCAGGATAATGTAATCAATTTCATAGACAGAAGAGTTCCCTCAGCTAGTATCAGCAGTGCAAGCAATGAGGCTATTCAAAATTTTATTTGAGGTATGGAAGGATTAAAAAAGTCTATTTGCTTGGATGCAATTATATTAGATCTGATTTGTCAGAAGGTTGAAACCTTAATGTTTATAGAGTATCGAGATTAGATTGTTTATAATTCAAAGTTCTATGAAGATATTAATGGATTAGAGGTTTTATATGTAGAAGAACATCTGCCGAAGATAGGATGTACTGAAATTTTGATCTTGCATGATGGATTCTTTTGTCAACCATTTTCTCTGAATAATATTTTGATGAGCTGATTGTTAAGATTTCTAGGATATGAGGTCTAGGTGATGGTATTAGAGTGATTTCATAAAATTCACACCAGTTGGGAGTTCTATGTTACATATTTATAGTAGTGCTGATATGATGTCCTCTAAAAGGAGGAGGAGAATCGATAACAGATTTAGTGGTGTTTAAAGTGTACGGTTGTTTTATTTCAGGAGTGGATTGTTGGACTGACTGGCTTCAACTTATATGGTGATAGACAGGATATGATATATTTTCACATTAGGGTAATCAATTTCATAGACAGAAGAGTTCCCTTAGCTAGTATCAGCAGTGCAAGCAATGAGGCTATTCAAAATTTTATTTGAGGTATGGAAGGATTAAAACAGTCTAATATGCTTGAATGGAATTATGTCAGATCTGAATGGTCAGAAAGTTGAAACCTTAATTTTTAAGGAAGAAAGTTGCAAACCTTAATGTTTATAAAAGAACGAGATTTGGTTGTTTAGAATGCAAAGTTCTATGAAGACGGATTAGAGGTTTGTACTTAGAAGAACATTTGGCGAACATAGGCTGTATTGAAATTTAGATGATGCATGATGGATTCTTTAGTCAACCATTATCTGTGAAAAATATTTTGATGTGATGATTGTTAAGATTACAAGGATATGAGGTCTAGGTGATGGAATTAGAGTGATTTCACAAAATTGACAACGGTTGGGAGTTCTCAGTTACGCATTTACAGTTGTACTGATATGATGTCCTCTAATAGGAGGAGGCGAATCTCTAGCAGCTTTAGTGGTTTTTAAAGTGTACTATGGTATTATTTCAGGAGTGGATTGTTGGATTGACTGGCTTCAACTTATATGTTGATAGACAAGATATGATATATTTTCACATTCTCAGGATTGGGTAATCAATTTCATAGACAGAAGAGTTCCCTTAGCTAGTATCAGTAGTACAAGTAATGAGGCCATTCCAAATTTTATTTGAGGTTTGGAAGGATTAAAAAGTCTAATATGCTTGAATGGAATTATGTTAGATCTAAATGGCCAGAAAGTTGAAACCTTAATGTTTAAGAAAGTTACAAACCTGAATGTTTAGAGAAGATTGAGATTAGATTATTTAGAATGCAAAGTTCTATGAAGACATTCATGGATTAGAGGTTTTATACGTAGAAGAACATCTCCCGAAGATAGGATGTACTGAAATTTAGATCTTGCATGATGGATTCTTTAGTCAACCATTTTCTGTGAATAATATTTTGATAAGATGATTGTTGACATTTTTGATAAATAAGCCAATCTCATTAGAAAAGTGAGGACAGTACAAAGACTATACCGCAACCACTATTCTAAACAAGCAAGATGATTGTTGACATTACAAGTAGATGAAGTCTAGGTGATGGAATTAGAGTGATTTCATAAAATTGACTGCTGTTGGGAGTTCTAAGTTACACATTTACAGTAGTTCTGATATGATGTCCTCTAATAGGAGCGAATCGCTAACAGATTTAGTGGTGTTTAAAGCTCCCGAAGATAGGATGTACTGAAATTTAGATCTTGCTTGATGGATTCTTTAGTCAACCATTTTCTGTGAATAATATTTTGATGAGGAGATTACAAGGATATGAGGTCTAGGTGATGGAATTAGAGTGATTTCACAAAATTGACACCGGTTGGAAGTTCGAAGTTACGCATTTACAGTTGTACTGATATGATGTCCTCTAATAGGAGGCGAATCTCTAGCAGATAGAGTGGTGTTTAAAGTGTATGGTGGTATTATTTCAGGAGTGGATTGTTGGATTGACTGGCTTCAACTTATATGGTGATAGACAAGATATGATATATTTTCACATTCTCAGGATAGGGTAATCAATTTCATTGACAGAAGAGTTCCCTTAGCTAGTATCAGCAGTGCAAGCAATGAGGCTGTTCAAAATTTTATTTGTGGTTTGGAAGGATTAAAAAAGTTTAATATGCTTGAATGCAATTATGTTATATCCGAATGGTCAGAAAGTTGAGACCTTAATGTTGATGGATGAAAGTTACAAACCTTAATGTTTATAGAAGATCGAGATTAGATTATTTAGAATGCAAAGTTCTCTGAAGACATTCATGGATTAACGGTTTTGTAAGTAGAAGAACTTTTGCCGAAGATGGGCTGTACTAAAATTTATATCTTTCTTGATGGATTCTTTAGACTACAATTGTCTGTGAATAATATTTTGATGTGATGATTGTTAGGATTACTAGGATATGAGTAGTTGATGGAATTAGAGTGATTTCATAAAATTGACACCAGTTGCGAGTTCTAAGTTACATATTTACAGTAGTACTGATATGATGTCCTCTAATAGGAGGAGGCGAATCTCTAGCAGATCTAGTGGTGTTTAAAGTGTACGGTGATATTATTTCAGGAGTGGATTGTTGGACTGACTGCCTTCGACTTATATGGTGATAGAGAAGATATGATATAGGCGAATCTCTAGCAGATCTAGTGGTGTTTAAAGTGTACAGTGATATTATTTAAGGAGTGGATTGTTGGACTGACTGCCTTCGACTTATATGGTGATAGACAAGATATAATTTCACATTCTCAGGATAGGGTAATCAATTTCATTGAAAGAAGAGTTCCCTTAGCTAGTATCTGCAGTGCAAGCAATGAGGTTATTCAAAATTTTATTTGAGGTTTGGAAGGATTAACAAAAGTCAAATATGCTCGAATGGAATTATGTTAGATCTGAATGCTCTGAAGGTTGAAATCTTAATGTTTTAGGAAGAAAGTTACAAACCATATAGAAGATCGAGATTAGATTATTTAGAATTCTAAGTTCTATGAAGACATTCATGGATTAGAGGTATATTATGTAGAAGAACATCTCCCGGAGATAGGATGTATTGAAATTTAGATCTTGCATGATGGATTATTTAGTCAACCATTTTCTGTGAATAATATTTTGATAAGATGATTGTTAAGATTACAAGGATATGAAGTCTAGGTGATGGATTTAGGGTGATTTCATAAAATGACTCCTGTTGGGAGTTCTAAGTTACGGATTTACAGTAGTACTGATATGATGTCCTCTAATAGGAGTCGAATCTCTAACAGATTTAGTTGTGTTTAAAGTGTACAGTTGCATTATATCAGAAGTGGATTTTTGGACTGACCAGCTTCATCTTATGTGGTGATAGACAAGATAAGATATTTTCACCTTCTCAGGATAGGGTAATCAATTTCTAAGACTGAAGAGTTCCCTGGCTAGTATTAGAAGTTCATTCAATGAGGCTATTCAATTTTTTTTTCAGGTATGGATGGTTTAGAAACGTCTATTTTGCTTGAATGCAATTATATTAGATCTGAATGGTCAGAAAGTTTAAATCTTAATGTTTATGGAAGAAAGTTACAAACCTTAATGTTTATAGAAGATCGAGATTAGATTGTTTAGAATGCAAAGTTCTATGAAGACATTAATGGATTAAAGGTTTTGTATCTAGAAGAACATCTGCCGAAGATAGGATGTACTGAAATTTTGATCTTACATGCTGGATTCTTTAGCCAAGCATTTTCATTGAATAATATTTTGATGAGATGATTGTTAATATTACAAGGATATGAGGTCTAGGTGATGGAATTAGAGTGATTTCACAAAAGTGACACCGGGTGGGAATTCGAAGTTTCGCATTTACTGTTGTACTGATATGATGTCCTCTAATAGGAGGAGGCGAATCTCTAGCAGATTTAGTGGCGTTTAAAGTGTACGGTTGTATTATTTCTGTAGTGGATTGTTGGACTGACTGGCTTCAACTTATATGGTGATAGACAAGTTGTGATATATTTTCACATTCTCAGGATAGTGTAATCAATTTCATAGACAGAAGAGTTCCCTTAGCTAGTATCAGCAGTGCAAGCAATGAGGCATTCAAATTTTTATTTGAGGTATGGAAGGATTAAAAAAGTCTATTATGCTTGCATGAATTATGTTAGATCTGAATTGTCAGAAGGTTGAAACCTTAATTTTTATGGAAGAAAGTTACAAACCTTAATGTTTATAGAGTATCGGGATTAGATTGTTTATAATTCAAAGATCTATGCTGACATTCATGTATTAGAGGTTTTGTACGTAGAAGATCATTTACCGAAGATAGGATGTACTGAAATTTTTATCTTGCACGATGGATTCTATGGTCAACCATTTTCTTTGAATAGTATTTTGATAAGATGAGTGTTAAGATTTCAAGGATATGAAGTCTAGCGGATGGAATTAGAGCGATTTCATAAAATTTACAGCTGTTAGGAGTTCTAAGTTACGCATTTACAGTAGTACTGATATGATGTCCTCTAATAGGACGCTAATCACTAACAGATTTAGTGGTATTTAAAGTGTACGGTTGTATTATTTTAGAAGTGGATTGTTGAACTGACTGGCTTCAACATATATGGTGATAGACAAGATATGATATATTTTCACATTCTCAGGATATGGTAATCAATTTCATAGACATAAGAGTTCCCTTAGATAGTATCAGCAGTGCAAGCAATGAGGCTATTCAAATTTTTTATTTGAGGTATGGAAGGATTAAAAAAGTCTATTATGCTTGAATGAAACCTTAATGTTGATGGAAGAAAGTTACAAACCTTAATGTTTATAGAGTATCGTGATTAGACTGTTTATAATTCAGAGTTCTATGAAGACTTTCGTGGATTAGAGGTTTTGTACGTAGAAGAACATCTCCCGAAGATAGGATGTACTGAAATTTAGATCTTGCATGATGGATTCTATAGTCAACCATTTTCTGTGAATAGTATTTTGATAAGATGATTGTTAAGATTTCAAGGATATGAAGTCTAGCTGATGGAATTATAGATTTCATAAAATTTACAGTTTTTAGGAGTTCTAAGTTACACATTTATAGTAGTACTGATATGATGTCCTCTAATAGGATGAGAATCGCTAATAGATTTAGTGGTGTTTAAAGTGTACGGTTGTATTATTTCAGAAGTGGATTGTTGGACTGACTGGCTTCAACTTATGTGGTGATTGACAAGATGTGGTATATTTTCACCTTCTCAGGATAGGGTAATCAATTTCTTAGACAGAAGTGTTCCCTTAGCTAGTATCAGCAGTGCAAGCAATCAGGCTATCTAAAATTTTATTTGAGGTCATTTGACAACCCTTTGGCTTTGGTGGTGTGGAGAATGATACCTTTGTGCATTTGGTGGAGCTTGTGGAGGTAGAGGAATGACAGATGCTTCGAAGATTCGGAGTTGTCCCTAGAGCTTCTGAAGGGCACGATGTTGCAGACTTTGTTTTTTTGTGCTAATGCTATGTTGGGGTCGCCTTTTAGAGACTTCTTTGATTTTATCAGTTTCCTAGCTTGTTTACTGTAGATGGTTCAGTATAGCTCCTTGTACTGTTTTGTCACCTTTTTTATTTTAATAAAGCTTTTCTTATCAAAAAAAAATTATTTGAGGTATGGAAGGATTAAAAATGTCTATAATGCTTGAATGCAATTATGTTAGATCCGAATGGTCAGAAAGTTGAGTCCTTAATGTTGATGGAAGAAAGTTACAAACCTTAATGTAATAGAAGATCAAGATTAGATTGTTTAGAATGCAAAGTTTTCTGAAGGCATTCATGGATTAAAGGTTTTGTATGAGAAGAACTTTTGCCGAAGATAGGATGTACTAAAATTTATATTTTGCATGATGGAGTCTTTAGTCTACCATTGTCTGTAAATTATATTTTGAGTAGTTGATGGAATTTGAGTGATTTCATAAAATTGGGGTGTCCTCGCTCCCCTTCATATTTTGAGTAGTTGATGGAATTTGAGTGATTTTATAGAACATTGAGATTAGATATTTTATAATACAAAGTTCTATGAAAACATTCGTGAATTAGGGGTTTTGTACTGGTGCGGATCTGGAACCAAAATATGGATTCCGGTAAGTACCGGAACCGAAATTGCCCATTTCGGTGCCAGTTCCAGTTCCAAATATGCCCACCCTTATGACTACTTCTAGTTCAGTGAAAAAGAAAATTTTGATTTGGCACAATGATTGCTTAAATATTATGTTGGATAAGTTGGAAACCTATATCGAATGCTTAGGTTGTGAGTTTTGGTAACTCGTTGTGGGGAATATATGATGAGCAGAGACCAAATTCACTGATGTAAGAGAAATGTCGATGTCTGTGTTCTTACTTTGAATGTTGAGTAATGAGAACTGAAGTGTGAAGCGAAGACACCTACTTGAGCTTTTTTAATAAAATCAAGGAAGATGTTTCGTGGATATGTCATAGGACTTCTATTCATGTGGTTTTGATCATTGAGACTTAGGAAAGGATTTTTATAGATTGATGTATGGATTGGTTTTTGTTGTAGAATGTTATAACCCAATTTGATAAATTTATCTTAAGACTTCATTCTTAAGCAACAAGCTCGTCCATTGTGCTACAAATATAGAATCAAATAACTTCAAAATTAAAAGTGAGAAATTTGTTCCCTTTGTCATTTGAAATTCTGTCCGACAGAATTTTATAAGGTGGGAGGATGTAATTCCCTTTCGTAGCAAGCAAGGATTGAGTGACGTGATGTGATATTTTAAATACGGTATACGATATTGAGGTTGTTCTGAGTTATCATTAGACATAAATTGTGCTTATTGGAAAATATACTTACCATGTTTTAGCATGCTATCTTAGAATGAACCTTCTTTAAATTTATTTAAACTTATTTGGCAAGCTTAGAGAGAATTTCAGCTTTTGCTCTCCCACTAACTTGTGTTTATTATTTCTTGGAGAATTTTAAACTTCATCTTCATGGTATTTTCATTAGACATACATTGTGCCTCATACTGTGATTGATTTGTTGTGTTGGAGAGTTTTTTTTCTGGGCTTGCACATGGACGATTTAGGCACTAGGATAAAAAATCGTGAGGTAGAAAACTCATATTGTACGTTTCAGTCCCTAAATGAGAACCAGGCGGTAGGAAGTCGCCATTCTTTGAAGAAAGCATGATAGCTTCCTAATTTAGCTCCATGTTTCGGACAACTCAATCAAGGACTGTTTCTTGTGGCACCACGTGGTGAGATTAGAAGTGTGAATGCTGACAGTAACAACAAGATACTTGCCAGTGGAAGGTTTTCTGCATTCAGTCGATCCACGCAGAGTTGATTGGTCCCTTAGGAACACTGGAAGGGGTTGTCGGCCAATGGGTACACCCTCCGCCCTCCGCAGGCAACACCTCAAGAACACCAAGCACGAGGCTCGACCCCAATGAAGTCGACAACATCACGTAAACCGTCAAGACGAGACAAGCCCCATGGGAGTAAAGCCATCACAGCTCAAATGCCACCACCAGTTAGCTCGCACGTAGCATTGGGTGAAACAAACATCAGCCGTCGTGCACGAGCATGTCACTAAGGAAGCACCCAAACAATTAGGCTCGACCACCATAAAGTCGTCTCGAGTGGCACCCCATGGAGGGATGGTGATTTCCCAGTGGTGGCGCCTAACCTTTGAAGGGACTATTCTATGTAACAAGGGCAAGAGCGAGAGGAGAGGAAGACGAACGGGTTACTGGGCTCCACGAAGTTATTGTGATTTTTGTCGCCTTTCTTATGTTTGCGCATACAAGAAATGACAATTAACAATGGAAAATTCACGCGTTTCTGTGATAATTTTGAAAGGGGCATAACTTTTCACTCAGTTATCCGATTGGGGTATATAATATATGAATTTCATGTAACTTTTAGAGATCTACACGTTGCTAGGCTGTTTGCCAAATTTAAATATAAAAAACGCCCTATTTCATGTAAAAAACTGGGTTTTTTACTAGTTGCCTTTTTTTTACTTATTTTTTAGCCTCTTAAATAAAACTCAATTAAGGATTTGAAGTGTACATATTTGTTGTGTTGTCTTAATGGTACTGCATTGGGAAATTGAGAACGTTGTCTTGGGTTCTAACTACGCCACAAGCTTACGTTTTAATTGTTTTTAGTCTTCAAATGTGGAGCTAAGTACACTACAAATAACAGCCATAGATGCAGTGAATTTCTCTTCTGGGTATATTTACTATACCTAGAAGAGAAATTCACTACATCTATGGCTCGCACGTACAAATAAACAGCGATAGCTAAGTACTTTACTATCGAGTAATTTGACTATGGCTTTTAATTTGTAGTGTACTTAGCTCCACATTTGAAGACTAAAAACAATTAAAACGTAAGCTTGTGGCGTGGTTAGAATCCAGGATAACGTTCTCAATTTCCCAATGCAGTACCATTGTGACAACACAACAAATATGTACACTTCAAATCCTTAATTGAGTTTTATTTAAGAGGCTAAAAAATAAGTAAAAAAAACGGCAACTATTAAAAAACCCCCGTTTCTTACATGAAATATGGCGTTTTTTATATTTTAATCGAGCGTGTAGACCTATAAAACTTACATGAAATTCATATATTATATTCTCCAATTGGATAATTGACTGAAAAGTTATGCCCCTTTCAAATTTATCACAGAAACGCGTGAATTTTCCATTGTTAATTGCGCAAACATAAGAAAGGCGGCAAAAATCACAATAACTTCGTGGAGCCCAGTAACTCGTTCGTCTTCCTCTACTCTCGTCCTTGCCCTTGTTACACAGAACAGTCCCTTCAAAGGTTAGGCGCCACCACTGGGAAATCACCATTCCATGTAGTGCCACTCAAGACGACTTTATGGTGGTCGAGCCTAATTGTTTGGGTGCTTCCTCATTGACATGCTCATGTACGGCGGCCGGTGTTAGTTTCACCCAATGCAACGTGCGAATTAACTGGTGGTGGCATTTGAGCTGTGATGGCTTACTCCCATGGGGCTTGTCTCGTCCTGATGGTTTACGTGATGTTGTCGACTTCATTGGGGTTTAGCCTCGTGCTTGGTGTTCTGTTGCCTGCGAACGGCGGGGGTGTCGAGGCATGCCATGGGGGTGTCGAAGTTGCTTCGACTAAAGAAGCATGTTAGGAAAAAAACTTTTTCGAAAAGTCTAGAGAGGCCCCTTCTCTCTAGACCCTTCTTTTTCATTTGCTCCCCTTTTGCTTGCTTTTGGGCGACGAGAGCAGCTATGTTTCTCAGCTCTTCTCCTGTTCTCCCTCCTCAGGCCGGCCTCCTGTCGGCCAAATGTACGTTTTTCTAGCCTTCGTTTTCTTTCTCCGTTGTTTCCAATGGAATGAGAGCGTTCTTTTACTGGTTTTGGGGGCGAATCTGCCGTCACAGGCTTCTAGGCCAACTTCAGCAGCCCTAGGTCTCCGGCGACAAATGTGTATGTTATGACCTCTCTCCATCTTCCCGCTGGGTGCCACTTTTGTGTGCCCCTCTTTTGTCGGCGCTGGCATGGACTTTGAAAGCACTTTCTTGTGTGTACTTTAGTTTGCAAGAGAGGAACGTATAGCTCTGCCATAGTCACGATTCTATTTGTAGTCACGACAATTGTTATTTTCAACGAGGTTGAAACTTCTAGAGGAAAATAAAAAAGGATCGAAGGGATGATGTGGCCTTCATTTTTATTATTTGGTAGGGATCTAAAGCTCCGTTTATTTAGATGTAAAACTCTTATTTTATGTAAAATTTTCTTCATTGAAACATTTTCAGGAAAAAAATTCCTTTGTCAATATTAATTATTCTTTCAAAAAAATTTGTGATGTTTGATATGCTTATTGATTTACGTATTTGTATTTGTATTACGTGTTATGGATTAAATAATCGGGCTTCACAATAATTAAAATCTGACTCATCCAAACTTAATTTTAGACAACATGAAACAATCATATGTTCCTTCAAATTTTAAAAAAAAATTCAATCAAACATTCGTATGGTATCTGTAGTCGACATTTTGTTCGACTTTGACTTTCTCTGTCTTGAAGTTGTATTTTGATTTTTTTGGGTTTGATCTTTTCAGTAGTCGACTCATTTAAGTGGTGTAGTTGACTATTTCATCGTAATTAATTAATGAAATAGAGTTTCAATTTTTTATTATAAAAAATTACTTTTTATTTGTATATAATTTTTTAAGGAATTTTTTTTTATATATTTTTAGTAATTTTGTCTTGGATGGGAATTTTGGTTATTTTGCATGTGGTTCAACGGTTAAATCAAAGGGAAGGCAAAGATTGATTTTTTTAGAAAACATATGAGGCATAGTACAACTTTTTGGACCTTGAGAGGGGTTTAATTGATTTTGCTTATAGATATCGAGCGTACTATGATGTTCCCACCAAAAAAATTTGGTTTACAGAAATTTTGGGCTTAGCTTGTTTTCTGGAAGATGATAGAGTTTTTACTGTTGACTTAAAATTTTTTTATTTGACCACATTTTCAGTTGCTTACGAAATATATGAAAACAAATTACAAAATTTATTCTGAAAGGAAACAAACTGATCCTAGGTGTTTTTCTTGAAGAACTTCTTATCTAGTTCATGGCCTATTCGAAGTACCTTTGTAGATCCTTGCTTACTCAAGTTTGTTGTTCAAAGAAGCTTTTCTGGGAGTTTTCTCTGTTGTTTTTGTATCCCTTTATACAGGATTCTAGCTGTTAAGCCATATAATAATTATAATCTACTGTTGGGTAGAATTTACTGACCTATTCGACGTTGCAGCATACTGTGTAGTTGCAGATGAATCAGTGGGGCGGCAAGTACCGATGGCTTTTCTGGAGCGCATAAAGGATGACTTTTTGTCAAGATATGGAGGTGGAAAGGCTTCTACAGCCCCTGTCAACGGCCTTAACAAGGAATTTGGGTATTCTTTCTGACGAGAATACATGTTGGAAATATTTTTTCTTGTTATGTAGCTGATATGACGTATAAATCTTTGCAGGCCAAAATTGAAGGAACACATGAAGTACTGTGTTGATCATCCGGAAGAGATTAGCAAGCTTGCAAAGGTGAAGGCTCAGGTTTCTGAAGTTAAAGGTGTTATGATGGAGAACATTGAGAAGGTAGAGATGCATTTCTTCGCTGCATTAACTTTTTCCACTCATATCTTCCAATGAACCTTGAAATGGACCAGTTCCACTTGTAAGGACAAGCTGGAGGGTAAGGTCAGGGGTTCTATACCCCCTCTCGGCATTCAAGTAACTTGCTGAACGTGCACTTTCAAGATGCCCTCAGATTTAATTTTCAAGTTCACTTCGGGGGTTAAGAAGCCTTGCACATTTTCATTGTGGCTTTTGATGTAGGTTTTAGATAGAGGCGAAAAGATAGAGCTTTTGGTGGATAAGACAGAGAACCTTCATCAACAGGTCAGTGGTGCTTTCTCATATGCATACATTCCTTCCCTTTTTAGCTGCATCTGTAAAGTGGAAAAGTTAATAAACCTTAGACATGTTTGTTAAAGAGTTTGCTCTTGCATACATTTACTGCAATAATATTCATGAGTTAGTTTTCTGTACAGAAGTATTGGAGCTCGCTTCAAAACTATAGTTTATTGTTGTTTGATCTACAAAATCTGGGATGTTGAATGGATAAGTAACAAATGCAGGTTGCTTTGATGGGTTAGACTAAGGGAAATGAAAATGAATTACCTTCTGTGGAGAGTTATTGTGCTGTGGTTTCGTTAGTGATGAGTTTGTAATTTGTGCCTCAAAACTGTATAATATATCCCATAATTTTAGAATTTAGAAAGTCTATGATATGTCATTCAAAAGAATGTTGAGGAAATCTTTCAATACTATATTTTCTTTGAAATAAATGGAGTTCGCTCTTTCCAATTTTTTCGGGGGAACCAATTTTGCAAACAGGCACAGGACTTCAGGACTACCGGGACGCAAATTCGGAGGAAAATGTGGCTGCAGAACATGAAAATCAAGTTGATTGTTTTGGGAATTCTGATAGCATTGGTTCTCATCATAGTCCTCTCTGTTTGCCATGGGTTTAAATGCTGACGATGGGCAGCTTTCTCGAAGAGGCTCTTATGTTGTTTGTCAAAACTTGCAATTTTATGTGTTGAGAAATATGGTATATATGATGACTCTGTATCTAGTTCAAATTTTAGCAACTTCCAGATACTTGGCCCCGATGTAGACTCGTTTTTGCGTGTGAATGTACCCAAAAGATGTTATCATCTCAACAATGCTCCTCCGCTGATATAGTTGCTCGATTGCCTGGAAGCTAAACTTTGAATGATGCTCATGAGTGATTGCCTTGTAAGAATATTGGGCAAATAATTATATTATTAATCAATTTATACATCGTTTTTAATTTTTTGGGCAACTAATGATTTAACTTGTCTTTCTCAGTCACGCATAACAATATGGTTCAGCATTTTGGCTTGCACGTCAGCTTTAGCAAAGGCAGCCTTCGAATTCTCCTTAATCCTTGAAAAACCCACGATTTTACCACAATGAACGAAGATCTTTCAAATTTATTGGCAAAAGAAAAACCCACGATTTTGTTTTCGAGACACCTGGCATGTTCGTTTTGATGAAATTTTTAGGATTTGAGATGTTGAAAATTTTTATGTGATGTTAGAGTTGTATTGGTGTTTGTGTAGAAGTTGTTGAGGTGTAAATTGTAATAGAATTAATGATGATTTTTAAGGTTGTTGTAGGTAGATAATTTTTATTGGGATGAGTGAGGAAGCTAAAATGTAAAATAATATTGTTTATTTATAATATTTATTATAATTTCGAATTTCTTTTTTCTTTTTATTATAATATAAATATTTGAAAGTATTTAAAAAGCAGAAGAAAAAGATAAATTATTAATGCAGTTATAAAAAAGACAATCGAGAAGAAGTGCGATTCACGCTATTGACACGCTGCATGTATGGCAAAAGCGACTGGGGGCATATTGTGGCTGTTAAATGATAGTGACTCTGATTCCATGATATGAATTGAAGTTGCAGAAGAATGGTTGAAGAAAACAGAGTGTGAGAGAAAATGTGAAGTTGTATGAAAGAGGCAATGGATGAATAACGTAGTTCTATTGATCACCGTGAAAAGTGTTATATATACAACTCTCACTCTTTAACTGACTAACAAACAAACTGATCGTCCAGCTCACTAACTAACTGTAAATCTAACTGTGTTAACAGAGTAATTAATATATTTGATACTCCCCCTCAAGATGGACAGAAAATATTGTGAATTTGCATCTTGGATAATAAGAAATGAAACTGATCAGACCCGAGAGACTTGGTAAACAAATCCGCCAACTGATGTTGAGAACGAACATGAAGTGTGCGAATGAGGCCAGTGAGGATTTTCTCTCGTATAAGGTGACAATCGATCTCTATATGTTTTGTCCGTTCATGAAAAACGGGGTTAGCACAATGTGAAGAGCAGCTTGACTGTCACAAAAGAGAAGTGCCGGCTGATCATGTAGAATCTGGATATCAGAAAGAAGAAACTTCAACCAAGTCAGTTCACATGCAGTGGAAGCCATGGCACGGTATTCGGCCTCAGCAGAGGACCGAGAGACCTTGGTTTGCTTCTTGGATTTCCAAGAAATCAAGGAATCCCCGAGGAAGACACAGAACCCGGTAATAGACCTCCTTGAATAAACACAACCTGCCCATTCAGAATCAGTGAAGGCTTTGAGATAAAGTGGAGTATGAGCAGGATAGAAAATACCCTGGACAAGAGTGCCTTTAAGATAGCGAAGGACACGATGAGCTGCATTAAGATGAGATGTATGAGGTCGATCCATAAACTGTGTGAGGAGATTAATAGCATAGGAAATGGTTGGCCGAGTAATGGTCAAGTAGAGTAAACGACCAACCAAACGCCTATATACACTTGGATCAGATAAGGGAGACCTAGAGTCACGCACAAGCTTCAGATTTTGTTCAAGTTGTGTCTTGACAGACTTGGCTCCAATAAAACCAGAATCGGTCAAAATATCTAAGGCAAATTTACGTTGGCAGATAGACAATCCAGCTTCAGAATGAGCAACTTCCAATCCAAGGAAGTATTTAAGAACACCCAAATCTTTAATCTTGAATTTGAGATCAATGATAGCTTTGAAATCATTAATACAACTCAAATTATCACCAGTAAGGATGATATCATCCACATAGACCAACAATGCCATGAAAGAATCTTTAGAACACTTGGTGAATAAAGTGTAATATGCCTTAGATTGAACAAAACCACTGTCCAATAAAAAATCAGAGAACTTGAGGAACCATTGCCTAGATGCTTGTTTTAAACCATATAAGGACTTATTCAACTTGCAAACCCGAAACTCCCACTGTCTATCATACCCTGGTGGCAGCCGCATGTAAATGTCTTCATTAAGATCTCCATGAAGAAAAGCGTTATTAACATCTAATTGTTGAAGATGCCATTGCTTTAAGGCAGCAAGGGCAAGTAACAATCTGACTGATGTTATTTTATCCACTGGAGAAAAAGTCTCAAAGTAATCAAAACCTTCTTTTTGTGTATACCCCTTAGCCACTAACCGAGCTTTGTACCTTTCAATAGAGCCATTAACATGATACTTGAGCTTATAAACCTATTTACAATCAATAGGGTTATGGCCAGGAGGTAAAGAACAAATGGTCCAGGTGTTATTGAGCTCTAAAACTTCAATTTCTTTGACCGTAGCAGCTTTCCATTAAGGAGAAATGACAACCTCTTTAAAACTAGATGGCTCAGAATGAGTGCTTACAAATAAGACAAAATGTTGATGAGAAAGGGAAAGGTTAGCATAAGAGAGAGATATGGAGAAATGAGATATGCAGTACCAGGTAAATGAGAGAGAGCTGTTATAGAATCTGTTGAGATATGAGGATCGGGTGAAGAAGTCACAACTGGTTTGACTGTAGAACTAAGAGCAAGCTGACAATGATAGTCTTCCAAATAAGATGGTGTTTTTCTAATCCTAGAAGATCTTCTAGGATGTGGATTAGAATTAGATGTCATAGGAATGTCGACAGAGGAAGGAGGAACAGAAATTGGTAAGTGAGCAGAAGACAAGTTCTGTGCAGAATCTGTGAGAGATGGAAGATCTGCAATTGGAACTTGAAGAAAGGAAGGAATAGAAATATTATCAGAGGAAGATTTAGGAGATGAAAAAATATTCAGAGGAGACTCAGGTGTAGTAGAAGAAGGAAAGACATTGGAGTCATGTGTAGAAGAAGAGTCAGGTATATCAAGAATTATATTAGGAAGGACATCGGTGTTTTTTTGGAGAAATAGACAAGTATTTGAAAGGAAAATAATCTTCATGAAAGACTAAGTTCCTAGAAATAGAAAACTGTCTGGTGTGGAGATTATAGACTTTATATCATTTAATTCCACAAGGATACCCAACAAAGACACATGAAGTTGCTCTAGGATCGAATTTATGCCTATGTCTATAAAGAGTATAAACATAGCATAAACAACCGAATGTTTTGAGATGATTGTAATCAGGTTTGGAATGAAAAAGCATTTCAAAGGGAGACCTATTACCAAGTAATGGAGATGAAAGTCGATTGATAAGGTAAGTGGCTGACAAAATACAATCAGACCAGAAAGTAAGAGGAATATTGGACTGGAATCTAATGTATCGAGCAACATTAAGCAAATGTTGGTGTTTGCGTTCAACACGGCCATTTTGTTGCGGAGTAGCTACACAAGAACGTTGATGAAGAACACCTTTAGAAAACTAGGAAAACTAAATTCAGTTCCAAAATCAATTCGAATAGATTTAATTTTGGAAGCAAATTGAGTTTCAACTAGTTGGAAGAAAGAAGTGATATGATGTTGGGTTTGATCTTTGGATTGAAGCAAATATACCCATGTACAGCGTGTATAGCCATCAACAATGGTAAGAAAAAATCGAATGTCATTATAACCAGGGATTGAAAATGGGCCCCAAAGATCACAATGAACTAATTCAAAAGCACAAGTAGTTTTAGAAGCTGAAATAGGAAACGACAATTTTCTTTGTTTGGCCATAGGACAAACAGTGCAATGATGAAACTTAGAGCTATGAATATCACCAATATAGTCTTGCAAAAGAAGCATACGGGACATTGATGGATGACCTAAACAACAATGCCACAAGGCATGATTATTAGCAGATACAGAATTGCAAGAAAATTGAGAAACACCAGAAGTTGTAGGAAGTAAAAAATACAGCTCTCTTGATTCTCTAGCCAAACCAATCGTTGTCCATGTGGGTAGGTCCTGAATGAACAAATGATGGTTAAGGAGAAGTATACAACATGAAATCTGTCTAAGTAAAGCACTAGCAGAAATCAAGTTAAAAGAAAAGGTAGGTACAACAAGAACATCGAGTAGCAAGATTTTAGGAGATAACTGTACTGTGCCTATGTGAGTGGCATGGACAGTATGGTTGTTTGGCTTTTGATAGGTGTCTGAGTAACTGAAGTGATAGAAGTGAGCATACTCAAGGAGCTAACCATATGATTACTTGCACCAGTATCAATAATCCAATCAAAACTGTTATTAGTAGCAGCAGATGGATTATTGACAGAATGAGCATGATAATAGATGGGTAAACCTGATGCAATACCTACCATGTTAACCGTGACCTGAGGGATTGGAGCTGCAGTATCTGAAGTAGGAAGCAATGCTAACAATTGTTGACATTGTTCAAAAGTAATCAGCAGAGAAGATGCTGAAGACAATTCAGAGGTCACTTGGTGAATAGAACTTGTTGGAATAGGTTTGAAACGAGGCTTGTAACCAGGGGGATAGCCATGCAATTTGTAGCATTTATTCACAGTATGACCAGTAAAACCACAATGACTACACATAGACTTTTTCTGTCCATAATACCTGCCATTGAACTTGTTAAAATTTTGTGCTCCTTGTCCTCGTGCAAAAAAATGCAGTGTTCTCAAGGGACTGAGAAGAGAAAGAACTGATATCACGCTGCCTCTCTTCTTGAACTATCAGTGAGAAAACTTTATTTATTGTCGGCATAGGTTCCATTAGCAATATTTGACCTCTTATATGCAAATATGAATCATTCAATCCCATGAGAAATTGCATAATAGACTCTTGATTATGCTCATCAGTAATCTGCTTCATTGCTCCACAAGTGCAGGTAGATCGATGCTTGTAATTGGAAAGCTCTTCCCATAAAGCTTTTAATTTGGTGAAGTATGTCGTGACAGTATAATGGCCTTGTGAAAGAGATGCAATGGACTTCTGAACTTGAAATATTCGAGGTCCATTCCCTTGAGAAAATCTATCAGTCGGATCTTCCCAAATTTCAGCAGCAGTTTCAATATAAAGAACGTTATCCGCCAAATCCTTGGATATTGAATTCAATAGCCAGGAAATCACCGTGTGATTACATCGGATCCAACTTCCATGATTAGGAGACGACGACTGTGGTTGTGGAAGAGATCCATCAACAAAGGCAAGCTTGTTCTTTGCACTCAACGCCATCTGCATAGACCTGCGCCAACTCGAGTAATTCTCTCCATTGAGAATATGGGAAACAAGCATTGCATTAGGAGTGTCACCATTATGCAGGAAGTAAGGATTGAACATATTATCAGAGTTGCTGGGAACAGAAGAAACTAAGGGAGATTCATCCATTATAGTGGCTCTGATACCATGATAAGAATTGAAGTTGCAGAAGAATGGTTGAAGAAAACAGAGTGTGAGAGAAAATGTGAAGTTGTATGAAAGAGGGAATGGATGAATAACGTAATTCTATTGATCACCGTGAAAAGTGTTATATATACAACTCTCACTCGCTGACTAACAAACAAACTGATCGTCCAGCTCATTAACCAACTGTAAATCTTACTGTGTTAATAGAGTAATTAATATATTTGATAAAGCACATCACACAGTATAGAGAATAAAACTTGATTTTCTGTCAATTATAATTTTTATATATCGCAAGATTAAAAACATTCATACTCTTCTCCTCTTGAACCCACTACTCTTATCATCCTCGACAACGTCTTTACATTTTTGTATCATTCTCGTTGTCATAGTTACTCCAATGACAATTACACACCCTTTTTCCTCCTCTCCAAACCCCATTCCTTGAACCCATACCCACTCGGCTCCCACCCCTCTGAGCCTAAACCTCACCCTTCCTCTCCCCACTACGCCCAACCCCAATTACTCTTATCATCCGCAAATGTCTTTACATTTTGTATCATTCTTGTTGTCATAATTACTCCAATTACACACCCTTTTTCCTCCTCTCCAAACCCCATTCCTTAAACCCATACCCACTCCCACCCCTCTGAGCCTAAACCTCACCCTTCCTCTCCCCACTACGCCCAACCCCAATTACTCTTATCATCCGCAAATGTCTTTACATTTTGTATCATTCTCGTTGTCATAATTACTCCAATTACACACCCTTTTTCCTCCTCTCCAAACCCCATTCCTTAAACCCATACCCACTCCCACCCCTCTGAGCCTAAACCTCACCCTTCCTCTCCCCACTACGCCCAACCCCAATTCATCTCTCCCTTCCTCCACCCCCACCTCAACCTCCACCATTCTTTCACAACCCAAATCACTCCCAATTCCACCACAATCACCCCCCACTGTCACCGATTCCTCCCACAACCTCTCCCCACTCTCTATCCCCTTAATATTTACTGTTTTCCTGAATGTACCATTTGGGATTTTGCTTATTTCAATTTTCCGATACTATGAATTTTGGATAATAAATTTACTGAGCAAAAATAAATTTAAGCTATATGAAAATATAAATTCGATGAAATACTTGAAACTAGGCAAACACACATAATTTTATGTGTACTATATGCTTGAATGTAGACAGTGTACTCTATATTTCTCCAAACAAAAAATATACTCTTAACTGAATTATAGTGAAAGCCAACAGCTATACAACTTCATATGATATAATATATTTTTTATCAGATTGGAACTGAGATTTAATAAATTAACTTAATACTATTATTAATTACAAAGTTTTATCAGTATTTTTTGTTTTGGGTCCAATCTCCTGTCTTATAACCGCCAAAAGCGCGAAAAGGATTAGGGAAGAAGCTTGTCCGGTTTTTTCAACTGAACCGGAAATCAAACGGCTATATTTTGGACTGAACCGGAATTCAACGGCTATATTTCATGCTCTCAGCAATCAGGACATCAGTCTTCTGTGCTCGACTCCGTTGCCGCGAGAGAATGGAAGAAATCGAGACGGGCAGGGATATCATCAGCGAGGGAACTCCAACGCATAAAGTGGGGAGGAAGCGGTCCTTGCAGGAAGATTTCTGTATGCTGTCTCTGGATATGACCGGCACAAGAGTATCGGCGCAGCCGAGTTCCCCGTCCCCGTCCCCGCCTATGCCTCCGACTCCCGTCGTTCGCAAGAAGCGTCGCCGCTATATGTTCTTGGGTACCCGTACCTGTACCACCGCCGGTGGAAATTCTGAATATTTTCGTCTTTTTGCTGGCACGCCTAGGAAGTTTGCTTCTGCTGCTGGGAGATGTATCAGATGAGATGATCACCGAGACTCGCAATGCACATGGCGCCCTCACAAACTGGCTTTCTCTTTTACTTTCGTTCCCGGAGATGTCTCGTATATTCTTTCCTCTCTTCGTTCTTTCCTGTAAAGCTAACCAACTTCTGTTGGAAGCACTTCGACAAGATTTGGCTCCTGATTGGTTGAGTCTTCTGACCGATTCTTAGCCCCACTCTTCTACTTCTTCGTCTTCTGCTTTCTTTTCCTTTTCTATGGTTTTTTTTTTGGGATTTCATTACTAAGTCAGTCAACCTTCATTCATTCGAATGTTCTTTCAATCTTCGGCGACTAAATTCTCAAACCAAATCGATGAGGAAGTTTTCTCTAGTAATCTGCAGAGATCGATCAACCTGTAAGAGTAAGAGCCAAGCTAAAATTGCTGACCACAGTTTCTCTTCTTTCTTCCTTGTTCCTTAGATTTTTTTTTTCAAATTTCATTTTTCAATTTAGTAGAAACACATTTCAAAAACCCCTTCATATTTGAACATTATCAGTGGTTCGTACAGTGCAGCTGAGACAAAATATCATAAACTGTTTACAATCATGAAGAAAAAGGGCGGTATAGTTCACATCGTAAAAACCCAGAAGCTGTTTACAGCCTAAGAGTGGTCTAATTCACTGATGCCGCAGACTGACCAACTCAATATCAAATATGAGAGTCCCCAGCGTTGAGCCTTCTCCATTGGCAAGACGCGTTGGGTTAAAAATGGTAGTAAACAGCCTCTGCCTGTCAAAAAACTGGATAGAAAATAGAAAAGGCTTGAGCACATGTGAATGTCAGTAAAATCTCCCAAAATAGCATGAGCCTGAAACAACTTGTAGTGTGCTGCTGTCTATATATAACTGACTTCAACACTCAGTCATGCCATGAAAAGCTAATATGTTTCCATTTGTTTCGAATTTTCCTAGCTACTTTACCCATTGAATATTTTCTGAGAATGATTAATGAATTGAACTTAAAAGCCAAAAGAAGGAGAAAAATCCAAATCACAGCAGAGCCGAAAATCTCTCTCTCTCTCTCTCTCTCATGTGTGCAGGTTGGTTTCTATGGTCTGATTGCAGGAAGTCATTTCTCACTTGGTGCCAGACAGATATTCTAGTCACCAGTTATTCCAACAATGAACCTCATATCATATTGTAACACCATACACATTTATGTCCCAAACCCAGCTTTGAGAATCCATAATGTTATTTACATCTCATATTTCTCCGGAGGGGGAACTTAATAGTCTGGTGGTGACATTTTAGATAGCCCATGGACATTATAACAAGCAGATTAGCAAAAAGTAGTCCACCCATGGAAAAGTTTAACCTACTTTCTGATCAAACATTGGACAAGAAAAGCCATCGACTAGAATATAAAATCAGCATAAATAAAGGTAGTAGTAAAAGGAAAAAAAAGTTGGAAGAGAACAGAGTAAATACATTAGGTGGTATGGGCTCTTGTGATGTGCTCTGATAGCCTTGGGATGGAGGGATGATTACTCTACGAATACCACCTATTTTCATTGATCTCACGGCTGCTTCTATCCCTGAAATCACCTGCGCATAGATTTGATATATCAGTATCAAAAGCTTCTCAGTTGGCTCAATAATTTGAACAAGCTAGCATAAAAGACAAAGGAAAAAAGTTACTGACAACAGTCATGAACGTTCTTTCACTTTAGAATATACATATATAGTTCACACATAACCGCATTCATACACAGATATATGCATAATAATGCTGCGAGTAAAAATAAAAAGCAACATTCTTCACACACACAAACCAAGCATCCAGCCCCTCAGAAACAAGAAATAAAATTTACAAAAGCATTGTGTGGTCTTCCTTTGGCTTTGTTTTCTTATTTCTAAGCATCTTCTTGCGGCTTTCACTAATGCTACAAAACTCCTAACACATTTAACCTCTATAATAGTGTCATACAAATAAAACAAAAAACAAAAAGCAGAATTTACTTCAAATTAAGGCAATATTTTCCAGCCTCTTTTTTCCCGAGCAATATGGGCCTAGATAATTAAGATTCACTGTAAATACAAGCTTGGCTCAGTATTGCCGAGATAATTGTCTTCTTAACTTCTCCTCTGATTTTTACTACTTTCTTCAGAAAAGTTTGATATCAAAGAGAATCTAGGTGTAGTCACTCAGCTAATCTATTTCTGGAGTGCTATGGTATAGTAGTAATGCGTGGTACTTGAGTTCCCCTCCTCCCTCAAAAGCTAAAGGAAGGAATTCATGCAGGTTTTCCCTAACTGGGTAACCTTTTGAAGGAAAAAGGGGAAGAAAACTAAAACTTACTGGGCATGTGACGAATTAAGATATACAGATAATAAGGATCACCTCTCACAATTTTGACATAAAAGTCCCTAGAAATGACGACAAATTGAATAATGATAGCAGTACTTACTTTCCCAGACCCAAGGAAAAATACAAAAGGAATTGGTTCACCATTTTCATCTTTGTGATCATATGTTGAATCAAAACGCCATCCTTGCTTCGCTGCCAACCTTCCATAGTAATGAACTGCAACCTTTACATTCAAACTTAAAAAATTAAGGATGAATATGTGGTACTACCTATTCTAATTCGAGCTCCCACACAAGGTACTAGAAAGACATAATACGCACATCACTTTTTTTTACTGTTTCATATAATACTAGCTAAAAAATGCTGCATTTTTTCTTTGTTGTGGACTTGTGGCTCTCCAGAACCTTTAGTGTATTTTCTGGGAATGACAATTGTTGCTTATGATTAAAACATATCGGATGCTGACTACCAATATAATGCTCTCTCTTCAGATGGAAGAGGAGGAGAAGCCCCTTAGTTTCAACTGTAGGTCAGAAGCTCTCCATAGTTATGCAAGAATCATTCCACATATTTTCTTTTATCTTTTTTTTTTTCTCTAGTATCCCTTAGTTTCAACTGTTGCTTATGATTAAAACATATCGGATGCTGACTACCAATATAATGCTCTCTCTTCAGATGGAAGACAAGAGGAGAAGCCCCTTAGTTTCAACTGTAGGTCAGAAGCTCTCCATAGTTATGCAAGAATCATTCCACATATTTTCTTTTATCTTTTTTTTTTCTCTAGTATCCCTTAATATTGGATGCAACACTTGGCTGAGTCGGACAAGGATTCCCTCCTAAGAGTGAATTCTAATGGGTCCTAATAGACTATTGGATGGATGACAGCACATTAATGAATTCATCCAATGGTCTATATTAAATGTTAAAAAAATACAAAATGAAAAAAAAAACTTCCGGATCGATTCATTAATGTGCTGTCATTCATCCAATGGCTTGTTAGGACCCATTAGGTAATTCCCTCTTAGGAGAGAATTCTTCTCCGAGTTATTGAAAAAAGGATTAATATATGAGAAACAGAGTCATGAGCAATCTACCAGCAAACTCGAAGTTCAACCAGCAATGAAAAACCAGAAATCTTTACTGCTGCCAATAGTTATTTCCATTTGAGCCACAAATAAGAGTGATAACAACCAGAGGGCTTCGCTTGAGCTCTTCCCACTATAAGTTCAATTGCTTGTTGATATAGGCTATACTCGGCACCAAAAAGTTTTCAACTATCCTCAGATTCCGTGCGAGCTCCAACACCCATTACCTATATAATTCACATATTCCCTACCCAGGATTTCTACACCTTTACTCATCTTTTTTATTGCCCCCACAAATTCCCCAAACCATATATTACTTGAAAGAACCAGAACCATCACCAATTTCCATCATTTATCATTGGTTATCAAACTGGCAGCTCCCTCAGTGCTTATTAGTGTTATTACCATCAAACCATCGAACATGAAAGAACACAAATTGCTCATATGCCGCCAATAAGGCTACTCAATTCAACCTCTAGTAGTTTTAGTAGCCTGTCATATGCAATTCACAAACTTCTCATATATACAAAATGATCTCTCTATTTCCGATGACTTCACCTTGAGCTCAAAAACAGAGAAAGCCGAATTTTAGACATCAAGATGGATAAGATATGATATTTAATTTGAAAAAAATACAATCGATTTCGAAAAATTAACACCTCTAGCTCTATGCTAAGAAATGATTACATAGAAAGCAAATAGGGAGTAGAACATTGCCAAAAGCTAAAAAAAGAACAACAGATTACGGCATAGAAATGTTGTTGCATACACGGTGAGAGAAAGAGAGAATAATGACCTGGTCTCCATCCCCGGGGACTTCTCCGGAACCTAAACGGAGGTCCAATATCTTGACGCCACCAGAATTTGGGAGCTCGGAGAACTCGGATGTGGCGGACTTTGAAGAAGAAGAAGCAGAGGGCGGGTAGATTAGTGTTGAGAAAATAGTGGAGAAAACTGAGAGAGAAAGAACCGTTCTTCTACTTGCTGTTAGACAATAAGATGATGAAAATGAAGTTGTTGCAGAGGCGTTGTTAGTCGGATGGTGGGGAAAGTGGGGACATTGTACCGTCGCGGAGCACTGAAGAATCATCTTCCTTCTTACCCGAAAGCACAAAAACGAAGATAACATACGCCGTCTGTGGGAATCGAACCCACGACCACGTGGTTAAAAGCCACGCGCTCTACCAGCTGAGCTAAGACGGCGCTAATGACAGATGTAGAGTTTACTTTTTTATGACCTATATTTTATGTGTCCCCTTGTCTAAGAGGCTATTCAGTTTGAATTTTTTTTGAGAATTTTTAGGTGATGTTAATTTTATTGGTATGAGTGCTTTTTATTTTTATGTAGTGTTAAGAATGATATTTGGTTGTAGAATATTTTATATTTTGAGAATTCAAAAAAATCCTGAGAATATTTGTATACCGAACAGCCCCTAAACCGAATAAATAAATACGGCACCTGTGTCACAGTCACACTGTCTAATAATTAATACTACTAAGGGGCATTTCGTAGTGAAAATTATGTGATTATAAAAAAGTAAAAATATTTTATGAGAATCGATGAAAAAATAAAGAAATAATATTTGAATAAATATTATAATAAAAAAATTATGTGACTGAAATAAATTATTTTTTAATCAAATTCGAATCAAAATTTCTAACACAGGAAATCTCTTAAATATTGTTAGACTTATATATTGTATCTATCTTTATCAAGTGAAAGCATCTAATTCGATCAGTAATTTAGAAATCATCCTAATCTCACAATCATCAGTGGCTCTTCATTGATAATTTGATATGAAAGAGCATAATTAAAGAAAATTATACAGTCAAGTTCGGGGACAGCCAAGGTACAAAAAGAGTGACATTTTTTTTTTCTTTTTTATGTATCTCAAAAATGTAATAATTTTATTTTTGGACCATCGAAAAATCACTCTTCATTCCACGTGCAACACATCCAAAGCAGTATTAAAATAGACACTTCTTTCTTTGGGTTAAAATCCATATACCTCCTCAAATTTTATGATGCTCTAACTTTTACTATTGTTATTTTCTCTTTAGATTAAGATTATCTTATATGACTTGTTATTTTATCTATTTTAATAGTTATTATTAAAAATGATAATTTTGCAGCCATAAATATTCTCTTAATTTTTTTAAATAAAAAATATACTTTTTGTCTCTAACTATTAGGATTACGATACTTTACACTTAAAATTATCAATTTCATGATATTTTTATTTGTTTTTATTTTGTTTTGTTTTATTTTTATTTATTTATTTATTGATATCATGCTTTGTGTAGTTGGACTGCCACAGACCGTATTATAAGGTCAAAGGATGTCCACAGTAGAACAAAGGTTGAAAAGGAATCCCAGCACAAGTTCACAAGTCCCAAAGTCCCAACCTTTGTAAGCTACTTGTTTTTCAAATCAGTGGCCCAGCCCCCGCACTCAAGTAAAAAAGAGAAACTGTAGGAGTAGAGGGAAGATTGTGTGCAAAATGGAGAGCAGTGAAGAAGAAGACGACTTCCCATCAATTGAAAGAATTATCCCACAGTCGAAGGTCGATTCCCTCTACCAATCCCACACTGAAAAGGTTTATTCATCTTCCTTGTTTTCCTTCCTAACTCCAACCTCCGTGTTTTGTGAGAGCGATTTTGTCGCAAATTGTTAATTTCTTGAATCTCATTATTGATCTTGGAATGATGTTGTCTTTGTTTGTCTGCCTGAACAAGGTTGTTTTTCTTCTTCTAGTGCTGTTGGTTGTCCATTATTTGAAGTCCATTGGCTTCTAAATCCAAGTTTTAACAAGCTGGGTACGCTCATTTCAAGTTTTTTTTGGGTAACGAAAAGGAAAAAAAATCATTCCAAGTTACTACCGGGCATGAAGTGAAGAATTTGGACTCTTCGGGCTTTTCTGTACTATTTTACGCTTCGAGAACTCCAGTTTTCGATTATAGGGTCACGAAAGCACCTGACAATTATATTACAAGATTGGATGTATATGGTGATACTCCAAGTTGGATTGTTGTATTTTGGTCAAAACCTACTCTGGGAAAGTTCCTATTTCTCCTTATTGTTGCACATTTCGTTTTCTCGAAACAAACCTACATGGAGACGTTAGTCTTCGTTTGCGTCATTTTTGGATCTAAACTCTTTTTCTTTGATCTGGATAATTTTTGAATTACAAAGTGAATCTTCCGTACAGATTCTAGTATCTTCTCATCGGTTATGTTTTAATGCATTTGCACCCATAAGAGAGACATTCATGGTTTAAGGTATGCCGTGTATATTCTTTGTTCTATTTATAAAAAAAGAGTGTATTTTCTTTGTTCAAGTACAGGGTATCGATTTCTGTTTTTTAGTGGTTTTGGGAAGCAAAAAAGGTGTATTTGTGAAGGGAATGATGTTATGCTGTACTGATTTTTTATGATTCTGAACGTATTCTTTATCAGTCTGATGCTTCTAAAATGTAGTGAGTATGCATCCGTTTTCTCTGTGGGCCAAGATGAGGATGTGAAATGCAGTATGCACCCTATTGTGAGAGTTTGCGATAACAATGTCTAGAAGAAGATGTTCTCTTTTTTTCTCCATTGGTATAATGAATTTTGTTCCAGAGGTTCCAAGATCACAAGAATTGAATTAGCAATTTTGGTCTTTTGTATTGTCTTCCTTTCTCATGTCTTGTAACACGGTGACTAAATATTTTCCTGTAGGCTTAGCATGTTTATCCTTGTAGGGAATACGAAAGCTTTGTTGCAAGCTCTTGGATCTGAAGGATGTCGTGGAGAACTTACGTGGTAACATGCACACGGAGCCCCATCATAGTTAACTGAAGACTTCAATCCCTGCAACTCTCTGATCATCTTCCCCTTTGATTTTCGAGACTTTTTCGAACAAGGCTGCACCCGATCCCGTTCCAACGCTGCAAAGAGATCTCTCAGTTTGTTCTCTTGACCACCACACGACAGCCCAACCATATTACCCACAGAGGAAACCATATCCAAAACCTACGCCGGAGATTCACCCTCCAAAACGTTACTAGGGACAGAAACAGCACCAGAAGGAACCGCTAGAACTGGTCTAAGAGAACACTCCCCCTCCTCCTGCCCACCTAAGATGGGCCCAGACATAGGCCCAGCAAACCCAGCGAGCCCATCATGCCCAGCCCCTCCTTCAATCACAACCATAGCCCCCGATAAGCCAGCTAAGGTCTCCGGGTCACCAATTTTCAGCCCATCCGAGATAGGCCCAGCAAACCCAGCGAGCCCATCATGCCCAGCCCCTCCATCATACACAAACATAACCCCCGACGAGATCTGACCTTCGAACGTGCCTTCGGGCGTAAGTTCCGGCGTAAACTCCGGCGTCTGAGGAGCCTCCGGGCAGTCGCCATCCACAACAGACGGCGCCGACGAGTGGCCTTCCCTTCCTCCGAGCTCGGTGACCCCCGATAAGCCATCAGCAAGAACGCTAGCATTATCCGGCGAAAACTCCGGCGTCGGAAGGGTCTCCGGGCAGTCGCCATCGACGACGGAAGGCGCCGGCGAGTGGGGGGATCGTTTGGGTGGGATCTTGTTGGGGGTGATTTTGTTTTTCTTGTTGGCGTGTGGGCGGGAGTTTCTTGTTGGGCTTTTGTGTTTTTTTTTTATTTTATTTTCTTGTTTGTCTGTGTTTGAGTTCCTCAGTACATTCTCTTGTACTGGTGACTCCGTTGTTCCTTGTTTTCCTTAGTGTTTAATAAAATTGGCTTACTTATCAAAAAAAGAAAGAAATGCTAGTTTCTATATTGTAGCACCACATCTTGAGCAAGTACATAAATGAGGAGTTAATGTTCCCATGCCACCTGCAGCATTTGACTGCATTAAGGACCTTTTTATTTGGGCAGAAAACTAGAAGTCCTCTCGCCAGGCTAAATACATTGTTGGGCCTTAATGCCAATTCGGCCTTTAGGTTAAATGGTGTTATCAAGTAGATGTGTGCAGGTTTCAAGCAGTTTCAAATCTGAAATTAGAATACATAATTTTTACTTATTTAATGTTTGGGCTCTCACCATTATTTCAGATTCCTGTATACTTGATTTGACCTTAAAGATAAATTGTAGGATATCTGAAGAGGCTGTGGAAATGGAACATGAATTAGTTGAGCTGCGAAAGCATATTTCAGCTCAAGGGATCCTTGTGCAGGATTTGATGACTGGTGTATGCCATGAATTGGAAGAGTGGAAGCAATCTAATGGTGACAACTATGAAGCTCCGCAAGAACCTGAAATTTCTGAACTTCAAGATCCCTTGCCAAGTGAAATAGATGACAAGAAGATAATATTTTTGGAGAGAATTGATGTTCTGTTGGCTGAACACAAAGTTGAAGAAGCATTGGAAGCTTTAGATGCTGAAAAGAGAGATTCTTCAGATCTGAAAGGCTCTGGAGATTCTTCAGTAGGTGAGGTGTCAGAGTACAAATATGCTTTTTCAAAAAGAAAAACAATGGTTGAAGATCAACTAGTTCAGATTATTGAACAGGCTTCAGTTGGTGTTCTGGAGATGAAGAAGGCCTTATCTAGTTTGATAAAACTTGGGAAAGGTCCTTTGGCACATCAGTTACTGCTAAAATTTTATGGGTTGCGCCTCCAAAAGAACATTGAGGTTCTTCTTCCTTCTTGTTGTGTCTGTCCAAAAAAAATTTCTGCTGCGTTATCTACACTTGTATTTTCTATAATCTCACTGACAGCAATGGAGTCTGCTTCAATATTTGGTGACAATCCTATTTATAACAACAGAATTGTTCGATGGGCTGAGTGGGAAGTTGAATATTTTGTACGGTTGGTGAAAGATAATGCACCATCTTCACAGACAGTTTCTGCTTTACGAGCTGCAAGCATTTGTGTTCAGGCTAGTCTCTACCACTGTACAACATTGGAATCACAGGGCCTGAAACTGTCAAAATTACTTTTGGTTCTTTTGCGACCTTACATTGAAGAAGTTCTAGAGTTGAATTTTAGACGCGCTAGAAGACTACTTTTTGATCTGATGGAACTTGATGAGAGCTTGCTATTCTCACCTTGCTTTGCAGCTTCATTGTCTGCATTTGCACCTTCATTGGAGAGCGTTCTTGTTGGTCACAAAAGGGTGTGCTTTTCTGGAGCTGGATCAAATTCTAACCGTTATATTTGGTTTTGAGTTGACGCCCATGGTGACCACAGCGGAGGGTCTGCACTCTGATGCCTCAAGGTTGGGGCATTTTTTTCTTTGCTTGTCTTTCAGGATTTTATTGCTAGGCCAGAATATGGCTATGGAATTTGATTAGTTGAATTTAGTTGATCAAATCTTGTTTAGATTTCTGCTGGTGAAATCCTTTCTTATGATTGATTCCCAATCTTCTTTCATCGTACTTTCTGTTCTGGTGCTTTTATAGCTGGTGTTTACAGTAATCTGTTCTGGTGGTAATCTCTAACTCAAGGTATGCCTCTAATGGCTAGGGAGTTCAGGATATCACCCACCAGTATTTATTTCGTCATTTCCTCCACTTTATGCACTGACGCTGAAGTTACCTCTCCTTCCTCGTCCAAATATATGGTGGCATAGTCTTTCCAGGAGTAAGGCACTGATTTGGGTCATTGTCCTTAATAGAGTCAGCGAATGTGACTGCTTCTAGAACATAATATCTCAAAATACTTCTTCTGTCAGCATTTGCACCATGTATAGATCTGAAGGCTATATGTTGACAGCTTCTTCTGCTATGGCTACACATAAATAAATAGGTTGGACATTTCTTTGAGGGAGGTGATCTCTGTTTTTTGCCCTGGGAAATGGCGATGCTGTTAATCCTTTTCAATCCAGAATTTATAAATTTGTAGATTTTTGACAAGTTGTTTTTCTATTATGTCAGGCTTGGCATTATATGGCTAATAGAGCAAAAGGGGAAATTATATTCTGACGCTAACTATACCAGTATGTAGGATTAATAATGTCTCATAATACTTGACTGTCACTGTGTATCAATTTGCAAATATTTTAAAGTTTTCTTTACTGGCATCATTGGATCCTATGGCCTCATCTTTTCACACCTTGGCCAATTATAAGCTCATGCCTCTCTGAGCATCTTACCTTAGTATGGCTCTTAATGTGATTCTGCGAAATTACATCACTTTGGTTTTCTTAGTGGTCTTTGCTTGATTTATACAAGTATTAACATGTTTATGTTTCTCCAGTTGTTGTTGTTGTGTTTAATACTTCCATAGATCGGGGTTGTTCACTTTAAAGAGTTCCTCTTTTCTAACTATTCTTGTTCAGGCTTTGTCTTAGGAAAGAAGAATCCTGTCAAGAGAAAAGCTTCTGAGATGTCTGAAGGGTACTCAAACTGTTGGGACGCGAATGCAAAATTTGAAAATCTGACCTACTGGAATCATGACAGCCTTCCTTCATGCGATGATGCTTTTTTGCGTTCTTTTCACTGGCTTGCTGTTGCAAAAGCAGTAAGTTTCTGCTTAAGCTCTGTTATAAAGATGGACAAAACTTGTTACCCAGATAAATGCAATGCGTCATGTGTACAATTATTCAAGTGATATATACAGACTGAGACATACACTGGAAAAATGGGTGCAGATCTATAGGATTATAAGATTCGGTTTTTGTCAAAATCTTGATTGCTAAAGCTATGAATATTCTGAATCTTCTCTTACCTTCTATATTCAATTTGTGTCCCATACCAATAACTTTATTGAACATTACTTGAGCAAAGGGCGGCATGGCTCTTCCAGCAACCTTACTAGAGAAGTTTTGTATAACTGCAGCTGCACAAGCCGGTGACAGCAGAAGATATGGTTTCTGCATCCATTGCTCTGCAGAAGATGGACTGATTACTAATTGCAGGGAGTGTCTTGTGATCTTCAGCCACTGTGAGTGTACTGATTCTATAGTTATTTCTTCTACTGAAAAAGATCTATGTCCAGTTTTTTGTCGACATATGCATCTAGCATTGAATTCTCATTGACGTCTATCTTTCTGTGTTTGTGTTCATGAAGCAAATTTGCTATGTTGTCTTGCTTGGTTTATATAACAAGTTGCCAATTAGTAGAGGCTATATCTCATTATTTGCATACCATGAGAACTGTCAGATTAAGTCTTTCACTGACATTTTCTCCATACCAGATTTTGCAGGTAGACAAGAAAACATGAACACATATGGTGGTGGTGTTTACATCTAAATACAGTAACATATCAACTAAAAGTCTCCATTTCAATGATCAAAACTTAGTAGTCATTTGTTGGAAAGTAATCCATATTTATAGATTAATCCAATAAAATGCTTTGGCTTTGTACTGATTATGAATTCTACTTTGCAAGTTAAAAGGAGTTTGCGATTTTGGAATCTCTGTGCATGAGCCGAGCTCGCTACACCCAAAATCAAGTAATCTGGAGGGCATCAACTCCTTAGATGAAATCTACCCTGCTCAACCAAGATATTATAGTTCTGTATATAAAATGGCAAATTGAGCCTTTCTTGCAATTTGAAATTCCTTGGGCCACTCTCCTGGCAAAGCCAGACTGATTTGGTCTGCGTGGCTTGGAAGGGCTGCATAGGCCTGGGTTTATCGGCCCGTTAGGTGGGTCCATTTCAATGGGCCTTTCGGGTTGAACTTTTCTTAGTTATAAAAAAAATGCTATATAAGTTAATCTAAATCCAACTGGAGGTTCATTATACAGCAGGTTCAATATGCCACAAAAGTTTTATCACCCAGTATCATCTCAACATAGAACAGAAAAACTGCTTTAATGTTTCAGTTCGATTTCACTTGTGTGGCGTATGCATTCATTGTGACCAATTGCCATTTGGATCCCAATTACTTGTAACGACCCCCCGTTTATGCTGTCTTATTCTGGAATATGTCTTATTAAGTTGGTGAAGAGCGAATTGGTGGCGTTGATAGAAAGGAATCGCTCCATAGGAAGGTGTTTTTTTTTTCTCCCGGAGTCAAGGTGCGAGTACTGGCCCCAGACCACATCAAGGTGGCGGAAAAAGCTTGAAGTGGTGTAGACCTGAATGTCGTCGGCCTACCCAAGTTTTGACAACTCGTAGAAATGCCAAAAGTTTTTGGGTTTTGTTCCCAGTGGAACGAAATGCGTTTATTTTCCCGCGTGGATGCTTTCGACCCAGAACTTGAGTTCTCTGAGTTCTCTGAAACTTTATCAACATTAGAATATGGAAGAGGTTTCGAATCTAAGGTGTTCGGCCGACTGTACTTTTATCGGCGGGGAATTGGAATGTGTTTTACTTTATATTTCTTCGATCAGTACGCAAAATTCCTCTCTCCGAAATCACTTTCCGGAAAATTTAGTGACATTAGTCAGAAAAAAGGTCAAATAAAAAGAATCTAGGATAGGAAAGAATCTATTATATGTCTTACGAGAACTCACCTTCAAAAGCTAGCTCAAAGGGGAAGGGAGCCCAAGGCATATAAACCCCACATTGGCATCTCATACTACCAATGTGGGACGGATCTCATACTCCTCAAATGGTCCATAACATTCAACCACGCTCCGCAGTCCCGGCGCCCACGCGGGCTGGTTGTGCATTAGGTTTTTCCTAGTCCCGGGCTAACACTGCAATACCGACGTCACCCCCCGCGCCGCACAATTGCAACTCGGAGGCATGATGTAGGCTTTGATACCAAATGTTATATGTTTTAGGAGAACTCACCCCCAAAAGCTAGCTCAAGAAGGAAGGGAGTCCAAGACATATAAACCCCACATTGGCATCCTATATTACCAATGTAGGACGAATCTCATACTCCCTAAATGGTCCATAACATTCCACCACGCTCCGCAGTCCCGGCGCCCACGCGGGCTGGCTATGCACTAGATTTTTCCTAGTCCCGGGCCAACACTGCAATACCGACGTCACCCTCCGCGCCGCACGATTGCAACTCGGAGGCATGGTGTAGGCTTTGATACCATTTGTTATATGTCTTAGGAGAACTCACCCCCAAAAGCTAGCTCAAAGGGGAAGGGAGTCTAAGGCATATAAACCTCACATTGGCATCACATACTACCAATGTGGGACGGATCTCATACTCCTCAAATGGTCCATAACAGAATCTGAATGTGGTGACACAAAAGTAGATTCTGCTTGGTAGTTTTGAGCCATTGAATCAGGTATCCTTGGCTGAAAGGAACATGGCCTTTCGGCCCTTTTCCACTACTCTTTCCCACCGTCCGGTATTAACTCATGTAAAAAATTAGGGCGGAACAAAATCGGACCGGATTTGCGGTTCGGTCCGATCAGAGGCGGAACTAAGGGGTAGCGACCCTGGGCGGTCGCTACCCCTCACGCCACAAAATTTTTTTTTTTCATTACTTTATTTTTTTTTAAAAAAAAAAATTAAGTTGGTCTGGGCCCGATACCCCTGAAGCTCAGGCTCAGACCAACTATACATATGTTTTACACATAAAGCCTAGGCCCGATACCCCTGACCCAGAAAACTGCAATAACATCGTCTGACATTTTCTATCAGTACACACAGCAAAAATGAGCTAAACTGGCACCATTAGTCCTCACACCTCTCACTCTCTCATTTTTTGTTTTTTTCCCTTATTTTTGCATATTATATTAAAAAAAAACTTAAAAGCTCCTATTGTAACTTTTTGCAAAAAAAAAAATATTGTTCAATTATTTGGATAGTACGGTTGCAGGTTGTTCCCGCGACCCACTTTTTTTCTTCCCTGGGTATACCCTCGCTGGGTGTCTATGAAAGTCTCGATGTCTGATCATAAGAGCCAGGTGTTGTTTCCTCTATTCAGAGGTACAATATTATGTGGACTTAGATATCCACTATGTATGGACGTTAACTTAGTCAAAGAATGAAAGAAAAAAAAAACGAAGAAAAAGTTGATTGCCAAAATATCATGAGGCGGATGAGTATTTTGCACTTCTAGGTAGACAAATGTGTCATTGCATGGAGCAAAGGGAAACACTAATTTTAGAACTTCAGACTTTTTTTGCATTAAGTAGTAAAAAAATTTTTTTTTGTCATTTTTCCTTAAAAAGTTTGCCCCCCATTAATTGGGTTTCTGGCTCCGCCACTGGGTACATGTATTGTAATATTTTTAATGCTTTTAGTCTTTAATTTTTGATATTGTAATTGTAAGACAATTTTTAGCATTATAAAGGAAAAATTTTTTTTTTATCATTTCGTCTTTAGAATTCGACCCCCCTGAATTTTGGTCCTGGTCCCGCCACTGGGTCCGATCTTATTTTTTTAAATACGGTCCGGACCGGACCGGACCGCATTTATTAATATAAATAAAATATATATTTTTTAATACAAATTACAAACTTAAAAATTTTAATTTTAATTTAAACTAAAACTCTATATTTTTATATGCCCTTACCCTTCGAAATTAACCTAAATTTTGTTTAAAAAAAATTGAAAAAAATTTGAAATCGGTCTGGACCGCATTTGGTTGGACCGGATATAAGTGGTACGGTCCAAAAATCGGACCGAAAATCCGGTTTGCAGCCCTATAAAGTACTGGTTGGTGGGCTAATATAGTATTCAACCAGATGTTGTGTCTATCTTTCCATAAAAATGTCCAAAATTTTCCAAAAAGATAAAAATATTTTTAACTTTTAGATGTCAACTTGGTGTTGCATTCGTAATTAATGGTGTATAGTTCAAGGTACTGTGTAGGCAAAACTATAAAGTACATGGTTGGTTGTCTGCCTAATAATTCTACTTTTAGATAATGCATTTGTCTCTGAATTCGCTTGAGATATTGGGTTATATTTTATTAAACAACGATTATGTTGAAGTTGGAGTTTTTGATAACATTTCGAAGTTGGAGTTCAGGGAGGTATGTCCACTGACATGCATTCGCAGTTCATTTGCCTGCATATTCATTCAAACATGAAACTCCACATTTCTATTGGATCAAGCAAAAGACGTGCACATTTATCTTCCCAACTTGTATCCTCAAATTCTTTAAGAGAATGTTGCTTAATCTCATAAAATTTATCAACAACCTGTAAAAGTAAACAGATACACGTATGAGGTAAAAGAGATGGAAAGAGTAAAAATTTCACAATATGGCCTAAACAGAAAAGATGGAAGGAGAAAAGCATATCAAGTTTCACAATATGATCCAAACAGTAACACTCCGTTGGTAAGAAGGCAACATATATATCATATAAGCTAACGCATACTCAACAAGGAAATATGATATAACCTATCCAGATTCTTCAAAGGTCTATATACACTACATAATAGGACTTCTAAATCATTCATTTTGGATTGGGAGAAGGGGGAAGGTGGGTGAAAGAAGTAGAAAATCACCTTCTTGAAATTCTTATTCTGATCTTCTTCTGTCGCAAGATCACTCCGCAATGTGGCATTAACGTTCTTAAGTTCCAGACAATCTGAGCAGAGCTCCTCTAATCTGTTTTTTTTTTTGGGGGGGGGGGGGGGAAGACAGGATAAACGAGCACTCAGACAAACTTCAACTGTGAGAGCATTTATGGTTAGTTCAATTCTTCACCACAAAGCCAAAATATCTCTTCATCTTTTGTCTTCTACTACAGATAGTCATTATCTGTTGCCTTGTTGACCTATCTCTCTTTCTTTTTCCTCTGAATGCTTCTCCTTACATGATTTCCATCAGCTTTCGACCAGTACTCCTTAAGGTTAGCTGTTGTATCATGCCATAGACTTTTTGCATTGATAATGTAGTATAAAACTCAAATCTTAATTAGTGATAGTAGAATCACTTTGGTTTTATTTTTTCCCCCCAGATCACAGATAAAATGGACAGTGAAAATCTTAAAAGGCTGACAAATACCTCTTCTGGATTTCACAAAATTTTTGCAACATAATCTCCTCCTTGTCTCTAGCCTTCTCAGCCTGTTACAAGCAGATAGCACCTTCAGAAACTTCCCTAGTTCTCAAAAGAAGGAAAGGTGTTGCAGAAAGGTCTTATGGAGTAGCATACAATAAATTCAAATCAGGGAAATCATAACAGTTATAACCTCGATTATTGAATGGCCCCTTTCAGCAAAAGCTGCGGCTACACAGTCTCGGAAAAATTTAAGCTGCTTCTCAGCTTCCTTATTCTGAAATAGGAAAATGAAACAAACCATGAAATGAGGTCGTTCGAGAATGAGTTGGGGATTTTCGTGTCTGAAGATTTTGGAGAAGTGTTGGCCCTGAGTTAATTTCAGATTTCGTCTGAAATGAGAAGTATTAATGTGCCCCTTTTGATTTTGAAACGTTTGTGTTGACCTGGTCTAAAACTAAATTTGTAAATCTCAGACCAGTGTACAGTAGGTCTGCTGGGCCCCGCTCCACGTCAGCCAGCAGGACGCGGATGGGATGCCCAGCATTTCCCAAAGAAGAAAGAGGAGGGGCCAAGAGCCCCCTTTTTCGAAATAGTTACGTACGTGTAAAAATATAAGCTCTGCCAAGCCATTACCACACATTACTGCATTTTTTTTTCTTGTTTTGCAGAAATCCGGATGATCCTGTAGAACCGATACAGGTGTCTTGGCTCGAGGTAACTGGTTCATATCAGTTGAAGAAAAAATCAACGAATTATCAGATTAGCTTCACGGTATCCTTGAATCCGGATGCGTTCGGTTGGAATGGCTGCCAGGTTTACGTGCTGGCCAAGCTAGGGAAAAAAGGAAAGTACAGTTGGAAAAGAGCATCTCTGGATCAATCTAGATCAGGCCAGCAGTTCGAAATCCCCACTCCTGAAAATGATCCACTGAAAGTCAGTTCAGCTGACAATGATCCGAATCCGATGCTCTACTTCGGCATGTATGAAGTATGGAGCGGGAAATGGAAGGGAGGTCTGAAAATCCACAAGGTAACCATCAAAGAGATCATTAGCAAATACTTAGAGCCATGACACATGCGCGCAGCTGGGAATCTTTAGTTCAACGTCCTTAATTTCCTTTCACAATGATCTAATTGTGATCATAGTAATTGTATTTCTCTTTGAGTATTGGAGGAGCATATATATATATATATATATATAACTGAATATGTCTAATAATTAAGCAATTAAATAAAGTGAAATAAGCCAAATAAATCGGAAACAGTTCCTCCTCATGATGACGTTGGAATATCATGTATTGACATATATATTATTCCATGTATTGACATATATAAATATATAAATATATAAATATATATATATATATATATATATATATATATATATATATTTATATATATTTATATAAGAGTGATATTTCTGTAAGCACAAATATTGTCTTGGCCTGCTAAACTAGTTGATCATTGTGTTCATGGTATGTCTCGTTACGGGAATTTTCCTCTTCCCACTGTCTTGGTTCGACACTACTTTTTGATGACACCAAAAAGAAATAAACCTAATATTCCATATATATAATCACATAGTGAACTATTACAGGTCGCTAAAGTACTAGAAATTAAAATTCATCTCGATCTGATCCTTTCGTTTCCATGCCTTGTTAACCTTTTTATATAAGAAGTCTGGAAAAAATTAATATATATAACTTTTTAGAGTTTTAACGCAAATTTTAGCAACATCGCCTTGATCAGTACTAAATATATAAGGAAATATGGCTACTGGTTTTTCAGCCTTTTTAACCAGTTAAAAAACAAAATTTATTGAAGGATATATATAGAGAAAAATTGTACTATCACTACTAAAAAAAGGACCTATAGCGGCGGTCTTTTTAGCGGCGGTCACTAAAACCGCCGCTATAGGTCCTTTTTCGCGGCGTTTTCAAATAAACCGCGGCTAAAAAAGGTCTGTAGCGGCGGTCGTCTATAGCGGCGGTCACTGACCGCCGCTATAGACCTCTGTAGTCGCGGTTTTTTTCAAACCGCCACCAAAGGAGGGTCTTTAGCGGCGGTCTTTTTAGCGGCGGTCAGGGACCGCCGGTATAGACCCTCATTTAGGCGTGTTTTTCTCAAACCGCCGCGAAATGAGGGTTTTTAGCGGCGGTCTCTATAGCGGCGGTCGCTGACCGCCGCTATATGGTGTCTATAGCAGCGGTCAGCGTGACCGCCGCGATAGAAAGAGGGTCTACAGCGGCGGTCACTCTGACCGCCGCTGAATTTCGTACCTGTAGCGGCGGTCTTTGTCGTGACCGCCGCTATAGGTATAATTTTAAAAAAAATGAAAAAAATACAAAAATAAAATTTTATGTGTTATTTAAGGTGAATAATTATTTTATTGACTATTTATTCCTTTTTATACATAATTGTATTTTGTCACATGTTTTAAAAAACTTTTAAGAGACCTACTTAATAAAAAACTTTTAAGAGACCTATTTATTCCTTTTTATACATAATTGTATTCGGTGACAAGGGTTATCTGTCTTTTGAGCACATAACATGGGTAAGTTGTTGACATGGGTAGGTTCTATAGCTTATTTTACAGTCAGAGAGCTTAACCTCAAACTGTTAGACTTTTGGGAGAGTCATTGCTGGTGACTTGGATTGGATTTTGCTATTTGGTTACTTAATTGAAAACATCAACACACACCAACATATATGTGTGTTTCCTTGCAGTTTATTTCCATTGTTTTCCCGTATGATGGTTCTATTCTTTACTTGTTCCAGTGTTTTCAATTAAGATTTTTTTCTTTATTTTTTTAGTAAATGGACAAAATAATTTGTTTTTAGAGTTTGAAATGAGATTTTTTTTTAGGCTTAGTCCATGGAGCGCTCATGGACAAGCCTGTCCTGTGTTGATGGGGGTCCGGGGGCTACGCCCCCGGGAATTTTTTTTTTTTACCCTGCTAACCTATAGCGGCGGTCACTGACCGCCGCTATAGGTGTTCAACTTTTTTAATACCGATTAAAAAAATTCGAAAAAAATGTCTATAGCGGCGGTCTACAGGACCGCCGCTATAGGCTTAGGGTCTTCTCCAGCGGTCGAAAAAACCGCCGCTATAACCTATCCCGACGGAGCTATAGCGGCGGTCGCAACCGCCGCTAAAAAACCTATAGGTCAGTTTTTTTGTAGTGTATGGAATATCAAACAACGTCAGGTTTATCCCGACACGCAGGAGATCAGCCTATACTGTTTTGTTAGGACCATGAACTGTGCCAACCTCAGTGTTGAATATACACGTTTGAGAGGATAAAAAAGGTTATCTCATATTGGAAATAAATCATCTGTCTAGGTGGTTAATATAGCATAGTCCGACTCAAATTTATAGGTTTAAACTTTTAGGTTAACTGGCATCTCTATATACTATATTATGAGTCCACTAAGAAACTCCCCAATTGTTGTTAATTATCTCCTCAACAAATGGTATTGAAGTTGATGGTGTGATTTGGAGAGGGACTTGTATCGAAAAAAATACACTTCAAAAAGAGGAGAAAGCAAGGTGTGCAAGGCGAAGCACGAGGTGAATCCTAGGGAGGCCCAAGAGAAAAGTAGTATATTGGATCGGGCTTCCATTTGAGGGGGATCGAAAAGGGAAGTAAGTTGTTTTGCAGTAGCAAGTCACAAGGTAGATCCTAAGAGAGGTGACCTAAGAATAAAAAAGGGACTGGTATAAGGCCATTGGGAGACTTCTACTCAAAAGGATGTGTATAAGCCCAAACTCACCAAGCTGTTTATTTCCCGCCAACACGTAGAAAGGTGGAGGAAATTAGAGGATAAGCATTAATGCTAAACGCATATAATCGTACTGAAGATAATTCGGTCTGCCTACGTCGTACGTATGGTGCAGGATGCATGTTGAGCGGTCCACTTTGAAAAACTTGTTCATAAATAGCTAGGAAGCTCTCACGTAAGTGTAAAGATCAGCATCTTATCTTCATCTTGCCAAAGTAACAAAAGATGCCTATGACTTCCTTTAAATTACACCACTCTTTTCATAAAGGATTCATGAAGAGCATCTATCTCCCAACTCAAAAAGAAAAAAGAACAAAGGAGGAGAGTAAGAGAGATAGATGAATGCCTTTACTTCTAAGAATAAAACTTTGCTGCACTAAACTGAAACAGCCTTTTTAAACTGCACTAAACTAAAGTTTCCGTGTGGAATTGTTGCTTTTATATCATGTACATGATATTCTCCTTCTTCTTCTTTTGGGTTCCGTTTATATGTTGATATGCACACGGGAATCAATACCAACCCAACTCATTGGCTCATTGCTAAGAATATAGCTAGTGATAGTGGATTGTGGGCCGCCTACTGATCAAATGGCATCTTCGACTCTGACATGCTATAAATAACAGCATTGCATGCTAGAAGATGTATCTGAGGAGATGGGGACGGGGTGGTCACAAGCTGAGGTTTCTGATCATGAGCCGTGGCCAAGTGAGGAATCCAGCAAAACCGAGGGAAGGGACGTGCAAATAGAAGCAGAGCCCTGTGAGAGTACCATATTAGCCAACGGAGGGGAGAAAGTAGCAGCTCAAGTGACACTCCCACATAACTACGAAGTAATATTGAAAGATGCAGACTCACCGATTGACAAGTCCTCCACGGGCAGGCTGTATGATCAGCTCCGCGCTGGGGTACTGTTAAACCAAAAGACAAAGGCAAGTTCAAATTCATCTCAGCATACCCAAAAAAAACGACAGAGACAAACAACTCTTCTCTTACGTAGGTTTTCTCAAAAAAGGAAAACTATCTTTAAGGTAGGGAACACACCGGCGACAAAACCCTTCCTTCGATTTGTTTTCCATTCCCTCTCTCTCTCTCTCCTTCCCCCTTCTTTTGGGTCTGGGGTCCTCATCTTCCTTGTTATTATTACTGCATGCAGAAGTACTGGGTTGACAAAAAATCCAACAGCAACTGTTTCTTCTTGTATGCAAGAAATCTGTCAATCACATGGGCTGAAGACAATCGTTACTGGCGCTGGCCATGCATTCGAGAAACAAGGTACGTACCCAGCATTAATCTCTAGTTCTAATTATATTTCTTCCACTCTCGATCGAGAGCATTTTCAGGTGGCTGGGGTTTCGATATATTACAGAGAAGCATACTTAGATAATTCTTTCTGGACTTACCTGTTCCCTGTTGGTAAATTATTTCTTGCCAGCCCGATATCTGTATTAACTAAACAAAAGAAATAGAAAAAAAAAACAAGCAAAAGACAGATTTATTGGGGGGGGTTTTCCCGTTCTCTAAGCAATTTTTAAGCTTTACGCACAGACAAAACAAGGTTAAATACAAAAAAAAAAAAGAAAAAAAAAAGAAAAAAAAAAGGTTAAACGCAAGAGAAAAGAGTACACATATAGAAGTACTCATTCACGCACACGTCTTTCACGAGTAATGATGAGTTGCTAACTATTGTAAGGTCCGACACTGCAGTGATGCTTCCGTTGACGTCGCTGAATTGTTAGACGTATGTTGGCTTGAAGTGCATGGAAGATTCGAGACAGCAAAGCTCTCACCAGGAACCCCGTATGAAGTAGCGTTTGTGATAATGCTGAGAGATCCAGCTTATGGATGGGAAGTTCCGGTGAATGTCAAACTTACCCTACCAGATGGAACCAAGCAAGGACACAAAGAAAATTTGATGAAAAAGCCAAGAGGCGAATGGATAGAAATCTCAGCAGGCGAGTTTGTAACATCACCAGAAAAGACTGGAGAAATAGAATTCTCAATCTACGAATATCAAGGTGGGAAATGGAAAAGAGGGCTTATCATCAAGGGCGTCGCCATTCGGCCCAAAAATTACGGACGACATGATTAATCAAATGTACTGTTTCGCTATATTACTTTCGGGCTATATATGAATGTTAAATTAGCAGGAATGGAGAAATTCTGGGTATATAATTCTGGGGCCAATGGCATAGCACATCCTCTGATCGGTTAAAATCAATCTCTTCACTCTTAGTTTCAAAACGGAGATTTACTTTCCTTATAATTAGAACATGATCAATTTTTATCATCAGTTTGATTTGAACTTTAAGTAAACCAAAAAATATACGAAATAATCGAAATATACTTCAAGATAAAATAAAACAAATAAAAATTTAAGAAATAAATAGATTACTAAAATAAAGTTTTAATAATTTTATTTAAAAATATTTTTTTAATGAAATTTTAAATATTTTTAATAATTATCTTAAAATGGCATTTTGATCATTTTGTATATAATTTAACGGTTATTAAAAAATGGAATGCGAAAATTAATCATATTCAAAAAAATAAAAGATACCGAGGAAATTGATTTTAGCTTTAATTTACTATGACATTACCCCTACTAATGGGTGATCTGCTTACTGAGTCCACAGATCTTCAACTGGTCAGCATAGCCAATGCAAACTATGTCAAGGTTGCTCTTTCCTCTAAAAGGTATTCTCATAGTCAGTCCCAACTCACTGGGTTAAAAGCAGCTAGACTTCCGAGTCAATTAGTACAAACTTCATTTATAATTTTATATGTACACCTGGAAGAGGACCGACGTCAATACAAAAGCGTGTAAATGCTCTGAAGATGGTGGAAAGTAACTGGAAACTATTATGCGTAGCATGCACATGGGAAGGAAGAGTCAATCAGCAAAATGGAATTTGCTCAACTGAACTCAACTGAGCATTATGGAACTTCAAGATCATACGACGGTGTACATCTATAAGGAACATGACACAAAAATACCATCAGTGGGACAGCGATTTAACATTAATCCTCACACACAGGAAGAAAATACACCAATACAATCACAAAAACCCTATGAGCACGTTTGCTTCTGTAATGGATACAAGGTCACCGGCGTATATATATATGCATGCTTGCAACTGATATATATGTAAGACTCTTACGTGATACATGGCGATACATGCTAAGAGTAGCAATAGAGAAAAGAGTAAAAACATCAGCTTTTCTTCCAGCCTCAGCATCTTCAAAGATTTTTCATGGATAAGCATCATAACCGTATGTGCTCCATTCAGTCTCATTTTCATCTATCTCATGTTCTCTAGAATCCTTCTATGTCAGTGTGAATTCAACAAATTATATTGCAGCCAGTAAGCTCAATCAGCAGGCTGATCACTTCCTTGCCCAGTGGGCTGCTTCTCGTCGGCTGTCGTGTTAAAAATGATTTATTATTTATATTAATAAATCCGGTCCAAACCGGTTCCGATATATCCAGTTTTTTAAATTCAGTTTCCAAGCCGGATTTGGACCACTAAAACCACAAATTCAATCCGGTCCAGTCTGTGGTCCGTTTTGTTTAGCCCTAGTCAGGACAACTGTTTTTTAATCATGCCATGGCAAGACTTCTTTTCGCCTTCCAATACATTAAGCAAACTAATAGTAAGCAACCAAGCCCATTTTAAGCTTTATCTCACCAAAACAAATTGTCACCTCCTAGCTAGATGGTGAAAAATTTATCCACTGTATAATGACATATGTTACGTATCAAGATGTTACAGTTGCAATAGTACTACAAAGATACCATACGTAATTAATGACTCCACAACACGGTAATAAAAATTAATGACTCCACAACACGATAATACAATAAACCGAACCCATGCTCCAAAGAAGACATTTAATGTTTAAAGGACATGATGGAGCCAGGAAAGAAAGAAAAAAAACAAAACAAGCATATGATCAGCAAAGGAATTACCTAACAGCAGATAGAGACAAAGGAACCCTTACTAAAGTGAAGTCTCATAGTCATAGATTCATTCTAGAAAAGCTATGACAAAAGACGCCCTTGTCTAGCAACACTGCGACCTCCATATTTCACGGATGTGTAGATATTTCAAGACATACGAATTACATTAGATAGAACACGTTCAACATTTTCACCATAATGGTTAAAGCTCTCACAACGATCCCAAAAAAATGATATTCTCTCTTCCTTGAGTGATGCAGGACAAACAAGCTGAAAATAGGATTATCGTACTGTAGCAGTACTGCCCAGCTGTACTTTTTTTTGCGTGTTGTTTTTCTGAGGGTAATTGAGTCTCTTTTCTACTTTTATTTTTTGTGCAAGCCTAGGATTAACTAGAATCAAAGGCTATTACCAGTAATTAACAGTTTTTTCTTATAAATATGAGAAAATTAAGTCCTTGTAGGACACGACTTATTATTGCCAATGAAAACTATCCTATGGTATATGTTCACGTGATTTGGCAACCTAAAACAGAGGTTGTCCCTTTATTTCTGTTTAACAAACATAAGCGTTAGATAGATTGAAGCGTGCCTTTCGCTCATCGTCCTCCCAGCTGCATCATAAAGCTTGACTAGAACTTCTGCAAGTAGGTAAGCTGAAATCTACGTAGCAAGACAAAACTCCATTTTAAGGAATGTAGTGACTTCATGTGTGTAATCATCCACAAAGCACAAATGTCGCAAAAGTTGGGGACAGGTCAAAGTAGTAAGATCAATAAGGACGCCCTCATAATGGAAAGAAACTTCATTCAAAATCTCTTGGAGCTATCATACTTCAATCACGCAAACCTGACTTTTGAATTAGAAACCATGTCAAATCTGTTGCTTGAATCTCACCAGGAAGACATAAATAATGTATTCACATTTGCAATGGACACTTCAGCAGACCATTGGAAAAGCAAGGTAATCTATAGTGAAGAGCAAATAAAAAAAAATCCTGTTTCTATGCTAGGAAGATATTGGAATCATAGAACTACAAGTTATCTGAAACAGAGAAACATAAACCACTTGCAAAAAAAATTCCTCACGAAGTCCTTACTCGGTCACCAAGTCAGTTAGTCCTTATAGGTAATATTCCGAGGCTTATTAACAGCATCCATCACAATCTGGAAAGAAAAGTGAACAGAAGTGAACAACCTGAACCCTTCTGCAGAGAGAAGAAGAAAAGTGTGGGAGAGAAAGATGACAATAATTTTCAGTTATGAATTTCTCAGTATAAGCCGGTCCAAGCTGGTTACCCACAGGGGCCTTTTGTAGCTCCACCACCAGTTGGTTACCCCTGCCCCATGAAAAATGGTCCTGGTTACCCACAACAACCACATAACCCAGACACTCATGCAAAATCTAAGCACAGGGGTGGTGGATTCTGGAAGGGATGGTAAGCCTCTTGATCACTATCTCTCTCTTCTTTGTTATTTATCTACAAGCACAATGGGTTCTGGATTAATTATAATAATTTGCTTACATATCTATTAATATTTCTCTGATGCAGTTCCGGTGCGTTATGTTGCTGCTGCCTCTTGGATATCTGTTTTTAAGGATTCTGTATTCTTTATCCATATACTTCCTTTTCTCTTTTGTCTTTACATTGTTAGACGAGGTTTTTATTGTATTTTTATTATGTATTGCTGTAATATCTCATTATATTATGAAGTTCTCAGAGGACCATTTTTTTATTGGATAATTACGTCGCACAATCAAGTTTATGAGACATGTATAATATATGCGCAAATTATAATGTTGCTCTTTTCCAGAGAAAAAAAAACTAAAGAAACTCTTAATTTCATTTAATTTAAGAAAAAGTGAGCCCATTTAAACCAGAATTTGTTTAAAATTAAAATTTTCTTTGCTACTTCCATTATCCGAAAAGAGTTGGAAATTTTCTGGCCCAAAAATTTTAGCTATTGTGTGGGAAGATTACTGCTTAACTCGGGGGATGCATCTTATCTTGTTTCTAAACAGTAACGCTTACGGCCTGGATGAGCCCTTCTGTTAACGTGGAGTAGTTCCACATTGCTTAGTAATATGGGGTGTTGAAAGATTTTGACTTATAAATAAACCTCCTTGTAACCTTTTAATTTCATAAATGAGATGTAATAAATTCAATTGTGTATTCCCATAATTGAGTGTCTCATTTATCTAAAGTAATTTTTTTTTTATTTCTAACATGGTATCAGAGCAAGGTTTTGGCTTTAGTCCGGTTACCTTCTGGTGACCATCCGGCTTTCTCCCGGCTCAGTACCGGCAACTTCCCGGCGTAGTACCGGCAACTTCCCGACTCAGTACCGGCAACCTTTGTTATTATTTTTTCCTGTAATTATTTTTGTAACTCCAAACTCAAGGTTTGTCGATTTGTCCACCTTGAATTTGCGGGGGAGTGTTGAAAGTTGAAGTCCTACATTGCTTAGGGTGTTTGAGAACAAGAGCTTATAAATAAGTCATGATGTAATATTTTGAAACATAAGTAAGTTAACACAATTAATCCAATTGAGTATTCCCCTAATAAATGTCTCACTTATCAAGTAAAATTTTTATTTGTAACCCCTTCAATTGAACTTCTAGTCGGTGAATGTGTTCGTAATTTTGTTTGAAACTATAAACTCCCCATTTAACGGGTGCCATGAAGTTAACCCGGGAGAAACGATGCGATGAGGACTAACCTTTCAATTCAAGTGCGCCACTCAAGTTGAATTGTGATGGGATGGCCTTGAATTTGACGCCCATTCCTACTATGGCTGTGTTGGCTAGCTTGTTATCAAAGTCCTAAACACTTTGGGATTTGGGTCTGGTAGTATGGATTTTTTTTCTTAGCAAATCTTACAGAACGAGCTTAAGGAAAATAGCTCAAAACCCGAGATCCTTAATCACATGTTCAGGTAACAAAGCAGAAATCGTCCAACGGGCAACAGAATGAGCAAACAGATTAATAGAGCGAGGATTCAGCCAAAAAAAAAAAAATTAATAAAGCGAGGAGTCCAGTCCAGAGAGCAGTTAATATGTCGAGAGAAGAAGTCCTCTAAATACACAAATCTGATATGATAAAATAGGTCAAGAGAGTAACTCAGAATCCAGCATCAAGTCACACAAGATCTGACAATCCGTCTCAAAATCAACTTTAAACCAATTCATCGAGGCAGCAATATTAATAGCTGAAACAAGCGCATAAGATTTTCGAAAAAAGAATTGATACTTGAGAATTGCTCTGTATACAAATGACAAAAAGCCTCTCGAGTCTCTAAAAATAGGGGCCAAAACAGCCACATGACCTTGTAAAGCAACATCAACATTGCACTTAAGTTGTCCCGCAAAGGGGGATGCCAACAAATATATCGAGATGTTGCTGAGATACACCACGTCTGAACATGTTCCACAAAACGCGGATGAATCATCCGAATCATTGCCGAGACATCAATAGCCACACCATGGTGAATTACGTTATTCCGCCAAGACCAAATAGTATCAAGATCAAGTGCAACATTCAAAGAGAAAGTTTGCTGCCCATCCTCAGCAATATGGAGAAATCTGCGTGTTTGAATACATAGCCGAATCAATTGCTGATAATTTATAAGTTATCCACCCAAGTTCAAATAATAGGAATATTATGGTAGACACTTTGAATAAATCAATTTCAAGAAATGAATCAGTTCTGTAATTTAATTTTTTAGATTTATAGGTTTTTCGGTTCATCCGAAATTACTTATCTAAGGAAGATTGACATTGAAATCGTAGTTGGGATGTATATTGTCAAGATTGGTAGTCTATTCCAACTTCATTCTTATTATTAGAAAAAATAATATTTTATATATCTAAAAAATAAATCACATGAATAGTCCGTTTAGAATTATATTAATAATTTGTTAAAAATTAATATCATATGTATTGATAATTAAGTCTATACAATATACGAGTTTTAAGATAATGTCGATGAATGACCTTTTAAAGATATGTTTTTTTTAAAACATCCTGAGTGCGTTCGGAACGAGTTTTGGAAAACAGTTTTCTATTTTTTGTGGTCACAGTAAACTGTCAGTTTTCGGTCCATTTATTAATTTGCAGAAGCTGTCCGTTTTCAATCCAACAGTCAGTTTAATTAGCCGCATCACACCTCGACTTTGACATGTCATCCCACACGTGTCTCAATCTCTGTCCGTTACGTAGCCCCTCTCATTTGACAATTGGGACAATCTAAGCATAAAAAAAGAAAAGAAAAAAACTGACAACTGGGGCAATCAGAATTTTGGTGTCACACCCACTCGACACGGGTGGCCTAACAGTGAGGTCTGAGAGTGTCAGGGACTTTCCCCGAATTTCAGGGCCTGATGGTGGCCTGACAGTGATGTCTTCGACTGTGACCACAAAAAACAAAAAAACAAAAAACTGTTTTCCAAAACTCGTTCCGAACGCACTCCTCGTCTCTCAGAAATAGAAAGAGGTCAATCTAAACTAATTAGGGTGTGTTTGCAAAACACTAATTTCACTAATATTTTTCACTATTCTAAAATTTTAATTTCTAAAAATAAATAACTTAATTTTTTCATCAAATATAATATCTTTAAAATAATATCTCTCTCCCGTCAAATCATCTATTTTTATTACAATAAATATAAAAAAATTCACTCAAATCATCTTTATTTTCCTTTTCACCTTCTATAAAAATTAATTTATCTATTTTTATTTTTTTTCTTCCGATTATTATAAAATTATATTTTATTCATTATTATATTTTATAAAATTCTAATTTTTTTAATTGTTATACTTAGTTAAAATTTACAAACGAGCCCAGGTATTTAAATAGAAATCGGCCGAAGGATCTTTGTTTGGACCCTTTTCGGGTTTTTTCATTTGAAATACTTGCCCTTTAAACTCTCCTATTCATTGAAAGTTTGAAACGCAGTTAAGGAGTCCTGGCCGCCAAGGCCCAAATTTTTTTTTTCTAAGCAACATAACAGATATATTAAAAACCGAGAATCGTACAGCCAGAACAAAACATAAAAACAACTCGAAGGCCTGCGAAAGACCTAATCGGACCTAAAGGCCCTACCAGAAGACAGATCCAAGGATCCCGAAACCAAGCTGGACTACAAAGCCGGAACCACCTACGGCAACAAAGGCCGTAATACAAACACCAACACAAACCGACCACAAGGGTCCACAGACAATACAACCACAATCTGACCACAAGGGCCAGAACACAATACAAACACCAACACAAACCGACCACAAGAGCCGGTACACAACTCACACAACACAACCACCGTACAAGACGGTGGCGGCTTCCGCAAGAAGAAGGACGCACGTCGCAGCAATCCGACTCCTTCGAAATGATCATCACGCCGAGACCGGCTGCACAAGGGGGAGGAGGAGAGGAGGCAACGTCGAGCGGCTCGAAACAGATTTGACCACCAACCGGGGGGAGGCGGCAGAGGCAGGAAACGGGCCAAACAAACCGACCAGAGGCGGTACGGAGCAAAAACGTCGCACGGACAGGTAGCACACGAGCACACGGCCGCGCGTGGCCTACACGCGCCGGCAAAGCACGGCCGAACCGAAGCAAAAAGGACCGCCTGGAGGGGGAGAGCACGGCCGGGCCACGCAAAACCGCCGAAAAACGCACGAGACAGCCGAGAGAGGGGCGAGAGAGCACGGGCGCGTGAGATCCACGCGCGCGCGTGGGACCGTACGCGCCGGCAAACTGCCACCGTCCCGGGACACGTCTGAGCGCCGGACGGAGAGGAGACCCATCAGGGAAGTCGTGCACACCGAAAATCACCAGGGAGATGGGGATCTAGCCTCCAAAACAAAGAGAAAAAACAAGCTAAAAAACCAAAAAACGCCGGCCAGCAGAAGCGTGGCCGGAGGAAAGAAAAGGAGGGGAAGGAGCCGGAGCTCCCCTCAGACCGGGATAGAGGAAGAAAGAGTTTTCTCAGGCAAGGGGTTGGGGGTTCTAGAGAGATGGAAGAGACTCTCTCTCTAGAACTCGAATTTTTTTTGTTTTTTGGGGGTGCCAAGGCCCAAACTTAAGTCGAAAGACTTCTAGCTCCAGCTAAATTGGACTCCTTAAATATTGAACGTGGACCTTTAACTGGACGAAACAAATCGTGGATACCCGATACAATCCGGATCTTGTCCCTCTCGTAGTTCGACGGAGCATCCTCGCCTCACTTTCCTCTTCAGAGTTGAGCGTTTTCCCAACGCCTTAGCTTACGCCTCATGGCCAAGCCCGAGCCCAGGGCTCGAACCCTCCTCGAACCACTGGCCCAGTTCGACCTCTCCAACCCCTCGTGGAACCCGACCCGATCTTTCGCCGTCTCCACCGTCTCCGATACTCAGACCCTCATTTACGTCGGAACTCAATCCGGAACGTTAATCCTGCTCTCTACAAACCCGAACGATCCAAGCAAGGGCATCACCAGCGAAACCGCTTCTACAGGCACTTCGTTTTCGCAGCAAAACGTTTCGCTTCTGCGAACCGTTCCGGTTAGCGATGATTCCCCTGTGGTTCGGATACTCGTACTCGGTGAGATTGGGAAGGTGTTAGTACTTTCAGATGGGGCTTTGTTCTTGGTTGATTCCCTGTTGTTACAACCCGTGAAGAAGTTGAGTTTCTTGAAGGGAGTCTCTGTGATAACCAGGCGATTTCGGAGTAGTAATCAAGCGGACAGTACTAATTTGGCGGAGAATAATGCTAACAATAATGGTTCTTTGTCGGAGTACACAAGCACGAGTCAACGGATTTTGCAGAGACTGGGCGGTGGAATTAGAGCAAATGGTTTGAGAGTCAAAGAATTCGAACAGCACCACCGGACCGAAGGTGGTTTTGTTTTTGCGGTTGTGATCGGTAAAAGATTGATACTGGTAGAGCTTGTTTTAGGTAGTAGAGCGAATAAAGGTGACATAGATGTCGAAGGTGTGAATGGGTCCTTCGTAGTTTTGAAAGAGATTCAGTGTATTGATGGGGTTATAACCATGGTGTGGCTTGATGATTCCATAATTGTTGGTACGGCTAATGGATATAGTTTGTTTTCATGCGTTACGGGACAAAGTGGTATAATATTTACGTTGCCGGATGTGTCTATCCCGCCCTCGCTTAAATTGTTATGGAGAGAGTGGAAGGTGCTTTTGTTGGTGGACAATGTTGGTGTTCTTGTTAACACCCATGGCCAGCCGGTTGGTGGGAGCTTGGTATTCAGGCGTGGGGGCCTGGATTCTATTGGGGAGATATCTTCCTATGTGGGTGTTGTAAAGGATGGGAACCTGGAGTTGTACCATAAGAAGTCGGGTGTGTGTATTCAGAAAGTTACTTTTGGCGGGGAAGGGGTTGGACCTTGCATTGTTGCAGATGAGGAAGTTGGATGTGGGAAACTTTTGGCTGTTGCAACACCCAACAAGGTATGTAAACATGCTGATAAGAAAATGCTGTTCATGTGGAGCTTTATAGTACGTGTATGTGCCCTTTGGATTTTAGTCTTCATCTGTACTCTCTTTCTACTCAATAATTAGTGGTTGTCTTCCATTTAGATACAATTAACGAAGTTTGGCTTATGAAAGCACAGACTTACATGGTAAAACACAATATATCAGGCCTCCTGGCTTCAAATGTGCCCCCCCCCCCCACAAAAAAAATGCTGCCTCAGAAACTAAACAATTCTGAAAATGCCACTGGTTTTGGTGAAAAATTGTATGCGTAAAGTTCATGTGTTAACTCCTCATCATCAGTAATTTAGAAAAAAACGTTTGACCCACACAGGCTTGCCTCCTTCACTTTAATCCCCTTTTATCTTACTTTCCTCCTATTCTAAAGTGATTGTTGTTAATTTAAGTGATGTGGATACCCTCTTCCATTTATCGTTCCTCCTCCTATTCAGAGATTATTGTTGTTGATGTCCTGAGGTGAGGTGAACATCTGACTCCCATTTCTCTTTTGCTCTTCTTGGCCTGAAATTAAATGGGAGAGTTATATCTAGGAGTTAAAGAGAAAGCACCAAATATCCAATATGATCTCGAGTCCTTTCCATGCATAGGTCTTTTGGGACAAATATGTTCCTTATGGGCTACTCCAGGTCTTATGTACCTATCCTAAAACAGGGTTTTGCATAGGTTGCAACCCTGTAGGTTCATGTAACATTATCTAAGTTAGGTAAAATGCAATGGATTCAGAATTAGACAGCAATTCCTTCCCCTTATTGAAAAGTTACATGCATACAATGTGTCTTGAACCTACAGCCTACCCTCTTTGCTGTCCTATTTTGGGAGAGGCGGTGTCATCAGAGCTAGAGTCCGTTTTCTTGAGGAATAAACAGTTTTAAGGAACATGGCAAACATTACGAGATATATATGGAGTTAGGACACCTCATGCGTCTATGAATAGAAGAAAAACCATTTATTAAAGCTGAATTAGTACATTTTGCAGACTAGCATTTGACTTACCTCTGTTATGGTTACTTTATATGTTTGGAAGTTTCTGGGCTTTAAGACCTTACACTTTTTGGATTAGAAGTGAATCTACATCTTCCCATGGTGTGTTTCTGTTGTGAAGAAGGCAATCCGAAAAGTTCTGCAAAACAATATGGCTTCCACAATAAGTACCAGTAATTGTTTTATCTATGACTCCAGCATCTTATATGTAAAGCAACTTTGTATGACCCTGATTGAGACTCCTCTTTTTGGGATGCAAGAGATTGTATCAAATATATGTTCTCTTACTGTAAGAGAACATTTTTTTTTCCTTATCAAAAAAAATATGTTCTCTTACAGTAAGTGTAGATGTTTCGCTGGCTAGAGGGCTTTAGCGGCATGTTTTTGGTATAACGAATCTCATGGTAGAGATTACAAATCTCCTCGAGAGTTTCTTTCTTCGTGTGGGAGGCTACTCATGGTAGAATTTTGACTATTGACAATCTTCGAAGGAGGGGAGTATGTGTCCTTGAGTGCTACTTATGTAAGATGGATGGAGAGTCTGTTAATCATGTTTTATTGCATTGTTCGCTGGCTAGAGGGCTTTGACAGCATGTTTTTGGTATAACGAATCTTCATTGGGTTATGCCATCAAGGATGGTTGATGTCCTATTATGTTGGGGTAGGAAGTTTGTAGATCCTGTTGCTACAACACTTTGGAAGATGATTCCGTCTTGTATTTGATGGTGTCTTTGGCGGGAGCGTAATAGTAAATGTTTCGAGGATTTACCTTCTTCAGTGGAGAGATTACAGAGTGTTCTCATGCATTCTCTATTTCTATGGGTTAATGCTATGTGGGGGGGCCATTTCTTAGATTTCCAGGATTTTATTAGCTTCTTTGCTTGTATTTTCTAGTGAATCTAGTACAACCTTTGTACTAGTTTCACTGTCTTTCTTCTTTTTCTAATAAAATTTCCTTATTCATCAAAAAGAAAGAAAGAGTAGTGTTATACAAAAAAAAATTACTGTTAACAAGTTGAAAAGCATATTAAAATTTTTCCCTTCTATCTTATCTCACGTGACTAAGAGATGAGAAAAACTTTACTTTTCTGTTTGGAAGTTTAGATGATGAATTCAATTTTCATCTGGTATTTTTTTTATAAGTAATTTTCATCTGGTAATTAGAGTGTGTTTTGTTCTCCTTTGAAATTTAGAGGGTTTGGGGTAAGGAAGTTGACTCCCTTGAAATGCCTATGGCGATGGTCAGACCAACTCTTGATCCATGGAGTTAAGAGATGGGGATCTGTGGGGTCAATAGGCGGTGGACTTGGTAGGAGTTTTCACGGGTGTGGTCTTTGTAGAGTAATAAAGCAGGATGGAGGAGGTTCTTTGGCTTTGTCAAAAGTGTTGTAGGGAATGGTAGAAGCATTCATTTCGGCATGATCTGTGGTGTGGTGAAGTTACCATATAAATCTGTTTCCTATTCTGGGGTAGCAACTTCTTTGCCTTTTCTAATGATTATTTTTTAATAGCCTGTACTTCCATAGATCTGAACCCTGGAGCCATTAGTTTATTGGTAATTGTTATGGGAACTCTTAAATTATGTTGTGAAGGTGTCTTGATAATTGTCATGTTCCATGTTAAATTAACTAGGTTATTTGCTATCGGAAATTACCTTCTGAAGAACAAATCAAAGATTTGTTGAGAAAGAAGAGCTTCAAGGAAGCCATCTCCTTGGCGGAGGAGCTTGAGGACGATGGCGAAATGTCAAAGGATATGCTCTCCTTTGTTCGTGCTCAAGTGGGGTTCCTATTGCTTTTTGACCTGCATTTTGAGGAAGCAGTAAATCACTTTTTGCAGTCGGCGACAATGCAGCCTTCTGAAGTATTTCCATTTATAATGCGAGATCCAAATCGCTGGTCTCTGCTGGTATATTTTTTTCTCATGTCGATGGTTGTCCTATTTGTACATACTATCCTAGATTTTTTTTTTCTTGTTACATACTATCCTAGATTGCTCGACCTCATGCTATTTGATTGTTCTGTCTATAAATTCAGCCTATGGAAAAAAGAAGTGAGAGTCCATGAACGTGTCTCAAATAACTTGGAAGATCTTGGGGGAACTTTAGGACACTTTTTGGAAACTCCTGGGAAAGATTGGGAATTGTGAATACTCCTGTGGATGTTAGTAAAGTCATGATTAAGGTGTTCGACCCGGTAAAATTCCGGAAAATATAGGCACAGGGACATGAATGTGCCTGTGCATATTTGTAAATCTATAAAATTGAACTTATTTCTTCTATTTGAATTGGTTCTGTTGTCACCAGTAAATTAATCTAAGTAGCATTAATGTATAGCATTTCGTTCAGAATAGTTATTTAGAATAAATTAGTGCATTGTGGCGTGTGCTAAATGATAATATATGTCAGATAATAGGCAACGATTATACAATTAGAACAATTTTTAATTAAATAAATATATAAATTTATATTATATAAATATATATTTATTATTTATATTATATAACTGTGTGTTGTATGACTTAACGATAAAGAATTATCCCTCGATATAAATTTACACGGCAATATTGGGACAGGATTCAAACCTGCAGTCTTCAGGTCATGGGTTTGTTTGTCAACCAATTCCTCTACCCCGCTTCTCCCCCTTCTCTTTCTTTCACAGTAATTATTAGACATAAGAAACAAGGGATGTGATGGAGTTTTTAGGGAAAACTGAGGACTTTTTCGTAATGTTAGTTTATTTTTGTTCTTAAAGGGAGAAAATTAATTTCTTTTGTGTTACTTTGAGCACTTCTCATAACTGTAACTCAACTGCATTGTGAGGAGGTTGGAAGTTCCCAATGGAGTGATATGTGATAACTGTTCATTACCTCATCCTCCTCATGGAATTGTTTCTTTCTTTTTTTAAATGGTCTTTAAAGTTAAACGTCCATGTCAGTATGCTAGCTCTGATGGGATGAGCCCTATAATGGGTCATGTGATGGACACCAAAAGCATTTATCTTATTTTCATTTTTGGAAAATAACTTCAGAGTATTCACCGGATTCTGTATTTGGGAATAAGTAACTGGAAAATGCTGACCGTCTATAGAACCAGTCATGTTGTAGACTGATTTACACTTTTAGAAGGTACAACTCAACTCATTGTTGCCAATCACCTTCACCAGTCTTGGGCAGATCCTTGTTGATTTCAGGCTGGTCTCCCATTGGGTGGTGGATCCTTGACAGGGGAGGTCACGGCTGATTGCCATATTTTGTGCATAGTGAACATTTAATAAAGTATGAGAAAAGAATGCATCTCCGTGAGTATTCCTCCTGCAAACAATCAAAGGCCAAATGTTCTGATATATATTTGGCTCTTAAACTTGCCTATGCAGGTCCCTAGGAACCGATATTGGGGTTTGCATCCACCCCCAAAGCCTCTTGAAGATGTTGTAGATGATGGGCTAACAGCTATCCAAAGAGCTACCTTCTTGAGAAAAGCAGGTGTAGAAACTTTAATAGATGATGAATTTCTTTCAAATCCACCGAGTAGGGCTGATTTGTTGGAGTCAGCTATCAAGAACATTACAAGGTGTTTAATTTCTTCTTTATTGTTTATTCGTGTATGATTGTTTGTGCATTTCACTATTCTCTAACCACTGCCCTGCCTTTTGTGTTTCTGTTACATAAAAGAAAAAGGGGAGGCTGGTGCAGGAACAGGGCATTGGATTATGTAGTTTCCAGTGTAAATTATGCAAGCATTCTAGATAGAATAATTCACATCTTTTGCATTTACATATTTTTCGGTGCTCATTTCATGTCTTTGTAGTGTGTAGTGGTGTCATTGAATAACTCTGTTTCTCCCCTTTACTATAGGTACTTGGAAGTTTGTCGGGAGAAAGAGTTAACACACTCGGTTAGAGAGGGAGTTGACACACTGTTGATGTACCTTTATAGAGCTCTAAATCGTATTAATGACATGGAGAAGCTGGCATCTTCAGCAAACAGTTGTATCGTGGTATGTACCATTTATACTTACATTTGTAGATGTAGACATTGTATGTCCTTAGCATACTTCAGTTAGGGTATTCATCTATTTGTCCTACAGAATTTCTACTCCTGCTATTTTTTCAAATCCAGACTAATAAGGGCCTTATATGGACTGGGTCATGTTACCTATAAAAGGATCAGATCACATCGCAGGGAATTGTTTAGAAACTGCCAAACAAGAAATTGACAAAAATCGTGATAGTTCTAACAACGTAAACCTTTCGAAGCAAGGAAAAGAAAGGTTCTCAAGAATTCTGGTTACCTTTCCTACAAGGGGACTCAAAATGAGAGTGCGAGTAGAAAAGTCACATTTTCTAGAAAAGCCGTACTTGTCAAACATATCATTATTTACCATTACATGTAAGAAGGTAAAAAGGAAAATCCCAGGAAGAAGGGTCTAATGGAACCATAAACATGAACTAATCTGGTCTCTGTGGGTTTGTGGATTCTTTCCCTTTTACCCTTCTATGTTCAACCACTATTCGAGTGGTGCCAAGCTTTTCCATTTATATACTAAATCTAACATAGATAAAATAAACCTCCAAGAATAAAAACACAAGTTAGTTTCAGCATTAATGTAGAGGAAGAATGTTGAAGACATCAACAGAAGTTCTGCTCTCAGACAACCAGTCTGGTAAAAATCTCATCAGCATGGTCCTTGTGGCCCGTTTGAAACCTGACTTTGTGCTATTGTTATAGAATCAATTACGCAAGCGACACAGTGAGAGACACTCTAGTTGTGTCCCTTTTTTTTAAATAAGAAAAATAGGAGGGATTGTGAATTGGGAAGGGGACTATCGGGACTATATAAATTTGTTCCAGATCTCGAAACATGGCTGCTTTTTTTGTTTGCGGGGTTGGGATCAAGTTATATTATAGGCCTCAAGTCAATGCAGTATGTGAGGATGTTGGTAAACTGTGGAATCTTAGTATTCCAATGCATTGCAAAACAGAGAGGCTGTTGTCTGGAGCATGCTTGAAGGATGACCGTGCAACTTGCATGGACGGTGCAGGAGGAGTTGGAAACTTTCTTAGATGACTCCAAGCACTTACGGACACTTGCCTTCCTCTATGCGAGTAGAGGGATGAGCTCAAAGGCTCTTGCTATTTGGCGTATTTTGGCAAGGAATTATTCAAGTGGCCTATGGAAAGACCCGGCTTTGCAGAATGGCTTAAAGGATTCCACTATTAATAGTATCTCCAGTACTGAGATTGCTGCAACTGAGGCATCAAAGATTCTCAAGGAGTCATCAGATCAAGATTTGGTTCTACAACATCTTGGATGGGTATGTGCAATTCTGCAAAAGTGTCAAAATCATAAGGAATAATGCTCCACAAAGTATTTACTAATCAGGATCTTCCTGATATCTCTTATTAGATTGCTGATGTCAACCAGGCGCTTGCTGTTCATGTTTTAACATCAGAAAAGAGAACCAATCAGCTATCACCAGGTGGGCCACATTCTTATCGGTCATGTTCTAATGAAAACTTTGGTTCTGATGTTCCCATTTTTTTTTGGTTCCAAGTGGTTGTTTTCAAACTGGTTCCTGCTGCTTGTTAATGAACTTATGATTTGAGTATATGTGGATTTTTAGCAAATTATTCGTGATCTCTCATTTAGATAGTCAGCTTTTTTCATATTAAGACAAGGGTATCCTTTTCCTGAAATTTCGTTTTTAGATTTTCCAATTGTATATGACAGTAAAGAATTTTTAATTGTGAGTTAATGTTTGTGATTGGCATTGAATGTGAACTAGACTTGTGTTATTTATGTTTAATTTTTTTTTCCATTCTGCAGATGGAGTTATTGCAGCGATTGATCCAAGAAAGGTAGAAATTTTTCAAAGGTAGGTTTATCATAAACTACATCACAGCTTTGCAGCTGTATCATTGTATGAACTTATCCATACAAGAGTTCTAATCTTTCCTCTTCCGCCTGCGAGGGAGCTCCCTTTCTCCCCTCTTATTTCATCCACAGTTTTTAGCTTCGTAACATGACGATGTAACAACCCCCAGCCTCTAGGAAATGAAAATCCTGTGGAGAAAAAGTTCAATACTTCTGTTTTTTTCTCTTTTATGTGAAGTGTCCATAAGATGGTTATGGTTTCTCTATCAGAGCACCAACATGCTGTTCAAGAATCGTAAAGCTCTTTGACAAATATATTTTAAGGCAGATCAGAGAAATTCGTGACACTTCAAACTGCCTTTCTCAGCTAACATGGGCTTGTAGTACAGATACTTCAGAAAGGGTGCCTTATCCATATCTCATGTATACAGGATATTTGATGAATGCACCAAGTTTTGAAAATGAAAATTTCAATTTCGCAAATGTATCCAATACTGGATATTCCTTGACATACCTTCAAGTATGACAAATTCCAGTTTTGTGATTATAACCATACTACTGTACATAAGAAGAAAAGTATCCGTGCTGGAGTATAGATAACTTTTCTTGCAGTATTGTAAAGTATCCTTGCTGTAGCATAGGTTACTTTTCTTGAAGTATTGTATCCCTGTACTTTTTTTCTTCTTCTACGTCACGCTTCATTTCTGAAACCAATAAGGATACAGACAAGATTGTTTCACAGTTACAGGTATCCATGTACTTAAAGAGGTAACAATTCGCGTAACTATTATTGCAATTGACCATCATCTAAGTATATTATTCTCATCTGCTAGATAATTTTAAAGCCCTACATCTTATTTGTCTTTCTTCCGACAATTAGGCTGCATCTGTTGTCCTTATAGCATTATTCCTTAGGTTTTTCTCAATATGTTGTCTATGACTTTTGATAGTTTGTTTCTCATCATAGTGACTTTCAGGAGCATGAATCTGTGCCAATCTTCTTTTCATTGCGTAGGTACCTCCAATGGTTGATTGAAGATCAGGACTGTGATGATACTCAGTTCCATACATTATATTCTCTATCACTTGCCAAATCAGCTATTGAAGCCTTTGAAGCAGAAAATACTTATCAAAATGCTGATGCTGGAAGGATGGAAGAGGCAAAAATTTCTCATAGCAGAACAGACATGATCTTTGAAAGTCTTGTTCGAGAAAGACTGCAGATATTTTTACAGTCTTCAGACTTGTATGATCCAGAAGAGGTTCTCGATTTGATTGAAGGATCAGAGTTATGGTTAGAAAAGGTCCATTGGAACTCTTAATAACCTTCTCCTTAATTCTTCTTTCTTGACTTTTGATGTTTGTGGATTATGCTACTTAGAATGATTAGGAATTATTCATAGCATAATGATTTGCATGATATTGTTTAGCCTTCTGTTCGTTCAGGCAATAACGGCGGTGAATTTTTTATTGCCAAATGATTGGTCTTACTTTTTGCTTATTGCTAAATGTTACTCCTGGCCATATGAGCAGGCAATTCTTTACAGAAAGCTGGGGCAAGAGGCATTGGTTCTCCAAATTTTGGCCTTGTAAGTTTCAAGTAAACTTTCTAAGGCATTCATAATAATAAATACTTGCCACTCCAAATGTGCATAACTTTAGATTATTTTGGTAGGAAGCATTCGTGACTCATTTTCAAAAGCCATTGTGATTCAAGCCTCACTATTTGACTCAGCAGTGTCAATTTACTTCCATAATTTATTGCTTCAACCTTTTGTAGTAGATAATTATCTTTGATTCTCTTAATTCTCCAACCAACTTTATATTCGGTTAGTCTAGCTATAGAGGGTGCACAATCAGGGCTGCTCCTCGGGTCAGTCTAAACCAACTGTCAATGATTCTGACCTGTATCATCAAGGTTGGATATGGTTCCTCTCCCCATTGTCGGTGGTTTGGTCAGTAGGGGAAGGGGACTTCCGAAATTGTCAAGCTGAAGCCTGACATACCTGAAGTGACCATAGAGATAGATTTTTCATTTGTTACTTTTCCAGTGCAATTTCATTTATGCATTTGTTTCTATTCGGTACGTCTCATGCATGAAAACTGGCCTGTGACCCCTCAGAATGCAACAATCATCCCAGCCTTTTCTAAAGAGAGAAATGTTTGGGCATTTGAGGGCCATGAGCATTCTGTGATGAAGTTGAATCGAATCTATTGTTTCAGAGATCTCTTACTGATTCAATTGTGGTCAGTGGTGGCTTTTCTTGTATCATATTTTTAGACTTGTGGGATCTAACCAATTTCTGGTAAAAATTCTTTTTTAACTGAAATTTATTTCTTCAGAAATAAAAAGTGCCATCTTTTGCAGAAGGAAAGGAGGAAAGGTTTAGATAGTGGTTGTTTTTTTGTGACTGATATTGATGGTAATCTTCAACGTTGGTGTTGCCTCATGTGAACTGCCTCATTTTGGTGCCCATGGTACCTCACAGTTCACACCTCTTCCCTATTGACATAGAAACTCTCAATCCTTGTCCCATATCCTTAGTTTACACTAAGTATTAGGGGAATTGTCTACCCTTGCTATTTTGTATTCTGGTCTGGTCTGTTCGTTCATACCTTTTTTTTCCTTCTATGTGCTAAATTTTCTGAAGAATCGTGTTTGTTTCATTGTTAAATTATACATGTTGAAAGGTCAAAGCTCTCAATCTTCTAAGTTGCCCGTTCTCTTGCCCGAAAGAATATGATGGGTGACTTGTTGTAGATGCAATACTCACAAGGCCTGTGTGACTTAGCAATTGGAAAAAAGATGAATATTATGAAAGATACATGGTTTTAATTTCTTGTCTAAATTATATAAAAAAGAGACATGGTTTTAATTAGCATTATCCTGGACAGTTGCTTTGTTTTTCTTAACATCTTGCCTGGAATGCTAAACACATCTGATTTAGGTGCATGTGAATTGAATATGCATCTCTAAAGATGATTACCGATTGGAAGTGAATTGAAGGGTGTATCCAATGAATATACTTGTGTCTCTCAGGAAGCTGGAAGACTGTGAAGCTGCTGAGCAGTATTGTGCAGAAATTGGCAGACCGGATGCCTATATGCAGTTGGTTTCCTTGCTTCTTCCTTTCATATGTTATTCATGTATTTAAAACGTGTAGCATTTCTTGTAACACACCTGCATCCTTTCTTTTTTTATGATGACTCAGGTTACTTGATATGTATTTGGACCCACAAGAAGGCAAGGAGCCAATGTTTAAGGCTGCTGTTCGCCTTCTGCACAATCATGGAGAATCGCTGGATCCTTTGCAAGTTTTGGAGGTACTGGATGCTTTTCGCTCATGCATCTGCACATCCTGTTTGTCCATTATTTGCTGCTTAGTAGAAAATTCTTTTGCTTCCTACACACTTGAAAAACTTATATCCTGGTTTTACAGATCAAGAAAGGTAAGCAAAGAAGGTAATTAACTATTGTCCCGTATAGGCTGACATAAGCCTATCCCATATAAAAAGACTCGGAGTTACACATCAATACATCATGTCACAATTACAATCCAAAAGCCAGTTTCCAGCAAAAAGCAGGCCTTTGATTAAATGAGCGAGGGGCTGCAAAAAAATCGAGTCATCAAAGGGCAATCAATTCAAGACCCAATAGCTTATTCGGTTGTACTCAAGTGCCTACCACCTCAGTTTGACGTGCCCAAGAGGCATAAAGGTGATGCCTTACTAAGGTTGACCTCCCAAGTACTGAGCTCGTTCGACAACACTGGCCATGTAGAATTGGAATGCGGTGCCAACACCAAACTCATATTGAGGACCCAAACAGTGAATCTAGAATTCTAGCCCCCAGTGTCCAATCCAAAATCCAATTCAATCCCAGATGTTGGGATCTAGACAGACCCATACTTTTGCTCTGTTCTTTTTGGGAGTTTTTAAGATATTATTTGCTGATCAAAACCTTTGGGACACTTTATCGCAGAAATTGTCCCCGGAAATGCCCCTCCAACTAGCCTCTGAGACAATATTAAGAATGCTCAGAGCTCGCCTTCATCATCATTGTCAAGGGCAGGTAAGAATATGTTGATTGTGAGACTCATAATTAGACAATATTATTTTATGGTCACAAGCAAAGAAGTGTGTCAGAGTGGTTCCGAACCATTAGAAATGAGTTGAAAGTAGTTTTGTTTTACATTCAGTTTGTCTGAACTATACCATAATTTCATTCTAGCATTTACAGAAGATATGTCCAAGCTGATTTTGATTGCAAAAATAGAAAACTAGGAACAACTTCCGTATCTTGCAAAGCCTAACATACCCCTATAGTTTGCCAGATACCCGGATTTGCTACTGAATTACGGGAACAAGTTTGAGTGGCTTTTGCCTTCAATTTGATCCGTATCTAAATTCCTTTTTCAGATTGTGCATAATCTATCCCTTGCTGTAGACGTCGATACAAGGTTAGCAAGATTGGAGGAAAGATCAAGACAAGTTCAGATCAATGATGAGAGCCTTTGTGATTCTTGTCATGCCCGGCTTGGGACTAAGCTGTTTGCAATGTACCCAGATGATACCATTGTCTGTTACAAGGTTGGTAATCTTGAGCTATGATTTCAAAGAGGATCAATTTCTGGAACAGTACGAGGCATTGCATTTCAGAGCTGTCCTGAGATGTTAAAATGTTTTCCCCTTTCTCATCTTCAAGGACTGGTGATTGACATATTCCTTATATCTAAACAAAATTGAAGTAAACCAGTAAAAGGAAAAAGGAAACAAATTGGCATTCTTATGGACAGAAAATGAAAGCGGTATCAATTAAATTTGAGGCGCTTTTAGTTATGTTATGTATCTCTTTTAATTGATGCAAGCACCTAAGTCCTTTCCTGTGCAGTGTTTTCGTCGTCAGGGTGAGTCTACTTCCATCACAGACCGCAACTTCAAGCAAGATGTGCTGATCAAACCAGGTTGGCTTGTGACCCAATGATCTAGAGAAAGACAGACGATGTACATTTGAAAGTTCCAGGCCTTGCGGTATCTGGCTTATGGCTCTACAGCTTGGGTTTCGAATAGTTTTCTAAGATGTGGAGAAATCAGAGACTGTATCAGTAGCCATTTCTCTTCGTGAAGTGTTTCAATGAAGTTCAGTGGATATGAAGACCCTCACGGTCTCACGTTGGAGGCTAGAGACAAGTACCGATGTTGTAGAGTATCTATAGAATCAACATATAGAGCACGCCATCCCATGATTGGCACGCTGAATATCTGTGCATTGCTTTCACATTGTAAACTCCACATTGGTTTAGTGGTGATTATGGTGTTGGCATACCCTGTTCATTGTATCACACTTATTTGACAATATTTTGTTGCATGTGGAGGAGATGAGAGGGTCCGGATTCCAAAAATGTTTTGCCCCTAAGGAAACAAAAAGATAAATAGGAGATTGATAAAAAAAAATGGTTTATCCGATGACCAAGACAAGGGCCATCGGAAACAGCAGTCAATGGGTCAGTCTAGAGGATGGATTGGCGTGAGACTCCTATAGCAGACGTAAAGGAAATTTTTTAGCTACTGTAGGGAGGATCGCTCTGAAAAGTTCCGGCATTTACTTCGACAGAAATGTATATAAAACTGACAAACTACTGATAACATCCAATGTAGGCTACTACCCAACCTAATCCGGACAAGATGATCTGCAACATCGTCCAGCAAGCGGCAAATCTTACCATTCCAATCCTGCTTCAACTTCGAAAATAAAAAAGCTACCAGGTTACAAATCTCATTTATTCAACTATATATTTTTCATAGAACGATGTACCAGCACTTGCTAGAACATACTGGGCAAAACGCACTGGTACGAAGACGGTCACGTTAAACATCCAAAACAAATCTTTTTCTCGTGCTTGGACGGTCACATTAAACAAGCCCATTATTCCAGATTTAAATGCCTCACGTTTTTTCTTTGGTAAGATCGCGGTGAGTGCGTTAAATTGCCAAGCGTTCCAGTAATTAACAGAAAAAATGGTGCAACCTTTGGCGATTAGAAGACCTTGCCAAAACTACATTTATTTGGTAAGGTCTAGCAGGCAATGGAGAATAGACTGAGAAAACATTGAGCGCTGCTTGTCTTTTTATTCTTGGATACATAAAAAAAATATAAGTCAAACGTATATGATTTACACCGAGCATACTCCCCATTCAACATCTGGACAGTGAGACAATTTCAATAGACAGCAAGCTTGTTCAATGAATTTTTTTTTCACAATTACTATGTACAAGTACCTTCACATATCAGATGCTGTTCGTAACTTCTTAATACACAGGATCATAGCCACACAGATTGCTATACACAGATTTTATACCTTTGTTGGGTCAATAAAACTGTTAGATTGGAACTGCTTTAGGCATCAACCGACACACTAATGGCATTCAGCTCAACGTGCTGCTTCCCCTCATTTTGAGGGTGAACTATAAGCGTCGCACGAGCCTCAGACCGAGATGAGTGGTTGTCTCCCACATGAGAAACAGATATCGAGCCCACCACAGGCTTTGTATCAGCTTTACTGTCTTGGTCGTCTTCTGAGATGATTTCCCATTCTTCTTTGAGCGATGTTACTTGTATGCCTTTCTCTCTGTGTTTTTCCATTTCAAATGAAGTGGGTAAAATCACATAATCATTCAGAGGGTTGTAGTATGGGTCTGAATCTGCATTGAGCCAGTGCTTGAGAATCCGAAATACATGATGGTCACAGAGAATTCCTCGATGCTCACCAGGGACTCCCACTCTTGCTTCGGCATTAAGCCCATCAGCCTAGGACATGAAAAGCATCTGAGAGACATTGCCAGTCCACAAATCCAAGGGAATAATAGCCTCAATAAGAACAGGAGAAAGCGTTAGCATTGTGCGTTTATTGTTCTCTGATTCTAATCCAACACACCTGGACAACTCCCAAGGTGACATGGATCTTGATGACGAGAGAGCGGAAGCTTCATTATCCAAGTATTATGTCTAAGAAATTCATCACAATCCCAGCTCTTAATCAAGAAACATATTTCCTTCTATAGGGGTAAGTTACCTGGCTTATTACATGTAACTCCAATTTGTTCTCTAAGCATGTGGAGGTCCAAACAAATAGTTCATATGTTTTCTTTCCTCCCTTCCCTCTTCTCTTACATAAAAAAAAACCCTCACATTGCGATCAACAAAACAGAGACCAATGGTTTAATCAAATTTTCTTTCATTTTGATAGGTTCCTTCATTTTTTATTTTTTTGTATCACCAACGGGAATAACAGCAATGAGTCCTTTCCTCATTGCATGAGAAATGCGAGAAAATTCTGTTAGTCTCCACAAAAAAAAAACATAACTAGTACTTCGGTAAATACAAAAATTAACTGTTAAAGCTGTATGTCACAACAGAGAAAACAGAAAATCAGGCATACCTTGGCTGACTCTGATGGGACTGTTCCATCACCATCGACGCATATGTATTTAGGCTGAGTATATGCAAACACAAGTTTCAGCTTTCTTAAACAAATAGTAAGTTATAGCCAAAGATTGAAATTATGCTAGATAATCATATATGTGATCTAGACGATACATGTATTAGTGAACCAAAATGGTGTAACTATAGATAGCTTGCATAAACTCTGGCAACTTGGAGATACAGTGGAATCACAATTACAGCACTCCATATTAGATACTGACCTCAAAAAATGGTAGTTGTTGCAAATCTGTAACTGGACTTTCCTCACTTCCATAGCTGCATAATAAAGTGATGTTAGACATTGCAGTATATCAGTGCATATAAGCTTCTATTTCACAGTAAAGCAAACAATAGCAATAGTGCCCGAGATAAACATATTACCAGACACTATGGGGTGTTTCAAGATTGATCCCATATATATTGTAGAATTTAACTTCAGAAGGAACTTTAGCAGAAGACAAAACCTCGCGTGTTTCATTTGCCCATTTCAAGATCTCCAAGCTGAATGGCAAGGGAATATTTTCGCCATTATAAATGACCTGGAATTGTAATATGCATAAAGTCAAGAAAGACATAAGTTCTCTTCATGTTATATCAAGTGCCACGTTAGAATATCAAGAAAGAAATTCATCAAATGTGACTATGGGTTCTCTCTCGGGTAGTTTTTTCAGTCGTCAGGGGTTGAGTTTCCGGTGAGATTGTGTGTTCCGGCAGATATGAAGGTCCTTGGTTCCTAAGAGAGTCTCATTCTTTGTATCTGAGGCTGCTCATGGGAGAATCTTGACCATTGACAATTTGAGTAGAAGGGGTTTTTGACTTCTTGATTGGTGCTATCTTTGTAGGTGTAATGGGGAATCCGTGGATCATTTATTGTTACATTGTGGTGTTGCAAGGGATTTATGGGCTCATGTGCTTTAAGTAACGAATTATTGTTGGGTAATGCCTTCTAGGGTGATTGAGGTATTGTTTTGTTGGAAGAGGATGTTCAACAACTCTCTTGCTTTGAGGGTGCGGAGGATGATTCCTTTGTGTATTTGGAGGGTTATTTGGAGGGAGCGGAATGAGAGATGTCTTGAGAACTTTTTTGTGTCTTTAGAAGGGCTGAGGGGGATGTTGTTGAGTTCTCTTTTTCTTTGGGCAAATGCTGTTACGGGCTTTCCTTTTTTCTGATTTTCCTGATTTCCTGAGTTTTGTAGCTTGTATGGAGTATGTTCTCAGTATAGATTTTTGTATTGTTACCTATTTTGGTGTTTTCAATAAAGCTTTCCTTATAAAAAAAAAAAGAATTTCATCAATAAGCCCATGTAGGATTTCTACAACATAATGGATAAGACAAAGGTTGTCTTTGAGTGTTAAATTTTAGGGAGGTTAAAATTTTAAGGTATTAGATTTGGTAAAACAGTGAAGAGAGATGATTTTTAATATTTATTAGAGTGAAAAGTAATGATGTGACAGTGGAGAGAGATTATATTGTAATTTTTTATTGTGTTAAAATTTTACACTTCAAACGCACCAAAAGTTCTTAACTCTTTTTCCTTTCCTTGGGGAAGAGATACAAAACAACTAACAGATATATGACAGGAGAGAGGCACTAGCTGCAACCAACGCTCCAAGTTAAATGTATTCAGGGATCTGCACTTGACACAAGAAGAATTTGTAGCTTACCGAGTTACTTGAAAGAGCTTCCTTAAAAATTTCTGTACTTTCTGCTGGGGAATAAGACTCTCGGGTAATATGAGAGTTCCCCTCACTGTCTCGCTTCTCTCTCCAGAACTCCAGGAGAGGAACACATTCCCAGTGAAAATTCGGACAACTCATCAACTCATATATTGATGGACATTCAATCAGCTGAAAATTTTGCCAACATGTTAATCAGAAAGTCATCTCCAGAAACAGCAAAACTAATGCATCTAAGAATCTGCAAATTAAAGGTACATTATACTAGACGCCTAAATTTTCTGACAAAAGTCGCAATATAATGCTTACGATAAAACAGAAGGATGAGCAACAACTTTTAACCTTAACAACAAATCAGGCCCACATCCAGCAGAAATAATTAAAGTTTTACATCGCCAGTGACTGAAAGCAGAGGGTGTGAAAGAGCAGATTTCTAAACCCTAGAAATCTAACTCTCCCTATGAGGATATCGTTTAACATGCTATCTCTGAAACTGAAAGGAAAAAAAATGACAGGAGGCGGTAACAGTTGTGATCCTCCATTGGACCATCCTAAATTCTCTCTCTATCCTGACAGGTTTATCTTTGAAACAGACATTCTATCCAAACTCCACCTTAGTTATGGCCAACAACCTATATCCTAAGCAGGAGGCAGTAATAATACTGCTAACAGTAGATAACTAAGGTACCAATAAACAGGCAATGTCAAGGAAGCATTTCTAATTTTATAATAAGCTCTAGAGTTGCTTTTGCTTTTTCTTGCCATAGGCAAATACAATCCATGCTACTACAGGACTGAACTTGTGATCTCACCCTCCACCCCTTGTTTAACCCATACCTTCAGAGGCTGCACGTGGACCGTTAAGAAGGTTTCCATCATATTCCATGTGCATAACCTTCTAGTTTTAAAATCTTATACCCTTCTTTTTTCTAATACTGCTAACAGTAGATAACTAAGGTAATAATACTGCTAACAGTAGATGACTAAGGTACCAATAAACAGGCAATGTCAAGGAAGCATTTCTAATTTTATAATGAGCTCTAGAGTTGCTTTTGCTTTTTCTTGCCATAGGCAAATACAACCCATGCTACTACAGGACTGAACTTGTGATCTCACCCTCCACCCCTTGTTTAACCCATACCTTCAGAGGCTGCACGTGGACCGTTAAGATGGTTTCCATCATATTCCATGTGCATAACCTTCTAGTTTAAAAATCTTATACCCTTCTTTTTTCTAATCAGTTTATTGACAGGGCTTCTGTTTATTTCATTCATATTCTTAGTGCAAAAAATCCAGGCAAAATGTTTAATTAGTAACACAAGGCACAATTTAGAGCCAAATGCCAAAGACAGCCATAAATTTTACAACAATGAGATACAGAGATTCAAAAGGGACAGCTCCAAAGGAAAAGTAAACCAATAAAAAGATTCAGAAGGCAGGTGTATTGGTAGATATTGTGAGCAGAATATCAAACAGTAACATAAGAGTGACAGGCGGAAAGTTTGATAACCAATTGCAAATCAAGATATCCCAATAATTCAAAAGGGACAGCTCCAACAGAGAAATAACTTGAAAGGCCAAAAGAAATAAACTCATACCAGCTGGTGCATGCTCCACTTTGATATAAAAAAATTCTGTTCCCACCCTTCAACAAATGACATTCCATTCAAAAAGGTAGATGTAACATATCCAGGTGCACCTGCAGGACAATTTGACACAATAGCTTAATGGAATTACAACTTCAATGGAATAAAGTTCTGAAACCAAAGCTTCACGTAAATTCCACTCATTGAAAATGTAAACTTCTTTTTTTTTTATAAGCAAGCCAATCTTATTAGAAAAAGCGAAAGCAGTACAAGGAACTATACCGGAAAAAAAAAGTGTTAGAAGTTCAACCTAGACTGACATATTGTCCGAGGATTGTAAAAGTTCAAACATAGCTAACAAAGTTGCAATCAGCAGAATCAACATCAGAGAATTATTCGAAATAGCAGTTTAGCTAATATCCCACAAAAAGACATTAAGATGGCCCTATAATATCAGCTATTAAGCAAATAGCTACTAAGCATGTAGGACGTAGGACAAGACATGTTCCAAGACATGTTATCAGAAAATACCTTAAGCAAGGAAAGTAGGACAAGAATGGCTACCTCAAGCATTATATATCTATATGTGCTTATGCCATCGACCATTTTATTGTTCCCTTTGGGAGTAGTCACGTATGTTAACTTTAGGAATAATTGGGAAACAAAACATGAAGAGAAGTCGACCCACCTATAAAGAGAAGAAGCTATTGTACATCTCTTTCAAAGCTATAAATTTTGCTTAATTTCAACAGAACATAGCTCCTTATTCCTACATAATGTATCAGGGAGATAGAAGTTGCAATCTTATAGCTTCTATTATCCACCTCTGCCGTGTTTAAATTACAAAGGGCCACTTACCCTTAAATGGTGCAGCAATTGCCACCCAATTCTTTACATATTTCTCAAAAATCTGCAAAACACATAAAGTTGTTGGATTTACGTTGTGGCAAACTTGAAGCACCATTAAGAACCAAATAACCGCAAACTGTAAAAATGAAAAAGGAAGATAGACAAATAATACTAGGGTGAGAAACAAGAATTCTTACATCACTATGTAGGGTCATAAAACATTTCACCAGAAGGCCACCCATAGAATGACTTATGATGTTTATCTTCTTCCCTCCAGATGCATTATATACCGACTCTAGTTTTGCAGCTAACCGTTCCAATGTTTCTGGCAACCTAAAAGATAGACAAAGCACAGAGAGGTTGATGACATTAATTTACGAGAGTAGATAAAGATCTTCAAAGCTCAGGAAGGCAAACCCAACCTCTCGTAGCCCTGAGGTTATTCTAAACCTAGATTCCATGATGTTGAAAAAAGGATACATCTTTAAATCGTTTAGTCCACCACAAGTCACATAACTGCATCTTCCTTTAAATGAATAATGCAAAGAATTTGGGATCATACAATGCACATTCTCCTCAATAAAGTCATTCTCACTCCTTATCCCATCCGGGAGGAATCAGCACCTAATGTTTCTGATTCAATAAATCGACTTCAGGAAACAATATCTAGTTCTTTACAGGCCTCACAATCAGCAAAGACATAAGGCAGGGAAAATGTCCAACAGAATCCTCCAATCAGTATGATTGAAAACTCAACTCTGGTGGACCAGTTAAAGATGAAGGAGAAAAAGCTATTATTTCCACCATGATTGTCAAGGTTGACCACCTATCGGTGGAACTAATCAACTTCCTGAACATTGAGGCATCAGAAGAATCAACAACAAGCATTGGGTGGAAACAACCAAGTCCTGGAGACTAAGGACTCGAAGTATATGATGTAAGAAAGCTGATCAAAATATCAATTTGCTAAAATTGGAATCTACAATGAAAAAGCTAATAGAACAAACTAAATTGGGAAATGTAGGACATACGGCGCCCAAACATAGAGTTTGATATTTTTCTTTCCACCGCCAGTAGAAATATTGCCGAGGGGCTGAGGATTGTACAGAAATTGAATTGCCTCTTGGCTTCATAACCCCCCCCCCCCCCTTCCTCCTCCTCACACTCCCAAAAAAAAACCCAACAAATGGAAATTATTCAAGAGGAGTTGCCATGGGCCAGATTGCCCCGTCCCAACCTTTTGTTGATGAATATTTGGTAATGTTAGAAACTTCAAGACAGGAGGTATGAAACTCAGGTTGTACAGAGGAACATTAAGCTTCTAGAAAACCCTAAAATGATTGCAAATTAAGTAGGATCCTTTTTCTTCGTTGTGTTTGGAAAGCGAGGAGGAGTATATTCCCAAATTTTCTGGCTTTTTCCCTCAATTTTTAAGCATAGTAACATTTAACCAAATGTGCAGTTTAGCAGGTACCTGTTACTTTGGCGGAAGTCATACCCAAATCCAAAAAGCGTTTTTCCCTCTTGAAAACCCCAGCTGATCATTTCAACAATCATCTCGTGGAAATAATAAACACAATCACGTCCAATGATCTGCATGAAGCAAAACATTAGAGGAAATTCACCAATATTTTATTTTCTACACTGGTAACAGCATATTTGGCTTGCACGACAAAAGTGGTAATAGGAACATTGCACCCAATAGAATTTTTACCTATGATTTCACTTAGCATGCTAATGTACATAAAAATCTCAAAAAAAAAACTTTCAAACAACACAATGTTGCTAATAATTCAGCACAATTTCACTGAGAAACCTTTCACTAACTTGTGCATTTATAAAGCACAAAAAATTTAGTCGATGATTAGTTATCGAACTATAAACCAAACTGCCAATAAGCTGATAAGGTACATATCTTGATGCTCCAACAAGAGACACAGAGATCTGATGGAAAGCTAAGTCACAATTTATAAGGAGCATGTTTCAACATTAAGTTTCTTAATTTAAAGCACAAATTTATTTTTCTTGGTGAAGTACAACAACAGAGACAGTAAGCTATTCAACTGTAAAACTTTTTGTGTCAACACGCTAAGAAGTTGTAATCTAATAATAACGCACCATGTCAGGGTCCAATACATCGATCGCATAGAGTCCAAATCTGTCTTCAGGGACCACAATACTCGACTTTGGATCCAATGAGACAGTTTTACCTGTTTCACATAGTCAATGTCAGAATGTTAAGTGCAAGATCATTAGTAAAGAAATGCTAGTAAATGTAAAGCAATTGCAGGAACCAAAGTATGCTCAGACACCTAAGCAAAAATATTGAATTCATATAATATGATTCTGCCATATGAAGGTATCTTCGTTCTTTCCGAAATAACAGAATGATGAGAATTCATGAGTGATATGCACTTTACATAGCCAATAACCAGGTCTCCCAACCAAAGTTTCGTTCCTTGTGCTTTCACCACCCTGTTTACAAACAAAACAGAACTAATCCCCCACGGCCCCACCGCCATCTTCTCAGCGGACACAGAAATGCTAAAACCCAAATTTAAAATCTTCCCCACCGTCGCCCTAGTTTCTCAGGAACCGAAACTGAAAACCCATTTCTCAACTTTCTTACCGACAAGGCACGGCTCTAAGGTGTTAAAAATTAAGAAGTAAAAAAAGGAAAATAAATTACCAGTAGAGGGATCGAAACGAGACCAAAACTTGGTCCGGCACTTGTAATCCGCCCCGATAATCCGAATCCAAACCCGCTCCTCCTTACCGTTATCGTGATCAACAGCCTTAAGAACCGAACCGGCGACACCGGGCACCAACAACACCGGGTCGAGGTTAGGGTCCACGTGCGGTTGGGGCTTCTTCCTGAGAAGCTTAAGCCAGAGCTCTACCGATTGCACGATTTCCTCCAACAGCATGGCCATTGAGATACAAAGCCCTTAAAGAAAATTGAGTCAAACTGTGGGTCTTTAGCTCAGATTTTGGAGATTTTTTTGGGCCCGGAGGTTGTCTGGAAACCCTACTGTTGAGGTATTTGGGATTATGGTTTGGATTTCTTGGCGGGGAGAAAGAAAATCAGAATTACAGAGCGAGACGTTAAGCTAACTGCGGTGGTGATAGGCTTCTCACGGCTAAATACTCCCCAAAATACAATCTTGCTCGGCGAAACGGGAAAAAATAACAACAAAAGAACAAAATGCAATCTTGAATGCACGGGGGGTTGTTTCTCTACGGTGAGAATATGTCAAGTATGTTCAAGGTGCAATAAAACATCGACACGTGACAAAAGTTTTTAGAGATAATTTGTTCCTTACTCCCTTTCCTTCAATCGTTTTCATCTAAACTCAAATCAAATTATCCATAATTTTATTTATAAATTGACTACACCACGAATAATTTCCAAGTGAAAATTACAATTTCTTCAATAATTTTAAGAATTTAACTTCGATTTTATGAAAAGAAAAAATGATATTAGAACATGTACAAATTTCTTACCAATTTAAGTACAATTAAGTGCCACTATAATCGCACCATTAGAAGGTCCCTTTCTGTCTTATCCTTTATTAAGGGATATTCGTCTTGAAGAAATTTGTAGGATTTTAATAAAATTGTAAATATTCAGGTGATGTTAAAGTTATATTGGTATGCGTGCAGCAGTTGTTAAAAATAATTGATGTTTATAAAAAATGTAATAAAATGTTGTATTGAAATACGTATGTTTTGTGATGTTTGGATTATAAAAAAAAATGTAAATTCTAAAAAAAAAGTAATAAACGAACATTACCTTATTTTTCAAAGTTATAAGATTGATTTTGATGTAATTTATGAGTTTCATTTATTTTTCATAGACTATCATTTTTGCTGCATGTCCTTTCAAATGTCGACTTCAATCATGTTTTTCAATGAAACATATTCGGGATGTTTTAGCCTCAAATAATTGGGGCTAATATTAAAAAATTAATTAAATAATTTTTTATTATTATAATATTTATTAAAAATTTCTCTATCTTCATTTTTTCACCAACTCTCATAAAATATCTTTACTTTATTATATTTCACAAACTCCAATATCCAAAATTTACACTCTCAAATATCTCCATTATATAGTTTTATTTTCTCCTTTTGTGTGTTTTTTTTAATCTCCGGTGTTTTTTGGATTTATTGTTTTTTTAAATCAGATTTATTGCTTAATTTGACTCCAACGTGAAGCTCTAACCGCACGTAACTTGCACCAAACAGATGGCACGAAGGAAGGGAGTTAACGGCTCCGTAGTACGCGTACGCCACGTTATAGTCAATTATTCACTGTTTGCAATTTTGCAATTTTTTGTTTTTTCTGCGTCACTTTTTAGCATTTGCATAGATAAGATGACGCCAGGATTCAGGCAGGATACGGTGTTAGAGCTTAGGATTACGTCATCCGATGCGAGTAGTCGTAGATCCTTTATCCTTAACTTGGGATCCGCAACATCCGAAGGATGATGGATTTCGTACACGTATAGATGGCACGAGTCCACACTTGTTAACAAAAATTTTACAAATTTTAAAATTTTAATATAATAAAAAAATTTTCTCTCTCTATTTGGTACGTTTGGTGCCCAAATATTTGATATTTGGGTTTAATCATAAAAAATTCATCACATAATTTTTTATTATTATAATACTTATTAAAAACCTTCTCTCTCTTTACTTTTTCACCAACTCTCATAACATATCTTTACTTTATAATATTTCTCAAACCCCAATACTCAAAATTTTCACCCTCAAACATCCCCATTATATAGTTACTTTTCACTATAAAAATATTAAAAATCATCTTTCTTTTCACTTTTGCATCAAATCTAATATCCTAAAATTTTAACCTCCCAAAATTTTAACATTCAAATACATCCTAAGTCGTCGAAAACGGTTGTGCCTAAGTGGTAACTCCAAACTTTTATTTTATTCTTTATCATATTTAATATAAAAAATTCATTTAATCTCTACTGTATCAATCTTATTCCACACAAAATATCGAAAAAAATCTCTCTCAATATATATTGTTGTAAAACTAAAGAACAATACGATCTAGAAAGCAACAAAGAGAGAAAAGAGCAATAGTTCTTCAGGAACTATGATGTATTCTAAATATTGTTGTATATTACAATTCATCTCAATACCCATTTATATAGGTATAAAGGAGATACATAGAATTAAAAGGAATTCAAATGGAATTAAAAAGGTACATAATTGTGAAAAAAAGTAACCGTTGGTAAAAGGTGTAACGGTTGTAACGGTCATCCATAATAACTCATAATATTCATAACACTCCCCCTTGGATGACCATACACAACGAATACGCCTCGTTAAAACCTTGCCAAGGAAAACTTAATGGGAAAAAACCAATAGCGAAGGAAATATAGTACATTATTCGTGTGTATCTTTGAGTGGTAGAAGATTGCCTCATTAAAACCTTGCAAAGGAAAGCCCAATGGGAAAAACCTTAGCGAAGGAAAAAGAGTACAATCTGTACCAATATAGAAGACTCCCCCTAAAAAGGATGACTAGTTTCACGATGAAAAAATCTTTGAGACTCCGCATTCCAATGTTGTGCACAATCTTCTTGAATGTTGCATTAGATAATGATTTGGTGAATAAATCTGCCAAATTGTCACTTGAATGTATCTGTTTGACATCAATTTCACCGCTCTTCTGGAGTTCATGAGTATACAAGAATTTAGGTGAAATATGTTTGGTTCTATCACCTTTAATGTAACCTCCTCTGATCTGTGTGATACAAGCAGCATTGTTTTCATACAAAATTGTATGACTACCTTTAACTGATTGAAGTCCACATTTTGCTTGAATATGCTGAATCACTGATTTCAACCAAACACATTCCCGGCTTGCCTCTTGAATTGCAATTATTTCAGAGTGATTCGAAGAGGTAGCAGATATTGTTTGCTTGACGGATCTTCATGAAATGGCAGTACATTCTTAGGTAAATAAATATCCAGTTTGTCATCGTCCTTTATGTGGATCAGATAAATATTCTGCATCTGCAAAACCAACCAACTGAGCAGTTGATTCTTTTGGATAATATAATCCCATGTCATTGGTTCCTCGGAGATAACGTAATACTTGTTTGACTTCATTCCAATGTCTCCAAGTTGGTGCAGAACTATATCTGGCAAGCAAATTAACTGCAAATGTTATATCAAGACGAGTGTAATTTGTAAGGTACATTAAGGTACCAACTGCACTGAGATATGGTACTTCAGGACCAAGAATCTTTTCTTCTTCGTCTTTAGGATGGAATGGATCTTTCTTCACATCTAGTGATCGTAGAACCATTGGAGTACACAGAGGATGAGCTTTATCCATATAAAAGTGCTTCAAGACTTTTTCAGTATATGTCGACTGATGGACAAAAATTCCACTTGGAAAATGCTCAAGCTGCAGGCCGAGACAGAATTTAGTTTTTCCAAGATCTTTAATTTCAAATTAACTTTTTAAACAATTTGCAGTATTTGTGAGCTCTGTTGGAGTCCCCACAAGATTTAAATCATCAACATATACTGCAATTATTACGAATTCAGATTCTAATTTCTTGATAAAAACACACGGGCAAAGTATATTATTCTCGTATCTCTGCTTTAGAAGATATTCACTAAGACGGTGATACCACATGCATCCGGATTGTTTTAACTCATACAGAGATTTTTGTAGCTTGATAGAGTACATGCTTTTGGATGTAGAATTACATGCTTCAGGCATTTTAAATCCTTCAGGGATTTTCATGTATATATCATGGTCTAATGAACCATATAAGTATGTAGTCACGACATCCATTAATCGCATATCTAATCTTTCTGTGACTACTAAGCTGATTAAAAATTTGAAGGTAATTGAATATATTACGGGAGAATATGTCTCTTCATAATCAATCTCAGGTCTCTGTGAGAAACCTTGTGCGACAAGTCGTGCTTTATATCTCACGACTTTATTTTCTCATTACGTTTTCGCACAAATACCCACTTATATCCAACAGGCATGACATCTTCAGGTGTTTGGACTACAGGTCCAAATACTTCACGTTTGGCTAGAGAGTTTAACTCTGCCTGGATTGCTTCTTTCCACATTGACCAATCATTTCTACGTCGACATTCTTCGACGGATTGTGGTTCAATTTCATCATTACTTCTGGTAATATCAAAAGCAATTTTGAATGAAAATATGTTGTCGACAACAATTTTGTTTCTATCCAGCATTTCTCTCCTATACTTGTGTAGTGAATTGAGATCTCGTTATTCACTGGTACCGGTTCCTCATCCGGAGGTTTCTCTTCAGGAGATATCTCTTCGGGAGATTCCTCTTAAGGAGGTGTTATTCTAGGAGATTTGGGTCCAGAAAGTCTGAACGGATCAATAACTTTTATTGTCTGTTTTGTGGGTATATTTTCTTCAAGAGCTTTATTCTCTTCAGGAGTTATATTCTCTTTAGGAGTTATGTACTCTTCAAGAGTTATATTCTCTTTAGGAATTATATGCTCTTTAGGAGTTATGTACTCTTCGGGAGTTTCTTTTCTTTGTGTTTTCTTCTTCTGGAGAATTTTATTTGTTTAAACCAAATGGTCTTTCATGCTTCAGGCATGCCTTAGACTATTTTTCTGCTATATTCATTGATTGTCCTGCATAGACTTCAATTTGAACCAGAGCATTAGAAATAGAAATGTGACATTTCACAATTTCTTTATTATCAGTAAAAGCATCCAGTAGTTGATTTACAACATTTTGCAAATGAATGATCATTTGAATTTCTAGTTCACATTGATTGGTGGAAGATCAAAATGAGAGAACATTGAATAGTTTCTAGTAATCTCACATCGTGCTTCAGGCAACGAAATGTTTACTACCTAATGGTAGGAAAATAATTTCATCAAATTAAAAATAATTGAAAATGTGCCTTAAATATATCAAAAATTAATGTTTTAAGATATCTACTAACAGATAGAGAATCAAAATCAATAAATATTTAGTCTACATTGAGAATCCATCAAAGAACACTGAATGAGAGTGTAATCGAAATGTAGATAATACAACCAAATGATGTCCAATTAAAGGTGTAGCATATAATATAGCATGTACCCAAGCAAATGTCAGCAATTTTATTATTATAAGCAAAAGTCTAGTAATCAGTTGAAGCATTTTTAATGAACAGTTCAGCTAAACGATTTTAACTATGTACATCAACAACATGATGTTCAACATCAATTCTAATTGACATACAATCATTATTGAAAATTGGAGATAAAAACTTATCAGCATTATCCAAACGAATTATCTTAATATGATAATCGATATATCATTATCAATCTCATACGCCCAAGATGAACGTACCAAATCTTAAAATATATTTTGTTTAAAGCACTTCTGGTGCATCAATACATTAGCTTCAATGACCATCATGGTTGTAAAATATAAACCAGAAAAGTATCTAATACAAGCTTCTGGCCTAAAACCATTGAAGTTGTGATGTAGAGATATTCATCTCTGCCTTCATTATTGGTTTTGATATGATAACCATTACGACAAATATCTTCAAAATATAACATATTTCTTCTAGATTTAGAAGAATACAAAGCATCATTGATGCAAAGTGGTAACATTATATTTGCTCTTCTGGAGCCTTCAATCAGATCTGCTGGATCTTATATGGTATTGACTTTGGCAACATTAAAAGATTGTGTGCATTGATGCACTGTCTGCAAGACATAAAAAGAAAATAATTCATCAGTATGACACATTAGTCTATATATGAAAAATTAAACTTCATTGTAAATAATAGACAAAACAAATTATGATAAAAGAAATCATTTGATGAGTGTAAACATTTCCATCACCTATCAAATGATCAAATTTTCTGTTAGAATATTCAAAGAAATAAAAAAATATTAAGATTGATAATGTAAATCCCTTTAGGGGAATCAAGACAATCAAAATTATTTTGGTTCCTTTTTCTTTATTCTTTCTAGAATATTCATATTGGTCTACCACATATTTGGCGTGCAACAGGTACGTGACCAATTTGCTTGCATACAACACTGAAAACAAATTTCTTCATAATTCTTCACAGGTTTATTTTGCAAACTTTTGCCATTTTCTTGTTTCTCCTTGTTCCACTTCTAGTGGTATGAGTTTTGACTTTTTGAAGAAGTACGCTCCCTCTGTTTTTATTCTTTTCATGTCTAGGACCACACTTCTTTTCAAAGAGGTTTCATTCGCTTCATGGAGTGTTTCATTCGCTTTCAGGGAATGTGTCATTCGCTTCAGGGAATGACAAAGAACAAATTGATGTTTTCATTCGCTTCAGGGAATGACAGAGCAAATTGATGTTCTCATTCGCTTCAGGGAATGACATAGAGCAAATTGATGTTTCATTCGCTTCAGGGAATGTCATATAGCTAATTGGTCATGATTGATGATTTTATCAAAAGTTCATTATTTTTTCAACATATTTGAACTAATGTTCTCGATATTACTACATCAGGAGCATATTCGAGGTAAGGACCGTTGTATATACAACTTCAAGTGCATATACTTGTAAATAACTTTTTGAGAGGATTACGCACTTCTTGTGCTCAGATCTCGCTTTTAAATTATAATACAATGTAAGGAGATTTTTCATAGTTAGGTAATTAGATTTCAATCCCTCATGAAATGATGGTAAAGAAAAATATTACTTGTTGCACAATCCTACAGGGATGCGTCATTTCTTTCGTTGATGGAATTTTCAGGATTCATAGCATAAAGACGGATCTCGTCATTGAGAAACCCAAGATCAATATTTAACAGAAATATCAAGAGTCACAAATTCAAGATTTGTAGGATTCAATTTTGTTTATAACAAAGTAGATATTGAAAAACTTACTTGGTGTTGATAGTCTTACACAGATAGCTTTTGGTAATGAATTAGAAAAATCACAACCTTTGTTGATAACTCAATGACAAATAGCTTCGGATGCCAATGAAGAAAAACACAAGGATTCCTTCACAATCGGTAGAGCTTCGTGGTGATAACGTGTTGTAAAACTAAAGAACAATACGATCTAGAAAGCGTAACAAAGAGAGAAGAGAGCAATAGTTCTTCAGGAACTATGATGTATTCTAAATATTGTTGTATATTACAATTCATCTCAATACCCATTTATATAGGTATAGAGGAGATACATAGAATTAAAAAGGTACATAATTGTGAGAAAAAGTAACGGTTGGTAAAAGGTGTAACGGTCATCCATAATAACTCACAATATTCATAACTTATATATATATAAACTCTCCAAAGCGATGGCGCATGAACTTTACACAGGGAATTAGTTATGTTTGGTCGAGACATTCTTTCAAATCAATAATATCAGATGTAAATGCCAACAATAGCCTCAGATTTTTTTCCAAAAATCTGTTCTCAGACATCACCTGAATGACAAAAGTTATTGTGTGATTGGAGAGTGTGTGTGAGTGTGTAAGTACACGGCTGAGATTAGATTGTGTGAAATCTAATGGTTGAAACAATGCCACATTAATTAATAAAACCGACCTAATTTCATTAATTGACGTGACATTATTTCAGCCATTAAATTTCACACAATCTAATTTCAGCCGTATACTCACACACTCAGATAGACTCTCGACTCAACTAATAACCGACCTCTCACCTGAATTACAGTCCTCGGCTAACGTCAACAAATAAAACACTCCCCCTCACCCTTTTCCTCCTCGTCACTTAGAGAGGGAGAGAGCTGCTTTTATCTCTGATGTCCGGCACTACGTGTTGTAACAGTCCTATCTGTTCACTCTCAAGCAAGGTCTCTCTCCCTCTCCCTCTCTCTCTCCTTGAATTTTCTTTTGCGCATGGAAATTTTGTAAACATTGTAGTTTCCATAAAGGGGAATGTGAAGAGTGGAGCACAAAATCCAGTTCGGCAAAAGCAACATGAAGCGAAGTACTTCAAGAGCTTGGTTCCACCTCTAATGGCTGCAATCTTAGCCTTATCTCCTATCTGCAACACCCCCTGGTAACCCATCAGACAATTCGTGCCATGTGTTTGTCACTTGTTTGTTGCTAAATACTTTAATGAACCTGCTTTTCTCTCAAAGCGCCAGAGTAGAAGAAGAATATTTTATTTACTCCTACAATCGGAAATTAGAAAATACGCAAGAGTCACAAAGAATAGAATGCGTGGAGTGAGGGGATCTACTCGGGCACCTAATTTGGGAATATACTTATGCTGCAAAAGCACAAAAAAGTAAACTCTGTTTGGCTGACGTTTAAGATTTCCTTGTCGTTAACTAAGATAAGAGACCAAATCTGCTAGGGACATGGAATATAATGTGATTCAAATGTATAAGTGAACTTCCACATTGGTCGATATAATATTGGTTTAAGATTATTTGTTAGAAAATGTTCTTCTGATATTTATTCATCTGACTGCATATTGTCATCACCAAAACATGCTGATCTTAATCACTATCTTATATTAACATAGCTTGGAGCATGGCCCAGAGGAATAAAAAAAAGTTGTGTACATAGGCCCAGTTAAGGAGGCAGCCAGAAAATGGTAGAATAATTTTCTTCTGTAAGTTTCCAAAAGGTCATGGAATCTATAGCCTCATTAGGATCTTTCGCCTGTCTTTTCTTTTCTTTTTTCTTTTTTCTTTAAAAGGGGTAGTGGGGTGGGGTGTTGATGTTTCCAACAGAACAAGCTTGATGTGTCCTTAGATTTTCTGCAAATGCCATTATTATTATTATTATTATTATTATTATTATTTTCTCTAGGCTCTGCAAATTCCATTCAACATATCCGGCAGGTATTTCTATCATAAGACTTTGTCAGAATTGTTTCCATTATTTGTCTCTCTATCTCCCTTGGTTGCCTTATAACGCAATGTTCATTACAATTATAGCTATTTCTCATAGAAAATTACTTAACCAGTTTTTCATATCCTCTAAGTCCTGAACTAAAACATTTAGGAGCTTCTTTACTCCGTGTTTTCCCAGCTGTGGAACAGAAGCACATATGATTGTTCTTTCAGAACTTGGTTTCTTACTTTTTATTTCGTCCAAAAACTTATTGGCTCAGAGTCAACCTTTCACTTAGTTTTCTTTTTCCTGCAGTGTCACTTGGACAAACCGTGGATGTACAAAGAGGAGTTGCATTGTTTCGTCGAGCTTGCATTGGGTGTCATGATGGAGGCGGAAACATAATCCAACCGGTGAGAATCCCTTTACTTCGACAATGCAAATAACTGTCCTTCTAAATCTATCACTCTACTGCTTGCTCTTCGTCTCTGCAGGGTGCAACGCTTTTTGCGAAAGATCTTCAAAGGTAATCTAAGCACAACATAAGTCTGTCATTCTGTTGCAAAACAACATACCTTTTAACACAAATACTTTAAAAAGATTAGTAAATTAAGAGGTACACAATTTTTCCACGTGCATGCTCATGAATAAAGTTGGCCAGTTATTTTGCGATTGGATCATGGTGCTACAGATTTTGTGGTTATTCTCCCATCTTGGTAACTCCTCAGCATATTGCCATGATGCTTGGGGGTCATTTCTCATGAAATGCATGGATCTACAAGCTTGGCCTAGGACCAGCATCTCTTGTTGATGCTCTAGAGTCACAGCTCGAGATCAAGCCGATGCATTGGCCTCGAGATTGAAACACATAGAACCTGAGGTTGAGTTGCTATAACATGGCCAACCATCACTTTTTGGCAAACTAAGTTGTGTATAAACATCCAAACGGATAATAAAATATTACATGAGAAGCCTTTATAAATATATTCCTTTGTGGCTTCTACAGGAATGGAGTTGAGGGAGAAGATGAGATATACCGTTTGACATATTATGGCAAGGGAAGAACGCCGGTGAGTTTCTTGCTGTAATTTATTCTACAAAATTACTTCCTCTCATTTAGTTGATCAATGATAGAAGTATGAGGGGTCTACGCAGGACTTTGGTGAGAATTGCACACCAAGGGGCCAATGCACATTTGGACCCCATCTGCAGAAAGAAGAGATCAAGCTTTTGGCCAAGTTTGTCAAGCTCTGATCAAGGATGGCCAAATATAGAAACTAATGAGGATTCCACGACCTAAAAGGTGTAAGTAGTTCTTAGGCTGACTCAAATCATTCGGAAAAAGCTTCAGTCATTAGCTCACTCTTTGTATCAGATCAAGCTAAGTCGGTACCTTCGGACATGGCTCTGTTACAATCGTTCAAATGTAGTGCTTCTTGGCATGATCTGACATAAAATCCACCTCCTGGCCCCTATAGTTCATTATGCTCGTTACTTGAAGCTCTTAAGCCACATTGATCAAATGTTAGGAATGGTCACTTGGCCTATGTCACAATATGGTGGTCTAACCTCAATCATAGTTGCTGGGAGGAAATATTTGCTAATTTCTTAATGTTAGTTCTAAATTCTAGTGACATCTTTACTGCCGTTGATTGATGCAGCTGTTTCCTATTTGAACAGAAACATTCCTACGGCAACCTTAAGTCCAATTCGATCCGACCATGGTTAGCTCTAGACCACCCGGCCCATAGCTGAGTGAGAGCTCTGTTACCGCAAGTGCCGTGGCTTGGCCGGTTGCACAGAAACACTTTGAAGCAGCAAATAATTACATGCTCAGAAAAAGAGTAGCAAGTAGTTGTGTCACTTGTCAACCCTTGTTAATGCATCTTATCCATCATCTTTGTGCACGGATTTGACATAACATGTTCGTCATGGTCATGGCCCCGAGTCTCTCTAATTTTGTGGTACGACATGATTAACATAGGAAGCATGGAAACATAATCACATTAGATGGACCCCACTGGTTGTTAAACGTTGAAAACCTGATCTTTTATGTCTGCTAAAGCTCGTGTGCTTTCCTTAATGACCATCTCCCATGTTAAAAATTACCAAACAAATTGTACGTTTTTGCCTTTTTCACTACATCTGCTTTATCTAAAAGTCAAGCCGACGCTGCCCAGGGTGTGGATGAGTTGGTCAGAGGTACCATCGGTCAGTTGGCTTACCCTGATCCTACTCTTCACAGCAACAAAACTTGCAACTTACATAATGCGTCTGGTGAGTACTCGATGTATGTTTTCTAGGTCTGTCGTGGCATTGATCCCTCTAGTACAATTACGTTGGGCCAAGTTCATCCGAGTATGGCGTACAAAGAGTGTTGCGGATTATCCCTCTACTTTGCTTAAATGACCTTACATTTAAGTAAAACTTATACTACTACATACCGATGTTGTCAAGATGACTATTACATGCACGACTATTATCTTTTGTTTTTTTTTTCCTGAATCATTGATGTAAATGGACATGATATATATATTTTGATCGATTGGAAAGCTATATTGAGTTATAAATTTTTGCAAGCGTAGAATGTATAACTTGAAAACCACTGAATTGGACAAGTATGTTAACTGAATCTAAGGCGACCCTTCTTAGAATATTTGGTATATTAACCATCAATCAAGGGGATCAATGATCACCTTAAATTGCTTTGTGCAATCCTGTGTCGGTTTATTTCAACACCCCTAATAACAACAATAGTGATAGATAGCTTAGTAATAATACATTGGAGTCGATATCAGCTTCATAAGTCATCCTTCACAATAATATCTAGCTAGTGTCCAGACGGGGATAGATCTTTTTTTGTGTTTCTCCTTTTATACCTGATCATTCAAAGAAGAAGGCAAAAGATCACATGTACATGCGATATTATAATTACTAAGCTATCCCAGATTGAGAGTCCTCGATCCTAATAGGATTCTTCACTTTGCTAGGTAAGCCTAGATTACCTAACACGTTCTAGTTACACCAAACCAAACAAGTTAGGCGGAGTTCTTTTGTCTCTTATGGGGGAAGATCACCTTCTCATCGAACACAAGAAGTGGGCGTCATTGAAATGAGGAATAGGGTTTCTATATGAGGAACCAAGCTGTTCTCCCAAGTTTTAGGGCATTGACTCATAGCAATGGAGTTAACTAGCTAGTCACTATAATCCCTCTGTTTATACTTTTCAATGCACGAAAAGGAGAAGAGATTCCATGACCAATGGTCCAAAGTTTTGAGGCATATAGGACAACCAGCACATCCATTTTTCCAACGAATAAATGAATGTAAAGGTCATAAGAGATACAAGTACACAGCAACCGCAGGCACAGGTTGTCACCCCTCTTGTTCCCATGTGGTGGTACCACTTGACCTTGGTTTCACGAGAACAGAAATCAACTTGGAAAATGAACCTTGAAGATCAACTTGAGCAGATCACAAAAGTTTCACTTAATTGTTATGTAAATATTGATTTACTCACAAAACCTAATTAAAGCTAAAGCAATCCTGTAAATAATCTTTAACTCCAAGGGGTTGGTTTAAGTGGTTAAGGCTTGTGCCTTGGTGGTATGTTCCCCCTAAAGTCTCAAGTTCAAAATCTCATAGGTGCTATAAACCCTTTGAAGCCACCAACAAGACTTTTGATTTGGTAATTGTCCAATTTGTGTCGGACTGAGGAAGTACACAAAGTCCGAGATTGGTCGAGGTGTGCATAAATTGACCCGAATGCCCGATTAGAAAAAAAAATCCTGTAGATGAATCTGAACCACTCTTGAATAAAAACTATACCTTGGGACAGACAAAAGGCATCTCGAAACCCTATTTAAAAGAAAAAATAAGCGACAAATCAAACACAAGTGGGACCAAATGTATGGGATAATCAAAAAGGAAAATACAAAGTTTTTTGAAGCGCTTTGTTTATGACCATGCCACCACATGACCTACCTTAATCAATTGAGAACTCAGCTCTCTTTCAGCTAAATTACAAAGAAAACATGTGACCCTCTCCAGTAACCGAACATGCACATATGTTTGAAAAGTTGTGGTCCTTTCCCTTTCATTAGGGGTTGTCAATACCTGTCATTGTTTGTCAACCAAATTAGGCAAGATAGAGGAACCACCCAAAGCTAAAGACAAAAAGGAGGCACCCTCAGCTGATTCCACCAACCTTGCTAGATCGCTTACCAAAAAACAAAGGCACGGCACTATTGGACCATGTAGTCTCTAAGCACATGGAAGCCGCCTTCTGGCCCAGCTGCTTTTGTACTGTCAGCGCAGTTAATAACTCAAGAAACCCTAATTCAATATTACGACCTCTTCGGATTTTTCCTATGCTTTTGAATGGGCTCACAAATTTAAGGTAGTATATATCTTCACTAGCTTGAGGTACGTACGTACGCACTTTAGGTGGAGGAAATTAATACATGGTACAAAAGAAATTATACGCATGCAAGTACATGTGAGCTGAATTTTTCTATTGATACATCCAACACATGTAATATTTTAATTAACTGGAGTGAAATGTAAAGTCACATACGAATCTTAGTTCTGATATCATGTGAATCTGATAATTATCTCAAAAATTTAAGCTGATAGGATGAAATATATTTTATTATTTGAATTATATTCTTTAACAATATAAAGGATTATTTCCAGCTTGGATCAATTTAATTAATTATGCTCATCAATATCTGGAATATCTGGTGATCCAAGTGATTGGTAATTGTGGGAACACACATCAGTGCTTTCATTGCTGATAACCACAGAAAATAGAGACAAACTTATAGAAAGAAAAATAAGAAAAAACAATTTATATATATATATATACTTTAATTTCTATTATCTTTTGAGATTTGAAGTCTTAATAAAATAGAAAATCGGCATGGAATGTAAAACAAAAAACAGCTAATTTGAGCTGAGCATAGTTTATCAATTTGCTGACAGGACGGACTGGTTCCCCGTTCATAATTTCATTTTTTTTTTATATAGTGCAAACAATGCATTCCCTGGATTGGAAGAAGAGGAGGGAGGGAAGGGAGAGAGAGAGAGACAGGTCAGTGTCAATAGCTGTAAGGGCCAAAACCCACCATTAAAAACTCCATTTATGACACAGTGCAACAAGAAGGAGACAGAGAAAGGTGCATAAGCATGCATTTATATAGATGTGGAGGATCGAGTCACGAGGGGTCCTCCCTAAAGCATGCATGTCTCGTGTCTTCTTTTCAAAATCTTTAAATGCCGTGAAGCATCTGGAGTTCCTTTAAGGTGCTTTCCCACGAAAACCAGACGCTATTCTTCGTTTTGGTTCATCCATCGATCTCGAATTTTCAGGCCGTATGTTGGTTTGAGAGGTTGAAGCTGCCAGCATGATCTGGTAAGAACCTATATCACTCCGGATTCTATGTGAATCTTGCGACAGAAACTTTTAGGAACATGCAATAGCCTTTGGTGCAACCTTCTTTAGATCAGTTCCGTTGATACTCCCTTCTATGAATATCCGGTTAGTGTTGATAAAGATGTGAGGACCTCTACCCAGGTGTAGAGTTTAGACTCCAAAGTAGTTTTCGAGTAAGCCAACGGGTCATTAACAATTAGCAATTAGATCTCCTGAATCCATTTCAGATCCTTAGATGTGGTTCCATCAGGTCATCTTGCAGCTTCAACCACTCACTTCCAACAAAGAGAGAAACTTTTGCACATATGTGTATGTTTATATATTTGTGGGATCTTTGGGATATATATCAATGCCGCAAACCCCCGAATATTGCATCCCGCCGGCAGGTATTCCTCCAAACCAGATTTTGTTTTCTTTGCTATATATTTTTTTTCTCAAGCATATTTCTGTTGATTTTCTTTATTTTTTCCAGAAGTAGATCGAATTCATTCTGTGGTGATTATGCATTCAAAAGCCATTTAATTGGTTGTCCACATTCATAAACACATGATATCCATACATACATCATGACCAGATGACCTGAAAGGTGCATGCACACATCTGCTTATCCATGCTGTCAAAGCTTCATGAGTTGAAAACTCATTATAAGCGTTTACCAACCAGGCTTCTCAAAAACTACAAAATGTCCCAAACGAAAAAAGGCTTGTGCATTTTTGTCTCCACTTTTCCGGTAGAGTCTAGAACCATACTGGAAAACAAGTTATTAAGACACGAGACAGCAGTTAATTAATGGATGTAAAGCATGGTACTGTAACACACAGTTTGCACAAATGCCTTGCTCTCTGATCTGTTGCTGCATACGTGCTCTCGGTGTCTACCAGCTCATTCATATCATCATCATATCATATGTCTTTATATTTTAAGACAACGTACGGGACAGAGGAGGTACGAACGAGTAATTATATGGTTGTGCCTTTGTCATCTACCAGTTTCAATAGTCTCTAACAAGAAAACAACGCAGTATACATGCAACTGAAGGTATCAAAGTTTAAGATCTACAACTACCACATTCTTAGCCCGGCGGATTGAGAGTGAAATGGACTTTATACTGAAATGTAGTCAGCAATGTTGTGGCCGTGATCCAGATAAACAATATCAATTCTATATATCGTGGTGGAAAATCCCGTACAGTTTCTGGTTAATAATTCTAGAATTAGTAAGTACACCATATACGTGCTTGTATTAGTATATGTATGAAATATGATAGCAGAGGCCGTGACACTGTTTCTCTTTTCGTGTTTACAAGGTCCTACATGACTACGTACTCAACCTTCATATGAAAAACGAATTTCAATTCGTTTTTATTTGCGATCTGTGTATTTCTCCGTGTTATGAGAATGAGCATGGGACCTTTTCTTCAGCAGAAGCATGGATTCGGTGCAAAGTAAAAGAGTGAAAAGATGTGTGTAGAGAGAGGGTTGAGATTTTAAAATACAAATCGGACGTCCAGAGATGCCAACGCATTTAAGTAGTTGAGGGGAGATAAAAATGGCTCAGAGCTTGGCTTGGCTTAAAAAGCCGATTTTTTTTATTCCACTTGTTTTTCCAACATGTCTTAGGCAATACGCAACGCGACAAAAGTTACAGTGTGAGTGGACGGATGAGATTAGAAGTTGAAAAACCTAATGGTTGAAAAAATGTCACGACATTTAATGAACCCGACTCACAAAACCGACTTAGTTTCATCAAATGACGTGACATTTTTTCAGCTATTAGATTTTTCAATTTCTAATCTCACTCGTCCACTCACACACTCACACACTCACATTATAACCGACGCCAACGCAACGCAGCTCCCAGTCTTCTTTCCCCTTTTATCTTCTTCCCTTGAATCTCTGTCCTTCTTTCGCTGCTCCGCAACACATCTCCCTCTTCTTTCCCCTGTTACCCATTTTTTCTTCTGCTCTTTGTTAACTAATCTGGCCCTTGAAGGTAAACCGCATCAAAGTACAGGTCATCCTATGTGCTATCAAAGTGAGTCCAAGCCTGGGGAATAGGGAGGCTCTGGTTGTTTCAAAAGGAGGACAGATTCATTTAAAAATGTCAAAGCAGTTAGCGAACGAGATGCTAATTTAAATTGCTGATACTTCTTTAGAAAAAAAGGGAAAATACATTTTTCAACCACAAACTACTATAGGTTTGACACTTTGCACCCCAAACTACCATCTTTAAGATATTACACCTTTTAACTACCAATTTTTGACACTTTGCACCCTTTTTCAAAATTTGAGACTAAAATGACAATAATGCCCTTGACACATTTTGTATATAGTAAAGATATTATTGTAAATTTATTAATTTATCAAGGGTATTATTGTCAAATTGAGGGTGCAAAGTGTCAAAATTGGTAGTTTAGGGTGCAAAGTGTCTAACATTGGTAGTTTGAGGGTGCAATATCTTAAAGATGGTAGTTTGAGGTGCAAAGTGTCAAACCTATGATAGTTTGAGGGTAGAAAGTGTATTTTCCCAAAAAAAAAAAGTTGCTGATACTTCAACTTGAAACTCCACCATGCCGACCCCTCCCCTACCCACCCCACACCAAAAATAACTGCTCGACTTTAGCTTTTTATTTTACTTTCCTAGTTCTTCCCATTACCACTAATAATATGAAAACTTCTTAACTTTGCTGGTGTACTTGTTTGTGTTGATCTCCTCATAATTTTGGCATACGAGTCATTAAAGATGTACTGGTTCAGTTTATTGCTAGTATTGGATTTACTGATATTTGTTTTGCGAACTGCCAACGGCTTTAAGGCCCAGAACCAGGGCAGTAGCTGGAAGGCCAACCAGACATTTTGCTCACAGGGCAATAGTTGGAAGGAGAACCAGAACTTTCACAGAACAACGGGAAAAGTTGAGTTGAGGGAAGATAGAGAGAGAGCAAAAGTAGAAGAAAAAAATTCGGCTTGTTGAGTTGAGCCAAGCCAAGCTCTGAGCCATTTTTCTCTCCCTCACTTCCTTAAATGCGTTGGCCATTTCCTGAACGTCTGATTTGTATTCCCTTTACACATCTTTTCACCTTTCACTTTCCACCGAATCTATCCCCGCGTCATTAATGTACTTTCCAAAAGAGGATGAGTGATACGTTGGTTTTCAAAAAAAATTTTCAGATTTTATGTATATTCACGTATCTGCTATCGAATATATTCAAAATTTAAACACAAAAATCAATATATTTTACACAATCTCCAACAATTTTTTAATTTTTTATTCAACATAAATTTTTTCTCTCTATACTTTTTCACATAACTTCAATACTTTTTTTATTAAACAATTACATCAAATAATTTCTCTATCCACTTTAATAAACATCAATAAAACACTATCCAACATAAAAATTTACAACTTCTTTAAAATCCTACGTTTTTTCTCAAAACGAACATAACATAGGAGTTGAGTTTTGATTTAAGAACTAGCCATGTACAAATGGATTGATGTTTCAACTGCATTAGCATAAAAATTTCAATTCGTTTTATTTGTTATCCTTGTATTTTTCTATCATATGTATCGGATCGTCGAGCCATCATTCCTCTCAAAACTAATTAGTATCAGAAGAACATCACTCAAATCTTTTATGACATTCGACATCATACTCAGCGGGCTTGTTCTAAGAATGCTCTCACAAAAGTGGCACAGTAGAACTCCAACAATATATTATGACAATTAGCATGAGAGCTTTTCTTTAGTAGGAGCATGGTAGCGTGTCATTGTACTTTTCAAAGAAGATTAGGAGTTGAGTTTTGATTTACGAACTATATACAAATGGATTGATGTTTCTATTGCATTAGCATAAGAATTTTTTTTCACGTGAGCAAATTATGAAAAATAGGAACAGGCATTAATCTCCAAAGAGGGTATTACCCACTGACTAGGAATAGTCTCAATAATGCAAATACTTCAACACTGGGAAGAAGCTCAACGAGCTGTACTAATTATTAAGGGCTACAGAAGTAACATCGTGATGAGACACCCGATCATGAGCTTTCCAGCAGTAAAAAGGAGCTCAAAACTAGTTGGATCGAACAAAGCCTCCATATGCCAACATGCTTGTGATAGTGGCGCACGAAGAATTGAAATGACTGAGAAAATCTCCTTCTACCATAACATGAGCAGAACCAGCACACAAATCTCCCAAAATAGCCAACAACACTGCAAATGCCTCACCTTTAAGTCCTTACAAGATACGCCATATTGCACCAAGGGCTTCATCTCCTCTATTAATTCAGATGTGTTGGCCGCCAACTGGTTTGATTGCTCTCTCTTCCCCTTTACCTTAGACGCATGAGGAGCTTTCTTAGCTACTTTCCATTATATACAGTTACACGCAATTTCGCTTCTAAGTTCTCCGAAGAATTTTTTAGCGGATCCGGCCGGCCTGAATCCACTCATGCCACTTGATAAAACAAAGGAAGTCCCATTAACCTATATTCCTCTTCGATTTAGTCCTAAATCCACGCATGCAACGGGATCGATGACTCAATCTTCGTCATCCTTCAACCTATATATGTAGGTTTCGGCACCTCATGCAGATCAGAAGATGGTGTTTTTGGAAGAACAGGCATAACACGATTGTACTTTATATCGGGATCGGTTACTATGCTTAGTACTAAGGTGCTGAGTATGCTGATGTATAGCCCGGATGAACTTGTGAAGATCTAAGGGCTGAGATTAAAACACGTTAATTAATGAAATAATCCACCGGGTTCGACCCGTTCAGGTGGTCGACCGCTTCATGTAGCGGTCGATCTGTTCATTTCGACATGTTCATGTAGTGGTCGACCTGTTCATATAGCGGTCGACTGGTACATGAAGCGGTCGACCGCTATATGAACAGGTCAAATTCTCGGGTCACAGATGAACGGGTCGATCCTGTGGGTTATTTCATTAATTGACGTGTTTTAATCTTCAGCCCTTAGATCTTCACAAATCCATCCGGACCATACATCAGCATACTCAGCACCTCAGGTGCTCAGCATAATAACTCGTTCCCTTTATATCCTCTAAAGGGTAATGGGTTTCAGCTCTCGTCTACTGTAAATTCTTAATGTATATTTTAGAGTTTCTTCAACGTGACATTCTTGGGCCTTGACTCTTAGTGCAAATGCTCTAATACAAATATTTCTGGTTTTTCACATTTGAACACATACGCAAAGACAGAACAAAACACAAACATTAATGTCGTGATCATTTGGCCCTAAAGGTAAATAATTAAAGTAGTTAATATGTCTTTAATCAAATCACTAATCAACAAGGCAAACCGTATGTTTTTCATGACTCGTTATTATCGTAGTGCCACAAGCGAAAGGACTGATGACCTAACATAATTGCCAAAGCTCTGTTGTCAAATAAGCAGTCACGATCTCTTGGCAACTTGTGATAATTCTAAAAATAATAATTTTGCAGAATATGTCGTTATATAATATAGTGTTTTTTTAATATATATAATTCTTGGAGAAACCTATTTTATGTACTTCTCAAAATCAATCAGTATGGAACCCCATAAAATATAGAGGAACCATTTAATGTGGATCTAACAATTAAAATTCAAGAACTCTGTTTAACATATTACATTTTTACAAATTCTAGAGATAGGAAATGGAGAGTTGTAACATGGATAGCAAGTTATAATATAAGTTGTGCAATAGGGAATAATTTTCTTTAGCCGCTGTCTAAATTACTTCCAAAAGATGATCATTGCTTTGTTCATATAATTAGTTCAAGTAATGATAAGTTCGCAATTTCTGCGGCTGTTTTTAGGGATTGGCAAGGAACTGTTATGGAAGCAGTAGTGGAGAAGATTGCGGTGGCATCCTCCGTGGAAGGTGAGGCAGTGGCAGCAAGACTAGGTGATGTTGTGGCTTCCAATCGCAGATGGCAAAAAAATTGTCTTGGAGTGTGATTCTTCCCTTATGATCAAGTCAATCTTAATGTTTCCGCGATGTGCCGACTGGCGAATTAGTAACATTGTGTGGGATATCCGCTGCCATTTTAATTCTGTCTGCATTGTGTGGGATATCTGCTTTCATTTTAATTCTATGCAGACATGATCAGTACACTGTCAATCGAGGGGCAAACACTGTTGTGCACTAGCTCGCCCGCCTCTAAAGTTGAACTTAGTGACCTCTCCTCCTATTTTGAGCACTTCTCACACGCGAAAAAAGAATCTGGTCCAACCAGCGGTATGTGCTTCTACCATCATCCCTGTAAGCTTTATCGATATATTGTATCAAAATCGAATCAGTAACGGACTCTGAGAGACTTGAGTGAGCTTTCATTGGGGAAAAATATGAGTCTGCTTTATTCACAGTAGAGGTACATATACACGCTGTTTTCCCATACAAAAATAGAGAGATATCTATGTGGTACATAATAAATAAAGGCTGTCGCCGAAAATAAACATTTTTTCATGCTTAGCTTCCAATAGCTGTTCATACTCCCACTTCAGGAGTGCTCATGGTACAATGACTTCGCGAAATGATACAGATAAACTAAACATGTGTACCACCTACACATTTCTCCATAACATATTGGATGACCCACATATGTAACCTATAGTTGTAACCTTGACCGAGACAGGCTAAAAAAGAATGGGAATTGATCCGGAAAGGGGGATGAACCTCATATTTTCATTGCTATGATGACACTTGAGAGACACTAGCAGATCCAGAATTCAAAGCCGGGCAATCGGAAGCCAAAATGGGGGAACAATCGTGTTATAACTCATTCATCCATCATAAGAGAGGTCCCCCCAAGAAAAATGAGTCATTCTCTTGTCCCCAGTTCATTATGGTTCTTCAACCTCAAGGGGACCATTATAATGCTTTCTTCTCTTCGATTCAGGCTCACCTAACTGCAAAGAAACAAAAATCTCTTCATCAGAGTCATTCCGCAATGCCGAGAGACTTTTATATTCTAGATGATTCTCTTGGTTGCTTTGATGAACTGGAGATCTGGCAGTGAAGCTCGGAATGAACTGGTGTTCTACATTTGGAGCCATATCAATCCCATTTTCTATTTGAAAGTCTGTATGGATGAATGGTGGGTTCTGTTCCTGATAGGACTCGCCTTGAACTGGAATGTGATGGACATTCAAACCAAGCCTCTCAAAGTTCTCTTCCACTTTATCTTTGGATGGCACCCGGTTGGCAGGAGATGACTCCCCAACTGTGGAATCAATCCCTGCTGCTGAAGCATTCCTCTGCTCTAGCAGCGCAGCTATATTACAATAAAACAATAAAGAAATAATCACAAATCGGTGATAAACATGCAGAAACCAGTTTTTATCTCCTACTCCCACCCCTTCTCCAGAGGAGTCACGCCCCGCAAGTTTCTCAAGGCATCTCTCTTCCTTGTTAACAATCAGGTACAGTATTGTAACTTGAACTACTCATGTAAATGAGCATATGTAGCGGTATCTGAGAGCAGGTCATCTATGCTTGTATGTTCCCATGAAAAAGGTTTCTAGATTAAAAGAGCGATCAAACCAAATTGCTTGGTCCTTTGTTTATCCCTTGAGCCCGACTGCTTGGTCATCGATGAGTTAAGAGACATGCTTTTAAAAAAATATCTGCAAAAAGTTGCTCTTCCATTACAATCACTTGGGGAAAGAAGTTGGACTGAGTGGCTTTCAATATGACGCTAATCCCAATCACACGTATATCATTCCATTAGGAAGTTTACAGGGAAATTACACAGACCTCAATATTTGACACTAACTCCAATTCTTTCAATGTGAACCAATAGTTCTTCCAATTGGCTCTATGTTGCATTCTCTCTTTCTTTGGGCTAATTCAGTTTTAGGGTGTCCTTTTGTGGGTTTTCGGGATTGTCCGAGTGTTTTAGCTTGTATGCTCTAGTTGTTTTAGTATAGTCTATTGAACTGTAACTTTCTTCCTTTCTAATAAAGTTTAACTTACTTATCAAAAAAAGGAGAAGTAACATTAGGTAACAAGCCCAAAAAAAAATTGCTACAATTGAAACTCCTAGGACAAGTTAAAATTAAGAGCCAAAAATTTGCAGGTCAACTGCAATTAAGGAACTTAACCATAACATAATTATTAATATCACTGTGATGCCTTGCTTTGGGTGATGGGATACGCAGGCCCCTTCATACCACACAAAATGGACCGCCAAAGTAACCAGGAAGCATACCAAAGGAAAAGAAATAACTAAATTGGTTAAGAAGCACAAACCTTGAAGCCCTTCACTGGTGGTGATGAGATCTAGTTCAAGGAGGTCTAGAAGGCGCCCAAGATCAACTCCACTAGTCCAATTCTCTGGGGATTGCCCAACTTTTAGTTTTAAACGCCCCCGGTTAGCCGTCCCACCCCAAATGATCCCAACAGGTCGTGACTTCTCCCCATTCTGACCAGTTAACAGAATAAGGCTTCCACTATCACCCTCAAGGTCAAATGTCTGCTGATTCTCTCCAACAACAAGAAAGTCGGTAAAGAAACAAATCCCTTTTTCGTCATTGTACTCTAGGGCATAGGCCATTATTGTCCCAGTGGTCAGCCCAGAACTTCTTCCAACTTTCACCACTTGCCTTCCGATGAGACTGCTAATAGGAGACTGCAAATCTATGATGTTGACATCACCTATCTCCCCTACACCTTTTACAGTTGTAGTTACATTGATCATGTTAAATTCTTCAGCAAAGGGTATGAAGGCCCCATCAGCTCGTACAAATGTTTCTGCAGGGTCATCAAATCGTAGTGGCCATGTGTGGAGGTCAGGACACAATGAGAAACCCATTAGCACTGATGTGAAATTGTAGATAAGCTAGCTTTTGTAAGACATTCAAATAGAAAGAGGATAGCTCCAACTAGGGAAGAAAACCAAACTAATTTGGTTATGTTAAATCAGCGCAAAGCGAAAAGATCACAAGAAAGATGATTATAGAGTTCTGCAGGTAAAGCTAAAAGGAGCCTGGTCTGCTGAAATACATTACAGAGATATTCAGTAAACTTCACCTATTCTGCTTAAATGAATTTAGGCCAAAAAATTTCCTCGCTCAAGGACTTTACACCCGTATATAAGCGTTTGCAAGCTTTATCATTAAATATCTTTCATCTTATCTAGATATCAGTAAACAGGGAGAACCATTGAGCTGTGGAGCTAGGTTTATTTCAGTGCAAAGGGGGGGGGGAGAGAGAGAGTGAGAGAGAGATTGGGAAAGAGAGAGAATGACACATTTGATCTTAGCATGAACTTAAGGCTGCTCCATTATGATCCCATAAAAAGCCTGATATCCTCGTTGTACACATAATTGAAAGAGCATACGATTGAACCAAATATCGTGTGATAGGACCCCTACTGGAACCAACTAAACTGTCGGTCTTATGCAATGTGCGAACCACAGTCTTCTGGTCTGCCTTTTTTTTTCAATCCTGTTTAGTCCCAACCCATTTTTTCCAACGACAAGATAGCATCTTTCTGGATTCTACAGAGCAGGATTCTAAAATGTCATTCATAGATTTTTTTTTTGATAAATAAGTCAATCTCATTAGAAAAGTGAAAACAGTACAAAAACTATACCGCAACCACTATTTTAAACAAGCAAGAAAACTAACGAAATCAAGAAAATCAATAAAGGGGCAACCAAGCACCGAGTTCACCCAAGAAAACAGTAAAGACAGCAAAACACCCTGCAACCTATCCAAGGACAAAGAACAATCCTCAAAACATCTATTATTACGCTCACGTCAAAGGCACCACCAGATACAATGTGGAATCCTTCTCCAAATAGCCTTTGCAAAAGGGTTTCTAAAGCTTATTTGCCAACACCTCAGCACCTCTTCCACCTTTCTGGCATAACCCATTGAAGATTCAGAATTTTGAGCAAGTGGAACCATAATCCACTCGCATAAGGACAATGCAACAAGACATGATCAACTGATTCCCCACCACAGCGGCATAAGAAACACCAATCAGCAATGATCAACCCCCTTTTACGGAGATTATCAATAGTTAGACTCCTACCATGAGAAGCCTCCTACACAAAGAAAAAAACTCTCATAGGGCATAAAGACCGCAAAACACCCTTCCAAGGGAAAGAGGGACCAGCCCTTCCTCTAAGCAAACCATACATCAATTTAACAAAAAATACCCCATCCTTAGAACCCTTCCATTCGATGATGTCATCCTCCCCTCTTCTGAGAATAGTCTCATACAACAAGGCAAAGAAAGCGTCAAAATCCTCCAACTCCCAGTCATTTGCAGCTCTAGAGAAAGGAACATTTCATACCACATTACCACCATCGTCTACCAGACAATCCGCCACCATAGCCTCCTTACACCAAGATAACGAGAAAACCATAAGAAAGGCAAGACTTAAGGGCTGATACAAGGATTTAAAGTTTCGGAGGGGGTTGCCATCTCGCACCTTCTATTCGCGGATGATACTTTAGTGATGTGTGGGAAGGATGTTGAACAACTTCGGAACCTTAGATGCCTTCTTTTATGTTTCGAGACGGTTTCGGGCTTAAAGATTAATCTCTCTAAGTCCGAAGTCATCCCTATTGGTAAGGTTGAGAATGTGCAGGAGTTGGCGGATATTTTAGGGTGTGAGATCTCTTCATTGCCTATTAAGTACCTTGGCCTCCCTTTGGGTGCTTCTTTCAAGAACATTCACATTTGGGATGGGATCATTGAGAGGATGGATTGTCGTTTGGCGGGTTGGAAGCGTCTGTACCTCTCTAAGGGTGGTAGATTAACTCTTATTAAATCTACAATCTCTAGTTTACCTTCATACTTTCTTTCTTTGTTCCCTATTCCGGTGGGGGTAGCGTTAAGGATGGAGAAAATTCAGAGGGACTTCCTTTGGGGAAGTGATGGAGATGTTCACAAGCTACATCTAATGAAGTGGAACAAGGTGTGCTCTACGAAGTATGATGGTGGGTTGGGCATTTGTAGCATTTGAGTGTTTAATACGGCGTTATTAAGCAAATGGTTGTGGATGTTTGCTATGGAAAGGGATAGGCTGTGGAGGAGGGTAATAGCTGAAAAATATGGTTGTTTGGTGGGAGGTTGGCATACAAGTTTTGGTCGTGGCTCTTATGGGGTCAGCTTGTGGAGGTACATTAGTAAAGGTTGGGAAGCTTTCAGTAAGCATATTCGGTTCACGGTGGGTAATGGGGGCACTGTTAGTTTCTGGCATGATGCTTGGTGCGGTGCACGACTCCTCCATCTCCGTAACCCGAGAATCCCAAAGAATCAAGATACCTCCCGAGGCACCAGCAGCCTCCAAATTACACCACCTAACATGAGGTCCACCCCACAACCGTCTCACCAAAGCCCTCGAAACAAACGACACCTTAGTCTCTTGGAGACAAACAAGATCCACCTTCCACCCTTGTAACAAATCCCCCACACCCTTACATTTTGTAACGTCATTTAACCCCCTAACATTCTGAGATTTTAGATACCTGAACAGATCTGGTCGACAACCCCTTTTCCTCCACCACACACACACTTTGGTCCCCGCACGTGTCTGGCGGCTGAAACTCAAGAAGAGAGCTCATGTTCACCCTTCCCGCCACAGTCAGCGTCCCCCTAAGCTTCGCCAGCGTCGTCTGGCCATCCCCCGCCAGACCCAAGTTGGCGCCGGCCACTGCAGATCCCGCCGACGTCGTCTGGCCCTCCCCCACCAAACCCAAGTCAGCGCCGGCTTGTGTTGTTATTCTATTTCGGTGTTGTTCAGGAATGTTGAGGATGTGGAGTTCCATGGGTTTTTTTTGGTGTTTATGGACCAAACGATGATAGCAATAGGAGGATTTTACGGGACGAGTTGGCGGGAATATCTTCGTTGTGGAATTTTCCTTGGTGTATAGGAGGGGACTTCAATGTTACTCGTTTTCCTGGAGAACGGTTTGGGATTGCGGGTAGTAGGAGCGCTATGAATGATTTCTCTTATTTCATTGCTGAATGTGGCTTGGTGGATCTTGCGTTGGTGGGTGGCTTGTATACTTGGTCTAATGGTAGCGCTCACCAGTCATGGTCTACAATTGATCGTTTTCTGGTTAGTTCCGGTTGGGATTCTATTTACCCGGAGCTTCTCCAGCGGAAGTTACCCCGTTTGTATTCGGATCATTTCCCGATATTGTTGGAGGGAAGGAGATGGGGAGATTCCATGAAACCGTTTCGCTTTGAGAACATATGGCTCAAAGTGGACGGTTTTGTAGAGCTGGTCAGGGAGTGGTGGCAGAGTTATGTTTACAGTGGTTCTCCTAGCTTTGTGTTAAATATAAAATTGAAAGCTCTGAAGAGGGATCTCAAAATGTGGAATAGGGATGTCTTTGGTGATCTTAACTTACGCAAAGCTGCCCTCTTACAGGAGCTCTCTTCTCTGGATGAGTTGGCTGAGAGGGGCATCATGGATGGGGAGGGCAAGGAGAGGAAGTTGTCTGTTTCTCGGGAGCTCGATCGTTTAATTGAGTTGGAGACAAAAATCGAGAGCTTTGTGGCTAAAGGAGGGGGATTGGTGCACTAAATTCTTCCATAGGGTTGCTAATTCTAATCGAAGAAATAACTCAATATCGAGTTTGGAGTTGGAGGGAGAAGTGGTGGAGGATCCGTCTGTGATTTCAGGAGTAATCGTTGATTATTATTCCTCCTTTTATAAGGAGCCTTTCGGTTGGCACCCTTTGTTGGATGGGCTAGAATTCAATAACATTCTGGGGGAGGATGCTGAGTACATTGAGAAGCCTTTTGAGGATGAGGAGGTGGCGAGTGTGGTCAATAGCCTGAATGGGGATAAGGCGCCGGGTCCGGATGGTTTCTCTCTCGCCTTCTTTAAATCTTGTTGGGATGTGATGAAGCGGGATGCAATGTTGGTGTTTAATGAATTTGCAACTGAGGGGAAGTTTGTTAGGAGCTTGAATGCTTCTTTTATTGTCCTTATTCCTAAAAAACCGGGCGTCGTCGACCTTAAGGATTTTAGGCCTATTAGTCTCGTGGGAGGTGTGTACAAGATTTTAGCTAAGGTTGTCATTCATAGATTTATAACAAGCTTATAAATAAGTTGGCTCATTGATATGACACTATGGGTCCAGGTAATTCATGTTGAAAACTGCACTTAGGAACTTCATTACCTGGGTTTGTTCCAGCAAAGATGCCATACCAAAGATCATCTGTAATAAATGATGTTGCCCTCTCTACAGCACCCAGATACACCCCAGGTCCAAGGCTAGGTGGCAATGGATGAAACATTTTCTGATTTGGGTAGTCCAAATCCACTGCCACATGCCGATTAGTGAGGAAACCAACCTGTCTATTTCCTGTTCGGCTTTTCACAATAGCACCCAAGGTCCCATATGTCTCTTGGCTTGCAACCTACAGAGCAAAAAGAACCTAGGTAATTTTAGGAGCAAGGAGAAGACACAAGTCAGTAATATGTAACACATCTCGTAAGCAAACTGAAGATTCACGGCACAAAAGTTATCTTCCACATGTGCTCAAAACAAAAAAGACTCCATTTTCTGAAGTTTCAAAGCATAAACCATGAATACCAAGAAAATGATAAACATGTCTCTTGTCCCCCCCCCCCTCCCTACCTTCAGGTTTCCACGATCAGTTGTTCACCAAGTTTTTTGTTCCAAACTACAAGAGATAACTTAGCATATTATTTTCCATGAGACAATACATTATTATATATTTACTCTTTTGATGACAGGGTAATCTTTGACAGGTAAAGTGCACCAAATTTGCTGGGCTTGCCCACCTATCGACCATCCCCAGAACCTAAGCCTCCAGGTTATGACTCCAGCCAATATGGCAAGTCTAATCTTATATCGGGCATAGCACTGACAGATGCAAAGCTCAAAGCATTTCGTCCAAGACCTCATTGAGAGGGGTAAGATCCAATTGATGGGAATTCTTTCCAACTCTAAGCATCCACAAACTGGCGCATACAAAACTTGCAGGATATTTATTCTGGTTAAATTTTTCATCCAACCAGCAAATCAGTTTATTTACAAACTGGGCAGATTGGTTGATCATCAGTGCCATTTGAAGAATCTAAATATTTAGAAAAAAAAATCCACCACTACATTATAAAGAAGGTCGCTACACACCTGGAAAGAGGAATCTATTAGTAACATCCCTCGCATCAAATGCAGAAGATATAACAAGGAAATTACAGAGTTCATTACCAAATAGAATGATATTGAATTTCTAGAAGAGGAAAAAGAAAGAACGGCTGATCCTCGATTTAAAAATTGTGTAGATAATCACAGAAAATTTGAAAACCTTTATACAACACAAATAAAGGTAAATGCAGAGGGATAAGTGTAGCTGTTAAATAGTCACACTTAAGCCAGAAAGAGATCCGAAAAGAAGACGGCTCTGATTGGTCCACTCAATGCTGAAATGGCTTGGAGTCTTGCACTTAAGTGCGAGTAAGCAGATCCGAAGTGTATTTAGTTTAGGTAAAGACTAGAGCAGTCGATGTACATTTGGCTTTGCTTCCCAACAAGAAATGAAGACTGGAAAACTACTCAAACACTATCTAAAAGCACAATTTGTACATCGAGATTATTTAGGACTAACCAACCATACCTGTACTCTACTCACCATAAAATTTTCATCTACTTGTGTTCCTTGTAATTTAACAGGCATATAAAACAGGAGTTTCCATAAAGAGAAGCAAACTACCTGTGAGCCAGACCCAATGCATGGATCACTTCCCCTCAAGCCATCTACAAGCTCCGTATATAATTGTTCTTTTGGAGTTGGAGCAGGTGCACCGAAATAGGAGAATTCCACAACATCAACATCACACCATACACCTCCTGGCCCCTGACACAAATATTAAAAGGACTCAACTTCCAAGGTAAAAACCTGTGTCCTTATCATAGACAGCGTGAAATCTCAAAAAAATAAAACTTGAATGCTTTCGAATACTATGGAATAGAATTCTGTGAAAATCTAAAGCAAAGAAAGAAGCACAAAATTTCCCCACCTCAAGGGCAGCAGGTAGACACTGGGTGTGGCTGAGCCATTGCCTGTGAACTTTGCGGGCAACAAAGACAAGAATAGCTGGAATATCTGTCAGCACACCCTTTCGGATTCGAAACCCAACTGCGGTGCCAAGACTAAACAGACGCAAGATCTTGCTATGAAATGCCCTAATGGTCATCAGCTCAAGCAAGGTGGTAGCTTGCAGCCCTGTTGGCAACCGCCCCAGAGTTTCAGGCAGCACCCCCTTTTGGAGGTTTCCAAAGTAGTTTGCCCTATCTTCTGCTGCATCATTTAATCGACTTGATGTAGGCCATGAGAAGTAGGCAGCACTGCTCTCAGAGAGCTGAGCACCTGATGCGAACGGTTGAAGGGGTGATGAACATGATGAAGGAAAATTAGGATGATTGCAGAAGTTCCTTTCCAAATCTAGGGCTGATTCCTCCGATGGGGTTGACCCTGAGTGATAAAATCTTAAATCCAGTCTGGTCCTGTCCATCTTTCAGCTCTCCTACATAATATCAATATTCCTTAGAGAATCCAAAGTCGTAGTCATGGAACTCCATTATACCTACAAGGTCCAGATTCAAATTTAGGCATCAAGCTAACTAGAGGATACTAAGGAACATTTCGTTTATACTAAGAAATAAATCCTATAGACAGCAAGTAACATGATGATGACACACTAAATTGACAACTATTACACAAGTAGAAGAGTAAAAAATCAATGCAATCCATATAACCTAATAAGCTTGTAAAAAACAAATAAAGAACTAAATCTCAAAATAAATTCCAAGAAGTCGCAGAAACCCAAATCATGCATGAGAGAACCTACAAGCTCTTCTTAGGCAGAGAAGCTTTATGCTCAGCTGCTCTGTAACCTCTTCGGGAACACTAAAAGAAGCTGTGCAAGTCAATAAATGCCTGTTCTCCACACAATTTAGCGGAAGCATGAGGCTAACTACTTGACCACGTACCGGCCAAAAAAAAAATTAACAACAAAATAATCAGCAACTCTACCGTCTCCAAAGCTCAAAGAGGAAAGGCGAATTGTTAAAAGGTGTAAGGGGGGTGAACCCGCAGGAAGGATGGAATTTTTTACACTAATGCAGACCCAGATACCAAAATTATCACCTTTCTACGAAGAAATAATAAAACTGACGCAAAAACGACAAGTGAGGTAGCCATAAAGCTTGAGAGAGCGAACAAGATAGAGTATTCGAACAAAAAAGACTCTGACACCCATTTCTTGCAATGGACAGGTGTCTGTAAAGAGCAGAGGATCCAATACTGTGTATAATGAGAAAAGAAAGACCGAACCCAGAAAGCAAAAACATACCAAATTTACAGCTAAAGGAAGGAAAACCCCAGATAGAAGAGATTAAAAAATGGAACTTGAAGACTTATCCCGACAGAACTCACAGGTCAACAATGGTGGAGCTACGATGGTGGACTCAGAGCAAAGCCTCTTGAGGACTTTCATGCCCTAGTACAGGTTTCGCACCATACCCACCATCTGCCAGATCAAGATGACAGTTCAAAACACTTCATCAAAGAAAGTAATTTACACAGTGTATAGAGATTGCCCTGCAAAGTGATAGGCTGGGAGGGAGAGCTATATTTAGAAAGAGAGCAAATTCTAGAGAGAGCTCTATTTTCAGAGAGAAAATATAAATAACTAAACTCGGAGTATCTGCTATTTCTGTAGCATAAAAATACAATAACTATTCTCCTAAAGATATATTTTAGTTCACGCTTTTTAACTTTTCTTCCTTTCCTGTTGCCTTTTATCTTTTCTTTTTGCCTTTTTTGCCGTTCATATGGTTCGCAGCAATTCTGGGTGGGGGAATTTTAATGGAGGAGATATGGGGCATAGGTATACAGAGGAAAACAATTTATCTTGAATCCCATTGATATTTTGGTGGGGATACAGGGCCCCTTTCACGTTTGCTCCCCAAAAGTAGCACACCCTTCATCTCAAATAATTCAAATCCCACCTATTGGGGGTAGGATAAGGGAAAGGTCTGTGCTTTTTTGTTCTTACACATTTAATTCTACTTCCAATTATTTACAAAGATAATATATATGTGATCCTTGATTATGTATGTTTTTTCCATTTGATGTTGTGAGGTTATAATTAAAAGATGGTTCAAAGACAATGGTGAGAAGAATTGAGATGTGGGGCATAGAGGAAAGGGTTGGAGAAGTGTCCTCACATCCTTAAAAACCGTTACCACTTTTACTAATCCCCTTTAATGGGTTTTATCTCGATATTGTAGTTATAGAGCCTCTCTCTCACACATTCATAAATAGTGTGCTAACAGCCTAACCCTCTCATTTCTTTACTTTACAAATCTACCTCAACAACACGCCTTGTAAAGGAAAAACAAATGTCTTTCTCAGAACCAAATCCCCCTCTCCACCCCTCCCAGACAAAAACAAAAAAGAATAAATTGTCATCTCAAACATCTTTTTAGACTTTCCGTTGTTACATTATCTTCATCCAATCAGGTATCATTTCAAAATTTTAGCCTAGACACAATCCTTGGATTATGAAATTATGACCACCATCCTCGTACTAAAATAGTAATTAGCAAACGGAATCTTACATTATATCTTCGAGAATATGATTTTGTAATCAAATATTAGAAGCTTAACAAATCACCCTGCAAAAAGATTGAGTGAATGATAGATACTTAAGAATACTCCTGTTTTTTTGGGCAAGTCTGATACATCCTTCTTCTCCCCAAACATTAAACATTGATCTCTAGTTCCCTCTGATCAAGCTAGTGTGTCGTGTCATGGGACTTTTGGTTCTTCATTTGTTCAATGTCTTCCACATAGTTTTCATTTCAAAGTTTTGTAATTGCAGTTCGACTGTGGCTGACGAAGAGTGAGAGTGACTCCTGCTGCAAGTCATCCCTACCACAAATTCAACAAAGCAATAATTGGAGAAGATGAATCCAAAAATGGGTCCCACCACAATCTGGCCTCTTTAGAAAGAACGGTGATTTTGCAAGAGCACTCACCTAGCTACTGTCGGACTAGTAAACTCCACAAATTTACAAAATCCATTATTACAACTCTAAGGATCTTGCAAATTAATTGGGTACAATCTTTAAATTAAGAGGTTTTTCAAACAAGTTCTTTACACTTTACTGGTAAAATTTTGTTTTAGGGGTCATATTGCGAAAGGAAAATGACAGTTTAAACGGTTAATTACTACCAATAGTTGGTTTGTGGACATTTATAATAATATTATAAAAGAAAAACATATTTAAAGAGTACTCTTCTTCGTTTTTACCATTTATCAAATCTTCTTTTTTCACTTTATTTTAAAAAAAGTTGGTTCCTTGGATATTCATTTTCTTCTCCCAACAGGCGTCGGGGTTTCAGGTTTGTGGTGTGACGTGGATTTCGTGGAATTGGTCAAGATGCCCCTTGATAATACGGATCTCTTTTTCAGTTTCAATTATCATAATCAGGGCCTACCAAGATAATGAGACTACACCTGTTAACTCGCCATTGTTTGAGGGCACGACTCCTACGCATTTGCAATTCCGTTGCAATACATATACGACTTGGTAAGTTCTTCTTGTCGCTGCATTATGCCCGATATCAAACACAAGACAAGAAAGGAAACCAATCGCTCCACTCCACCGTGTCGATCTTCAACAGTGCCATCAGTTGACTTGCGCCATTGCAATGGTGAGTGCCAATTTGGTAGTGCCTCAAGGTTTGTCAGCATAGCCTAAGTCGTTAGAGGTGGGGTAATCAGCTTAGCAATTATCTCGAGGTATGACGAATACTTTCGTTATAGAATGTCAAGTTTCTATAGCTACTTTTCACTAGGCGAGTCCATCATTACAACATTAGCCATTTTCAATTTATATCATAACTCAAACGTCTTACTAAGTGTTGTTTGAGTGTAAAAATTTTGAGTATTGGAGTTTGTGAAATATTATTGTTTTGTGAAAAAGTAAAGATATTTTATGAGAATCGGTGAAAAAGTGAAGAAAAAGAAGATTTTTAATAAATATTATAATAATAAAAAAATTATTTGATGAATTTTTTAATATTAACCCCAAATAATTAGAGACAATTATTTAGAGTTCAAACAAGTCCTTTATAGTTACTGAATTAGTAGGTGATACCAACTGGACTAAACTCCGTTGGCTACATAATCCAAGGCTTGTTTAGTATAATTTGGTGAAAAGGATTATATTGTGGTCAATTAATACGAAATGAATTAATAAATAGCAACTTCGTCTGTATATAATTTAATATGAAATGACTAGATTTTCCGATCAAATAAATTTTAGATTTCTATATTTGAGATTGAAGATCCCCACTATCGCTTCAATTACACAATACAATTGTAGTTTTACTTATTAGCAGAGGAGATCATTTATCTTGTCTATACATCATTTAAGTGCGCTGAGATCTTGTTTCTCTGCCCACTCATCCCTTTCACAGGAAAAATGAGTTGCTTACAAAATATCAACCATCAAATTATACCAACAGATAGTGTAAAGTTATTGGATAACTTAAAATATAATATATTAAGTTTGATAGTTTGAATTGCAAATAGATAATTGAAGAGTATAATATATAATTTGTTCAAATATTTAAAGTAATGACAGAAAAAAATAAAAATAAAAAATGACTATTTTTAATTGCGGTTAAAATTTAAGATCAAATTAAATTGGAGACACTTAACCAAAAATAAAGCTTGGACGTTGAATTGATTTTTTTGCAATTTTGACCTACTACTTTAAAGTAGGGTTGTTCACTGCCACCAGATTTTTCCGGTGGCACTGGCATCAGGTTGCCGGTACCTGGCTTCACCGATGCCGGTTTAGCATTTCTGCAAAAATTCAGTGCTAATCTCGGTTCCCAATTTACCCTGCACCGATTTTCCAGGGAAATCGAAATTTTATTTTTTAAATTTTTTTACACAAAACAACATAATGAGAAACTACATCGTTTTATCACTATCCCACCCCCATTTTCTTCGACAGTCCCTCCCAATTTCTTCGACGATCACCCCACCCCACCCCGTGCCTCTCTCTCTTTCTCCCTACTTTCCCTCTCCTGCGCACAGGTGTCACAACCCTTCATCGACCATCATGCCTGCCGTTTACCGCGCCTCCTTCACCGACCACAGTTTCTTCCTCTTCTCCCCTCCTTCACACGTAAATTTCTTCCCATCTCCTCTGCTACATCTTTCTCAAGGCTTGAGATTCATTTCAATATGAGATTAAAAATCAATGAGTTTGTTGATTTTAATTTTTTCTATTGAAAGTATTGAGACATATATTATTGTTTTACTTGTTTTAATTTGTTCCCCTTTGTTTACAAATTTTAGGGTTTAAAATTCAATTTTGGGGTTTGATAGTGGAAACAACTCTTAAACCACTCGCAAAAGTTGCAGGGGGAAACAACTCTTAAACCGACTTCAAACTGTGGTCTGAATGTGGAGGTTTAAACTTCAAAGCAGTCTATTCGGTTCAAGCTTTGAGGGTGTACTGTTCTAGGCTTACCCTTCGGTCCGGATCTCTCCTTTTATAAAAGATGGCACTGATGTTCCGCTTTTAGCAGCCCATTTGAAAGATCAGAAGACTGAAGAGAACTGAATTGAACTAAAACCGAAATGGTCTTGACCCATCAGAAATTAACGTGCTCGGCGGTTTGCCATCTAGCAGTACCAGTTCATCTCATTTGTCTAAATTTTCACTTCTCTGCGACGCAAAAACACTGGAAATTCAAGCAAGTTGGTGGTGGTGTCAGCTGTTGCTTGAAACGACAAATATCCATTGCTCGTCAAACGTTTCTGTACGTGATTTCTGCCACGAGTTAAGACTCGCGAGAAGAGTTGTCACTGGGGATCTTCGATTAATGGCATTACATGAGAGCACATCTGGAGCTATCGCAGTAATCCTGCCTGGAGGACACATACGATACACGCGTGCATGTCAACAAATACGTAGACTTCTGTTTACCTGCAAGGACAGTTGGGACTGGGACATGTCTAAGTTTGCTATCAACAAACCCAATTAATGACACCACAGTATTTGTAGCTCAAATAAAGATGCTACCTATATTACTTTTGGAGAATTATAACTCTCTGGGAAACATCTTGAAAAATAGTACAGTAAAATTATCATCACCATGGCACACAATCATCTGAAACTATTCGTACAAACATTTTTCCAAGAGTCTATTTACCCTCAAGATATATGAAGCCTTGAGATGTTCATTTGAACTGAAAATCTTAGAGATCGAAACACAAGCACTTTATTCCATAGTCTGAAATTAGAGAGTCTATGCAGTGAACTTCTCTCTGTCATGGGGGGAAGAGTAGTCAATTTCCGGGCCAAGAGGAATGATCCCAAATGGATTAATAGTCGGATGGCTTCCGTAGTAATGCCGCTTTATGTGTTCCATGTGGACTGTACTACTGATGCCAGGCAATTGGAAAATGTCTTTAGTGTAATTGAACAGATTTGGGTACTCGCGTAGCAGTTTCTTGTTGCACTTGAAGTGGACAGCATAAACCTGTCATTATACAAACTCAAATTCTAAGATGCATGAAGAATCTGCTACAGACAATGCCAGAGTTGCATACAAGACCAAGAAAGCAAGAGAACAAAACCTCAACTATCAAATATAGGCTAGAATGATGCTGTATCTTTGGCCATAGTTTTCCGTAGACCCAGCATAATAACAAAGGAATGTTTTCAATGGTTGCCTTTTCCAGACTAACTGTTCTTTACTCACTGAACCTTAAAATGACAAGATTTTCCTCGTATCAAGTGAGGGATCAAAAAGAAGTGTTCAAAAATTTCCTCCTTATCATCTTTTTCCAAAAGAGCTTAAAGGAATTGGTCAAAAGTACAAACTTTGCTCCCAAGAGCTATTATTTTGAGCAATACAATCCTTCTGTATGGTGCCATAACAGAACTTGATGCCGTGACAAGCACTGAGATGAGCCACATTACCAACTTTGTGATGGCGTTGCCAAGTTGATGGACAGAAGGGTGGTCTCCCTAAAGAAGGGATTGCATTAAACTTGTGTTAAAGGGAGCAAAAGTCAAATTTGGCCTAATTTTTATCCATGCATCTTTTAGCTGTTCAGTAGCAAAGAAAAAGGAAGAAGAAACAAAGTGGGGAAGTGAAAGGTTGACACTAATATATAAGTCTGCAGGTATGTGAAAGGCCGCAATGAACCGAGAGCCCTTAGACTAACTTGGTGTATATGACAATGACCTAAAGTTGTGCAAGAAAAAGAACAGTTCTGTCTTGTATACAGATTCAAGGTGAAAGACATAATAGGGTGACTTCCAAATACCCCCATCATATAAATTGCTAAGCAATTCCAAAAAGAAACAGGACGGCTAAAGTACAACTTTTCTTTGAGCAGGCAATTTCTACAAAATACTTCTGTTTCAAAACTCTAATCCAACATTTTCACTTAAAAACTGAAAAATAATTTCTTGGCGAGATAAAGAAGATGCTCTAAAAGTTTATCATGCTGCACTGCCTTGAAGATGAAGAATAAGGACAACTTTTGACAATAAGACTATTATGTCCTGTTTGAAAATGTAACAGTATTTGATGCTACTAAGTGACACTCTCGGACAAATATGATGGTTTCTTTGGTGTACAAAGTTTATTAAGAAAGGAGAAAAGGAAGGGACAACTGAGATACAAGGGCACTTTACTGAAGGACATTGCTAGAGATGACCACTTAAAAGTATAAAGAATCCACGAATCCAACAAAGAATTTGCAATGCGGCCATCGGCAGACATTCAATGAAAAGAACTATAATAGTTCCTTTCAGAAATTTTCTTTGTTCACATTATTTAGACAACCACAAGATCAGGTTAATTTTCCAATAGGCTTCAGTTGTTGATTGAGAGGCATAAATTACCTCATCAAATCTTATGAGGGTGACAAACAATCGAATATCTGCTTCAGTCAGTGTGTTCCCACATATGTACCGTTGCTTGCCAAGTAACTCCTCACATTTGTCCAATGCCGCATACAACTGTTTCACAGCCTGCGAAAACAAGGATCTATTGAGATACTATTTTATTTACAATTTAAACACAAAGCCCGTCTTTCCCAATCGAACCTAAAGTGACCACGGCAGGAAAAAAACTGTATACCTCCTCATAAGGACCTTGCTTCTTTGCAAACCCAGATTTATAGACTCCATTATTTACTGCATGGTATATCCATTCATTAGTCTCGTCAATCTGGGCTTGCAAGTGAGAAGGATAAAGGTCCAAAGCTGCATTCTCTGCTATATCATTGAATTCGGTATTAAACATGCGGATTATCTCCGAACTCTCGTTATTAACAATTGTTTTGAGCTTCTTATCCCATAGCACCTATCCTCAAAGCAAAAGACCCATTAGATAGTTTTTGGGGAAAAGATATTAGAGATAGAGAGAACAGGAGGGGGAGGGGGGGGAGGACACTTCATGTGGATGACATACAGGAACTGTGTACTTTCCAGTGTAGTTTGCACTAGCAAGCTCATAAAGTCCTCTAATGCTCTTTGCTCCATTTAGAGGGTCAGGTTCAGCTCCTGGCTCCTCTGTCTCTGATGCGGCAAAAATCCATCCCATATGCTCATCAGTTTCCTTTGTTCTTCCCCATATAGGTTTGACTGACTGAGCCCAAGCAAATAGACAAGGTGAATTGGTCATAAAATTTTGAATCCATCTCGAGAAAGTTATCCTTGAATTCACTGACCGTGAAATCAATGGCTTTGTCAAGTCCTTTGATCTTCAAGTATGCAAGGCACCTGGAAGCCCATGGGCAAGCATATGATACATACAGATGATACCTTCCAGATTCTGCTGCAAATTGGGAACTTGGATCTCGTGAAATAAAATTCCGGAATGTTGAAGCTGTTCTCAGGAAAGCACCGGTATCTGAGGTCTCATCTACTGCAGATCGAGCCATTTGACAAAACTGCTAAAGAATGTACAGTTGGAGTTATTTTCATGAATTCCAACAGTTTACAAATTCAAAACCATAGAAGCATATAATTCAGTTCAAGGACTTGTCACTTGTTCTTGAACTAACATAACAAATCAGCGAACCCTTTTTAATGCTATGCCAGAAAAATCACATTTTAGGGGAAAAGAAAAACTCAGTATACATAATTACAAACACACGTGCCATGGTATCCTAATTTCAATAGGATTCGGGTTGATCAGCTAGATATACCTCTCCAAATTACATAGATTTCAGCACCAATTCACTTCATAGATAAAGGCATCTTTCCACTTGAATGGCAAGTAGCTAACTCATGGGAATATCTTAACTGAAATATTCCTAAAGACACATCTCACTTCCATGAAATGCTATACATCAAACTAAAAATAATTGCCAGAGCCAGGGATTCTGGAGGAAAACTTCACATTCCGAATTTTTGGAAAGTGGTGGATAACCCATATCTAGTTCAAGAGAAAACAACAAATAGTGAGGTGAAACTTGAAAATCACTCAACAACAATTAAAGTAACTCCGAAAACGCCATATTTAAACAGACTTCAAGAGAAAAACCACAAGGAAAAACACGTACACATCACGATTCCCGGCATCCTGCTGCATTAGCGAACTTTAGTAAAAACAACAACAAAAAAAGTCAGATAATGAGATCTTTTAAAGCAGCAAACCCACAGTTCCAAGAACTTTTGCCAATTGTTCATGGAGACCAAACAATTAACATATATGGGTGCTTAAATCACATTCACGTCCGAGTTCTCCACAAAAAATTTTCCATTGAAACAAAACTGATCACATCAAAGTTCACATTTTGTAAACTTCCTTCGAAACTTCGAGATTTTGAAGAGAGAGGACAGAAACCAAATCATAAGGTAGTACCCCCACCTTCTAAGTCGAAGTCAAGAATCATTCTAAGATCCATAATAATTGCATAGTTCATAAAAACTGAAATGACATGAAAGCAATACCCTTTCCTTTAAGAGCAGCTAGTGTTTTAAGCAGTTCCGTGAGAATATCCGAAATTGGAACACGTCAATTCCAATCCATCTTGAAAGACAGAGGGAGACAGTGAGGTACCTTGGAGGGGATTTGCTGGATGAGATGCTTCTTTGTGGCAGATGTCAACTGGGGTTTCTTGCAAACAGAGAGCATAGGATCTAAGATAGTGCGCTTATTCTAGTATTTCTTTTTTTGTCAGTGAGTTCACCGCACTGAGCGCGGGACAGACAAAAAAGAGGAAAAAGAAAAAAAGATGAAAAGATAAAATTAATGAGCACGTCGATGAAACTAATTTGTTTTTTTTGGGTGATCAGGAAAATTAGGGCACCCAACCGTGTACTGAGGTTGGACGAACTTGATCCAGTATACGAGGTGGGTTTAACGCCACGATAAACTCCGGGACGTGCAGCCCTTCCAAACCACACATGTCAGTTAAGTCTAGCTTCGTTGAGAGAATAACCCAAAAGAATTGTTTACACCTAAGAGGATTCGAACTTGAGACTTCAGGAGGAGCAAACCCTTAGGCCCTAAGCCTTCACCACTCAGGCTAACCTCTTGAGATTAAAAATTAATTTGGTTTTATTAAAAGATAGGTGGGTGTGACGTAGCGAAGACCGTTCATTTTTTTTTTTTTGAGGAAGCCTCTGGTGTCTCAGAACTTGGATTCTGAGAATAAAACAAAAGATACCAATCAAACTGCTACACTTTGACTAAGACTACTTCAGCTAAACAGCTATAGGTTTGCTTCCAAATGAAATATGAATAGAAACTCTGCAAAATAAGAAGTCTTACATTCAGTTGGTTAGGATGTCCAAACAGACAAGGGATCCTGAACATAGGAAAGGAAAATACAAGACAATAAACTAATACTAATAGTAAAAGACTAGCTGCTTTGCTCATTAGGAACCCGATTATAATGGGGGACACTCTGTAACTCATACGTTAGTCGAAATAAAATATGAGACCCCGCACGTGGGACGAGGGTGGGTTTGTTTTGTAAAATTTTAGCGTCGTTAAAATTTTAGGTATTGAGTTTAGTGAAAAAGTGAAGAGATAGTTAATTTTTTATATTTTTTGTAGTGAAAAGTTATGATTTGAAGGGGGAGAGAGATTATATTATAATAGTTTATTGTGTTAAAATTTTAGAGGGTGTAAAATTTTATGTTGCAAACACACCCGAAGTTAAAGAAGATTTGGACGATCATATTCTATAGAATAAAATTTTAATTTTTTTAAAAATTTTTACTGACAAAAGTAAGAAAACTCTTAAGCATGGGACGGGTTTTGAATTTAAGAGTACGTCGCTCCTTCAAGAACTAGTCACTTTTTAGAGGTTTTAACTAGATTGGTCTTGCATTTTCCTTTGGTCCTTCCAATTTGTGTACTTCCTTTCCCTTTTTCTCTGTAATTTGTCTAGAAAAAACAAATTCACTACCCAAGAAAAGTGGGAGAAAAGAAAAATGTAAAGTAGCTATGCCCCCAACGAATCGCATTGGTGGGGGCTTTACATATGGCAAGATTGATTGATATATAAGAAGTGAGATTATGACAAAGTGGTAGTGGGCTTCATAGGTGTCATCTTCATTTTTCCAAGTATTTATTTCAATGCATTTAGTGCGAGAATGAAGCCAAAGAGATTACACCTAGAAGTTGGTCGAAACAGGTTTGATGAACTACTCAATTGCGTCTCAAAACAATTTCGGAACAATCGAAACCAAACTTCCTTCCTCCAGGTACTCTCAGCATGTTCAAAATTGGGTGTCAACAAAATTGAATACCATCTCTTGTCCACACACTGTAGATGAGTTTGACTGAAAACTTGTGAATGTACAGTTTATTCCAAAAGCTTAATCTGATTGAAAATAATAAATTTTATTATATAAATTATATTCTCTAACAAAAATAACCAGTCCAATTATCAGGTTCACTTGCAAAACGAAATGAGAGATTACTTAAAAGAGCAAAGAATCAAAAGGTAAAGGCCAACAGGACTGCTCAAAGTGCACAAAAGGCTGCCTTTGCCATAAATTTACGTCCAAAACCATTACTGCTGATGTCCCAAATCACTTCATTTTCATAGGGTTCGTAACACCCTCATTGTTTGTTCACCGGAAATTATGAAATCATGTCTTACTTGCATCCTTTCTGATTGAGCTCTTATCTTTTATATATCAGTGACCTTTTAGATGTTCAGATCATAGTTCATGTGAACACAGTTTGCTCGGTAACATATTAGTAGTGTCAAACTAATTCATAGTGAGTTATATTTATACATGCTGTTTGCAGGAGAATTAAGGATATCCTCAGCATTTATCTTCACAAGCATTACGGGTGCCAGCGTCTTGTGAATACTCTTCTGTATCTTCACCTCCAACTCTAAAGAATAGCACACAATTTTCTGCCCTCAATTCTCCTTCGAAGTTTAAACCTCTTTCAACATTACCATCCTTCTACTCACCCCTGATTGGACAAATTACATGCAGTAATTCAATAGTCTGCGATAACTTCTTTCGATCCTCACAATTTCCAGTTTTATCTTCACTACTTTCCCGTTTATCTTTACTAGCTACAGAACATTCTTCCGATACCACATCGATACTTTGAGAAACATCAGCATTGATGCCTAAGTCATTGGAAGACTTCTCCTTACTAAAGTTTGGTCTAATCAGCTTTCGTCTTCTTTGCTGTGCACATGATGAGCCGTCATTCCCAGCAATTATATCAGAACCTTTCCATTTCATATCATTACGAGTTTTCCGAATTTCACTCCGACGTTTGAAATCCACATACGGTGTCCCCTCAGCAGTCAGATGCTTGCAATCAGCAGGAGTACCTTCTACAATTTGGTTGACATTGTCCTCAAAAGTTGGATTACCATTCGTATTCATCTCCTCTGAGTTCATTTCAAAGCAATCATTTTCCAACTTGGGGCAAAAGTTTGTATGTTTTTTATACCTAAATTTTTTTATATTATCAGATCCCTTGAACGAGGATTTAGCCTTTTTTGTTTTTGTCAACTGGCAGTGACTCTGACGTAACATTGCCATGACTTCATCCACTGATGTACCACCAACATATGCCTCATGGCCAATGTCATCACCATTTTCCTCTTCGGATGCATCTGTAGCCAAAGATAAGCGAGAAAACACACTTTTCCTTTGTGTCTCACAACCAGAAGATATTTTGTCAGAATGCTGATAACACTCAAGATCATAACTTAGTAGTGAATTGAATCCATGTCCTGCAACTTCTTGGTCAAGCTTCATTTGTGACTTTATTGCGAAGCCATAATAATCAAGGTTCAAGGAACTGTAGATATTCAGACCGGAAGAGTAAGATGAAGGACCCTTGTTTTCCCTCACCCCGCTGCCAGTCTCTGATAAAGGCAAAGGAGCTAAAGGGGACTTTGAAAAGGAGAGGCCCTGGAAATCTTGCTTTTCAGAAAAATCTGTTGCAACATTTTCAGGATATGCAGCAGTCTTGAGCGGGATGGGGTTCCCTAAATCTGTAGTGCTTCCCCAAAAATTGTCATAATAGTTTTGGGGAGAGGAAGGAATGGGGTTCCCTAAACCAGAAGTATCATCTGCACATCTCTTGAAGGATTCTGGCCCTACATATGAGAAATATGATGGATCTTTCGGGTACGGTTGATCTTTTAGGGTAGGAATAAGATTGTTGGCATATGTTCTGTACGGGGAAGCAAAATCTCGCACTGAATTATAGCTTTTATCAATTCCAGAAGATGATGAACACCTAAAGTCAATATCAGTGATTTCAGGGTTGTAAGCACACATGCTCGTACAAATTGAATCTCCATAAAGTGTTGAATTTGAATGGTGAGCGATTTGCGGTTCAATAGAGCCCAAGAATGGGGGAAAAGGCCTGAGTTGATCTTGAACCACAGTGTCTGCTGCCACAATGGCCTTGTTAGGGTAGACAGAACTATGAAGGTAAGGTTGAAGAAAACTGCAGCACTCGGTATTCTTCACATTATGGTCACATTCTAGCAGTTTAGTTTCTGCAAACCTGCCATCATCAGAAGCTTGTCTGATTTCACCCAAAAGGTACCCAGAATGGTCTTTTGAAATGACAGGTCCATGCTTAATACCCAAGTTATATTCATTTCCCAACCTACCAAACACTGTAGATATGGCTGTATCTCTTCCAGCTTCAGTCACAGAGTTCCCAAAATACTCATTTGTGGTGACTGGTCCAAGATCATCGTAAATGTTATGCTTATTCCCAACCCCATGGCTTTTTGCAAACCTGCCTTCATCACTTTCCCTTCCAACATAGCCAAAAGATTCCAGAGGGTATTCAGAAAAGAGAAATGGTCTATGATAATCAGCCAAACGATTCTTATCCTCTAACTCATCACTCATTACAACCCCACCATCATCAACTCTGCTGTCTTTATTGGTGGTGCATGCTCCTGCAACTTTAATTCTGCTCAGTGACCTACGAGGTAGGCCATCTGGTGCCTTCCTCCTCAAACTGAACAAGCATAGAAGCCTATGAACCTAAAAAAACATGTAGTAAAAGGCATCACTAAAAACGCTTCATGCATTTCTGTCAAATTCTCATTTTAATAGGAGAGGAGCAGACCTGCTCTTCAGAAAGCCCAAAATTAAACTTGCCATCTGAAAAGTAATTTTCTTTGATGGCAACACCAAATTCAGCTTCAGAAAGTGGGCTACAGTTCCAAACTAAGGTGAATTTTATCTGACAAAGAAATCGTCACAAAACGGGATCAATCTAACTAGAAATTTGTGGCAAAGAAACTGAACCAGTCAACTCAAAAATCAACCACCAAAAGCCCTCTAATGTCCAAAAGGAAACAAGAGAAAACAGAGGATTCTGAAAGAAATCGAAAGGATGCAAGAAAGATACACATAACCACACCTGTGCAGGGAATTGCTTCCCAGATGACCGAAATGCATGGGGCACAATATCCATTGCACCGTTAGAACGTGCCTGGAAAACACCATGAAGTTGTCTCTTCTCATACTCGAACAAAAACAACAACATTCCAGATTTAACCTGCTTTACAAAGGGACCTTGAGAAGCAGCAAGGCCAAATAGTTCCAGCCTTAAACATTCTATTTTGGTTGCATTGTTCGACATAAAAATTGCACCGCATTCTGGAACACGTCCGGAGACAGCATAATGCCCTTCATCAAACTCCATTGATGCCCTTGATGTGATGTAAAATTCAACACAATGATGTTAGCAAAGAAAGAAACAATAACTTTATAGGTACCCAAGAAATCAAATAACTTTCAAACCACAAGAAACTAAAGCCTCAGAATTTCTAGCAAACAGAATGGAATATATATCTAGCACTATCCTATTGTTCACAATACAGATAATTATAGATCACTACTTTAACATGCCACCCCGGTAGAGTACAAGGGCATTCAATAACTTTCAGAAACTAGGTTCCCATTTAACTTCCCATAAAACTAACAACGTTGAAGCTAATAAAATGTACAAACAAACGGATTGAGAAATGCAACCATAATCTATTTGAACTAGAACAAATTTCTTCATAGATGGAACAGTTTTTAGGCCATAGAAGCAGCGGTGATACTCCTGTATAATATCAACTCATCAATGGTCATTTCGGAACCTTAAAAGATGACCACTCGATTTACACCAAGCCAACGAGCAACCACAGAATCAGAAAACGCGAAAAAAAAGAGTAGAAGAAGACGAAGAATAAAGATAACAAAAATCAGACCTTCAGAGGTCTGAGTGAAGCTGCCATACTCCAGATTATTAACAAAATACTTTCCATTTTTCAATTGAGCACAAAGAGCTATAATTTGAGGACCGACCACTTGGTTTGGAAAATTGGTCAATCAATTAGCTGTAGCCAATAAGAAAATCGATAACAAAATGCATAGCCTTGATAATCTAACCATTTCAATGATATTAACAGCAGCACTCCCACCAGTAATAAGTGCGTTTTATCGAACTAATAGTAGGCCTAAGAACTATAATTAGCATAATAATATGAGAACCAATCGCAGATTAGTCGCAACTACGTAAACAAAAAGTGCGCTGTTCAATGACACTCAATCCGTCAGGACATAACGTATTTGGAGGAAAAACTCTATCCACATTCATAGGTAATGCATATTCATCTTTCGGGAAAAAATACGCAGGGAATGTTTTAGTCCTTAGAAATGTTAATCCGCAAAGGTGATAGCAGAAACATGATAAATATCCCCCAGGCATTCACGGAATAAGCGCTTGACAATGAATAGAGATCTAAAGCTCTAGTACATACTTTCTCTGACGTCTTCCCGGAAAATATTATCTGTGAAAACAAACGGAACCCGGAGACGATAACCACCGTAAAAATAGAGAGGGAGAGAGAGAGAGAGAGAAACAAGAAAATGATAGAAAAGAAAAAGAACAAAAAGATGGAACTGCTACGCGTTAGAAAGAGACCTGTAAATCTCAGTTATGGCTCCGAGACTGCTTTGAAGATAGAAATATAGCAACGAACTTCACATGAAAGGAAAGCAGTCTTTAAACTCCGCATGAACAACACAACCAAAGGAAAAACAAAGACAGATTGAAAATCGATAAAAAAAAATACAGAGAAAAAGGGGAATGGATCGAAACAAGAGAAGCAAAGACCAAAGAGCGGCACGAAGGGAGAGACGTGGGTTGGGGGTTGGTGAGGCTCAGGCGTCGTGTCCCTGTTTCGGAGATTTGCAAGATAACCAAAAGCCAAGAATTACAGGAAGATCTGCATAAGGTGGGGCCCCAATTAGTGCGGCGGCGTTTTAAAACCTTTGCGTACTGGCCTGGGGATGGGGAGACCAAAATGACACGCGAGATCACGCGGTGGGTCCCACCCTTCACCCTTGTTTAATGGCACTATCCGATGGTCGCTTCCTCGTCACCTGGCGCTTCTAGCATTTGGGGAGAGAGCATGGTGCATTCCAGAATAACCCCGCAAACATCTACTCCAACGTTTTAAAATTACCGATTTCCCTTTAAATCTATTGGGCGTTTGTTAAATAAAAAATTTATTTTTATCCAATATACTTTAAAATTTTATTTTTATTTTTTATTATTCATTCACTAATCTTAATATTACTTTTTTTTAACATCGACATAAAACTTTAATAGAAATTTAAAAATAAACACACTACTAATACTAATACGTAAACCTCGGACACATGTAACATAGACTATAAAGGTCAGTGGACTCTTCCTCTTCACCGAGGGGATGTTCGGTTAAGGAGTTTTGTGAGTATTTTTTGTGTTTTGAGAATTTTAATGTGATATTAATTTTATTGGTATGCGCGTTGTAGTTATTTTTATGTGGTGTTAAAAATGATGTTTGATTGAAGAATTGTGAGGATTAAAAAAATTCTGAGGATTTTTTTAACCGAACGTGTCATAAAGTTTCCAACCAATCATCTTAAAGAATCCCAATTTTGATTAATAATTTTTGAAAGTGTTTTAGTTAGAATTACATATTATATTACGTAATCACGAGGTTCAGTATGAGGTTTTAATATATTGTTTTAGATTTTTTCTAAATTAATATATTGTTTTAGATGAAAGAATAAAAGCGCAACTATTCAAAATTGAGGGGAAGGGGGCCAACAAAGCAGGTTTTAATACAATAAATAATTGTTCTCGAGATTAGTCAGATTATGTTATAAACTTGTATAAGAAGTCAAAATATTTACCTACACATATTTTTTTTAATTTTTTTTTTATTATTATTATTTTAAATAAATATAAAAAATTTATTCAAATCATATATTACTCACAGTTTTACCTGATTCTAACCCTCTAAAATTTAACCAATCAAACACATCGAAAATTTTAAAATGGTTGGATCCCAGTAAAAGGACGAAGTGGTTCAGATGCGGCAAGATGGGGGCGATTTTTCCTTCTCCCGGAGAGCAAACAGCGGCGCAAGAGGTCAAGGTGGGGGTAGACGTACGTTTGTGTTTAATTATCACTTGATAAAGGCGGATTGAGAACTGACAGTTGCAGTTGGTGCCATCAACCCAAGACACCCTTTTGAAATACATCTCTATCGCCCTGGTCTTTTTGTCAATTCATGCTAGGATACGCGAAAAGGAAATTTTGGTCAGCATAAATTACTGCTTACCATTGAAATTATCCTTTCAAAATCAGTTTGATTGTGAAAATTTTAAAGTACGAAAATTAGTGAAAAAGTCAAAACAATTTATAAAAATTAGTAAAACAAAGTGAAAGAAGAGAAAAATGTGAATAAATATTATTATAAAAAATAATTACAAGATTGAAAAAAATTATTTTTTTAATCAGACCTGAAATTTTAAGATGCCATAATTTAGACAATCAAACGCCCCCATACTTCCGCGCCGCAGACATTGGAAGACGCATCCAACACTATAACATAAACCACTGAACCAAAATAGAAATTGATGGCCCGAAAACATACATGCGCAGCCTCTAGAGTTGGGATTTACCAAGAAATAAGCAGACAACTATCTTGGGAGGGATTCCTCAAGTTTGCACATCTAAAAGCCGAAAACCAGCAAGGTCAAATAGCCAAGCAAAAGTCTATTGTGTTCCTATGGACTGCTTCCTTCCCGTTCTGGTTCTTTTTCACAACACAGCAATTGCATCAATTCTACCACGAGATTTCAGCTTGATTGAGTAGGATAGAATTTATGGGGGGGCCCACGGAGGCAGAACTCTTAGGTACCACATTGCAGAATGGTTTACTCTTTAGAATCCCCAAGCAGAAACAAATACAATCTTTTCCCCACCACAATAATTAATCGTAGTATTGCAACAAAAGAGACAGCTAAAGTGGGGGGATAACTTGCCATGTGAGGGTCTGCTCTCATAGGCGATTAATGACGGCCTCCACCTCAGAAGGGGTATATAGATGGTATGCTGGAGCCACCTTTGCGATATCAACATTATTAGGAGTCACCTGGGTTCAACAGAATAGTTTATAATCATTGGGATACAAGTCAATAGGCAATGGACAACATGTATAGATATATACACTATCTCCAGTTTCAAGATAGTCTAACCTTTTCTTCCATAACCTGCCTCAAAATGGAAAGGGCAATGGTTTCAGCTTCTTTAAGAGTGATGTCCTGCAAATGATTAAAAACACGACCCCTTCAATTTTCCAAGAGAGCAGTATCACCAAAATTTTGATAGACAAAAATGTAAAAGGAACATGTCATCTTGACATGGACCACCTATATGATTCATACATCATTGAAGATTGTATTTCAAGATTGTTTACCTAGTTTACAACTTGACTAGATCCTAAACTTACAAAGCTGGCACCTAACTTGGCCTCCAAGAGGTGAAAAGACAATTGCGCAGAAGGTAAGCACACACAGACAAGCAAGAAGACTTTGACTCATTATATTGCTCTGAAAGGATGCACACAGAAACACAAGAGGTACTTTATCGTGGAGACCACGAAGACAGACACATAGAGAACAAGCTACCTTGTTGTATTGCTCTTGCAGAGAGCTGTCTGCACCCTCTGAACCTGAGCCAATAGCTTTTGCATTGCATTGCCAGAATGTTCCAGATGGATCAGTATAGTACCTGCACTTAGTTAGGGTCAAAGACAGAGGTAGTTAGGGTCAAAGACAAAGGAGGATAGCAGATTAAGCACGGCACTAGCACAACTTTACAGCTACTCAAAACTGGAAAACATGAACATGTGACCTGTTATGAAGATCTCAGCACTATTGCACCCAATTGTTCCCATTCACGGAAACTAGGAGTGGAAATCTACAGCTACTTGTTCTTTTTTTTTTTTGCTTTCATGTCGACTAAAGTGATGTGTATATAAGGAGCTAAGGCACCATAGAAAGACCACAAAGGCAATGGGCATGCCACAAGAACTGGGAGGGTACCTAACGACACAATATATAAAAATACAGATATCTTCAACTCAGGTCATGTTTGCATTCCAAGATTTTCAGAAAATTTTGGTGTTGTGAAAAATGAGGCAGATTGGAGTTTTTTTAGATTTTGAGAAAAAAGAGTGAAATTTTTTAAGTATGTTTGGGAGATGGTGGAAAATTTTGTTGTTTAATGAGAGCTGGTGAAAAAGTGGAGAGATATTATTTGAGTGAATTTTTTATATTGATGGTGATGGAAGAGATGATTTGATGGGGGAGAGACATGACTTTGATTTTTTTTAAAAAAAATTGGAATTAACATTTATTGACAATTTTTGAGTTGGTTATGTTTGGGATTGAGAAGTTTTTAATGGAGAGAATTTTGGCCAAAATTTTCATTTGCAAACATGACCTTATTGTCTACTTTTGCTATTAATTACTATGCCATTTAAACAGTCTCCTCATGGATCCATGAGAAATTAAAACCACAGCATTGCCATAAACATGAATAAATTTGGATTTTGAGCAGTCCATGTACCACAGGAGACAAAACAAAAGCAGGTACTGTAACCAGCTGTCATTTAAGTAATGAACATCTACAGGGGAACTTCCACGAGTCATGTTGGCAGTATATCATACTAATTAACTTTATTACATTCAGGAAGAAACAAAGAGAACAAAGACCTAAACATATTATATAATGCGAAAGCGGGAACAATAGCATTAGAGCATAAAGCCTGATACTATAAATCTTCTCAGACAGAGAGAACCTCTAAAGAATGACTATATTAAAATGGAAGGGAACAAACGGACCAAAAAGGAAGGTAAAAAATTCCATGCTCAAAAGTTACTACAAAAGGGAGGTCAAAATTCCATGCTAACTATTTGTAGGACCACACCTATCCACAGAGAAAGCCAGCAAGTACACAAATCAAGCTAGCACTTACAAGCTGGGCCCATTCTCATCGTGGCCAGCAATGAGAAGAGAAACTCCAAATGGTCGAGACTGCGTAAAAGAATACAATGTATTAGACGCCATTTAAGAATGACAAGTATAGAGGTTAATTTATTTTGGAACAATAAATAGGACCCAATTTAAACAAGAAGATTAAAATTGAAATCTGTTCTCTTTTTTATGTTGAACTCTTCTTTTAAAGCCACCTCTCCCTAATTGAATCCCACTTAAGAAAATAAATGGCGTCCTTTAAAAGAAGAGTTCAACATCAAATACCTACCAATTTACAATCACCCAACAATTTCTACAAATGCAGAGTAAAATTTGTAAGCCACTTAAACTCTCCAATACAGAAGTGGAACATTTAAAGAAGGTAAGAAAGGCCGGCAGATAACATAAAGGCAGTGTATGGACAAACAAAATTAAGCTCCTCATCAACAGATTATGTCATATTTGTACTAAATTATGATAGAGAGAGAGAGAGAGAAGCAACTTAAAGAAAGAGAGAGAAAGAATTAGAAGAAAAATTACAGAATCGAAGCATGACTCATGCTGTTGGATCTTTTACATACAGATGGACAAATCAGGTGTGAGATAAAACAATGTATATAACAAGCTGGAAACAAACAAATAATAGAGAAAAGGGGCTATATATAAAGATCCACACCATAGGTTATCAGTTGCAACTTAAGAACCTAACAGCCAGTATTTTTTCCATGGCGCTATATCTTTTTTTTTATTAGTAAGAAGTATTATTAACGAAAAGGAGAAGCATCAGTACAAAGATTGTACTGATAGGTTACAACATACAAACAAAGAAACTCAGGAAATCCTGAAAATCTAGAAAAGGGCCCCCCAACAACGCATTAGCCCAAAGAAACAAAGGAAGCAACAAACCACCCTGCAATCGCTCAATGGACAACGAAGAACCCTCAAAACAACGCATATTCCTCTCCTTCCAAAGGCACCACCATATGCAAAGAGGAATCATCCTCCAAATAACCTTAGTGAAAGGATCCTTAAGCTTTCTCCCCCAACAAATCAAAACGTCCCCCACCCGCTCCGGCATGACCCAATGAAGATTTAGAAAGTAGAAAACATGCTGCCACAGACCTCTCGCCACCGGGCAATGGAGTAAAACATGGTTAATCGATTCGTCATCCCTCTTACATAAGAAGCACCAATCAAGCACATAAAGCCCTCGATGCCTCAAGTTATCAGAAGTCAAAATCCTACCATGCGTAACCTCCCAAACAAAGAAGGAGACTCTTCAGGGGACTTTAGAATTCCAGATCCGACGCCAAGGGAAGGACGCAGCTCTACCGCCATCATGCAAAGCATAGAAGGACTTCACAGAGAAACTGTCGTCCTTGCTACCCACCCAACACAACTTGTCCTCAACACCTCGATGCAACACTAACGCATAAAGGGTGGAAAAAAGAAAGACGAAAATTCTTCCAACTCCCAATCATTTGCATGTCGTAAGAACTGCACATTCCAAACAACAGTGCTAACATCAGAATCCATACAATCCACCACCAGACCATCCGGATCCAAAGAAAGGGAAAACACTGTAGGAAAAGAGCACCTCAACGGACGATCCCCACACCACACATCATGCCAAAACGTCGTCCTTTGCCCATTCCCCACCACCACCCGAGTATGCACCCTGAAAGCCTCCCAACCCTTGCTAATATGCTTCCAGAGACTAACCCCATAAGACCCATGAGGAGATAAAGAGCACCACTCCCCTTAATGGCTCCATATTTATCCGTAATAACATTGTGCCACATACGATCTCTCTCAGTAGCAAACCTCCATAACCATTTACCCAACAGAGCTTTATTAAACACGGAGAGACCTATAATACCCAAACCACCACAATCAATAGGAGAACAAACGGCCTTCCAATTAAGAAGATGAAGTTTGTGAACCTCACCATCGCTACCCCACAAGAAATCTCTTTGCAATTTCTCCATGGCACTATATCTTTTACTATTAACTCATGACCATGTGGATTTACCATAACTATCGCAATGAGAAATGGTTATTACCATGGATTCTTCATCACCTTCGCCAAACCGTAGGGCCAGATCACAAAGTGCTTGTGTAGTAGATTCCACAGTCATTGGCTCACCATAGGAGAACCTATGGTTCTGGAAAAGACAAATTTAAATGTATTAGCATCAACCAATTGTTTACCACTCACAGACTGCTAACAAAAACCGTACCTGAGTTTCCACCCGTGCATGCTCAACAAGTGTTCGAGCATCAGCAATCAATCCACTCATGGCACATCCTATATGGTCATCAATTTCCATAATCTTCTCCACGCTGCTAGGTTCCTGAAAGAGAAATGTAAACAAAATTTCTTTACCAAGTGGCAATGCTCTATATTTCCAACATAAACAAGTGTGATAATATCTACTACAAGAGAATAATTTCCCTATCCACAGACAACCACTCTTAGTTGGAAATGAACTCAAGGTTAGGCTGGCCAACAATTTTGGAAAGAAAATCCCCTTTAACCAGCACTATTAAGTTTTTTATCCTAATTTTGATCCATGAGTACTGATTTTCCTATTGAACTCTTTAAGTTCCTCACAAATGGCTAAAATATACACACTATTATTCATGGTGCCGTCCCCACTGTGGGAATAAGATATAAGTCTCTTATAGTCTCTAATTGTGATGGGTTATGCCCTCATCCTACCTAAATAAAACCTAATGTGAAGGGATGTCTAATAACATAATCTTTTGTCACTAATACCATTGAATCAGTTATTACGACAATAATAATCTAGAACAACATCAATTTCTAAAAAATGCAGAAAAAGTTACAATGGCCGACTCTTGAAAAGACTGCCTGGATTTAGCTCGATGGTTTAGGTGGGGGCAGGATTTTGGTAGGACTTGCTTTCAGTCTGGACAAATGTAGACAGAAACACAACTAAACAAACACACACAAAAACAACAGTAATCTTCTTTCCATAAAATAGTCATGTACAATGTTTACCATCAAAAATTAATGCCAACAAACATGAAATGGCCTCTCCAGATAGCATATGCATTCTCCTAACCACATTGGTTCTTAAAGTTGAGCATAACCTACCAATCTTCATAACTTACTTGTGTTCGTTAATAAATTCTGCATACAAAGCCATAGAAGGAAAGAGATATTCCTAAATAGAGATAGGTTATACTGTAGCCTTCAACTCTCAGGTGAAGAGAGCAGATTTCTGCTTAAAAACACCAGTACACATTTCCAGTTTAGTAGCAAAACTATAACACCACTTTACTCCTTTAGTAATGTGCTTATGTACAGAAGCATATATCCAAGCAATGGTCAAAGAGTTCTACAAATACTTATGTGGGCACAATACTTATTCCCAGTCTAAAAGGAAGGTGTTTAGACGTTCAAAAATTAGCACATTGACTTCTTTTCACATTGGTGCACAGCAATGTTTTTCTAGACTTTCTAAACCGTAGAAAACTTTGAGCATCAACTTTTAGTATGGTTTCGACAATGCCTAAAGATAATGTGAACCGCACAGCAATTATTCCATCAGAAGCAATAAAACCACGAAGTATTTTCCAGACTGCTAACTTGAATGGATTACAACTACAGCCATAAGCACCCAACAAGTACATGGAGGTCATAAAAGGATCAAGGCTAACCAGCAGTGGCGATGTGATGCGTTTCTCAACTGCAAGAACTACACCTTCGTTTGTCTTCAACCCGATTGCAGTTGAACCCAACTGAAATTCAACATACCAAAATTACATTTACAAACAGAACTACTTCACCAGAAAATAAGATAGAAAAATAATCACCCGAACAAAAATAAACAAGACCTTGCTCTCCTCCAAACTAATAAGTAGCTACCGGGCATACTTTGAACCGATAATAGCTTTCTCCGTAGCTTTTTTTAAACAAATGTACTCTACTTCTTTTATGCTTTTCACTATTTTTTTGTCCTCAGAGAGAAAAAAAAAAGACATTCTAAGGCACGAAACAAAATGTAACAAAGAATAGGAGTGGTTACCTTGATGGCCTCGATAGCATATTCAACCTGAAACAACCGCCCTTCTGGAGAGAAGGTGTTCACTCCTCTGTCATACTCGGTCCTTCGCGCACAACACAAACAGAAGATAAGTACCAGTATCACACATAAGATAAATAAACCAAATACATAGACCTTAAAATGTATAGTAGTAAAAAATGTAGTTCACCTCGTGAGAAACATCTTCTATTCGACTCGATAAAACTCCTAGAATCTGCAGAAGATAAACCCTAGATCAGTACCACGAAAACTCTGAATCCCGCGGATTTGAAGAAATTTGAGAAAAAAACAGAAGTCCATATGAACGAACGCGTTTATTTTCTCAGGAATCAAACAGAAATTAAGATAGAAGTTGCTGAAACGTTGAAGGTAAAATAAAAACAGATGCGAAAGCAGAAAGCAATGGATCTAATCGTATATGAGGACCGGGAAATGAACTCTTAAGGCTGATGGGATTTAGGACAACAAATAAGGAGAAATAGTTACCGTTTGGAAGGAATTGTCTGAGAGACAAAGAGAGCTTGAGAGCGAACGTTTTAGTTAATGGAAAAGTGTACAAAAGGTCTATGGTTTCTTGACGAGGAAGAAGGCGACTCGTTGTTTTTGGGCCCTTGTTTCATCGTGCCCGACCCGATGTTTTATCTCATGTGGCCCAACGTTAATCGCCATTCCTTTCGTTTGTGACTGTTCAGTGAAATATGGGCCGGGTTGATGTTATGTAACTCAGCCCACAAGATCCAAAAAGGGTTAAGATCTTAATCTTACGGTCATAAGAGGTCCTAGTGAGGACTGAGATGTTGTCAATATATTGGACTTGTTTGAACCCAATTATTTGGGTTTAATAATAAAAAATTCATCACATAATTTTTTATTATCATAATATTTATTAAAAATCTTCTCTCTTCAATTTTTTTATTCACGTGACATATCTTTACTTTATAATATTTAACAAGCTACAATATCCGAATTTCGACGCACAAACATGCTTAATGAATAGAAATGTGTTGCCAACCTCTCATACCTCCAATGCGAAAAGACCCCAAGATCCATTTATGCACCTCACATGAAAAAAAAACACCTTCTCCTGCAAGAAATCCTGAGATTGGTCGCTGAACAAAAAAAAGGAACCCCGCGATAAGTCTCTTACTTGCATTCGGGTTCCTTGACGTTTCTGTGAAACAGCTCTTTCAGACCAAAATCTCTCTCTCTCCGTAAGACAGCAACGATGGGAGACAGTCAGTACTCTTTCTCACTCACCACTTTCAGGTTAGAAGAGTATATTTTCTTCATACGTAGCCTTTTGCTCATATGTTTGTTTTAGGCTTACCATTAATTAGTTCTTATTTTGGTGTTGAGTAGTCCTTCAGGGAAGCTAGTGCAGATTGAACACGCCTTGACGGCGGTCGGATCCGGCCAAACCTCGCTCGGGATTAAAGGTACTTTTTGTCAGTTTATTCTTCATTTTTTTCTTATACCTTTCCGTGGTCTTTTGGGTTTAGTAATCTTGTCCAAAATCATTGTTACCGACAGTGCTGATTTGGACGGATACTCACGTTCGTCAAACATTTACAAAACTTGCTGCAATGATAACTTTGGGTTCTTTTATGGGTCCCCATTTGATCCTTTTCTCATGTATTTTCAAGTTCATTGCGATGGTCATCTTTGTTTACATTGGTGGAGAAGTCTGAGATGCACCGTGGATTTGAATATTTCCCAAAAATTAGCGAGCATTTTGCGAAGATGTTGCATTTTGGATCGGACTCATGATTTGAGTGGGTGGAATTTAAGAAAATGATGGTAAAACTGGAATAACTGAAAATAAGAACTTGTGGTCCACTTATATGGGATATTCAGCAATTTCAAGGAATTTTTATTTTTACTTCTTAAGATTATTCAAAATTCATGGATGTGTGGCACTTTTGGAAATGTTTTTCAGTGTACGTGACAGTTCTTGGGGGCATAATTCAACCTAATCCATTGTTTGCAGTGGCGGAACCAGGACCAAAATTCAGGGGGGTCGAATTCTAAAGACGAAATGATAAAAAAAATTTTTCCTTTATAATGCTAAAAATTGTCTTACAATTACAATATCAAAAATTAAAGACTAAAATCATTAAAAATATTACAATACATGTACCGTGCTATGTACTGCGACTGAGAGGTGACAATTGCATCCTACGATTTTACATATTTTGAAAATGTTACAAAACGACTTCGTTCTCTTGTGACAAACTTATCCATTATCTAAATAAAATAAAATAAAATGAATGTATCAATATATTATATTCCAGTTACTAAAAGTCATGTGGAGATGCAAATACATGTGGAGATGCAAAGTGAAGTCTTCTGTTCATAAACACATATGGAGATTCAAATAAATAGTGAAAAATAGATGGCAGTCAATTCTACAAAAGCAAAACAGTACAACAGTTATCAAAATATAAAAACAAACAATTGCTGAAGTTCTAAAATTAGTGCTTCCCTTTGCTCCATGCAATGACACATTTGTCTACCTAGAAATGCAAAATACTCATCCGCCTCATGATATTTTGGTAATCAACTTTTTCTTCGTTTTTTTTTTCTTTCATTCTTTGAGGCTGTTCGGTTTGGGTGTATTTTGAGGATTTTTTGTGTTTTGAGAATTTTTATGTGATGTTTACTTTATTGGTATGCGTTTTGTAGTTATATTTATGTGGTGTTAAAAATTATGTTTGGTTGTAGAATCCTGAGGATTCAAAAAATCCTGAGGATTCAACCTCAACGAACAGCCTCTTTGACTAAGTTAACGTCCATACATAGTGGATATCTAAGTCCACATAATATTGTACCTCTGAATAGAGGAAACAACATCTGGCTCTTATGATCAGACATCGAGACTTTCACAGACACCCAGCGAGGGTATACCCAGGGAAGAAAAAAAGTGGGTCGCGGGAACAACCTGCAACCGTACTATCCAAATAATTAAACAATATTTTTTTTTTGCAAAAAGTTACAATAGGAGCTTTTAAGTTTTTTTTAATATAATATGCAAAAAATGAGAGAGTGAGAGGTGTGAGGACTGATGGTGCCAGTTTAGCTCATTTCTGCTGTGTGGACTGATAGAAAATGTCAGACGATGTTATTGCAGTTTTCTGGGTCAGGGGTATCGGGCCCAGGCTTTATGTGTAAAACATATGTATAGTTGGTCTGAGCCTGAGCTTCAGGGGTATCAAGCCCAGACCAACTTAAATTTTTTTTTTTAAAAGGGCGGTCGCTACCCCTTCGTTCCGCCTCTGATTGTTTGGTGATCATATGTGTATTACGTATGCTGTCAGAGCTTCATTATTGTAAATTCTTGAATTTATTTTTTAATGAGATATTTGGGATATTGCAGCTGCTAATGGTGTTGTTATTGCTACTGAGAAGAAACTTCCTTCCATCTTGGTAGAGGAATCATCTGTGAGTAACTCTTTAAGTTTGTAACACTGGACTAGTGTTCTGTTGCTCATTGTCGTTATGGTTTTCTTTTGTCATGCTTTATGGTATGTAATTCTAGTGACAAAGTCTTTGGATGCATGGGCTTATATTATTTGCTCTCTTCTTGGTTTATGGTTGCCAAGTTTCTAGTGATACAGTGATTAGAAACATGGGCTCATAGCATTTTGCCAGAGTGGTTATAACTTTGGGGTTATTTTAACAACAATATGACACATGGCTAATGAAACCATAACTGTTGAATTACTATGCTCTTTGGCTACTTCACTTCAAAAGACCCATCTCTTATGTTTTAACTTTTGTAATCTGAGGTCATATTTTTAATGGTTGCTCATGCCTATGCAACTTAGGATGTGTCAATTGGTCAACCACATAAAATTTCTTTTAGTGCATCTCACATCAATTTTTTGATGTTGTGTGAGGAGTTTAGAATTGGCATTTTTCACAAAACAACTATTTTTGAAGATTACTTGGGCGGGGTTCAACGTTAATGGACTGAACAGGTGAATCTCCACATGTAGGTCTCCTTGAACTTGTGTTTATTTATGTTATCGATCCGTCCTCTAAACTCAAAATATTTATAATATCTCATAATTTGGGAAGGAATTTAGATTTCATGTAAAAAGTCAAGGTGAAACCTGCACTTTGTTTTAGAAAACAGAACAAGAGCAAAGAATATCAGGAGATAGGAACAAGCAGGTGCATATATATATATATATATATGAATGTAATAATGGTCAGAATTGCTGTAACATATCCCTGATATCTGGAAAAATGAACATGCATCGAACTTTGTTTGTTTTGGATTTCCTGTACGATGGTGTGTTTCTATCTAAACCAAAAATTTATGGTTATGCTAGACCTAACATGATGTGATGAAAAACAATTCTAAGAGTTTTTTTCTCAGTGCACTGGTGTAACTAGATCGTTTCTCCAAATACTTGAATTCTCTCTTTAATTTTCTAGCATATTGTGGCCGTTTGGTTTCAGATCAATCGCTTCTGGTCTCTCATTGTTCTCCTAAGATATTTGTTTTCAATATACTTTGAATGTTATATTTCAGGTTCAAAAGATTCAAGTTCTCACACCAAATATTGGAGTTGTTTACAGGTTTTTCCTTCTATGTGCTTCTTCGTAATTTGTGTTCCGTGATTCTTGTTAAGGGTCATTGTCACATCAAATGTGTCTGGAGTAGTTGTAAGTTTAATGGATCATGGTTTCCATCTGAACATTATTTCTCATTGTACTTTAATAAGAACTCATTGAGTATGTATCTCCTAGCATAATCTCTAACTTAAAAGCTTCAATTTAAAAGTTCCTTAAGTAAAAAACAAAAACTTTGTTAGTCAACTCAGTTAATCCAATCTCCTGTATGATTTGTTCTTAGAGGCTTAGATGGGGAATTTAGTCTCACCACAGCTCCAATCATTGGCAGAGTAGAAGTAGATGATTAGATAAATGAGATAGGCTTTACTATGAGGATTTTCTGATGTGGTTCCTACTTTTTGACCCATACAAAGCATCAGATAACTTGATCTCTCTTTATTATGTGAGATGGACACCTCAAAAGGGTGAAGTATTTGTGTCCGTCACTAAAGTACAATATGGCAATACCCAGAGGCAGGAATAGTAAAGAAGATGGGAAGCACGTTGGTTAATTAGAAGAAAGCTGAAGACTATTGAGATGTTTTGTATTACAGAGGTTTCAAGATTAGAAGATTTATGGCTCCCTAACAAGCACCCACACATTATCGACACTTGAACCTGAGTCTTTGTAAACGCAGTGCGTTATATATATCCTCTCATTAATTTTGAAGTCTGATTTTCCATCTCAATTATTTTCACCTGCAGTGGAATGGGTCCAGATTTTCGAGTTTTGGTTCGAAAAAGTAGGAAGCAGGCGGAACAATATCATAGATTGTATAAGGTATTTAGTTTCTCTTTTTCCATGTCTCTCTCTCATTCATTTGCTCTTCCAACATTTTGGTGTACGTTGTGACATACATGAGGTTGTTAGTTTGTGCAACTTCTTAAAAAATACTACTGTCACCAGTCTATTCCTTTTTTCCTTTTTAATCTACTCCCTTTACCTTATATGATGTTAATTTTGGGCCCTCAATCAAACAGCTGAATAGTTTCTTGGTGTTACAAGTACTCTGGCTTCAATTTTCTTATTGAACAGCTGTTTATTAGGTTTAAAAAAAAAATCGTCCAATATTGACAATAATGTCTTATTTGGGCCATGATGATGTGCTCTTGATGAGTTTTCCTGAAATTAGTTGTCATGGTTCTAGTGTCAAATTCTTGCATATGCTTGCTGTTAGTTCATGTTTGCGTAACCCTGTCCTTTATTGAATGATTTAAATGTATATTTTGGAGGAGTTAATTTTTCCTTGTTACAGTGTATATTGAGTTCAGTCAGATGATTGTGGATACTGCGAAGGGTGTAACTTTTGTGCAAATGTCATGATTGTAGGAACCAATTCCTGTCACGCAACTCGTAAGGGAAATTGCAGCTGTAATGCAGGAGTTCACTCAGTCTGGGTAATTGACAGATTATTTATTATGATAATAAGTGTAGGACAATCAAATTTTCAATTGTAATGGAAGAGATATATACAAGTATTAGGAATCTGGAAAATTAGTTGATCCATACAAGGTCAGTTTGACTCGGTGATCCTAAATATAGATCCAAATAGTTTTCTATTTTGTTATTGCTACATGTTCTTTTAGTAAATATCATTAGCAAATAGGGGCCTGAGGTGCGATACATATGTGGGAAGCATTGTCCCCAACATTATGAACTTAAAAATTTGTGTGATGATTTGTCTACTTAGAATGGAGCATCTGACCCTGCATAAGCATTGAGTGGGATGCATGTTGTGTCCCAGGAACACAATAAGCAGAAAAGAATGCAAGATTTGGGCAATATGATAGTTCTCTTTTCCCCCCTTTTGGTGAACTTGTAAAAATTGATAGCTCAAAAAACCTGCATTTTTATTAGTGTTCTTCAATTTGAGAATTTGGTTATTTGACTCCCCCATCCGAATTTCTCCTTTTTTCTCAAGGCAACAGTTACCCTTGCTTATGTTATTGGAAAATCTTTACAAGCATTGCACCTAGTGAAGCATATATATTAGTTTCTGTCATCTATGAAGTTCAATATGGTTGATTCGTTTCTTTCCTTGGTAGTGGCGTAAGGCCCTTTGGAGTATCTCTACTGGTTGCTGGGTTTGATGACAATGGACCTCAATTGTACCAGGTAACTTCTCTCCTGATATTTGAACTTTAATTTGGTTGTAGTTGGGTTTCCAAAGTATTTTTTTCTGTTAATTTCATCTGAATTGCTTTATTTTCCTTCAACCTCCTCTAATTCAGCATTCTGGCTAGCTGGAATGTGAAATTTCCGTTCACTCTATCATTAAATAATAATGATAAAAATAAAATTCTACACTGATCTACTACTTTGGCATATAAAGTTATTTCTGAAAATATTAATCAGATAGTTATGTTTTTCCCTAGGTGGATCCATCGGGTTCGTATTTCTCATGGAAAGCCTCAGCAATGGGGAAGAATGTATCAAACGCAAAAACATTCCTAGAGAAGAGGTATTTGAATTTAAATTTTGGCACTACTTGCTTCTTAAACTGCTTGAGTTTTGGTTGTTAATCTGGACTCTTAATACTAACAAACAGAGGTCTAAGGAAACTTATAAAAAGATTATAATCCTTTTACATGCACTAGTTTGATTCAATCTTCTGGATGAAAAATGAGCACATATAGCCTGCGATGCTGGAGCATCAGAGCTTTCAAGAATATAAAGTAGCATATCTCGTGTGATTTTCCTATTTGTCCATCATTGTCTTGAGTAGGGACACATACCATGGTAAACCAGCATTCATTGCAGACACTTGTTGGACACTGTACTTCCTCTAGTACTTCTTGGATATGTTGCTGGCACTCCTTTGCGATGTTTTTTGACCTATTCATGTTGCCATGACAGGTGCAAGAGGAAAATTTATTAAGTTAGTAGAGATTATTTGTATCAAGTGCTGCACCCAGGTGGAGTTCGTAGATGATCGTATTAAGGTTATAACCAGATATCTAGGTTTATAATCGCTTGCACTGATGGACGAGTTCTTGCTATAATGACAACCCATTACGAGGAAGACATCTATTACAACGAAAACACCTATTGTCAATATCATTAGAATAGTTCCCGATGCTCACAAGACAAGTATGGTTAGAATAATCTCTAAACCTTAAGATTTAGTCAAACGAGAGACTTTTAATAATGGTGCATGTCTGTGTAAATGCCCAATTCTACGGCTTTATAGCCAATCTAGTCTAAGCAATTTTCAATATGGTCTTCTCAAATCTCATATTGATCTCTTGCTCTGTCATGGTGTCTTGATTACAAGGGGAGGCTGATTCATACCTCATATATGTCATCTGAACTTCTCCATACAAAATTGGCTGTAGCATTGATATGTTCCTGGTTTGATTCCTCGCATGTAATAACCTTTTATTTTCTCTACTTAAAAAAAACCCTTTTATTTTCGCTTTTGGCTATGCACTCAGCATGCTGCACTTGGCCGTCAAGCAGCCTCTTCTTATTTCTGCTTTAATAGGATTGTTGATTATAATAATCTTTGCAATAATTTTGAGTTTTTGACTAAACGCTGGACTGTCATACATGTGTTGCTAAATTTGTACTTCATTAGTGTTCTGCGGTTGCCATATGAATCATCCCCAATTCTGTTAATTGTAACCTGAACATGAAGCTCACAATGTTTCCCCTTGTTATTTAGGTACACTGATGATATGGAGCTTGATGATGCTGTGCATACAGCAATTTTGACGTTGAAGGAGGGGTAAATAACTGTTAATTCTGTGTTTAAATGAATATATTTTGCTGAGGGTTTTTCAAAGCGAAAACAATACTCCTAGAAGGTAAAATTATAAAGCAAGGTGGTTTGTTTCTATCAGGCATGTTGCATAATTTTTTTGAACTCTATTCTAAATGTACTGTTAAATCATAATTTGGGCTAGGACTGGCTTTTCAACAGAACGGTCACAGTTGTATTCTATGTTTGAGCATGGGTCTGGTTTGGTACTTTGAAGCTCAATCTTGTATTCTATTCCATCTGGCAAGGGACTATTTACTTACCAGAGAGAAGAAAGTCAATCCACTGACCTGCTGTTTATAAAAGTAGTCTGGCTGATGAGCAGGGAATAGAAAATTATTAATTAACATATAAATTAATTTGACATTAATATTCATTTTAACAATCTTGAGTCTTGTGCTGTGATCTGGACATTTTGAAAGGGCTACTTGCCTATGAAAATGCATGGGAAGAGCTAATACAACATTAGTATATTTGTAACACCAAACTTCATTTAGAAAAAAAAAAACACCAAACTTCACAGAACTTGTTATTTCCGTTGGATCAGAAGCTCTTAAAATGTTTCATATAGGAATCGATGCAAGTAGTCATGTGACTGATGTAAATTTGGATTTTCAGTTATTTAATACAAGTAGCTTGATCAGGAGCTCCGCTGTTTAAGCTTGTTTATTTTCAGAGTATTCTTTTATTGTTCTAATTAGTTGCTTTTTTTTTTTGCACAGATTCGAAGGACAAATTTCGAGCAAAAACATTGAGATTGGAATAATCAGTACTGACAAAAAATTCAGGTAAGCTCTGTATTCCTGCTCACTAAGCTGGTAAAATGTTGTTACTCTGATGAGGATTGTTTAGTTTGATATTCTAAGTAACTTGCATGGAATGTGCATTTCAAAGTTATTTTGGGACTGGAAATAAGGATGTGATTTGATTACTTTTTTAAAATTCTGGAAAATGGATCTACATCACCATTTCCATATGGGTATGAAGTTTGGGCTTCTCATTCGCTGTAATAGTCTGACGATCTACTTTGATGGGACCTTTGAAATTAGGCTTACACGAGTCTTCAGCTGGTATGCTTTTGAAATCGTCAACTCTTTCAGCTGGAACACTAAAAATAGTTCAGTGGACTTTGTTGCAAGTATGCAGCCATAATTTTATGTTTTTGTGACCATCGTTTTGATCTCCAAATAGAGGAAACAGAGAAGAGGCTTTGGCCCCTTTAAAATATGAAGGAAGATACAATGAGAAAATGTGATTTTGTCTATAGAAAGAGCAGTAAACAGAATTTGTATGGGACTTCATTCATAACAGCTACCCCAAAAGGTTGGTGGTAAATGGAAAGAAGGAATAGATCCTTAAGGTTCATATCTTACCTTACCCTATCACTAAGTTGGCCCCATTGCCCAGTGGCGAGAGGACTGTGGCAGCATGTTTTCTATTTGCTCAACTTTCATTGGGTATGCCGGAGCGGGTGGGGGACATTTTAATTTGTTGGGGGAGAAAGCTTAAGGATCCTCTCGCTAAGGTTATTTGGAGGATGATTCCTCCTTGCATTTGGTGGAGTCTTTGGAAGGAGAGGAATAGACGTTGTTTTGAGGGTTCTTCGTTGTCCATTGAGCGTTTGCAGGGTGGTTTGTTGTTTTCTTTGTTTCTTTGGGCTAATGCGTTGGTGGGGGGCTCTTTTCTTGATTCTCAGGATTTTCTTAGTTTCTTTGTTTCTATGTTGTAACCTGTCAGTACAATCTTTGTACTGATGCTTTTCTTTTTTCGTTAATAATACTTCTTACTTATCAAAAAAAAAACAATGAGAAAATGGGCCCTGGAGGATCAGACAGGAGTAATAAATTCCTCTCCCTTTACCTTCTTCACGCAAGTTGGTCATTGATGTTCTCTCTTGTTAATAATGATAATGCACGCATTAATATCTGATTTTTTTTTTTTCTCGCATGGCAACTTTGTTTTCAATACGTCGTTGCTGAATTAATTCTCTTATGCTTTCTTGTTGCAGAGTACTCACCCCAGCTGAGATAGATGATTATTTAGCAGAAGTGGAGTAGTTTGCTGCTTGTTATTGCCAGACATCTATGAAGAGATGCTATTGGATCTTTTATGTTTGTTCCTTCACATGTAGTAGGGATACTGTTAAAATTGCGGACCTGTTTGAATTAGAGCAACGAACTGGTGAGCCGTTAGAATGTTGTCCCATTACTGTTTAATGTTTGCTCTATGCACCCCAAAACAAAGATGTAAAAGGAAGACTACAAAAGTTGCATCCTAGAATTTTAACAGTGCATTTCCTGGATTCATGCCGTCTTTGGGTTTTTCCCCTTCAATTTTCCTCAAGTCCAAATTCTCCATACCATCAAATCTTGATAGTTTCTTTCGAGTCCGCAGCCCAGACGCAGAATCTCAAGGGATATCCAAATTTTGATGCATATAGGTAAGCGGTGAAAGAAGCATTATGGCATCTACGAACCGAGGACAGAGTTTGATGTCCTGGTATAATTGTAATATCAAGTTGGTCCTAATTCTTATTGCTATGGGTAAGAGCTGAAGCGTTGATATATAATGACACGTTCGGTTACGAAATTGGGACATAAAAATCCATGTTAAAAATGATTATAATCTATAAATTGACGGTTATAGCCTCTCTGATTAGCTTCAGTCCTGCAAGATAGAAACGGGAGTTGAGTAGGGCTGATCAAATGTGGGCCGGAACCGACCGGACCGACCCAAACCGAACTGGGCCGACTGGGCCGGTCGGTTTTGGGCCACCACCGGTTCGGTTGTCGGCCCAAACATTTGAAGAACCGAGTGGGTCGGTTCGGCCCATGGTTATGGGTTCCCAGAACCGTGGGCCGAACCGAACCGAGGGGTATTTGTGACATTTGTTTTTTTTTTTAGTGGGGGTGGGGACGACGTCGTCTCCCACCCTCTGCCCTTATGCCGTGCGTTTAATGATCAGCCCTACCTATCTCTCGTCGCTCTCGACTCCACTCTCTCTCAAAATTCCACTCCACTCTCTCGCCGCCGCCCCCACCACAGCTCGCCGCCTCACCCCCCTCAAAACTCTATCTCTCTCACACACACTCCCTCATCTCTCTGCTCTCAGCTCCTCCAGACCGAGTCGCCGATCTCCCTCTTTTTCTCTCTCTCAATCCCCGACTCCCCACTTCACTCTCTCTCTCAAAACCCTAGTCGCCACCCCCCACCGCAGCACACCCCCTCAAAACTCTCTCTTTCTCTCTCACACACTCTCTCTCACCTCTCAGCTCCTCCACGCCGATCTCCCTCTCTTTCTCTCTCTCTCTCTGAAGTCTGAGCGCCTAGTGCCGCAGGTCCCACCGGCCACTGCTGAGGACCTTCGACTGCCGCTTCCTCCAGTGTTTTATGCTCGTCCAGCCTCCTGCCTCCACACTGTTGAAAGGTACATTTACACATGGAGTCTAAAAACTAAAAATATAGCACGGATATCACTTTTCTATGCAGTAAACATTATTGGATCTTACGGATAATGCACTGTTGATGCTATGTTTATAAATTAAAAGGACCCGCAACTTAATTGAATCATAAATATCATGTCTTTGCTATGTATTGATGTGATATGAGTAATTAGGACACTTGGTTTACATAATTTTGAGTAAACGATTCTGTTTCTGAAGTTTCAAACTAACACAGATTTTGAATTTTGAATCTGTGATGATCATTAGGATTGCTTTTGTTGTAAATTGACTGCTTTCTTATTAGTAGGAACTTGCTCAGTTTGCTTGGGTGTTGCTGTTGAAGAAAATCAAATCAGGTTAGTATTTCGTATTTCTCATTTTACTAAGTTAGTGTTAGTTTATTTTAGAGATTGGAAGTTAGGATTCTGTTGGTTCTGTGGAGATCGGAGGTCAGGGTTGATTTGATGGTGAATTTGGATGAATTTAGGGTTAGGTCAGTGATTGGCTGATTGTTGTGTTGTTTGTTTGTTCTCATTTCGTATTTCTCATTTTACTAATATGATAAACATAGCTCAACTCAACTCTGATAAACATAGTACTTCCAAGATGGAATATGAACAAAAGATAAACAGTATCAGTCAATAGAAAAACAGTGGATGATCTATCTTCTGGAAGTGAGCAAGCGAGCATTTGCCCATGCAACCCCTAGTGAAACAGATTTCAAACAAAGACCAAATATTTCCGAATACAGCAAGGCCTTTTCTAAAACATCAAATGGTAATTTATAACTCAGTCCTTTGGTTAGATAGCTGACAGCCTCGAGGACCTGAAACTTAGATTTTGAGTCATCTATGATCCAGGCAGCACCTTGAATGCAAAGTGTCTTCCGTCTTCACAGAAGGTAATTGGATTTAGACCTCCTTGATAAGCAGACCTAATTTTTACTCAAACAAGACATGCTGAACTTTAGTGTGAGCCTCCCTAAAGAGATTATCTGATCTGGGAGCCAGCTAAACCTTCTAAATTTGAATTTACTGCTACCTGGAATACAAGGAGCGTCTTCCCAAAGTGGCCCACTGGAGGTCAAGTGGTTTAAAGAGTGCATCCCCAAGCACAACTTGATAGGCAAACTTATAGATGTTTTTGGACAATGGAATTGTGACTTGGCTCTTATACATGTTTTTGGCTCATATATCCCTAGGATTTCAGTTAAGGGATACTACCCTTAAACAGTTTACTTTTTGGCAGCCCCAAATTAGCCACTAATACAATCCTAAATCCTAAAGCTTTTTCCTCTTGTTGAATTCGGATTGCTATGATTGCTGATTACATGTTGTTTGTTGATTTGCTGATTGTTTGTTAATTAGTTGTTTATATTTTTAATGTGGTCTAGATGGAAGAGACTCCAACAAGTACCCCTGGTAATGAGTCTCAGAAGACTGTGATTGATACTAAAGATGAGTTGGATAGGGTGGATATTGATCTTGATGACAATAACTCTAGTATTAATACTGCTCCTAGTCGACCTTTTGCTAAAAGGAAAGAGTCTAGAGATTCTTCATTAGTATGGGAACATTTTACAAAGGTTGAGGGTTTGCCTGCTGATTCAGCTAAAGCTGCATGTAACTATTGTGGAAGACCATTTTTGGAGTTGTTTTATGAGGCTACTATACAGTTTTCAGGATCTTCATATGTGACTGCAAATATCTACTTTCAAGAGATTTGTATTATCCAAGAGAATATTTATAACTTGTGTGAAAGTGGTAATCATATTTTGAAAAATATGGCAACAAGTATGAAGAGAAAATATGATAAGTATTGGGGGATCTCTTCGAAAATGAATATGTTGTTGTTTGTTGCTGTGGTGCTTGATCCAAGGTATAAGCTGACTACTTTAGAGCTTTGGTTCAAACAAAACTATCCGACTGAAGAGGGGGATGTCATGTTCGCATTTGTGAAGAATGTGTTTGATCGGTTGTGTGCGGAGTATACTGATAAGTTTGGTACTGTTGAACCAACACCTCAAGCTTCTCGTCCAACGCATAAGGTTGGGGAGGGTAATCAAACTTGCCGATTGAAGTTGGCTCACATCCTTGAAAGGCTTGAAGAGTCTACATCTACGGGTGATGGAAAATCAGAGGTGGAACAGTATTTGACTGATGGTCGTGAGGCAAGAACTGAAGAATTCAATATTTTACATTGGTGGAAGTCCAATGCATCTAAGTATCCTATTCTTGCTCGCATGGCACGGGATGTTATGGCTATCCCAATTTCCACAGTATCTTCTGAGTCCGCTTTTAGCACCGGAGGACGTGTTCTAGACTCTTATCGAAGTTCATTGGCTCCTCGAACAGTGGAGGCCCTCATATGTGCACAAAATTGGATAGGGGAAGACTCTATTGCTGAGTCTAATGTTGATTATGAGTTAGTGGAAAATGTAGAGAAATATGAAGAAGAAGCAGGTATTTTAATTTATGTAGTTAATTATAATTTAGTTTAATCATAATTTATATTTATGTATACTTAAATTGCTTTGATTTGCTATTTGTTTTCAACAGTGGAGATCCTTGGGCCGTCTGAGAAGCGTGCAGTTGATGATTAAATGTGGAAGTTGGAATATTTGAACCTTGTTCAAGACTTAATTTTTTTGGTTGTTGTAATTTTTTTTGGTTGTTAATTGTTAACTTGTAGCTTATTTTCTCTTTTTTTTTGGTAGTTGATACTTGTAACTTGTAAGGGCTGGATGTTAAATAGCCCATTTTTTTCTTATTTTGTTTTGTAAGTATGTTGCTGTTAATTGTTATTTATTAGGACTCATGCATGCATAGCTACAAAAACCCAAAGAAGCATAAATTTTGCATTATAGGTCATAAATCATGTGAAACATTTGAAAAAATTGTACTTTTGGGCCACCGAATGGGCTGAACGAATGGTAAAGTTGGGCTTACATAGATTAAAATGAATTTGGGCTATTAAATTAGGCTTTTTAAAAAAGTGAAAATTTTGGGCCCAATATTGGGCCCAACCGACCGAACCGGGCCGACCCCCCGAACCTGGTCGGCCCGGTCGGTTCTCCCAACCGGCGGTTCGGCCGTCGGTTGGAAAATAATAAAAACCGACCCAGTCGGTTCGGCCCACGGTTTGAGGGCAAAACCGAACCGACTGGTCGGTTATCACCCCAAGAGTTGAGAACAGGACTGAAACTAATTTTTCAAATTTTAAATACAAAATTCAATTATTTTCCCGAACATTCCCTAAATTCAAAATTGTTATCGACTTAGCTAGTTCACTTATACCCTCGCTCTTTCTATTTACTTTCTTTCACCCCTGACTCGACTAGTTTTCTTGGCATTAGTCCAAGAAAAACCAAAACCACAGATCCTTCATAATTTCAAGACTCTCCCATTGTCTTCATGTGAGAAGATATTTTTGTGCTAGCGTTGTCCTGACCATGGACGTTATCAATATCTTTCGCGCCTCGTATGCTGAGACTGAGAGGCTCCTAAACATTACCCAACCTGAAACTCCTACTCTGCGCATTCATGTAAGTCCAATCCTCCCGCCTCCGCTCACGGTCTCTGTGCATTACAAATGTTTCTGCTTTTGTGTTCTTGTCTTCACTTTCACTCCGATGAGTCCGATTCTTTTTGGCAGTCTTGTAAGTGGATTGATATGTTAGTCTTGCTCTGTTTGCCGGTGTTTACGGCATTTCCTCAATTCTGGAAATGTGTTTTTACGTAGTAGTACGTGAAACGTGCAGGAAAGAGTTGCTACAGACGCACGCGTTATAGTAGGCTTAATGCTTGTATCGCATGAGCTTTAAGCATCATACTCACGCACCGAAAGTTGCACGAGAGTCTTTATTTGATGGAAATTTCAGTAATTTGCTGCATTGTTTTGGTCGTTGTCACAGCTTTTTTATCCGTTCCGGCGTATGGTTTCTCATAATTGTCATTCAAAAATGCACACGTGCAGTATGATTTCAAGAATTTTTGTTCTTTGACTACCTGGTAAAATATTCTAAGGGGTTTTACTTCTGGTGTTTTCAATTTTCCTTTTATAGCATTGTGTACTTTGATTTCCCAAAACAATAAGGATATAGTCTATCGATAAGCTTCTGGTATCTGTAGGTATTGCCATTTTATGATGTCACGTGTTTGTCTTTTAGATTGAAGGAACTTTTCACTCCCTCTTTTGATTCACTTTCTGCCGCACAGGCCCTTCTTGTTGCCTCCTCCGAGGTAATGGCCTTCATTAGAAGGTCTGCCTTACTTGGCATAGTGACCAATTTTATTGACTTATTGCAGGTTGATTCTTGAGTGCACACCTAGTTATATATTTGTCAAACCAAGAGGTTGTAGGTCCAGGAGTAGTTTTCGATGCAAATCCAAGAATTCAAGTGGTGAGGCTATTGAGAAGACTAAACGTGAAGGCCTTTATATTGACAAACGGGGCAAATGGAGAAGCTTTAATCCCAAGAAGGTGTCTAGGAAACGATGTAATACTGCACATTATACTCAAATATGTGCTACAAAAAGTTGACATCTTGAAGTATTTGATCAATCATCTTTGTACAGGCGGTTCTTTAAGAGGACGGGGATGGAAATATGGGTCTGGTTTTGTCGACGGAATTTTTCCCGTACTAAGCCCTATTGCTCAGCAAATTTTGGAGTTCGCACAAAATGGCCTGGATTCCGATAAACTTTGGGGTTCTCTTGACACTCTCCCGGCCTCTCATACCACATGGGATGATGTCATCAACGTAGTTGTTCAACTTCGACTTCGTAAACAGTGGGATTCGATTGTGTTGGTGAGAAAGTAGTACCTCTTTCCTTTTTCCAATTGACACAAAGGACCAAAAATAAATTTCTGTAGTTGATGACTGTTTTCTTGGGTCTGGAAGTGGTTGAATTCGGAAGCCTAATATTTGAACTTTTCTAACTGCTTACAAAATTAGGTTGATTACATTTTCATTTCAGGAAGTCTGAGTTGGTGTCTATTTGCTCTTTACACTAGCTGAATATAGTCAATCTCAAAACAAAAGATCCTATGTGAAACAAACTTGATAATTCAATTTTCAGAATACATCACGCCCTGTCTATTTCATACTATATGTCACATTCTAATTGAATTTTATTTATTATCAAATACAAAACCATGTTTCCAGATCTGTGAATGGGTATTGCACAAGAGCTCCTTCGAGCCAGATGTTATGTGCTACAATTTGCTTATAGATGCATATGGGCAGAAGTCACTGTATAAGGATGCAGAATCTGCATATTTAGAGCTCCTTGAAAGCCGATGCATTCCCACAGAAGATACTTATGCCCTTCTTCTAAAGGCCTACTGTAAATCTGGGCAGCTACAGAAGGCTGAAGCTGTCTTTGCTGAAATGAGAAAATATGGCCAAACCCCAAGTAAGTTTCTTTATCAACTTATTACTGTAGTTTACGCTCAATAGTGTCCAGTAAAGCTATTTAAAATCATCATCCATCTAGTTCTCAAAACATTTATTTGCTGCATATTGAGAATTTTAATCAAGATGTTATGGAAGGAATAACACTATTCTTTTTGGTAGATAGCCCACTTCAGAAGGGAAGAACTAAAAAGCCCTCATAGTATTCCAGTTCTTAGCCAAAATGTCCGAAGTTCATATTTTTAATGGTTTAACCCCTTAATTCCTGCACTTTGATGAGTAACTTAATTTCTGGGTACATGGCAGTGGAGAAGTCAACATTTATCTTTGGGGTGGCTGACCTAAAATTGTGATGATCTTTAAATGTACTCAGGTGCAGTTGTCTATGATGCTTATATCGATGGACTAATGAAAGGAGGAAATCCTCAAAAGGCAGAAGAGATCTTCCAGAGAATGAAAAGAGATTGCTGCCAACCATCTGCTAATACGTACACAATGTTGATCAACTTATATGGAAAGGTGAGTACCATTCTATTATCATCAACGTATAGTTCCTGTTAAACTTTTGAACAATTTATATAAAATTGTTACCCTTGGTATCATTTTCCTCACTTCACTTTATTTGACAGTGAGATTTCAAAGTTATAAAATACATTTTGACTAGAATAATTATCTTCCTGATAGTAGTCTTGACAACCCCAAGAGCAAAAGTGATGTTCCAGACCCCTTAAGAAGGCCATCAATGCTGTTAATAACTGGAGAAAGAGACCTGGAATTAGGTTGTGATTGCTTTGGGTTTGGTTCAAATGAAGCCTAACAGAAAACATCATGATTGTAGGGTGAGTTGAGTTTTTCATTGCAAGCTTTAGTCATAGAGTTGAGTTACTCATCCAAATCACGGGTCAGATTCTTCTAGGCTAGGCTAGAACATTTTTGCAAATCATGGGTTAGCCAAATAATGGCTCTGACGCAAAAGAAACAGAATATATTGTCACCAGGAACTGGGGACATAAGTTATTACCATGACAAATGATTCTAATATGTGAGATTACACATGGAGATAGTTGCCCGAGGTTCTATCTATGCTTAACACACATCAAGATGACTAAATGTGTATGTGTCCAGAGGTTGGATTGGGATGGTTGAACTTGCCTGAATTCCATGTCAAGTCTAAGGTTACCTTAGATTAGGTTGGAATCTTAATTTCAGAAAGCTCCAATCAGTGTCTAGAATCCTCTTTCCAAGTTTTGTGATTTGAGCTACTGAACTTGGATTGGGTCAGAGTCAAACTTTACACGTGAAAACTGATTCTCAAACACCCAAGAATCATTGCACCAAGTAAATCCTAGTTTCCAAGGGGGTCGTACTTGTGACGCTCCCAGTTGCCAACAATATATGGTTTCAGTGATATTGCATTTTTCTGTGAAGAATAGGTGGTTTGAAAGTTGGCAAATTATATCGTAGTGCCATGATATTCTAACCGTTTGAAATGAAATATTACATAGGTGAAATATTTTGTCGTTTGATTTGAGTCTTTAGTTCTGAGCATGTTCTGGCAGAAGAAGAGTGCTTAAAAATGTTGAAGTAGACTTGAGTGTGTCTGTCTTATATTGAAAACATATTCTATGATTTTGATGACTTCGCCAGATCTGTACTTTATTATTCAAATTTATGTAGTATTTTGTATTTACGTTGGCTGGTTCCTTCCTATCTTCTCAATTTTTAGCTCTGGGGTAACCATATAGAGATAATCTGCAACTGAAAATATTACTTCTAATGTCTCCCTAAATTTATTTTTCTCTGGATATCTTTCCTCCTTAAAATGAGGTTTTTGCAGGCAAGCAAGTCCTATATGGCCTTGAAGGTGTTTGATGAAATGAGAAGTCAAAGGTGTAAACCTAATATTTGCACATATACTGCTTTGGTGAATGCATTTGCTAGGGAGGGACTTTGTGAGAAAGCAGAAGAAATATTTGAACAGCTGCAAGAAGCTGGGCACGAGCCAGATGTGTATGCTTATAATGCCCTCATGGAAGCGTACAGGTAATATCAATTATCTTGGGGTTTTACAAATATGTGCCAGTTTCAATAGGGTCACTGACTCACTGTAGCTGCTTACATGCTGAAAGTATTAAAATATGAGACATTCAAGTCCATTAATTAGTTGTTTTGCATTGTTGAGAAAAATAGTAATAAATGTCCTGCATTGGGTATATTGCGGAGATCACTGTCGAAACATTTTCCCAGAAAGAGCTTGTAATACCTGTTTTGGCCAATTCCTTTGACTTTCTTCTATTACCAGTCGTGCAGGTTTTCCTTATGGGGCTGCAGAAATTTTTTCACTCATGCAGTACATGGGGTGTGAACCAGATAGAGCCTCATATAACATTATGGTAGATGCATATGGGAGAGCTGGTCTTCACGAGGGTAACTACTTATCCTCAAAATTGATAATCAAGTGTGATTTAGCCCGAGTAGCCGGCGTAACTTAACATTGTCATCCGGCCATCAATTAAATAGTCCCTGTTTGGCTAACTTATTTTCATTGCATTCAGATGCACAACAAGTGTTTGAAGAGATGATGCGACTGGGGATAACTCCAACCATGAAATCCCACATGCTGCTTTTGTCCGCCTACTCTAGAGCTGGCAATGTAGCTAAGTGTGAAGATATAGTGAACCAAATGCATAAATCTGGGCTTGAACCTGACACTTTTGTTCTTAACAGCATGCTGAACATGTATGGCCGGTTAGGTAAATTTGAAAAGATGGAGGAAGTTTTGACTGCAATGGATAGAGGACCATATGTAGCTGATATCAGTACTTATAACATCTTGATAAATGTATATGGACGGGCAGGATTTTTGGAGAGAATGGAAGAGCTTTTTCAGTCACTTCCCATCAAGAGCTTAAAACCTGATGTGGTGACTTGGACTTCCCGGCTTGGAGCATATTCTAGAAAGAAACTATACCAAAGGTGCTTCGAAATTTTTGAAGAAATGGTTGATTCTGGTTGTTATCCGGACGGTGGAACTGCTAAAGTACTCATCTCGGCATGTTCGAGCCAGGAACAGATTGAGCAGGTTACTAGTTTAATTAGAACAATGCACAAGGATACAAAGACCGCTTTGTTGGATGAATTCTTTTCATTCAGTTCAGGTAATTGATAAGGCCAGCAGGTCCCCAACAAAACTCTGCAGGCTTAGATGTTGTATATTAACATTACAGCCATCTTTTGCATATGTTGAAGGTTCTCCCTCCCATGGACATAAATTTTTTCTGGAAGAACCTTCCTCATCGTTGAATCCTGCTGTTGGAAGTCATCACATGTTGCAGGCTTGCATTCCCATACTGTGAAGAAAAAGGGCATACTCGTAACATTCTTGCCGTCTGTGCAGGTCAAAAGGCACTTGTCAAATAAAGCTGGCTAAGTCTAAGCTGTAGAAAAAAACCACTAGAATCACTAAACGTGTAGGAACTCCCCTTACTAGATCATGGCTGTCGTTTTCGAGGAGGGTTGGTACCGCACAGCAAGCATACAGCATGTTGGCCCCCCATGGAACCTTGGCTCAGGAGCACGAGTGCACCAAAACTGCCCAATTTTGGTAACAAAGAATTTCAAATTGCAAATATGTTTCAAAATCAGTGGTGGAAGTGAGTTGTCACACACAATGGTCTCCTTGTTGCTTGGAGGAACTACCGAAATCAGTTGTAATATCCAAGTCCAAATAAACCAATATTAATATTGATGCAAAGATTACAAAATTAGAAAAATATTTTCTCCTTTCCGGTAGAATGACGGGAAAAAAAATAAAAAGAACCCACGTAGTCTCATAGATAGTATTTCAATCATTTAATGCTAGTATATTGCTCATGAGAATTATATTACTTATTTTTCGTTTAAAATAATCTTCGCTTAAAAATTTCAATGGGTTGTCAAGTACTAAAGTTCATAGTTTGGGTCATGTTCGTTTACCACTTTTTTTAGGATTTACATCATACTTTTTTTTTAAAATCCAAACATCACAAAAACACAAATATTCCAATACAACACTTTATTATATTTTTTACAAATATCAATCTATTTTAACGTATGTACGCATGCCAATATAACTTTAACATCACCTAAATATTTTCAATTTTATCATAATCTTACAAATTTATTTCAAACCAACATTCCCGGAAACAACTTTCAGAAAATGGATTATAATTTTTATTTCAAAATTTTATATGGAAAGTTGAAATCAAAATTAAAGACAAATTTACAAAATGTTTGGAAGTTTTTATACATAGAAGTTAAAATCATGTGGCTGCCACGTGACGTTGCTTTCATAGGCCACCACTTTTTTTTTTCTTCTCGGCCATAGGCCACTACCCCACCAACTTCTTCCTAATGTGTTTGTTGACACGTCGATCCACCACCTTCAATACCATTGGAAAGTCTCCATCTTGCCCAAGGTTTTGGCCCGTTATGTTTTTATTCCTAAGTTAAAGTTCCCAAAAATTATGCCAAAGTTCTCACCAACTCTCCGAACCCCAACAACGCTATAAGAGAAACAAATACAATAAGGTAAGGTGTATTGAGTAAAGGAAGTACCTAGAAAAAAAAAAGTATTGAGTAAAGGAAGCAGGGTTTTCTCGTTGGAGTTTACCGTTCAGATATGGCTTCAAGGTTGTTGTGGGCTTCAAGGGCTGCCTCATACCTCAGGATCTCCGTGTTCCACAGAGGCTTTTCTACGGGTATATTAGACTCTGCTTTTGTGTTGTCATCTTTGTATCAATGGTTTGTTCTTTGTTTGTTTTTCACGTGTACGTACTGATCGGGAAGAAGATGAATACTTTGTATAAATGTCGTAGTCTTAAGCGTGGATGAGGATCTCTCGTCTCTGTATCTGTTCAGAGCTTGATCTGTGGTTCTTTATGCTGAATATTTGTTTCCTGGGAAATAAGGTTCTTTTGTTTTTGTTCATTGATATTGATATTGATACCATATGTCCACGTCTACAGTGTCTTGAAGTTTTGCCCGGGAGAGATTAAGGGGTTCTCAATCTGGTCATTCCTGTATTCCTATACTCTCTCATTCTGTGACTCTGAAAACAAGGAATCTCTCTATGTAGGCTTAAATGCTTTTCAGACTGCGGTCAGTCTGCCGATTGTACGGCATAATTTTTGTGATTTATGGCAAATTTTTTCCTTGATTTCTTTTCTTAAATAACCTTTTTTTTATAAGTAAGATATGTATTATTAAGAAAAAGGCGATAACAGTACAAAGATTGTACTAATATCACTCAGAACATACAAACAAAAAAGCTAAGGAAATCAAAATAGTCAAGAAAACGCCCCCCCCCCCAATACAGCAGTAACCCAGAAAAAAAGAGATTGAAACACATCACTCTGCAGACTCCTTAGGGATCGAGCGGAATCCTCAAAACATCTTCTATTCCGCTCCCTCCAAAGACACCACCAGATACACCCCGGAAGCATCCTCCAAATCACCTTAGCAAAAGGGTCCGCAAACTTCCGATCCCAACAAGAAAGCACATCCACCACCCTCTTTGGCATAACCCAATGAACATTCAAAATACCAAGGACATGCATCCAAAGGCCCCTAGCCACCGGACAATGCAGTAAAAGATGATTAACAGATTCACCATCACCCTTGCACAGATAACACCAATCTGTGACACACACACCCCTGCTTCGGAGATTGTCAATAGTGAGAATCCGGCCATGAGAAGCCTCCCACACAAAAAAAGACACACGTGAAGGGATTTTGGCCTTCCACACCCCACGCCAGGGGTAATGCTCGTAACTACCACCACGAGAAATGTAGTCATAGAAAGACTTAACAGAAAACCACCATCTTTAGAACCTACCCAAATCAACTTGTCCTCTCCTCCTCTACTCCACACCTGCTCATTGTCTGTTCAATTTTATTTTGCAAAATGAAACCAAAGTCCGTTTCTTTTAAAGTAGTTGCTGTCAGGACGGACGATGATCTTGGCAACAATGCTGGAAAGAGTGGAATGTCAGTAAGCTCCATCTGAAAGTCAGTATTGTAATGAATTATGAGATGAACAATTTAGTTAGTGATAATTGAAAAGACAACTTGTGGTTCCTAAGCTTTTGGTGGACAGAAATACCGTCACATCCCCAAAATGATACGCACAAAATCTTCCCTACTAATGTATGGCAATAACTCAGATCCACTTCGAGATAGTAGGCTAGGCTGTTCTCGTCTCTTTCTCCTTTGAAGATGCTGTAGAACTCCTCATTTGGGATTTGTGGGTTCAAAGAGCATAGTAGCTTATTTCTTTGTACTTGATATATTCTGTGATGCTGTTGCTATTGGTATCAGTCTCATTGTATCAACTTCTCTTTTGTTGTGCTGTGGCATTTTTCTTATAATTTGTTCATCATGATGTGGGGTTCATTAGTACCGGAGTTTGTACGGAGTTATGCAAAGATGACAAACTGCTATTTTTTTTGGTTGGCACGGTTTGTGTTGTCAACATATGCATTTGCTTTTATAAACAAGCAACTATCTTTAATGTAATTGAAACCACATACTCCTCATATTTATGGCATTCTAATAACATAAGGGGAGTCACAGAATATCCATTCAAATGTAATGGTTTTTATTTGACTTGGTAGTTCTTGAGATAAAAGAAAAAAGGCTTTAGCCGTAACAGGGTTTTCAATGCTTCAGCAAGCGCACAAAGGAATAATCTTGTGTTATCACTGCTTTCTCCCCTCCCACCAAAACCATCCAGATCCTTTTTTCAGAGTTATGTCTTCTCGTGAAATTATCTGGTCAAATGTCTAATCTATACAATGCATGTAGTTGAAGTAGGTGTTTAAGTACAAAGAATGCTCTAGTTCATTGTTTTTGATGTATTCTGCAATATTTCGTTTGGTTCCTAAAGATATAATCACTTTGCTTAATCATAATTTTGGGAGATGTGGAGATGTGATCTTTTGTGGATTACTAAAAATTAACTAGCTTATTGTGTTCATATTTTCTTCCCAAATTTACCTGCAGTTTTGAAGGACCTTAGGTACGCTGACTCTCATGAGTGGGTGAAAGTTGAGGGGAATACTGCTATTGTCGGTATCACTGACCATGCTCAGGATCATTTAGGTGATGTTGTGTATGTTGAGTTACCTGAAGTGGGGGCTCCTGTAGAACAGAGCAGCAGCTTTGGTGCAGTTGAAAGTGTCAAGGCTACTAGTGATATTAATTCTCCTGTTTCAGGGAAAGTTGTTGAGGTTAACGAAGAGCTCAAAGACTCACCTGGTCTTGTGAGTTTCTAGTTCTAATTTGAGTTTCAGTTCCTTTTTCTTGGGTTTTTTTTTTCTCTTTTATCTTTTTGGTCTGGGATCAACCTTGGAAATTTGGAATATAACTTTTCTGCCTTGCTTTTCTGGATTTCTCAGTTCTCTTCTTAATTACGAGCAATTAATTGGTGGTTGATACCTAGATTTAATTCATCACGTTAGATATTCTTTAGCTCTTTGATATCAAGACATGTTTCTTATGCCCACTTTCTTGACGCAGGTTAACTCAAGCCCATATGACAAAGGATGGATAATTAAGGTTGAGGTAGGTGACAGTGGTGAATTGAAGAACTTGATGGGTGCGGAGCAGTACTCCAAGTTCTGCGAAGAAGAAGATGCCAAGCACTAACTGTCGTTTTGAAGGAACTTAGTACTTCTCATGGAGGTGTTGTTCCTCGGATAGTCACGATAAATCAAGGAACCTGAAGAGTGCAAATGCACATTTCTTTCTTTGTGTTTTTAATCCAAACATCTGCTTTTGCTGTCCCACTTTTGTTTCATAAGAGCTATAAATTTAGTGGATAAGTTTCTATCTTAATCAAGAGAATAATCATTCTGGGTTCGGATTTCTCTATTTGTCCTGCACTGTCACGTTTTAGGTCTGAGAAGCATTCTAATTATATCAGAATTATCTGGTTGAATTCCGCCTAAAAGTGGTTGTTTAGCCCTAAAGATTGTGGTAAATCCTAAGAGGTTACCCTTTTATTTACTTTATATTTTCTGGGTTGTGGTTTCAGGGCCATTGTTGTCTCATAATTGGGAAATCGCCTTCGCGAGTCTCCTGTTCACCTGTTGGATTTAGAGTTAAGGCAGCAATTCCAACCATCCTCTTTCCTGAGAGCACCCCAACATATTTCCATGGACCTAGACTAATATCTTTATAATCAAGGTGGTTCATTAACATGTTTGAAGGAAATTATATTGTGTCAAATACGGATAGAGATCATCTTCAATTTACTGCTCTACTTTAACCATCTAATTTAAAAAGAGATAGACACAATATATTGGTCTCACAATAGGGTTCACATTGTCCGGTAACGAGAATCATATGTTGTGTCTATCTCTTTCCCTCAAAATTGGACCATTCAATTCGGACGGTACCTTCTGTTATACAGTGAAATCCCCTCCCAATCCCCCTAAGCCAAAATTTGTGTTTTAATAAGAAATACGATTTTCTCTAAAGTAAAAATTGAGCAGTTAATTACCCCATAAACAAAATTGATTTTACAAACTACCATCACATCACAAAAACGTTAGGAAAAATGTAAACGATTTTACTCATCAATTGGAGCAAAACCGGAAGCTGCCTATTTTTATATTTACATATTAGGCTGATTAGGTTTTGATCCACAAATGATCTTCCTCTTGAATGGACATACGGATGAGGCTTGCCAACCTTGATCCAGACTCGGCCTATTGTAGGACTCTTTTAGGCCGGACTACGTTTTTGGCACCTAGTTGGAGCCTGCTCCGAAAAGCTGATCGGGCTTGAAACTTTAAGCCTGAAACCCAGCAAATATGATGCGGGTAGCTCATGATTTACCCGAATCGTCAGAATGGGTTTTGGACCTGCACTGGCTAAAACGTAAAACCTCTCAAAACCTCTGAAAATCCTCGGCGTTCGAAAACGCGAGTCCTGCAAAGTGCAAAGGGCGAAGGCCTAGAGGCTAGAACCATTTCTTCAACTGCTAGAGAGATGTTTGTTTCTTTCTCTTCCCCGCCACTCTTCACTCAGCAATCTCTGTTTCCGGTAAGTCTCTTTGTATGTATTGTTATGCGTTTTTTATTTGGAGGTGTGTATTTAATTTGTTGATTTGGAACTAACGGTAATACTGCTGCAGAATCTATTTAGGAACCACAGAGTATCTGGGTTATCCAGAAATCCACAGGTCGTGAGGAAACTTGTGGTTAGAGCAGGCCCAAAGAGGGTATCTTTTGGTAGAGAATGTAGGGATGCCTTGCAAGCTGGGATTGATAAGTTAGCTGATGCTGTTTCTCTTACCTTAGGACCTAGAGGTATCTGGGTCTTCATCATTTCAACTTTTTGTATCTGGCTAGTTTGCACTATTTTTTGCCCATTCCGTTCGTTTATCTGTTTGCTTATTTCTAAAGCTTTGAGGCTGCTACCATTAGATGCTCCAAATGGAGCCCAGAGTAGAAGATACGTAGCATGATTGCAAACTTCCGAAACTTATTTCTAAGCGCCCTAATGGTTTCCGGCACAAAAAAGCTGTAGTACTTAACGAAACCACTATATGAAATCAAATACTTATTGTGTTGTGTGAAATCATGCAGGGCGTAATGTTGTTCTATCTGAGTCTGGAGCTCTGCGAATAATAAATGATGGTGTTACAATTGCTCGATCCATAGAGCTTTCAGATGCAATTGAAAATGCAGGGGCAATGCTAATCCAAGAGGTTATTCATGGTTGCTACATAATTCTGTCCCCTGGTCTTGTTCTGGTGCTTTTTGAGACACAAGTGATCATAGATATGTAAAGCTTCACATCCTGGTTGCAGGTTGCAAGTAAAACGAATGATTCTGCTGGTGATGGTACAACTACTGCAATTGTTTTGGCTCAGGCAATGATCAAGTCTGGGTTGTTGGCTGTTGATTTTGGCGCTAACCCGATCTCTTTGAAAAAAGGCATGGATAAGACTGTAAAAGAATTGGTCGAGGTCTTGAAGAAGAAAAGTGTGCCTGTAAAAGGAAGGGACGATATTAAAGGTATTGATTTTGTTTGCATTTTATATGATTGAAATGCTTCGAGTCCAGAAGATATTGGAAGTGTCTTTGCCATTTTGCAGCCGTGGCCTCAGTTTCTGCTGGAAATGATGAATTTGTTGGGAACTTAATTGCTGAAGCCATAGAAAAGATTGGTCCTGATGGAGTAATCTCTGTGGAGTCATCCTCATCATTTGAGACCTCTGTAATATTTGAGGAAGGAATGAAGGTAATCAATAAGATTTCAAATGGGAAAAATATGATCTCTGAGAAGGAACTGATGATAGTTTGCATTACAGGCTGGTCTAAAGTTTATTCCTGATTTGTTTTATGTTTATTTTTTTCCGTCTTTCTCCTTTCAATTTATGCAATTGTCTCTTTTTGTACAGATTGACAAGGGTTACATGTCTTCTCACTTCATTACAGACCACGAAAAATCTGTCGTGGAGTTTGACAATGCTAAAGTCCTAGTAACTGATCAGAAGGTTTCAACTGTCAAAGAAATTATTCCTTTATTGGAAAAGGCTACCCAACTGAGTGTTCCACTGCTAATCATTGCAGAGGATATCTCCAGGCAAGTACTGGAAACACTTGTGGTGAACAAAATGCAAGGTTTACTTCATGTTGCTGCGGTCAAATGTCCAGGATTTTTAGAAGGAAAGAAAGCTCTGTTGCAAGACATTGCACTCATGACAGGTCAACTTCTGTTCTGCGTGCCAAACTTTGTGTGCTTTAATTATTTTATTTTTCCATTACATAACTCCTCAATTATATCATGCATTGTTCTGAATGAAAGGCTGTTTTGATGGCACAAGAAGCTATGCCTGTGACCTGATTATCATTCACAAAATTTCTTTAGCTGTAAACTTTTGGTGCAATTCAACTTTAGGCTCTGGTGATCCTAAGATGTGTAAATTTTTAAATAGCGACATTTTATATAGCAGCTCAGACATTGTTTCACATTTTGAGTTCCCTGGTTCGCTGACCCCCTTACTCAAGAAGCTCAGTATCGATTATGATAGCGGTTGACTACATGTAAAAATGACATCAAGCTGAGAGAGAAATACTTCTTATTTGCCATGCTCTAGGTGAAATTCACTAGGACAATGCCTCTACCATATATGTCGTATAAATAACGCAATCTCTGCAAATACGAAGTATTTCTCTCAACCTTCCCAGGCTGCCATGTTAGCGGCAACTGGAAACATAAGCACCATTGTGCTATGCGTTCAGGAGTTCATATTTCATGTCATAATGGTAGTTCTTCATGGCAAGATTACAATTTCTGCTCCAATTTCTCATATACCTGTTATTAACATCATTAGGTGCTGATTTTCTCTCTGGAGATTTGGGTTTGACGCTTGAAGGTGCAACCTCAGATCAACTTGGTATTGCACGGAAAGTAACCATAACCAATAATTCAACAATCATAGTGGCTGATCCTACCACTCAAGCTGAAATTAAGGCGAGAATTTTGCAGATCAAGAAGGATCTAGCTGAAACTGATAATGCATACTTGTCAAGAAAGCTCTCAGCAAGAATTGCTAAACTCTGTGGCGGAGTGGCTGTGATTAAGGTCTGCAATATCAAATAGTGCTCTTTCATGATACTAGTTTTAGAGAAACCTAGAACGAGAGATGTCTTCTTCTGGGATAGTGGTTCACACTTGATACCTATTGTAGAATACCCAATCAGGGCTTTATTTGCGTTTGAGGTTCATTTTGAAACTGAACAAAGGTGAGAGTGTTTCCATAACATTTGACACTATCATACTTATCAAAAAAATAAAAAAAAACATTTGACACTATCATAATAGGAACAAGAAATGTTGACTATGACTTAAACTGCCCCTTCTTTTGTTTGTATATAGGCTCATAATTACAAAAAAAACAAAACAAAAAAACTAACTTATGGCCTTGGCCCGTGCCTTTATTTTGAAATTAGTACACTAATGGAGGTGCAATTTGATGTGCACTCTCTCTGAACCAGAAATTCATTTCATTGTGTGCACACTGTAGACAGACCTGGAATTTTATTTTTACTGAAACAAAAACTGAGAAATAAATGATAAGTAGAGAATCAGTTATTCCAAAGTTTTTCACACTCCCATTCTACTTCTCTTCTCACGTGGTCTAATGCGACATGGTTACTTTTTCTAACCATCAAATACGAGTCATCTGGGTTCTCTCTTAGGAATCATTGAAGAAAGAATCCTCTGTAAGTAATTTTATTTGTTTAGATTTAGCATAAATTCAATGTTGTATTATTATATTGAATAAGAAGTCATGGTATGTTGAAAAGTTTTGTTCAAATAAGTCCTTGATTGCCCCTTAATCTTATGAATGCGCATTAGTAATGCAAATTTGGCAATATATTACAAAGAGGGGGGAATCCTGTAGTCTAAATTTTGTTTTACCTACTATCATAAGTAGTTTGTAAAGAAAGTGCGTGTAATCAGGTTGGAGCACACACTGAGGTGGAGCTTGAAGATCTGAAACTCAGAGTTGAAGATGCAAAGAATGCCACATTTGCTGCCATGGATGAAGGGATAGTGCCTGGCGGTGGTACCACATATGTACATCTCTCAGAACTGATTCCCATCGTAAAGAGTTCTATGGAAGATCACGAGGAGCAGATTGGTGCAGATATTGTGGCAAAGGTATGTTTCAGATATTGTAGTTAAAGCTGTGAGGCAATTTGCAAGTAATCTCAACATAATGGTTGCTGCAAAGGACAGGCGAGGAAAAAATCTTCTCCCACATCTGAGGTCTGCCCTTATAAACTGTTTCTTGGGCATTGTTCTTTTCGTATGGGCAAAATGTTGTCCAATGATGTGAAGTTAGATTCTTCTGGGTAGACTTTCAAGCATCATTTTTCTTTTCTCTTTTGGGACCTTGGCTATCGGACATTTGCCTTTCTGATTGTTGAAGCATTACCGATGTTGAATTGCAGGCACTCCTTGCTCCTCTAAGATCAATTGCAGCTAATGCAGGAGTTGATGGAGACATTGTTGTAGAGAAGACTAGAACCTGTGATTGGCAAACTGGGTATAATGTGATGACAGGCAGATATGAAGATCTTCTCTGTTCTGGAGTTGTGGATCCTTGTCGGGTTTCCAGGTGTGCACTCCAAAATGCAGCGTCAATTGCTGGGGTAGTTCTAACCACCCAAGCTGTCTTGGTGGAGAAAACTAAGAAGCCCAAGCCACCTATCCCGTTGGTTCCAGGCATAACGCCTTAGAAAAGATGAAAACAATATTAGGTGGAAAACTAGTTTTTTTTTTTGTGAACAGGTGGAAAACTAGTTGGTAGCTGAGAAAGGACCATATATCTTGATATGGGTATTGTCTTCGGTTCAAAAAGAGCTTGTGAATATGAGTTTGCTTGGTTTAGACTCGTGATGATATCAAAGAAGCTTTAGAAGCTGTGGAGAGGCCAGACAAAGTCAATTTTCGATCTAATCATTGGGATTGTGAGAGCATGAACAAAATGGATTGTGCACGCTAGCCTTTAGTGCTTCTGATCTCATTTAACATGTAAAAAATGTATGTATCCCAAAATCTTTTTTTGTTTTTTTTTTCCTTTGGATTTTTCTAGAATTTATGAGGGAATGTATATTCCGATAATGTTTGCTAATGGAATTTTTTTATATATTCTTTGAATAAATCAGAACAGGTTCTGTCCATGTTGAAAGTTGAAACAGTACCATGCTCTTAAGACAGGATGTGGCGCATGTGTTTGGCTCCTATCATTGCAATACTCAAAACAAGCAATTCCATTTGCAAGTCCATTGAATTGATTTCCGTGAGGATGATTCTATATGAACTGCTACTTCATCTGATCATACCCAAGAGGTTGTAATTAATTATGCATTGAAAATTGACATATTCTCCTTTTAGTTGTATAGTTTAAGAGTACCCTTGCCCTCATAACCGGTAGCCACTAGTAGCAAAATATGGGAAAACTCAGTTCCAAACCATTAACAATCTCAACTCTTTTTTTTTTTTCTGGCAGAGCTGTCAGCTTTACTTGTTTGATTTGTATATTTGGGATTGTAGGAAAAAGAACCTATTTAGACCCCGCCCAAATATCAACCAAATAATTATGTCAGACAATAAGAAGTAAATCCGACGACTCCGTGACCTCTTTAATTCTCTTGTCACTGCTGCATGCTGGGGACCTCGGAGTGCACTTTCTTCTAGGTTCTCCAACCCCGCAACCAGATTCTCAAAATAGGTCTTTGCCTCACAGACAGTTTTAAACGGAAGTTGTTGAATCTAATTTCCTCGCGTATTTCCTCAGTGCAGTTTAGAAGCTTTTCGAAAACAGACTCTGCCTGAAGTTGCAAGTACTCGAAGAATGCCTTCTTAGCTTTCTCATCCTCGGTTAGGTAGTATTCATATGCGTAGGTCCACTTGAGCACTCTACATTCGACTATCTGCAGCCAGGCGTCTGTAATCATTTGGAGGTGAGACTCAGGCTCCCCATGTGCGTCGCAAAGTTCTTTAATGTATTCCCTCTGCATTTGATGCAGATGCTTAAGAGCTTCTTTCCTCATCATCTCATTTTCTGCCCACCCTTCATAATAACCAGCATACCCCTGATCTATATACATCTTGGCCTCCGAAATCTTTTGATCACCATTGTTAAAGTCCAAACTATTACGATAACATGAGTCGAAGTCGAAACCACCAGTGCCACCAACATGCATATCCCATGGACCAAGACACACCCAACAAAACTGATGTTCACAAGGAGCGCGGCACGTCATGTGCATGCAACCATGGTTCTTCTCAATGGGTCGCTTGCACTGGGGACATGGCTTTGCTTTCTTAAATATCCAATCCAAACAAAGGTTTTCAGCCTCAGAACTATTAATCTTCGACAACCACTTCTCCGCAGTCCCGCAATCAACCGGACGGTGAGCTTCTTTCATACACTTCCAGCAAAACCTACTAGAGCAAAAGCAGCAAACATCATAACCTCCAGCAGCTCCACCACTGAACTCCATGGCGTACTCGCAACCCGGCGCCGGACACCTTTCTCCACTTACGCTTGCTACTGTTTTCGATATAAGACCTCATGAGGAAGTTCGAATACCACTCATTGTACTCCTTCAACGCCAAGGACTCGATCATGTCCAGACCAACGGCGGCACCGCAAGACGGAGCGGGACATCTCAGCGTCAAGCAGCCAAAGCCATCCTGAATGGATGTGCTTATATACTTTTCCCAGCAGTCACTGCAAAATAGATGGCCGCAAGCGGCCGATCTCATTGTCATCCCGAGGCCGTGAAGAGGGTAAGTTTCAACGCAGATAGTACACTTAACTTCCCTAGTTTTCTTCGGAGACTCAACGCCACGTTCCTTCAGCAAGCCCACTGATCTCCTTACTCGATCTTCATCGGCGAACCACGCGTCCAGTGTTTCACAAACCCTCCAGTTGTAGTGGAGAAGCAACAAGGTTGCTGCGACTTTCGATATGCAGAGAATACTGGATACCATTGCGATTTCGTCCTCCTGACGTCGGTTAATGTCGGATCCTATTAAGATGTCGTAGTTTAGCTCTGGTTTACGGGGGCCATCTGCATCATTTCCCTGGAAGATCAATTGGTCGTAGTTGTCGTCCTCCCCATCCTCGTTACAGTCATATTCTTCGTCTCTGGGTGGTACGTGGGCAGCTTCTCTTCGAGGCCAGTTATCGTGTGAGTGAAGTTATTGTGTGAGTGTATGAGTAGACGGGTGAATATTAGAAATTAAGAAATCTAACGACTGACAAAATGTCACGTCAATTAATAAAACCGGGTCTGTTGTGCGGGTCGGATTCGTGTGTCGGATTCATTAATTGACATGACATTTTGTCAGCCATTAGATTTCTCAACTTCTAATCTTATCCGTACACTCACACAATAACTTTACTCAAACAATAACTTTTGCCGCTTCTCTTCTGCGGCGTCTTGATCAGAGTCCATGGCACAGAAAAACCCTGGACGAAAAATACCAAACCCTTGTTCAAATCAGATACTCAAAGTTGACGCTCTCTCAAGGTTGAGTTACGGCGAAGGGGAACAAAAAACACACAAGAACCCGTACGTAGAGAGATAAGTCGCCCAAAATTCTGTTTTGAGTGCCTATAAATTTTCTGAGTGCGCCCAAACGTTTTTGGCACGTAAGTAAAAAAAATTACAAAATACTCTTAAAATTTTGAATTCTATCAAATACAAACTTTACTGAATAAGTTAATTATATATAATTCTGAATAAGATAGTATTTTAATAAATAAATAAATAAATATGTTATCAGCTGAAATACTCATCCGTATGGGTGGATTATTGTGTAACTATTTTGAAGTTCTTATAAATATCCCAAGTAGTTTCATGATTTCTGAAATTCTTATAATATCCAAACTATTTTAGAGGACTCCCGAAATATTCCACATTTTTTCGTAAACAATTGCGATATGAGATATTATAGAGTTGAATATATATATATATAGTCAACTATTTTCAACTTTGTAATAAATATAAGGAATGATGTACGTGGTGGTAAGTATAATCTATAACGTCTCTCAATTCATGAGTGCAATAAATATAAATACAGAGCACAAAAATCTAGATACAATATATATTTTCCGAATTTTAAGGTATATATATTAATCTGTAAATTTTAAAGAATCTTTGTCTTATGGTACTCTTTTGCTTCTGTGCAACCTGTAAGAACTAATATGGTAAGGTTTTTTTTTGTTCATTTTTCAGTTAATTAAATGCTTCGTAGCCTTGTCATTTGTATAGGCCGGAGTAGAGGGAATCGGGATTTTCTGCAATTCGGTCATTCGAATTGCGCATGTTCGGGCAAGGTGGGCCCCGACCAGGACCCACCTCCCTCTGCATATTGCAGAGGATCCCAATCCGAGCTGAGGAGAGTTGATTCCACAAAATAGTAATTAGAAAAGGAAACACCGCACGAATTACTGGGATTTCATAATGTTAATGTTATTGACATATTTCGTTTCAAATTTGAGTTATAATTTGAATTATTTAGATAAAGGTTTATTTAATTGTTCAATATGTCTTATAAAATGATTAGGACTGAAAAACATTTGAATCATGAAAATTAGAATTGAAAAGTATTTGAATCGAGAAGATAAAAATGAAGTGCGTTCGAATTTTAAAAGAGAAGTTCAAATTTGGGAAGTGTGATCCGATCCTAAAATTTCTCAAGTGTATCTCCGGAATAGAATTTTCGCCCAAACTTAGCTTGATATTGGCTCGAGCGAAATTGATATTTTTATTCACAGTGTGTTTCGCCCTATTTTCGCACTAACTTGGCTCGAGCGAAATTGTCACTTTTTTATACAGTGTGTTTTGCCCAAGCTTCGCCCCTAGCTTGACTCGAGTGAAATTGACACTTTTTCTTTACCGTGTATTTCACTCAAGCTTCGCCCTAGCTTGGCTGGAGAGAAAATCTCTATTTTCAATTTTTCTTATATTTTCTATTTAAACCATGAGACATTCGCCCAAGGGGTTTAACTAAGTTATTTCCCTCATTTCTTGGCTTCTTATGATTGAGAGGAATATTCTTTGAAACATTTGCACCTAACGCGTTTATATTTTCTCTCTCCTATATCAATCACCATTGAAACAACCTCATGTGAGAAGCCTTCATAGAGCTTAAGGAGATTGACACCGGAGTTACCGGTGTTGAAGATATTTACAAGAAGAACTTTAGAAGGCTGAGGGTTAACCGCAAGAGAGCGGATTTAGGTTGGATTACCTAGATTATTACTTCGGGGTTGTTAGAGTCAAACAACTGGATATTGTCCGTGTCTAGTCACCGGTGTAAGGTTTATCTTCTAGTAAACTTTTATGACTGCTAACTCGGAGTGATTTTTCCTTTGATAACTACTTCGTCATCAAACCTCTTGTTATGACATGTGATTGATTTTTACTTTGCCCTTGATATTTGTTAATCGCTTAATACTTTCAGATTTAGACAAAGATTAATTTAGAACTTATTTTAAATTTGTCTTTTTTGAGTTTCTGTTATCGATGTCAATGGATATATAATATAGCGCTATAAGCTAGAACGATACGGGTATACCCCCACAAGTGATATAAGAGTAGTCTGAATATTTTAATTTTAAATCTGATCTGTTAATACTTTGCTTACACAGAATCGTAGATATGGTGGGATGGATTAGCATTTCCACTTTGGTGTTCAATTGTGCCATGCTGATTCAATTAAGGACAGAATCATATCATACGGGCTTGAGGACTTAGCGCCTCGATAAGTGGTGTCAGGGTGAGAGGTTAGGCCAAGTCATGGCTAACGTGAAGGAGCAGGCTAATGAGCAAAATAAGTGAAATTGATGGAAGAGGAAGGACAATAGCTTTGTACAGGGTACAGACTAAAGAGTATATCGTAGTGCTTGGCAATAGGAAATGATTAATTGGCTCTGGTATTTTCTAGCCCTTGGAAGGAGAATTCTCTGAGGATAAGATATACTGGTCTTCAGAGCCAGCGAATTCTTAATAGTAGTCCATTTGATATATATGGACTTCGTCTGAATTTCTGTATCCAACATTTGAGAGCCTTTTCCAAGAGAGAGCTAGATAGTAGAACATTTAAATATATTGATAACTGGTTTTTGTATCCGCCCATTGATATGCTCGGTTCATCCCACCTATGTGATACCTTGATTTTCGTTTCGAGAAAAAAAAATTTTATTTCTCCCTCAATTTCATATGTGTGTGCATGTGCGTGTTATTGCTGTTATTTTTTCAGATCTGGCTGATAGTCTTGGTCTTTTGATTGTAAGTTGTAATCTGATGAACTTAGCCAGGTATAAACGGATTTTTTTTTGAGACATAGCCAGGTATAAACAGAAATGACCGCTATAATCCCCAAATTGGTGGTGTCTTTGGAGGGAGAGGAACTCTAGATGTTTCGAGGCGGTTTCTTTGTCTTTGGATAAGTTACAAAGTTTTTTGTTACTTACTCTCTATTCTTGGGCTAATGCGATGTTAGGGTGTCCTTTTGTTGATTTCCTTAGTTTTGTTGTTTGTTTGGTATGAGCGAATTCGGTATAGCTCCTTGTACTGTGTTCGTTTTCCTTAATAAGATTGGCTTACTTATATAAAAAAAAAAATAATCCCCAAATCTCAAGTGTATGTGATTTCAATGCACTACAGTATCATCGGATGCTCACAATTGCATTGGCTTAGATATTTACAATGCTCCAGTGTATATAATGAGGTGGTGACAACCTATCACTTTTTTATGTCTATCTGGATTTTGTGACTCAATTGCCTCAAATAATCCCATATCCATTAAATTGATTTCATGCTTCTTGTGTCCTGGCTCATTGCTTCATATGGCTTATGAAGTATATGTTTTTCATGGTGATTGCTATATGACTCTTCTGATTATTTCCAGGGACGTCCAAAGGGTGTAACGCCTAAGTACAGTTTGAAGCCTCTTGTTCCTAGGCTAACTGAGCTCCTTGAAGTCAAGGTGTGCTTTCATTTGCAAATTAAAGAAACCTGACTTATGGTTTTGCTTTATATTGGTATCCCTTAGATGAAGTGACATTCCATATTAAAGGATTATATCTGCTTTGATTAGGTTGAAATGGCTAATGATTGCATTGGTGATGAAGTTGAGAAACACGTGGCTGCAATCCCAGAAGGTGGCGTTTTGCTCCTTGAAAATGTGAGGTTCTACAAGGAGGAAGAGAAGAATGACCCTGAGTTTGCAAAGAAGCTCGCTTCTCTTGCAGACCTCTATGTCAACGATGCGTTTGGCACAGCTCACAGAGCCCATGCTTCTACAGAGGGTGTTGCCAAGTATCTGAAGCCTTCTGTTGCTGGTTTCCTCATGCAGAAGGTGCGGCTCTCTGCAACTTATAATACTTTGATTGAGATTCATTCCTAGTAGAGTTTGTCTAGCAGGGTCCATACAAGAATGCATATTTTAAATTCTCAAGATCCCCCTCACGCATGGGCTCCAAATTTGTATATCCACCTTATCTAAACTTCACATTATGATCTTTAGAGATTGTAATAGGTTTTGTCCTGTCCCATATTCTTCTGTTGAATTATCAATGATAAGCATATTTATATAGGGAAATTTTCTTAAATATGAAGTCTTCAATAATAGACTACATAATCTTTGTGAACGTGATACAGCAAGCAGAGATTTAAATGCATTTAGTTGCAAATTAGGAAGCCATGTGTCATGGTCTTCTGCGCTTCTTACCATATGTTGATATGTAAAACCTTATCTTTACCTGTGTTCTTACTGTAGGAACTTGACTATTTGGTGGGAGCCGTCGCAAATCCCAAGAGGCCATTTGCTGCCATTGTAGGTGGTTCGAAAGTGTCATCTAAAATTGGGGTGATCGAGTCGTTGTTGGAAAAGGTTGATATTCTATTTCTTGGTGGAGGAATGATCTTCACATTCTACAAGGCCCAAGGGCTCTATGTTGGGTCGTCCCTTGTTGAGGAAGACAAACTTGATCTTGCAACATCACTTCTTGAAAAGGCTAAATCCAAAGGAGTTTCTCTGTTGCTACCTACAGATGTGGTAATTGCTGACAAGTTTGCAGCAGATGCAAATAGCAAGGTTTGTGCTTCCTACTCTTCATTTATTGGGTTGTGACATCGAAATATTCCTTATAATCCTACGGGGTTCAGCAAAATGCATTCCACTTAATTTGTCTTGCTTAAAGGGGATTAACAATATTTTTGATAAGTAAGGAAAACTTTATTGAAAGAAAAAGGAAACGGAGCAATACAAAGGCTGTACTGAACCAGCTACAACAAACAAGCTAGGAAGCTAATAAAATCATTGAAGTCTACAAAAGGGGAACCCAACACCCCATTAGCCCACAGAAACAAGGTCTGCATCATTTTTCCCTTCAAACATACTAAGGACAGTCCCAAATCTTCAAAGCATCTTCTATTCCTCTCCCTCCATAAGCTCCACCAAATGCATAATGGAAACATTCCACACAGCCAATATGATTGATGAATCACACATGATTAATGAATCACACCATGGTTCCTGGTACATATTTCTTCTGATCTTAAGCCTGTCTCTTTCTGGTGTTAATTACTTTAAGAATGCTTGATTTCACTTTTTTTAACAGCATCATTATGGTTATACGAGTTTGAGGAAGGAACCTATTTTTTTCCCATAGATGCAGCAAATTGGGAAAAGATTATAGACATAAGACTGTATATGCAACTGTATTCAAGTTTCTCGGACAATTTTGTATATCTAAACACAAATACAATGTTTCATGTGGCGATGGAGTCATTGACTGTGAACTGGGAGAGTTCAGTAGGGTGAAACATATATTCTGAGTTTACTAATTGATATTTGTATGACTTTTGTGATAGCTGGTTAAAATATACCTTGTTGCAGATTGTTCCAGCATCAGGTATCCCAGATGGTTGGATGGGCTTGGATATTGGACCTGATTCCATTGCGACATTTAATGAGTCATTGGATACTACTAAAACTGTCATTTGGAATGGACCGATGGGTGTATTTGAATTTGAGAAGTTTGCTCTGGGAACAGAGGTATGTTATGGCGACTAGCCCATGAGATTCACTTATGTGATATATCTCAATTGGTCATTACTCATAATTTCTTTTTAAAGAACTTCAATAGAAAATTGGCTTGTCTTTGGTTGAACTTAAATAAGTTATTGGCTACTTGGATTGGGAAGGTCTTGTCTTGAATATCCCCCGGTTAATGCGGAGACATATTTATCTAGTGCAGTGATTGTAACAGCTTAGGAGTAAGCAGAGGATAGTTGGATAGCTTTGGAGATTTATTTATTTATCATTCTGTACTGCAATATCCCAATTACCTACGCTCGATTAGTAAACCTCATCTTCCCACTAACAATATCTGGTGTTAATTATCTCTCAGGAGAGAGACACCACTAGTTCATTAAAGCCATATTCAGTTTATGGGACAGCAAGATGTTTTCCCAATGCTTTTTGGTTTTTGATTTCAACAATTTGACATTAACGAAGTGAGTTGTTTTGTACTGTTAATAGGAAATTGATGATACCATTTTCTCATTGCAGGCAATAGCAAAGAAGTTGGCGGACCTCAGTGGAAAGGGTGTGGCAACTATCATAGGTGGTGGTGATTCTGTTGCAGCTGTGGAGAAAGCAGGGCTTGCAGACAAGATGAGCCATATCTCGACCGGTGGTGGTGCTAGCTTAGAGCTGCTCGAAGGCAAGACTCTTCCTGGAGTTCTTGCTCTAGATGATGCCACCGCTGCTGCTCACTGAGTGAAGTTTTGTCCATTTTTGCTCATGGTTCTACTTTACGACTTGCGCCTATTTTGATGGTGGTTTTTGGATCATGGATCATTTCTGAGCTACCGATTGTGTCGGGGCTGCTTTGATGAGATCCAAAAAATAATGGAATTTGTGTGTGTTGAACACTGTTGTTTATGCTTTTAGGCAAGAGTGGTCTTTGTCGCCTGCAATCAAATTTTATAGGTTGGACAATCTTGTTACCAATGTGCTCCCGTGGGAAATAATATATATAACTCCAGAATTTTTTAGTCTTAGAGACCTGTGATCTTTCACATCATTTTGTATGGGGACTTGGATCTACAATATTGTAACGAGTCTGCAAAAGTTAGTAACAGTCAAGCTCAAGTAATTTGGTGTACCTGCAAAGGCATTCTGACTCTCACAACCTTCCTAAAGTATAAACATGACCAATGACTAGTGATCTTCTCTACTTATTATCTAGGATTGGATTGATTCTGATCTAGTCTCAGCAGCTGCTGTACCTGCTCCACTTTTCGGAGTGATACGCAGAGAACTTCATAATTCCTCTTGCAGTAGTTACACAAGTTAACTTGGCCCGATAATCGATGCTATTTTCCACATGCAAATAACTCCATGGCCTACCAAAATATGGCATGGGGGTGTGGGATCTATTTGGAAAAAAATGATCACGTGTGCACCAACCAGTGACGGACACCTGTCCTTCTCGTCTAGCTCAACACCCTTTAACCTCACACCCTCTCAAACAAACTCAAAAGAATCCCCAATTCGTGACTACTGAAAATCCCAGCCATCCATTTCAAATAGAAAACACCCAATAAACAAATTTTAAACCAAAGGGAAGGCTATGCAAAGCCCAGGAAAGTAATGATTATGTTTAAAGTTGTTTTTTATATTTAGAATTTATTAATTTTATATTAAAATTAAATATTTAAAACTTATTAAAAAACAAAAAAATAAAAACAAAAAAGGACAAAAGACATGAACGAAAAGTTGAAAGTATAGCAGACAAAAGTAGCTGGCGACATTAAAGGAGGAGACAAGGGAGGGGGACAAGTAGCAGGCCACATGGTAAAAAAAGCAGGCCGAATCTTGAATTTTACGGGTCATTTGCCGAACAAGAAAAACGCAGGATGCGAATCTTGCGTTTTTCTTAAAAGCGAACATGCCCCAAGTCTAAGTTCAAGGAGGCTACATTGGCATGAATTTGTCAAACCGTTATACATAGAGACTATTTATATAATTAAACTTTAATTACACAATTGAACAATAATACAGTTTCTTCATTGAAGATTCCTGAACTAGAAAACAAGCCTTCCAAGGCCCTTCAAAATGATGCTATCTTCATTCTTCAAAATAATGAAAAAGACATTTTGGCTGGAGCCCCACTGGTCGATGTACATTTGAGGTGGGTGCATCAGCATCAGCATCAGCAGCAGCAGCAGCAGCATCCCCTTCAGTGCTGATTTTGTTCCATGTTCTGTACATTAGCGCTCTTCAAAGACTGTACAGTAAACAAAATCTAATCATGCTGGCTTTGTGTCCAAGCCAAGTATGTCTTCAACCTCATGATCTGAATTCTAGAGTGAATGGAAACCTTGTGATATACGCATGGCTTGAGAGTTGAGACTCGCCAGTATCATGCTGCCCACTTATGTTTGTATTGAAAAAAAATTTTGTATTGGGTTTAGTGAAAAAAGTGAAGAGATGTAATTTTTTACATTTTTTGTAATTTTTTATATTTTTTTATAAAAAAAAAGAGATTATATTGTAGTATTATATTATGAATTGGTAAAATATTTTATAAAATTTTTGGTACAAACGCACCCGCCGAACGGTATCATGCAGTCCACTGGCACACACTTTGGTTCAATCACGTACACAAGAGGTGTCATATATATATATATATATATATATATATAATATTGACGAAACGTCTTTTCTTGGCAGTTCAACTGTTCAAAGGTCACTTTCACATTCCTAAAACATATTTAATTATAAGAAGTTTAACTCCAAATTGACCAAGAGAAGACAAAAGGGTCTCAACAACTCCTAAAACCTACATGCGTTTGGTGGGACACTTCTTCCTTTTTCGGTCTTCTCCAGTTTTTAAGATAATCCACCAAGTAGATTTCTTTAAATCTCAATTGATAATTGGTATATTTAACAATGTAGTCATTGCCATATATATATCAATATTTTATTAATTTAAAAATATATTAAATATGAAAAATAGTAAGGTAATATATGTGATAAATATTGAAATTGGATCATGGCTTACCTTAAGGTCATGGGGTGACCTTTTTTGTGCATCGTGCCACGTTTTTCGCCTCATATAATGATATCCATAATCCCCTAATAAAAATAAATTATAAAATTACAATTAATTTTGAGTATAAACGAAAATTTTAGTTGGAGTTGCTTGGTATTTTTTTGTTTCTAAAAAAGATTCGTTCTATAGATATCTCTTTATTTCTGTTTTTCCGACTTCTTTTTTTAGTTTTCAATTAATAAACTAACCCAAAGCAAATGCATGTTCCGGTTCCTTTTCCTCTCGTTTCCTCCGTTATAGTTTGGATAAAAGACACGTGCACAATATAAAATTGTCATTGTTTTACTTCTGGTGATATTTGGTTTGATTTTTTTTTAAAAAAATCAAAATCTTTATAACCAAAAACCAAAATATTAAAAAATTTCATATAAATTTCAACAACTATTTTTTCATAAAAAATCTAATTGGGAAATTCACTTTTTAGTCTTTAGGTTTTGGACATTTTTTTTTCCATTTTAGTCATTCACTTTCAAATTTGTAGTCCTTGAGTTTTCTTTGTTTGACTAAATGGTCCTTCCCCGTCAGTCTGTCATTCATATGCTTAACGGAGCTCTCTGACACGTCAGCAAATTTGTACCAGTCGACTTTACATGTACCGGTCGACCGCTTCAAATTTGCTGACGTGTCAAAGAGGTCCATTAAACATATAAACGACAGACTGACAGAATGACTATTTCGTCAAAAAAAAAAACTTAAGAACTACAAATTTGAAGTTTGAAACCTAAGGACTAAAATGAAAAAGTACCAAAAATTTAAGAACTAAAAAATGAATTTTCCATATTTATTTTTAACAAAATTCATTTACTTTTCATTACAAAATTATATCACGTCTTCTATTTCCTTATTTTTTTTTTTAAAAAATTATAATAAAAATCATCTTACCATCAATACATTCGGGTTCCTTTTCTTGATATTTGAGAAGAAAAAATTTAAGAATTTTAAGTTAGTAAGAAAAAATTTTGAGACTGAAATTTAATGATAGTTTGTAAAAGGTTAGTGAAAAAATTTTAAAAAATTTAATTATAAAATATTTTTTATTAAAATTTATTAAAAAGTAAGAAAATAGAAGGTTTATGGAATTTTTGAATGAAAAAGTAATGGTTTGTAAAAAATTAAAGAGAGAGAAAATGTAAGTAATTATTTTAATAAAAAATATTAGAATTTTTGTAAAAAGTTGAAAATGTTTTTTGTGAAAATTTTAAATTTGTAATAGTTGATTGAAAAAAATTAACTTTAAAACTTTTCTTAGGCAAACATCTCAGCCGGGCCAGCACTTCTTACTTGCTCTTAGACCAACTAATACCACTCTAATAACAACTCCTCCTTTGGAGTGTTAAATCCTCTGTGCATTACAGAGCCAGAAGGAGAGAGCTACCACACAGATCTGAGCTTCATGGCCTCAATCAAATCAATCTCGAACTGGTACGCTTTCCAAATTCAACTTCCAATATGTTCTACTCTCTCTCTCTTTCCACAACTGTTTGCGCTTTGTTTGGTTGCTGAGAAAAAAAAATTATTCAATAGTAGAAAAAAGAATCTTAACTTGTTTGACTTTCAGGATTTTCTTTGATTGGTATGCAAGAAACCAAAATGCTTTGCTATGTTAACCGTTTCCTTTAGCTGAGCTAAGTTTGAGTTTGTCATTATTAGAAACTTCGCCTTCTTCACCTTTCGGAAACTGCATCTTCTTCACCTTTCTCACATTTTCCCGGAAAGTCACATTCGTTATAATCGTTCATGTTTGGTGCTTGTGCCGGCAATTTTATGTAGACTATATACTTCTGGACTTATAGACTTTCGATGGGTTCATAGCTTGCATTTAGCTATCCTTCGTTCTTTTTTATGCGGAATTGGAACAGTGAAAATTTGTGAGTGGCTTTGTGCTTCAATGTTTTTGACTTCCATGCTTAACTCAACTGCGTCAAAACTGTTGTGCTCAACTTATTCCACTGGAGATTTTGTTCTACTACGTATGGATTTAAGTGACAGTTTCGACACTCAAATTTGAAACTGTATTTCCCTTAATTTTCTTAGCTGCTAACCAGCCATGAAAGCCTTGTGCTATATTGTGAAACTTCTTTGATAAAATGCTGGATAGTTCAGTCTTTTAAAAGATGAAATCCGAAAGAGCTGGATTGTTGCAGAATTATACCCTTTTTGGTTAACGAGAAAGGCTGAGAGAAAGAATAAGTTGGAGCTTGGATTCTTGTTCATCTCTATGCTTTACCACTCCTCTATTGTTAACTCTATCCTGGGAAACGAAGATTCATTTTGTGTTCTTCTTATTCAAGTTGTGCAGCATGGGAGTTTGAAAACTGAAAAAAGAGAAGTCTTCTAGAGGTTTTCTTTTTGCACCTTTGTAGTATTTTGACTCCCAAGTGATACTTGGTTTGCAGAAATTGTGATTGGAGTTCTATTTACTAAATGCCAAAACCACATCAACACTTCTCAAGTCAAGATTCCTTGATGTCATCCCCTACTGGAAGACCGAGTGAATGGGATGGCCCATCAAGATGGACTGAGTACTTGGGGCCACAAATGACACCTCCCATGGCTTCTAGGAGCTCTAGGAATGCCGGTCCTGATGGACAGGTCCAAAGTTCAGGCGCATTACCAAAGGGTTTGAATATAAAGTGGGTAGTTCAACTTACAGAAGTTGGTGAAGGTCTTTTGGCTAAAATGTATAGGCTAAATCAAATCTTGGACTACCCAGATCCAGTTGGTCATGTGTTTACTGAAGCATTTTGGAAAGCTGGTGTGTTCCCCAACCATCCAAAAATTTGCACGTTGCTTTCAAAGAAGTTTCCAGAGCATTTTAGTAAATTGCAACTTGAACGCGTAAGAATGGGTTTCCTTTCCCATTACATTATTGGTTTCTTGTCTTTTTTCATTTAAATATATGGCCCTGGTTATTGTGTCACTTTGGATGACAATTGTACAGGTTGATAAAGTTGCTTTGGATGCTTTGCTTGATAGTGCAGAACTTCTTTTGCAGAGCTTGGAACCATGGGTTCAGGTACATAGTTGGCACTTTTGTGGACTTTAGTTTTGTTAGAGAGTATGATTGTCATAAGTAGCCACTAAGGATATAACTGTCCAGTGTAACTGAAATGATACATATATTACATTAGTAAGAGGATGGTGGCAGATTTGGAATCTTCCCATCATTTTCCATTTCTCTATTTTTTGATCTCTCTGAAACGCTAACTAAAAGTTTCATCTCACCATTGTGTGTTGAAGATTAAGCTTGTGGGTGACTATTAGCCAGCTTGGCTTTCCCTCTTAGTACTATAATATTTTTAGCTGGCGCATGAGATGCCAAATTATTTGTTTCGTTTAGTTGGAGAATGTGACTGGAAATTGCTTCCGTGTCTTAAAACTTGTTTTTCAGTGCATGAGAAGCTGAAATATTTGTTTCTTCGGGTTTGGGACTGTCCTGAAAATTTTCATTTGCTCCATGTGTCTGCAGCACATATTAGGGATGGAGTAAAAAGATTATTTCTTTTCTCACTGCTGTTGGTCATATGTTTTGGTTCAAAAAATATGAAGATTAAGTGCTCTTATTTCTGAAGTATAATTGGTGGTACTGAAGAATGAAGGTTCTGAAAATACTATGTAAACCTTTCAATGGTCAGAAGCTGTTTTGGATTAGTGTTGTCAAATTTATTTGAAGCATGTGCCTTCAGATGTTCAATAATTTAGCTTGTCAATTGTGTTTTCTTTTTTTCTGAAGTCTGTCACTTGTGGTTCTCATAATGACCATACTTCTTGTAGGATAGAACAGTCATCTACCTTAATGCATAATATGTTTAGCAGATTGGATAATTTATGGCTTAGCCAAAAAACTGGAGGAAGGCTGTCCAACTAACAATAACTGTAGTAAAGGACTGGAACTAAAAAGCAGAACATTGGAATTGCAATTTTGCCATTTTGTTTGTGATGTAATTTTGTTGTGCAATCTTCGTTGTTAGCTCCTCTCACTTTTGTAAGGGGAATAGTTGGAGAGATGTAGGTTCTTTCACTCCCCTTCTTTTTCTTTCAGTATTTCACGTAATCAATGGTGTTATGGGGAATAACAATATTGCTTGTTTACTATTATGTGCTTACACTTACCAAATCATTGGTATCATCTCACTTGGCACAATATTTATGTGAAACTTTTGCTTTATAATGAGCAATGTTTGAAAGCAATTACAAATTGCTTTGGATATGAGGAAAACAACCTAGTATAATTGGAGTTAAAATTTATGGTTGTTCTTATATTCTGCATGGATAGTGGATGAAAGAGGTCAAGCAGAAATCTCCAAAGGAGGTAGCCTTAGGATGATCTCCATTGAATGGTATGAGGCTCAGATAAAGGAGGCACACTTAGGATGACCTCTATTTCCTTGTTATCAGACTACTCTTGTTATTTTTTTTATAAGTAAGTCAATCTTAATAAAGAAAAGAGAATTGACAGTTCAAGAGACTATACTGACAACATCTAAAGCATACAAGCTAAAAAACTAAGAAAATCCGGTAAACCCACAAAAGGATAACCCAAAACCGAATTAGCCCACAGAAAAAGAGCATGCAACATAAAACCCCCCAAACTAGACAAAGACACAACCCTGTCTTCAAAACATCTCTCATTCCTTTCCCTCCACAAACTTCACCAAATGCAAGCAGGGATCATCTTCCAAATGGTCAACGCTATTGGATCCCCAAACTTCCTCTTCCAACAAAGCATAACATTCACTACCTTTCTAGGCATAACCTAATCATAGTTAAGAATGCTCAGCACATGCCCCCACAATCCTCTAGCCATCTAGCAATGAAGAAGAAGATTGTCAATTGTTTCTCCATCGCACTTACACAAATAATACCACTCAATCACGCAAACTCCCCTCCTCCTTAAGTTATCGATGGTCAAAATTTTCCCATGAATGGCCTCCCAAACAAAGAAATCAACTCTAGGGGGAACCATGCTCCTCCAACATTGACGCCAAGGAAAGTCCTCATTGGAGCCCTCCATCAGCAAAGCATAAATCGCTTTCACAGAGAAAACACTAGTTTTAGAACCCATCCAAAGCATTTTATCCTCCCCCTCTCTTTCTACTCCATGAATAGAGTAAAGAACAAAACTCCGAAAAAACCTCCATCTCCCAATCATTAAACAATCTCTTAAAGTGAACATCCCACACTACCTCTCCAGTTCCCATCTCCCAATCAGACTACTCTTGTTATGATTGCTCATAAGATAAATATTGAGAGAAACTTATTTCTTCATGAAGTTTGTATTACATTTGAAGTACTATGAGCCAGCCTGGAACTTATTATCCTTGTTCAGAAGAATTTGAACTTAAGCTTGATGGATAGCTCATACACGTCACGGTCTATGGAGTTCTAATGCAATTATATGAATTAAAGTTTTGGTGTTACATCATTTAATGACTTTCCTTGATATTCTTTATCAATTTTGTTGACTTGTAAATTATTTTTGAATTTGATTTGTTAATAGAGTGAAGTGACTTCTCTAGCTAATGTGTTTTGGCACCACGAACTGAGCAGCAGCTTCCTCTTTGACTGCACATGCTAGAATCAGTTGTTGGCATTTGTCTGTCAGGCTTCCACTTCTTAATCTTGATTAAATTCTGTGTGTGAAGAAATAAAATGATAATTGCTAACTTTTAGTTAGTGTTAGAAACAGCCACTTGTTAAATATAGTCAGTTAATAGCTTTCTTGTGTGCGCATCAGCTGCTCCTTGACTTGATGACGTTTCGAGAACAAGCTCTACGGCTCATTTTGGATCTAAGTAGCACCGTTATTACTTTGTTGGTGAGTTTCAAAACTTCTTTTCTTCATGGTGCAGAATGTATATGTGGATAAAAAACTTATATTGACATAAAGGAGTATATTAAGATCTGGATCGGAGATGTGACTACTGTGTAGATGAGTAGAAGCTGTTAGCAAGTAGCAAGCATTCACTCTAGAGGGTTTCAGTTGTCCACTTGTCAGCAATGGCAACCAAAAAATGAATTGTTCTTGCCTTTGGGAAAGAGTAAGAGACAGACATTGAGCTTCCTCTTCAAGTCCAAAAGTGACTGACCATCTGGTTTACAGAGCTTTTGCAACCCAACATATGCCCTTCCTCTAGCAGCTGTAGGCTGTTAAAATAGCCTTCAAATAACCCTTCACCTCTCAAAGTGTAACCATCTTGTCGAATACATCTTTAAGATCATTACATTTGGAGAACTCAAGGGTTCTATGAAGAGCCTGAAAGTTAGCAGAACTTTACCGGTGACAGAAGGACATAGCAGTGAGAACACAAAACTTTTACAAACCAGAGGTTTTCGACCATATTCTTAGATGCGAGAGATTATCTCCGTTCAAAGTGTTATGATTTCATAAAAGTGAACCAGCGCAAACTTTTGGATTGGATTATAGTTTACATGGTGTAGAGCAAGTACCCAAGACATCCATGATAATGGATGTTGAGATAATTTTAATGCCCATTGGTAAGACCTGCATATGATGGAATATTGAAATAATAAACCTTTACTCTGCTATAAACTTTTAGGTAAGTATTTGTTGAAAAAAAACACAAGTGTAGTTTGCTAATATTGGACAGTATTTTGCAGCCCCATCAGAATGCGCTTATACTGCATGCATTTATGGATCTCTTTTGTGCCTTTGTTCATGTTAACCTTTTCTCCGAGAAGGCAAGTCGACTTTCTATTGTGTTCGTCATCTATTCTTTCCCTCCATCACTGTCCTCTAATTGAGAACTTTTGAGTGCTTTGTCTTTATCGCACTGCTTCCATGGTTATGAATAAACTATATGCGGATGTCTTTCTTTTTCCTAATGCAATGATTTCATAGCAGATGCCAAGGAAAATGGTGCTTCAAACGTATAACCTTTTACACGCGGTGTCAAACAACGACCGGGATTGTGATTTTTACCATAGGTAGGAAATATTGCTAATTTTTGTCTTGGTACAGGTGGATGGGTCTTTTTTATTTATTTGCAATTTATGATTTAATGGTCAACCTATAACTCTTGGAAGCAACTATTTACACCAGAATCACCTAAAAGAATTTGGGATGAATGAGAGTATCAATTGAATGGAAAAGTAGAGGAACTTTGTAGGCAATCCTTTACAAAGCTGTGACTGCAACTCCAGAGAACATGACGAGGAGGTTGTTCTGCTTTGTAACCAACTGGTGTGCATTTTCAAACGAGAAAAACATTGCTGGTGCCTGTATAACTTACTGATAAAAGAAAATTTTCCTACGGTTCTTGCTTACACCGATGCGGCGTCAGACATTATATCTTTCTTTCTTTCTTGTGGACTACAGATTGGTTCAATTTATAGACTCTTATGATCCACCGCTGAAAGGATTACAGGAGGACCTAAACTTTGTGAGCCCACGTATTGGCGAGGTTAGTCTTGTCCTTTGCTACATCAAAATTGCTTTAAAATGATGTATATATATCTCTTTCTTCATTTGATAAGATGATCAGGTTATGACATTGTTATGGTCAAACTCTAGTTGGTATCTTCTTAGTACAATTACTCTCTAACAGTTGAGTTTGTGATAAGTTTTACAGTCATCATCTGTGTATATTGATCTCCCAGTTTGCAACCTGGTGTGGCAATATCCTTCTCTTCTACTCTTTTTCCTCAATCGTGATGGTGAGAAAATGCCTGTCATCAAATTCAGAAGGAGAAAAAATCCTAACTAAAATGATGTATCTGCAATGGCCGTATATCTGTGGTCTCTTTATTGCCAAAACCGGAGCCTATAATGGGAGATAAGTGAAGTTAGAAACATTCAAGCCTGCACTTATCTGAAGGGGGCAAAACCGTTGCTTATTTCAAACTCCTCATCCAAATTCCTTCTATTTCTTCCCCTCTTCCTCATTCCTGTATCTTAACAGAAAACATAAAAAAACCAAATAAGAGAAGGCATTGTAGAAAAATTAACATGGACCTTTTGTCTGAAAAGTACTGGAAATCAAGTACCATTTTGTTTGTTCAGTTAAGTATGTAAGTTGAGGAAGTTTGGGGGTTTTATATAACAACTAGATCTTTGATAATGGCTTTAGTGGGAAAATGGCTCTCCAGAAATGAGAATTTATGTGTAAAATTTGAACGAGTTGCTGCTAAATGTGTTTGTGAGTTGAAATTCTGGGACACGGCTGTGGTCAGTGAAACAGTGTTTCAGAGTGAAGTACAGTTGTAAGACTGGGCTCCCTGCTGTATTAGTTATGGGGGGCTCCTCCACCTTGTTATGGTCCTGTACTCTATGATTCAGATACCCTATATGTATCTGTCGGTGAGGAGACCTTGGAAACACCTTTATTGCTCTTATCGATCAGGTAAGGACCGTAGGCTTTTTGTCTGTGCCATTGGGGTGTTTTATGATAAGAAAGGTATGATCCTCTATGTGTAAGTGATGGTGGATTTTATCAATGAGCGGGTATCTAATAGGGTGGATTTTCCATTTTCCTGGGTTGCCCATCTATAAACCACTGTCTTGGAATCTTGTAGCGCTTGATCAGCTTTTTCTCTCGATCTACTGGCTTGAAGCCTTTTGTTTCTTTTTTTTTCGGGTGTCTTTATTATGTTATCATGTGCCAACTTGTACATGGAATTCTCTGGTCTCACGAAAAATCCTCGTTCTACCCTTTTTATTTCCCTATATAAAGTTCCTACTGTGTGAGCTTTCAACCAAATGTGAAACGCACTTTCCTTTCCCGAAGTTGTGGTTTATTGATGACTATTTGCATGTATCCTGTCTACTTCTAGAAAGCATGGTGACATGGTATTAATGATTGTGATGCCTTCCAAAGTGAAATGCTCTGCAACACTATCTGCAACACTACTGGCAATGACTGTATTGTTGTAGGGGAAAAAATTGCAGAAACATAATGTTTTTCTTACATAGGTGCTAGATCGATTAGGATGCCTATTCATATGAGCCATTGTCAAGCTTGAAGTGGAATGGTTGTTCAAATGGTCTCAAGGTCATTAGGTCCTCAAGTTTCTGTTTCCATGATTTTTTCAACACCTTGCAAATCTTTCTGTGACTGAGTGAAAAAACACTCTTTTCTTTTGCCTTCAGAAAAATCCTTGGGAGGCATTAATTTCATAAACTACATTGGGAGGTTCAGTTTCCTTTTTCAGGTATTAGAGGCTGTGGGTCCAGTTATTTTACTGTCGACAGATACAAGAAAGCTTCGAAATGAGGGTTTTTTAAGTCCATACCATCCTCGGTATCCAGATATACTTACGAATTCAGCTCACCCAATGGTATGTAATAATGCTGTGACCTTGGTCAAATTTTTTACTTGCTAAACCGTGCTCCTATATTTAGTATTGCAATTTGCAACTCTGTTGTTAGTGGTGTTCCCTATTGACTATGCTGCATTTCTCATGCCATTCCCCATGCAGAGAGCGCAGGATCTAGCAAACATCACTTCTTACCGCGAGTGGGTATTATTTGGGTATCTTGTTTGTCCTGATGAGCTTCTTCGTGTCACTAGCATTGATATTGCTATGGTAAATCCTATAGATTGGCTGGTTGCTTTCTGCTGCTGTGATGAAATAAAGTTTACATTTATATTTTGCTCATGTCCAGACGAAGAAGTATCTAGATGTATGATAAGCATGCATTATAGAGATTTATGCACACTATACAAATAGTGCCAGCCATGCAGTTAAGTAAGATTCTTGGCAGTATTTGTAAACAATTGTTTATAACAGTGCTCATGCAAGAGTAGTCTCAGTTAAGGAACTGGCAGTTGACCATGTATATATTATCTGTTTACATTTTGATTGAATTTTGTATTTCAAATGCATTATTGTATTAGACAAATGGAAAACCAAGAAAGTAGAAATACAACTCATGGACTCTCTTCCAAAGTCTACTGCCTCCAGTGAATTTGAACCACTAGTCTAATGTGATGCGACCAAAGCTCAACTTAATAAGAGTAGTGAAGGCACAAGATTCTCAAGTGGTAGCTGACATTCTCGAAGCAACCCTTTGAGAGGCAGTTCCAGTCTCTTGTGTGTCTTCTTGTGTGCGACCCTTCGAGAGGCAGCTTTAGTCTCTTGTGTGTGTGTTTGTGCATGTGGAATGACGATATAGGGATGATGCCATCACAGGCAAACTAGTGTGTTCTACATGTGTATGCCAGAAAATTATTCCAATTTTTCTATCTAGGTGGAAAGTGTCCTAATCATAGTAAGTAGTCACTCCTTCCATTTTATTGTCATCACTTGTGAGGTTCTCTGTTGTTGACCTAAACTTGGGAAAGGTTTCTCCACGTGTTACTTCAAAAAAATATTATTCGTCTTGTTGACAATTTTCCTCACCAATCCTTTTCCACTTTTAAATCGGAAGTGCCTTACAGGTTGTGCTGAAGGAAAATTTAGTTCTTCCATTATTCAGGGATGAGGTGAGTTCTTCCATCTTTTGTGTGGAGTCTTTTGTCAGTTGGCATTTATCTATTACTCTAGTGTGAGTGATTTGAAGTAGTTGACTGTCATTCAAAAACAATAAAATGCAGTACATACTTTTGCATGAGGACTATCATTTATATGTTCTTCCACGAATATCGGAATCGAAGAAGATGGCAAAATCAGGACGTACAAAGCAGAAAGAAGCGGATCTGGAGTATAGTGTTGCAAAGCAGGTTGAGAAGATGATCAGGTATAACCAGAAGTTATCTGTTAACTTTTTTTTTTTATCCCCAAATCTTAATGCAAAATGCTGAAGTTAAAATGACAACTTGCTGTGTGCAAATAATTTGACCATTCTTATCAAAAGAGTAACTGTACACAGGCAAAACTTGTTGTAGATGAACTAAAACGATTCTGTTGCAATTTCCTTTGGATATGATACTGTTTTCAACATGTATCCTGGTGCTTGGCATATTGCCGAAATTGACATATATGTATAAAGCTCCACTGTAATCAGGTTCTACATTCTTATACTAAAGTCTATGGCAAGCCTGATGGGTGGTCTGATGAATGATCTTTTTTTGTGGTCTAATGTGATGTTGGGTGGCCCTTTTCTTGATTTCCAAGACTTGAGTTTTTTTGTTTGTATGCTGTAATTTCTGTTCTGTTGTATTTTCAGTACAATCTTTGTACTGTTCTTCTTTTCTTTTTCATTAATAATATTGCTTACTTATAAAAAAAAAATATACTAAAGTCATTGGTAGTGTTCAGTTGGGCACAATTTGGAGGGTTGTCCTAGCTGCAAGTGCCACTAGTTTAGTACATCTGTGTTTGCTCATTGGGAAATAATAATAATAAAGCAATTGCTTTTTGGAAGCGGCATCTGTGGAAACCCCAGCTATAAAATTAAATTTCAACCATAACCAATATGCAGGTGCAGGATCAGGTTTTCAACATGTCGTGTGATGCAAAACTTCTATTCTTTCTATGTCATTCGTGGATCTCAATTTTGGTAGAACCTGTGCAAAGTTTTTCAGATGAAAATAGTTATGTTCTATTATTGTTTTTTTAATTTTCAGGCTCAGTATGGAAGTAAATTCTAAACATTGTGAATAGACATGAAGGGAATCCATTAGTGTTCTCATTGCTAAAGTTAGTTCAGGGTTAACTCGTAGATAGAGAAAGCATAGTGATGGAACTTAGGAAATGGCTTCGAATTTGGTTGAAATGGATTTCATGTAATTTTTTGATGGGGCATGGACAGCTTCATCTTTGGTCTTAGCAACATTGTTCTCATCTCTGGAGTTCAATGTCAAGCTCTTTGTGGATGATGATTATTGGCTTATAAGGGTGTTCAAAACTAGTTTTCTTTCTGATACTAGGAGACAGAGTTGCTGATGTGAAAATTTCCAACATTGGATATCATAAGTGCTTGCGCTTCTTGTTTTTTGGATATTATTGGTATTCGGGGACCTGTTATTGATATCTATTCTCTCTGGCGGATGCATATGGTTCCTGGGAATGGGAGGTGCTATCCTGGTCTCCCAGTTTTCTGTCTAATGATATTAATCAGAGATCTACTAGCTAAGGTCAGAGGTTTTGCCAATTCATCCCTAAATGTATTGTGATCTCAGTAGAAATTGTAACGAAGTATGGATGGGTAGCAATACTAGTTTTGTTATAATGTGAGAGTAACATAAAGTGGTGTGGGAGTCTTTGTGATTCTTTTGATTAATACCAAAATGTGCTCAAGACAATGTTAGAATCATTGACTTGCTTTCTTGTTTCAGAAAGGTGGTCCAAATTCTGTAGAATAGGTAAGTGATGAGGGATTGATAGGATTGCTAAAATTTGATTTGGTGGGCTTTCTGTAATTGTGTGATATCCATGTTGTTCAATAGCAGAAAGCTAGAGAGCAAATGGTGGGAAATTGAAGAGAAAGAATAAGACGAGATAAAGAAGAGAGAAAAATGGGAAATAGGCGACCATGCCTCCAGTACACACATTCTGATAATTTGAATACTTCATTAGAATTTCTAAAAGGTGTGCAACTGTAGTACGATGGCAACAACCATTTCCTCAATACACAAAAGTATTAAGTCCAAAAAGCTGGTAAGAAACTCTAGAGCCTGCATAAAAAAGGCTATGGATAAATTAAGAAGTAGATTTTAGCCACTTTCAGCACTGAGCTCGGACTCTTAATATGATGTGCAAGACCTTCTAGGACATCTCTATAGTGTAACTCATGTGGGCCGTGCAATGAACTCAGTTGCCAAAATTTAGTCACGGGCAGCAAAAGCCTGCTTTCATGGTGGCATTGGGAACCTCAAACATTAGGAAGAGATTTTTTTAGAACATTAAAGATAAGTTGAAATTAAGGACCAGTGTCCATGTATGTTTCGTAGCTGTACTGGCATTCAGATATGGTAAGTCTCTTTATCTCACAATTGTGATTCATAGGGAAACACTCGTTCTAACAGTGCAATAAAATTCTAATTATGAGAAATAACTCTCACTTTCAACCATGTCTTTTTCTGCACATTCAATCTTCTCCACTTATGTCGGATGTTGAAAATTGTCTTACTCCTGTTTTGAGAATCCATCAGAATATCTCATCTTTTAATCGAACCCATCTGATTTTTATGGCTCCCCATCATTTAATATGATATGGTAAAAGTTGCTTGATCATTGCAGTGAAGTGCTTGAGCAAGCATTAGTATCTTGTGATGCCATACATTGTGAGAGAAGAATATTATTGAAGCAAGAGATTGGAAGAATGGTGCTTTTCTTTACTGATCAACCTAGTTTATTAGCTCCAAACATTCAGGTAAACTGTCATCACTGATTTCTTCAAGTGAGGTATTTTTAATAGTAAAACACACCAGTTAATGTTCTATGGTCCACATATCCGTCTATACATACTGAACAGTACTTTATCTCAGCCAGTCCATTTTGGTTGGGACTAAGATTGGGTTGGCTCCATTGTGTAGCACCAACATGTACGTGCCCTCGATAGTCTGTGTGGTGTCACTATTGTTTGAACATGCTTGCATTAGTAGCAGGACAGAAGTTGTTGAGGACATGACAACAAATTCATTTTCAAATGTGCACAGCAACACAACCCTATGACCCAGTGACTAAAAACATTGATGTATCCCACCTCTATTTATTTCATTTTTGTGAAGCAGACACCTTGTTGTGCCAATTGATGTTTTCTTCAATGATATGGTATTTTCCACAGATGGTATTTTCTGCCTTGGCCTTGGCTCAATCTGAGGTCATCTGGTATTTCCAACATGTCGGAGTTGTATCATCAAAATCTAAGGCTGCACGAATGGTACCAGTAAACATAGTAAGTCAAGTTTTTCTTCCTTGTATTGGTTATTTTGTTAATTCTTTGTTGCGAACCAGCTGAAAGCAGTTCTTACTTTAACTGCTGTGACTTTGGTTTCAGGATCCAAATGATCCAACTATTGGGTTCTTGTTAGATGGAATGGACCGCCTATGCTGTTTAGTGCGCAAGTATATTGCAGGTTCTATTTAGTCTGATAAAAATAATTTCTCTCACTATCAAAGATGTATCAGTATTTAGTTGTCTCATGAATAGTTCATATGGTCTGATAATACCCTGGCTAATTTGATCCAGACACAAATAATTAAAATTTAGAAATGCACTTCAATTTTCTCGAGCTTACTCTCTTTGAGTTAGTTGGGACAACTTTCTACTAAGAGATTTCTGAGAAGACTAATCTAGGGATTTGCATAACCCTGTTGCTGTTCAGTAGAGTTTATACATCCCCTGGAGACTCCTGAATTATTTCATTTGTTTTACTATTGTATTGAAGACTAATATTTACCGTTGTCAATGCTATTGTCTTATATGTATAAACATTTTTCTTTTTTGTTCTTTCCTCCCTCTGTTGGTTTTCAAAGAAGAATTGGAATTCCAAGAAAACAAATTGTATACACCTTTCCAAGCAAATAAGAATGTTTTAATCTAAACTTTTCTTATCAATCATTTTATGAAGTTTTATTGAATTGAGAAGTGATCATACTGAGAAGTACATCGGTTACACAAGTGTCAAAAAATTGCAAGATCTAGAGACTTCCATCAGATTCAGTGGTTATAGTGTTTTGATAAAGGTTGAAGAGAAGTAGGAATTCTCTAAAAACCAACGGAAGCTTCTTCACAAGGGTATGCAAAGGCGCACTTGATTTACGGTGAGGTTGCTGGAAGTCTTGATTAATTGAGAGGTATATTTGATATACTTACTAACTTACCCCCCCAAAAAAATTTGAGAGGTATATTTGCTAATTTTGCACTCAAAAATTAAGATGAAGTTAACACTTGTCCCTGTTTTCCAAAGGCATATACTCCCTTTAGAGCTGCAGTTCAAGCAATACCATGATTAGTTTTGTTATCAGCCATTCATTGAAGTATGAGACAAGTGGTGATCTTGGGTTCCTGCGGTTATAACATGATGCTTTTATATGCACTGTCTTGTTTATCTGTGATGAATATTGCTGTGCAGCGGCTAGATGTTATGTCATCTTTTGTTTCTACAGATCTCTCTCCTACAAACATGGATACTTATTTGTCTCTTACATACTTGTATGCAGCAATTCGAGGTTACGCATTATCGTATCTTTCTTCCTGTGCTGGAAGGATCCGTTTCTTGCTTGGCAGTCCAGGAATGGTGGCTCTTGACTTAGATGGAAGCTTGAAAAAACTTTTCCAGAAAATTGTTCAGCACCTTGAGAATGTGCCAAAACCCCAGGGTGAAAATATTTCTGCCATCACATGCGATCTATCTGTAAGATACCTGTGACCATGTTCTGTGTGATAGAGTATATATCATTTTCATATGCCTTCTGATGTTTCTGAAGCAGTATTGCCCTGCAAGGAACCTAGAATAGTCCAATGATGTACCAAAATGCAAACTGTCAGTATTTTATAGGAAGTGTTGGGAGACCATCATGTTATTATGCACTCTCCCTCACCATAACGGACCACAGCAAAGAAACAACTATACATTTATTAAATCCGGAGCTTTTCTTACATGTTTTGTGAGTTTTTGCAAATCTTTCAAATTACCACTGATATCTAATTAAGAATTTGTATTGCTAGCCGTTTTATATTTCATTATGCACACAACTTGTCCACATCTTTTAGGTATGCTTCTTTCTAACTCATTCTGAGTTGAATTGTTCTGAATGGAGTCTTGTCAGTGTCATAATTCTGATTTTTTTTACTGGCTCTTTTTGGGCACATTATGAATAAGTAATTACTTGTGGTTATTAATCAGGATTTACGAAATGATTGGTTAACGATATTGATGATAATCACATCTTCTCGGTCAACTACAAACATAAGACATTTGGAGAAAGCAACAGTCTCCACTGGGAAGGAAGGATTATTATCAGAGGGAAATGCTGCATACAACTGGTCCAGGTGCTCGATCTGAAATGTTAATTCAATACTTTGGTCCATTCTTGCAAGAAGTCGTAACATTCAAAATTGATATTCCACTGACAAAAAGGACACCATGCTTTAGGAGTGGAAATAGGCCACAATGAAATTTGCTGCTAGATATGCTGCCAACAATTTATTTAGTATGATTAGAGTGGCTATATCTATTTGTAGTTCGACTGCAGTTGGCCTGATGGTTAAACCTCTGATACTGAGCCTTGAAATTTTCAGCTCCGTTCAAACATTTTGGTACTTGTGATTACCTGGTAAGAATGGTGGTTGTTGCTAGGAAAACTCTTTTTGTTAATGGACCATGGAGATTTGGAGTCGAACCTATCACGGAAACTCAATAATGGTCATATTGGCAGGGATGCAGAAGCACTGGTTCCATTTTCAATGCATTTTGTTTTCAGATACTTCTGAGTTCAATGTGCTTGGTCATTATTCTTCAAGTAATAGCTAAATTCGTTTATTCACATACAACATTAATGAGGAAATTTACAACCATAGACGTAGACACTCATACTAAGACTTAAACGCATACTTGGATATCTGCAAAAGAGACAATAATAAGTTATGTGCATCTCTTCCTCTTTTGACACAGATGTGTTGATGAACTTGAATCTCAATTATCAAAGCATGGAAGTCTTAAGAAGCTCTATTTCTACCACCAGCACCTTACAGCCGTAAGTTCTCTCTCTCTCTATTACTTGTTTTCTAGGCTCATTGTCCAGGCTCCCCTGCAACGATGACTCACTCATTTAAATTTTGAAATGATGTAACATAGTAATTTGATTTATTCTATTAAAGTTCTGTCTAGCTGTTGCTGACCTGGATTTTAATTGTTGTAATAGGTCTTCAGGAACACTATGTTTGGCCCAGAAGGACGTCCTCAACATTGCTGTGCATGGCTTGGCATTGCCAGTAGTTTTCCAGAATGTGCTTCACCAATTGTTCCGGAAGAGGTGAAATCCTTTTCCCGTCCTACTCAGCTCCCTAATCATTCTTCATTTTCAAATTTTTGTTTACTTAGATGTCTATAATATATGACAAACAGTCAATGGTTCAATGACTAATAGTCAATGGTTCTAAATTATTGCAAGGCCTCGTACATGTCCAATGACAATCGTCATTTTTATTGCATTCTGGAGTGAGCGAAAAAAAAAAAACATGTTGATACTGAATTAACTTAGTAAGTTTTATACTCCTATTTTTCTGAATCTACCTAAAAGTGCATCATGTAAGTTTCTAAGGGGTTTCATTTGGTCCAGGTTCAAGGTTTACTAACATGCTTTAAAAAGAAGAAAGGTGGAATACAAAGTTTCCCTTTTATATCCTACAGGATTGGGAAATATGAGTCCACTGTTACAAACATCAGTCACTTAATTTTCTGCTGGCAATACTGCCAGAATGGTTAAGTATTTTTTTTTCAAGCAATGATTAGACCAAGTTCCTATTGGCTTCTACATGCAACCACCTACTAAATCCATCATCAGATGCTTCCACAGATAAAAAAATTTTTTGATAAGTGATGCTTCCACAGACAAATGAGGAGAATGAATGATAGTCACTTTTCTTCATACTGCAAGCAGGTAACTAAAATTGGCGGGGATGCTGTTCTTTATGTAGAATCTCTCATTGAATCAATCATGGGCGGATTGGAGGGATTAATCAACATTCTTGATTCTGAAGGAGGATTTGGTGCCCTTGAGATTCAGGTTGATGCTTCTATTTCATAATGTAACATCTTGATACTGTGTTCTTATTCCATGTAACTGATTTTGAGAAATCTCTCAGCTTCTTCCAGAGCAGGCAGCCGCTTATATCAATCATGCATCTAAAGTTCCAATTCCTTCGACTAAATCTCCAAAATTAGCTGGCGGTTTTCCTTTGCCTGGCCATGAGAGCTATCCTGAAAATAATGGTGCTATAAAAATGTATGTGGTATTTAAACGTAATGCCATGTTCTCTTTGGTTTTCTTTTGCTTGGTGAGTCCACAACTTTGCATGTCTAATAGTTTTATTATGGCAGGTTAGAAGCTGCAATGCAGAGGTTGACCAATTTGTGCTCAGTTTTGAATGATATGGAGCCTATATGTGTTCTAAACCATGTTTTTGTGTTGAGGGAGGTAAAGCATTTATCTTCTTTTCCTTCCTTTTTTATTTCACTTAATTTTTCATCGTCTTCCATTTCCCCATTTGCTTGGATGGTCAAAAATTCGGTGAAATTGTATTATCTTTTACAAGAGTGCTTTATCTTGCCTCTTTTTTGTCCTTGATGCTTCTTCTTTCTGATAATAGCTCCTCCATTTGTTGCTTTTTCTATTCTTTCATTAAATAAAATTTTTCACTTACTAATTCAATTGCTATCCTCTCTATATGCTGTAGTTGCTTGGATATCATGAGTCCTTCACACTAACCTTCTTGTACAATGGTTGGTTGTTATTTCAACCACTCTCAGAGAACTTCCTGCTTGTTACTGGCGGAGCTAAACTGGGGAGTCATGACATTCATTGACCATTCTAAAGTCACCAGAACTCTTTGATGCATAAGATTTTGCAACTTTAGTCAAATTACACCAGATTCTCTTCCCTGGTTCTATTTAACAGCAGTAGCATCCCTTCCCCATTTGACTTGTTTAGTGATCCTTGCCAGCCTTACCCTTTTAATGCTTTTCTGACGTTTGATGACTACCCAAGAAAAGAAAGATTGATATCTACCAAAACATGCTTTCAATTAGTCATGCTGTAATGCCATTGCTGTTGATTACGGGGAAAAACCATGAGGTAATACCAAAGAGTAGTGCTAAGTTTGTTCAACATTACTTAAACCAAAAAAAAAGGTTTTCAATATTTAATGTCATAGTCCATCTAGTTTTTCTTTTGGGAACCCTCAGGGGATTAGTTGTGAGGGAGGCCGTGGGTGGCAGAAGATGATACAAAAACTGATGACATCACACTAAAGCGAAAGCCCTAATGTATGTTCCCAAGCTATTTTAAGAAACCATTTTGGATACTGGTAGTTAGTGTATCTAGTCAATGACTTAGAAACTGTGAAAATTGATAATAGAGGAGGATTTAATTTAATATCCTCAAAGTACTCAGGATGACTGCAATATTGGATACATACATACAATTAATATACAATCTGTATTGATATAGATGAAAGGCATGTACTTTTCTACAGTTTTTTTAATATGAATTTCACCGTCTTAAATCCAATACTATAACTAAAGGATCCACTTTTCATGAGCATGTACCATTTTCGAAAGCCAGGTTTTATTGTTCGTCCCTGTTGTTTATATAGAAGTCTCACTGACTTTATATTCCTAGGTAGCTAAGCTTCTTGCGTCTTTTTCATTAAGATCCAAATCTTACTTATTGGCAAGGTAGTAGTTCATGATATGGTCACCTAGAATGATGTGGATATGTATGTAAAAATAGTGTCCAGAGGCACACACTTTTGAGACCCAAACAAAACTGGAGGAGATTCGTATAAGTTCATTCTAACATACCAATCATTAACTGCAGTATATGAGAGAGTGCATCCTGGGGAACTTCAGGAGGAGATTGCTTGCAGTACTTAAAACTGATAATGATCTTCATCGGCCTTCTGTTTTGGAATCTTTGATTCATAGACATATCAGCATTGTCCTCCTCACAGAGCAGCATATTAGCATGGACTTAACCCAGGGTATCCGAGAAGTTTTGCTCACAGAAGCCTTCTCAGGACCAGTTTCTTCTCTGCACTTGTTTGACAATCCGACAGAGCAACATACTGGGTCAACTGCTGAAGCTGTATGTAACTGGTATATAGAAAACATAATCAAGGATATATCAGGTGCTGGAATCCTGTTTGCACCCCTTCATAGATGTTTCAAAAGCACAAGGCCTGTTGGTGGATATTTTGCAGACTCAGTCGCTGATCTGAGAGAACTACAAGCATTTGTTCGTATTTTTGGTGGCTATGGAGTTGACAGGCTGGACCGTCTGCTGAAAGAACACACAGCTGCACTTTTGAATTGCATTGAAACATCCTTGCTATCAAACCGCGAGGTGCTAGAGGCAGTTGCTAGCAGCATGCATTCTGGTGATAAAATAGAAAGAGAAGCATCTATGAAACAGATTGTTGATATCGACACAGTCATTGAATTTTGTGTTCAGGCTGGACTAGCCCTGGCTTTTGATGGGCTCCTGGCTGAAGCTGCTGGAGCTGTGCTTGAAGAAGGTGCACCCCTGATATATTCATTGCTAGGTGAGGTAGTTAAGCATATACCTGATGAAATACCTGAAAAGAAGGAAATTAGGAGGTTAAAAGGAGTGGCAAACAGCATTGGTGTGGTCTCCGATCATGATTCCCAGTGGGTGAGGTCAATTTTTGAAGAAGTTGGGGGTGCAAATGATAGTTCATGGAACTTGCTACCATATTTATTTGCCACCTTCATGACATCTAATATATGGAACACCACTGCCTTCAATGTGGAAACAAGGGGCTTCAACAACAATATTCATTGCTTGGCAAGGTGGGTATGTGTTCATTTGGCCATAAATTGGGATCAGGCTGACTCTTGAATTCTTATGAGTTAGATGCCATCTCAAACACAGTTAAAAAGAGCTTGTATGTGACTGAATTCAACTCGTCATCTTTCCTTGTAGTAGATTTGATCTGCTTGAACTTCTAAGTTTGATAGCACAAAAAAATCTCAATACAGGTCACTATCCTTGACAACTACATTTGTTTTGCAGGTGCATTAGTTCTGTGATTGCAGGAAGCGAGTTTGTTAGATTGGAGCGTGAGCATCAGCAGAGACAATCTCTCTCAAATGGAGACGTTGGTGAGAACTTAAATCATGAAATGCAGAGTCGTTTGACAGCTGAAGCAAGCATAAAGGGAACATTGCAGCTCTTTGTCAAATTCTCTGCAGGCATCATACTCGATTCTTGGAGTGAAACTAAGAGGTACGAATATTGTTTTAGTATTGTCCTGTAAAGAAGTATGAGGTGTTCGAGTGCCGGTTTACACAGATATGATGTGTTCCCAATGCTCCTGTATAAAGAAGGCTGACAAAAAAGAACACACGAAGACAAAAAGAGACTGCTGGAGTAACTTTCTCAGCATACTTACCCCCACCAAAAAAAAAACTTTTGTCCGGATGTGTGCTTTATAATTCTCCAGTTTAGCTACTGGGTATGTATGCATTTCTTTTTCATATGTAGTGGTCCCAACTATTAAGTTCTTCCACTGCTCTCCACAGATCACATCTTGTAGCACAGCTCATCTTCCTAGATCAACTTTGTGAGATCGCACCATACCTTCCAAGAAGTTCTCTGGAACCGCATGTTCCTTATGCAATTCTTCGTTCAATATATAGCCAGTACTACACAAACAATCCATCCTCTCTCCTGGCACTACTAAGCGTATCGCCCCGCCATTCACCTGCTGTGTCACTGTCACATGCATCCCCTGTGATACGGCATCCCCGTGGTGACTCAACTCCGCAGTATGGTGCTCATGATCCTGTCTACTTTAAGGGATCATCATCGCATAGTCAGGAACACCGTCATGATACTGATAGTGGAAGCTTACGGGGAACTGAAAACAAACACCGGAATGTTCGCCGGTCCGGTCCGCTGGATTACAGCTCAAGCCGTAAATCAAAGTTTGTTGAAGGCTCGACTTCAGGGAGTGCCGGTCCCAGTCCTTTACCAAGGTTTGCAGTATCTAGGTCTGGTCCGCTTGCGTACAAGTAGAAAGATGGCCAACACCAAAGAGAGGACAGGGTGGTAAATTATGTACTTGTCATACCTATTATATAGTTAGTGAGCTAGTTTACGAAAGTTTTACATACTGTGTATCTGAAATCACCTTCCTTTTTGTAGTAAGTAGCCTAGATCATGTAAATTAAAACGAATTATGTCATTCCTTGATCCTCCAGGCTGTTTTTTAGAAATAGAAACATGATATTTGTTTCCTTTTGGGTAAATACCCGTATCCCCACATGGGTTTAGAAGGTTTCTGTAGCCAGCAATCCAGAGGCCTTGTTAATAGAATGTCTATCTGATTCACCTTATGTGATGCCTGCTTAATTCGTCTTCCTAATATGTCAAAGACGTTTGCCTTGTGTTGAAATTGATGAAGCATATTTGCATTACTGCTTGACCATCTGGATTGTAGAATCCTTAAATCATTTTTGAATTGTTTTCCTTCTTTCTGGGGATCCAGTATTAAGTGTTTTGTTGAAAGGCTTACCTGCCAAGTGCTGACAGTAGTAAAAAAATCCACCCCATTGTTGAAATTTGACGCATCTGTATCAGAGTAACCTCGGCATGCTTCTTCCTCGCATGGCCAAGACCAAACCTAATGCTACTTTGAGAGGTCGATGGTTCGGCCAAAGTTGAAGAAAATACAAAGTGTCATTTCTCTCTTTTCAAGTGCAAAAAAGAGGAGAGGCAAAGAAACACTTGCATCACGCCTTTTATACACAAATTTCTATAGCACACATTCTAACCAAAATCTCTCTTAGACCACATATAGCGGCACATGTATGGACAAAGATAAGAGACTATCCGGTTGTTGTTTGCATTAGACTTCCAAAAGTTCACATATAGCTGATTACTTAAACCAAAGTTGCAAACTACTCTCCAATGACATCCTGCTCAATGTAAGCGGAGGTGATGCCTACAAGATGTTAAAAGGAAATCTGTTAAATGTCTCTAAACAGAGGCCACAACAAACAGTCAGTTCCTGATTAACAAGGCAAAATAAACCTGAGAGTTTCCTTTGTTCCACGTCGAACTTTGCAACGGATCGTCGGGAGCCCTAGGCGTTGGTGAGCCTCGTACCGATGGCAACCAGAGAAACCTACGAAAATACAGAGAATAAAATAATACCGATGGAAGACTTTGTTTTTTACAAAGCAAACTCTCCAGAGTTTCTTTTTGTCTTCTCTTTTTCTCCCCTCCCTTTTTTCTCATCTGTTTCAAAAACTCTCCAAAGTAGCTCTGAACCCAATGTTTGAACAGAAAACTCTAAAAGTTAATTTATGGGTTAAAAACCTACCATAATAAGCTCCATCAACCTCAAGGACATCAATCTGCGTCGTTAATGAGAGAAAAAGACAGTCAAAAAGAAAATTAGAGTTCGCAATAATATATTTGTTATTATGCAATTGTGCAGAGTAAGAAAATGTGTTCTTTTTTACTCCTATATAAAGAGGGGGCATCTGCCTTTTGTTCAATCGAGTACTGTCTAGTCAGATTGAGATGCTTACCACGGAATCTTTTAATCAATCATAAGAAACCAAACATTGTAACCTAAGGGTTGGTCTAGTGGTCTAGGTTTGAGACTTACGGTTTGCTTTCTCAAAAGTTTCAACTTTTCAAGTTCAAAACCTCTCAGTTATTACCTATTCTTTGGGACCAAAACTGCACCAGTCCGGAAATTAATCGGGATTCGGAACGAAGCTCCAAATCGCCTTGTCATCCAAAAAAAAAAGGAAGGAGTTGCAATTCAAAATCAGAATGCCTGCAACAGATCTCCTGAATAGTGAAGGCAAATTTAATCACCAAAGCGCAACAGCGTTAAAGAATAACGCACTTTAAACCAAGAAGAAGCGACCTCTCCTTTTTACCCATCACATGCTCTATATGAATGTTCTCTTTAAACAGAAGAAAGAGAACAACCGCTTCTTAGAGAAAGAAAAATGTATATTTGATGCAACATTTCCATGTACGATTCTGCTGAGCAAAATGGAGAGTGCTCACAAGTACTTGGAGACTACTTCTAATTGACCAAATTCTATTACCCATTAATTTTCTTGGAGACCAACCAAAGCCCCCCCCCCCCCCCCCAACTCAATGCAGCAAATAAAATTTAGAACAAACTCGAATAAACGAAAATGAAAATAACAAAACGGGGAAGCGAGAGTGCTCACGGGTACTTGCAGACCGATTTCCTGGATACTGTCCATAAGTTCCTTGACTTTATGAGGATCGTTATCTCTCGTTCGCATCAAAGGTCTTCTAATCTTATCAAGTGGAAGCTCCAGTATCACTGGGCCGCCATTCCCTCCACTCTGAGACCCACTCACAGAAGCCCCTGCTCCACAGTTTAGAGACACATGAAAAAAAAAACAGAGAGAGAATTTATAGTACCCAAGAGAATATACACAGAAAGCAAACACCAAAGACTGAGGAAGACAAATGATGGGACATAAATTACTACCATTAGAGGAAGCAGAAACAGATAAGCATTTCAGGGTCCTTGGGACTTACAGTACGAAATTCGCCATTTTTCGGTCCTTCGGGGTTTCAAAGGTGTTCCTCCGTTCAAAAAAGTGGAGATATAGAAATAGACTATAGTAGATGAAAGGAGGAGTGAGAACCCACCAGATGAAATGATAGCATCAGGACCCTCAATGCGGAAAATGGTGACCCGCCAACGATAAACGGTCCAGATGATACACGAGTTAAAAGGAAAAACGAACACTTCCTCGTGCGACTTATCGTTTTGTGTCTCCCAAGAAAAAAGAAAAGAAAAAGACTTGTCGTTTTGCGTCGTACTTGTTTACAAGACCCAAAAAACACCGACTCTATCAACTGAAAACAAACATATAAGCCCAAAACATCTCTACCCGATCCAGTCTAGTTTAGGTAAGTAAAGTATAACAGAATCGGATCCGTTAATTTAAGCGGGAAACCGGATCCATGAAAAGAAATTCGGACTATCCAAATAGGTGATTTCTCTCACTCGGCAGCCCATCCTCAGTTGTCTCTTCTTCAAACTCCATGGCTGCAATAGCCCCCTTTGCTCTACTTCGGTACTCTCTCTCTCTACTGTGTCAATTTTATGTCTATTGCAGAGCCAAGCAAAGCAAGGCAATGTGATATATGGGTTTTGTTTGGCTGTCTCGACGACAGGAACTGTGCAGCAACAGCTACTCGAGCTTTTGTGTCTCTGAAACCTTCCTTCCCCGTTTCTTCCACTATCCTCCCTGCTCTTCCTATTCGCTCTGGCAGGTATTATCCTTTTCTTCATCTTCTTTCGGATTCTTGATTTTTCTGCCTAGAATTTTGACAAGGAGATGGAGAGAATAATGTTGACGCAAAGAAGCGTTATTTTTTTATTGACGCAACGGATTATGCCAATTACTCAAGGTTTCAGCTTTCTTTTGGGGTGTGGCTCGTCAAGGAATTGGATTGTTGGATAGAATAATTCGATGTTATTGGAGTTATAACGGAATTATGGTGATACTTGTGAGTCGGAGTGGATTAGATATGGAAGTGAAATTTTGTTCGCACAGTTGATTATTCTTCATATTCCAGAATTTTTGTCCTTAAATAATAAAATCATCTTTCAGCAATTCAATTGCCATGGAAGGCAAAAAAAAGTCATCAAATTGTTACCGTTGATGTCTGCACATATGATTTTAGTCTGCTTGTTCGTTGGCTTTCTATATGCTATTGTCATATTTCCCTAGCTCCATATCCTATGTATTCAAATTTGAAAATTAACTACTCCTAACAATTCTAATTGTTAAAAAATGTCCATAGATTGCTGTTTCAAGCAAGGGCTACAAATGACGAGGAGGCTGCTGCCAGAGCAGCTGCAGTTGATGCCGACAGTGGAGCTCCAACCATGTATCATCCCGTCTGACACACTAACACTGGTTTGATCTAACATAAGTCAGCATGGCATTCTGCCTTACTCATTTGAATTTTCAGGAATATTATTTATCAAGATTTGGAAATAAGTGACTTTTTTTAACTAGTCGGAAATATTTGACTTGGAACTATTGATTAGTATACATCGCGTGTATATATAGGTCTATAGTTAAATATTTTTTTGTATGTATGCATATATACTCACACATAGTGGTGTAGCACTATGGTTGGCCTCTTTAACAATTCACAACTAGATATATAAAAGAAGCACATCACCCACCATGATGAATATATGTGGAAAAAGACTCATTCAAGTACAAAAATCGGCAACACCTATCACCGTGAGATCAAAGACTTGTAGACAAAGCACATTTTATCTTTTTTTTTTCTAAATCAAAGCACAGTTTATCTGTTAGTGAGATCAAAGACTTGTAGACAAAGCACATTTTATCTTTTTTTTTTCTAAATCAAAGCCCAAGTTGTCACACCAGAGAATTGGAGGCTTAGAAAGAAAAATGTCCATTGCTCCACCTCCTGGTTTCCTTCCTGATAATATCACTCCCAACCCTGATTTTCTTTCTTGGCACCAACAAGACCAGTTGATCCTGAGTGCCATTATATCTTCTCTCTCTGAGCCTCTCATCGCTCAGGTCATCGGTCATCCTACCTCCAGATCTGCCTGGACAGCTCTCGAAAACTTGTTTGCTACACATTCTCAAGCTCGTCTTATGCACTTACAGTATCAACTCGCCACTCTCAAGAAAAACACAGATTCTGTTTCTACCTATTACCAGAAAGCCAAACTTCTTGCCGATACTCTTGCTGCTGCAGGCAAACCACTCTCTGTTTCTGAGTTCACCACTTTCCTTTTGGCCGGTCTTGGCCCTGAGTATGACTCTCTGGTGACCTCTCTCACCACCCGCCTAGATCCCTTATTCTCTGAGGAAGTTTATGGCTTCCTTCTTACACACGAGGCTCGTCTCTCTCACCAGCAAACCATCTCCACCTCTGCTCTAGACATTTCTGCTCATATTTCCACCAAACAGTCTCCCTCCTCTCCACAGATGGGCCCGTTTTCTCAGTCTCCTGGTCGCGGTTTTCGTGGTGGTCGTGGCCGTGGCTACCGTGGTTCTCGTGGCCGTTCTCGTGGTGGCCGCTCTGACTTTCCTGATAATCGCCCTGTCTGCCAAGTCTGCTCGAAACCAGGTCATACAGCTCTCGTCTGTTACAACCGCTTCAATCACTCCTTCCAGGCGGCTCCACCACCTTCTGTCTCTGCTCATTTTACCTCTCTTCCTTCCCAATCACCAGATTCCTCTTGGTACCCTGATACGGCTGCTACTCATCATATGACAGCTGATTTCAACAATCTCACGATGAATGCTCAGCCCTACTCTGGCGATGACCATGTTAAAATCGGCGATGGCTCTACCATGCCGATCCACAATTTTGGTGACTCTTCTCTTCCCTCTTCCACTCGTTCTCTCTCTCTTCTCCATCTTTTACATGTTCCATCCCTTACCAAAAATCTTGTCTCTGTTCGACAATTCTGTCATGATAACTCTGTCTTTTTTGAATTTCACTCTAATTTCTTTCTTGTGAAGGATACACCCACTCAGAAAATCCTCCTTCGCGGTCCCACTAAAGATGGCCTGTACGTGTTCCCCTCTGCTCCACCACCAGCTGCCTTCATCGGTGAACGTACCACCCCCTCTCACTGGCATCATCGCCTTGGTCATCCGTCCCTGCGTCTCGTGCACTCCATTTTGCATCGCTTTAAGCTGCCTTTTCTCTCTTCTCCGCCCACAGTGTGTTCTGCATGTCGTCTTGCCAAGAGCCATGCCTTGCCTCTCCTCCATCAACACACTCGGTCTACTGCACCTCTTCACATTGTGCACACTGACCTTTGGGGCCCTTCTCCTATTATATCGCACTCTGGTTTTCGCTATTACATCACTTTTGTAGATGATTTCAGTCGCTTCACCTGGCTGTATCCTCTTAAACTTAAATCGGATGTTTATGATACCTTTTTACAGTTTCAAAAGTTAGTTGAGAATTTGTTCAGCTGCAAAATTAAGTGCGTTCAATCCGATTGGGGCGGTGAATTTCAACCCTTACATACTTATTTTCGCACTACCGGCATTTTACATCGGGTCTCTTGTCCTCATGTCCCGCAACAAAACGGCACTATCGAACGCAAGCATCGACACATTGTCGAGACTGGCCTCACGTTACTTACCCATTCTGCTGTTCCACGCTCCTTTTGGCCTGAGGCTTTTAGCACAGCCGCATACTTAATTAATCGCCTACCCTCCCCTTCTCTTCAAAATAACTTTCCCTTTTTCCTCCTTCATCACCAACAACCTAACTATCTCTCCCTTCGCACCTTTGGCTGTGCTTGCTGGCCTCACCTTCGTCCTTACACCCGTCACAAACTCCAGGATCGCTCGTTAACCTGTGTTTTCATGGGCTATAGCTCACATCACCGTGGTTTCTTATGTCACCACATTTCTACTGGTCGTCGCTACATTTCACCCCATGTTCAATTTGATGAAACCTGCTTTCCCTACCGTGAGCCTTCCTCTCCTCCACCCTCTCTTCCTTTACCAGCGCTCCTTCCTTTCCCTCTGTCGGCTCCCTCCCTGGGCCCTATTTTTCCCTCACCTCCTGCCGACTCATCTCCCTCTTCTCCTGCCCATCCCATACAGGACCCTTCTCCCTCTCCCTCTCCCGTGCCCTCTGGCCTCCAGGATCCTGTTGCACCCTCTCACATTGCCACCCGTTCCCACCACAATATTACTTGTCCAAAAATTCGCACTGACGGCACTATTCCGTGGCCTCCACCCCGTGCCCATCCTACTTCTTTGACCTCTCCCTTAGCCTCTCCTGAATCCCCTTCCTCTGTCACCGAAGCTCTGAAATTTCCCGATTGGCGTCATGCCATGAACCTTGAGTTCCAGGCTCTTCTTCACAACAAGACCTGGACTCTGGTTCCCCCTTCCTCGTCTAACAATGTTATTGGTTGCAGGTGGATCTTCAAGTCCAAACGACATGCAAATGGCTCCCTTGAAAGGCGTAAAGCTCGCCTGGTTGCGAAAGGCTACCATCAGCTTCCCGGCATTGACTTCAGTGAAACTTTCAGCCCTGTCGTTAAACCCACCACTGTTCGCATTGTCCTCGCCATTGCTGTCTCTTCCAAATGGGCTATACGACAACTGGATATCCAAAATGCCTTCTTGCATGGGGACCTCTCTGAGACCGTGTATATGACTCAACCTCCTGGGTTCACTCACCCAGACTTTCCGACTCACATCTGCAAACTTCAGAAAGCTCTCTATGGCCTCAAACAGGCTCCTCGTGCTTGGTTCTCTCGCCTCAGCACCCGTCTCCTTGAGCTAGGTTTTCTTGCCTCTCGGTCTGATACATCTCTCTTCATTTATCAGCATGGTCAGCTCACACTATATGTCCTCATCTATGTCGATGATATTCTACTTACTGGGTCTGATGCTTCTGCCGTCCAACATCTCATCTCTACCCTCGGCCGCGACTTCCCTGTCAAAGATCTGGGTTCTCTCTCCTTCTTTCTTGGCATTGAAGTGCACAACTCTCCTGATGGTCTTATTCTCTCTCAGAAACGCTACATCACTGATCTTCTCCACCGTGCTGGCATGTCCTCTGCAAAGCCTGTTGCTTCTCCTCTCGCCACTACCACTCAGCTCTCAGCTACTATTGGTGCTCCGTTTGATGATCCCACTACCTATCGCAGCTTAGTGGGTGGCCTCCAGTATCTCTCATTCACGCGTCCTGATCTCGCCTTCGCTGTCAGCAAGGTTTGCCAATTCATGCACTCCCCTCGTCTTCCACACTGGCAGGCGGTGAAACGTATCTTCCGGTATCTTCGTCACACTGCCCACTACGGTCTCCATATTCGGTCTTCTTCTCTATCTCAGCTCACTGCTTTTTCTGATGCCGACTGGGCCGGATGCCCCGATGATCGGCGCAGCACTGGTGGTCACTGCATTTTCCTTGGTTCTACATTGGTCTCCTGGAGCTCCCGTAAGCAACCTACTGTGGCCAGATCCAGCACTGAGGCTGAATACAAAAGTGTTGCCAATACTACTGCTGAGCTCCTCTGGGTTCAATCACTCCTCAGTGAGCTTCACCTTTTTCTTTCTAAGCCTCCAATTCTCTGGTGTGACAACTTGGGCGCCACGTATCTCTCTGTGAATCCCATCCTGCACTCCCGCACAAAACATGTCGCAATCGACGTCCATTTCGTTCGGGATCGCGTCAACAATGGGACCTTGACTGTCTCCTTCTTGCCCAGCAAAGATCAGCTTGCTGACATTTTCACCAAACCTCTCTCTGTCTCTCGCTTCTGCCTCCTTCGCTCCCATCTCACTGTCATTCCTCTACCGTTCGGTTTGCGGGGGGATGTTGAGACACAGTCACCAGCCACTAAGACCACACCTCAGCACCATGTGGCACCTGCTCCAGCTCAGCACAAGCCTGAGTGTTCTACAGCCTTCGTCGAAGATTCTTCTGTAACCGATTCTGTTACAATTGTCTGACGTCATATACATTCCTCGATTGAAGGAATTCTGTTAGACACTGCTTATATAATGCATGCTACTGTGTACGTATTCTATATACAAAACAGAAATGAGAATGAGTTAAGTACTTTATCAGTTTTGTCTAACATCAATAAAACCATAAGCAAGTTTTATTTTGGTAAAAAGTCATTTTGAGCCCTCTAACCACCGATGTAATTACAAATAAGGGTCTAAACTGCCACCTTTGACACATTTAGCCCACGAACTACCAAATTTCATCAATTTGCGCCCCTAAAAAAGATCTAACGATCAAACTTGTGTCAGATGTGTTGTGAATGAGCCACGTGGCACGATTTTGATACTCAGATTTTATTTTAGGGTGCAATTTGATTAATTGTGGAAGTTGGAGAGCTCAATATGTCAAAATTGGTAGTTTAGACCTCTATTTGAAATTGAATTGGTAGTTAAAGGGCTCAAAGTGACTTGAAGTCCACAAAATCAGGACTGAGAAAAACTATAAGGTTAATTAAGGCCTCAGTCATAATCTCTTTTATACTCTAGCAAGTTACCAGTAATTATTGGAGCACATTTAGGAAATTATGTAGATGCATTTTTAAGAGCTTTTTCTTTTCTCATGTTCTTTTAGATTTGACAAGGTTATAGCCAAGGAAATCCCTTCAAGTATTGTTTATGAGGATGAAAAGGTCCTAGCATTTCGGGACATCAATCCGCAGGCTCCTGTTCATGTTGTAGTCATTCCAAAGTTTAGGGATGGATTGACACAGCTTGGGAAGGTCATTTTTGCCTTTTTCGCCTTTTGTATATTTTTTAGCTTAATTAATCTCTAGTGTAAAACATCTCTATTTACTGAAGTTCTGCATGGATGTGGAATTGGATACTCTGTGACATTAAATTTTTCTTATCCTGATTCGATGTAGTTTCTATTCCAGACAAGGTTTCCTGCCGGAATATGCAGAATATTGTTTTATTTTTAGGTCATATGCCGCCATTTACTTTTGGAGCTGTATGTAACTATTTATCTATATCTTTACTCTTGCTAATGATGAAAGTTTGAGAGTTTGCTTCACTGTTTAGTAGGTGGTTTGGTGACTAGATTTGTTCCATCTATTTCAGCAGAATAATAAAAGAACTATCTTTGCGGTAATTAAGACCGTGATCTTAATTTGTCAGTAAATGGATTGCTATGGCACTATCAGACAACAAAATCCTCATTGGCATGGGCTGATTATGTTGTAAAGAATTCCCCTTTTTTTTATAAGCAAGTTAATCTTTATTAATGGAAAAGAGACTTAACAGTACAAGAGAATTCCCAAACTGTATTGAACCTTCAGTAAGATTAGATAACTTGTAATAATGCATATATTTTACCCATTCGTGGATATTGCATACCATTCCAATTTCTATAGTAAGTGCCTATACTGTCTTACCACTAGCAATAGCATGTAGTTGTACATTCCTGTGGAGAAGTCTTCTACAATTTTTTGTTGAGACATTCGTTGAACCGAAATGGTTTTTGGTCTTACAAGCAGTTTTCTCAACTTTCTAATCTGTTGTGTTACATAAAATTTGAATCCATCTATCTTCACGGCAATGATGCCGTGCTCCTAGTGCTACTTGTCCTATTTACTTTTAAGTGACGAGTCCCATCGTAGTCATCGTATAAGACTTTTACCAATGATAGACTGGCTTTGTTCCAGAAGTACTAATGGAGGCTTACTAATGGAGGCAGCTGCTCTATGGTCTGACCCTTCTTTACCTCTGGCATTTATTGTCAGTGGATAGAAAAGATCTTTAACTATTAATTACCCAACAAAATAGGATCTGTAATTATTAGTATGGGTCCTTGGTCTATCAGCTTGTGTTCTTATTTAAGGTAATGAAGTAGAGTTGAGAAGTTACTCTGAATCTCCTTCTGAGTGCTACTTGTGGTTCCCAATACTGATTTGTTTTCAATTTCTGCCTTGTCAGGCTGCAGAAAGGCATGGGGTGATACTAGGTCAGCTTCTCTATGCTGCCAAAATAGTGGCGGAGAAAGAAGGTATCCTTGATGGGTTTCGTGTCGTCATAAACAATGGTCCAGGAGCCTGTAAGCTATAACCCCATTCTGTATAGTTTCTCTCTTGACCGCCCTTCGAAGTTTTTCTGTAATAGATAATTGTTCTTAATTTCTTCTTTCTCGCTCTCTATCTCTCTCTCTCTAGGTCAATCTGTTTATCATCTCCACTTGCATGTTATGGGTGGCAGACAGATGAAATGGCCGCCTGGTTGAAGTTCTAAAAGCATGCATGGTAAACTTCAGAACCTCCCCCGGCGGTGCCCTTCTTTTCAATTTTTCTCTTCCATTTTTCATTTGTACAAGATTTTGGAATACATTTTTTGGCAGATATATTCCGTACGTGATGCGGAGGACTTGTACCCGATAATCTTGGAAGACCTGGGCCTAAAGCTAGAAGAGTTGATCAGTGGAGGCTTGTCACTGTGGACTTAATGTTTGCTTTTTCTTTATGGCCCTGGATCGAATTGAATCAGAGGAAAAGATTTTAGATTTTATTAGCCAACCACTAGTTGGGACACGAGGCTTTTAGCTCGTGATTTTATAAGCAATCAGTTGAGATGCTTTGAAACCATATGTACCAGAGGTCAAGTCATGCCTAGCCGCTATCTCCAAAACTAGCACATATGTCAAACATTTGAACTATTACGAAAACCAATTAAAAATTATGAATCTTTTTTTTGTGTGTAACGAGGAGAAATACAATCAGGCAGGCTCATAGGAGTGGACCCACCTAACGGGCCAGTAAATCTCGGACTAGTATAGCCTCAAACTAAACAATCAGGTTAATCTGACTTTGACACGGAGCTAGAGAGGTCAAGTCATGCCTAGCCGCTATCTCATGAAGCAAGCACATGTCAAACAAAATAGTATTGTTTGAACTATTATGAAAACCAATTTAAAATTATGAATCTTTTTTTTTTGTGTAACGAGGAGACATACAACACGGCAGGCTCATCGGAGTGGACCCGCTTAACAGTCCAGTAAATCTCGGACTAGTGCAGCCTCTCAAACTAAACAGTCAGGTTAATCTGACTTTGACAAGAGGTGACTCCAAAGAATTATTTGCACCTGAAAGGATTCAAACTGAAACCTCAATGAAAGTAAACTCCTAGGCTCTAGGTCTTGATTATCCAGGTCATCGCCTTGGGGTTAAAAAAAATGGTAAGGATAAAAAAAAGTTATTTAGTATACCGAAAACCACATAAGTGTTCTCTGTATTAGAGATCTATTATTAACATGTCGAAAACAAAGTAATTCAATTGAACATTTGACTGAGTGAACCTTAAATTAGATACCAACTGGGTTCACTCCGTCTACAACAATGAGAAACGTACGACGTAAGGATAAGAGATGAATAAGAAAAACTTCAAAAGGTAAAGAGCTATTAGACTGCTTAATGATGGACGCAACACAAATTAACGGGGGTGGCATAAAGAATCGAAAACTGAAGATAACTTTTTATTTTCTCCAATGTACAAATGAATTACAATTTCAAGTATTTGTATAATTTACTACCCGCTGAATCTGCACTCTTCAATAACGAAAAAAACGTATATACAAAACAAAGCTTATGCCACAAAAATTTAAGACAAACCCCTAGGACCCAAAAAAATGTGGGAAAGGAATATGGGTACACCCAGCTGTTTGGACAGGAGCTAAATTTGTGCAGTGACTATTCCTCAATCTTTCCTGGAAACGGCATAATCCTCCGTGCTGGTATCTCAGCACAACTATGCCAGTTTCTAGTTAACATGTCTCAATATCATGAACCAACGCCGCTTCTTAAGGTAGTGACTACCCCAGACTGGTTTGTACAAAGGCAAGAACAGTCTGGTTCAGTTAATTCCCTCTTAACAAGCCGTTTGTCTCGACTTACCATCAACCTGACTAATGGTAGCTTCTGGGAGACTTGGCGCCAGATCTCGCTCACTGTTCCATTTGGTTCTTGATATTGAAAGTAGTATTTTACCTGAATCACAATTTTAAGCTTACCATTATGCACTGGGGAATTGGAGGCAAACTACATATAGTTTAACACAAGAGAAGACATCAAAGGAGTGAACAAAAAAAAATGCCATTTGAAAGCACAAAATACAAAATCTCAAGATCCAAAGGTGCATTTAGCTGTAAAATCAATTTGCGATTGTAATTTCAGTAAACCGATTAAAAAAAAAATACACATGTTACAACTGACAACACCGGTTGGCGGTTAGTGACCACTCTAAGACCAATGACCAGAATCTTAGAAAATCTTACTATAGCCCTCACACACCTCTGTCATTCTGGTCTATTCAAACCCACCATACTGAGTACCCTCACAATGTACAGTAACTTTCATTCACCTATCCTTGCCCTTTTGATCAAGTTTCTTGAATAACTTGTCTAATAACCTTATGGATGACATGATATAACCATTTTAAGTACATAAAACATGTTTACAAGTACAATGTAAAGCTCAAGTTGAAACCACTGCAAAGGATGTCAGTTGTGAATGAATTAAAAAAATAGGCAAAATATTCAAAAGACGGAAACTATGCAAGTAATACTAACCTCTTTCAGCTTTCTCTGATATTCCAGAATACCCTCAGTGGTTACCGCTCTCAGCCTTGAAACTAAGAATCCTGGTTTAAGAGCAGATGTAGTATCTACAAATATTGCAATCTTTGTGTAATCTATAACATCTTCAAAAGGCAATTCAATACTATCACTAATAATCACCGGGATGCACAAGCTAACTATCGAATCAAAGAGTCGGCAGGCTGATGGAGTATCACCAGCAGGATTCAAACAGAACTTAGACGTATGCATCCCTTGAGAAGCAGCACGTCGATTCTCTCTAGATAGTGTTCCATGTCTTATTATGACATCCTCTTCGTTTTCAAGCAGTTGGAAAAGTAAATCACGAATTTTTCCTCCCTATAAACACAAAAGAGACACCCATAAGGAATATAAGATCAGAAAGATTACGGTGTTAGCAATAAATCTAACTCATGAAAATATTATTCTAGCAACCAATTGGGTGTGTATACATCTCTATCAAAGCATATCCATGTATCTCTATCAGAGTATAATGTGTACTATAACTGTAGACGGTTATTGAATAAAGTCAGTTATGCAGATTCACAAGTGCTGCTGCAGAACTCATGGCACATGCCAAACAAATAGGAAAAGAATCTGTTTGCAAAAATACGATGCCCATCATCACCTAGGAGACCTTCAATCAGGTTAATAGTCAATTTCCAGGTATTTTGAGAACTGCATATCACCTACAATCAATCAAGGCATTTCCTAACATTATCGTCATTCTCAGATAATTCCTACCATGCTAGTGTAATGTAGTTTAAGTTTGATCACCAATAAATATAACCCTCCTCAACATCAATCGAGAACACCTAGAGTCCTCTATTGACCAAAGCACTTAGAGACGGATGAACCATGTTCGAATTCTCCCTATCCTGGTATGCAACTTCTGAGACTTTACGCAAGAAGAAGATCTCCTTCACCTGGTTTTCTTGCCTCAGAAAGCATGGTCAACGGTAGGTTATCTACCACATAATTAATACCAACCATAACATACACGCCAAAAAGAACGAACTAATCAATGGATTACCTCTTTGCGAAAACGAGCGCCCATGAAAAACAACAGCGTGTTCCGATGCTCGATGCCAACATCGCCGGTATAAGTACTGATCCGGTGCGAATACGGTAAGATCACGTCCTTGACCAGAGATGCCTGATCCGGCCTCAAGCGCCCAAAATCCGAAACCAACAAAATGCTATTTTTAATCCAATCTAGCACTTTGAACAAAGCATTTGGGTCCTGAGCTATGATCACGTGGTCCCGCCCATTGTTCCTCTTCCAGTACTCCTGCTTCTCCAGCCACTCCACCAAGGCCTCCTGCGTCTTCTCATCGCTATAGAGTGGCCGAGCCTTCTCCTGACTAGACCCGGATGCCCGGACGGGGTTCACGATCAGGCTCAAGGACGAGAAGAACGGGACGTAGAACAGGTCCGCTTCGTCCGGCTCCAAAACCCTGACGACGGACGACCCGACCCTCTCTGAATCAGGCCGCATCAGATTCAAGTACAAGTACCACTCCGCCATGTGCTGGTGGCCAGGGTACTTGAGCGGCGACACGCCATCAGCGGGTCTACCGCCACGGGCAAGGGAATGGTGCTCAATGACGTCATTCGTAAACCTCTTGGGGAGATCGTACAGGTAGATTTTCGCACGCGGAGCTGATTTCGCGGGAAATTTCTCCAGATCGTCTCGGGAGAACTCGCCTTCCCGAGTGAATTCATTGATGGTGGCTGCGGAATGCCCGTGGCTGAAGGGAAGAGTAGTCTCAAGCTCGGCGGAGGAGGATGAGTTGGCGGGGCTGAGGAAAGTGTTGAGCAAGGCGTATACGACGATGACGACGAGGATAGTGGCCAGCATCTGCTTGAGCAGCGAGTATTTCCGCGCCATGGTGCAAATTAGGGCTTGGGTATTGGTTTGGATTTGGAAGGCATTGGAAAAGAAAGGAGATGAAGGTTGTGTTTGAATTGTAAAATTTTAGTGTTGTTAAAATTTTAGATATTGGGTTTAGTGAAAAAGTGATGAGAGAGATAATTTTTTATATTTTTTTGTAGTAAATAGTAATGATTTGATGGGGAGAGAGATATTATATTGTAATATTTAATTGTGTTAAAATTTTAGAGGGGGTAAAATTTTGGTACACAAACGCACCCGAAGTGGGTTTGGACCTCTTGGCTATGGATCGTCCGTTCATGAGCGCACAGTGATACAACGTGCGCTACCCGTAAAGGATACGGCTTGTGGCACGTATTTAAGAAAAAGAAGGAAAAGCCTTGTGATATAATTTAAAACCATTTAATAGAACAACATAGGTGCACGACATGGTGCTCACAGGGCTGTCCAAAAAACCGACTGATAGACAGGATCGCTCAATTCGGACCGAAATCGAATTGGTTTTAGCCGGTCTCGATCCGAATCGGTTTGGTTTTAGACAACCCGAACCGAGATCGGTATATTCCAATCCATGAAAAAAATATATTCCGATTAGGAATAACAGCTTCAAGATCTGTCTCTATGAACTCAAAAACAAGGTGCAAGTTACCCTTAAGAGGGAACGCATCAATCAACTCAATTATATTCGGATATCTTTAAGCTCTTTAAGCTTTCCAAGCTGAATTTTCTTAATTGCAACTATCTGTCTTGTCTGCACACAAATAGTTAAACAAAGCAGTCCCGATTATTCAATATAAGTCTCATGGAAAAAGCTGTTAACAAACTCTACAGTCTACACTAAAGTAAAATCAATCCTACACATACCAAAAACCACTCTAGATCATACTAAAACATGTTTCCTAGCTGTCCATTCAGCTGCTTTTGAGAGAGACTTACAGAATTATATATCCACTCTCCCAATTTCAATTATTTAGCTCCATTTCGTTACGTTTGTGAACTTAATATCTCCATTTTCAAGAACCCTTTTTCCCGTGCCTTATTTCTTGTTCTCTAAAACCCAATAATCATAAAACCACAAAATTCCACGACCCTATTTTTAGTACTTGCCATTAAACTTATTTCAGCAACAAAAATAAATAAATATAAATTCCAATTTTCCCATTATCTCCAGAAGTTTTTAACCAACCAGAGTGTAGCTTATTTTCTTCTACATAGACAGTCGTTAAGACCTCATTTTCCCCTACAGTAAAAAATCAAAGCTAAAGAATAAGTGACCACAAGTAATTAAGGATGAAATACCTTGGTATCAATGGCTTTGTAGACGACTCCGTAGGTACCTTCACCAAGGATTTCTCGTTTCAGATATCTATAGGCAACTTTCTTAGACGGATCGAGCTCTGACATTTTTATTTTATTTTGTTTGTTTTCAAATGTTTTTATTTATTTCAGAATATGTAATATCTTCAAAGGTTATACTACCTCTACCAACTTTGGGCTTGAATTTGACAATTTTCTCGGTGAATCAACATTTCCCCGAGAAAAGATTAGGGTTCGGATTTCGGGCACTGGGGTTGAGGGGAAAAAATGCCGTTGAAAGTTGAGAGAGTGGGATAGAGAAAGTAAAGGTATCGTCTATTGTCGAGGGTAAAAGTAATTCAAATTTAAAAAGAGATGGGGTCATTCAAATTTGAAAAGAGATGAAGATATCTTTCAATAAGATAAAATGACTTTCAAATTTGAAAAGAGATGAGGATATTTTTGACGAGGTTTGCTGAAGAATATAAGTGTTTAAAATTTGAAGAAGAAATTCAAATTCACGGAGCATATTCATTCCTAAAATCTCTCCGAGTTATCTCCGGAATCATTTCGCTCTACCTTAGCTCGAGCTAAATTACTGCATTTTATAGTGCATTTTGCCCAAGCTTCGCCTTATCGTGGCTCGAGCGAAAATTCTCGATTTCAAATTTTCTTATCCTTTTCTATTTAAACCGTGAGACATTTGTCCAAGAGGTTTACCCAAGTTATTTTCATCCTTCTTTGGCGTCTTATGCTTGAGAGAAAAATTTATTGAGACATGTTTATATTTTCTCTCTCATACATCAATCACCTCAATTACCATTAAAAACAACCTCATCTGAAAAGCCTTCAGAGTACTTAAGGAGGTTGGCAGCCGGAGTCGCCGGTGTTGAAGAAATTAACAAGAAGAACCTCAAATGGCTGAGGGTTAACCGCAAGAGAGTAGGTATAGGTTGAATTACCTAGATTATTACTTCGGGGTTGTCATAGTCAAACAACTTTTTTGGTAGTCGCTAGCCCAGAGTGATTTTTTCCTTTGATAAGGTTTTTCATTTCGTCATCAAATCTCTTGTCTTGACGTGTGATTGATTTATTATTTCTGATTGATATTTTTCTTTGATATTTGTTGTAATATTTCGCTGCATATTTGTTGATTGTTACTTTTCAAATCTAGATGAGACTCTTTTAGAACTTGTTCTAAATTTATCTATTCATAGAAAAAGAATGTATGAACACATATTCATCCCTCTCTAGGTGTTCTTTGGACTTTTGGACTCTCAAGAGCCCTTAGCTGATATTTCATAGGTTGGTACTAGGCCCATATCCATTTACAAACAAATCTAATTAATTTTTTTTCTAAATAACCAAACAAAACTAGCTTTTGTTTACAAGTATTAAAAAATATTTTGATTGGTCACAAATCCAAAATTTTATATTAAAGTGCTGTATTTTTTTGTTTATTTGACAGTTTTTTATATTTTTAATTTTGACCCCTGAATCAAATATTTTTGCAAAAGCTCCCGTTAAAAGTTAATTTTATAGCTTCGTCCCTACCCACATATACACAGAAAAGTGTAGTAGAGGTTGATTTTCGTGTCTACATCATATGCATGCAATAACCTTGCTGGAGCAGTCTGATTTTAAAACTAATTCCATGATTAGCAATCTCATGATCAAGAAGATGGATCACTTGGCAGAGAGCATTTATATAATTTTTGCCCCACTATTTCAAATCAACGAAGACATGAAGAAAATTAGCCCATTATGAAGCGCACATGAACAAATTAAACAAACACCGGTTTGATCTTTAATTTTATACATATATAAGTCCATTGAAATTAGGAAATACATCTACATATATATCTTGATAGAAAGTAAAGGAATTGCGATATATATCCTCCTTCCTGAAACCAAAGCCCTTCATACAGCTAGCTAGTCAGTCATCGTCAAACTGCAAAAGGTGCAAATGGAAAGTTTTGCAAAGATGATCAATTAGATATATATATATATTCACTGATCACATCCCAATTCACTCAATTACTCAAAAACAATAATAATTAGTTTGCTATAACGAGCACTAACCATATTTGGGGTGCTGATCTAGACTGAAATCTTGAAGGTTGGGCTGAGAAGGCTGGAGACGATATGGGTTAAAAAGTGGAGGCAAGGTTGCCAGCTGAAGCACACTACTAGGTTGCTCTTCCCCGGTGAATGGGAATTGTTCCAGAATATGTCTGTGTTCCTCGGTCTTTGGTAGCATAGCCACAGCTTGTTGATGCTGATCCAGTGCTGCCTGATTCTCCTTTATCTATAATTAATTGTGCCATACAAACGATATTCTCACCAATGTTAGATGTCCGAAGGTTACTGAGATACTACTCATACGTGGTATACATGAACTTTCTAAAAGCTCGTTTGACCCATGTACTACTCACCAGATGATATATTTGTTCATTTTCATCTTGCAACAGTTTCTCCTAAACGAGGACAACAATTAGGAGAATCAGTACTGATTAATTAATTGATATAAAATTAAAGAGATCGAATGTGATATATATGTGTTTGTGAGAGAGAGGGAGAGATGGCTGAAAAGATTTCAGCGTATTTACCTTCCTTCGAAGATTATCCATCTGCTGTTCTAAGAGCTCAAACTGTGTAAATATCCCGGATCGTGCACAAACCAAAATTAATTTTAGCCAGCTACCCTTTTCAAACTTAAAACTAAAGGTATATTATATATGACACATGCAGCCAAGAAACAGAGGCTAACAATTACAGATAATTCTAAAGCACGAGTGGAAGGCCGGGAAAGAAAGAATATCTAATAGTGTAAAAGGCCACTACCTTCCTAACTCGAACCTTGTTGACAGAGTATTCCAGTTGCTGCTCAAGTCCTTCTAAATCCTCAAATTTTACAGAACTCAAGTCCTCACCAGTGTAGAGTTGCAAACTCAATTGAAGATTCAGGGTTTCTTTTTGTATCCTTCTCACCTCACCATGCATATGTTCCTGCAAACAGGAAATTAAGACAAGCGTTAAACTCAACCTTGTTTAGCCATATTTTACATCTAAGTACTGTACACAGTACATGCATTAATCGGTGGACTGTACCAGATGGTCATTGTTTTCTGGACGAGTCCCTGTTGCAATTTGATAGCTACTTATCATTTGCTCCATGCTGCAGCAATATAGAAGAGATTATGCAAGTTGGTAGAGTACTAGTGGAGAATAAGAATAATCAAGAAGAATGCATAATGAGATCTCTCTCCAAATTAAGGATTCCAAACGATTTCGAGTGCGCAAAAACTATTTCTCAAAAACTAGAAAAGAGATCTGGACGTACATTGATGGCTGCCCGAACAAAATCATATGGTTTTGGCAAACCAGCCACCTGACGATATGGATTTGGCAAAAGTTTATGTCTCACAAAACCAATTACAAATAAACACTGGGGGCAGTATGAACATTGGAGTTTTCAATGGGTGCCAAGGAGGCAGAATCAAATGGCTCACGGCTTGGCGGGATGGGTACGGTTGCGCACCAGAGACAATTTGGCCCCTATTGATTTAGAATTTAGATAGGATTCCTCTATATATAACTGCTGTGGACTCTTACTATGAACCACCTTGATGTAATCGCGTGGGTTTTACTAGTTAATGAATATTTGCTTAGAACGAAAAAAAATGTGTAGCTCCCTCTATAATTATATGACCCGTGGAACAAAGAAATCGGACAATCTCATAAAAGAACAAGATTCCTAGTCAAAAAAAGAGAGAAGAAAAAAAGTTTAATCAATTGCAGTAGAGGAAGCCGGGACTGAAAACGAGAAAGATAATCCCCATGAAGCCGCCTTAATCCGGAAAAATTAAAGGCAGACCGTAATGCATGTAGCTGCACCGAAGCATGGAACAGTACAGCGCGCGGGTCAACGTATTGATCAGTCGGTCAAATTAGAATCCTGGTGACGCTATCAATAGAGCTAAAACTGACAATGTAGTTATGGCATAATACTAATGCCCCCACTGCGGAGAGAGAGAGAAAGAGAGAGACTCAAATCCAGACCCCATTGATAACCTCCAAAGAGGAAAACCTAGGTGATGTTCGTTTTGAGAAAAAATGTAGGATTTTAGAGAAGTTGTGAATTTTTATGTTGAATAGTATTTTATTGGTGTTTGTGTAAAGTGGAGAGATAAATGATTTGATGTAATTGTTTAATAAAAAAGTATTGGAGTTATGTGAAAAAGTATAGAGAGAGAAAATTTATGTTGAATAAAAAATTAAAAAGTTGTTGGAGATTGTGTAAAATGTATTGATTTTTGTGTTTGAATTCTGAATATGTTCGATGGTAGAATTGTGAATATACTTAGAATCCTGAAAAAATGGTGAAAACGAACATACCCCTAGTCTAGGTAAAACAATTGAAGAGACGAAAACTAGAACTTCTAACAAACCAAGTACTGTAAGTCGTTTTTGAACACGATGGAAAATGCAATAATTCAGAGTCTTACAAAGCGAAATACGAGAAAACCCATTTCTAAGACTAACAAACCTACACCATCCCTTGAGATACAAGCTAAGAAAGACAAAAATCAGAAAAAAAATGGACATTAATTAGCAAAGCAAGACTTGAAGCAAGAAAGATAAAGTACTGATCACTACTTGGAAATGAAAAATGAAGCAAGAGACATAGAGATACCTAGATGTCTCACTGCAGTACTCGAACAACTTCCCATTGCTTGAGAAAATGATGAGCGCAATCGGGGCGTCACAAAGCACAGAGAGTTCGTGGGTTTTCTTCAACAGCCCTGCTCGGCGTTTCGCAAAGGTGACTTGCCTTGTGGTTCGGTTCTCTATCCTTGAGATTGACATCCTTCTCCTTCCCATTTTCCAAGAGTGTTCTTATTTTACTTCTCTTCTTGTTAGGGAAAGCAGAAAAACTGGGAACTCTGCACTTTTGGTGAACTTCCTGGTTTGCGGAAATATAAGTAATTAACCCAACAATTAGATCTAAATACCACTAGAAAGAGAAAGCATATAGGTTGCAGTTTCTAGAAAATTAAGTAGCTGATTAGGACATGCTATGACTGTAATACTTTTTCTCTTTCTCAGCAGATAAAGTTAATTGAAGGACTAGTAGAATCAGAGAACCGTGATCAGAAAGCATGGACATGATATAATTTATAAAAGCCCTAATAATAACATCTTAGCATTTTTGAAGTCTGCCAAACATGAGAGAGAGGGAGAGAGAGAGAGGCCGGAGGGAGGAAGGGAATAAGAGTTGATCAAGAGAGGAAGAAATCCAAGAAATACAAAGAGTTCAGACTTTCTCTGTTCCTTTGCTAGCTGGAGTTGAAGGCGTATAGGGATATAGCTACGTCATTTACTTTGGACCACTTAAAACTCAGATGCCAAATGTTACCATACAGCCTTTCCAATTAAGATATTGCTAGCTATATATTATTAATTACCACCTTCTTCGTAGGAAGACACAGCTGAGCAAGAAAAGAATATATAACTTCCTCAAATGAATTTGTCGATGGTTTCAGTACGTATTACAGAATGGGTTTGTGAAAAAACAAAGCAAAGTCATTAGGCTTTTCTGTTTCTATATGATATGATGACTGGATCGGATCAGCGTACATCATATATATGTATATATATATAGCATATATACGCTTACATGGAGGAAATATGGTGAGATATGTAAGAGCAATAGTAGGATAACTTTGAACATATATATGCAATTTGATGAAAGCCCAAACTTATATCTTAATTTTCCATTAATCCCTCCTTTAATTGTGCAAGCAAGCTAAAAGTACTAGACGCTTTTATTTTTCTCCAGCACTACTAGGACTATCATGTTTGGCATCTAGGAAACTTACAATCAGATTTTATCCAAGTAAAAGCACCCATCAAAATTGCCCAATTTTTTTGAATTCTATGCCGTCCAAGACAGATGATATTCGGCCTATTGTCAAAATATGACCTAATTATTATAATACTGTGCCTATTATACGATGAAAAAAGTAATGGGATTCTGTGGAATTCCTTTCCATGTCAAGAAGATGGTTCTTCTGTGACGTAGTGTAGAGTTTGATTATACGTACGTTGAGGACAACTGTGAGAAATGACTCTCTCTTTATCACAGCTGCAAACCCTAGTTTCAAACTTCCCTCCCTCGATCGTTAGAAACTTCAAATTAGGAATAGCAAGATTTTCTAGTTTTTCCCCACGATGATTAGTTTTATCATGCATAATCTCGCAGACATTGTCAAGAGATCCCACTTTTTGAAACCCTTCTCCTCCTGGTCTAGCTCCAGCTGGTAATTGACGCAAACTAAGAAAATAAGACTGGTCGTTTTTTTGTTTCTCACACAATCTGAATGGGTTTTTCTTGCAGTTACCAACCCTTTAAAAGCCTGTTCGAATATTACCATGACAAATCTCATGAATGATTTTCTGCCAAAGACGTTGCAAGAGGAACATGACATTAAACCAGAACCACTAATAGAAAGAATAATGAGAACAGTTTGTCGGCCTGTAATAGGAATCAGTTTTACGTCCACATCGCCTTCCCAACTTCGGTTTTCATCATTTGGTTTTTGCAGACCTAAAGATCAAGCGCTGAAAAATAATAATCCAAGAAAGGCTATGTAAAGAAATGGGAAGACATAAGTGAATGAGAGAGAGAGCGTTTGGTCAAAATTTGGTGAAATATCATTGACGGATTAGTAAATTGACATCGAAGTACTGTTTTTGTATTTTATTCATGGATATATAGGACGTTCTTTTACCTAGTTGATTTATTTTTCTAATTAGTAAAGGCTAATTTAACCTATGCCTTGACACATGTATATTATACATGCGCGATCATAATTAAGTATATGTGTTATATGGTGCTGTTTCTAATGTATATGAACCGTTTAATTAGTTAGCTGCCATGATTTACCTCACCAATTAAGCATGCATTCTCTCAAGCCTGTAGGAAATATATATATAATCACCAGAATGTAATCAGGTTGCAATAACCTGAAACTCATTTTCGAATTTAGTGTTGATGGCCCTTTTTCCTTTGTAATATTTCTGCACTCTCTTGTATATTATATATGCAAGTATCTAGCTTAATAATATTGTTAGTTCCGTTGATTTGTCTGCATAATTTAATCAACTCGATCATGAAAACAATCGGTTAAACCATGCATGCATATTGCTGAGGAAGAGAAACGGGGGCTTAATTAATGATAGGAATTACGAGTTTCCAATTCGCTAATATGGGATTAGGTCATCATAATTAGCTCTTTGTTAGATCTTCTAGCAGCTCGTATGAGCCCGCAAAGCAATTTAGGTTTCATGGATGGAAAACTAAATACCATTAACTGCGAAGATTCAGCTACTGTGCATGCGTCGAAACGTTGTGATTTGCTAAAGACTAAGATCACTTCTTAGTAGCTAGCTGGCGCATCGATGATGATCATAACATGCATCCGATCAATGTGATTTACCTTGATTCATCATGGTCACCTAAAGCTATCTGAATTTTTGGTGTGGAACAAGCTGTACTATATGGTAATTAATCAATCCTATTAGCTCTGGGGAGATCAAATTTCCTTCAATGTCATGGATTGTTTGTCTGCACGTGATAATTGATATATATGATGGGAAAGATAAATGGCTAACTGATCCTGAGAGTAATATATATGGGCTTTCTATATCATGATCGCTTTAACTTTCACCATTTCTAGCAATTTATGATGCCCAATATACCCGGTTTTAGACTTCTGCTGATCTTCTCCATGGTATGAGAGAGAGATCTACAGAGAGAGTGTGTTTGGAGAAGAGGACGGTCGGGTTGGCATACGATAAAGTTGGAATTAATTAGTGGGATTAAATGGTGACAAACACTAGGCAACGAAACCATGGATGCATTTTCTCTGTATATTTCCTTTTTCGGATGTTTTTCAAATGCATCGTTCACTTAGTGCTTACTGCTTGCCAGCCAAAAAGGTTCAACTTAGGCATCAACACTACTTTTTGGTTCCTGCTCATTTCCTCTGAACTCTAAACGTGAGAGCAAGTTCTACATGTTGTTCCTGCTTATTGGGTGCTTAGATGTACCTATAATGAAATCAATATTAATCTAAAACTTCAAATAGAGATCAATTTCTTTTTCCTTTTTGTCAAGGACAAATTTTATTAAAAGTATAAAAAAAATTGTAATTTAGAACTTACAATAGAAAAGACCTGAAGGGCCGTCAACAGGCCTAGAAGGAGTAGCCCATAAATGAAAACGCAAGATCCTCTATGGATCAAAGGCCCACCGATAATAAGGAGACTACAAAATAGGCCTAAAGGCCCAGATAGTAACAGCCATCACACAGGACAGTGGTTGTTACTTGTTACCACGGAAAGAGGGATCGTCGATCATGCTCAGTATTTCATATGCAAAGAGCTATAAATACAAAACAGAAACACACAAAATAAAACAACAAAAACAACTAAACATGCGAGTAAAGGCCAAACGAGTAGACAACTGACAAAAGTACCAAACTAGGGTGGAAAGACACTAGCCAGAGCATCATCGAGAGATTGGTGACGGAGGTGGCGAATGGAGGAGATCCACAGCCTTGGAGGAAAATCAGGAGCTGTAGAAAATCAGTCTTGGGGAGTGTGACAGGTCATGGGAGGCGAAGGAGCAGGCTGAAGCAACTGATAAGCTAGGTGCGTGACATCCACACGCCCACTTGCGGCGCGTATCCATGGCTATTGAGCACAATTCATGTACCACCAGAGAAAAATTACAAGAAAACCGCAACCAACCACTCAAGCAAGGGAGAAGGGGAAAGAGGGAAGGAGGAGCCGCAGCGCCCGCCGTCTGCCCTCTTCCTGAGCCTTATTGGTTCGGCTTGCAGAGGGAATTTAGAGAGTGTGTTTTGACCGACAAAAAAAAAAGACTGGAGAGTACGGAATGTGCAACCAAAGGCCCAAAACAAGGACTGCAATGGGATACAAACCTGAGATTGACAGCCCTAAACATGGACACTTCTTGTCCGAAGTCCAAAACAAACATGTCCTTGTAAGCAATCGGACAAAGGGCAGTAGCCCAATCCTGTCTGGCATGTCCAAAGTAGACCCGAACTTTGGCTATATTATTTCACTAAATTTTTAAGATTTGCATTTTATTTTTATTTTTATAATTTAAACATAACAAAAAATATATATTTCAATATAATATTTTATTACCCTTTTACGAATATTAATTCACTTTAACAACTTATATACTCGTATCAATATAACTTTAAAATTATTTAAATATTCATAATTTTATTAAAATTCTACCATTTTCTTTCGAATGAACGTCCTTGTCTTTTCCCCTTAGCATGAACCAACGTAGACCCAATTACTTTTTTTTTTTCCTTAGCAACGTAGACCCAATTACTTGGTAGGGAAGAAAGGTACCCAAATGTCCAAAAAGGCTAAAATAATCTCCGGGCTCCCCCAATTCACGAAAAACGTGGCCACCTCATTTCTGTGCATCGTCATCACTCATTCCCAACGTCGGTTCTTTGTAATTTTCCTTCTCTATTTCTTTGCTCTCTTTCTGAACTTTCTACGAGTCACGGACACTCCATTTTCTTTCTGGTCCATTCTCAGATCTATACCTCGATATCTACCAACCCATGGATCTGGCTCCGGAACAGCTCCAATACCTAACAATTCCAGATATCCTCAGAGAAGCAATCTCTATCCCCAAGCAGTCCCCGAAGACTTTCTACCTCATCACCCTCACCCTCATCTTCCCTCTCTCCTTCGCCATCCTAGCCCACTCACTCTTCACCCACCCACTTCTAGCCCAGCTCCAGGCCTACCCACAAGTCGACCCGTCTCAGACCCGCCATGAATGGACCCTCCTTCTCCTCTTCCAGTTTTTCTACCTCATCTTCCTCCTCGCCTTCTCTCTCCTCTCCACCGCTGCGGCCGTCTTCACCGTCGCTTCCCTCTACACCTCCAAGCCTGTCTCATTCTCCTCCACAATGTCCGCTATTCCCAAGGTCTTCAAGCGCTTGTTTGTGACGTATATGTGGGTCGTTCTTCTGATGATGTTCTACGACTTTGTGTTCCTTGCTTTCTTGGTGTTATTGATAATAGCTGTTGATACCCAGAACGCCCTTTTGCTTTTTGTGTCTGGGGTCGCCATCTTCTTGCTCTTTCTCGTTGTTCACGTCTATATCACCGCCTTGTGGCACTTGGCCAGCGTGGTGTCGGTGCTGGAACCGGTACACGGGTTCGCCGCGATGAAGAAGAGCTACGAATTGCTGAAGGGGAAAACCCGTTACGCTGGTGCGCTCGTTTTCATCTATCTGGCGATTTGCCTGGTTATTGGGGGCGTTTTTGGGTCAGTGGTGGTGCACGGAGGGGATGAGTATGGGGTTTTTGCGAGGATTGTGGTAGGTGGATTCTTGGTGGGGGTATTGGTAACTGTGAATTTGGTTGGGTTGCTGGTGCAGAGCGTGTTTTACTATGTTTGCAAAAGCTGTCATCGTCAGGGGATTGATAAGACCGCTTTGCACGATCATCTGGGTGGCTATCTTGGAGAATATGTGCCTCTGAAGAGCAGTGTTCAGATGGAGAATTTTGAAATCTGAAATGGGGAAGCTAGTTGACATAGTTGAGAAAAATTTATGTGTAAGTTTATCAGACAGATGAGATCATATTCGTCCTTCTGTATTTGTTGTCGTATGAAATGTGTAAAAAGAAAACCTTTTGAGAGGGGTTTGTGCAAATTTCTTATCAAAATAGTATCTTTGGTTTTTGTTTAGTTTCCCACGACCATTTGAGCGAGTCCTACTTTGTAGTTGTTGTGGATTGCTCGGTTGTAGATCAGATGTTTGAAGGATCTCAAAATATGTTCTCACGGGTATTTCCGAATAGCAATTTCGCTTCTGCTCTGAATAGCAATTACAGTTTCATAGACGTATAATATTAGAGTTTATTGGAGTTAAGGTGGGCTATTGTAATCAAATGCTTATAAATAAGTCTCTATGTAATCTCTCAAAGACACACCAGTGAGTACACATATCTGCTCAATTGGTCATTTCCACAGTGGATGTAGGTCTATGGACCGAACCACTTAAATCTCGTGTCTCACTTTTCTCTCTTAGTCTAAATTATTTTTCTCTTTTATTTTATTTTAACATGGTATCAGAGTCATTTCGATCTTGTGGCCCATTTTGGCTCAGGCTGGTCAGCACTCTTGTTGGCTTTGCTTGGCCTAGTCCAGTCCGGCCTATTTTAGTTCTTTTCTTTGGCCTTCCGGCGCCCATCCGGCATCACTCCGGCGACCCTCTCCGGCCATCTCCAGGCGATTATCAGCCTCTCTCCTGTCAGATTCCGGCCAACTTCCGGCGACTATCTGCCCTTCTTCGGCCATCCTCCAGCGCCATTTTTTTCTTATGGAAAATTTCTTTTTGTAGTCCAAACTCAACGTGTATCCACCTTGCGTTTGCGGAGAGTATTAGAGTTTATTAGAGTCTCACATTGCTAAAGCAAGGTGGGTTATTGTAATCAAAGGCTTATAAATAAGTCTATGTAATCTCTCAAAGACACACTAGTGAGTACACGCATCTGCCTAATTAGGCCTTCCCACAGTGGATGTAGGTCTATGGACCGAACCACTTAAATCTCGTGTCTCATTTTTCTCTCTTAGTCTAAATTATTTTTCTCTTTTATTTTAGTTTAACATATAACTCGGTGCTTCTTAACTCATTTTGTTAAATCTCTTTGGTCTTGGATGTTATGCCATAGTTCGGAGTAGTAATTGATTTCTGCGGGAAAGCCCTTTTTATTTTTGTGGTTTATACGCTTGCTAAGCTAATGGTTGATCCAATGTGTATTAGTTTGGTGGCATTTATTTAAACCTTTTTGTTTACCCTGATCTAGTTGGCCTCTGATTAGAATTATACTCTTCAGGTTCAAATGGAGGTAAGCAATTTGTTGATCATAGTGACACAGTCTTCGGTGTACTTATGTTGTGTTAATCTCGTGTTGCGTTTCCCGTTTATCTATGTTTTCATTGCGGCCAAGCGACATAGATGTGGAGGAAGTCATTTTTCCTTGAAGAGTGAGATTATTGAGGTCCATCTAGAGGATAAGCAAAACCTTGTTGAGCCTTTATTCATACATATATAAATGCAATTCAAACTTCATATTAATTGCTGGAGTACAAATGGAAAATATTGTTTCTGAAATGACACGGTTCATCCATTTGGACAACAACATCCGAATCTCATGGAGTTTTTAGTTTATCGCATATTTGGAAACACCAAATGGATTTTCCCACAGGTGTCTTTACATGTTTTTCGTTGTTAGAGGCTGCCATCAGTAAATGTTATGTTTGCCTTTCTCATGGTTTAATGGCTTGGATGAGCACGAATACTGTGAGAGGCTGTAGTAAAAGGGATTGCATCCATATCCCTAGGAGTTGGCTCAATGGGTAATACAAAGGAATTAGCTTTATGCGCACCCCTGCACGATGTCTATGTAGAAAACAAATATAGACCCTATTGCGAAGTTGATGTAGTTTTGATGTTCTAGGTTCTGATGAAGCGAAAGTCTCGAATGTAATAAGAGAGAGAGTTTCATGCATAGACTTATGGCTCATTGGGATGGTAAAAGTAGTTGCATTCTTGCCTTGGTGGTGAAAGAAATAAGTATATAGTTCTATGGCCCCAATCTTAATGTTGCTGTTTCTAGATTGTAGATGCTACCTATTGGTGAGTTTATATATATGTTCATTAATGATTTTTCCGTCTCTGTTTACGGGAAAATCGGAGAAGCCTAGTTGTCTTGTAAGTTAAGCAAGCTTCCTGAAGCTAAAACCATATGTGCTCTTGCTGATGAGTCAGTAACTCACTAGTTTCTTTAGAACTCACGCTCTGTACATGTTTACTGTCAGCACATGTTGTCCTTGTTTCAGTCGACATCTTGACTGTTGATATATGAGTGTGACACGATTGCTACTTTGCTAGGGTTTGACATCGGACTTATGGCCCTTCCATTCAAAAAAAATAGCCGTAAAACGTAAAGTCCTATGATTTGTTTTGGAAGATAGTTTGCTTTAAAGCCACCACAGAATAAGACAATAAGTAGCAGGAGGGAGCATAAGAATAATTTTGAGTGTTGGATGTGAAGTAGCTATCAAGCAGAATTAGAATTATGTCTCCTGCAAAATGAGGAATCGTTTCTTCTTTCTACCAGAGGAAGGCTTTTCCTCGTAGGTTACCTGCCACTTTGCTTCTCGAAGCTTTGTTTGCTTGTTCCAAAAAGAATACTTCTTGTGATGGTTTTGGTCTCTATTTTATCCCCTGTTTTAGATATTTGGATATAACCTCTCAAGTGGATGTAGAGCTACATATCCACATGGAGAGAGCTCTCTACAGGTTACTTGAATTGGTACGTCAAAGGGGCGTTGGGAAAAAAGATGTAGTTGTTCATCTGACACGTGGTAAAGACCACCTGGGAATACTGCAAAGAGAATCCACTTCAAATAACCAAGCCTCGACTAGGCAGCATGTGTGTTATATGTGCTTAATCCTGAATTTCTCATCTGATCGTAAGCATCCTAGCTATAGGCTGCACTGCCACCATGTTAATGGGTTAAATTATGATTTGCCAGGTTGTCGGCTTTTGTTCTTGATTAAAAATCTATTGCCTGTTTATAATAATGGAGCTTCGGAGAAAGCTTTCATAATGTGCTTCCCCAAGATCAAAATTTTGGATCAGATTCTCTAGTTTCTGCTGAAGTCAGAGAGAAAAGCAACAAGAATGAAACTATTGGGTCCAACTTTGTGTTCGTAGCATTAGATGTTATATGCTCACATTGCAGACTATGCAATTGGAGCAGAGAATTGCAGTGGACTCTAAAGGTTCTAAAATCTTCACTACGCGGCAAGGATAATATGCAAACAGCCAGTACACACAATAAATACGGTGGGCTGTGCCCCTGACTGTTTTTTCTTCTGTTTTCTGATATTATGAATAATATTTTATTGTATTAGGCCTTGTAAGCCTTGCTTTTCCATGACTTCAAAATGAGATACCCCTTTATGAGATTGTCACCAAATTGGTCCAGACCATAACTATATAATATTTCCCGTGAGGCTTATTTGTTTCGTCAGAATCTCAAGGAATTTTCCATTAATAAAATGGAATGTCCCAGAAGAAATGACACCTAAAGGCTAATGGATTGGACATCAGAAAACATCAATAGTTCATCAAAACATTTGAAGTGTCATTGTAGCTTGCTCTTAGGAATCCCAGCTGGTGCAGCTCTAGACCTCCTTTCCACCACTCGAGATAGCTGCTTCACTGCTTCTTTGGACAGAATGCGAGGTTGGCTCAGATATTCTCCTCCATCAACTACCAATGTTGTTCCATTGACGTATTTTCCTAAAAACCCATAAGACATTTACATTAAATTCTCTGTGCATGGCAACATAAGGGTAAAATGGAAAGAAAAAGGAAAGGGTATTATCCTCGAAGAGTAAAACAAGATGACAGTGAACATTATCAATCGATTAGATTGAATTCGTGGTTCCTGCTGTCGGTTTACTTATAGGTGTGCAAATGGTGTAACACACAATTTCGCCCGATGGGCTGCTTCTTCCCTCAGGGAGGTATGCTTCCCTGAGTTCTTATGGCCTATTCGTAGATTTTCTTGGCTGTTTAAGGGCTTCGACCCTCCTTAGGTGCTCTGTTGTTTTGTTGTATGGACCTTGGTTTTATTTATAATAGTTTCTTCGTTGATAAAAAAAAAAATAAAAGAGATTAGATTGAATTCGTTGCAAATTAGTTAGCGCTTTCTTGGGTCGTGACTCGACTCGACCTACTTACACTAATTATATATCGAGTCACGAAAAGACTAACTAGGGCCCGGATAGTGTAGGAAGTTTATGACTCCTATGCCCCCAAATAGTTGTTTCATAGTAGGTTGCACCTGCTTTGCTTTATACAAAGTCTGATCCATTCAATTGACCAACTGCAGAGCTTTCTGGTAGATAGGTATTATTATTCTAACCAAAAGAGAAAGAACAGACAAAATCAAAACTTTTAGATAAGTAAATTACAGGGCTAATTACCAGCGTCAGATGCAAGATAGAGAGCAGCCATAGCTACATCCCATTTTTCCCCCAGCTTAAACAAAGCCATGCCCTCTCTATCTTTGCTCCTCATTTCCTCAGGTGCAAGTTTAGTAATGCCTGCAGTGTCTCCAATGGGTCCTGGTGCAATCCCATTGACCCTTATGTTGTAATCTGTCCCCCACTCTAACGCCAAGCTTCTCGTAATGCTATCAACAGCCGCCTGGTAGAACAAGGGAAGGATGTAAAGAAATGAGTGCAGTTCGTGGGTAAAATTATGAACAAATTCACAACCTTTCCAATCCTCAAACCTTGGCAGCGGATGCATGGATTTGGTACCAAGTAGCTGTATAGTGCAAAGTTGCACTTATGTTTATTATTGTTCCGCCATTGGAAAGGTCTTTCCCTGGTCCCCCTTTCTTGAGGTACTTAAGTGCTTCATGGCACATGGTAAAAGTACCAACAGAATCTATGTCCATTACTGCAGAAAGCAATCAAACAAAGAATCATTCAATTCTAACCTCTAAAAGCCTCATTCGATGCGCTGATTAACCTGCACGAAAGTTATAATAATCTCGCAGTGGACTGAGATCATGCAATATGAAAATAAGTTGCAATTCTCTACTCAATTAGGAAGAAGAACCAATTGGATTCATTTGAGTTTTCCTGATGCCATAAACAAATTATATGATGATCACACGAAATGTTATTGTTCAAGAGTTCATTGACAAGATCTTTGAGTTGTCTCCAAATTCTTTAAATAGTTTATTCTGCAGGATTGTTGCCCTGTAGCATAGAGAAGAAGCTCGAATGCTCCATCTTTCTGGACCATACAACTTAATATCAATTTAAACATCTTTGCTCGACTTCTCGGCAATTAACAAGGACATATGAACATGACAGATGGGTAAATCGCAACATTGCACAAAGAATGATAAAACCTTCCAATGCTATTTGTTTAATCAAATGGAATATTTTTGGGATTCAAACTTCCGAAGATACAACCTGTTCGAAAGCCATTAGGGGATAGATCTTCTGCTGCTGCAAGGAAATTTCCAGCTGCAGCATTCACAAGAATGTCAAGCTTGCCAAAATGCTTGACAGTGGATTCCAGAATTCTACTTGCGTCTTCTCTTTTGCGAACATCTCCCTCTAGGCCAATAGCCTGAAACCAAAACGATAAACCTCTTTCAGGTTCTGAAGTCTGACCAGACTCCTCTTTAACGCGCTCTTATGATTTCATTTTCTTACCCTTCCCCTGAGACCAAACAGGGCCCAACTCATTCCGAACGTAAAAGACAGAGATCACTTGCAAATAACTGAGTAAAACGCGATTGACCAAAATGATACTGAAGACTACTGAGAGCACAAAGAGAATGCGAAAGTGAACAGAAAAGGAAAGAATTACAGGAATTCCATGAGATTGAAGAGAGGAGACGGCAGATTCAAGGATGTTCTGGCGGCGACCCATGATGGCAACAGAGGCTCCATGTAGCCCCAGTTGATATGATATCTCGTACCCAATTCCTGAGCCTCCTCCTGTCAACAGCGCGACCTTCCCCTTCAGAACGTCAGCCTTGAAGGGGGACTCCATTGCCATGTATTTTTTAAAATGTTGGAGTCTGTTTTCGTGTTTGTTTCTCTCCGAGAGAAGTGGTCACTCTTACACCGCGTAGATTTTAGTTTGGCATTGAGTGTCCGAACAGATGGGCCCCCACTTCTCTTGTTTGCTCCTCTGGACATGGTCTCATCATTAGTGAGTTAACCAGACCGCCCGTGTGAAGACTGTGGACTTGTTCTTCTGTTTCTTCCTTCTCTGTTTTGGTTTTGAGACATACATATAATACTATAGATGAATTAAGCATTTTAAAGGTTGGTTTTTTTTGCAAAGATGACAAAAAATTTGGTCTAGAAAATAATTATAAAATTCTTCCTCTCTTCCCTATCAAATTATTTATTTCTATTACAATAATTATAAAAAAATTCACTCAAATTATCTCTATTTCTATTTTTTCACCCACTCCATTACAATTTTGATCCTCAAACACCACCTAAACGGCGCCAAACTTAAGACTCTTGAGTTCGGATCATGTACTCTTTACAAGAAAAATTCAAGCGAACTTATTCACTGAGCCCAACTCGTACAAGCTCCTACGAGCCCATCTTGTACATGGCTCTATCCAAGGTCTCTGCCGCTCTGTTGCAGCCTTATTGGGCTTACAGGCCTGAAGCCCAGGTGTGTTGATCCCCTTGAAATGTTGGAAACATCACTCAGCACATGTCATATGAGGCAGAGGCAGATCCATATATAAAATAATTCATAAGCTTTCAAGCAATACGTAGGATTTGAACTTTGGAGAGATAGGGTGATTAGTGGGTTCCGACGAACCCACGAGTTCTGCAATTATGCACCCAAAGAGAAAATTTAAGAAGAAGAGCGTCAACGCCACTCAGATCTGTCTGACACGAGAAGTATATTAATTATCCATATCAAAATCTAAAACCCACAGCCCACATGTCCACCCACATTCTCTCTTAGATTGGATCCTGTACCGTACCGGGAAAAAATAAAAGAAAAGAAGAACTCAACGGGCATGACTCTAAAAGTTTTGAGACAGAGAGATCTTGTACTGCATTGTGGTAATTATAATTAGGGATAAATGTAAAATCAGTTTTTGTACTATACGCAAAAATCGATTTAGTCTCTGTGATATGAAAAGTATCGATTTAGTCCCTGTGATTCTATTTTCGTTTGTTATTGGTCCTCCATCAGGGACTGATTTTATCACTTTCTGAAATCACAAGGACTAAATCGATGATTTTCATATCACAGGGACTAAATCGATTTTTACATATAGCATAGGGACCAATTTTACATTTATCCCTTATAATTATGACTTTGTTAATCCGACATTGTTTGTGGTGTAACTTTATATCAATTTAGTTTCTTAGTTTCAATTCCTCTATGGAAATTTACGATGTTAATTACTTTTTCTAAAAAATTCTTTCTATTTAATTTCGGAGTTATTATTGCAGGATATTCCTACGAGGGTAACGAAAAATTAGTCACCACTCGATATCTAGGATCGCTTATTAGTGACATCTACGTTTTCTTTTAGTAGAATACACCTACTTGTACACTTGTGTGTAGTCTGTGCCTAGATAGGATGACCTTTTTGAAAACAAGTAATTAATTATAAGGAAATTGACATTTTAGTCCCTAGGTTTTGGGCATTTTTTCATTTTAGCCCTTCAGTTTCAACTGTCAAATTTTTAGTCCTTGAGTTTTCTTATTTTGACGGAATGGTCATTCCGTCAGTCTGTCGTTCATATGTTCAACGACACATGTAGCGGTCGAGCGGGTATATGTGTTAAAAGTGAGCGGTAGACTGCTACATGAAGCGATCGTCCATATGCTTAACGACACATGTAGCGGTCGACTGAGTCAAAATTGCTGACGTGTCAGAAAGCTCCATTAAGTATATGGACGACAGACTGACAGAATGACTATTTTTTCAAACAATGAAAACTCAATGACTACAAATTTGAAAGTTGAAATTGAAGGACTAAAATAAAAAAGTGTCCAAAACCTAGGGACTAAAAAATGAATTTTCCTTAATTATAGGGATAAATGTCAAATTGGTCTATGTAGTATACAATAAAATCGATTTAGTCCCTATATTACCAATTTGATAAAATCAGTCTCATTATTCACTAACTCATTTGTCGATGGTCCTCCCTCCTCATTTCGTTCACGGTATCGCCGGAACATAAACAACTTAAGCCCTAAATGCTACATGTCTACCACGTAAGACATTGACTAGTCACGATAAGAAAAAAAAAACTCAGTTCTTGAAACCCTCTGTAACCCACGTGACCCAATCAGCATGTCCCCCCCCCCCCCACCCCACCCACCTACATTTGTCGATTCCCACAAGTGGGACCTCATTCAAACTCTCAAGTTATTTTCCCTTGAAGAAAAAATCCCCAAAACCTCTCATCTCCTTCGTATCTCCTTCTCCAATCATCCCTAGCCCTAGCCCTAAATTTGTACTGAAGATTAACTGTATTTCACAAATCAAAGGAAGCCCAGTTTTTTTGGAAGCATCCATTGGCATTTTCTGCAACTTGATAGGTTTTCTGCAAGTGGGTGGCAAGGCCGAAACAGTTGAGGTATGTTTTAAAGTTGCTGGCAGTTGATTTGTACACAAAAATAAGAGTATTTTGTTGTTGTTATGGATGTCACCTACTTCGTCAATGTCCTAGGAGAACGTATTCATATGAATTTTCTTTGTTTTGTTTGATGTCGTGTAGTACTAGTGCCAGGTACTTTGTTTTGTCTGATTTGGTTGTCGTTTTCATACATAGTTGTATTGTGATTGAAGTGGTCCCAAAATCTGCTCTGAAAAATGTCCTTAAACTCAGTGTTATCGAAGTGGTCCCTGAAAACCACATAATTATTAACATATGGACTAAATCGATTTTCTCGTATACTATAGGGGCCAATTTGACATTTATCCATTAATTATAAGGGTTCTCGATGGAAAATTTTGAAATGAAATTGAAAGATTAAGGTTGCGTTTGCGTTCTAAAATTTTAACACAATAAAGTATTACAATATAATATCTCTCTCCATCAAATCATTATTTTTCACTACAAAAAAATATAAAAAATTATCTCTCTCTTCACTTTTTCACTAAACTCAATAACTAAAATTTTAACTACATCAAATCATTACTTTCACTACAAAAAAATATAAAAAAAATTACCTCTCTCTTCACTTTTTCACTAAACTCAATAACTAAAATTTTAACAACACTAAAATTTTACCAAATAAATTCATCCTAAATTAAAAAACAATAAATAAATAAACCCCTGAAAAATAGCTGATTAATTAAGCTCATAATGATCTCAGCGGCAGCTGCCACACGTGAAGATTGACATAAACGGGCGGCCGCCCACATGGACTGCAGCAGCCAGTATGCCCTTTTCTTTTTCTTTGGCCATAGCCTATAGCCGCCCAATAATAACATGCTGATGGCATATTCGAACCACTGCGGGTCCGCGGGACATGATAACCACATAATTAGTAACACATGAACTCCATATTCTATCATTTCGTCCATTGAGAAATTCCTATTCAAAGTCCAAAGGACGATATCGAAGACAAAAAAATGGAAGAGCATCGTGTTTTTGGTCCGCCATTTGTTTAATATCATTATTTATTTATTTGGAATATCATGAACTCCATATTCTATCATTTCGCAGCCTCAAACCACTAAATCTTATGCGATATATATATATATATATATATATACATATATGAGGTAAACAATAATATTTTCATATACTTCTTCCTAGTGCGGGCGTATAAAATACAGAAAATAAGTAAAGAATGATAACGTTTATATATATATATTCTCTTTCTGGATTAATGAAAAAAAATAAAAATAAAAATTGGTAGGACAGTTTAATGTGGTCCGCCAAATCGATTTTTTTTCTTAAGTTTTTTTTTTTTTTAAATTCCGAAGTTTTTATTTTATTTTTTTTTGTAAATTAGGGGAAAGGAAGGACCTACATTCTAAAGGGAAAGACCGAAATGGACTGAAAGGACTAAGGTTGTGTTTGTGTTGTAATATTTTTGGTATGAGAATATGTGTTGGTATTGGGTTTAGTGAAAAGGTGAAGAGAGAGGTAATTTTTTATATTTTTTTTGTAATTTTTTATATTTTTTTATGGTAGAGAGAGAGATTATATTGGAGTATTTTATTAGGAGAGAGATAAAATTTTGGGGAATGTTATGAATGCAAACGCAGCCTAAGGAGAACATCACACGATCACAATAATATGATTATATATATATTATTTTAATTACAATGATGAATTACTTTAATCGAACTCTTGACGCTCATACCTAATTACACAGTGATTGTTCTATTTTATTTTGTATGGATCACGATCGAGGTGTACGTTATCTAACTTTTGGTGGTTGCACTGATTAATTAAGGAAGACCCACCAAGGGGCATATATGGAAATATACTGCATCGATATGTAGAATTAATGCATGCGGATTAAGTAGGTTTAGTGGAAAATGAAGTTGCCTAATTCGCATTAGCCTAAACAAAACAAAAGATATATAATAGAAAACAGGCTACAGGTGCCAGTGCCACGTATAATGCACCCAGACAGAAAAGGAACAGGGTTCATAGTATATGGGGTCCAAACAGGGGAAATTGCTGCTTCTTTGGATTCCTCATACTTCTCTTTCCTTAATGTTTTTTAAATTGGTCACGATCGGTAGTGATGACCGACGAGTTCTTTTTATGCACAGTTCTAGCTCCTTACATTAATTCCATTCCATGCTTTGCTTGAATAAGTACAAGAACGTTTAATTTCCTGTATAAATAAAACGGTTTTTATATAGTTTAATGTTTGATCTTTTATAGAGCGCCAAACAAATACATTATGGTAGCTCTAGCTAAGGTATAGCCCAGGGCGGCTCAAAATTTGTAAGATGTTAAGCATGTCATATAAATGAGGCATTTTAATTTTAAAACATAAAAAATTAATAAATTCAAAAGTAAATTATAAATTTGTTTCTTGTGACGTTTTTAGACTGTAACATACCTAAGTAGTATTTTATATAAAATAAAACAATTTAGAAAACAATCAAGCTCTTTTATAGATTAAAATCGAAGTATTAATTTCTATTTTTGCAACTTCTTTTATAACTATTGATTCTGAAAACTTATATATCAAAACCATTAATATCAAATGCATGTCATGCTTAATAAATTTATTAAAAAAATAAATACTTTTGAGAGTAACAAGTTGTTTTATTTAGAAAAAATAAACATTTGCGATGTTAAGTTTTAGAAGAAGAATTTATTGATAATGATATTAAAAAATATATTAATAAAGTTAGCCCGTCATTTATACAATTGCTAAGTTGGAGGAGAATAATTTATTGAGAATAAATGATTATTTTAATTTAAAAAAATACATAAAACTGATAAAGTTAAACTGATATTAATTTTTAGAAAAAAACTGATATTAATTGAAAGTGTTAGTTTTTAAAGATTTTTAAATTTTAATTTTGTAAATTAAATATTCTTATTTTGTAATTATAATTTTACTCTAATATAAAACTCTCAAATCACATCAGAGTATTTTCCGAAGGGGCTGGAAACTCCCAAACGCGTAAAGGGATTGAGGCCTGTGAGAAACTTCGCCAGGCAGGCTTTTAGGATTGCTGTTTTGGATAAGTACGCTAACAAGATAGGTACTATATACAGGTCAAAACCAAAAGGTAACCTAATGGATAAAGTAGAGTTCTTTAGCTTTATCTGCAGTACTCTTCCCAACACTCACGTCTGTATGTTTTCTCGGCGCCATCAATTAATTAACTTATTAAGTTGGACTTTCTCAATTTGATTAAAAAAAAAAAGTTGGACTTTCTCAATTGGTCCAAGTGCTAAGTAATTAATAGCAAAAGGTAACAATATATTTAATACTAATTAAAGTTCCTAATCCTGTTTTGCTTCTTTCTCTCCTAATTTTAGCATGCAGCGGCTTGCATGTATTGAAAAGCTAGGGAAGAAGAGCTTGATAGGAAGATCGTTATTGACAAGTCTAGTTGGTTGTCATGACCATATATTATATTATTTCTGAACACTTGCAAGCCATAGTAAGTATATATACGATGGGTAAGGAATAAATCGGCTCAGTTAGTCCTAACTCAGTCCAGAAGTCAAAATAAAATTCGGTAAGGAGAGGCAGAGATCGATCGGGAGGCTCATGGGAAAAGGGCTCGTTCAGGTAAACAGGCCCTACGAATGATTCCTTAGCCTAAACATTATAGCCCTTAAAACTAGCCTTTAATGCACACGGTCAGAGTCAGACCAGTTGGACCAGATTTCCTTGCCTCTAACAATATATATATAATATTATATTAGTTAAAGTCGTTAGTCTTTATTATAGCAGACACTGGTACGATGTTTAATTACAGCTACGTGGTAGAATATGATGTTTAGTTACATCTCTTAGGTATATATTCTGGCAGTAATATCTTATTACTCCCATTTCAGGTTTGGTTAGGGTTATTAATTATTAGATAAAATGTTAATTCACTTCACTGGCATCTCATGTACACTTTACACTTTTTCGTTAAATTTTTTTATAAGGGTGAGCAAATTATCCGGTTTCCCGCTGAAATTTCGGTTTCGGTTCCAGTCTATTCTGATACTGAAACCGGAACCATATTTTATGGAAATTTTGGAATCGAAATTGGAACCGGAATTTTCTGCGGAAATATCGGAATTTTTCGGTTCCGGTATTTTTAAAAAAATTAATCATTTCTATTCCGGTGAGTACCGGAACCGAAATTCCGGTTCCATCCGTTCCGGTACTCACCCCTAATTTCTATTCCAATGAATACCGGAACTGAAATTCCGGTTCCATCCGTTCCGGTACTCACCCCTAATTTTTTCCGTTAGTTTTGGCAGAAATTTATTTTATTGGCATCAAAATTATTATTTTACCCTAAAAAGTAGTAGCTGTCGGACAAAAGCGTGAAGTATATTTATATATCATATAGAGTAATTTCATAAAAATATTATTTATTTGAAGTGTATCACATAGTTAATTACGTATGAGTTGGATGGAACATATTATTGTTCTGTCCAGAGAAGAAGGATCAAGATTTTTTTTGTTTATTTTATTATTTTTAAACTATGGTAAAAAATTCGTGAGACAAGACGGTGTAGTGGCTAAGCAAACCAGGGTGACGTTTGAGTGTACTTGTCGGCTTGTGGGAAGAAATAATATAATGGGCGTGGGCCGAAAAGGAAAGGATTGTAAGATAATGCTAAGAAAAGGATCAACCACCACATAATGCTAAATTATAATTGCCGAGCAAGACACTATGTATATATATATTCCTGATTGTCAATTAGTCACTTTCTTGTCAAAATCCCAGCTCATATTAGGACAAATTTCAGGGATTTTGATTACTTGCGATTTCTTATTTTAATTGTATGATGTAATTTGGAGAGCGTGATATAATAGATGAATCCTACGCTATTTAATGTTGTTTATGTAACATTTCAAATAACATAAATCTTACAATCAAGTTTATTAGTTATGTATATCTCTCTCGTAATTACCCAGAGAAATTGTAAAAAATCTTGATCCAAATTTCAACAATGCAATTAACAAAAACTACTTCATTTTTGTTTTTCCTTCTGGAACTTTTTGTCGGAAACAAAAATATAGTTAGCAGAACGTCTCCTGGATTAATGTAATCTTAAGGCAAAAATATGTTTCCGGGAAGAGAGAACAAAAATAGAAATATGTAAATTAACAATCGGGTTTGATATGAACCGGTCTTCTACTCGAAGATTTGGAGGCGATGTTTATCTACATAATTATCTTTTCCAGCGTCCACTGATGTGTTTTCTATATTGTGACGGATACGCTGTCCCACATCGGCTGGATCCAGTGGACAGCCTAATTACGGACGAAACTGCCATCAATATCAAAAGTTATATCAATTGAGCCCAAAGATATAATATTCTTGGCTTCTCTCTTCGATCTTGTTGCTGATCAGCATCCGGAAACTGTGCGAATTATTTCAATGAGATCGTCTGATGTAATAAGACATCTCCAATAGTCCACAACTTGCAGGCTGCAGCTATTTCAATCATCCATGTTTGTATACTTCAAAAATGACGAAATTATCTTTTAAATAATCTCTATTGAGATTTGCGGATAAGTATTGATTCTGAGTGAGAGATGAGAATGAATGAAAGATTAGTTTTATAAGAACTAAGTTACACATTGAGACCTTACTGGTTGAACTGAGCTTATATTGATTTGAGGGGTTTCAAGAGCAACCTTGATTAGTCATTTTGAAATCAAAGTACAGATGTGATTAGTGTTTGTCATTGGATCGTTATAAGTATATAGATAGATGATTGATAATTTTTTTTTCTAAAAAATAAGTATTAAAATTTGTGAAAATATGTGAAGAGAGATTATTTGATTTAAAAATGGTATAAATTTTGTTGTTCAAGAGTTTTACTATTTTATTATTTGACAACGGACAACTTTCAAAATATTAAAAATTTTATAAAAAATACTAATAATTTTGTTTGCAATGTTATTCTCTAAGCATTACGAATTGAAATAGTCTGAGAGAGAGAAGGGGGTCCCTCCAATGATACGAGATTATTACTTCTACCACCCTCCCCCGTATAATTATCAGCAGTATATGTACTCCGTGACGGATAAATCGCGAAAAAAATGGTGATATAATTACTAATAAAAAAATAAAATATACAATGATAAATGATTTGACCAATCTTCTTCTTTTTCATTTTGGGTTTTTCCTTTTTTTTTTTTTTGGCTTAGCAGAGATCTGGAAATGTCATTAACGTGTCCCTTTGCAAAGTTTACGGGGAAACATTAACAAACTTCTCTCTCTCCAGGAGGGATTTTACTTCCGTGTTCTGGTTTATCGTTTTGTCTCCTTCCGAGAGAGCTCTGTTTCCTTGCTGAATAAAGAGCCAAAAAGAGCCTGCACACAAGAAGACTCTCTAAGCTCTTCTGTTCTGTCAAAGAGGCAAGAGCCTTTGTTTCTGCTCAGGAAACCGACTTGGTTTTGGCCATCTCCGTGTTCTGGTACATGGGCATGTGAGATTTTTAGTTTGTTTGTTTGATCCTGTGGCTGAGGTCAAGCCTCTTCTCAAGCTGACCCCACTCGTGAATTTCAGATACAGAGCAATAAGTACTGAATTATTTGTCTGCTTTCTCTTTATGTTCTTTGCATGTGAGGTGTGCTTCAGCTGTTCTATCCTCAATTGGATTCTGGGTTTATGGGGTTTTCTGTTAGTAAATCAGAATTGAAGTGTAAAGCTTAGTATTTTTGGGTTACTGCTTCACCATGTCTTGGTGGGCTTTAATTATAATTTGAATATGTGATTCTTTTCTTTCAACTGTAGTTTGGTGTCGTCCTGTGACTCAATCGGGGTATTACGGATTTGAAACCATTTTCTTGCAATTCGATTTGAGTTGTCTTTTGTTGTTCAGAAAGACGGAGTTTTCCATTGGCTTATTAGCATAATTCACTTTTGGTTCATTTTCAGATTCTTATTCGTGGATAAGATTCTTAGTCGGATTGAACATGGATTTCAAGTGAAGATCAAAGTTGAGATTTTGGGTTTCAGCGGTTTTCTGTTTCTTTGGATTGGTTTGGTTTGAGGTTTTGGAGTCTGTGTTCTGGTTTGTGGAGTGAGTGGCTGGGGGATATTCAGAGAGGGCAGGTGAGAGCTGCAGAATCCATTGAACCGAGTATAGAATGGCTTCAGGAGTGGAGATGGACGGGGACAGCGATACCAACAGAGGTAGTATGTGGGTGTTGGATCAGAAGCTTGATCAGCCTATGGATGACGAGGCTGGAAGGGTTCAAAATATGTACAGGGAAAAGGTAAGTGCGTCTTCCTTTCAAGATTCTCTCTGATAGAGTAGTATTCGCTTGTAGTTGGTTAAAGTTGGGCACGAGTACGACTTGTTATGGCATTATAGCTTTGATTCATTGAATCTTTTATGCTCCTATTAATTTTGATTTGGGTTTCAAAAAGCCAGAAAGAATTCTGTAGAACCAGTGTGTGGATGTTGTTGCAGGATTTAGGCTTGCACTAGGATTGACTTTCCTGTGCTAAAATGTGCAATTGAACTAATCGCTTAGATGAGATGTGTACATGGCAGCCTACCAAGTGCATGTATGTCTGGTTTAGGCTGTCATTGGCAGTGACCTTCGATATGGTATCCTGTATAATTGAAGTAATTGAGTAATGTGAGATCTGTAAATTCCAAGCCTATGCCAGGTGTCATCTGGAGGGAATGTATAGATTTGGAGTATATTTTAGTTGATATTCCACTCATTTGCGCTGCTGAGTAAGATTTTGATTCCTATAGAAATTCTCAGCGCTATTGCTTCTGCGGCTTGCATTTCAAAGTCTTGGAGTGGTATATGGAGACTTGGGCACTTCTCCCTTGTATGTTTTCTACAATACATTTCCGCATGGCTATGTTGAAGATCCTGAAGATGTGGTTGGAGCCCTTTCCTTAATTATATACTCACTGACTCTGATTCCACTCATCAAGTACGTTTTCATTGCGTGTAGAGCGAATGACAATGGTCAAGGTAGTCTGATTTCCACGTATTACATTTTTATTGTTGAATATTTTTCTTGTGCATTTGAAAATTTGATGAAGTGGTTGGTAATACATTTTTACTATGCTGGACTATTTTATGTTTTGATGTCTAAAGAAACAGCAAAAACAATCTTTTACGAACGATGTAGGTGCTCTAATGCCTCTATCTCACTTGTTTTGTAATTGGTAAAAAGGACAGAGATAACTGCCAGATTGTCTTATTTGTACTTCTCTTGTCTCTCTTTTTCTTGGTTTTTTTTTTTGGGGGGGGGGTCTCCTTTTCTAACTGATGGAGTATATTTATGAGCATGATTACTGCTTCTTTCTCCTTTGAGCAATACAGCACTCCATGTCCAATTCTCAACCATGTAGTACTTAGATGTTACGGTAAACACCACCGTGTAGGCTGGCATATATGTAAGAACCACAAATAGGTGTATATAATTCTGATTCACTCCTTATTTAAAAATTAAGCCTCTATCTATTTAACACCGCTTAGAAAAGTGAAAGGAGGATGTTGTTTTAAGGGCTTCAATAATGTAATGAGTTTATAAACTGAATTTCTGGCTAAAACGAATTTGGTCGGTGAAGTTCTTAGCGGTGCCAAAATAAATAGATTGCAAGCATTGACACTGAAGAGAAAATTAACTTTATTCGATGGGTGCTATACCTATGACATTGCTATAGACCTTACTTTTTTTATTTTTCTTTTGATTTTGGTCTCTATCTTTAGCCTAAGGTGAAGTGACTATATTGTGTTTTCTTAGATTATTATTTTTTCCTCCAAAACAGCTGGTGGTGCCTTCTGAGGCTATATAATCAAACTGAAGTGATTATTTTGGTTGCCCATTTGTGTTATTAAGTTAGAAGAACATGAAGTGTGTTTTTAAAGCTTATATTATTTTCGTTAGGAAATATTGAACGTGAGTATCTTTCTTGCAGTCAGTTAAATTGAATGTACGCTGCTCATAGTTTTATGCCACAATTTACTATTGTTTGCATTCCTCATGTTGATTAGGCATATTTATTCTCAAAATTTTCCTTTGATGAGGCACCATTAAGTTCCCTAAACTTATCTCTTTCTGGTGAAGGTGGAACGTTTGCTCTATATTCTTTACTTTGTCGACATGCAAAAGTAAATACTATACCTAACCAACACCGGACAGATGAAGAGCTAACAACATACAGTCGTTCTACATTTCATGAACATTCATTTGCTGCAAAAACTAAGAAGTGGTTGGAGGAAGGTGCAATTAGGAAAAATGCACTTCTTATTCTTGTTCTTGTTGGCACTTGCATGGTGATTGGTGATGGGATTCTAACTCCAGCAATATCAGGTACACCCCCCCGTCAAGCTGGAGTTGCCGATATTTTGTCTGTTTTCTTGTTTTTTTGTTCTTTTATCTATCCACTTCCGGGGCAATCTGCCTGAAAATTCTTTGTTCTTTAGCTTTTCTTTTCGATATTTGGCTTATAATTAGTGTGTATCTCTATTGTGCACCTGATTAAACTAGTAGAGAAAATAGTCCAAAAATAAACTGATCACAAAGAGGACATCATGTTTACTTGATTTGGCGCATTGGCCTGCATCCATGAGCAGAGAATAATGGAGAAATTTGAGGAATGAAAGATAGAATACAATACTGGCGGTGGATGCTCAAATCCTTAACCCGTAGTATGCCCAAAGTATCACTGTATATTTTTTCTTTGATGTTACAGTAGGTGTCTATAAGGGAGAGTGATCATGTGATATCTCGCTTATCAGTTTAACATTGAGAAGAGATCAACGGTGCTCTTCATCTTGTGGGAATATCACCTAAAATCTTGAAATGTCTGTAATTATTCAAATTATTCAATGGTGGGAGATTGGATCTCGTTCTCTTTGCTTTCCCGAGGTTCTTGTGGGGTGAGTTTATGGAAGCATATTTGGAAGGGTTGGGATTCCTTTGCTACCCATATCCGGCTTGTGGTGGGTAATGGGTGTAGGGTGAAGTTTTGGCATGACGTTTGGTGTGGTTGTATACCTCTTCCTTGTTTGTTTCCGGTTGTGTTCTCTTTGGCTTGGTGTATGGATGGGATGGTGGCGGATTATTTGTCGTATGATTTCTTTGGTTTGGGATATTCAGTTCTTGCGATCTGCAAATGATTGGGAGATAGCGGAATTCACAGCTTTCTTATCCACTCTCTACGCTATGGTTCTTCCTCTTTGGAGGGGAGCTAAGGATGTCATTTTCACTGTGAAAGCTTTTTATTCCTAAATTTCTGGTGGTACGTCTCAGTTGTTTCCTTGGCGTGGGGTTTGGAGGACTAATGTACCTATGAGAGTTTCATTCCTTGTATGGGAGGCAACGCATGCTCGGAACTTGACTATTGATAATATTCGGAGGAGAGGCGTTATGTTATAGATTGGTGCTATTTATGTAAGAGGGATAGTGAGTCCGTCGACCATGATCTAATACATTGTCCTATGGCACACTCAATTTGGGCGTATGTGTTTCGCATTTCGAATCTTCATTGGGTAACGCCGGCAAGGGTGTTTGATGTGTTGCTATGTTGAGGGAGAAAGTTTAAGGACCCTTTGGCTGAGGCAATTTGGAACATGGTTCCATCTTGTGTTTGGTGGTGTCTTTGGAGGGAACGCAATAGTCGTTGTTTTGAGGATTTCGCTTCGTCGTAATTCATTTGCAGGGTGTTGTTATGCATTCTCTTTTTTGTTGGGTTTCTGCCATGTGGGGGGGGGGGGTCGTTTTCTTGATTTTCCAGATTTCATTAGTTTCTTTGTTTGTATGTTCTAAGTGTCTTCAGTACAATCTTTGTACTGTTTTCACTCTTTATTTCCTTTAATAAATTTTTCTTATAAAAAAAATTCAAATGATATGACTTGATCCAGGGACCTTGCTTGTGGTAACCAGGCACCCTTTTACTACCTTAGTGTTGATTCTCTTTGCTCATTAATACAAATGTATATTTGAATAATGCATCTGAATGTGGGTATACATGAAGATAAGTTTCTGTTTATCACTTGAGCCCTCTTGGGTGTTCCATATTTTCATTAATTTGCATGATCGAATACACGAAGCTGCTTATGGATCCTAAACTCCTGTTAATTGTACTGATGTGCTAAGAAATCAGTGCAGATTGGGAGGATGTTAAAGCCTAAGATATGTAACATGCTCGTGATATATGTTGATCGAATACACGAAGCTGCTTATGGATCCTAAACTCCAGTTAATTGTACTGATGTGCTAAGAAATCAGTGCAGATTGGGAGGATGTTAAAGCCTAAGATACGTAACATGCTCGTGATATATGTTTTTATTTAGAGTGTTCTGGTTTTAAATAATGCTAGAGTTGGCAAGTTTCTGACATATTTGGTCTCTCCTGTTTATCTGAAGAGATAGTCTGACACCTTTACACTTGTCTGAACTTCTCTTTTTGGCGCATTGTATCATTTTAGTGAATTAGGTTCTAAAAAATTTCTTCTGACTAGTTGGGTGTCCATGTTAGGCCTGTCCATGTCCAGTTTCGGTCAGGGGTTCAGTTCGGTCCGGTCCGGCCGGCCAAACCGGCCATTTTGTAGAGTATATAGACCGGATCGGACCGGATCGGTCATATAACCGGTTCGGTCCGGTCTCCGGTTTCCGGTTTCTCCGGTCCGGTCTGGGCCGGTTTGGACCATGTCATTTTGGGCCGGTTTTGGGGTTGGGCCATGCCATTTTGGGCCAATTTCCGGTTTGGGCCGGGTTTGGAGAGGTATACTCCGGTCCGGTCCCGGGTTTTCATGAGGGTAACCCAGAACCGGACCGGAATACACTGGTTTACCGGTCCGGTCAACCCGGTTTCAAAAAAAGTCCACCGGTTTGGACAAAACCGGTCTGGTCCGACCAGTTTTTTGGATAGCCCTAGTCCATGTTAATTTTTGAAGTTGTCGAATAGGAAAGGCCAACTGTTTGTGGCTTTCAATATATCTGAGCGTTGACCACTAACATTTTTAGAAGTCACTTGCTTCTTCACGACACTCCCCATAGATGTATTACTGTAAGTGAAATACAAAGGAAATAACAGGAAAGGTTAAGAAGGAATCAACTGGATGAAACCCTTACAATCGTTGGAGACTTATGGGACTATTCAAGTTGTTAAGTGTTTGCTAGTCCCTGTTTTTACTTATTTTCCTTTTGCTTTTCTCAACTTCAACATGAATTTCACTGTAATTATATCATTAATAACCTTGTTTTTGGGTTGTGTATTCTCTTTCCTGAAAGGCATTTAAGATGCCTGACCGTTTGATCTTTGTAGTTCTGTCAGCTGTTGGTGGAATCAAGGTAGACCATCCCCATATGAGTACTGGTATGGTATCACTCCTGGAACTAAACATTTTACAGTATTTTCTCGTGTCTGGAAGTGTTTACCCTACATTATTTGGATGCTAAATATTTGGCCATCGCAAATATTTAGCCTAATAAAATAACTATAAAATAATCTCTCTTTTTATCACAATAAACATAAAAAATTCACTCAAATAATTTCTCTTCACTTTTTCACTAATTCCCATAAACTAAAATATTTAAACTCCCAAAATTTTGGCATGCAAACTCCACTTAAAATCATGAACTTTTAACAGTCACTTTTATGTGGTGCAGGTGTGGTTGTGCTTGTTGCAGTCATAATATTGGTAGGATTATTTAGCTTGCAACACTATGGTACAGATAGAGTTGGTTGGCTCTTTGCTCCTATTGTTCTGCTTTGGTTTCTCTTAATTGGAGGTATCGGCATATTCAATATCTGGAAATATGATAGTAGTGTTCTGAAAGCCTTTTCACCACTGCAAATAGTGCGTTATTTTAAGAGGAGAGGTAAAGATGGTTGGACCTCCCTGGGAGGTATCATGCTTAGTATAACAGGTAAACTTTTATTATCTCAACTAAATTACTTCTTGTTTTTAAGCTCATAAGGTCCTTATATTTGTTACTTTTGGATTCTTAATGCTCCATATACATTACAGGTACAGAGGCACTTTTTGCCGACTTATCCCACTTTCCTGTTTCGGCTGTACAGATTGCATTCACCACAGTTGTCTTTCCATGTCTTCTTTTAGCCTATTCTGGGCAAGCTGCCTACATTATGCATAATCAAGATCATGTCATTGATGCATTTTACCGTTCTATTCCAGGTATGTGCTAACTTCTTGTCTGTACTGAAAGTATGCCTTCTTGTCTGTACTCTTAAAGGGGAAAAAAAATAAAACTCTTTTGTTAAAAGAGTTCTTGATACAGCTGCTCAATATTAAATCAACCTTGTTGGTTCTTTCCTATGGTGATTAACTTAATGATAGTTACCCAATAAGTGACACTCATGAAGCACTTTCTCATAGGGTTGAAGGATGCATGTGAAACAATGTAGAATCTTCTTTCCTATGTGTATCCAACTATCTTTTCCCTTTGAAGTAATTCAACAAGGTCTCGTTTGTGGTTCTTATTTTGATGGGAGGCTTAGCTTTTGTAGATTGACGTAAAATGGCCCTTTTCATAAATAGGAGCATGATTAGGATTACTTGAGTTGGAGGTTGATGATTGGCAGGGAGGAGGAGTGATTTGTCTTTTCGTTGCTTCAAATATACTTTCAACTCAACAAACTGCGTGTATATAGACACCCAATTTACGAGGGTTGTTAATCCTTAAAAGGGTTGTTGGGCTTCATACCCGTGGAATGGAGGACTGGTTGAATGAACTGAAGATGCGTTCTTTCTGAGCTTAGTACCAGTGGATGACTCCTGTAATGCATATTAGTGCAAACAGCAAAACTTTACTTTAGATAGATGACCTGTTTCAGTTTACATTTACAGGCTAAGATAAAATTAATAAATTTGTTGAGTTATAGTCCCCTATTTGAGTCACTTTGCTCTGATCTTTCCAAAATTCATGTGTGTTAATAAAGCAATTGCATAAGATGAAGTTTACCAAAACCAGTGCTCAATATTTTGATTTTTCCATCGGAAGGGTATGTATGAGTACTGGAATATTTTGGCACTCTTTTGGATTTTAAGCGTTAAAAAGGGTGGATCTTTCATGTAGATAAAGGTGGATAAAAAACTGTCAGAAGAAAAAAGTTTAATTCAGACTTCAATATTCCATGTTTCACATAGTGTGTGAAGCAAAGGAGTGAACTATTGCATTTCCTTTATCGTTGGGTTACTGCCATGTGGGGGGGGGGGGGGGTCGTTTTCTAGGGTGATGTTCGTTTTGAGAAAAAATGTAGGATTTTAGAGAAGTTGTGAATTTTTATGTTGAATAGTGTTTTATTGGTGTTTGTGTAAAGTGGAGAGAGAAATGATTTGATGTAATTGTTTAATAAAAAAGTATTGGAGTTATGTGAAAAAGTATAGAGAGAGAAAATTTATGTTGAATAAAAAATTAAAAAGTTGTTGGAGATTGTGTAAAATGTATTGGTTTTTGTGTTTGAATTCTGAATATGTTCGGTGGTAGAATTGTGAATATACTTAGAATCCTGAAAAATTGGTGAAAACGAACATACCCTAGATTTTCCAGATTTCCTTAGCTTCTTTGTTTGTATGTTCTAGTGTCTTTAGTCAATCTTTATATTGTTTTCACTCTTTATTTCTTTTAATAAATTGATCTTACTTATATAAAAAAAGGATTGAATATTATTGCAATCCCATCAAGAATGAACTCAAACATTTAATAGTGGAATGCTTCAGGATCTAGTCCTCACAATGACGTCTCTTAACAGTTAACCCACTCTGTTCAATAGTTGTATTCTCAATAATTTGACCATGTTGAGTCTTTTGACCAATGTCACCCATTGTGGGGCTCAAGTGAGTCACCTAGCCTTTCTTTGGTCTAAATCTTTGTCTGTTTAATTAATTAAAGCTTCTAAACATGTGGTGCATTGTGTTCATTTGCCTGCAAAAAGTTGAGTTCCTTAAGAGGGAGCTTGCCACAAAACACTCAAGACACTGACTTTACAAGACATGGATAAACTCTTTCATGTGGCAAGGGTTTCTTAATCGTTTCCTAATTTTGTTCCGCAGACAGCATATATTGGCCAGTATTTCTTATTGCAACTGCAGCAGCAATAGTTGCAAGTCAGGCAACCATAACTGCAACATTTTCAATAATTAAGCAGGCTCTTGCACTTGGTTGTTTTCCTAGGGTCAAAGTTGTACATACATCCAAAAAGTTTCTTGGCCAGATATATGTTCCAGATGTTAATTGGATCCTTATGATTCTTTGCATTGCTGTGACTGCTGGATTCAAAAATCAAACCCAAATAGGGAATGCGTATGGTAAGTTTATCTTCGAGTTTAATGTTGGGAGTTTCTTTCACAAATTTTGCGTTCTGTTCAATATCTGTTTGCTAGGAAAGATGACAATGCAGTAACAGCATTACTATATATTCTTTTTTTTCCTAGATAACAGCATTACTATATATTCTGTTATTCTAGATATGAAATTCTTCATCCACATATATATATTTTTTTTGATAAGTAAGTTAATCTTTATTCACGAAAAAGAGAGTTGCAGTACAAGAGAATATACTGAAAACACTAGAGTATACAAGCTAGAAAACGAAAAAAATCCTGAAAACCCTCAAAAGGAGAATCTAAGACCGAATTAGCCCACATAAAAAGAGAATGCAACATAGAACCCCCCAACCGATTCAAAGACATGGCCTTGTCCTCAAAACATCTCTCATTCCTTTCCCTCCACAAGCTCCACCAAATGCAAGCCGGGATCATCTTCCAAACAGCCGAGGCAATAGGATTCTCAAATTTCCTTCGCCAACAATGCAAAACATCCACCACATTCCTAGGCATAACCCAATTATAGTTGAGAATATCCAGCATGTGCGCCCACAATCCTCTCGCCATCGAGCAATGAATAAGGAGATGATCAACCGTTTCTCCATCACTCTTACATAGAACCACTCCGTCAAGCACACTCCCCTCCTATAGACGACATATTTTATAAATTCATAGTTCTAGATATACTAGTTGACGCATCAGTAAAAGGATTTCTGTCTTCCTTCCTGTAATGTTGCTTTCCACAATCAGAGGTTGCTAGGGGAACCTCAAGACCATGTAGCTATTGATACGCTAATCTATTCTAGGTTTTTTACCTGTGGGCTCTACCTGTTAAAAAAGGCAGTCTTCATTGGAGTTTTTACATTTTTTGGCACTTTCTTTTCTTTGTTTCATCAATTTCGGCACCCCCAAATTTGTTTTCTTACGATTGTCCCCCCCCTCCCTTCCCTTTCCCAAGAAGTAATTCCTAGCTTCATCTCTGTGCTAAAATTCCATTCAATTGTGTTTTAGACATCTTCTGTGTTCAATTTTCAAATGTAACTTACACACATGTCACTTGGCTCGAATTACTCATGCTGATCATGGTCTACATAAGACAGGTTCTTTATTTAATTCTGTGAGTGCTCCCATGTGGAGGCGTCATTCTTATTTTCTTCATTTTCCCCAGTTTTTCGTTCCTGCTTTTTGTTGCCTGCGATATCTGGTCCAAAACTTCCGAAAGAGACTTCAATTATGTGATTTCCTGGGTGGTTGGCAATTTACAGGGACATTAGTTGATGTCTATGTTGGTTTTTTCAATTTTTATTTTTGGGGAAAAAGGTGAAATACCTACCAAGAGATTTATCGCTTTTATATTCCCTTCAGAAATAGTTTCCAGCCAAAAGTCCTTGAAGAAAGGAAAGAACTTAGTTCCATCTGAGTCAGTGGCTATAGCAATTCACGAGCATGTTCTGGTTTAGGCTAGAAATTTAACTTAACCATTTGATATCCTCATATTCATGGAGCCATGATTTGGTACATCAGTCAGTCAGTCCGTAGCAATTCTTTTTCGAGGAAGAATTACACTACTCCCCACAAACTAATATCCCATTTACAATGTGACTGCAAAACTGTCATTGGTGGTAATCAACCCCATAAAGTGCCACTTTTTGCATAATGTACTTCTTTGGTTAAAATATAGCCGTTGAGATCTTAACCAAGAGGGTAAATTAAAAAAGAATTGGTAGTTTTGGAGTCGGTTTTTGAGAATGATAAGGTGAGGTTACAACACAAATGAATCTGATAGTTTGTCCTAGTAAAGTAAAATGTTTTAATTTTTAAGTTGTCCAAAAATTAGCAGAAGGCTATCTTGGCAAATCTATGGATTTCATGCTATTTGCACAGTAGAGCTCTCAAATGAGGGTTATCAAATGATGGACCTCAATTATTTCTTTTTGCAAGCTACATGGTACGCTAGCTGCATAGCAAAAGAAGTTTTCTTCTAAGATTCATAAGAACATGCATTGGTAGTGAATAACAGGCGAGAGTGGCTGAAGAAAAAGAATCTGCCGATGCCTAGGAAAATGTAATAGTAAGATCTGAAAGAGAAATTTCATGCATTTGATTAATTTTTAGCTGTTACTTGTGAGCAAATTTTAAGCGCTTTTTTCTTCTTCTCTTCTCCTGACTTAAGCTTGAACTCAATTCCGTATTCTTCTATGACAGGAACGGCGGTTGTATTTGTCATGTTGGTAACTACATTGCTCATGATTCTAATCATGTTATTAGTGTGGCGCTGCCACTGGATCCTGGTCCTGATCTTCACTTTCTTATCGCTGGTTGTTGAGTGCACATACTTTACGGCTGTACTCTTCAAGGTTGATCAAGGTGGGTGGGTTCCCCTTGTAATTGCAGCAGCCTTTCTCGTCATCATGTACGTTTGGCACTATGGTACAGTAAAACGCTATGAATTTGAGATGCACAGTAAGGTTTCAATGGCATGGATTCTTGGGCTTGGCCCCAGTTTAGGACTGGTCCGGGTCCCTGGGATTGGACTTGTGTACACCGAGTTAGCAAGTGGGGTTCCCCACATCTTTTCCCACTTCATCACTAATCTGCCTGCTATCCACTCTATTGTCGTCTTTGTCTGTGTGAAGTATCTTCCTGTCTACACAGTCCGAGTAGAAGAGAGATTTCTTGTAAAGCGGATCGGACCCAAGAATTTTCACATGTTCCGTTGTGTAGCGAGATATGGCTATAAAGACTTGCACAAGAAGGACGATGATTTTGAGAATAAGCTGTTTGATGGCCTCTTCTTGTTTGTCCGTCTTGAGTCCATGATGGACGGGTGTTCAGATTCTGATGAGTATAGTCTCTGTGGCCAGCAAACCCTGCGGTCAAGAGATGGCCTATTGGATAATAATGGCAACTCAATTTCTTCCAACATGGACTCTATTGTGGACTCAATTATTCCGGTTAGATCCCCGATGCATGTAAACAACACTCTAAGCTCATCCGGTCAGGCAAGTTCCCAAACTGAGACTGGCGAGTTTGAATTTCTAAAGAACTGTAGAGATGCTGGGGTGGTTCACATTATGGGGAATACAGTGGTGAGAGCAAGAAGGGATTCAAGGTTCTACAAGAAGATAGCTATTGATTATATATATGCATTTCTTAGGAAAATATGCAGGGAGAACAGTGTGATATTCAATATACCTCATGAGAGTCTTTTGAATGTTGGGCAGATTTTCTATGTATAATGCTTTGGTGATGTGTTAGATAGCAAATCGTATTCTTTCAAATGAGTGAAACTGTAAATGCCTGGGACATTTTTGCTCACTGCACTGAGCATAGGTTATTATATGGAACACCTGATATGAAGCTGTGGAAAGTACTTACCCCCTTCCTCCCCCAAGAAAAAAAAAGGTAATTGGAAAGTGACAAATCCACTTGCAAACATGAACTTCAAGAGCAATGGGTTAAAAGTTCAATGCCAAACATAAAGAGAAACCGCAAAGGAGAGGAGAGCATTTGCATCCAGAGCCATTCTATCCTTTCTGCGTTCTAGATGGGTGATTGCTGCTCTCTAGTCTTTGGATATTTGTAAATTCTAAATGCCTCATGCCTTCCCTCAGGATAAAAGCTCAGACATTAACCTTGAAAAAGAAGGATTTTTAATGTTTCCTGCGCACTGCTATCCTAGCAAGTGATTAAAGTCTATTACATAAAGTGTCATCAATATTCTAGATTACTTGAATGGACAGAATCTTCAAACAAGCTCCAAGTTAAAAGATCTCCAAGCGAAACTACAGGCTCTTCTAGTGAAATATTGAGAGTTTCGTTCATGCCCGTGGCTTGAAAAACATCTAAATTGTGGAAGGCTCTTGTGCTTTGTTTGGCATATTCGTCTATTGTAGCGGAGGAGAATGTTTAGATTTTCTTTTATGTTTTGTCCGGTTCGATTCTTTTGCACCAAATCATGCAAAGGATTTTTTTTTTAAACGAGAGACAATTTGCAATACCCTTATACACTGAGCTCCGATGGTCATGGACTCATGGATTTGACCCAATTTAATTACATTTTTTAAAAAATTAAACTTCTCATTGCCAGAGAAAACAATTCATGAAGGAATTCATGGATTGTCACTCGAAAAGATGTGTACAGGGATACATTCAATGGGAATATTACCCTCTAGATTAGCAGAAGCTGCCCACTGAACAATTCTATGGGCAAACTCATTTGCATACCTTTGTACGTGCTCAAATGTCCAATTCACTCTACCATGAGACAATCGGTTTATGTTAGCTATAACAGTAGCAATTTGCCAGCCTCCACTTATCTCTTTAGTTGATGACATTTATGACCAAAAGAGAGTCGTCTTCCATAATGATAGGAACATTTGGACATGCTCAAATGTCCAATTCACTCTACCATGAGACAATCGGTTTAATTTAATTACATTTAAAAACTTAACGTCACTTCATAGCAAATTTGATGGTCATGAACTTGGCAGCCGAGACATAAAGTGATAATCTGCTCTTTGGACAACCAACCATGGATATCTTCCTCTTTTTTAGAGTATTTGTATTAGGATCACTGGATATGCCCCTCCAATATTAATAAGAAGGTACGTAGTCGTGAAACTGAATAAAAATCGGTCTATAAGATTTTCGATTTCACCATTGTATTAGACTATTAGTGCATTTGTGGTCCTGACACGATTGATGATACAGCGCACTATTACGTACAAAGTAGGTTGAAGTTAGTTTCTAGAAGATCGTTGAAGACAGGGGTGGCCATCTGGTGGGGTTGGCTTTAAGAATGCTACCTACAATAACCATATGCTGATTATTGGCTCTTTCTTTGTACGTTTTGTTTATCAGTTGATCAGCAAGTTTAAGAGCATTGTTTTTTCTGTGAAAAAAATATAGTTTTTACTTTGAAATTATTTATATTTTACAATTTATATTCTAAATTACAAGATATTACATTTGTAAACTATTTTTTTTGACACATTATACCTTTATTTTATTTTATTTTTTTCGAAACAATAATTATACTCTTACATGTAATTTACTATTTGTTTTTTTTTTTTAAAAATATAATAGATATTTTGTATTATAAAAAAAATCAATTTCTTTTAAATTTCACTGACAAAATAAACTGATGTATTAAGAATCGACAATTTATGAGTGATCTCTCAGTAAAAGAGAGAATGATGACATCCAACCTTTAAATCCAAAGATGAAAAGGGTCCAAGACCATACATTGAAAAAAAAAAAGAAAAAAAAAAGAACTGCACAAGGCAGCAGCTATGTTCACGGGGAGGAGAGAATGACGTCATCCAAGCTTCAAACCCAATGAGATCTAAAAGTATGAAAAGGGCCACCAGGATATGTTCGTTTTCACACTTTCTTCGTGATTTTAAGTATATTCATAAATCTACTACCGAACATATTTAGAATTCAAACACAAAAATCAATATATTTTACACAATCTCCAATAATTTTTTAATTTTTTATTCAACATAAATTTTCTCTCTATACTTTTTCACATAACTCTAATATTTTTTTATTAAACAATTACATCAAATCATTTCTCTCTCCACTTTACACAGACACCAATAAAACACTATTCAACATAAAAATTCACAACTTCTCTAAAATCCTACATTTTTACTCTACACGAACATAACCTTGATCTGCTTATTGTCTGATCTGCTTATTGTCTCCTCTTGTGGACGGCTTTGTTTGTCGCCATGCAATAGAGTCAGCATTCAACGGGAATCCACCGAAATTTCATTATTTATTGTCACATGCTGTGTTTAAGCATCTAGAGAAAATTTTCCCGGGGCTGGGGCCGGCCCCTTGCCTTTCTTTGCTCTCAAGTCTCAAGTACCCTGTTATCACATGCCGTCGTACTCCATGTTTCTACTTCTGTCGGCTCTCAAGTACCCTACTGCTCTTCTTTCAATATCACATGTCTCGGATACTCTCGGAACGCTTGATTGATCATCGAACTCATTTGGCTGGCAGCACTAGAGCATAAAAGATTTGGTACACTCCCCGCGTTGATTAATTAATTATATGGATAGACCCGCTTAATACGCACATTTCTGGTCTTAGAGATCTCTTATACAACAACAACGCGTACAAGACGCCAAACCTTTACCATAAAAATTGATCATAAAGTATGCTTAGGGACGAGACCTGTGAGATTCCATATACTCACATCCATATTTAAAATAACGAAAAAGAACCATGTGCAGGTATATCATCCTCATTGCATCAAGTACGCGAAGTGCCGACGTGCATAACTAGGAAGTCGGTACCCATCTGGTTTTTGGACTCCGGTCTCCGGCCAAATGAAGCCTCAGTGCCTGAAGATGGATTGAAAAGCTCAGATTGTGATCGATATATGAGATTTCTGTATGAATTCTCACGGCCTCTTATCAAATATTTTAAGCGACTGGAAAAGCATTAAAGAACAGAAGTACTCATCATGTTCACTGCCCAAGAGATATTTTTCTTCATGTCTGGGAAGCCTGAACAGTGTGTAGATGATGACTTACTTGTTTGATGCTCCAGGCTGTCCACGCTAAAAATGCCAAGGCAAATATACAAGTACGAGACACCTCATTTACGCCAAATCAGTTACCAAAGATTCGTGTTGCTCCAGAGGTATTGCAGTGACTATTCTAAAGCGAATACCATGTACAGATTTTTTTTTTTCTAAGCAACGTCGGAACATTTTATTGCTAAATAGTTAATCAAAGTCACGTGCAATGATCTCCTGAGGTAGGGAGGAAGAGTTAATCCTACCTTTGTGTTTACAATTTACACACCATTTAGCCACAAAGTGTGCCAGAAAATTTCCTCTCTCTAAGAATCCAGATAAGCTGCCATCTTGTCCGTTCAGACAACATGCTTCTGACATTATGGATTTCCCTTCTATTCCCAGTCGGGTTGGATTCTATGTGAATACCATGTTCCAGTAAATATCCTAGTTTAAAAGTAGGTGTAGGTAAAAAAAATCTGTGTAAATGTTTGGTTTTTAAGTTACGTAATATTTTAGATTCATTGAGAAAACAAAACGAATAAATTGGACTGGAATAAAACGCCTGTTCTTGTGCAACTTACCGGGGAATAATCCCAAAGGAAATTTAATGGTTGCGATCATTTAGTGGAGTCAGCCACCATGTACCTCAGGCTTCAGGGCTGTAAAAGAAGAACATAACCCACCTGGGAGACACAAAACAAGGACAAAATTTTCTTCGCCTAACTCACCTGGGAGTGTAACTGTAAAACTAGTACCGGGATGAAGTCTTTTCATCTTTCCTTTGAATTAGATGAATAGGGCTCTTGGCTTTTCAGGCCCAAGTTTGAGCCACTTATCAGGCTAAACCCACATGAGCCACTTTCCTATGATCTCTGCCTCTTTCTCGATCTCTGTTCATCTTTTGCTTTCTCAATGTATGTGCTCGTTTGCATTGAGTCAAAAGTTCCAAGCTTTTGTTTTGGTTCATCTTAAGCATGTTGCAAAGCTTTTTAGTGGGTTTAGTTAGCTCATTTCGGGCACGCATTGGAAATAAGCGTCAAATTTACGGACTTGGACTTGAATTAACTATAATTTTGGTCCTTCCTCAGAATTTTTTGTGAGCTTCATCTTTGAGTTCAATGTATGCGGGGATTTCAACTGACTTGTTCCTGTTGTGAAAGAACTGTTGGGGCATCAGAATTTGCTGGGATTTAAATATGTTTCTTGAGCTGATTCATTTTTCTTGTTTCAGTTTGTAATGTCGTTTCTGATTTTATGATCTGCAGCTCTCCGAAGAAGCAGGCTCTAGTTAGGTTGATCGTCTCTTCCATTACCAACCTAAAAGGTGTTCTACAGTGATACTCTGTTGGTTTTCATTGCCATTTCTGTTGAGTTCGCAACGTTTCTCTTTTTATAGTTCCACTTTTTGAAGCCAATTGGCTATTGTAGATTCCATCTCTCAACCTTCAGTAGTCAATGCCGAGCACAATAAATATATTCCCCTTTTGAGTTCAGGAGAATACCACTGTACGATCACCTCTCTGAGACGGAAGAACAATCTGCGTCAGTTCCTAATTTCCTATGTGGTCAAAAGAATCTGTCTATATATATTCTAAAAATTCCGCTGAAAATTTATGAGAGGCAGTTTCAAAATATAAGAAATGATATGGGTTTTGTTATTTCAAAGTCATCAACCTTTTGGCATCCACTTTTATAAATCACTGACTTTCCGCATCACTTTTTTTCGATTTCTCATAATGCAATTGTTCGCACTTGCGTGATATATGTTGTTAGCCCATTTTCTAGTGGTTTAAGCTTTTGGGATTAACGGTTTCCAACAAGATGTTAGAACCTTCTTTGTCTAGAAGGTCTGGTATTTGAATCCTGAGAATCCCTGCTTCTTCTGTTAAAATTCTGTTGTCTGATCTGTTCACATTGACTGGTCTGATCCACCTGCAGATGTTGTGTGCAGAATCATTTGGAGTCTTAAGAAATTACGAAAACATCTTCCGTCAGTTCCTAATTTCCTATGTGGTCAAAAGAATCTGTCTATATATATTCTAAAAATTCCGCTGAAAATTTATGAGAGGCAGTTTCAAAATATAAGAAATGATATGGGTTTTGATATTTCAAAGTCATCAACCTTTTGGCATCCACTTTTATAAATCACTGACTTTCCGCATCACTTTTTTTCGATTTCTCATAATGCAATTGTTCGCACTTGCGTGATATATGTTGTTAGCCCGTTTTCTAGTGGTTTAAGCTTTTGGGATTAACGGTTTCCAACAAGATGTTAGAACCTTCTTTGTCTAGAAGGTCTGGTATTTGAATCCTGAGAATCCCTGCTTCTTCTGTTAAAATTCTGTTGTCTGATCTGTTCACATTGACTGGTCTGATCCACCTGCAGATGTTGTGTGCAGAATCATTTGGAGTCTTAAGAAATTACGAAAACATCTTGCATTCATAAAGAGCATTATTGTACATGAGATTAATAAGAATTTAGAACAGAAAGGGATTTTTGAGAGATGTAATTTCTTATAACTTTCTGCAGTGACTGGTGTGCTCATCAAACCTTCTTGGCTTATACAATGCTGACTAATATATGCAACAAACTTGAGAATTCTACTTCTGTTCTCAATTCTTTTAGAAAGTGGAGATATAAATGGGAAATTAAGTTGGCTGCCATATAATGTCACTGATAACAGGGATATGGAATCGACGAATCGGATTTGTGCAGGGTTGATGCACAAATTCAGAGTCTTCATTGGAGAAAAAACACTTCAAGGATAAGAACCAATTGAGAAAGAATATCCGGAGATTAACCAGTGGAAGAGGGAAAAATCAGTTGAGCTGGGAAGCAAATGGCTTCAAGAGTGCAGACAGACGAAGAGGCTCTTAAAGGAGGTAGTGTGTGGTCTTTGGATCAGAAGCTTGACCAGCCCATGGAGGAGGAAGCCAAGAGGCTTAAAAATATGTACAAGGAAAAGGTTTGATGCATTTAACTATTCGGGCCTCCCTCCCTCTCTCTCTCTTTCTCTCTCTAATAAGTTACTGGGAAGATCTACTTCAACCTCAATTCCACATTTGACTAAAAATCGGCAAGGCTTTTGATGTCTTGTGCCAAGTTAATTCCGTCGGTTATAGTTTGTTCAAGGATAATGGAAGGAAATGATGAAAAGAATTCATGGATTTTGTTTGATGGAAGTCTCTTTTTAAAATATTGTTTCCTCTCTGGTTAAATTAATTGCATGATCCGAGATGGACATGGCCAGAGTATATGAAGCATGCTCTGACTAAAATAAGGACACAGTGAACATCTCGTAGTTGTTTTGTTACAAAGCAGTCCTCTCTTTGCTGATTAATTTATTTTTCTACAGAAATTTTCAGCATTATTAGTTCTGCAACTTGCATTTCAAAGTCTAGGAGTAGTCTACGGAGATTTGGGCACTTCTCCTTTGTACGTTTTCTACAACACATTCCCTGATCAAATTGAAGACCCGGAGGATGTGATTGGAGCCTTATCGTTGATTATATATTCCCTTACCCTTGTTCCGCTCCTCAAGTACGTACTTATTGTTTGTAGAGCAAATGACAATGGCCAAGGTAAACTAATCCTTAAAGTTACTTCATGCAATTATGTCCCACACAAATATAAGCCTTTGAATACTTCTTTACTATTTTTTTTACCACTTGACGTGACAAATATACGATTTTTTCAATATTTGATGGTTCAAACAACTGGGAGTCATTGACACTATCATGGTCTTTTTTTCTTCATTCTGGTATTGTTTATTTCTCCGCCATTCTTATCTTTATTCCTCGGGGAAAGGCAAATTTTAGTCAGGACCCTGACCCGCTCAATTGGAGCCAGCTTAATGATGGACTGTTGATGATATTAAAGTACAAATGTACAACAATAAACATCCAAAATGCACCTACTGACGTGACTTGTGAAACCAGCAGAATTACCTTTCACGTTCTGTGGTGGAATCCAATATGAGTTTCAGTCTCTAAAAGGCACCTTGAAAGCAGCAAAATTCTGTAGCCCTTTGATTTTCCTCTATGTCCTGTGGACGAAGTGTATATTATGAATTTATGGTTTAGAATTTTTTTAACAGAAATTGCAGAAGAAGCAGGAAATGAATATCTTGAAAATATTGAACATAGAAATGAAAATACCCTAATTTAATATGGAGGACTATATCATTTGTCCATGCATAATATTGTTCGTCACCTGCTTTACATCAGTCTTAGTATGCCTGTAAAAGTTAGTTATTTCCTCTCCACAACGGTGGATTAATCAGAGACCATCTCCTATAATCAATGTTCATGTTGGATCAATCAGAGCCATCTCGAGAAACCTAAGTTTATGTACCAAATTGATCTTTTAGAAGAGATGAACTTATATGTGCATGTACTTCTTAGTGATACAATAGATAAAAGGAACCTCTCACACTTATTACAATATTTGTTTTCTCCTAGAGCTAGTTGTAGTTATCATTTTATTAAAAATGGAACATTTGCTCTTTATTCACTACTCTGTCGACAGGTGGAACATTTGCTCTTTATTCACTACTCTGTCGACATGCAAACATAAAGATTACTCCCAACCAAGAATGGTGCGATGAGGGTCTGACAGTGTATAGCCGTTCTGTAGTCCCAGGACAATCATTTGCTGCAAGAACTAAAAGATGGTTGGAAGGAAATGCATTCAAGAAAAATGCACTTCTTGTTCTCGTACTTACTGGCTCTTGCATGGTGATTGGGGATGGGATTCTGACTCCTGCTATATCAGGTATATATCCCTCATGCATGAACGCTTGACCTGTCTGCATTCTGAGTAGTTCATTCATGAAAAAACAGATTAGTTTTTGTACAAAATGAGTACTCTCTATAACCGGCCACTGAATGAGATCATGCAAACAGTAAGTGAAAAATATAGCAACATGGTTCAGCAGTACTCTACCTGGGTCCAGAGATGGGAGGAAACGGATTTGAAAGAATCTTAGTGTCGCATTTGCCACTGAGTCAGGCTGGTTGTTAGAGTAAAGCTATACCATTATTGAGACTTATGCAGAGACGAAAGTAAATTTGCTAGGATTCCTAGAGTATTCTACAAGGTAAATTTCTAGTTGTAACCGCTACTTTCAGATTCAATGGTTAGAACAGGTTAGAATCTTACCACATTCGTATTTATAAAAGTTTAGAATCTTACTACATTCGTATTTATAAAAGGTTAGAATCTTACCACATTCGTATTTATAAAAGGTTAGAATTTGAAAAATCTACCTGTTAGAATACTTTAGAAATTTTAGGGGATCTTACCCCATAAATATGATTGGAACTACTACATAATATGAAAAACAACAAAAAGTTGTTGAATGTATGGGCTTAAAGGGAAAAATCTGTTATTAGAAATAAATGGATAAGAAGGATATGTTAGATCTCAAGAAAGCTTTATCCAGCTTAGCATCATATCTTACAAACGCTTGTTATGGCTCCAATATAAATTCTCTGTTAGCAAATACACTGATACATAATATTTACCACCTATGGGGTGTCACAATACCAACTAGAGCTATTTTTTTTTTTGATAAGTAAGAAGAATTTTATTAACTAGAAAGAGACAAGAAGCGAAATCAGTACAAAGATTGTACTAAAGTCACTCAAAGCATACAAATAAAGAAACTAAGGAAATCATCATAGTCCACAAAACAACCCCCCAACAAAGCATTAGCCCAAAAGAAAAGAGAAAGAAACACATCGCCCTGCAAGCTATTAGGAATTGTGAAACTCTGAAAGCTGGTCATTTGACGTTGTGGGTCCTGTGAGGATTTCATAGTCCATACCTTGATTGCTAAGGTCAAAAACATTTCAACCACAGCATAATTAGCAGGTTTATGTTTATGAATTGCTTCAAGTAGCTGAGTATCTCTTTATCCTAGGAATGTGGTAATCAGATTCCCTCCTCATCAATTACATGTTTTAGATTTGTAAGAGTTTGAAAACTCTGCTCTAATTATAATTTTCAATGGTCTGCTTAAAATTTGCTTAACCATTCAATTTCTTTCAGTTCTGTCTGCTGTTGGCGGGATAAATGTCGGTCACCCCATGATAAGTCAAGGTATCTCCATCCTCGTGTATCAAACCATTTTATTCTATTTAGTTTGTTGCCTAGAATTCACTGTTAATGATAACATTTTTTTTGATAAGCCACTGTTAATGATAACATTTGCTATTTCAATGATGCAGATGTGGTTGTGCTCGTTGCTGTTGCCATAATAGTAGGTTTATTTAGCGTGCAACACTATGGTACAGATAAGGTTGGTTGGTTATTTGCCCCAGTTGTGCTTGTCTGGTTTATCTTAATTGGAGGTATTGGTGTATTCAATATCTGGAAACATGATAGCAGTGTCCTGAAAGCTTTTTCTCCAGTGTGTATATATCGCTATTTTAAAAGGGGTGGCAGAGATAGTTGGGCATCCCTTGGAGGTATTATGCTCAGCATAACAGGTAAAATTTTGTTGTGGTGGTTTGTATTCTCCCTTTCTTCTTTGCATCTAACAGAAATATGTTTCGTGAAATCACAAAAGAAACTGGTAATTTTTCTCATATTGACTAGTCTTTGGAACTATTACAGGAACGGAGGCACTTTTTGCTGACTTATCCCATTTTCCAGTTTCATCCATACAGATTGCATTCACAGTAATTGTATTTCCCTCCCTTCTTTTAGCGTATACTGGACAAGCAGCTTACCTTTTGAAGAACCCAGATCACGTCGTGGGTGCATTTTATCATTCTATTCCAGGTTTGTCCTTTATCATTAGTCTGCATTGGGAATGCAGATGCATCTAGGAGCTTATCAATATGTGGAGCCAAAATGGATTAAAAGAGTATAAAGCTTTGAAAACCTAAAAGTTTCATTTGCCTGAATGTTTTGGGTACACTAGTAAGTCGTACAGATTCTGAAACTAGGAAAGGAGACAGTTTCACTGTCTTTAGATTGTGGGGGCAACAGGAGTCAGATATGAAAACTGGGAAATCAATAGAAGTCAATGGACCTGGAATCAACAGTAACGGGATCAGTTATCATGATATTAAGATTAATGCAGATGAGATTGTGAACACATACCCCTGATTTACCTGGGCCATGTAAGAAATCGTTGTTCTTGGAATTCCATAGTAATCTGTCGCTATTCTTGATGTTGCTTAACACGTCAGAGAGTCTCCAATTGCTGAAAGTCCAATTTTAGCTTTCGATAACGGAATTATGATTTCATCTCGGAAATTCTCCTAAAAAGCTTAAGCTGCTAAGCATCAGTAAGAAACCTTGACTGATGGCTCAAGATTATGAAAATAACATAATACATACTATACCAAGACGTCACGTTCAGTTCAGTTGCTCAATATGTTTATCATTTGTACCCGCTTACATTCATCAGCACTAGGTCAACTATCATCCCAGTTCGAAATCAATATACTTTCCTTCACAGACAAATAAACTTTTTTATTAAGATGACTGTAGAATAACTTGAACTGCGAACCTGCCTTGCTCTTTGTCAGAGCTTGTGATCAGCTATATGTTGAACAGACAGAGTAAAAATATTCTCTCATGCAATGCATCTCCACAAAAGTCTCATCTGAATACAGACATAACACCAACTGCTTGCACAAAATAGGCCACCGTATTGACTTGGAAATTCTCAAATATTTGCACACGAATAATCCATCAACACTCTTATCTCATTTCTTGCAGTAATTTGACTAATGAACCCTTTTGATGAAGCCAAACTGATTAAATCATCAAAATAAATTATCTCCTGAATCTTCTCAGATGCCTCTCCTTATATTTTCTGAATTGTTTCGAGAAAGCAGGTTTTTTCTTGCCCCAGGTGTTGATTATAACGAAGAACTTGGATTTTAGTGGTAATTTGCGCTCTAGAATAATTTATTGGTTTGAAATTATCAGGATGAGTGAAGATACGGCACTAATAACATGTAGAAGTCAGTTAGACTTTTCATAAAACATGTTTATAAATTTTTGAGGGACAATGTCCATTCCATGCGGCAAGAGGTTGTCTGACTGTGCTGATTAGTCATCATCCTACAGATAGCATATATTGGCCAGTGTTTCTTGTTGCAACTGCAGCAGCTATTGTTGCAAGTCAAGCCACCATATCTGCAACTTTTTCATTGGTAAAGCAGGCCCTTGCATTTGGGTGCTTCCCAAGAGTCAAAGTTGTACATACATCAAAGATGTTCCAGAACCAGATATATATTCCAGACATCAACTGGATCCTCATGATTCTTTGCATTGCAGTTACAGCTGGATTCAAAAATCAAACGCAAATTGGAAATGCTTCTGGTAAGTTTATCCTCTGCTAAATATTAGGTTCTTCTTCCACTGATACTAATATACATTATGGAGAAGTGTGCACGCCCGCGCACCCTCATAACATAGTTATATGATGGTATTTGTAGGCATTTATATGCTGTGTACTTGTATACTCACAATTGAGGGAGGGAAGAACACATTACAGGAAAGTGGTGCATGATTAATACCATCTCCATCTTTGATGTTAAGTTATGGAAGTAGTTATATCAATTTATCCTTTCTTTTTCAAACTTCTTGGATCCTTTCATGACATAAAGGAAGTTGACCTCATTTACTTGTTCAAGCATGGATCTTCAGGACGTTTTACTAATGCCCCCATTATGTCTTTCACTTTCCCTACTTTCAACTTTTCTTTGCTGATCTCCACATATTCACCAGTTTCCATGATAATAACCATGGCATTACCATGAAAGCAAGCTCTATAAAATCTTCTTGCTCTAGAGTTCCCTATCTTGCCAGCTGTTCTAGCTTTCAGTAGAAAGAAAAAAGAAAAAGAACTACACGAGATTGTATCCATGTTAGTTTTAGCTTTCTTCTATTTTTGAACAATGTAAAGAATCATTCCCATTTGAAATGGGACCAATATAATCTATAACCTAACTTCCTGATCCTTTAACACATTCCATGTGTTTCCATCCTTTTTGTGATGTTGATCGGGATTGGACCTACATTAGATTCTCAGTCTGGTCAGTTTGATGGTTTGGATCAGTTATTAGACGTTATTATGTAACCAAGTTCATTTTGTACTTATCGTCTAAAAACAGATTAATGAGGATGCTTTTGTGGCTGGGTTGCTAGTGGGCGGCTTTGGATTGTTAGTTGATAATCAAATCATCAGAAGAGCTCCATAGCTAGAAAAATGAAAAGTCACCAGCATAATCTTAGGCCTGAAAGAAAGGACAAAATTTTGTGGAGAATGTAGGTACCACAAAATTACTCCATGTTGAGTTGAAAATCTGAGAGTTTTTGACTTTGCATCCGATAAATGTTAAAAGGTGTAAATATCAGAGCCCCATATGATGTACCCAAGGAAAAGGGAGATGAGGAAGTGAGAAGGGAAAACACAAATTAGAGGAGAAAACAGGAGCCGGGGACATTAGGGCTTATAGATCTCTCAATATATTCAGAGAACATGAGTAAGGCCACCAGTGAAATCTGGTCTCTCTTGATTTCAGTGAAGATTTGCTTGTGAAGCTCAAATACAAGAAAAGAGATTATGTGGCTAGTTCAAAAGAGTTTTAGAGTGGCATCGTGAATGAGATTTGTGTTGAAACTCTTCAAGTATCTGTTTTTCAACTCGGAAGTCATTATAGAAGACAACACTTCCTTACAGAGGATTTGGTACTAAAACAAGAATAAGGTTCCAACTTTATTGTAAGGTTGATAATTTGACCAGCCTATGAAGAAAATAAGTGAATAAGGAGCTATATGAATAGTTCCTGAAGGGAAGGATAACACTTGGACTATGTTTACAAGAATGAGATGGTTAACTACTTTTATATCGACTAGCTTCTCATGTAATCTGTTTGCAGATAATTCCTGGTATTATGCCACCTACGTTCCCATTAAATTTCCGTATACTGACATGTTACGTATGGAAGATTTTTTTTTTGATAAGAAACTTTATTGAAGAAAAAGTGTAACAGTACAAAAGACTATACTGAGACACTTAAAAATTCGGATAATCTGAGAAAGGAAAGCCCAACAATGTATTAGCCCATTAAAAAAAATGGAAGGGCTCTCATATTGGCTGTGGACCACCTAGTCAGGAGGCAGGGTGGTTCTTCTAGAATTGTTGCTTTTTGCCTTTAACATTTTTCTCCTCTCACAAATAAAACAAAGCAGCCTCTTGCATGAATGGTATCTGATAGATTTCTGTCATCTTGATCTATCTTTTAGTACAACCCCTCATTTGTGAATAATAATTCACTTTCAAGCTTTGTATATAAATGGAGTTTTGCTTTCAGTAACACACATTTATGTCACGACAGGTACAGCAGTGGCTATAGTCATGCTGGTGACCACATTTCTTATGGTTCTGATCATGATATTGGTGTGGCGCTGCCATTGGTTAATTGTGCTGATCTTCACTGGATTATCACTGGTTGTGGAGTGCACTTACCTTTCCGCCGTACTACTGAAGGTTAATCAAGGGGGCTGGGTACCCCTCGTTATTGCAGTAGCCTTTTATATTGTCATGTACGTTTGGCATTACGGTACTGTGAAACGCTATGAGACTGAGTTGCACAGTAAGGTTTCACTGGCGTGGATTCTTGGGCTTGGCCCCAGTTTAGGACTCGTCCGAGTCCCTGGAATAGGACTTGTATACAGTGAGCTAGCAAGTGGAGTACCCCACATCTTTTCCCACTTCATCACCAACCTACCTGCACTTCACTCTGTCGTTGTGTTTGTCTGTGTGAAGTACCTTCCTGTCTACAGGGTACCTGAAGAAGAAAGGTTCATCGTAAAGCGGATTGGACCCAAGAATTTTCACATGTTCCGCTGCGTTGCAAGATATGGCTATCAAGATCTCCATAAGAAAGATCCTGATTTTGAGAAAAAGCTCTTTGATAGCCTCTTCCAGTTTGTTCGGCTAGAGTCCTTGATGGAAGGATGTTCAGACTCAGACATCTGTAGTTCGCCCAGCGACCAAACTGTACAAGGCAACAACACCCTTGTTGATAATGGGAGCAACACACCCCACTCAAGAGTCCCATCGGAAGACTCAATTGTGCTCGTTAATTCATTGCATCCAAACCATACCATCAGGTCGTCCAGTGCAGCAAGCAGCGATGCTATGATGGATGAGTTAGAATTCTTGGATGCCTGTAGAGATGTTGGGGTGGTGCATATCCTGGGTAATTCTGTAGTGAAAGCTAGCCGGGAATCGAAGTTGTACAAGAAGATAGCCATTGATTACATATATGCATTCCTTAGGAAGTTATGCAGGCAAAACAGTGTCATCTTCAACGTTCCTCAAGAGAGTCTCTTGAACGTTGGGCAGATATTATATGTATGATGTGTTGGTTTAACCAATTTCACGTCACTTTTGAGCACAGCTGCGAGCAAACGATAACATTGTTCCCCTATACCAAAATGCAGCTATTAAATCGACAAATCTATCGCCGTAATAGAGAACATCTAAAGACATATGACGCTTTCTGTCTTCCTCCCACGTTACTCGGTCCCGTCTCAAGAGGAAAGTATTTTTTTTATGGGTTAAATATACTTTGTCTCCTTTATTTTTGGGAGTTTTTACACATTACACTCCGATATATTATTTTTGAGACATTAGACTATAAAGTTAAACATTTTTTCGATTTGAACCTTGTACTGTAATTGAACATCAATTTAGATGGATTTAATCGAAACGTGCCTCAAGTAACTTCTGCCACCTAAGTGAGATTACGAATATGCCATCGACCTCCTCCTTCGCCTCCCTTATCTTTGGGGGTATTTACACATCGCCCCCTTATTTTTAAAGGTATTTACACATCTCATTTAGGTGGCAGTCATGTGAGAGACATTTTAACAAAATCCGTCTAATTACAGTAGGTCTAAATTAAAAATGTGTAACTTATAAATCTAATGTCTAAAAAATAATATATCGGGTGCAATGTATAATACCCAAAAATAAGAGAAGCAAAGTATATTTAACCCTTTGTTCATCTTTTGCATTAGCTTGTCTCTCGGGGAAGTACGACGAGGGAATACTGGTCTTTATTCAAATGAATAATCTATTACGAAGTCAGATGGGCTCTGTTCCATCCTAAAAGAGAAACATATCCATTAGACATGAATACGTAACTTTATTGAGATTGAAACGATCAGCCAGCAATTCTACACCATAACGAAAATTCTTTTACCTGTTATTCACACGAAGTACCAAAAGCAAATTCTGTTTACTATGGATACAAACAATAGCTTTACTTATAAATCTATTTCCTTCAGGTTTCTCTCAATTGCAATCATACGGAGCAATGGCAATACAGAAACAACCTATAATTTCAACCTCTAAAAGGAAGCTCCTCCTTGCTCATTTTATACAAACAACCTTTATGGAGTATATAAAGATATACTTAACTCGCCATCACAATTCAGGATAAGGGCTGAACGGGTGAGAGGGAAGCATCAGGTGACAGGCGGCAGAGGTAAGCTCCTCCTTGCTCATTTTGGAACCTGGTTCTGCGGCTGATGACCTTGTGGCTTAGTTTGGCATGCTGTGGACATCACACGTAAGCGTCTAGCAATCTCGGTGAATGATGGGCGGACCACTGGGTCAGGGGCCCAGCACTGTTCCATTAGCAGCCTCCATTCAGAATCGCAGAAGCCTGGCACTGGCGGTCTCAGTGTGTTATTCACTATGCCTCCTGTATGCGAGACAAGAGGCTCTGTCAAGATAATGTATTACTTCCAGTATATTCAGAAACCACAAGTCACCACGAGCCGCACATCAAGACGACATCTTAGATCAGTGACTGACAGACTATTAAGTTAACTATGTATGCTGTAATCAAAGTTGAACTGGCAACCAAAGGAAAGGGGCCCATGCATCAACCCTATAATGGACAACCAAATGGATTGAAGATCATTCGTCTCCCACTTTAAAGGAAAGGGGCCCATGCATCAACCCTATAATGGACAACCAAATGGATTGAAGATCATACGTCTCCCACTTTATAAAAGCAAACTCCACTGAGACATTTGACTGTGTGAGTGTGAGTGTGAGTGTGAGTGTGTGAGTGTGAGTGTGAGTGTGAGTGTGAGTGTGTGAGTGTGAGTGTGTGTGTGTGTGAGAGAGAGAGAGAGAGAGGTTATTTTAACCTATGATTGCTCCATAGTGCATATTGGCATAAGGCTCCTCGCCAGTGAGAATCTCCCAAAGGACAATACCAAATGAGAACACATCAACCTGCACAAAAGATATGCATAGACGTATTATGGAATGCAGACTAGCAATAGGACAAGATAAGCATAAAAGTATTAGCCAACTATTATGAGTAAGACAATTTCTTCTTCTTCCCAAAGTAATAAATAAATTGTACAACTCACCTTTTCAGAGACCTTACTGCTGCTGCCATTAAGTAGCTCTGGAGCCATCCATGGAAGTGTTCCCCTTACACCACCAGTAACCAACGTATTTCTTTTAATTTTTGACAAGCCAAAATCTCCAACCTGAACAAAGAGTAGAACTTCACCAAAACAAATATTGTTTTCTTAAGAACTAGGGAGTTACATATTATTTTTCTTTTTGTTGGGGGAGGGGAGGGGACAAGAAGAGAAAAGAACAGAAAAGAAGAGGACATTACAAAGACATTATGGGCCACTAGAAGAGAGACATTTACCGACAGCTTTGCAGGCTGGTGGAATCTCTCTTTCACTAAAAGAGGCAAGTTTAGGGCGTACAGGGGGTTGGTAGTGTTAGGAGTTTATTGTTTAGCCAGGAGGAGGAGGGAGGGAAGGAGGGCCGGAGATGGTACGTGAACTATTTATGAGGTCTGCCAAGAACAGGCAAACCAAGCATTAGTTACCTTGCAGATAGGTCGTAAAGGATCTTTCAAGTTGACAAGCAAGTTGTCACACTTCAGATCGAAATGAACAATATTCTTTGAGTGCAAATATTCCATTCCAAAAGCTGCATCCATTGCAATAATGAGTCGCTTGCGACGGTCGAGATGCCTGGACATTTACCAAACATATCTTAGATGACAATAGGAGGGAGTTTTGATGTCTTAGAGATGAGACAAAAAAATACCTATCCTTGATCAGCAAAACATGTCTAAGAGATCCATTAACCATGTACTCTGTCACAGTGGCCAATGTTCCTCCTGGCCCATCTTGCACCACCCCATAAAATGCCACCACATTAGGATGATGAAGCTTTGAAAGAATTTCAGCTTCACGCCAGAACTCTACAGTCTGAATAGCAATTATTACTAAGAAACTTTCTACAAAATAATCTCCCGTAACGAGAGAAATCAACTAAACAGCTAAATGGAGCACAATGCTACTGCTGAAGACCACACTTCACAAATACTTGAAGTAAACTCAAGCACCAGAAACAGCAACTGAAGCTTAGAATTGGGGGAACACGGTCATCTCAATTTGGAAACATAGATGAACCCCACACTCCAGGTTGTAATTAGGCAATAAAAAACGAAATGGTAAAGTACCAATTTTAGGTTCCATGGTGCAACTGAAATCTTCAGGCCGGACTCTTTTTTTTTTCTTTGGTGTAAGTAGTGATGTTTGGTTAGGAAAAAAATTTCAACTTTTTAAGAAAATTTTTCAAAAAATCAATTTTTACAACCAAACATCAAAATTTTCACACCAACATTAATATTTTTTCATAAGGAAAAAAACTACATCAAATCTTCTCTCTCCTTACATTTTAACAAACTCCAATAAAAATCATTTTACAATGAAAAATTCTTTTAACTTTTTTACCAACTTTTTACAAACCCCCATAAAAGTCAAAATTTTCTCCTATAAACTCAAAATTCTTAAAATTTCTGCTTTCCAAACATCACCTAGAGGACTGACTCTTTTATGTACTTGATTCCTATTTAAACAATGAAATAAGCACTTGAGACATAATGGATGAAAGAAAACTCACCAATCTTTCTTGCTCCGACGAGCGACCTGTGAAACAGCTTTTTTTTATTCGCTTAATGGCTACATCTGTTCCTCTCCATTTTCCATGATAAACTGTCCCAAATGTGCCAGAACCCAGTTCCCACAGTTCTTCAAGATCTTCATTCTTTATTATCTGTATGGCATCCAAAATATTAAAGAGGCATCTATTAGACAGTCTTCTGAATAGAAATCAAAGAAGGAAGCATGCAATTAGTTGAAGCATAAATTCAAGCAGTGGCAGAGGATGCATAAAAACTCCCAATGCACACAAGTTCAGAATATTTTAACCATGTCAGATCAGGGAACATCCCCCCCCCCTACCCCCTGCCTGTGCTGTGCGAGAAAAAGAAGAAGACAAAAAGGTTCTTGCTTCTTTCTTTCTTTTTTTTACTTCGGAGAGAGAGAGAGAGGGAAAAATACAGCAACCAGTACCATTTCATATAAGCATCACAACATATATAATAATAATATTAACCATGCACTCTATTCAGAAAATGATGTATTAAAAAAAAATCTGATGTAAGCCCTCCATTCCTCCCATACACCAACATTCTTGAGCCACAAACACCAAGGTAGAGATCCATTTCATTATGCAGATCACAGTGTTAACAGAAGTAACAGATACTTGGATCTCACTAGGAATTTGAGACACCTACCAATGGTTTCTTGAAACCAAAGAACAAACATAAAGACTAGAACCTTTCTAAAATATGCGCGCACACAAAAGTTAGAAAACCAAAAAGAAAACGCTGTAGTTCATTGGGAAGGATCCTCAATCCATTCAACTATACTCACAGGGATATTCATGTCAAAGCATTATCTATAAAAAAAAATAACCAGGAAATCAAATATCACATGGCTCATTGATTGGTCCAAGTCTTAACCAATTTTAGCTAGAGCATTGATTATTGTGGAGGACAGAAGAAAAACAAACAATGCAATACAATACAATGAAAATCGACAATATGGGGGAGCGCTCCTATGTAGAGAGCAAAGGGACAACCCAAACTTGTGCCTATTGCTGCATTAAAAGAAGATTAGCAGAAAATGACTTATTTAATTGCAGAAATTCTCCGTTCATATGAAACAAATTTACTGTTAATCATGTATTAACTACATCAGGTGTAAAACCTTACCTTGGATTTGCTAGTCTCTTCTTGAGCTAAGTTCATTCTTCTATTGTTGTCTTATCATTAAATAATAAGTTATGTTCCAATTCTTTATAACTTCTACTTCTTCTACAAAAAGAAAAAATCACTCGATTCAGTGTTACATGGAAAGTAAACATGAAAAACAAGGATTAAGCAACCTGCAATGCAGCTGCAAGGTAACACCACAGAAAACAAGAGGAATTCAAAATTTCTTCATGATCAGCGGATGGACCTATTTCTTGGATTTAGTACAATGGTTTCATACTTTTTCACTTGTACCTGTATAGTTTATTTTTTGGTGTCCACGTATCGGGATCATCCATATTGGGTTCCTCAGAAAGGGCTGTATAGTTATTTAAGTTGTGGAAGCTGAACGAATTGGCATTTTGGAACTTAATCTTTAAATCAAGGGAAATGGAAAACTTTTGCTCTACCCTTGATGAGCACAGAGCCCATTATCTACACAAAAGGTCACATAGGCTAAATTCTATAAAGACAGTGGGGTATGTTTATAACCAAAAATATCTAAGTACAATCTCTTCAACAAGCAAAAACACCTAAATGATGTTCATGGCCTCGAGGAAAAAAGAAAAACATAAAAAAAAAAAATCTAAAAAAACAACATATTGAGTACCATTGTGGCCCAGAGTAAGGATACCTTTCCCTCTATCTTGCTCTTACATTCTTTGCTAAAATTTTCTCGGCAACCACATGTAATATCTCTTCTTTAAGACCAAAAGAACAATAGGATTAATTATTGCTACTGTTTGGAATTCACTGCAGATACATTCTCACTGACTCAAGATTTCCTCAGCTAGTTACAATGTAGAACAACCAAGTCCTGACATCATCCTCATCTAGCTAGGATTGCTGTTACATTTAGAGGCTAAACCTAGGTCCAATTTACAATCATTATCCTACTATGGAGCTTTGCTACTCATCACAGAATCTGACAGAGACCAAATTACTTTTTTTTTTTTGATGAATAAGCCACTCTCATTAGAAACAGTACAAACAGTACAAAAGACTATACCGTCATCACTACTCCAAACAAGCTAGAAAACTAAGGAAATCAACAAAATCTAGAAAAGGGGAACCAAGCATCGAGGTCACTCAACTAAAAAGCAAAGACAACAAAACGCCCTGTAACCTATCCAAAGACAGAGAACAATCCTCAAAACATCTAGAATTACGCTCCCGCCAAAGGCACCACCAGATACAAGGGGGTATCAATCGCCAAATAGCCTTAGCGAAAGGGTTCTTAAGCTTCCTCTTCCAACACCACAGCACATCTTCCACTGTCTCTGGCATAACCAATTGAAGATTCAGAATACAAAGCACATGAGACCACAACCCACTCGCATAAGGACAATGCAACAAAACATGATTAATAGATTCCCCAGCACCACGGCATAAGAAACACCAACCTGCCAAGATAAAACCCCTTCTTCGAAGATTATCAATAGTTAAACTCCTACCATGAGAAGCCTCCCACACAAAGAAGGAAACTCTCATACGACACAAGGACCTCCAAACCCCCCTCCAAGGGAAAGAGACACCAGGCCCACCTCTAATCAAGCCATACATCGACTTCACAGAAAAATTTTCATCCTTATTGTCCATCCAAACCATCCCATCCTCCTCCCCTCTGCTAACAACACCCCCATACAACAAAGCATAGAAAGAACTAAAAACCGCCATACAACAGAGACCAAATTACTGATCTGACCATATTTCTTTCTATGGTGGTGGGCAGATGGACAGAGCCTTGTTAGTCCTCCAGTCAGAAACAAAAAAGAAATACTGAAAAAGGAATCAGTCTAATATACAGGACCTTAACATATCCAAGGTACCCGCCGCTGTTCATGAAGCAAAACTTGTAGCTTTCAACAAGGAATTTCACCCAAGTTCCTTATATCCACAAACAATCCCACATTAATAGGTTCTTTCCTTTTTTTCCTCTCTTCTTTCCCTCCCTCTCATGCAGCCACAAGAAGCCAAACAAAAATGCTTGTAAGTAGACCAAAACTCAACCCCAAACAACAAATTGTTTGCTTGCGACAATCATACTGCACCATTTTGTCCATCAGTTGCATGCTTTCTTATATTTTAGCCATGTTTGATTTGCACAAAAAATGGATACAAGCAACCATACATAGAAAGAGGTAAATGACCTGAACACTCACTCTTGTTCGATATTGCAGCTGGTATAGTTTCTCAAATCCATGTTCATTAACAAATAGAGGATTAGATCACTAAGATGTTTTCAAAAGCAACGGGTAATGAGCCAAAGCTGCCCTTTTAATGACAATAAGACATGGAACTTATTATTAAATCTATGTATAGGATTCTGGTGGGGGCTACTCCTGTGGATTTTCCTTGGCGACAGTTGTGGAGGACTTTTTCACCCCCAAGAGTTTCGTTCTTTGCGTGGGAGGCTACTCATGGGAAAGTTTTGACAATAGATAATTTGAGGCGGAGGGGTATTTGCTTGACAGAGTGGTGTTATTTGTGTAGATGTGATGGGGAGTCTGTTGATCATATTCTACTTCATTGTTCGTTTGCTCGATGTTTGTGGTCACATATTTTATCTATATTGAAATTCTCTTGGGTTATGCCTTCTAGGGTGGTTGAGGTGTTGAGATGTTGGAAGAGGAAGTTTGACGACACAACAACTTTGGTGGTTTGGAGGATGATACCTTCCTGTATTTGGTGGTGTTTGTGGCGAGAAAGAAATAGTCGTTGTTTCGAGAACCAAGCATCAACGATGTAGAGTCTTAAGAGTCACATGTTACAGTCTCTTTTCCTTTGGTCTAATGCTGTATTGGGGTTTCCGTTTTTGGATCTTCTAGATTTTTGTAGCTTTCTAGCTTGTATGTTTTAGATGTTTTCAGTACAGCCTATTGTACTGTTAATTCTTTTTTCTTTTTAATAAAACTTTTATTTACCTATCAAAAAAAAATAAGACATGGAACTTATCAGCCTAATCAACGCCAATCTAGTAAAACTATATTTTACATGCTTCGAAGTGGATAATGACATATACGTCCTAAAGCCACGATGGGAAACAATAGAGACTGGGATCTTAGCATGCAGCTAAAAGTTAAGGTGAACCCAGAAAAGCAGAGCTGAAGTTAATCAGTTGTAGAGACAAGACTGACATGCGGAGAGGCAGGACTTCTGTCAAAACTAAAAAGACTAAAAAGTTATGCCTTGCAAATGAAATTTATTATTTTGAATCTTAATCCAAAAAGCTATTATCCAGTTTTATACAAAAGCACCATGAAGAAACATGTGTAGGAAAAAGATTTTAAATGACAATTTCTGTGAGGCTTTGTTGCTTTAATGGAAGACAAGGTATGATTCAACTTGTGCCATATTGTTCAAAAATAGAATTGCGAGCATCATACCTGCAAGGTACTAATATCAAAATCTCCAAGAGAAAGATCAACAAGAGGTGCACCAGTGTTCTGAATATCCAATTTGCTATCCTACAAATGAAAAGCGAAATCAGAAAACATGGCAACAGGCAATAAGTTCAAGTATAACAGGGATCAATAACAAAGATATAATAAAGTACCTCATAATCTGACTCTGGAATTCTGTGGCCTACCCCATCCAACTGCACAGTTTCATTGCCCTTGAGCTCAGGAGTGTAATCTGGATGCAAATTCACAGTGTGGGGTCCAATAACAACTGATGACACTTGTGGAAACTCCTCATCCAAATTGATATGTGACTTATTTTGACCAAGAGAAACCCCATCAGACTTCATAGGCGGATAGCTGTAATCAATAGGAGCCCCTTCCTCATTTGTGAGTGGGGATGAGAAACCCAAATGATCTTGGTCCATAAGGGAAACATCTTTTCTAACAAACTCACCCTGGGCCAACTTTCGAAAGTATGACCAATGCTTAGGCTCGTGATTCTCTATGTTCATGCTCAAGCCTGTTCCGTCATGCAGTGGATTCATTTGAGAGAGATTTTGTGAGATTCTCGCCTTTGAGAACATATCAGTCAGCAAATCAGGAGGAAAGCGGTCATTTATATCAATAAGAATGTCTGGAGTGCCAACAACAGCAGACTCTCCTCGGGGAACACCTTGAGCCGAGTTCTCTGCCCAAGTCAAGGGCTCTGCAGGAGCCATACTGTTATTCTCATTCTTCTTGCTGGCAGATACCTCACTCCACTCAACTTCCGGTGGCCTTAAAGCAGAACACTCTGTATAAATATCAGGAGTACCTTCACTTGCCATTAGATTATTCAAATCAGCTGTGTCTTTATCGTTCATAGAGGGAGCTTTATTGTATTCTCTTATCCAAGCCATTTCATGTTCATCCGCAGGATTAATTGCTTTGCTTCTCAACTCAGGTTTCTGTAAATTTGACTCAAGCCCCTCCTCAGAAATACTGGAATTTATGTTACTAAGACTGTCAGCAAACTCTTTATACTTTTTGAGCTTCTCCAGTTCATCTTCAACAGTCTGCGTATTTATATACAGAGGTTGTAAATATGGATTGGACTGTGCAGTCTGTAAAGCCTCATGCCCATCATGCAATTTATCAACTGATTCAGTAACTGTTTGAGAATGATCCGAGCGTGCCTGATTTATCAGAAACTGAGAACCAAAGGAATCATCTGATTTGGACAAACGGTTCAATTCCGCCTGCTCCCTGGGAATTCGCTCAGAATGAAAAACTGGAGGAGGAACCAGGGGTGCTTCAAGGTACCTAAACTCAGTTGGATAAGTCTCTGAGCCACCATATCCCAGACCGAATTGTCCACCAGATGCATAATAAAGATCATCTTCACTATTCTTTGACCTGTCATTTACACCTTCAGGTGGCATTTTATTTTGTATGGGTTCCTGAAGCATTTTATTACTTTTCACAGATATCAAGGAAGATCCTGTCTCCACTGCTGAGCTAGTAACCAGTACTTCTTCCCTACCAATATAATTTTGAATCTGTGGATGAGAAGAAACAGCATATTCATTGTCCATTCTTTGATCTTTATCTGGATCACTTATTTTTTGGAGCGAGCTCTCCCTCTTCATCTTTGCCTCCTTCAGTGATGCTTCTTTCTCCAGCAATTGAATTTTCTCAGGTTCATTTAGCTTTTGGGCTGAGCTATCCCTTTTCAGTTTCAGCTCTTTCATGGATGCTTCTGAATCTTGTGAATGGAAGCCACTATGCAGTTGCTCAGTCAAACCCCCCTGCTGAGCCAGATGGCCATGGACAGGTGTTGAAACGAAATTCTCTCCGCCAGCATAGCTAGAATGGTCAGAACCATAATCATATGGAACAGTGGCCTTTTCATCTTTTCTATGGAAGCTCTCCAAAGGTTGGAAACGAGAGGATGAATGCTGTCCAGCTTCAACATGATGAAGCCTCTGTCCCTGGTAAGTAAGCGGATTTGATTCATAGGGACTAGATGAGCTTGGTGGCAAGGGTTGAGCAGATTGACTGGTTGATGAAGGTGTATTAACTCTCAAAGATGCAGTACTGGCAGCAGCTAAATCTGGTGCAGCTCCACCACCCTCTCTTTCAACATTTAGATTAAGTAAGTCATCCAAATTGTTTTCTGATGCACCTGTCACAGCAATTGAGCTCTTTCTCGAACCTAGGTCCATACCATTAACAGCAACCACATACTGAATCTCAGAATCACCCTCAGTGTTTCCAAGACCAAACTGAGCATCCTCCAAATCACCAATAGAAAACAGAAACGTCCTAGGTTTCTGTGATCCCCCATCTTGCAGCACATTACATTCCTCCATCATGTTTTGCAGATCCTCATCACAAGATACAGAAACTAAGGCATCGAGATCCTCTCCAGGAAGCTGATATTTTATAGAATTAGTTTGGTTGTAAATAGTCAACATTTTCTGCACAAGATCCTGCCAGGAAATATCCTTCCTTATCTGGATTATACGTGTTTCACCACCAACATATCTAAGCTTTCCATCACTGGGACGAGGCAAAATCTTACCACCAAAGCTGCAGAGGAATTTCACCTTTGTTGGTAAGCTATCTGACGCCCCTGAAGATGTATAAACATTAAATCCTTGACTCATGTCATTCCTTGCTGAGGTTTGGGATTCTGACTGCAATGAATCATAATAACTTTTGTCCTCATGTGTGGAAGATCCTTTACTCTGAAAATCCTGAATGCGACCCTTTTCTACGGAGTTGAGCATTGCGATCTCAGACCCATTTTCTGAACCTGTGTGGCTGATTCCCAGCATTCCTTTTAAATCACCATACCCAGTTGGATTTTGAGGCTCACCGTAAGGACTGGGAATGAACTGCTGCCTAGGATTCACCCTTTCTCGCATAAATTCAAGCGCAAACTCCTCACCAGTTTGAATAGAGAAATTCAGTACGGGTCTAGCTCCAACTGACATATTGTAATCTGGAGGGCGTAGGTTGGTGTTGACATTACTAGATGGATCCTGGAAAAATCTTTGATTCGCAGATCCAACTCCCTCATTTCTAGTCTCAACATTTTTGCGTCGCATTTGTTCATGGGTTTTCTGTTGGTCCATCACAACCTTTTCCAGATTTCTCTCTGTCTGCTTCAATTTCAGGGAGACAAACACCCAACGCAAGATGCCATGAGTGCAATATCTGTACTAATTATTCCAGATCCTCAACCAGAAACCTGAGAATAGAGTCAATAGACTAGCTTTCAGTAACTCACTTAGATATAGAACTCTCCCAGATACACAATCTTTAAGACAAATTAGCAATTTCCTTCGAAAACATAGCTTAAAGCATCTCACTCACAGACAGTGATTGAAGTATCTCCTAAAGATGTATCTAAGATCTCACCCAATTTTAGAGGAAACAAATCTGTGAAGATCGTGGCATATCTACATAATCTATGTCTAGAGGGAGAAAAGGCCAAACAAAGAAATCAAACCACTCACCACAATGAGCTCAAAATTTAGAGAATTTGAGTAATGCATTAGCAAATCCACATACCTCTATACCTAAACCAAAGTGAATATGTTATCACTGCAACTTAGAACCAGGTTAACTTGTAAACAACAATAATTGTACTTCTCTCATTCCACTGATTGAAGCTTTCAATCACCCGAGCTCTAGACAATGACAAAATCAAAGCTCCAAATTAGCAATCAAAGGGGTGCAACTTGGAGCTATAAGTAAAGCACAAAGAAAACGCTCACACAAAAGTGATCAACAATTAATGGTAATAGCAAGAAAACTACTCACTGAAGACTAAGTACCTCAAATAGACCCCAAGAATCGATTAGAACTGCAATCAGAAAAGAGGGCAAAGGAACTATTTCGGATTAGATGTCGTGAAAACAGGAGTATTTAAATCAGTGTAAAAATCAACATAGAATTAGTGTCGCTGAAAAGTAAGCAATGGACCCAAAGAATGGCTGGAGGTGAAAATTTTGGAAAATAATCGAACCACGCTTAGCTAAATTTCCTGGAGTGAATGCGTTACTGACAAGTGAACTTTCTCAAGGAAAATGGAAATATTGCCAATGAGAAGTAAGCACACACCATACAGACCCAGAAAACAGCATTTTGACACAAAAATCAACTTCAAACTCCAAAAACCCCTGATTTAGCACCCACGAACTGATCCAACTCCCAAAACTCCTAAATCTCAAAGATGTCAAGCGACAAATCCCCAAGAAGTCGGTACAAAATCCGGCCCAAACATAACATCAAACAATCACCACTAAAAGAGATAATTAGAAAACCGAAAAAAGGCCAATTTCGTGAGAGATCAAGCTCCAATTGCATCAGAAGTATACAGAACCAAACAAATTAGAAGCTCAAAAATCTTATATTTTTTACCTGTGAAAGAAAAAGAGAAAATAATCAAGGAAACACGATAAACACCGAGCTTCGCTGACTGACGATCAAGTGGGCTAAGCGACTTTCACACCTCTCTTTCTCTCTTACGGATTATCTTCCACGGCGTACAGACTCGGGTCTCTCTCCCTCTCGAATTTCTGCATTTCTTTATTGAGAGTTTGAGACCCTTTTTTGGAAGATTTTAGATTAGTCTCTCTCTCTCTCATTTTACGACTTTGCTGGGACGGTAATCATGGGTTTTACTTCTTTTTTGTTCGTTTTATCTGAAAATATTTTCTGAAGTTACGCGCTCTTCTGGGGCGCGCTTAACATACCGTCCACTTGGTAGGTGTCGAGTGACGCGGGTCCCAGTTAGCATGAACTCGTGCTTTCGTCATTACTTATCTCATAAAATTATCTATTTTTAATAATTTAGTAATGATTTGTAATTGTAGGGTAAATAAAATAACCTCAAAGTTGATTTTTTCTGTTAAATTCTGTTTAGGTTTTGTTTTCATAACGTAAGCTTAGTGTCTGGTTATAAAAAGTTTCTTCTCTCTATTTTTTAACGTAATAAATTATCCTTAAATTCAAGAGGACAAGAAAATAATTCCTAAAGTATACAATATTATAAAATTAAATAATATCTGTGTCTTTTCAGTTCAGTCCAACGTCCTTTTCGTATCGGTCGACATGCAAAGTAAATCAAAATTGATTTTTAAAAATTTCCACAAACCGCAGCATTTCTGTGCTGGAAAACAAAACAGAACGAACGGGCGTTCCTGCGACGGAAGCTTTTTTTAAGGTCATGTTCTTTCGTAAAAATTGGTAGGATTTTAATAGAATTGTAAATATTTATGTAAAATAGTATTTTATAGGTGTTTGTGTAAATGATATAGAGTTAATTTGATGTAATTATTTAATAAAAAATATTAAAATTATGTGAAAAATTATAAATATAAAATTTATTATATTTTTATGTAAAAAGTTATTGGAGATTGTGTAAAAAGTTATTGGAGATTGTGTTAAATGTATTAGTGTTTGTGTTTGAATTCTTAGGGTGCGTTTGCACCAAAAATTTTACCAATTCACAATAAAATACTACCATATAATCTCTCTCTCTCTCCCATAAAAAATATAAAAAATTATCTCTCTCTTCACTTTTTCACTATACCCAATACCAACACTAAATTCAATACCAAAAATTTTTCAACACAAATATAACTTTAAGATGTTCGATGATAATTTTATGAATAGATTTAAATCTTAAAAAAAAACTTTAAAACGAAAATGCCCCAAATTCCAACCTTTCCACTGGTCTAGCGTGTGGGAACGTACCAGTTACTGATTCATTTCGTTAGGCCGGCGAAATTGCGAAAAAACTGTGGCCTTTGGTTTAGCCTAGTTTTACTTTGGTACTAATAAGCCGCAATTTTCCAGCCGTGCAGATTTAAGTGGTGATTGGTTTTAAAAAATTTGGGAGTTTAAAAATTTTGATATATAAAAATTTGTAAACAAATAAATGAAGAAATATATAATTTTATTTAATTTTTATATTTAGATAAAAACGTACGATTTTTAGTGGAGAGAGATTATTTTAGAATTATTTTATTAAGTTAAAATTTTGAAAAAGCCAAACATCACCTTAGTGTTGTGGAGTCGCGTGTAATAACTCAAGAAAAATCTAATAAAACTCTAATCTTCTAAAATAAATTAGATGAAAAAGTTATAATTGAAAACATACCTTCTTCTTTGCGTCTACAAGTATTTGTTTTTATTAAAAAAAAACTTAATATACGCACGTGTCCTTAGGGTTTAACGTTTTATCAGAAATACACTTAGGGTAATTTGTATTGTCCCACTACCTTGAGGTATATATATTTTTCCCGTTTTATCCCTTCGCCAACATTCCGTCTATTTTTTGACGGAAATTGATGACGTGGACCAATTGACCACGTCACATCCAATTAAACTGCAACACGTGTCCTTAACCGATGACCGGAGAAAATTCTTTTTTCACCTGTATATACACGTCACTCTCCCTGGCAATTTACCAAAATGCCCTTCAAATAAAAAATGAAAACGAACCCCCCGTCTTCGGACCGGTGAAATTGTTATGCGAGAGATCAAGTACCCGAAGCTGATGCAGCAGTAGAATGGAAGGATGAATGTTATGCGAGAGACCAATTGTTAGCTTTACAGCTCCCCATTCCAAGATTTGTTTTGTACAATCTGCGACGGAGAGAATTTTTGTCCCCCGTTGAATTCTCTGCAGAAAAAATCCTCTAATCTTCCTGGGAAGTTTGTTCGATGTGGTCGAAGGCTAATGTATTTGGCGATGTATGTTTGTTTCTTAATTCTATGTTCTATGAATAGCTCGGCGTAATTGCATCTTTCTGTTCACAGCAATTACAGCCTGCTCAGATCTCTATAGGTTCTAAGGTTTATGTGATATCTGCTTCCTCAATTTTCTGCGGCTTGTTGTGTGAGATTCTAGGGTTTTAATCTCTTGAGTCAATTTCTTTCTTCAGATATAGGAAAATAATCGTTAACTTCTTCTGTGGTCCTCATTTCTTGGTTTGTGATTCTGTGAGGCTCGTAGCTTCAATTTTACAATCAGTTCTTCTCTGGGAAATTTGGGAGTCCGTTTCTTCAAGCTTGAAGGAATCCGTTTGGTTTCTTAGGTGTCTAAAAAACTGGTTCGATTGATTTTCTTCTGGGGTTCTGCGCCGTTCTTAAAGGAATTGTAAGATTTGGTACTGGTGCGATTTTTCCTCGATGGATAAGGAGAAATCCCCCGGACATAGTGGAGGTTTTCCACCGCCCTCGTCAGGCCGTTACTCAGGTTTCTCGCCAATTAGCTTCGACAGTGATCTTGGTGTTGTGGGTGGCGCTGATGGGCATTTTGGTAAATTGCTAGGGAGAGTGATGTGGATATATAGGTGGAAAAAGAATTTTGTCCAGTCAGCAGTTAAAGACACGTGTTGCAGTTTAATTGGATGTGACGTGGTCAATTGGTCCACGTCATTAATCCGTCCAAAAAGAGACGGAATGTTGGCGGAGGGATAAAACGGGGAAAATGGATATACCTCAGGGGTAGCGGGACAACAACAATTACCTTAGGGGTATTTATGAGAAAACGTTAAGCCCCATGGGCACGCACATATATTAAGCCTAAAAAAAATCACGGTGTATATTCTACTTGGCTAAGACCTATTTTTTACATGTTTTCCCATTTAAAAGGTGAATAGTATTAATATCCTACAAATAAAAGTGTTAATATGTTACACTTTTTTATTTCATATAAAACTTTATTGAAAAAAATAATAATATTTTAACATGATACCAATACGACATAGTTTGTTATTTTTGCTTTTTTGAACTTGAAAAAAATATTTACAAATGTTTTCATTTATAATTTATGATTGCATAGATTGCACACACTTCGCTCTATTTGTTGAATTTGAAAATACATGGAAATGTTTATATTTATACTTTGATTACAACACTGTATATTTTTATTTATACTTTATTATCATTAAATATGAGTGATATCTAACAGTTACCTAAGTTGTCTTATTTATTTATTCACACTGCAAGATAAGATCGTACAAATACCAACTAAAACATGCTTAATCTCGTCGACAAAAATCTCTGTCTTCGAGTTAGCCTCTGATCAATGCTATTCTGGGTTCCTTTAATGATCTACGATAACATGTATCTAATTATTTTCCAAAATTTATGGCATTTCAAAATTAGAACACATTTTTTGAAATATTTTGTGGGTATGTTTGTTTATCGAAATTGTGTAGAATCTTACTAAAATTTTGAGAATCTTTTGAATGTTGAAGTTTATTGGGGTTTGTGAAAAGTTTGAAATGAATGTGTAAAAGTTGAAAATTTTGAAATATGTTTGTTTTGTTAGAAATTTTAGACCCCAACATTTTGTGCAAACAAACATGTCTACATGTATAGACTGCCTCTATGTTTTTCTAAGGGGAAAATAAACTTTTCACCTACAAACTATTGGTGTAGTAACGCATTGCACCCCAAATTACTATCTTTAATACATTGCATCCTCAAACTATCAATGTTATACACTTTGCACCCTAAACTACAAATTTTGACACATTACACTCTCAAACTACTAATATTAAACACTTTGCACCCTCCACTTGACAATAATACCCTTGAGAAATTAATAAATTGACAACAATATCTTTACTATATACAAAATGGGTCAAGGACATTATCGTCATTTTAGTCTCAAAATTTGAAAAAGGGTGCAAAGTGTCAAAAATTGGTAGTTTGAGAGTGTAATGTATCAAAATTGGTAATTTGAGAGTGTAATGTATCAAAATTGATAATTTATGGTGCAAATTACAACTATGATAGTTTGTTGGTGAAAAATATATTTTTTCCCTTTTTCTAACAACCTAACGATGGCGTACCTTTATTCCCCCTTTCTTGATGTATCTTCTTGAATATAAAATTAAATTTATATTACTAAATTTTCTATAAATTTTAAGAATATTTTTGCAACCCAACATCACCTTCGGTATCCATCTCAAAACACCCATTTAGAAGAAGGGCAGTCCCCGTTGACTTTTCAGTGACACCTGGCACCTTGCATTTTATTCTTACATTTGTCTTGATTCAGCAAGATCTATGGCAACTTTCCCTAAAAAGCATATACTTATACATATCTGGTAATCAGTTAGCAGCGAAACCCTCATATTCAGTAACAGCGACTCTTTATCAAACTTGTTAACCTGAGCTTTTATGGAAGGATGGCAAAATTAAGGGCTTACTATTACTAATTTACTATGGGTAGGAATGCAGGATCGCCCGGCTGCTATTTTTGTTAGCTGTGAGTCTGACTTTGAACGGGTAAGTCACTAATACGGGACTGAAAATTGTCTGGGAAAACGAAAGAGGAAAGGAGGAAAGGGAAGAAAGAAAAGCAGAAGAAGGCTATAGACGAGAAAGTTGAAGAGAAATAAAAATTTAAAAGTAAAGCACTCCAAGTGAGCCAGACACCAGCCATCAATTGATGGCGGCTATTATGAAAGGAAAAGAAAGAAAGAAAGCAACGGGGAGTAGAAAGACTCTCTGTGTCTCCCGATCCCTCTGTCTCCTGTGTATAGTAGTAAGGGGACTTGGGGAAGAGAGAAAGCGAACAAAAGAGAATGAAAAAGAAAAGGAGAATGGGAGGGGGGGGGATGATGGGCAAGAGAGCAAGAAGTGTGGGAGAGGAGAGGGAGCAAGAGAGTCATCGTCGTGCCACGTGGCGAGATACGAGTGGTTGAGTGCTTCGGGCTTCAACATCAACCAGCAATACCAACAACATCAACACCAACACACTCTCTCTCTCTCTCCGCTGCCATGTCAGAGCGTAACCCCATCCTATGACCCCGGCGAATCCGTACTTGTATGCTTCTCTCTCTCGAATTAAAAACCCTCTCTCTCTATTCGTTTGTCTACTGCTCTCCTTCTCTCTCTTTCTCGTATCTCTCATCTATCTCCGAGTTTCCATACCCTAATCTCTTTCATTCTCTATCTCTCTCGAGCTCTCAATCCGAGTCTGTCTTTCTCTCTATTGCTGTTTGATCCGTTTGGAAGATTGGTAAGCTTCTTAATTCACCTGGGAACTGTGTATTTTTCTGTTTATTGCTCATTTTTTGATCAGTGCTCTTGTGGGTAGTTATTTATTTTTGTAATTGCAGCTAACCCATGCGTGCTTTGATGCTCATTTTTGTGCAAATATCGTTTGATTGTTGTGATATTGGGTGTACGGATTTCGATTGTTGATGCCAAAGTTGATGTCTTCGGAGAGTTTGGTGAATTGGACTTTGGATTGGGTTGTGGGATGAGTTGCCACTCAAATGTGAGGTCTGGTTTAAGTATGAGTTGAATGTGTGCATGCAAGTTGACGTAATTTGATTGTTCAATTTCAGCGTTGTTATTTTTTTTGTGGCGTATGTATTCATTTGGTGACCAATGGTATGAAATAAAGGGTTAACTAGATACAACAATTCGGTTTGGTGTATGTTGGATTTGGCAGTGATGTTTCAACTTAGCTGTTGGTTCTTAGTTGTTAGAACCGAGTTTTATAGTTTTCTACTGCTGCTTTCACTTGGGTATGTCAGAATTTAGCAGAGAACTGATTCTTATGTTATAGGCATTGGTTATCGGTTAAGAATAGTCAAAGAGTTAGATTCTTTTTGTTTCACAGCAATGAATCAATTTCAAGGTATCAGAATTTGTATTGTTCTTGCAGTAATCAGTTTTAAGTACTTTACATGGAACTAATTTCCTGGTTCTACTTCAGGTGTTGGAAATTACAGAGTGAACCTCTCGTGTCAGCCGCTAGGCTGAAACTTCCCCCCCACCTGATAAAGTATCTTTTGATTATTGAAATCAGAGTCTTTACGTGATCTGTGCAATCATTTTTTATTTATAGGTAGCATTAATTTTGCAATCAACCTATAGTCAGAGCCATTTTAATTCTCCCTTGGTCACTTGGTTTCCTTATTTCGCTTGTGTACACATGTTTTTGCCGTAATTTTTGGTGTTGCTTGATTGAAATTATAATTTTAGAGTCTTCGGGGTTTTTATCAAATGTCTTAGGTCAGTATTTGTTGAAGTCGACCTTTTCTGAACCCCTAGTATTCATTGTCAACCTTTTGCAGGTTAATATTGAGATGGTTCGGTACAGTCCTTTGTACTGCTCTGTCACCTCTTTCTTTCAATAAAACGTTCCTTATAAAAAAAAATATTGAGCTATTTTCAAATTAGTATAGGGTATGTGAAAGCTGTTGATTATAAGTATACTTCAATAATTTCTTAGTTATGTGTGCCATTTCTTCTTATTATTATTATCATTATTTCTTGTTTGTCGTGATTTTTCTGTTGCTTGTTTCTAAATTTCGCAAATATGCTGGTGTAGGAACAGAACATTTTCTCCTCGCAGCATAATGCTGTCCTGAAGCTCTGATGTGTCACTTTATTGTGGACTCATATTATAGTTGTGAGGTCTATCACCCATGTAAGGCCCATTTTGCAAAAGATGAAAGAAAACGGTTCATCAACTACTAAAATGATTAACAGAAACTGGGTCTTGAAGCGCAAACGGAGAAAGCTACCTTGTGGACCAGTTCTATCCAATGGTATGGAAGATAGTTCTGCTGCATCAGAATTACCAACGAATACTTCCTCAACGAAACGGAGGCTGAAGAGTGAGATCAAATCTGAGCGATTTTCATCCAAGAAGAAAGGAAATGATGGGGTGAGTTATCTTTGCGCTCTGTGGTACTTCTTCTTGTATCCTAGGCCATTCTATTCAATTTTTTGGCTGTGACAGTTTCTTCTTAATCTAGATATACAAGTATGGGAGTTTGATTGCTTTTGTCAATTATTCGAGTGAAGATATCTCTAGATTTCATTTCCCTTTTCTTTGTGCCGGAGAACATCTATTGAAAGGAAGTTTTCCTTTCACAGATATTATGCTGGAAGTCTAAAATTTGGTGTAATTTATTTTCGTATTACATTATGTATCATATACCCCTCTCTTTTGTGCAAGTGGGAAAGTCACCACTTGCACAAAAGACCCCTATTCGAACACAGCTGGGCTAGAAAAGCACGTGAGGACTCGTCAAATTCCTCCGAAAAATCACTAGGGACCCTGGTCTGCGCCATTTTACCAAACATATTCGCCAACCAGACCACCCCAAACCTCCCAAAGCGAATGGTACTCTGAGACTTTCTACTATGTTCAGTTAATGTGACCATACCAAACGAACTCACAGAGAATTTAAACAGCTTCGCTTCGATTACCAAGCTACGAAAAAAAGCCATTAACATCCGTCCTCGCAAGCAAGATCTTTCGCTGTTTTCACTGATCTAAAATGTAAATTCATACAAACATGGGAGGGAGAGAGGAAATCTACTAGTAGTACAAAGAATAAATCTTAGTAGACATCCTACAAGCATGGGACTGAGTCATTGTCTTTTATTAGGCAGATAATAATTAAGGAAAGCTTATTTTGCTTTATTTGTATTGGCATATTTATCTCCACTAACTGCTTCGTGCTTTTTCTCTGTTCTTATGATTTGTCTTCCAGTACTACTTTGAATGTGTGATCTGTGATCTTGGAGGCAACTTGTTATGTTGTGATAGTTGTCCCCGGACCTACCATCTCCAGTGCCTACATCCACCTCTTAAGGTATGTTTAATCTTATTTCAGCTGGCTGCCTCAGGGGCTATCTAATTTGTTATCTTTCGAGTCAGAGATGCCAAAACTCAGTGCTTGTTATTCTCTTATCATGTTTTATGCTCACATGTAGCGCATTCCTATGGGAAAGTGGCAATGTCCAAACTGCTGTCAGAAAAGTGATCCATTGAAGCCCATGTGTCAACTTGACACCATCTCCAAACGGGCAAGAACAAAGATAGTCACTGGGAAATCAAAAACTGAAATTCAGTCACCTGATGTGGGCAAAGTATCCCGGATTTTCGGAAACTCCATTATTGCAAAGAAAAGGACCTCCAGCAAAGGAAAATCTGTCAAATTCCTTGAGCAGAGATCTCTGTCCTCTCAAATAGATTTCTCCCATAACCCGAAGCCAACCCATGGATCCCTTGATTTGCCAGAGGGTAGTTCGTCATGTGTGAATGTTGATGAGGAGAAGAAATCCAATTCATCTCAAACGGACTCTCCTGCAGACAGGAACCCAACCTCTCCTGCCAAGGAAATTTCATTTCGTTCTAAAGTAACTAACTCAGAGGCAACTGATGAATCTCTTGAGGGGAAGCCTGAGTTGTCTAGTAACAATCTTTCTCCTGGAAAAACACTTGTTCTTGCAATAAGTGCTGCCACCATGGAACATAGAAAGAGAAAACAGAAAGTCAATGATAATAACAGCCAAAAGAAGCGCAGGATGGATAATAAGGGAAAATTTAGTGCTGGTGCTTCTAAGAAACGTGGATCCAAGGCCCATACTGCGAGCTCTGGAAGTAGTAAATTGCATCTGAAGCGTAAGTCTATTAACTTTGGGAATTCCACAGCCTTGTCACAGGAGGATTTTGGAACAAAGACCTCAGATGTCCAGAGGAAAGATGAGGTATTCGTTTGTTTTGCTGTCACTGTGAGTGTGGCTGTGGGTATTTTGGTTATCTATGCCTCTCCAGAAATGTTTATAGAAATACTCCCTCAAAACCTGGAAGCATGGAGAATGAAAATGGTTGCTGAATGCTTTGGTGTGATGTCAAATGCAATATACTGCAGAAACTTTGTAGCATCTTGCACTTTGTGCTCTCTCCAATCTTTTCCTGTTGTTTCCCACTTTTTCTTATGTTTCGATGGTTATCTGGAACCATACCTGAATTCTTCCCAAGAAGAGTTTCAGGTCATCCTCATTCAACAGTTTGAATGAGTACATGAACATAATATGTAGATACGTCATAGTTGATGCACCTGTCTGTGTATTTGCCTGAAAAATATAAGGTAGTCTCTCATGCCATAGGATTTGAATGGTTTTTTCTTATTCGCAAGTTTCTCTCTCTGTTTGCACCCCCTTAAAGCACACTGCCAGCTCAGCATTAAATAGTGGTATAATAGCTGAGTGTAAATTTTTGTGACTGAATTGATTGTTGCTTGCTTCACACTGCCCACACATCTTAGTCATTTTTTACAATTTCTATCAAATGGATCCACATATCCTGCTTTAGAATGTACATCAAATTTTCAACTTTTTTTGGCACTTCCATTATCATTGTTCTGTCTCCAATATTTTGTCTCGATGTAATATAGTTATATTTAACATTTACTATCTATTTTATACTTAGCTTAATGTGGTCATAATCATTTGTGGTTGATGGCTTTCTCAATGTTTGGCTTCTTCGTTTTTTGGCATGTCCCTGTGGTGATTATCATCGCCGTTGACATCTCTTAATACTATGGTCCCTGTCACTGTTATTAGTGTTGTTCTTGTTGGCGGCGTTTTTGTTTTGAAGATGATTAATAAGTATATACAATTTGATGCAAAAACTCCCACAGGAAGCAACAAACATGTCACATGAGTTAAAAAAAGCAGATCATGTCGATGAAGCAGTAATCTGTGCGGAAAGTGTCCCTGCTGAACTTTTGCAGGTAAGAGCATAAAGTTTGTTGCATTGCTTGTACCGCTTGAATGTGGACTACATGCTTATACGTTGATGTGCAGGTTGATCGGGTTCTTGGGTGTCGAGTTCAAGGTGGTTGCATGGGCTCTTCAAGTCATTTATCTGTGACTGTTGCTGATGACCTGCGTTCTAATGAGTTATTAGTTCCAGAGAATCAAAACAGTTTGTCAAAGGAAAATTCTGCTTGTGATACTGATTTAGATGTAGCAGCTGCTGAAAATCTTACTGAGGGTTGTCAGAATACCATTAAGAGTTTGGATAAGGAAGAAAGCATGAAGATTGAAGCAAAAGTTGACAAAATGCATGTATACAGAAGATCTGCGACCAGAGAATGCAAAAAAGGGAATGCCAGGGATGTTTTACAAAAAGAAATCAAGGATTCAGTTTATAGTACTGTAAATAGTAAGGATCAAGGTGGATCTATTGTGATCACAGAAGATTTGGAAAAAGCAAATGAAAAGGTGGTTACAGAGGAGAAGACTGGTGTTAATTTGAGAGAGAATGACGATGATGAAGTTCCAAAAACTTGGGAAACACATGTCTCTATTGAATCCAAAGATGACAAAGAGGCAGATTCAGAAATGCAAATGAGAAGCTCTTCAGAAAATAAAATTCGGGAGGCCACCCAGTCTGAATCTGCTTGCATTGACAGAGATAAGGTATCATTTGAGTTTTTGGTTAAGTGGGTAGGGAGGTCTCATATTCATAATAGTTGGATTTCTGAATCGGAGCTAAAAGTTCTGGCAAAAAGAAAACTAGAGAATTACAAGGCCAAATATGGGACAGCCGTGATAAACATCTGTGAGGAACACTGGAAGCAGCCTCAGCGGGTGATTGCTCTCCGTAATTTCAAAGATGGTGGAGGTGAAGCTTTTGTAAAATGGACAGGTCTTCCATATGATGAATGCACTTGGGAAAGATTAGATGAACCTGTTCTTCAAAAATATTTGCACCTGATCAATCTTTTTAATCAATTCGAACAACAAACATTGGATAAAGATTCTAATAAAAAGGCTTCACCAAGTGGGAAGAGTTATTGTCAGCAAAATGAGATAGTTACCCTGACAGAGCAACCTAAGGAACTAAAAGGAGGTTCATTATTTCCCCATCAGCTTGAAGCACTCAATTGGTTGCGTAAATGCTGGCATAAATCCAAGAATGTGATACTCGCTGATGAAATGGGGCTCGGAAAGACAATATCTGCTTGCTCTTTTATGTCATCACTATACTTTGAGTTTAAAGCTACTCTGCCTTGTTTAGTGTTGGTTCCACTTTCCACAATGCCTAACTGGCTTGCTGAGTTCTCATTATGGGCTCCCCACTTGAATGTTGTGGAGTATCATGGTTGTGCAAAAGCAAGAGCCATTATTCGCCAATATGAGTGGCATGCTAGCGATCAAAGTGCGTTGAATAAGAAAACAGCTGCCTATAAATTTAATATCCTTCTAACCACATATGAAATGGTTCTGGCTGATTCCTCTCCTCTGCGTGGAGTTCCTTGGGAAGTTCTTGTGGTCGATGAGGGCCACCGTCTGAAGAATTCTGGAAGTAAGCTTTTCAGCTTGCTGAATACATTCTCCTTTCAACATCGTGTACTGTTGACTGGTACTCCCCTTCAAAACAATATCGGTGAGATGTATAACTTGCTTAACTTCTTGCAGCCAGCATCATTTCCTTCTCTATCCTCATTTGAAGAGAATTTTAATGATCTTACAACGGCGGAAAAAGTGGAAGAGTTGAAGAAACTTGTTGCTCCGCATATGCTTCGAAGGCTTAAAAAGGATGCAATGCAAAATATTCCCCCTAAGACTGAACGAATGGTTCCTGTTGAGTTGTCATCCATCCAAGCAGAATATTATCGTGCGATGCTGACAAAGAACTATCATATACTGAGGAATATTGGGAAAGGGGTTGCCCAACAATCGATGCTAAATATTGTGATGCAGTTAAGAAAAGTTTGCAATCATCCATATCTGATTCCTGGTACTGAACCGGATTCTGGATCGGTTGAATTCCTCCATGAAATGCGAATAAAAGCCTCGGCCAAGCTGACTTTGTTGCATTCTATGCTTAAGAGTCTGAACAAGGAAGGTCATCGAGTCCTTATTTTCTCTCAGATGACCAAGCTTCTTGATATCCTTGAAGATTATCTGACAATAGAATTTGGGCCAAAAACATATGAGAGAGTGGATGGCTCTGTTTCAGTGGCTGATCGTCAAACAGCAATTGCTCGCTTTAACCAAGATAAAAGCCGGTTTGTCTTCTTGTTATCAACACGCTCTTGTGGCCTTGGGATCAATTTGGCAACTGCCGACACTGTCATTATTTATGATTCTGATTTCAACCCCCATGCTGATATCCAAGCTATGAATCGTGCACATCGGATTGGACAATCAAAAAGACTTTTGGTATATCGACTCGTAGTTCGCGCTAGCGTTGAAGAACGCATCTTGCAGCTTGCAAAGAAGAAACTGATGCTTGATCAGCTTTTTGTGAATAAGTCTGGGTCGCAGAAAGAAGTGGAGGATATTCTGAAATGGGGAACAGAAGAACTTTTCAATGATTCTCCTTGTACAAATGGGAAAGATTCAGGGGAATGTAATAGTAACAGAGATGAGGCAGTAGCGGACACAGATAATAAGCAGAGGAAGAGAGCTGGTAGTCTAGGGGATGTGTACAAGGACAAATGCACAGATAGCAGCAGCAGGATTCTGTGGGATGAAAATGCTATTCTTAAATTGCTTGACCGTTCAAACCTTCAGTCTGGATCAACTGATAATGCTGAAGGGGATTCCGAGAGTGATATGCTTGGCTCAGTGAAGGTAGACAGTTACTGAGACATTCAAACATAATTGCAATTCTTTTTCTGGTGTCGATACTTGGAATGATAATTTATTACTGTTGCATTGACACAAGACACAGGTTTTGTTGCCTGGAGACATTGTTGAAACGTCTTTTGTTGCTTATTCTCTCACTCACTCTCTCTGTCACTCACTCTCTCTCTCTCTTCACCCCTCCTCCTTGAACCACCCACTGAGGGGACTTAATTTTGCTTCTCATTGTAGTACGAGTCTAATATGGCTTTTATTGTAACTTTCTATTGCTATTTTTTCTTTTCTTTTGACCAGGCACTTGAATGGAATGATGAACCAACAGAAGAACAAAGGGGAGCTGAATCTCCTCCTGTTGGTGCTGATGATATATGTACACAAAATTCTGAAAGGAAAGAGGATAATTTGGTAACTGCGGAAGAAAATGAATGGGATAGACTTCTACGTGTGAGGTATGGAGTATTTTCTAGTTCCTTGAGTTTTTACACATCACCATGGTCATGCTTCGGTGATACTAGTATTTTGCAATAAATTGCTCCCTTTTGCTTCAAGAAATTTAAGTTGTATCCTAAAGAGTACCAGGTTTGCTCGGATATAGGTGCTTTTAAACTAAACTTGACAGATTTTTATTTAAAATCCTGTGTTATTGGAATGTGTAGTTGAATTTGGCACTGAAGCATTTTGAGACCATCAATATTGCTAATTGTAACCCGCCCTGAAGATGTCTATTTCAAAGAAAGTGCTCTAATTCCTCTCTGTATATCCTATAATTAAGTACATGTGAGAGTTACTCAATCCAGACATCAATGCTTTGTTTAGTAAGCTTATAGCCCAGACCCATACCGCCTATGTACATTCATAGTTGTCTTGCTATGACAGCATTGGGAGACCAATTATGACATTTTATTTGTTCTTCTGGATATATGTTGCTACAATTACGCAACGGGTTAGGTTTGGGATGTGAAATGTTTTCCCAAACTTGGACCTCTTGTAAGATATACAGTTCAAGCCCAGACCTGTCCCTACCCACTGAAACATTTTAAATATCAAAATTCAATGAGAAGTCATAATATTCAAACTACCTAGAGTTATAAAACATGCAAAATAATATCAAAATTTCTCATATCACAGGAGTAGTGTAATAATGGGGTATTTTTTTTCTAGGCTAATAATGTGAGGTAAGATGAGAAAGAAAGAGGGGAAAAATTGCTTGGCGAGGGCCATTGAAAACCTAGGATTTTTATGATTTTTTGTTTTTGGATTTAGTAATGAATTATATAGTCACGCTGGGTACAAGACTACAGGCCGAAAACCAAACCTGGCACAAATTCTATTGGTTTTTGGAATTTAAGCCCGAATGAATTTCAAACTCATTTAAACATTCCCAAACCTGTCTTATTAGGGTTCAGGTAGGTCAGAACCTGCTAAGGCATCCCTGTGTCATCCTCAATGTATAGGTAGGTCTTTATCAAATCTGGGATCTTTGGAGGTTTGACTTGTTCAATTTGACCATTGTTCAAGTTCCACTCAACCTTCGAGCTTATGGATTTTTCTTCGAAGCTTGGCTGAGTATGTGAAATGAGAAGCTCACTTTTGGTTAGCTGGCCTTTAATTATGTGATATTGTTCAAAAGATTCTGGACTTTTCCACAACAGCACTTTGGCATAGAGCATTGAATGGGTCCATTAGAAGTTTTTAGGCAGTAGCCTCCTCGTTTTGCATTATGCGAAGGCTATTTTTGATTGATATGAATATAACCGGTCATTGCAAATCTTGCCTATCTGCATGCCATTATTCGCCTCTCTTCCACCGGCACCAAAATTTTAACATCCTTGTCGTCCTTATTACCTTTTTGGCTGAAAAGGAAGCTGTTTGAGCTTTTGTTGTGAATGAATCAGCTTGAATTTTGGCGTGAGCTTGGCTCACATTAACTAAACAAGCTTTAACTGAGTTGGTAACTGGGTTGAGCCCGAGTAAGGTCTTGGTTTACTTGTAGCCTAATTTTGAGGTCCTAAAAGTGTACCTGATCCAATTGATGTGATCTAGGTTACTTTTGATCCTGGAGCTGGACATAACAGAGGAACATTCATGTTCACTTTCAAGCAGAAAATGGAAAAGCTGGTCATCCTAACAATAAATAGATTCATCTTTCCGTGGCCTTTAAAAATAAGAAATAGGAAATATAAGTTGAAGCAAAGGATATTCCGAAGCTGGATACTGTATGTAACAGGAAAAAGTGCCAACTATCAAGAGAGTGCAATTAATTCCTATTTCATCTATGATGTGCTTTATTGATGGAAAACATGGGTTATGCAATAGGGATTAAAAGTTATGAAAATGGTGTCTTGAATTTCCTTATTTGTATGTGCTGTCTTGAAAATATTGGATATGCAAATGGGGACTAGAAAAGTTATGAAACTGGTGACTTGAATTTCCTTATTTAAATGTGCTGTGTAGATGGGAGAAGTATCAAGTGGAGGAGGAAGCTGCTCTTGGTCGAGGCAAGCGCCTGCGAAAAGCTGTTTCTTATAGGGAGGCATATGCTCCACACCCAAGTGAAACATTGAGTGAGGTAGTCTTTTTTAATTTGCTTACTTCAATGAGGCCTTTTTCAAGTCTATTCAATGTCTTGAATAGTGTCAATGATATCAGTAACAAATACGTCATCACAATTTGAAACGTTGTTTCTTACGAGAATACGTATCTTCTATTTGAAACAATAAATCCCTGTGACCAGTGATTCTTACCTCGATCTTGATTGTTTAAGCTAATACTAGCTTTGCTCCTGCTCTACCTCTTTTCATTTACCCATGGTGCTTATCTGTGTTGCAACTGCCCCTGAGCCTTGGGAATTATAGTTTAACCTGACGATTATTTGAGGAAAATGAATTTCCTTGCACAATTTGTTCCTATTTCTACTTGCCTTTTGTAACTTATGGCAATGAAAGTATCATGCATTGATGCCACCATTTTCTTATTTAAGATCACCACAACGAATGTCATTTATCTGTCTGAACTTTGGAAACTGTAAATGACAGGGACCTAGGTTCCTTTTCATTTTTTAGTTTGTTGTCCAAATAATATTGGCAACCTCTAGTTTTTGTCTCTGTTAATCACAAAAGACAGACTTCAATTTTTCTTTCGTCCTCCATGTTGCTCTCTCCCTTTCCCCCCCTTCTCTCTGTGGGCCCATTTCATTAAGGTTTTTTTGTTATTTTTTTGTCTTTTTTTTTTTGTCCTCCTCTCTTTGCTGATACTTTGTACTCATAAGAATGGTTTCCAAAATGGAAGCAGTGGATTAGTTGGAGGCTTGCACTATGATATGTTGGCAAGTACTACTCATCATTCCTTCCGTTAAGGATTCATGTCAATAAAAACCATAAGACATGATCTTATTTGCATCAATTTTTAACTGTTGGATTATGAGACTGATAATTTTAGCTGGATCTTCTTCACCTTTTCTTCTCTATGTTTGATGTGGATGCTGTGCAATTCTAGACTTTTTTTTGGGTAAGTTATATACGCAGACCTAAGTATATTTTGTTTCTGCATCTGTTAGTCCTAGTTAGTTTAAAATCACAGTGTCCCATAACTTTTTTTTTGATAAGTAATGCAATCTTATTAAAGAAAAGAAAGACGACATCACAAGAGACTATACTGACAACTACTATAGCATACAAGCTAAAAACTGAGAAAATCCGGAAAATCCACAAACGGACAGCCTAAACCCGAATGAGCCCATAGAAACAGAGAATGCAACAAACCCCCCCCCCCAAACCAGCCAAAGACACAACCCTGTCTTCAAAACATCGCTCATTCCTCTCCTTCCACAAACTCCACCATATGCAGGCTGGAATCATCTTCCAAATAGCCGACGCAATTGGATCCTCAAACTTCTTCCTCCAACAACGTAAAACATCTACTACCTTCCTCGGCATAACCCAATCATCGTTAAGGATGCTCAACACATGCCCCCACAATCCTTTAGCCACCGAGCAGTGAATAAGAATATGATCAACTGTTTCTCCATCGCTCTTACATAAGTAGCACCACTCAGTCACACAAACACCCCTCCTCAAGTTGTCAATAGTCAAAATTTTCCCATGAGTGACCTCCCAAACAAAGAATGCAACTCTAGGGGGAGCCCAATTCCTCCAACAAGGTCGTCAAGGAAAATGCGCTATGGAGCCCTCCATAAGCAAAGCATACATCGGTTTCACAGAGAAAACACCACTCTTTGTACCCCTCAACAACATTTTATCCTCACCCCCTCTCCTACTCCCCGAATAGAGTAAAGAATAAAACTGCGAAAAAACTTCAATCTCCCAATTGTTAATCATCCTATCAAAGTGAACATCCCACACAACCACTCTGGATCCCAACTCCATGCAATCAGCCTCCCAAGTGTCCATCCTGCTAGCAAGAGAAAATAATTGAGGAAACTCCTCATTCAACGGCCTATCGCCACACCACTTGTCATGCCAGACCGAATTTTAGAATCGCTCCCAATTACAAACCTAAGATGCTCTCTAAAAAAGTTCCACCCTCTGCTTATGTTTTTCCACAAACTCACACCATAAGAACCCTGAACCACCAAAGTGCTCCAACCACCCTCTTCACACCTATACTTCTCCGTAATGACTGTCTTCCATAAGTTGTCTTTTTCAAAAGTGAATTGCTAAAGCCATTTACCAAAAAGAGCTCTATTGAAAAAGGTCAGCCTTCTGAGCCCCAACCCACCAGAACTAATAGGGGAGCAAACTTTAGCCCACCTAACAAGGTGAAACCTATGCTCATCACCACCGCTTTCCCACAAAAGTCCCTTTGAAGCTTCTCCAATGTATTAGCCACCGATGTCGGTATAGGAAAAGAGACAATGCTCACACACTTAAACTTGGGGTAAAATCACTTTGAGCCCTCGAAGTTGCACAAAAATGTCAAAGAAGGCCCCAAACTACAAATCTTGACACATTGAGCCCACGAACTACAAAATTTTATCAAATCGCGCCCTGAACTAAAATCTGACAGTCAAAATCATCAGATTTGAGCCACGTGGCACGATTTTGACAGTCAGATTTTAGTTCAGGGCGCGATTTGATAAAATTTGGTAATTCGTGGGCTTAATGTGTCAAGATTGGTAATTTGGGGTCCTCTTTGACATTTGTGTGCAACTTCGAGGGCTCAAAGTGACTTTAACTTTTTTCAAATCTCTCAACAATGCCATCCCAAATGCTCACACATTTAAATTTGGCACCATGAGGAAGCCCAAGGTATGTCATCGGGATAGACAACACTACAACCCAAAATATCCGCCAACCCCTGAACATCACCCACTCATTAGCGATCAATCTCACATCAATGCACTCATTAGCGATCATAACATAGTCCAAAATCTGTATTCCCCTCACAAAAGCATTCTTAGAAGGCGATATGATTTTCTCCAGAATCAACTTCAACCTATTTGTCAACACCTTGGCAAGAATCTTGTACACCCCTCCAACAAACTTATAGGACGAAAGTCTTTCAATTCCACAGCACCAACTTTTTTAGGAATAAGAACAATAAATGTAGCATTCATACATTTAACAAACTTATCCCTCTGGGCAAATTCATTAAACATGGCCATAACATCTCCCTTAGCAACCTCCTAGCAAAACTCGAAAAAAGCTAAAGAGAATCCATCCGGGCCAGGAGCCTTGTCACCATTAAGGTGACGAACCACCCCGGTGACCTCATCCTCCTCAAAGGATCTCTCGATCTAACACTCCTCCTCTGAAATGGAATCAAATTCCAAACCATCCAATGTCGGCCTCCAGGAAAATGGCTCCTCATACAACGAGCAATAGAAATCAACGATAATAGCAGAAATCAGGGATGGATCCTCCACAGTTTCCCCCTCCACTTCCAAACTAGAAATCGAGTCAACCCTTTTATTCGAGTTGGCCATACGGTGGAAAAAATTAGTACATCTATCCCTATCTTTAAGCCACAAAGACCTTGATTTTTGTCGTCAACTAATCTCCTCCAACTCAATCAAATGATCCAAATCTCCCAATACCTCCAACTTCCTTGCTTTCCCCCTCTCATCAAGGATCTCCCCCTCATCCAAGGAATCAAGGGACAACAACTCGCCTAATAAGGCTTCTGAAACTTATATCCCCAAAACTTTCATGGTTTCACACTCTCAGCTTGGAGAACCCCAGAATTCAAAAGACTCCCACCATTCCTTAACCCTATCCAAAAAACCGTTCTCCTTCAACCACATATTCTCAAAACGGAAGGGTCTCTTCCCTCCTCCCACCCTACCATCCACCAAAAGAATGGAAAAATGGTCTGAATACAGCCGAGACAACCTTCGCTGAGAAGCCTCCGGGAATAGAGACTCCCAACATGGACAAAATAAAAAGCGATCAATCCTGGACCATGACTGTGTAGCTCTATTGTTGGACCAAGTGAAGGCACCCCCGGATAAAGGGATATCCATTAACCTCATCTCTGAGATAAAATCAGAGATGCCTCCATAGCTGGACCCACCCCACCACCCCCCAAACGCTCACTAGAAAAACGAGTGACATTAAAATCTCCCCCAATACACCACGGATAATCCCACAGAGCTCTCACCCCAACCAACTCATCCCACAGCAAACACCTACTGCTATCATCATTAGAGGCCTATTCGCTGATGAATGTGGCAATGATCTTTCCTTAGGGCCTGCACTGCATCTTCTCTTCTGGCCTCCTTTTGTATCAGATCATCTTTTGTGTTATTTTTCTCTCAATGGAATCAGATCACTATGATGATTGGTGCAAATTAACATCTGTCTCAGATTAAACTTATCAAAAAAGAAAACATCTGTCTTAGATTAAAAATCGGAACCATCCAGGCTGTTCTTAGGTGTTCTCTCAATGCTTTTGTGAGAGCTTCTAAGTATATATGCTCGTATTTGCCCCACAGTTGCTTCTTTTTCCTGCTTACGTACAGTACTATAATTGTTGGTTTGTTAAAGCAGAGTGGCGGTGAAGAGGAAAGAGAGCCAGAACCGGAGCCTGAGCGAGAATATACACCAGCAGGACGTGCTCTAAAAGCAAAGTTGTAAGTTCAAATTCTTTTGTTCTGTTATTGGATTTAGTTAAGAAGCCAAAATAACAGAATTCTTAAACCTGACTAATTTACTGCTAACAGTAGCTCACATAAAGTAAAGGACTATATTTCTAACACTCCCTTGTCCTAAAAGCTTAAGGTAAGGGAAAGAGAGGAGTATTATCATTGGATCAATATTCCAACACCCCTCTCCCGGCTCCTTAATAATTAGCCTCAATCTATGGAATATTTAAACTCAAAATTGTTGCTGTGATACCATTTTGAATCCCTACTTTTCCTTGAGGCATAAATTGGTGAAACGAGGTGAATTTATTCCTTTAATTTAATACTTCTAATAGGGGGAACCTCTTCCTCTCGGCAGAATCCTGAAAACAATTTGGAAACCTTTTGAAGTAATTGTTTTCAAGATTGCGATGTGCATTGTAACTTTCATATTATTAAATAATACATTTTTTTTATCCTTCGCTAGATGGATGAATTGTACTTATGGGTTCTTAATGTTTTGGCACCTGGGATTCTTCAATTCACTTTCTAATTTTCATTGAGCAGTGCTAAACTCCGTGCTAGACAAAAAGAACGGCTTGCTCAGAGGAATGCAGTTGAAGAATCTCTTCCTGGCGAGAGAGTGACCGAACCTGATTCAGTCCCTCAATTTCCTTCCGTCAGTCCAAAAGAAGGCGACGTGACTGAATTAAATCAACACACAGAGAAAATTCCAGTAATTGACTTAGAGGACGACCAATTTGTTCAGCCAGTAGATGCTCCAAAGAGAACGATTGACTCGCCTTTAAGGCTGGGAAGAATAACAAAGTACAAAATGAGCAGTCATCTGGAACTTCCTGTTAATCCACTTGGTCACCCCTATCCTGACATTTTCCTTCCAAGTCGCAATTTTCAAAGCAAGAGCTACCCAAACTCGGTGCCCATGAGTAACTTTTTACCTGTTCTCGGACTCTGTGCTCCCAATGCTAATCAAGCTGAGTCATCGTATCAGAGCTTGTCGAGATCCAACGGCAGACAAAGTAAGGCAGTAACTGGACCAGAGTTTCCATTCAGTCTAGCCCCTTGTTCCAGGACTTCAATTGAAACAGATATAAAACAACAGGACTCCACCTCAGAGAAACTGAAACAACTAGATGTATCTGCAGAAGCTTTGCAACAGCATCTTAAGAACAGCCTCTTGGATAACTGTCCCACATATGTCAGTGCTCTCTTCCTCCCTCCCACCGGCCACAAAAATAAAGTTTGTTAATGTTTTGTGGTTACCTTCTTTGTAAATGCATTTTTAACTGCTATTCTTTTCTGTTTGCAGTACCCTCCATCTGTCCAAGGAAAAGGTTCTGAACGTCTAGAAAGTTCTGGTTCTAGCTTCTCTGATTTTCAAGAAAAGGTGACATCCCCGAACTTCCCTTTTGATGAAAAAATGCTGCCTAGATTCCCACTTTCGGCGAAGACCATGCCAACTCCACATCTTGAATACTTACCTAGCTTGTCATTAGGTAGCAGACCTGAAGCTATTAACGGCTTTATGCAGGACCTTCCAACAATTCCATTGCTGCCCAACTTAAAATTCCCAGCACAGGATGCAGTGAGACATAATCAGCAGGAGACGGATGTGCCACCGACGTTAGATCTGGGACCAATGCCGACCTCGTTTTCCTCATTTCCCGAGAACCATAGGAAGGTGCTCGAAAACATAATGATGAGGACCAGGTCTGGATCATGCAACATGTTTAGAAAGAAATCAAAAATAGAAAGCTGGTCTGAAGATGAACTCGATTTCATATGGATAGGTGTTCGGAGACATGGGCGGGGAAATTGGGAGGCTATGCTTAGAGACCCCAGATTAAAATTTTCGAAGTATAGAACTTCAGAAGATTTGGCAGCGAAGTGGGAGGAGGAACAACTCAAATTCTTTGATGGGTCACCTTTTCCGGTTCCAAAATCAACAAAGCCATTGAAGTCTAACAAATCTCCTCTGTTTCCAGGCATTTCTGATGAAATGATGACCCAGGCCTTGCGAGGCAGTAGACTTGCTACACCCCAAAAGTTCCATTCCCACCTGACAGACATGAAATTGGGTTTTGGTGATCTTGTCCCCAGCCTGCCACATTTTGAGGCATCTGATCGACTTGGTTTTCAAAATGACCAATTTTTACCTATGCCTACTTGGAATCTTGACAAGTATCGGGCAAATCTTCCTGGGCAGTCTTCTGCTGGACCTTGTGAACGGCCGGCAACAACTCCAAATGTACCGATTGATAAGCCATTTTTGCTCAATTCGTTTGGAACCAGTTGCTTGGGCTCTTTAGGTTTGAATTGCTCAAGTGGCTTTGACGTACATAGAAAAGAGGATGGACAGATTGCCAGTAAGTCTGGGAAGTTGCCTAGTCTTCTTGATAGATCACTAAATATTTTGCGTGATTCCCTTCACGATTTAGGTGTTGAATCCATGAGTTCAGCATTGTTACGTGATTCTAACAAAAGGGTGTCTCTTTCACTCTTGAATGGAGAAGAAACAGCTGGAAGTAGTTCTTCAAAGGACAAGCTGCCCCATTGGCTGCGAGAAGCTGTGAGTGTTCCTGCAAAACCCACAGATCGCGACCTGCCACCAACTGTATCGGCAATAGCGCATTCAGTTAGATTGCTATATGGAAAAGACAAGCCAACTATCCCTCCATTTGTGATGCCTGGTCCGCTTCCTTCTGCGCCAAAGGATCCAAGACAGACTCTAAAAAGGAAAAAGAAACGGAGGTCACATTCGTCAAGGCGGGTCCCACCGATCTTTGCTGGGAGCAATCGGGAGTTTCAAAGAAACCTGTGTGGGGACAATGCTGCTTCAAGCTCAATTCCATTGGTTCCAGCATTTTCATCACATCCGCAATCAACCATGGAAAATGCAGGGCTTCCACAGACCGAATCCGTCCTTAACTTGCCTCCTCTCAATTTAAATATCATGAATATCATGAATCCTGCCTCCTCCTTGGCAAATTTACATGAGCAGAAGAAAAAAAGCATGGGATTGTCCCCCTCCCCCGAAATACTTCAGCTGGTGGCATCCTGTGTCGCCCCAAGTCCCCATATATCAACGAGTTCTGGTGCAACAAGTTCAACCTTGGTTGAAAGCAGGCTTGTGGTGTCAAAATCTGTTGACCTAGTTGGATTTCCAGACTCACAAGATTCATTTGTGAAAAAGAAGGCTGAACAGAGCTCCCCTTTTAATGGATGGGGTTCAATTACAGGGGAGAAAGTAGACCATCCTGAAAGTGGAGATTCTAGCAAAACTCAGTCAGATCCCTCTCGTACTGAACGGCCTGATATAGACGATGTATCATCTGAGGGCACTGTCTCAGATCATCCTCTGGTTGACCATGAATCATAGCTACGATGTGAGACTTGAAAATTGAACATAGCTATTCTTTCATGCTACTAAAGTTTCAGGCTCTTCACCAATGTGCTCGAATTTTTGTAGGCATGATAAAGTGAGTGATGAACTAGCACATATAGGTTTATTAGGGCATTTCATGTAAAGTTTCTGCAAGAGAAAATGAAATATAGTGTTGCTTCCTTGGTATTGTTTAATTCATTGGCTTGCTCCAATTCATGAAAGTCGGTTCTCCTTCTAATGTCTGACTGACCTGACTATAGTCTGCATTATGGTCTTCTATCCGCGGCTCCATTCAAACCAAGAGCTGGTGCAAGGCCTAGAAAGTTGCTCAAGTTACGCAAGGGATTGAAATGCCGCCTCCTGGTGCTGAATGCAGTAGCAGTTAAGTGCTATCAACATCTGGGTTTTGGAGAAGCAATTATATAAGTCTGATGTCTGTCCCTTTCGTGAGTGTACTTTTGTCAGGACATCAGAGCGACTGGTTCATCTGTAGAGGTCTGAGGTCTATTAGCGTTGAAAAATCAGTTTGGTTCCATTGTAGAAGGCAAACAAAAATTGCTTCACAGATGAGTTTCGGAAGGCTAGTAAGAATGGAAACAAGATTCCATTGTGTTTTTCAGGTAAGTCTTCCTTATGATCAGGTGAAATTTTCTTGAATCTGAATCGCGTTTATCACTGATAAGGGACAATATATATGATGCCACTTAATTAGTCCACTCACACTACTCTAATAAAGTAGTTAAAAAGCCACACAGATCACGGGGATTGGGATAGCTTTCCGATCCAATCCTCCTTTACCCTTATGGAGGTCAGAAAAGTGAGAAGAATATGCTGGCGAAAAGCCCCCTGGCCCCTACTGGCCGGGTGGTTGTAATGTTGGGGGAGGTTGTGGTGGTAGGTGGGTTTTGCAGGGTTGGATTGACTCTTTCATCGGAGATTTTCCTTCATCTTGCTACGGAGTTAATTTTTTTTTTTCTTTTGATAAGTGGGAGGAGATGCTAGCAATAATTGGGTGATTGTGATAATATATAGGGATATTGGTTCCGAGTGCAGCAAACTCCTCACCTCCGCGATAAGTGTTAGAGTCACACATTGATTATGGACCATTTAATCTTGTGCTTCATATACCTGTTGGGCTACCTCTTTCCATAACCAATTGGTTTTGGGATGAAACTTGATATGGTATCGGAGCCAAAATATTTATGGGCTCGGCTCACTTGTTTGTATTCCTTAGTGTCCATGTGCTTGAATCATGTTCATTCAGCCTGTACGTGAGGGGGAGTGTTAGAGTCTCACATTGATTAGCAACCATTTAATCTTGTGCTTCATATACCTGTTGGGACACCTCTTCCCATTGTCAATTGATTTTTGGATGAAACTTAATAAGAAGTGAGCAGACCATGTTGGCAACATTGGGCTATGTCATTTTGTCTCCTCACTTCATTAAATGACGTGTTCAATTTTAAAATGTTGAATTTGTATTTTTAAATTACAGTTGTCACCTTACACAATTTGTCTTTGCACATAATTTTTAATCGAATTAATTAAGAATCAAGCGGTTGTGGCGCGAGGGATAGCTCATCTCTTATGCTCCTCATGTAGTGGCTCTAAAGACGTTGATGATTTGTCCAAATAAATGTCATTATATTTTATGATTGTTTTAGGAATATTATCGTTAGGATCTTAATTACTAATAGGTTGACCAGATAGTTTAATGTCACGTCTTTAACACTGCAAGATAAAAGTTCTTTGGGAAGTCCAGTTGATGTTAATTATCATTTAAAATGAGTAAGATTCCATCACTATAGATAACATGCCGGTGTGACGATCATATATATGCCAAATCTTTACAAATTTTTTTGAACGTTTTTATATATAAAGCTACTACGTACAGGACTACTTTATAAATATTCTTATGTATATTTATTCTCCACCACTATCCTTTGTACGAATAAATATAAAAAAATTGTTAATGTTTGATGTGATGTTGATGATAGGACAATAGAAGTGTATACAATATTTGTTAGTAACATGCTTCACATGTGGGCTCCGTCACGCTCGTTTTAGAACGAGGCTCTGTGAGACGGTGATAGCGCTTGGTTCCTTTCTAGAGCCAATGATTTCAACGCCCCTCTCAAGAAGATATATAACATGCATGCTCCACACAAGTTCTCTCACATATATATGTCCCTTGGGAGTGGCGGTATCGATTTTTTCTTTTTCTTTTTGCTATCCCTCTCTCCCATGGAGGTAAGTACTTGTTCATTAATTGGAAGAAAAGCTGCATAAAAGTACATAAATATTTATAGTTATATTTTCCTGGCACTAATCACGGAATTTGTCTCCCAGAGTAGTATTCATTTGTATATATATAAGCAATTTTCTTTCATTTTCTTGGAGACGGTAGCTGCTCAGTACTTGCACATGGCTGCCGACAATTCCCACTTCAGCTCTCTCTCTCTCTCTCTCTCTCAGCCTGCAAAAGCTGTTTGAATTTCTTAAAGTTAAACTATTTAACTTACTCTGTTTTGGACAAACTATATACTTGTTCCAGATGAACGTTATATCTCACCAAAAGCCACTTGCAAACATGTTACTATAAGCATCTTCCATGCACGGATCTCTGTGACCGTGAACTGATCATTTGAAGCACGTAAAACCAGAAATTAGAAGGAAGAAGAACAAGAAGACTTTCGAATGTGATCCTTTATGCACGCGTATATATTAACCCCTTAGTCAAACTTAAAAGAGAAGAAAAATTAAAGTTGGGGGGGAAAATAAAACAAAAAGAAACAACAGGAGAAAAACGAAACGAGGTTGCTTAATTTGGAGTCACTCTCTAGCTACTGACTACTGAGTATTATGTGCTGGCTACTAGCTAGTCTCGGGCAAGAGGCTCTTGGGGTGGCCACAAACCTCGAAGAGAAGGAGCAAAACTTCTGGTAATCTTCGTCCAACAAGCTCCCACTTCCAGTGGTATCAAAGTTGAGAGCATAGCTCAAAGGATCATACCGGCATTGAAACGAACTCTGTCGACTCGGGGCGTATAGGCTTCGGCTACGTCTCTTCAGTTTCCTCACTAGTTTACTCAGACAACAACACGAGGCATCGCGTGCTAGGCAAGTGGTTGAAGCGGCGGAGGTGGTGGAGGAGGCTGTAGCGACACGAGCTTCACCACCTTTTTTGTGGTGGTTGCAGTGTTCTTCGGCCACCAGAAAAGCCACAGTGTTTGTGCCATAGCTCTCTCTCTCTAGATTTGTTGGTATAAATTTCTGAAACTAAGTGGGAGCAGTACTAGGGGGCTGTGGAAATCTTGAGTTTCTTGGAGTATATATAGAGAGGAAAGTCCGGTGTAATTTTTTATACTCCAAAACTTTTGTTCACTAATTTATAACGTTGTATATAATATATTTTTTTAATTTAAAACAAAATAAATTAGTAATTCACTCATTTATGCGAACATAAATATATATTAATTTGAATACATAATATGGATGTTTGTTTGTTAATATTTTAAATATTGAGATTTATTAAAATTTATGAAAAGTTTAAAGTGCGTAGATATTGAAAATTTTAAAATGTATTTAATTTAGTCAAATACTCCAAAATAGTGGTATCTAACCTCACCAATATAAAAACAATATAAATCATATTTGTGAAGAAAGCCTCACGGGTCAAGTTTCTTGACTGTGAATCTTTTTTTGTCCTTTTTCCAGCAAAATAAACGAGAGAAAACGAGAAAAAGTCTCAAGCAAACGTGATCAAGAGACTAAAAGCACAGCTTTAAATGATGGGACTCCATATGATTGAAATATGCTTGGACTATCAAAGCTTTTCACATCAGACCACAAACAAGTACACTCATCAGAAACCAGAGCCATCTCCCCACATGCGTTGCAGTCATCCTAATTTGATTTTATAAAAGAGTAACTATTTTCCAATATAATTGAAAAATATTCGACAGCTTTTGCTCACTGATAATTGGTAAAACGAAATTACTCATGAGACCTTCATGAGACGTTCTAATAATTTGTTTTCTCATAAAGACATCCACAGAGATACAAACATTCCCTGATTTGACTTTGAAGAGATGATGATCCGGTTTCTATATATATGGCAGATGTTACAGCAAAACCTTCTCCTCTTGGAACCCACAAATCTACAGCATTTGTGAAACATAGATTGTAGCTGTCATGACCAGCATCCCTCGATCTCTTCTTTCTCTCTTCAGTCTTTCTTATTTTTTATGCTCGAGAAAGAAAATAGCCACAAAAACAGAGAGAAAACCTAATATATATATATCATATTCTAAAATTATGCAAAGGAAACGGAATTACCACTGACACTCTGACACTCGAGGGTAAAATTCGTCCAAGAAGAAAATGGTTCAAGGCGATGGAATCCGAGTGGGCGAGTACTGTGCTTGCAAGAATATTGAACTATCATATTGTCAGAGTAGTCAAAATTATTTGATACAGGTGACATCGAACTGACAGCTAACCTCAATTGCTTTGCTTACATCAGTACCCCAGTACCCAACTTTCAATATGTATTCATTGGTTTCTTTCGCTGCTGTTACTGGGCATTATGTTCTGCAATTTAAACAGATTTGACGTACACAGGCAAAATAATTGCAAAAGGACGTACTAAAGCCAGCTTCTGGCAAGCCCCGGTAGCCAAAGATATATAGAACTTGGGTGATGTTCGTTTTGAGAAAAAATGTAGGATTTTAGAGAAGTTGTGAATTTTTATGTTAAATAGTGTTTTATTGGTGTTTGTGTAAAGTGGAGAGAGAAATGATTTGATGTAATTGTTTAATAAAAAAGTATTGGAGTTATGTGAAAAAGTATAGAGAGAGAAAATTTATGTTGAATAAAAAATTAAAAAGTTGTTGGAGATTGTGTAAAATGTATTGGTTTTTGTGTTTGAATTCTGAATATGTTCGGTGGTAGAATTGTGAATATACTTAGAATCCTGAAAAAATGGTGAAAACGAACATACCCTTGGATTTGGGTTTCGTAGTGAAGTGCATTCCTAGCATGCTTGTAATTATGTTGGAAGTAGGAATGATTCACACTGGCAAGAATGTTTGGTACGAGATTCTTGCTGCTGTCCATGTTCACAGCTTCTTAGCATTGTAATGGTTTGATCTCACTCGATCTAATTGTTACATGCGGACGTGTTTTAACTCCAGAATTAATGTAATGGCTTACACTACTTTGATAGCATGCAACGAGCTAGGGAACTAGTTTCTTGGGTACGGATTCCCTCTTAAGGAGAGGTTTTCGAAAGTGTCATAAGAGATGGATTGTGTTTGATGTAAAGAATCTAACGGTCTTAATTAAGACACCTCATTTAATGAATTGAGACTAATCTGAGTACACTTGTGCAAACTATATTATTCATTAAATGACGTGAGTTAATTAAGACTGTTATATATTTTTAGATGAAACGCAGTTCATCCTTTAGGACAGCTTCAAAAATCTCTACTTATGAGGAAATCCGTTCCCCTAGTTTCTTTTTTTCTTTTTTAAAAAAGTAAGGATAAAACTAGCTATACACCCAAGAAATCCGAGTTTACAACAAAGGAAGGAATAGAATCAACGACGGAAATTAAACCAAAATTAGGACATGTTCGTTTTGAAAAAATTTGTTAAATTTTAAGAATAATGTAAATATTTAGGTGATGTTTGAGTTTTATTGGCATAAATATAAAAGTTGTTTAGTTGTATAAATGTGTGTAAAAAAGGTAATATTGAGTTGTATTGGTATCCGTGTTAAGAGTAATGTTTGAAGTATAAATTTAGAAAGTTGTATTCAAATTCAAAAAATTTTAGCCAAACAAACATGCCCTTAATTTTGTTGTAGGGAACTAGTTTATAGTAAAGCAGAAAATTGTAATTATTAGATTTGTTGCTTCATGACACATAAGGGTCCATGTAATTGTTTTCTTGTCGAGGTGACGATGAGGATCCATATGCCTGGGAAACGATCTGTGGATTGTTTGAAGAAGACAGCAATGGCAAAAGTCAATAGGTCATAGGGTACTGTGCAGGAGATTATACTCAGAAGGTGGATCTACTGAGGGATCACGTGGTGGCCAGAACTCTGTAATAGAGAAGAAAAAGAGAGTACTGTGGTCGAAGAATGGCACATGGGAGAGAGTACCATGGTCGTATGGCACATGGTTGAAGCAATTGCAAGCAGGCCGGCCTTGGATCTGTCTCGGGGAGACAGTGACTCAGTTGTGTATACGCAAGTGACATTAACTTGCAGACTATGGAATCCTTCAGTTTTATTCTTTTCGCAATGTCCTATACAGTGCTATATATACTGCTATACGTACGGCTATTTCTTTTTAGTTTTTTTTACTCATCTAGCTTGTGTCAAAGTATGGTTTCTGGCAGAACACTGACATGCATGACATACTAAACGTTTGTGATCAAGCATCAAATCCGGTGTCCTGAAAAATCTACCTTAATGGAGCCTTATACCCAAAAAAAAAAAGGCAAGTTCTTGTTTTATTGCCATATTCTTCCACCTTTTCTGCTTACTTTGTCAGATTGGTTGATTTAAAAATGTCGCCATCTACGTTTATTGGTTTGACTATTCAGCTTCAATAAGCCCTCTGACAAACAACACTTTTAGGTTCTTATAGAAAATAATTACATCATCAACTTGTTGCTGCCATTTGTAATTTTGTACTATTTGACGAAAGAATATTCCAACTGGACTATATAACTTCTGCATGTCTCATATGTATATTGCTGTGTATGAACTTGCAGATCATGATTCACTCAGCAGGATTGACAATGGAGTTGTAAATATGATCAAACAGTAATATATATATATATTCAAACATTTGGGTTGTTGCAAAGGAAGAAATAAGAGGCAAAAATGTTGACCTGATCGGCTTTACTTTTATGCCAAAGTCCAAGGTCAAGGCCAAGATTCTCACATCTTCCTAGGAAGAGTATGGTCGTCAGGGTTTCATGCTGTTAACAGACCATTGACGATAGTTTGCTTGTATAGCGGATTTTTTTTGTTCACTCTTTTATAGCGGATTTTGGTCCTACTTAATTTATCTGGTAAAAAAATGAAGGTTCAACACAGAAGCATAAAAACACTAGTTGAACACCATTGCTCTCTAGCTACGTAACACTAGGTAGCAACTTGAGATTCTTTTAATAGCTTAGGTTTCCTATATCTAGCTAGCAGCTATTCCAAATGGGGTTCTGTTCTGATAAAAAAAAATATACTCCCTGATCGCTCTCTCTCTTAGCACGCATGTGCCTAGAAGTGATAGAATAGGAGCAAACAAGAAACGAAATGGTTTTCCTTCGTTCTCGTATTTATTGGTACCAAGTCAGTAGGCGCCACGCGTTTTTAAGGCAGCGGGCTTCCGTGATACGTTTGATTGCCTAAAATTTTAGATTTAAAAATTCTAACCAAACAAATATATTTCAAAAAATTTCAACTTTTCTATGTATACTTCAATCTTTTTAGAAATCTTAATAAATTTAAATATTTAAAATATTTTTCAAAATTTCGATAAATGAATACCCTGTATATTCCTATATACTGTAGTTTTAAGGAGCGTTTTATTCCCGGATTTGAGTACACATCCCAAACCAACCGACCACCATTGAGCCTCGGAGTGCTGCATAGAATCGACCTACTCTACCGTAAATGTCATCTTGTCTCTGGCGAGATGACACTGTAACGTGGGAGCCATTCTAGCTCTTTTAACACTTTTGGAAAGGGAAAAAAAACTGTATCCTATCACACTACTACTGCTGCTGCGACTTTAAAAATAATTTTGAATGCATCTTTCATAAAAATAAACATTAACGTCTATTCTAGGTTTTTTTTTTCTACGCAACATGGGAGCAAAACCCATTACAGATCTACCCTACTCTGCAGAACAGAGGCATCAGATGTAATAATCTCCAGGGGCACATCAGTAACCGGTACAACTTCCACCCTTCCGGAATGTAATCCCCACCTTGCAAGCCTATGTGCCATAGAATTCTCAGCCCTGGGGTCCACACAATTCTCCATCCAACGTAATCCCGAAGGAGTTGGCGCATAGTAACAACCTGGCCTTGCTGCCAGTGCCTCTCCTTTCAAAGGATCCGAATCCTGGTATTTGTTCGTACGAATTTGAAGAATCTTTCTCTGGTAGTTCCTACAGACCAAAGAGAACCTCTGTTGAAAATTGGGTATTTTGGCTGAGATTCAAATTCTTTTACTCATTCAGTAACTGAGGTGTGGAATAGTTCTGTGTGACTGAAGTTTCCTCATGTGTTGATCACTCAGCCTCACTCCAGTGGATATTGTGCATATAATTTCTTTCATTAACTAAAAAAAATGGTACCCTTTGATACATTTTGTGCGTACATTCAAATTAATTAGTGCCTCGAATTGACAGTCTTGAAGTCCGGAAAATGATATTTGAGATAGAATGCCTTTAACTATCATGCAATTGTATGTGAAGCAAGCCATTATTTTGCTTTTATTTTTAGTGGTTTTAGATGCTGATTTTCTTTTCTGTATGTGCTACTCAAAACCTGCAGGGCCAGTATATGAAAGTACTGAGACGGGGTCAATACTTTGACTGCGAAGCCATGTGCCATCCCAACATATTCTGCCGACCTAAAAAACCTATGTATGGACAGGTAGGTCCGACTTTTATTTGTAATATTAGGAGAGAGAGAGAGATCTAAGCATGTGAGCAGTCTATCCTCGCAGGACAAGGCCATATGCATCAAGACTAGTGCAAAAGGATTAGTTATGTATATAATGGATCATATATTATATGACAGCCATCAAGTGCCTCGTTCTGACGTTCTTTTCGCTAAGCTGGCATCAATCAGCCTTAAAACCAATGAATACTTGCAACACTTTATCGTTCAGAAGTGTTGTCAATGTTTGCATCCGAAACTCCTCTGATGATCAAGCTATGACGTGCCCCGGCCCACATTCTATGTATATTAGCTTCCTACCACGTATTGATGGAGTTAAGGTGAGATTTAAGGGTATTTGTTTACCAATATTTAGGAGTGTGGAAATTTCGAATAAAATAATTATATTCTAAAATTTTCAACATCTATATATACATTCTAAATTTTTCACAAACCCCAATAAATCTTAATATAATCTCTTAAAGGGGTACTCGTGGACCTGATCTTAAACTCTACTACTCTAGCTTACATGGAGTGCCCCGTCCAGATAGGATACAACAATAACCACTTAAAAGGACATCTTCTGATCAAGAAAACACTATCTTTGATCTGGGTGTTCTCTGATCATCCTTTTTTATTCTTTTTGCCTTATAAAATGGAAAAACAAATCTCAAATTTCTAGAGGTATATATTGTTAAGTTCTTATTCGTTGTATCTGTGTAAGGGGTCCTAGATCACTGCATGCCATTGGATTACTTCGAACAAAAAGCCAGAAGGGGATAAAAAGGGGACCCCGGCCCAGAGAGCGAGCATGAGGGATGGTTTGCATGCAGCAGCTGGTTCATGAACGAGTCCTTATTTCTGCAAAAGAAGATCAAACACCTGTCGAGGAAAAGGATTTCGTATTACCAGACTATATATATATATATAAGCGCATGCAATTCATTTACGAATATCGAGAGAATTGTGTTACACTCATGTCATCAAGCACGATGCACAAATTCTCAAGGTTTAATGCAAAATCATCACCGTCTTTCCAATGTTGCGCTCTACTTTGCAGGATTCATGCATGTCAATCAAAATCACCATTCACCCAACTAGTGTAGATTCACTTCATGCATGTTTTCTTCACGGGTTCTTCTCTGTCGGATCATGTATATATATGTATATGCTTAAATATTGTATTTTCAACAGTCTTTCCCCTCTTCAATAAACTTTTTGTACAAAACAAAAATAAGAGATTAGTTTGTGATTACCAAGTTATCGAATTCGGGGTGGGTTGGATGCATTGTCTATATGGTGACAGAAAGGCCCAATCTTGGCCCGGTTCAACCTTGGGCCTAAGTTTTATTCTCAAAGTTTATTTGTTGTTTTTTTTTGTAAGCTTAGTTGTTTAGGCTGCGTTTGTTAACACAATATTATCCAAAATATTATCTCTCCTAATAAAATACTACAATATAATCACTCACTCTCCCATAAAAAAATATAAAAAATTACAAAAAATATAAAAAATTACCTATCTCTTCATTTTTTCACTAAACCCAATACCAACACAAAACCCAACACCAAAAATATTTCAAAACAAACACAACCTTAGTCCTACAAGGGACCCTTCCAACCTTTTTCTGTCAACTTTTGTTGACAATTAAGTATACTCTAATTGCTAATGGTTAGACTAAACTCAGCTTATGAGGTTTTTGTCTAAACCCTGTCTATGCTTTGGTAAATTTTTTGTTCTAAACATAAGATGTAAGAGAATGATCATATACAACTCTTTGCGTGCAAAGTCCCTTTGAATCACACTAATAAACATTATAAAAGGGTAAAATTGTAATTTAAAAGTTAAAAATCAATTGAACAGATGAGAAATTTTAAGGAGAGTAATAAAGTGTTTAAATCAATAATTGATGAGTGTAATATGACATAAATAACTTAACATTGTACAAGGGTAAATTTGTAATTTTAGAGTAACAAATTAATTTAAATAAACGAAAAATGTTAAGGAGAATGTAAAGTATTTGAAATCAATAATTGATGGATGTAATGTGACAAAAATAGCTAAACATTGTATAAAGGTAAAATTATAATTTTAGAATATAAAAAATTAATTTATTAAAATTTTAAGGGGGGTGGAAAATGTTTGAAATTACAAATTGTGTGTATTCCAATTTGTGTTTTTTATTAAAATTTTAACATAATAAAATAATTATAAAATAATTTATTTAATAAATATAAAAAATGTATCTAAATTACCTTTCTCCACACTTTTTTACTAATTATAATACCCTAATTATTTTAGCTAAGTAATTTATTTAGGGTCTTGAACGCGGGTAATGGTTCGGATTTGAACAGAGAGAAGCCACGTGGAGGCTGGCGGGAGAGTATTGGCGAGTATCGGGGATTAGTAATGCGAGTACGGGTCTAGTTTCTGAAGCCCTAAGCTTTAAATCGAAAAGGCAAAAACTTGCTTACTCGCCTTCTCCCCGAACTTCCACCATCTCCCGCTCAGTACGATCCGGCGCTCATATATCCTCCTTCTACTCCTGTAATTCTCTCATTCCCTCTATAATTTTCTCAATCTGTATTCCTAATTATAGGCCCTCCTCTTTTTTTTTCTTTAAATACAGAAAGAAAGTACTTCTTGCAATCTCCCTTCTTTGTTTCGTCTTTGTTAGCTCTGTTTTAAGTTGTTGTGTGAGTTATTATACTAATAAATTGAAGTATTTTGTAGCTATTTGGTTTTTTATTTTAAGCTGGTTCTTTAGTTAGTTCTTTGTTATCTGCTATTTTCAATTCTCATTCTCTAAGTGCGGTCAAATGTTGCTTGACGTAGTTTGAGAGTTTTCATTCTTTGATTGTTGTCTGCTAATTTTCACTTCTAGTCTTGGTATTGTACATTAATATGAGTGTTGTACGTAGCTTTGGAGTGGGTGTTGGCATTTCTTCTTTTAGGTGTTCTGTACTCTAGTAGGAATAGCATTTCCATGTTGGTATTACAGTTACTTGGTCGTTTAAAGAACCTTAGTTTAAAATTGCTTCTTTCCACTGTAAAATGCATATGTGAAGTGGGTGCTAGGCATTTCATTCTTCTGGGTTTGAATGTTTGCTTCCAATTTTCCATTTAAGTTTTGATCTTGCACTTTTGTACCCTTCTTATCTGACGCTTCTAATTTTGAGTTATAGGAATCTGTATAGTGGGTATTTTGCTTTTCTTTCTTCTGGTTGTTTTTCTTCACCAACTTACGATCTTCCTATTGTGACTAAAATGTTCTTTCCATTGCTTTAATGCATAAGGTACAGTTTTGCACGCCAGTTACACCTGCCCTTTGATTTAATCCATTTCGTTTGGTTAGGAATCCATATCACATAGCCAATTGAGAAACATTCAATTCAGATTGATCAATATCTACTTTACACTAAACTTGACCTTTTCTATTACCTGTTCTCTAGTTGCTGTCCTGTTACTTCTATGGTACAGATGAGCTGTGAATGTAATTCCCATCTTCCTAGGATAATAATGATGTAGCTCATAATAGTCTTGATGACTTCAGTTGTGATCTCATCATCCATCTCGATGATCATCACAGATAAGTTTTTAGTTTGGGTGTCACATACATACATTTGAGGCCTATCTTTTGAAGGTTGGGGACATATAGAACTATGAATTGATGGGGGGATGGTGAAGGTAAAAGCTTCTGTGGGAAATCTGAGGACCCGATTTCCGTTGGACTAAAGAATTGCATAAGTTACAAATTACTTGAAAAATAGAATATCTTAAATAGTTTGTGATTTTTTTTATAAGTAAACCAATCTTATTAATGAAAAAGAAAGATGACAGTACAAGAGACTATACTGACAAAAACTAAAGCAAACACACTAAAAAACTAATAAAATCCGGAAGATCCACAAACGGACAACCTCAACCTGAATTAGCCCACATGAAGTGAATTGCCTCAAAGATGGTCAAACTTTGACTCGGCTCGCACCGGAAAGCAAGCAGCAACTAAGGGAATAGGGAATAGGGAGCTTCGGTATGAGCACTTCCACTACGGGATAGAGAATAGGTCCTGTTTTTTGGAAGGAACAATCTTTGAAAGAACTAAAAATAAGAACATTTCCTCGTGGGCAAGTAGAGTTACCTTAACCAGCTTCTCTTCTTTGAGTAGAGTTCTAGTTGCTATAAGAAAATTATCCCATTGAGTTGTGAGTTCGTTCCACTGGACTATATAAACATGCATAGCTTTGCCTTATGAGGGACCCTATTTATGGGCTTCTTAGTTGCTTTGCTTATGCTAGCTAGCTTTTGTAGGCTTGGTTGCTTCTTTCGGCTTGTACGCTGCTCTGTCATAGGCTTGCTTCCTTCCGGCTTGTTAGCTTCGCAAGCTCTGCTCTGGAAGCAACTTATGCCTATGTCAGCGGGTTAGGAAGGTGGGTCAAGGTTTAAGGAGCCTGATGGTCAGTCATTAGCTCACTAAAAGACGGTGGCTGTCGGACTTTCAGCGATCCTGTGTTCGACTTACGAAACTGTAGTGAGCTCCCTTTACTGTTGAACTGCCGAAAGGGTGCTAGACAGAGTGGGAAGCTATACTATACTGCGACGATGGCTCCATACGGTATGCAAAGCCTTATTATGGTTGACAGTTTTTTAAGGTAGAGTTGGTGAAGGTCATCCCGTACTCCATTTCTGGCTTTCAGCCGAGAAATGCGAGATGTGGAAGGCGTCTTTATTTTTGAAGGTCGTCCCTTACTCAATTCCTTATCAGGAATTGCAGGACGGAGGGTTGCATTACTCCACGATTGTGGGGGTAAACCCTTTTAACGCTTTCCCCCCTTCACTTCGCTCTTCCCCCTCGGGGGGATTTACTGAGTTATTGTTATGAGAAGTTATCGCTTCGCTTGTTTAAATTGCTTCGCTTGAGGTCGGCTCGCAAGCCGTATGAAGGCTTGCTTACGCCTCCTTAAGAGAGGTTATTTTTATTAAAGAAAGCTTCACCCCCAAGGGTTTGGTGTGGTGGTAAGGCTTCGGCTTGGGTTCTAACATGTCCCATGTTCGAGCCCCAACACCCCCATTATCGCCCTTGACTTACCCGCTCCCTGGGTTGTGGGGTCGGTCCAGGGGGCCGGGGTTTGTACTTCAGGGTTGGGCCAAAAAGGTCCGGCTTTAGGGGATTTCCTCGTCATAAAAAAAATTAAAGAAAGCCTTGGGGGTACCCGCCAAACCCCAATACCTACCTCGCTTTCAGTTATATAAGAATTACAGTATATTTTACTATCTTTTAAACAAAACAAGCAACAACTCTAACAATTCACATAATGCAACACAAAACCCCCCAAAGTAGCCCAAGACACATCCTTGTCTTTGAAACACCTCACATTCCTCTCCCTCCACAAATACCACCAAATACAAGATGGAATCATCTTCCAAATGACCAACGCAATTGGATCCTTAAACTGCCTCCTCCAACACCGCAGAACATCCACCACCTTCGTAAGCATAACCCAATCATAGTTAAGGATGCTTAGCACATGCCCCCACAATGCTCTAGCCATCGAGCAGTGAATAAGGATGATCAACCGTTTCGCCATCGTTCTTACATAAGTAGGACCACTCAGTCACACAAACACCCCTCCTCCTTAAGTTGTCAATGGTTAAAATTTAAAATAGTTTGTGATTGAAGTTTCTAACGTTTAATTTCAGAAAGTAGTCTCTTGAAGATTTTTGGCAATGAGGACATTTTCGCTAATATAGTGCTTCAGGCTCTGGCCGTGACTACCACTCCCTCTGTTCTTGTACGTCGCTGTGCTTTATGTACAGGATATATAGTTCATTGCTTTCGAGTTATTTAAGGGTATTCAATGTCATATAAATCTGTTCTGGTCACCAGAAGACTGTTTATATCTTATTCCCTTTCGTCGATGACAAAAGTAGAAAGCAGAATTATATCTTATGATCTACAACTCAATCCTTGTTCTGTCCATAACGTGGAACATCTTGACATCACTCTTTCATTAGTTTGTAACCTGTGATCAAAGAGCTAGATATAACCAGTTCTCTTTGAGTTTTTTTGCATTTAGGATTGATCTAATTTGTTCATTTAACAAAATAATCGTGTTATGATCAAGTGTTAATCTTGGAGATAGATCTGGATAATTACTGAATGGAGCACTTTTTTAGCCGTCTCTTAAACAGATTAACTCTCCTTTTGTGAGCTAGATATAACCAGTTCTCTTTGAGTTTTTTTGCATTTAGGATTGATCTAATTTGTTCATTTAACTAAATAATCTAGTTATGATCAAGTGTTAATCTTGGAGAGAGATCTGGATAATTACTGAATGGAGCACTTTTTCAGCCATCTCTTAAACAGATTAACTCTCCTTTTGTGTGGGGAGGTTCCGGAGGTCAAAGATGGGCTGCGTAATGGAACTAGCTCTGGGCCCTCCACAGTATGTATTCTCCCAATTCTGTTGAAGACCAAATTCCATTTCAAGTCACCAATGCAAACCCCTGAACCTCTCCCTTAAGCTAGCTACTAAACAGTACCTTTGAAACATATGTTATCTTCCTTGTAGATGGACATCTCAAACTTCAAAGTTCCCGTGTCAGACATTGCATCACATGTGACATGGTAGTGTATCCAACCTGCTTCCTTGGTTATAGCCCAACAGATGTTCTCATAAAGGAGGAATTTTATTCATAATTCAGTCTGCATGAGCTTATTTGCTGCATTGATGTCTGGAAATATTTGTCAAGTATTCATTTGGCTATGTTAAACATTGCTTTGGATGTAGAAGAAACATCAGACAGTTCTAATTTACCAATGTCCCTTGTTTAAGTTTTGTCATTCATGGTGGGCCTTCTAGGTTCACTATGATAACTCACTTAGTATATGAAGCTGCTCATCATATTTCATAACCTTTGCTCATATTGTTAGCTTACCAGTTTAGCTAGTAACCAGAGCCTCCTTTTTAACACCTTTTCCATAAATTCAAACTGTTGATCAGATTTTCGCTTTTAAGCTTCTAGGCTTTTTCAATCACGACTGTTATTATAGGAAACTGGGGGAAATAAGAACGCATAACTTGGATGGAAGAATAAATGGAACCTCTATGTTTATGGTTAAGGAAAATTATGTTCGTGGTATAGTTAGCTTTTTGGACAATACCTATTGGATTCTTCTCTTTCTAATTGTTTTATATTTGTTTTGGATGAAGGAACGTGGCTTAGTGTGGGGATGCTGAAGCATAATTTGATCATATGATAAAAGTTGATATACAGAAGTTCAAGGACTATGATCAGGTTAACCAATCTAATGCTTATTTTGCTCCCTCTCTCTCTCTCTCTCTCTCTCTCGCTCTCTCGCTCTCAATGCAAAACTGGCGTTACTTCAGGTTATTATTTACTACTTCTAACAGTTGCACGTTTTCTTTTTTGCTTCTCAGGTACACATGTGAATAGCCTGATTTCCAAAAGCATATAGAAATAAAATTTGATTGATGGGTATAGATCTTGAGCAGCCTTCAGGAGAATACCACAGGGAAGAGAATGAGCCCAATGGGACTGTTAATATGGTCGATGGTGGTGATGGACGCCATGACAGATGGATCAAGCATCTTCAATTCTCCAAATGTTGCTGGAAATGATAAGGAAAACTCAGGACCAAATGTAAATGGAAGAGGATCTGACAGTAGAAAGAAAGGGCATGCTGGAGAGGGAATAAACGTGAATTCTTTCAAAAGTTTAGAGCCTCGTGATGGAATGGAATTTGAATCAAAGGAGGAAGCTTTTTTCATTCTATAAAGAGTATGCTAAGTCTGGGGGATTTGCTGCTATAATAAAGGCGAGCCGTCGATTCAGGATATCTGGAAAATTTATTGCCGCAAAGTTTGCTTGTACTCGATATGGAAGCAAGCGAGAATGCAAAACAGATGAAACTGTGGAACCAATTTCAAATATAGACAGCACAACAAATGTTCCTGTGAAAAGAAAACGAGGTTGAATTAATCTATCTTGGACAAAAACTGATTGCAAGGCCTGCATGCATGTAAAGAGAAGGCAAGATAGTAGATGGATAATCTGTAGTTTCATAAAGGAGCATAACCATGAAATTTCTCTAGATCAAGCCTATTTTTTTCGGGGTCATAGGAATTTAGATCTAGGCAGTAGTAACGTTGATGCATTGCATGCCATCCGGGCACGAACCAAAAAGATGCATGTTTCGATGTCCGGACAATCTGGTGGCTATAAGAAAATTGACAAGCGGAAAGGTGGTGCTGTAAATCAATTAGATAGTGGAAAGCATTTGCCCTTAGTAGGAGGAGATGCTCAAGTTATGCTAGACCATTTCATAGATATGCAAGAGGAGAATCCTAACTTTTTTTATGCAATGGATCTAAATGAAGAGCAGCGTCTGAGTGTTTTCTGGGTAGATGCGAAGGGGAGGCTTGATTATGGCAGCTTTGGCGATGTAGTTTTTTTTGACACCACACATATCAAGAACGAATATAAATTGCCATTCGCTCCATTTGTTGGCGTAAACCATCATTTTCAGTTTCTATTGCTTGGATGTGCATTATTGTCGGAGGAGACTAAATCAACACATGTTTGGTTAATGCGGGCTTGGCTTAGAGCAATGGGTGGACATGCTCCTAGAGTGATACTTACTGGCCAAGACAAAGCTCTGAAAGAAGCTATTGCTGAGGTCTTTCCTGATTCTCGTCATTGTTTTTGTTTGGCTGAGTTGTTTCGAGGGATGATGTGTATAGATCAAGGAAGTTATCTACAATGAAAGAAAGAGGATAATTCACATTTCTCTGGGACATTTTTGTCACGGGCGCCTTAATATTCCTTAAAGAATGAGCTTAGACTAGCAGTTTGTTGATTTTTAAATCTTGCTGCTTATTAAGGATGAATTTTTTTCAATGTGGTTCAGTGACTATACTTTCTTGTATGGTGATAGGGGCAGTTACATTTCAGGCCGCCAACTACGACTTGTTTTGACATACATGATAGCTTGCAAGATATGGTAGCTAATCATCTCCTAGGATTTATAGCTTTCTGCTGAGTGCTATGCATGGATTACTAACTATGCAATTTTTTCTTGTTCCAGGACCAGTCTGGTACAGGACCTACGCAGCTGCATGGCATGGCAGAAAAACATATATATCAGAAACACCTCTCTTGATAGTCACTAGATTAGTAGCTTTCTGTCAAAGGTGCATTGCACTACTTGCTTTTTTTTTTCTGGAGTATCTTCCTTAAAGAAAATCAGCATTTTCAGATGCGCCCACATTGGCTTCCAGTAGGATACACGCATCCACCACTTTTAGTTTGGGGTGTGGATAACCAAGCTCCCTCTGCCAGTGAATGTTGTGATTCCAATTATACTTTAAGCTGCTGTCAAAGTACACTCCGGCTCGTGACAATTGTTTCATTGAAATAAGCAGCTTCTTCTTCCCCCCCCCCCCCCCCCCCCCCAAGCCTTCGTAAGTTTAATTCTATAAATATTAGTTTATTTATTTTTGTCGTAGTCTTAAAGTTGTCAAACTTCTAATAACAACAATCTGTCTGTCAAGTGGAGATGGATTATCACTTTTCACGAAGAGTATCAGGCAACTAGGTGGAAGGAACTTTTTTCCTTTGGATGCCGTTTGACATGGTAGTTTTAGTGCCTGATTCATTTCTTCTGTAATTAGGGATGCCAATTAGAGATGGACAGTGATAACTATTTCTCTGCTGTAATATACGGAAAAGCATTATCAGCTTTAAGATATGCTGATCTGGATCTTCTCTCTGCAGCTGGAGCTATTTTGTGTGGTCTGCATTATCTGGTTTATATCTACCCATCTTGACCTCTCCTAAATGAAAAATAATTCCGTTGAGTTGGTCCAAGTTTTTTTGGTCGTCCAAGTTCATGGACTCCTACCATTTGCTCCATCATTTTTATCAGGTTCTTGATTTATTTTCAAAATGTGATGTTGTCACTGGAAAAAAGGGTTTTTTTTCTCCTTAAATCTCTTCCCTGATCCATGAAGCTTTCAGGAGGGGAGGAGGGTCTTGTAACGCTATAAATTTTGGTAAATGAAAGTTGTTTTTTGCGAAGACTAACATGCTTGTTTGCAACTTGAATCTCTAAAACATCCAAGGGACAAACTTGCAACTATAGCCATAGGCTGCCTTCAATGCACGAGAGGAACTGGCTCAAAGTTTCAAACTCATTTCCATCTTCTCCGTCGAGGCCAGACATTGGGGAAGTTGTGATCACAATGCACAAATGTCCATGAAGCACGAAACCATAGCAAAGGGAGAAAAGATGAAGTTGGCTCACGAAACTTCTTCATTTTCCCAATTGAACATGGAAATTATACGATTCAAATACCACCTTTCTGGCAAAAAGAAAAATCGAGTGAACTGGGGAATCCATGCTAAACGGCATAATTGAGATAAGTATAAATACCAATATCGTTGTCGTTTGACAATTTTGGAAAAACATGGGCAGTGGCCCAGTGCTGCACTGCTGCTTTGTTTTTGCCCTTTTTGGTCATCGACCAGTATGTAATACGACACACGATTGTTAATATGGCTTTCGTAGACTGAAATTATCATATACAAAAACTGAACTGTATGGAGCAATTATTTACATGAGCCAAACACCGGTACACTGTAAACAACCTAAGTGGAAGAGACACCAGCAGTGGTCGGTAGTCTTTTTAGCAAATACCAAAACGATATGTTCGGGCTTGCAGCTCCCACCTCCACCGTAACCCATCCCACTGCGGTTGGGTCAGCCGCCGACACTGCGCTCTCACACGTACCGTGCGCCGCTTTTCACAGAACTAACGCTGCCTCTTCTTCCTCTCTAGCGGTAATTTTAATAACGCGAAATGCCCCTCTGTTCCAGTCCATATCCATTCGATCAAGCTTAAGCTTTGTTTTTTTTTCCTCTCTTGGTTTTTGTTTTCAGTCGTCGTTCGGGTGCTTTCGGGTTAACTCGTGCGCGCTGCGCTTGAGTTGTTGTCCAATCAAAGCCATGTCTCAGACTGATACTGTCTCGGTGCCGCATGGTGGTTCTCAGTTCTCTGCTTCTGGTATTCTTCAACGCTTTCTTTGACTTAATCATTTCACCCTCATTGCGAATGATGTAAAATACTTCTTTTTTTTCAGGGTTAAATACAATTTTTCACCCTGATGTTTTTTTTTTCACATTAAATTTTTTCGAAAAAATATTTTTTAAGTACGTAATGATAATTTTTTCCTAATAAATTTTTTTATCAGAGTAAAATCGTAATTTTATAGATCAAAAAATAAATTTTGAGAAAATTTTAACTGAAATTAATAATTGATGTGTATGACAAAAATAATAAATAGGGTGCAGAGTGTATTTATTTATTTATTTTAATCTATTTTAATGTAGCAAAATTTTGGTCTGTTTCAGGCAAGAAGCAAGCACTAATATCCTTATCTGACAAAAAGGATCTCGCTTTTCTTGGAAATGGGCTTCAAGAACTGGGGTAATTTTCGTACTTTTGGGCACATTTTTGAGGTTTCGTACTTGTTCTGCGTTGGTTTTAGCGTGTTTCTTGCATTAATGATTGAATTTTTAGAAGCTCTTGCTATAGAAGCCTTGGTTTTTTATGTATATCTGGTGGATTGAAGTTTTTTATATGATGCCATTTCAAATTTGATATTTAAACTTAGCGATTACTCTTGTGAATTGCACTCTTGTGCACAATAGCTACACAATTCTTTCAACTGGAGGAACGGCATCAGCTTTGGACAGCACTGGGGTATCTGTTACCAAAGTGGAACACCTTACCTGTTTTCCAGAAATGGTGAGTATCCGTTGTCACTTAAGTTGCTTTTGATTGTGTGATTAACAGTGTTTGTACTAACTTGTCGTTGGGGATATGAAATTGATGCAAGAAACATATTTTAGGTTATTGAATCTAGGTAAGGTTCTGATGTGTGTTCTTTTTTTTGATGAATAAGCCAATCTTGTTAAAAAGTGAAACAGTACAAAGAACTATACCGAAATCACTAATCCAAACAAGCAAGAAAACTAACAAAATCTACGATATCTAGAAAAGGGCAACCAAGCGCCGAGTTAGCCCAACAAAAAAACACCCTGCAACCCATCCAAAGACAAAGAACAACCCTCAAAATATCTATTATTACGCTCCCACCATAAGCACCACCGGATACAATGGGGTATCCTTCTGATGTGTGTTATTACATGGAGTTACTATGTGGTACGCAGTTTTTGAGCTCCCTTTGGTTGATAACTCAGGAATTTCCACTTTTTTTCTCATACCGACAAAAGTAAGATTGTTTGTCCTTTAGTAATTATGACATGCCCCTCTGCTTCAGCTACAGGAGGTGCTTCCTTTTCTTTAAACTTTAGCTGCATATATGGTCAGTTCTATATTAAGGCTGTTTCAGGTTGAGGCTGAATCAATTAGTGATTTTTTATAGTGTAACCTCGGACTTGATCTGTAACCATGCATCTAATTCTGAAAAAATGGTGTAAGTTACCACATGAGATTGTTCTGGTTAATGGGAGTTAGTATCTTTTTGTCGGTTGTGTCTTGCAATTGGTCCATCATTAACTGTTCAAATTGATTCTTTAGATTTTTTCTTTCTTTTGTTTACATCTTACACTCTTGACAGATGTAAATTGGTATGAGAATGATGGGATAGGGAGGGAGGAATTTATTTTTGAAGACTTAGCATAAAGTTGATGAATTTCTCTTACAGCTTGATGGCCGGGTAAAAACTCTACACCCTAGCATACATGGGGGTATTCTTGCTAGAAGAGACCAGAAGCACCACATGGAAGCCCTCAGCGAACATGGAATTGGTTAGTTTAGATGTGGGATCTTTATTATGCCTTCCCCATTCTTGTACTTTTTTTTGGTCTCTGGCTTGATCTTATTTTTGTGCAAATTTGCTAGATAGTTGCTTGACTAAGATAGTTCTTCTACAGGTACTTTTGATATTGTAGTGGTTAATCTGTACCCCTTCTACGATAAAGTTACTTCCGCTGGAGGAATTGAGTTTGACGATGGAATTGAGAATATTGATATTGGTGGTCCTGCAATGATCAGAGCTGCTGCAAAGGTTGTTTGTCTAAGTTAATACAGAGACATGATATTAGCAAAATACTTTGCGGCAAAGGCCATAAATTGGGGTTTGAATTCATGAGCAACACCAAGGGTGACCATACACTCCCAGCTATGTTTAGATGCTGCATTTGCTTAGCTTGTGAAAACATAGAAGCAATATACTCATGGCTGTGCAACATTGTGGACTCTATATGAATTGATTGGGACATGGATGCCCTTTGAGTTCTAATTAGATTGTGGAGATTGGGTGGGGGAATCATGTCAATTACCTTGAATAATTTGTCCAGCATTGTGTTTTCAGCTTGGGAATGATTCCATTGTGGTCTTTAGCCAAAAGCCCTATGCTGCTTCTGGAATCATAATACCAAATGCAACATAGATATGATTCTGTACAGATCATTCTTAATTCCTTTGGGGACAATTTAATATTGTTTTAGTTATCTGTGACTCCAACTGACATTTTCTGATATCAAACAGAATCATAAGGACGTCTTGGTGGTTGTGGATCCACAAGATTATCCTCAGCTCCTAGAATTTCTAAAAGGAGACGAGGATGATCAACACTTCCGCAGAAGGCTTGCTTGGAAGGCATTTCAACATGTTGCTTCTTATGATTCTGCAGTTTCTGAGTGGCTTTGGAAGCAGACTTCTGGAGGTTCTTCTTCTTATGCTTCTGCTTGCTTTAGTAAATTCAGTTGGCAAAAACAGAGAGCTCCTTAGTTCTTAAAGCACACACTAAACTTACTTCTCCACTAGAAAGACACTAATAGAAGATAAGATCTCTCATGACCAAAGAAGTTGGGGTTCGTAAAAGGAAGATTAAATGCACACTGTATGAAAAAAAATGTCCGAAATTATCTGAGATACCATTGAAGTAATTGCTCGGGCATGCTCAAAGTTATACTGCTTCTTGTGGATTTCTGTGCATATGCATTGAGAAGATCTCCAAGGATGATGCGTACATAACCAGAACCCTCAGGAAATTACTCAATGGAACGATATAAGCTTAAAGCAGTGAATTTTATAATGATCTTGACTGTTCATGAAATATGATTTTTTTTTCTTGTATCCTTAATAATATCTTAGAGAGCAGAGCAACAATTAAGTTGGAAAAAAAATCAGAATGCAGGAAATTCATTATCTTTTGTATACAAAGTGCCTCCTTTTATTGCATGGACTTATGGGGTTCTATATTTGTTTCCAGATAAATTTCCTCCCAGCTTAACAGTGCCTCTAGAGTGCAAAAGTATTCTTCGTTATGGTGAAAATCCTCACCAGACCAGTGCATTTTATGTTGACAAGAGACTTGCAGAGGTTAATGCTGGTGGCATTGCAACTGCTATTCAGCACCATGGGAAGGTGAGAAACAATTGCTACTGTATACATCTAGTGACTTTTAGTGAATGTTAGATGGCAAATAATATGTAAGTTTATCTCTTTAGCTTGTCTTAATCTCTTTGTATAATTGGCGGGTATTAATTGGTAGCTTTTTATTGTGTTTTTGGGAAGTGATATCCTACTGTCGTTTATTATATTGCTATAAGGGTAAAAATAGTTGACAAAAAGGTATCCTTCTTTAATATATGTTGTATAGCTCCTGAATTCTACTGAGAAACCAAGGCCCAGGAGGGTAGCTTTTCTCTTTATTTCATTTTCTAGAAATATTTAGGCAGTTGTTGGATCGAATTTAGTTTGAATTAGTGACAGCAGTGATCTCTAGAGTTTCTTTTGTGATTTCTGTTATGTCAGCATGCTCCAAAACGGAAAGGGGTTCAATAGGGATGTTGAAACTTCTACAGAAGATTCCAGCTTCGACAATTTATAATTTCTCTTCTTTACTGTATCTTTGTTTCTCAGTGAATGACAAGCTCAAAATTTTGTTCATTAAATCTTTATCTATTTCTGTCGTAATTTGTTTTCTATCGATGAGATCGACTGCAAAAAAAGTATATATATTGCCACATCAGGCCTGTGTATGAATGCTGTACTACATGTACAACACTCATAGAAGCTCTGTTGTTAGGGTTCTTTAGTATTTGGCGTTTCATTTTATTTTAAGGTTGGGTTGAACTACATGTAGTACATGTACTTACTCCCTGTTTCTTTTGTTGTACAGTCGATGTCTTACAATAACTATTTAGACGCTGATGCAGCTTGGAATTGCGTGTCAGAGTTTAGAAACCCTACCTGTGTAATTGTAAAGCATACAAATCCCTGTGGAGTAGCTTCACGTGATGATATCCTTGAGGCATACAGGCTTGCTGTTAAAGCAGATCCAGTGAGTGCATTCGGTGGCATTGTAGCCTTCAACATAGAAATTGATGAGGTAAGCTGCTGTGTATAAGTTTTGCTCCAGGATAGAAATCTTTTGCAAGCTCAGGCCCATCCCAGTATGCAATTCTTGGAAACTTCCAGTAACTTTGAAGTGCACTGAATATAATTTATTATAACTTAACTTTTTGGCTTAGCAAGATTCGAAATTTGAATATAAGATGTATCCCAAGTCTCCAACCCTACCGTGCGCCTTAGGGTGGGTTTGTGTTGTAAAATTTTTGGTATTGGGTTTAGTGAAAAAGTGAAGAGAGGTAATTTTTTATATTTTTTGTAGTGAAAAGTTATGTTTTGATGGGAGAGAGAGAGATTATATTGTAATATTTTATTGTGAGAGGGTGAAAAATTTTGTAAAATTTTTGACGCAAACACAACCTTAATCATGTAATCTGAAGCCCTGAGACTAAATCGTATTCTCTTGATATGTTAAGATTTGACAATTAGATTGCCAATGCAACTAATTTTGGAAGCCAGAACCTAAGAGGAGTTAAATCCCTCTCTACTATTTGTTTTTCTGCAATTACAGGCTCTTGCTAAGGAAATCCGAGAGTATAGGAGCCCCACAGATGGTGAGACTCGGATGTTTTATGAGATTGTGGTTGCACCCAAGTATTCAGAGAAAGGACTTGAGATCCTTCGTAGAAAATCTAAGACTCTAAGGATCCTTGAAGCAAGTAAAAATGAAAAAGGAAAGCTTTCACTCAGGCAAGTTGGTGGTGGGTGGTTAGCCCAGGATTCAGATGACTTGACCCCGCAGGATATCAAATTTAATGTAGTCTCAGAGAAGGCTCCACAAGAAAGTGAGCTTGGTGATGCAGAGTTTGCATGGTTATGTGTTAAGCATGTCAAAAGCAACGCAATTGTAATAGCGAAGGTTGGTATTTTAATTGAGTGCGTATAGTATGCAAAATGGTACTGGTTGACACTCTATTCTGATCCATATTATCCTCTGGCTAGAATAACTGCATGTTGGGCATGGGAAGTGGCCAGCCAAACCGTGTAGACAGTTTGAGGATAGCGTTGAAGAAAGCAGGACATGAGGTCAAAGGGGCTGCTTTGGCTAGCGATGCCTTCTTTCCATTTGGTAATGACTGCCTTAGACAGTAGCTTTGCTTGAAAGTTTTTGAGTATAGTGTGCATTTCAAGAGATTTATGATGATATCCTGGAACTAAATTTGTTAATGAGGTAGTTTCAAGGTAGTAACATCCAATGCCAACCTGTGTTTCTTTGCACCTGTTAAATAATTTCTATTTCCTACTGGTAAATCATTAATGATGGTTATTCGTCAGTGTAAACCAGATTTAGGTGGAACTAGTTCCTTTGTATCTGTCTTTTAATGTGGAATGCTGCTTGCTATGAACAGCTTGGAAAGATGCAGTGGAAGAAGCATGTGAGAGCGGCGTTAGTGTTATTGCAGAGCCTGGCGGAAGCATCAGAGATGGGGATGCCATAGACTGCTGTAACAAGTATGGTGTTTCACTTCTCTTCACCAGTGTGAGGCACTTCAGGCATTGAGAGTCGGAATCTTTCTTGCCTTTTTTGGCTCCTCATTGAGCACCATGATTTGAAAGCCCCTCTCACCATACGTAGGTGCCCTCTTATGGGGAAGCCCCGGTAGTCACTTTAGATTCATGTAAGCCAAACGTTGAGCAATCAAAAAATGTTCATCGCAGCAGTTTTGGAGATTGGAAAATCTACCTACTCCAGGATTTATTTTTGCTCGTCGCTTAAATGTTGATGAATGGGAAGAATTCAATTTAAATGCTGATCTTCAACACACTTGTGCGTCTCTCATCATGGCAACTGCTGGGAGCAAGGCCACCATTTTCACAGCAGAATGGATGCACCCATTACCTCTCGCAGCTGTCAGGGCAGGGCCATCAAAGATTAGCACCGTTACAAAAAGACGCCACTACTTTTTCGTGTTGAGAGAACAAAAGAAGTGCTTGGGGTAAAAAGAAAGAACAAAAGCAATTAAAGAAACAGAGGATATATTGACCACCGACACCGTTGTACCTAAAACCTAAACTGACAAGGCCCTGATGACCGTTAGGCTTCAGAAAATAGTAAAAGAAAAAAAGAATGCAAGAATTTTCTTCGTTGGTCAGAAATCTGTAGGGAATTATCGGTGTCGTTTGATGTCCTAAACGATATCGTGGGCTGTATACCGGAAGAAGGCTTTCCCGCAAGTCATTTTTTTTTTTTTTGTTAATGATCCCGCAAGTAATTTCTAATCTGCAATGAACTAGATATAAATTTGTCTCGGGGGAGAATTAAGTGTCATATATGTAAACGGTAAAATATACGTCGCAACTTCTGTTAGTTCTTCAGGTTGCATGGTGTCACGTTCCGAGAGTTCTCCAAAGTCCAAAGAGCATCCATGGATGTTTAGACTTGTCATAATGGCCAGATGGAAGAGAACGACACAGCAATCAAGTCAGCCTGGCACCCATTTAAGCATACTTTTCTAGCAAAAATGAACAAAGACTCTAAATTTGATTGGGAACAATTCGTGGCCTGAAGTAGCCTATAACTGATTCTTATACGTCAATAGAGCATATGAAGACAATCAAAACTGAAACTTGATATCCTTTTTTCATTTTCAAGAACAGCTAGAGTTCTCACAGAAATGACCACAAATGGGGCCGAGAATTGAGTATTAAGGACCTGACATGCGCAAAGGATCCCAATCCTTCATCTATACACCAGGATTTCACCCACTCTTCTACCTCAAAATTGCACCAACAAATTATTACTGTAGTGTCACAGACAGTTTTAGTGTCTAGAACAAAAGAATCTGATTTAGGAAATTTAAACAGGGACATACATTTCCTATCAGCTTCTTTTCATTCCATGACAACCTTGGCCCCGAGAGCTTTCAGCTTCTCAACTATTTGTTCACCTTCTTCTTTTGATACTCCCTTTTTCAAAATGGAAGGGGTCTTCTCCACCAAGTCTTTGGCTTCCTTGAGACCCAAATCAGTAAAACTCCTAACCTCCTTGATTATCTTTATCTTTGCAGCTGATTCATAAGACTCCAGTTTCAATTCAAAAACAGTTTTTTCTTGTTTCTTCTCCTCCTTGGCTGCGGTTGCTGCCTTCGCTGCAATTCCAGCCAATCCAGCAGCTCCTGGTTTCATAACCCCCACTGTTGGTGGTTCCTTCATTCCCATTTTTCTCATTAGAATGGCTCCCAGTTGGCACGCTTCAGCCAACGTGAGTCCTGAAACTTCATCAACAAGCCTAATACACGCTCAGTTGGAGGACTACGATGCTCTGTAGGATCGAAAGTAGCTGGATCGTAATCAGTTGGAAGCCTTTTCTGATCAATCTCCACTTCCTCCTCCAGTGCAGGTTGACTAAAGCTTCGGGTGAAACCGTTGAACGTAATTGGATTTAGGGCTACCATTGGTTTCCCGGATACCCAATTAGGTAAACTATGCCTTCTGAAAATGAAGCTCATTATCAGGTTTATAGTCTAATGGAAAATCAACCTATAAGCTTTGGCTTCTGATTGGACAACAATATGGCCTGAGATTCAGAGAGTAAATAAATAAATAAATAGAATATTGTCAGATCATATACATATGCTTTAATCAAGTTTAAATATAACAGGAAATGTGGTATTTATCAAGATAAACTGGACAAAAAATAAGAAAAAGGTACAATTGATTTAAGACTGGAATTTTTTTTTGATAAGTAAGTCAATCTTATTAAAGAGAAGAAAAACAAAGAACAAAAGAAGAAGGAGACGACATACAAGAGACTATATTGAGAACCCCTAACACATACAAACAAGAAAACTAAGAAAATCCGGAAAACCAGAAAATGGATTACCCAACATCAAGAAAAAGCGACTGCAAAACCAGACCCCTTAAACTATCCAAAGACTGCTCAAAATCTTCAAAGCATCGGTTGTTCCTCTCCCTCCACAAGATCCACCAAACAGCAAGAGAATCATTTGCCATTGCCAAAACAATGGGATTATCGAACTTCTTTTTCCAGCACCTCAACACCTCGATCGCCCTCCGAGGCATAACCCAAGAAAGGTTCATAATGCAAAACAAATATGCCCACAAACCTTAAGCCACTTGGCAATGCAGAAAAATATGGTCCACAGACTCCCCCTCGCATTTGCACAAAAAGCACCAATCAATCAACAAAAGGCCCCTCCTCCTTAAGTTGTCAATAGTCAATACAATATGAAGTTCGACTAAAATCCCTGATATTCGCCTTAACTATAGTCTCAGCACATCGAAAGAAATATGATAATATATGACTGCCTGAAAAATATTGTTTCATCTAAGTCTCAAAAGAAAGAGTTTCAATTCCTTTATGTACCATATAGGGTAATACAAATTTCTAGAAAAATAAGTAAACTTGAGATGGGAAACACAAAGTTCCATTAAAGAATTACAATTACTAAAATTCAAAAGAGCCCGAGATAATTTCTGCAACTAAAGAGCCATCATCAACCCCCTTTATTGATAGAAGGAAGACACTATCATTGAAAGAAAAATCAACCAAATGGGTCATCAGGTACTTCAAGCAAAGCTGAATCATTTGTACCAGTTCTCATCTACCTACTGCACCATCAACATGCCTCAAGGTAGTTTTTCTAGGGCACCTGCAAAGTCATGTTAGACTACTCAATAGATAAATTTTATCAACAGAGGTGCTGCGTCCTTAACTGAAAGCTAATACAATATATCTTAGACCCAATGTGCTGTCTCAAATGCCACTTCCACCCGTTTATTAACAGGATGGATGATGAGATCTTATGCTCAAAATTCATTGCTCATCGTGACCTGACAATTAGAGAAAAAAATAATAGCAAATATATTAGCAACTAGTGTGTCCCATGGCAAATTTTCCTTACAGATTAAAGTTCAGCAATAGCACATTGGCTAGTACATTTGAGCTGGCTCGGGAGCGAAAAAAAAACAGATAGCTTTTTTCGGCTCCAACCTGAAAATTGGATGTCAAAAGAACTCCCATGTGCTTATATCAAGGACAACCCTCTCTCTAGAACCTTCCCCCTCTTTTGCCTAAACACCACCAACCGGCCGGCTACGCTTTGGGGAGGGGAGGAGCTCCGGCCTCTCCCCTCCCTCTCCTCTCCTCCGGCTCCCATCCTGGTGGCCGGAGGCATTTTCCTCTTGTTTTTTCGGTCTTTTGGGCTATTTTGTGCTTGTTTTGCAGGTTAGATCCCGGCCTCTCTGGTGGTCTCCGGCTTACACAGCCCCCATGGTGGGCTTCCTATCCTCCCGGCGTCCACTTCTGGCCAAGAGACGCGGTCATCGATCGGCGCATGAGTCCTCACGCGCGTCCACGCGTGCGCGTGGATCTCACGCGCCCGACCTTCTTTGTCCTCTCTTTGGTTGTTTTGCTCTTTTTTGGAGGCCTAGCCCCGCCTCGTCGTGCTCAGCCCCTTCTGGCGACCCTTGCTGCCTCGGTTCGGTGTCCCTTTGCCGGCGCCTAGTGGTCACGCGCCGCCCTGCGTGTGTGTGCCGACTAAGGGCTCGGTGGTTTTGCTCCCTGCCGCCCTTGGTTGCCGCTGTTTTGTGCCGCCGTTTGCTCCGTCTTCTCCTCCTCTCCTGTATGCAGCCTATCCTTGTATGAAGATTGCCCTGAAGGAGTCGGTTCGTTGCAAGGATTGCCCCTCCTTCAGTGGACGCTGCCATCCTCTTGTGCGGTGGTTCTGTTGTTGTCTGTATTGTGTTCCAATCCTTGTGATCGGTTTATGTATGTATTGTGTTCTGGCCCTTGTGGCCCGTTTGTGGTTGTATTGTGTGTTGATTCCTGGGATCGCTTGGGGTTTGGCTTGTTTTCTCAGCCCTTGTGGCTGTTGGTGGTACCGGCTTTTGTGTCCGGTTATTGTAGGGCCTTTTGGTCCGTTTAGGTGTTCCACTGGCCTTTCGGTCGGTTTTCTACTGGGATTTGACTGTATTCTTCTCGGTTTCTAATAAAGTTTGTTTACCTAGGAAAAAAAAAAGATTTACTACAAGTTAATGTAAGATAACATTCGTGTCTTTTCTTAACTTTCTCTTAGGTTAATGGATTTCGCAATTGTATTGAGTTCGGGGTTAAGTGCCCTTGGTATTTATAATGCCCGAGTTTCATGTATTTCTCTTGATTCTTGTTTTGTATGGATCTCTAAGCAAGTAAGCATGGTTCACTTTATTACATCCTAGGTATACAAGTCTATGGGATCCAAGTGCTCGGAATAAGTGTTGGAGGTAACAATCTTACCGTAATTGAATCACATATAAGCGCTGGATTTCATCAGTTTTGAAACTGAATTAATGTACACAAGTGACGCTGTTGCATTGTCCACTTGCATTTTAACTGGTGGTTTTTAAGTTGACAACTTGTTATTGAAGTTCAACTGATCCAAGAAATCAATCAGTTCGATCTGTCTTTCGTTATTTTTCTAGGTTATTTGCACTTTTGTATATGGTCCATGTAACTGTGAATCCATTTGTGAGGAGTTGAGTTAGGAGGTTTTCCTGTTGGAATCACAAGATGACAGTCATTGAAAGACCCGTAGTTCTTCAAGAAAATTTCCTTTTGACTATTGATATGACAATTGGTTTCAAGTGATAGTGATAGATTAATGTGGTGCAGTAGGCAAGAATCGGGAGTGATGCTCTATTGGCTGTCATTCCAGACCCAGTGACGTGTTTTTCCACTGCAAGATACTCTCAGAAGCAAGACTTCAATGTGGTTTCAGACTCGAGTTTGGTCATTGTTGATGGATTACCAGCGGGCGCCATGAAAGAGGAGAGAAATGGGATTTTGAACTGTATAAGAGCACCAACCACATATTCTTAGAAGATGATGAGCCTTTGTTCCTTGATAAGGTAATTCTATTGTTTCCATTTTATTTTATAATTTCTTACGTCAATAATTTGCTGTTCAAGTGAAATGCTGTTTTATTGGTCATTTGTTATAAAACAATGTTATGAAGAAGCCAGGACCAGGTCCCATCTCATGAGGCTATTGCCACTTAATCTACTTAGTTTACACCATTCATAACAAGCACGTCCACTTACCTATTTCTGAATTTCTGCCCCAATATTTTTTCTATTGCTGGACTCTATGCATGTATTTTCCAGTCTTTTCTCCCCCTTCTAGAGTCTTCAACTAGCTCTAATATAACAAGCCAGTGCGATGTTTTGGTCTTCTTTATTCATTTTTGTGGTGAAACATTAATTTTGGTTTACCACTTCTGATTTCTGTCTACTTGTGGTGGACAAACCAAAGATGTCGCGAAATTAATCTGTCCCTTTTTGATATTTCAGCAACATGAATGCCAATTTGTGCATAACCCTACGAAAGTTTCTAGTCCTTTGCATAACTCTTCATCTTAAATTGTTTAACGATCTAAAACAGGTGCTTCTAGAGCGAGGAAGTGTTGGCTCTGTCGCAGAGCGTGTGCAGGATTACCAAGTCATCGCAATGGTTGTACTCTTGGGGTGAGTTCTTTATGATTTATGATTCCTTGTCATTTTTCTTATCATGTTCTATTGTATAATTTGAGTTCTGATTTAAAAAGGGATGAAGAAGTTTGAATAAGTAAATCAATATTAGATTCTGTGGTTTCTTTGTTGCAGGCCAAAGATAAAACACGTGCAGAACCAAGTTCAAGAAGATGTAAAGAGGATAATGTCTGAGCAATTACATGTTCCTTCCACTTCCTTGGGCGCCAAGCTGTAACAAAATCTGATTATCCCTTGATGAAACCAATCTTTATTGCTTCAGCCAGTGTTTTTGGTCCTAAGGTAACTGATCTCTCTCGTTTTAATTGGTGACTCATGTATCTGTGGGTTTTTAGCCCACAACTGCACCCTCGCCTCTAACTTTGAAAGGAAAAGAGGTGCGGAATGGGCCAGAGCTCAGTGGCTATGTGAACCTATAGATTCAATGCAACTATACTTTCATTCTCTCTTTATCACTTCAAACTTCGGCTTAGTATTTGAAGATCCAAGTGAAAGGCTTGTTTGCATACATATTCGAAGTTATATTGCTTCCTCTAGGTAAGTTAAAATGCCAGCCACTGGTTCTCCATGTGTGTGCAGGGGATAGGTGTTGTCGTCCGTATAGCTGCCATGACAACTGAATCTGTTTATAGATTTCTGCATCAACAATTGTCTTGCCTGGAGCCGCTGCTTGGGGTGTCACCATATCATTAAACTTGCAGGGAGAATGGGTTTCCTTCACTATTCAGTGGCGCTTAAGCCTAGGCCCTACTATTCCATTATCTACAAAGATTTATACTTTTCTGCCAGTTTTTTGTTGTGAATCCTAGACAAATATACGATCAATTGCTTTGACAAATTCCTTATGTTATCTTTTAGATGTTTGAGGTTCCATTATGCAGGGGAAAAAAATGGAGGTCATTGTCACAGGCTGTGCAATAAAAGGGATAAACTATTTTTGACTAGGGCTCCTTTGTTAATTAATTTCTCTAGGATGATGTTTCTCTAACCATCTTCGAAAAGGTTTTAACTCGCAAAGAAATGACAAGAAGTGGGGCAAACAGTCCAATATCAAGGAGCATCACAGATCTGGAATGAGAAGCCCAAAAGTATATTAACAAAGATGGAATCAATCTTGACATCTTATAATATCTCAAAACCTTTGATCGATACATCAGCATTGAACCTACTCCTGTCTGATACATAAAAGGAGAAAGATAAAACCTTCCTCATTAAAATTCCAGTTGAAGTAAAGCCGCATGGACTGGGAAGAAATGGATCAAACTATACTAAAATGAAATCTCACAAGGTGCATGAAATGTTCTTCCACGGCATATAGCTTCTAGGTTTTCTCCCGCATAAGAACATAGTGGCGATACCTCCACACCTGGGAAACATCAGTTATGCAGAGAACAACATCAATTCTACTTCCACAATATTGCAGATAAAACAGTAAGAAAGCAATACGCAATACACCATGAGATTACCAGTTGCATATAAGGGCACTGAATGTGTTAAGAAGCCACCTGCAGCAACTACCCAACGACTGTGGAGTCGGAGAACAAGAAGCCTAGCACTATCCGGGGTGTCAAAATTTGCCCCATTGGCATTTTTTACTGGTGCAAACTCTTCTTCACGTACCACCTGTTTATTGGGACAAATAAAAATGAAGGTAGCATTCTTGATAAGCAGCAGAAATACAGGAAAGGAAATCCCTGGAATAAGTGTGAATTGGAAAACCAAAGTCACCTCAAATAGTGCAGTTGAAGGAGCATATGGAAATGCATCAAAAATATATTGCTCTAGTTTGAATCCCATCGTATGGCCATGGATAGAAGGAATTTTCTTCTCAGCAAGATGATAACTGCACTCACAGAGCATGGGCACATTAATATCCTTGTGAAAATTGGGAACTGTGGGTGGAAAACTACAGATGTAAGAGGCTGATGCCGCGTTATACTTTCAGATTGGGAACTGGCATTAGTGTCACCATATGAATTGACAGTAACGTGGCGTGCAATTACATCTTATTCATATTTATGTCTATGCTAATACACCCAATATCTAGATTTCTCTGACAGATAAATAAAGGTTTAATTATTGATACAGTCCTTGTGGTATTGACTTTTAACATATTAATCCTTGGAGTACAACTTTGAATGTGTCCGATCCATGTGATCAATTTTTCAGATATATGAGTCCTCCAGTCCACCAAATGTTAGCCCACTAATAGAGACCGTGGGGTCTAAGATATGTCATCCAATCCCAACAATGAATATCTCAACCTCGACCCCATGTAGGTTTTCCGTTAGTCGGCCGGCTAACTTTTGTTGAACGAGAGGACCCATATGTCTGAAAAATGGATTACAGGTACTGGCTTGTTCAACATCATACCCCAATGATTGATTTGTCAAAAGTCAATACCATAGTAACTGTAGTGGTAATTAAGCTCTTATATAGACATTTCAAGACATGAAAGCAACCACCCGCTCTACTTGTACCCCTTATATGCAGCTACGGACCCTCAGCCTTATAGGAGCTATAACTGTAATATAGGACCTATAAGTTTGATTTTGGAGGCTCTTCCTCCTTCGGATACCAAATGAGCATTGGACTACATCACGAGGACGAGGGAGCCAATATGTTTACCTTTTCCCAGCAAGCCAGACAAAATCGTAATGACTGGTTCAATCAGCATTGCTTGATAATGCTAAAGTGCTTGTGCAAAGAGAGCTCAAAAATCTGTTCTACTAGAAAAGTGAAGTTTTTTACTCTACTAGCAAGATATATGCATCAGATTGCTCCATGTATAAACTACTCACAGTTCCTGATCAAACATGGCACCAACCAGTAATTTACAGGCTAGACAGAGCGAAACTAAAATTTCGTTATCGTTTTGTATAATTGTCAGATCATTAGAATGACAATAAACTTAGCAAAGCCAGATAAAAATCAAAGAGAGATCGAGAGAGAAAGAGGGATGGAAAGAGAGAGCATCACTAACATGCTGTCTTTCTCCAGGCCATTTGCCACTTGGTTGAGAAAATCCAAGCTAAACATGTGTAAGCACACCTAAAAAGCAGAAGGTGACGAGAACTCAGAATGACAAACTATCTAAAAATGAGAAACCATTAAGAAAGCAATTATATCAACTGAAGTACATGACAAGCCAAAATGATACGGTGCTTGACAATGTGTAAATAGCAAATTGTAGTACAAACATTAAGAAGGAAGCCAAGCATGTGGTCATCAGTATTCAATGTACTTTCAATACATATAAACCTAAATCTAGTTTTATGCCTTGCAACTCATCACACACAAATTGGCAAATTTTGCAGCTGATAGAGGATAATGCTTGCAACTACGTATCAGACATTTTTTACTCTCTTTTTTTTTGTTTGGGGGGGGGGGGGGGGGAGGATTTCAAAGGTGTCATCTGCATGGAATTGTGACTTTACAATAAAAAGAAAAAACAAAGCACAACAAGCACTCCTAGATCAAACAAGGTGCAACAGACATTACATTACTCCAACAAAAACGAAGCCGCCCAGACTCCTGATTTATTGCAGAAGCCATTGATGAGTCCAACTCACTGTACTCGACTACAGTAAGGGGTCCGCCTTTACCACGCCTTACAAACACACCAACTTTCTCTTGAGGATATGCCTGTAACCAAATAACTAAAGGTTCATATGTGATACCACATCCTGAAAGTTTATGCAGATAACAACACAAAAAATGAGCTACTAGAAAGAATCATGACATTGTTCATATTGAAGAAAATGAAGCTAATAGATTAATGGAAAAATTATAGACTAATACATTGAGAAAAAAATGAGCCAAATTTATTAGTTTAACAATTAGAGACCATAATATTTAAGAAAATGAGGCTAATAGGTAAAAGAAAAACAACAAACGAAATTCCAGCGTAATATACACTCATCTATTCATTGATTCCATTTGAAAGCTATGGCAAATATCTTTTCATGTACATATTTGAGAACTAGATGTTAAGAAGGACGAACCTCTATATGTGATAACTTCTTATGACATGTTAGACATTACCATTTGACAAAATGATGTCGATATACAATTACTAGTTAAATAGAAGAACAACTGAAAGCCTATAATAGTTTATCAAAGGCAAAAAATGTAAATATCCTTGGGGGTCAAAGCACCCCATCTTTGACACCCTGATGGAGACAATATTTGTCGGACATACCTCCAGGGAAGCCAAATACGGAGAACAAAACTAAGGAAGCCAAACACAGTTGGGCATAATGAATAAAAGGCAACAACCCAATAGAAACACATCCAAGTCCTATGACAACTGAGAATATAAAGCCTGATACAAGCAAGCCTAGATTCAAAAGCCCCCCCCCAACCAAGACATCCGTATTTTTGAATCATAGAGATCAATTGAATTTCTCACATTACCTTACGGACAACTTTTGCTGCTGCAGCTACACCTTTGTCAATGAAATAGCCCAAAAAAGTTGGATCAGCAACACGGACCTGCTTTCAAGACCCCAATTACTAGGTGATCCAGCAGGTTAAAAACAAAACGACTAAGGTACTTCAACCAAGAAGAAGACAAGTTCAAGAAAATGAAGTGGACCAGTGCATTGTCAACTCCGTAGCAATCCACATATTTTATCCCTCTCATTGCCATATCTTCTAACAGTCTTGAAGATTTTAGAGCTGATCAAACAGAGGTCCAATTAACCAAAGAGCATTGTCCAAGCAATAAGGAGATAAAAAGGAGGTCAAATTCAGCAGTTGTAATCAGCATTTAAGGGGAATTTTAGAAAGGATACCTGAATATACTCCTCCATTCCCATCTGGAGCCTTAGATACCTGGCTTTCAAAAATTAAGCTCAGGTAAGCAACGCATGGCAAGAATGGATTAGTAACTTATAGAACAAATGAAACAAACAAGTTGGAAATAATCCTGAGAACGGTCGCATGTATTAAAGCTTCAACATGATGATACTTTTGAGAAGTGAAATGGCATGGAGGGTTTAATGCACCAAAAAAATAAAATTAAGCATTCTCTCCAAAATATAGAGGTCAAATTTCTCTTCAGCTGACTTATCAAAAAAAAAATTCTCTTCAGCTGTTGGGGACTGCCTTGATGAATGTTTGACAGAGAACATAGGGACACTAAAATGCTCTATCAATATTAAAGTCTGAGTTGTTGTACTACAGTACACTAGTAGGCAACAATAAATGTTATGTTAGGCCACTTTATTCTTGCAAGCCTCATTGCCTGTTTCCTTTTAGTGGTGCTTTCTCTTAGTCAAATCATCATAACTGAGCAACCAAGTCAGCAAACTATCATGAAGGTCAGCACCTTTCTTTAAAGCATCTTAAACAAAAATGTATACTGCCGGTGAAAGGCTAAAGCATTTTCAGCACCAAACTAACTTCATGAAAGCTAACCCCGTTTCTATTGTTTGTGACATAGACTGCCTTTTTCTTGGAAATTCGAATTATATCAGCTTATTGATTTTGGAAAATCATTATTCTAATTATTTCTACTCCACTTAGCATCACTTCACTATAGATGATATACAGTTAAATGGCGAAAGATGACTTCCCACTAACTCAAATTTTGTTTACAAGATTCTATCTTAACTCAATACTATGTTGGATACACAAAGTTAGTCCCATATAGGACATTGACCTCTCACATTATGGTAGATCAGCAAATCAACGATGGGACTTCTTGTGATAGTCAGTTTACACTATTTTCCCATCAGTCTAGACTTCTTATTGGTTTTTTTTTCCCATTATAGCCTTCAGAATCACCAAGAGGCGCTGAAATTATCAAGTATCTAAGGACTGAGGCTGTAAATGTCCAAATCATGGAAGGATATCATTTTATACACAAATATGCAAAATTAGCTTTCTAGCACTCTTCAGCTCTCTAAGGAATTCGCAGTTATCAGTCTGCTTTCTGTAGTTTTTCCTCAATATCCCAAAACTTGTGCACCAAAATGTCTCCATAGCTTTGAGAGGAAACCAAGACAGGTTCCAGAAAATTTTCAAGGACTCAACACTATCTTATTTGCAGAAGGCCAATGAAACTTTTAAAAAATCCCCAAATCAGTCCAGCAAAAAATATGAAGATGAAGAAGAAACTCACTCTGTATGGAGTTTCCATAATAAATCTACCATCTTTTGAAACACAAGGTATAGTGCCTTGCTGAAAGAAGGTGACCTGCATCAAGAGGGGCATCCTTCAATTTAAGCAGAGAAACCTACTCCCCCACGCAGGGAAAAGGGGCAAAACTAGTAGTAAAATAAAGAATTACTTGGTCAGCTTCCAAACCAAAGAATTTATGACTTTCAAAAAATTTACGAGTGGCTTCATCTGTAAATGGACTGGTCATAATGTACCAATGTATATGCACGGATCCACCAGACACTGCAAGTATTGTTATAATAAAATGTCAAATGATATATCACCAAAACTGATGATAGGTAGAGAGAGAGGGGGGGGTTGAGAGAGAATTTTACCTTCATTTGTAGCCTGAGCAGCTAGTCTCTGAAGAGATAAAATTCTCTCGGCTTGAAGCTGAAAAAGTGACTTCCCAGATGGAAGCCCAATGTCTGAAAAAGATAGTATAACCATCTATCACATAATTATCACACAGAAAATACAAAACTCAAACTTCGTCATCACATATATTCCAAAAGATTACAAAATGTCCTAGAATTCAACCATAAAGCTCACTGTACCACCTTAAGAGAAGGTACTAACTTAAAATGGTAAATAAAGAATATTAAAGGAAAAAAATAAAAAAGAAGAGGAAATTATATTACTATATGTTTCCTAGTCTTGCAATTCAAAGAATTTTTCAAATTTTTTATTTTCATTTTAGACATTCTACAAGGAAGAAAAAAAGGAATGTAACTGAACCTAAAATGCAAATTGACTGCTAGCAAGATAAATGCCCAGAGTAATATGTGACTGAACTGTTGAGAAGTTTGTGGAGGGATTGCTCCATCGGCAAGTTGTATGTTTTGACACGAAGCACAAAAAGGGCAAACAGGAGATGAAAGACAATTCAAACCACCAATATTCCAAAAAGTGCGAGGGCATCTAAGGACATTAGGTTAATGATATTATCTTTTCCAAGTAGACAATATTTTGAGACATCAACACATAGAACATTGGAAAAACAATATGGTACAGAGAGTGGAGTAAACTTCCCCAAGAGACTGTCCAACATTCGTATGCACACCTAACATGCTTTAAGCATTTTCAGTTGAATAACTTTCATGAAGATGTCGGATACTACTCCCCACATCTAATTAAACTCAATCCCAAAACCATATATTTCGATCATACATATACACAAATGAAGCTTGTAAGGCAGAAAAGTATTCCAACATGTTTACTCACTGAAACACCCTTTTGGATCTGAACTTCCAAGCCTAGTTCCCTGCATGTACATTAAATAATGAGAAAACACGTAATAATTAGATTAATACCCACTAAAGGGAGAAAGGAGAGAGAGAGAGAGAGAACAACAAATATGTGGCAAGTAAATCTGTATATGACATTAGATAATCTACTTGGAAACTATGGCCATGGAGACGGTGCAACATGCACCCTGCTATGAATAAGTACATACCTCCTCCTAAAAAGAATTATAATAATGGACCAATCAACCCATATCTCACATTGAACCGGGCAATGTGGTGACCCATATCCATCACCAAGGAAAAAATAAAAGAAAGGGCGAGGGGATAACTAAAAGATTTAAGATCTCTGCACTGCTATGAACTTACAACTAAGTGCACTGTAATATATTCTATAACCATAAACCTTCTCTCATGCAAGGTTTATTTCCAAACAATCAAAATGACCCTTCTGCAGGAGTCAAGGTATACCATACCATAAATCTGCAACAATTTCTACTTCTAAGTAACACGGAAGTTTCCAACAACAAGAAATAGCCAAATTCCCCATTGCCCAATACTAAGAGAGGGTAGAACAACAGGGACTCAATCCAATTCCTTGTTATACCATGTTCTACGAACAATACGACCTTTTTCCAAGGGTAAGGAAGGACTTTTCCAAAGAACTATGTTTACCATAATTTGACAGATTGTTTCAAGGAAATTTTCCAGAAGAAAAAGGATAAAAATTAGAATTGCCTAAGCAATTATCTTACTGTGGGGCAGGTCAGAACATATGGTATCTGGTAATTTTAGTTATTATAAATGGTTAACAATATATAAATAAATAATCCCCAAACATACTTTCTTACAGGAAAAAGATTTTAACAAAAAAAGGCAATTCAATTTTGCTGATAGTGTGCTCTTAATAATATTGGAGCCAAAAGGTCTTTTAGTTTTCACATTTTTAATTATCTTCCAAGGATGTTCCAAATTTTCTTATTCATTTTCCATAGTTGCTTCGAACTAAGAAGATTGTGGAATCCCAAAAAACAACTTTGTTAGAAATCATGATTATTCAAGAAAAAGCAACAATCACAACTTCAGCATTTTTAAGTGGACTTAACTATCAGCAAAGGCCATTAGTGGACACTCATAAAGAAGGTAATACTAACCCGAAAGTGAGGCCATTAGTGGACACTCATAAAGACGGTAATACTAACCAGAAAGTGAGGCCATTAGTGGACACTCATAAAGACGGTAATACTAACCAGAAAGTGAGAAAGAAGAGATTATAGACAGAACAATTAAAAGTGACTGCTTTTACATTATTAAGTAAACAGAGAAATCATCAAATTATTTTGAGCGGAGAAAATCCCAAAAGGCAACATCATACAAGAATCTTGGGTAGAGAGAGAGAGATAGAGAGAGATTATCCGGTTAAACTGATTTTCTTAAATAATCGATCCTTTATTACTGCAGAATAAAGTTGAACATAAAGCACAAGCATACATACAAATGCGTAATACCTGGCCACCAGATAAAAGCAACACAGCTAATTTTCCATCCGAGATAGCCTTCAAACCCATCTTCCACCATCGCTCTCTGTCTTCAGGTTTTCGATCCTCCGCCATCGAGACACTGTTCTCAGGCGCGGGCTCTATCGCCGCTGCTGGTAGCCCTAAAATCTCAATCAAAATTCACACACCAAAACAATGAGAATTTCACTATAGGTATACACGAGCGCATGCATGTACATATCCTGTAGAATGTAGGTAGAGAAAGATTCTAACCATGAGACTGAAGCGAGCATCGAATAATCCGATCGATCCTTGGAAGATCCAAACTCTGAAGAAAGCATGATCGATTATAACAAATTCATATCTTAACGGCACCGATGCACAAATTGATTCATTTTTCTTGCAGATTAGAAGCATCAATTAAGGTTAAAAAAATTCAGAATTATCGAAATGGAATGAATTTCCTCCGCCGTGAAAACAGTGATTTACTCATTTTTCGCAGTGAAAGACTGATTTGCTCACAAACACTCAATTTCAACAAAAAATCATCACTAAGCACCAGCTTGGTTGTCGAGAAAACATAGCTAAACAAACAAAAATCGCAATTTGCAAATCAATTATGCTCCTAGTTTGGCGCCAAAGAGAAGCAAAAACTCGACTAGGCGATTTAGCTCGACCATCCGGAGCCATTCAAATTCCATTCGTTTATCAGCTTTCTCGGGAACCAAACAGGAACGAGCAGCAGAAGAGAAATGAAAATACAACTCCCATAGGAATAAATCAGGCCAGTACGAAAAAAAAATAACGGGAGGGAGAGATCCAGAGGAGGAGTAGGAAATTCGAAAGAAAAGGAAGTCTAAACGACCTCGATGTCCTTGACGAGAAGGTCGCGTTCCTCCGGGGAGATCTCGTCCCAGAGGGCAAAAGCGTCTTCCTGGCCGTAGTCCTTGAGCCTCTCCAGCAAAGCCTGCGGTGGCATCGTTGCGTTGTTGCTCTCAACCCCCACCGCACCCTGTGGTTCCCTCATTCTCTCTGTCTATAACTCTCTCTCTCTCTCTAGACTAGTAGATCTCCCTCAGATTTTTCTTTTTTCCTCCTCTGTTCAGTTTGTGTTGCTGTCGTTGGTGGTGGAGCTTATAGGCAGAGAGGAACAGTGGCGGGGAAGGCAAGAATCCATCAGTGTAACCACCAGCTGTGACACTTAAATCGCGGAAATAACCTCCATCTATCGTTGGAATTACTAGATTATGCCACGGCTGCGCTCCGACGTTGTTTCTAATTCTAGTAAATTTCGAGCGGAATAGCGGATAGCCTCTTTTCTACGGCAACACCAATATAATATATTAGAATCTCGTGTAATGTTTTGTTCTCGAGTAAGATAGAGCAACTCTCACTTTAAATTAAATTTAATAATTTATTTATCATTATTATTTAATATCTCTTTCTTATGAAAAGGTCAAAATTTACAAAGAATTTAAAAGTAAAAATAAACTAAAAATTAATGAACTTATTGAATTTGAAATCAACAATATTCAAATAAAAAATTTGAAACGATATTGGCTAGATCTTTTATAAGGAGTCTCAACGAAATCTCTTGATCAAATTTATATAATATGTTTAATTTATTTAAAATTATATCCTATAATTCGAATAGAAAAATGGTTATTATTTTTACATCATAAGGTAAATTTTAATTATAAATTCCTATCCCATGACAACCAAACAAACTCCGTTGAGAAGAAAATTGGGGTATGTTGACGGTTTAAAATGGACATATCTGAGAGGTCTACGTTGATGTTTGGTCACTGTTGAGTATATGACTTGGTTTGCTTTGGTAGTTTTATGGGGGGACCATGACGTCTCCATGTGGTGGGACTTCTCATAAGTGTGTCAATTTCAAATAAACTAGCAGCTGATAAGAGAAAAATAAATAAAATAAAAAATAAACTTTTTTTTGGGGGGGGGGGGTCTTTTATATACGTATTTTAAGACGGTTTCTAGTGAGCAACCCATGTAGACCGATTGGGCCTTCTCGTATTACAATATCAACCTGGTTTTATTCCGATGAGTCATGATTTTACGAGGATGATTTCGCCGTGGCGCAACTTTTTAAGCACTAATAGCTCCTCTTTGATAGGACAATGCAGTTTGGATCGTCCTTTGCTGGCTGATGATAAACCCATCACAACGAAAAACACATCAATGATAAACCCATCACCGGCTTGGTTAAAGTGGTAACTGGCGAGGAAGACTCGAGATTATGTGGATTAAACATATAGCTTTCGGGTTAGATTTTTCACGAAAATCGTATTGGAATCAATTTAAGTGTAGGCTTTCCATGGTTAGAACAAAACAATAACGTACACCAAAGTTGTATTATTTGAATCTTGGAAGCTGTAGCCCATTTTGTTTCCACTTTCCTTCCGGTGCATTATTGGATGGCAATGGGGGATTGTATGCCCAGATGATAGTGTAATAGCGCGCAGTCGATCGGCCCTAAGCTGTCTAGATCTTTTGCCAACTTTCTAGATTTCGTTTGTCCGAATATACGAGTAAGTAAATACGACACTATATGACTAAAGAAATTAATAAATGCACATCGTCCCCAGCATGAAGATCCATATATGCATGCTTCCCGCCTACCCAGCAGTATTGGATGGAGACGTGAAACCGAAATATTAAAAGGCAGTCGATGGGTCCCGAGTTCGGCCGATCCGACATCGTCTAGTTCATGAGTGATTGGTATTCATCAGTACCTAATCATACTTATCTGGGAACTTCTCACTCTAATTATTAAATATTAACAATAATTATTTGTATTCTAGCTGGTGGGATATATAATATATATATATATATTCAACTTTTTGGCCGGGGCCGGCTTCCATCTCATGATTTGATCTTCAAGGATCGAAACAAGTGCTAGCTCGCTAGTTAGTTCATTTGATCTTTAGTTGAAGTTATAAGCAACGTCTGCACAGGGCCGGCTCAAGCAAAATGGAGGCCTAAGGTAAAATAAATTAATAGGTTTTTTATATAAAATTTAATATAAAATATTTAAAATTACCTGAAAATTATTAAATTTAATATAAAATATTAAAGACCCCATTAATTATTTTTTATGAGGCCTTCATACATGACATCAAGGCCCCATGATTAGAACAATTAAAAAATTTATAAGGCATTTTTTCTCTTTGAGCAAAGTTCAGAAATATCTAAAAAAAATTAGGAAGTCTGGAAGAAATATATATGTCCACTCATGATAAAAAAAATATGAAAAGATTGTATTTTGTCTTTTTTTTTTTATTAACTCAATTGTCTTTTTATTTTTGGGTCATTTACAACACACAAAAATATATATAAAAAAATATTTTTAGTCTTTACGGGGCCTTGCTCAGGGTGAGGCCTTAGGCCACCGCCTAACTTGTCTTACCCTTGAGTCGACCCTGCGTCTGCATTAGCTCGATCGTACCCGCTATAATTAAAGTTATATAAACTATGTTCATCATTATGACTAGCAACGGCCTAATGTACCCATGATTTGAAGTGGGAACAACATTATTTGTAACTTTGTGAACATTAATTATGAAATTGAGTTCCATTTGTTTGGAAGTTTTTACTTAATTCTCGTTAATCTTTTTAGTACTCATGTTTGTAACCAACACAAAGTCCAAACGGAAAAAGCTTAGTATAAAATATATTTTTTTCACATGCTTATAACATGGTTTCTTTAGGTCCCAAATTTTTTAAAAATATTTATTTTAATATTAGTAAATATTCATTAACAATATTAAAATGCTAAAAACATCAATCCTTACAACATTAATCAGATATCTAAAATAACATTAATATATTCAGTATTCTACAATTTTATCACTATAAATATAATCGATAAAATATGGTCAGCTATACCAAAAGGAAAAAAATACAATTGTAAAAAAAAAAAAATCTAAGGCTACCCGACATAGAAAAATCATGAACTACCGCAATGACCTCCAAATATAATGAGAATATCAAAATGTCCACACAAACTACAACATACTATGATGGATATTAAAATAACCATGCAAACTACAAATATCACGAGCGGTACAAATATCACAAAGATATTATCAATGCCACAAAACATTTTATCAAAAACACAAGAATAATTTCATAGGAAATTAGTGTGCTTATAAAATAAGTTTCAACATAAGGTATCAAGTTAAATATTTCAAATGTGTTCACGAAATCCCGACAATTCTATATTATCAAAATTTGTCCAATTCTCCATATACTACATCAAAACAATGTAAAAGACGGTGCACGTTTAAAATCTCACCTTTCAAATATCAAAGAATTTAGTTTTGCACAATAACATATTTCTAAACATTTTTTTATTTACAAAAGAATCTTAGGTGCCTTTATTTTCATAACACAAAGTTTTAGAAAAAATTATTGAAGAGCCACTTATATCTATTTATTATTTATTAAGTGATCTGATCTCTTTAATTTTAAAATTCAAATACAGGATTAGATCTCTATCTCGGTACTTTTAAATTCAAGTATAAAATTAAAACTTTATCTCATCACTTTTAAATTCAAATATATGATTAATCTTCTTCTATATCCAGAGGCGGATGTAGGGGGGGCGGCCTTGGGCAGCCGCCACCCATTGGACCGGAGGAAAAAAATTTTACTAGGTTTTTTTTTTTTTAATATATAAGTTGGTCTGGGCCTATGGGCCCGATCCCCATAGGCCCAGACCAACTCTGTAGCGCCTGGGCCAATGGGGAGCCCGACCCCCATTGGCCCAGGCCATTCGAAGATTTTCCTAAGTGCCTGGGCCTAGCAGGCCCAGGCCCTTTATTTTTTAACCGGCAGAGGGTGAAACGACGTCGTTTCACCCTCTGCCTTAAAAAAAAAAAAATTCAAAAACTCGAACTCTCTTTCGACCTCTCTCTCTCTCTCTACCTGCTTTCTCTCTCTCTCCCGAATCCGCGATCGCCCACCGGCCACCGCCACACGGCCGCACCGCACCAGTCACCACCGTGCCCAGCCCACTGCGCCGATCGCCCACGGCCCACCCCCGCTTGCGCCGCACGGCACCGCAGCCGCAGGTCCGCAGCCTGCCCACTGCCCAGTACCCACTGCCCACAGCCCACTGCGGCACTGCCCACTGCCGCCGGCCCCGCCCCTGCACCGCAGCCCGCAGGTCCACGCCGTCGACCAAGCCCCAAGTCCCAACGGCCAACAGCCAACGGCATGTTCTTTCCTAAATTCCTAGGCTATTTTTGCTTTTTCCGTTGGAGAGTTGGAGTTTGTCAATTGTCACTGTATAGTATCTCTGTGAATTTTGAATTTGGGGTTTCTAGATTTCTAGTTCTTTTGTTTGTATAACTCCTACTAATTGATACAACATAGTCTGTGTGACCTCTGTGAATTTGGATTTTGGGTTGCTACTTGCTAGTTCGAATTTGGGGTTTCTAGTTCTTAGGTCATGAAGCCCATGTTTGTAGAACTTTCTAGTGTCTGCTACGGTGCTACCAGTTCTTATTTGCGCCATTCATTTTCAGTCAACAAGTGGAAGACCACCATAGATGGCTGATGGTTCATTTGTTAGATTAAGCGTACTGCAAAATCTTTTGGAAGGTAGAAAATGTTTGAAAGTTCTTTGGGAGAACAAGTTTCAAATCCCAACTGTTTTTAAACGGCAAAAATGAAGCTCATGTAGAATTGCATGTCTCTAAAAATGCTAACTTCATGACATAGCAGACTGAAAGTTAAAAATTGACCTTCTAAGACCCAGCATATCCTGTTTTCACCAAAATGTCTGATAGATCATCATAATTGTTGACTTCCTAAAAAAATTCACAGCACCCAAATTTTGATTTAAACGTTTAAATTGCTTGTGTTGGAGTCAAAATCCCATCTCTGCCCGGTATGAAATTTTGATTTTAATATTTGAAATCTCCACAAGTTAAATAAAGGAAAACTGAAATTCAGAAACAGAATCCCTCTTCCATAAAAACAACCCAAATTCAGAATGATTTAAAGATTTTGGGCTTATAGACCTGGTGTTTGCAGGCTTTCTTGTTCGTCATAGAGTTGCCTTTCTGCTCGTTGCCGCCGGCCCGCTATGCTCCGGTTCTCTTGCAAGGTAGCAGGTATCCCTCTCTCACTTCAACCTCTCTCTCTCTCAGCTAATTGTTGATTGTGATTTCACTGATTTTTGAATGTGATTAGGGTTTGATGATTGAATTGTGAAACTCATTAGGGCTTGAAATTGAATTGTGAAAATTAGGTAAACTGATGCTGTGTGATTGGGTAAACTTGAATCGTCCGAGAGGTCAATTGATTTAGAGAGGTTTTAGGGTTTTGGTCCCGAACTCCGAAGATGTAAGATTTTGAAGGTCCATAATGCCGTAGCTGACCCCTCACTGAGTTTCTGTTTTGTGTAGTTTTCTGTTTGGTTGATTCGAGACTAGAATGAATGGGAAAAAAATGGGATTTCAATCGTCTTGGGAGTTGGGAGGTTGCATTGAGAGAAAGGAGTCCTCGGATTGTTTTAAGAAGTAAAATTAAACTTGGGGATGGTGGCAACATTAGGATGTGTCTTGTAGAAAACTGTTTGCACTTGAATGCTTGCTCAATTAGGATCATTGTTGGTCTTCTAACAAGGCATTTGTTTCAGTCCCAATGCATCTTTAATCAATGATTTGAGGTGGTTGGTGATAAGGTGAACCATCAGAAATTTCCATGCCATTGGTACTTGAACCCACGACCAACTCCCTCGACCTAGTTCATTTAAGGGGAGGAAGTATCATTTTAACTAGTGGTCATTAGTGTTTATGTAGTTGAAAAGTTGATCTGCAATGCATATGAGAGAAAGGAGGAGCATAACTGAATGGGTCATGTTTAGACGATGCACTTTTTTCAAGGGTTTAATTGCATCTTTTTGAATGCTTCATACTATAGGAGAGAAAATTGGTTGCAGGAAACTTCCTCTTCAATTTTTTGTAGTTTTAAGGCTCTATGTGACAAAACTTGGCGATGTAGACTCCAAAATGACATTGGCCCCCTAGTTTGGCAGTGAGAAATGATCTTTCCCCTAGATTATATATTTACTCGTGTTGTCTTCCATGAGATTTCAATAAAACATTGCCAAACTTCATTCATAGTTCTGTCTGGACATGAAGGTGGGCTTCAAGCCTGAATACTTGGTGGGAATGCTGAGGGGTTAGCTTGAAATCTGAAGACTGCTCTCTGTCCTGAGCTAGTGTTTTGTAGCATAACCTTACACGAGTCTAAGCATTTGGAAGGAAAAGAAGCATTATTAATTGTAATAAGATGAAATGCAGCTTAGGCCAATACTGTACTGGAGAGATCAAGATCAAGTGTTTTTAAGTTTTGCTACTGTTTTTCTTTACTTCATAATTTTTCACCTTATATCTCTTCGTTCGGTTTGGAGTGGGATGCCTGCTGTGAGGCTGATTTCTTCTTTTAAAGGATGTTGGCATGTTGCTTAAGAAGTATGAACGATGCTTATGCATGGGATGCCTGCTGTTGGCATGGCATTATGTATGTTTCACACAGGTTTGCAGTGGGCATGGAGGAAGTGCAGTAGAATCTGATTAATTTAGGCTGGGGATTGGTTAGAATGTTGGACTGGCAGTTTAATGGATCATATGTTTGGAATGTATTTAGATCGTTAATTTTAGTTTCTTATGTTTGTCGCCAACTTTATCACATAACGTCTCTCTTTGAATTGATTTGGAATTTAGATATATGTGATTTGTGAAACTGTTTATTTGAATTGGTTTGTGAAATTATTAATTGATTGTTTTCACTTTGTTTTATTTTGTTTAGATAATGGATAAGTATACAAAAACGTAGGATGCAATTGTCATCTCTCAGTCGTACTACATAGTACGGTACGTGTATTCTATTATTTTTAATGCTTTTAATATTTAATTTTCGATATTGTAACTTTAAGAAAATTATTTGCATTACGAATTTTTTTTTTGTTATTTTACATGTAAAGTTCGACCCCCATAAAAATCCATCCTGGATCCGCCACTGTCTATATCCTTTAACTTTTAAAATAAAAAAATTAGGATTAAGCCTTTACCTGTTCTTTTAAATCCAAAATACTCATTTAACACATCTTAAAAATAAGATTAGACAGTTGTCTATTTTTTAAACTTAAAATACTTATTTAACACTTATGTCGGTTGAGGTACTACAATTAATGTTTGTTTCTGGGGGAAAGGAGTGCGGATGTGAATCATATGCTCTCCCCACTACACTGCGTGGGCATATTTTCCCTGCGTGCGAGCTTACATTTCAAGGCAATTTGACAAATTAACAAACCTGAGAAAAGAGAACACGTATATACCAATTGCAGTTTCCTGAGCATTTTTGTTTTGACGTCGCGCGACGTTCCATTTCCATCGATCTTGTTAGCTTTTGAACGAGATGTGGGGTTTGAAGAGTTTACCGCATGCATGGAGATTGGAGTTCAATGTAACTAATAATTTATGGATGGAAAAACTCTCTCATTACAATTTAAAATACGAGTCGAACAAGAAAGGGCAGTGCCGAGCGTTCTAATGCAAGTATTTTGTTGGTAATTGATCCAGTTTGTGGTTTGTATGGGCCTTAAGCCCAGTTTGATCTTTCTAAAGGGCCTCGAGCCCGGTAGCCTGGTAGCTAGCTAGCATTGGGGGCCTTTCTTAAGGTCGAATATTCCAGTTGGCATAATGTAAATGTGCAACCGATTAGTAGGTGACAGAAAATATTATATAGGTATAGTAAGGATCGAGCCGTTATATATGTTGACTAGGTGCATTCAATAAGTCAAAGTCTGACCCAGAGCATGTATTTAATTATCAGCGTTGCTTGACTCGGATCTACATCTGATTGCGGTTTATGATTTGAAAAGAGTCTAATTAGCAGCCAGTTAGGCATATGCTAGAGATTTCACTACGTAACCAATTGTCTTCCTTCTAGATCTCAACGGCCAACATCAAATGTTGTCGCGCGCCTACACTATAAAAGTTGCGTCATTACGGCTATCACCGGCAAGGTCACTCCTCTCGTGCAAGTTGAAATAATCTCTGCAACCGCTTTAGCATTATATAAAACTTTTTGAACGGGGATAATTGGATTTACGTGAACAAAGTAAATGGGATATTCCTAATCCCTTTTCATCTGAATCGACCAAGATGCAGGACAGACGCCATTGCAGACTATGAGGACGAACAATATAATCAAATGGATGAGTAAGACATACCTATGCACGCGCTATATTAAGGTTTCTGTTGCAGCATCCCATTTTTCTGCACCACATGATACTAGAATCATATGTTATTAGTATACATCAACACTTTATTTTGCAGAACAATACATGTGTATAAGATTTAAACTTAGATAGTTAGCACACGCTTATATTAATTTAAGCACTGACAAAAGGGATAAATCTCGTATCTGAAGTTGCAACTTCCACCCACAACTCTTCCTCCTTTTCCATCACATCAACGAGGAAGTTCATCGATTATACCATCGAGACACTTGGAGCAGTCGGTGCTAGAGAGGTCCCTGGTGCATTGGGTCAAGCCATAGAGCTTCTTTGATTTTCCGAGTTCTAGCTCTCCAGTTGCATATAGTTTTGGAGTCACGGATGCTTTTTTGGCCAGTAGGCGCAACAACTCCCTCGTTTTTTGGTTGAATTTTCTGGGGTCGCTAACATTTTTCAAGTTCCACATGTAGACCTCGTTTTGATTATCAATCTGGCCAAAAAAACCATTGTTCAGATACTTCAGAAGGTAATTATCGTACCATATAATTGTACCTTTGTTATATGGGCAGCATTTGTGAATTCGTTGCTGGCCTCATTAACGCAGATCTTGCGGTCTTTGGCAGTGTTGGGAAAAGCGGCACGAAAATTCAAAGAAAATGGACACCAAGGATTTACGTGATTTGGCCACAATCCGACCAATTCTACCCAAAATAATTTTATTAAGAAAGCTTAAGAAAATCACTCCACCCGCCCCAATACAATAGTCACACCACACTTTCTCTTTTTTCTCTCTGCCCAATGCGCACGTGTCTCTTCTCTTATAACATAAGCCTCTATTTATAGGAAAATATACAAAGAAAAAACCCTAAACTTAGAGTGGGGAGGAAATGAACTTTTTTTCCAAGTTTACTTCTATTCCAAGTCTAATATAGGTGTGGACCCAACTGGCTGCAACATCACCATACTAGTGGACTGCAGCGATCGAAATAGTTGATGATAAAATCGGAAGAATATTATAAAAGAAGGTTCCTCGACGTTTCGAGGAGTAATATTATATGACGAACTAACGTGCCGAAGGGTCAATGCAATAAATATCCTTCCTGAGAGAAGCTAAGTTTGGAGTACTGGGTCGTCGTCACCTTTCCAATCAAGCTGAAAACGTAGAAATGGCCTTTATTCTTATTATTTATCTAGAGCAACCTCCTCACGCATGTAATCGATTTGTTCTCACTTTTATCTCTTGTGCAATCCTGTTTTTTCGCTGATTTCAACGTAAAGAAAGAACAATGACTTGGTATTATTATTATTATTATTATTATTATTATATGTGATAACTTAATCAAGATGTAGTACTATTTATTCAACTGAAGAATTTTCATCTTTTTCCCATTGAACGGTACGCAAACAACTATAAATTGAAGAGGATTCTTATTTAGGTGTCCTATGAATATGGAGTCCATTTGAGTGACTTGAATATATTGTTTTTTTTTTCTTTCAAAAAGAAAAGCTCACCCCTTTTATTTCGTAGTCTTTATGAGATCGTTCGATACTTAATTTCCTCCGGTTATTATAATTATATTTTGGTGGCAAATGTAAATTAGGAGAATATATACGTGCTTCACCATTAATTATGTTGATGCTAATTAAGCTAATGAACGCATATACGCAACAAGGGCGCGCGTTAATTAGTACTGTACGAAATGAATTTTAGTTAATCTATTTGATAGCTTGTGCCGATATATATATATATAGCCGAAACGTACGTTCAAGGGAAATAAATTAAGGAATTGACGGTCAAATATTCCTTCAGAAAAGAATCACAAGTTTGTTAATCCTAATTAATTGCAACATTAATTATCGCGTCAGATCATCTGCATTCTCATGACAAGTCTAATATTTAAGCACTAAAAAATGGATACACCTCGTATCTAATATTACAGCTTCCACCAAAGATCCTTCCTCCTCCTTTCCCATCACAACAGAACGGAAGTTGACCGATTGCAGCCTCCAGACACTTGAAGCAATCGATGCTAGATAGGTCCCCCGTGCATTGGGCCAAGCCGTAGAGTGATTCCTTCGACTCTCCCAGCTCTAGCTCTCCAACTGCATACATTGTTTGCGTGACAGACGCCTCCTTGGCTAGCTGTCTCAGCAAATCCGTAGTTTTCTGATTGAAATCTTTGGGGTCACTGACATCGCGCACATTCCACATGGGGTACTTGTTTTCTTCGTCAATTTGGCCAAAGAAATCCTCGTTCGAGTACTTCAGAAGACAATTGTCGTACCATATAATTGCACCTTCGTTGTATGGGCAGCGTTTGCGAATTTCCTCGCCAGCCTCTTTAACACAGGTTCTGCAGTCTTTTACCGCAACGTCTCCACGACAAAGCGCAAGCCCATAAACTAGATGTTGGTCGTAACCCAGGCGACCAAGACCAAAACCCTGGGCAGGGGTTTTGTAGTATAGAAAAGTGGAGAGCCTATTGAGGTTTGATTCGTAAGGGCCGTCGCTTGCAAAATACGCAGAGCCTGAGCATATGTGGTATATGGGGCTGGCTCCAAAGAAGCTTGGGAGAAGAAGAGCAAAAGTAAGCTGCAGGACGTGGATAGAGGAGGCGAATTGTGAGGAAGACATTTTCTGGAATGAAAGAAGCAGCTACAGGATGAAAGGTTCTAGCTTCGCGCGCGGAGCATTCCCTATTTATGGGTATTCTCAGCAACTTCTCGGAAGATCAGACATTCAAATTATGGCAGACTTACATTCCAAGTAACCGGGGTATTGACTAGAAAATGGTGAAAGTCAATGAAGGGTAGGCTGCAACTGCATGTATTTTAAAACTCTTCAAGAAATTATATATAATATTATTCACTTGCTAAGTTGCTATATATAATACGAGTTGTCGAAGAATTATGCTCCGAAGACAATTTCAGCCATATCATCACAATCTCGCGCGCTCCCAATATCACAGCCCCACTACTAAAATCACCCTGTCGATCGAAGTACGTCCAACATTTATTTGTCAATGCCATCAGCGTTATAACTTAGAAAATATATGTCCTATAAATTCTATAGAATTAAACTATTAGGTGGTTAGTTAGGAGATGTTCGATTAGATGTTATTGTGAAGATTTTTTATATTTTGAGAATTTTTAAGAGACGTTAACTTTATTAATATGCATGCTGGAGTTGTTTTTAAGTGATATTAAAAAATATGTTCGATTTGTGTATCCTTATAATTTAAAAAATTCTTAAAATGCAAAGAAAACGAATATGGCTTAAATTTTTTTTTTCTTTCGTCAATATTTGACATGTCATGAGAAACAAACAGTACAAATTGCAAAGTAATCATTACTACATCCTCTGTTACCATTATAATGGATGAAAGTGGTGCACAGAATTCACACGTGGCATTTTCAAATAGAATGCTAAATTTAGCTTGTTTCTCTCTAATAATTTAATTAAGAAAAAATATATTTTTTTGCTCATTGACTATTTGAGTACTGAACTATTAATTTTATGATATTTCATTCATCAATTACAACTCTTATACACTTTGCACACTCTATTGTTAAGTTGGATGTAAAATTATATTTTGATTCAGAAAAATGATAATTTTATCCCATCTAAAATATAATGGTAAAAAATTATGAGGATAAAATCGTTATTTTAGCTTATCAAAATCTCAATTTTCGTCCTAATTAATATTAGAGGGGTAAAGTATAAGTAATTAATAATTGAGGGATAAAATGTGTATTTAATATTTTTAATTAAAACGGGAAAAATTGGTAAACGAGTAGCCAACTCGTAAGAGTACCTTTTTATACAACTTACAGAAAAGTGCAATTAAAAGGAGTTGAAAGTGTAAAGATGTAATGCGACAATAATTAGGCTTTGGTGATCATATATATTACCATATATATCATGACGACCGACCTCAATAAAGTAATATATATATATTCTGTTGGGATTCAATATTTTTCTCATCTTTTTCTAAAATAAATTTTGCGTTTTTGCAATTAACTCGTATTAAAAATTTTAAATTTATTAAATCACTTTGAAATTTACTTATGCATAATACTAAAGATAAAATTTCTTTTTTAATAGTATTATAATTCTACTGTGATGAATTCCAATTGCCGGAATGATATATGATTAATTGTTCAGCTGAATCGGGTTTGACTTTTTGTTTGATAATGACACCATAACCAATTTCGGAGGCATCGGTCTCAATATATATATATACATATATGGGTCATTATATGACTGGCCTGCCTATTGAAATATACCAGCCCATCTATCCAAGGCCACAAGCACCTACGGCTCCCAACCCGCGCACATGAGAATTTATTCCTCTATATTTTTCCGCTCAACCATTTAAAAGAATCATAAAACTCACATTATTAATACTCCTCTTAAGACTTTAATCCCTCCACATATAAATAGACAAACATTCTTCTTCATATTTTCTAAAGCTTTAATTGCTCTTATAATACTCAATTCTTCTTGAGATCTGACTTAGACATCGGAGTTTTCGGATCCGACGCCACCCCCTCTTCTTGTTCCCTTTCAAGTTTAATCGGTTCCGACTCTTGGTGATTTTGACATCATCAATTCTATTACTCAGTGATTTTGACAGCATCAATATATATATATATATATATATATATATATATATATATATGCACGGAATTAGGTAATACCCCAGTCAGATTTTTTGGAAGAGAAGCGTGCTGTACTGCAACAATTAACAAAAAAAGTGACCAACTTATCTGAGTTGAGTTTTGGATCGATCGTGCATACCACATTACAAAGTATTACACTAATATTTATGACTGGTTAGTCAATCACATTCACTCATGAGATCTAATATTGGCAGGGTGCCGTCACGACGTTGATTTTATCCTATAAAAATAGATCGAATTAGTCTGAGCAATATAACTTTCATTTCTTTATTTAAATGAATATTACTTTTGACTCAGCGCGCTGCTGAATTGAATATTACAGGGCTAACCTCTTAGTTCGATAGGAATTTGTATGTATGCGGAAGGGTCTGGGCCCTTTCCCGTGGGCCTTTGGGGGTTTTCTTGAGTTCGAAAAATCAATCACCATCATAATTCATTGTAATATTTTTTTCAGTATTCGAATTCATTTTTTCTTTGATGTAAAACGTTTTTTTCTATTATCGAATTCATTTTTTCTCTAACATAAAATATTTTTTAGTTATCGTTCCATCAAACGTCTAACATTTTCTTGTTATCAAATTCATTTTTTCTCTGACGTAAAATATTTTCTCGTTATCGAATTTATTATATCCGTCAGATGCATAACATTTTCCTGTTATCGAATTCAATTTTCTTCTAACATAAAGTGTTTTTCAGATATCGATTTATTTTTCTTCTAACGTAAAAAAATTTTCCGTTATCGAATTCATTTTCCCTCTAATATAAAACATTTTATAACTGTCAAATTCATTTTTCCTCTAACGTAAAATATTTTCTAGTTATTGAATGTATTTTATCTCTGACGTAAAATATTTTTCCGTTATCGAATTCATTTTTCCTCTGACGTAAAATATTTTTCAGTTATGGATTTCATTTTTCCTCTTACGTAAAACATTTTCCCGTTATCGAATTCATTTTTCGTCAGACGTATAATTTTTTCATTATCGAATTCATTTTCCCTTTGACATAAAATATTTTTAAATTATCAAATTCATTTTTACTCTGACGTAAAATATTTTCTCGTTATCGAATTCATTTTTCCTCTGACGTAAAACATTTTTCGCTTATCAAAATCATTTTTCTTCTGACTTAAAACGTATTTTCATTATCAAATTAATTTTTTGTCTGACATAAAATATTTTTCCATTATCGAATTTATTTTTCCTCTTACATAAAACATTTTTCAGTTATGGATTTCATTTTTCTTCTAACATAAAAAATTTTCTCGATTCATTTTCTGTAAGACGTATAACTTTTTACCGTTATCAAATTCATTTTTCTTCTGACGTAAAATATTTTATAGCTATGAAATTTATTTTTACTCTGACGTAAAACGTTTTCTCTTTATCAAATTCATTTTACGTTCGACATATAACGTTTTTTCGTTATCGAATTTATTTTCTCTCTAAAGTAAAATGTGTAAATTATTTTGGCATTTTATTCGTGAAACTCCTATGGGTAATTTTGTCCATTTTGTTGTTTCTAGAAGAAAATAGAAATGGGCAGAATTTCTGTTAGCTCTTACACGTGTATTGCATATAACCGAATAGGTTTTCTGGAGAGAGATGTAGATCTGGCCGAAACGGCTTATATTTGATTCTTCTCGAAGAACGAGATCCTCCAAGAACGCATCATGTCATTTTGCTTACCTGTTTGGTGAAGAACCTGAGAGTTTGATGTCAATGCTCATGTAATACATCTATGAAGGATTTCGACTTCTTGATCACTATACATTCAAACTCAAAGAGTGACTGATGCTTCCAGAGGTTTTGGAGGTTGATTGCTAGAGGTTCCAACAGTGGTTGTTGATTGCATAAGGTTTAAGTGGAAAGATCAATCCGGTGAGAGCCTCGTTTTCAAATGCTCATGGAGTTATATGTCCATGCAAAGTGCATATCTAAATTGAGGCAATTTGAGTAAGATACATTGTCTTTAGATTAGTCAGGTTAGCGTGTAATCATTTGATCATCGCGTAATCGAGTTTGAAAATAGTGGAGTAAACAACCGGCTTAGGGCCCGGAGAGTTTTTCTCCTTGAAGAAGTTCTTCAAGAGGGTTTCTTTTCATCACCAAATCTTGTGTTAAGTGTGTGATTGAATTTACTTTGATTTAGTTGTTATCATTTAACCTTTCTTGTGTTACTATTTTTAGAATATCAATCTTGGCGATATTGAATATTTTGGTCAAAGAATTTTAAAGGCAAAGGTAAATGTGTAAAAGATTAGATCTAGTATATCTAATCTTGATGTTGTTGTTAAATTGATTATGGATAAATTTAACTCTTGAATCTATAATTTTAGTAATCTGCAGTCTCTTATAGTTAGTTCTGAATTACTCATGTTTTTTCAAAGATTGTTCATATTGTTTTTACATATTCTTATTTACGTGTTTTCTGATATTGTATTCTTGTGGGAAATTATTAGGTCTTTGGATATTGAAAACATTGTATTTAGATTGATTTTACATAGAATAGGTTTTAGTTTTGAAAAGATATTGGAGATTTTTTAAATATACCTATTCACTCCCCCACTATGTTTTTTGCACATAGTTTGGGTCTAAATTAGGTTGTTCAAAGTGTTTTCTCTTTATCGAATCCCTAAGACATAAAATGTTTCCAAGTTATCGAATTCATTTTCCCTCTGACATAAAATATTTTCCCGTATTCGAATACATTTTTTCTCTTACGCAAAACATTTTTCCGTTATCAAATTCATTTTCCGTCAGACGTATAACGTTTACCCGTTTTGAAATTCATTTTTCCTCTTACGTAAAATGTTTTCCTGTATATAATTCATTTTTCTTGAGACATAAAATGTTCTAAAAAATTACCAAAAATTCATTATACAAAAAAACTCTTTCAATACCAAATTGAGGTTTTGGTTTTGGTTTTGGTTCAACTTTCAAATTTCAAATTTTTTGATTTAAATATTATTTTGTTGTAAAGGTTTGTTTGGTTGTTTAAGATTTGAAATGATTTATATTTTAATTAAATTAAATAATACTAATTTATACTTATTATGATATTCAAAAAATATAAAATATAAAATGATTTTAAAAAATTCGAAAAATATATAATTCAAAAAATATGTAGAAAATAGTTTCATAAATATCAAAAATTATAAAAATAGATAGAATATGAAACTAATAAAAATTATTCATAAAAATTAAAAGACAAGATAAAAATTGAGCAAAATTTATGAAACAAATAAAATTTTCAAAAATAAAAAATTAACAATAATTAGCCAATATAATCATTATCAAATTTATTACAAAAAATAATAGAGAAAATAATAATAAAAAGTATTAAATTAGTTACAAAAGTGTATAAATCACTATAAATGTTTTAAAAAATAGAAAAATTACTTTTGGAAATTTAGTAATAGTTAAACCAATAAATAAACAAAACAATAAAAACAAAAAGACAAACAAAAAAAAATCGAAAACCAAAAATTAATTTTCCATTGATTATGAAGAAAAATCTCTATGATTTTTTTTCTCTCTAGGATTTCTACCCAGCAACCATGTTCAGCATCGATTCAGAAGTATATGTTGTACCACTTAACTCTCACTTCAATAGTCATATTATAATTTATTTGACCGACTATATATGGTTACACTAAGATAAGCAGAAATGAATTGAAAATTTTAGCATTACAATAAATTGATTTTTTTTTTCTCGAAAAAAGAACTTCATACTGAAAGAAAGAAACAGAGTTCGGTACAATAAACTAACTAAGCAAAAACTACCATAAGGGGGGATTTATTATAGTAAGTTGATTCATGATTGATTAATAAAAATGAACTATTTGCATATTTTATTTTCTGAGCAAATTATTTGCATTTATTGTTACTACCTGGCTCGTTAGGGTTGAGTAAATGCTTAACACGGGTATTAGAGAGTTTGTACTTTGCAAAATTTTTTGTGGGTAAAACTTTTATAGACATTTATACACTTTTGTAACTATTTTAATAATTTTTTTAATATTCTCTATTGTTTTATTTATTATTTTTTGTAATAATTTTGATAATTATTATATTTTCTAATTATTTTTAAGTTTGTATTTTTGAAGTTTTTAATCAAATTTTTTTTTGTAAAGTTTTATTTTTTATATATATAAATTTTGCACGATTTTATCTTTGTATTTTAATTTTTATGAATATTTTTTATTAGTTTCATATTTTATCTATTTTTATAATTTTTGATATTTATGAAACTATTTTCTACATATTTTTTGAATTATATATTTTTCGAATTTTATAATAATCATTTTTTATATTTTTTATTTTTTGAATATCATAATAACTATAAATTAGTGTTATTTAATTTAATTAAAATATAAATCATATCAAATCTTAAACAACCAAACAAACATTTACAACAAAACAATATTTAAATCAAAAAATTTGAAATTTGAAAGTTGAACCAAAAGTTGAACCAAAACCAAAACCTCAACCCCTTTCCCAAACAAGCCCCTAGTGGCGGACCCAGGGGGTCAACCCGGGGCGGCTGCCCCCCTCCCGCCCATTGATGTATCTCGCACTAACGTGTTTTCTTTCTTTTCTGTTGCTTCCTTTAGGAGACTGTTCTCATTTTGTTTAATCTGTGTTTCGAAGTGAGATTTGTAACTCTTTAACGTATGTACTGTGACCATTTCTTATAACTCAGCGAATTTCTTCGTTCTTTTAAATCTCAACCACTGATTTGTCACTTAAATATATTCATTACATGCATTAAAATATGCTAAATGGATTATAAATATTTTTGACGAGTTGAGTAGAGATGATATGTACCAAGTCACCAGGCTCACTCAAATGACTTTTGTTATTATATTTTGGAGAGCTTGTTTTAGTTTTAGATGTGAAATGACACATTGGGATCCGGGACTACATGTTTGATCACATATCACATACCATAAAGAAATTGAAACCGAAACAGCTGCAAATACCGAAAGGAAATCAGTTTGGTCACTAGCAATTTTCCCTCTTCCTCGAGGTGTTGGACTTGGTTTACTACTGCTTAATTAATTTGATTGCGACCTCTCAGTCTCAGTAAATAGTATGATACGTATATTTTAATTTTTTAAATATTTTAATCCTTAATTTTTATATTTTAACTCTAAAACACTTTTTATATTAAGCAAAAAAATTTTAATCATTTTACTTTAAGAGTTTGTACACTTCAACTTAAGTCTTGATTCCACCACTGAACGTTGCCATCATTGCTGATCATATCCGCCAACTGCTGACAAGGACGTGGAACAATATTGCAAGATCCCTAAATTGTAGTCTGCACGATATAGCCAAATCCTTGGCTGATATATATATTACTCCAAGAGAACAACCCAATTCCGTAGCTCCCAAGGACGTATAAAGGTAAGGATCCTCCTCGGGGATAGTTCAGCTAAGATTGTTCTCCTAATTAATAAAAATCTCGTTTGACCAAAAAAAAATTTTCGGGAGATTTTATTATCTTCTTAGCTATGTGTTTGCAAACTCAATTATCCCCAACATTTTATCTCTCTCCTAATAAAATACTCAAATATAATCTCTCTCTCTCCCATAAAAAAATATAAAAAATTACAAAAATTATAAAAAATTACCTCTCTCTTCACCTTTTCACTAAACCCAATACCAACACATATTCCCATATCCAACATTTTACAACACAAACACAAACAATTCACCAAAGACACGTTTAAACGGCTTAGATATGCAATACATCAAAAAGGAGGTAACACAGTTCCTCCAGAAGTGAGAAGCATAAATAACTATCCCTAGACACACTTGTAAATTATTTATCATACAGAGATGATTCTCGTTATCAACCCGTAGAACACTTGTCATTTAAGCATTGACAAAGGGATAAATCTCGTATCTGAAGTTGCAACTTCCACCCACAACTCTTCCTCCTTTTTTTCCATCACAGCAACGAGGAAGTTCATCGATTATACTATCGAGACCCTTGGAGCAGTCAGTGCTAGAGGTCCCTGGTGCATTGGGTCAAGCCATAGAGCGTCTTTAATTCTCCATTCTCCGAGTGCTAGCTCTCCAGCGGCATACAGTTTTGGTGTCACATATGCTTTTATGGCCAGTAGGCTCAACAACTCCCTCGTTTTACTGTTAAACGTTGTAGGGTTGCTAACATTTCGCAAGTTCCACGTGTGGAACTTGTTTTTATTATCAATTTGGCCGAAGAAATCACTGTTCAGGTACTTCAAAAGACAATTATCGTACCATATAATTGCACCTATGTTGTATGGGCAGCGTTTGTGAATTTCGTTACCGGCCTCACTAACACAAGTCTTGCAGTCTGTGGCCGCAACATCACCGCGACAAAGAGCAAGCCCGTAAGTTTGGTATGGATACTGACCCACTGAACCAAGACCAAAACCCAGGGCAGGGGTTTGGTAGTTCAGATTACCTAGGAGCTTTTTCAGGTTTGACTCGTAGGGGCCATTGGTGGTGAAGTTCTCAGAGCTTGAACAGAAATGGAATCGAGGGCTGGCTGCAAAAATGGTTTGGAGAAAGATGGCAAATGTTATCACTTATCAGGAAGGTAGCGAAGGCAAAATGTGAGGAAGCCATTTTTGGTAGGAATGATGAGGGTGGTGGGTTTAACCTATGGACAATGCAATACGTATTTATAGTAAACCTCGGCTTCATCCTTCTCACCAGAAGAGTTAATGGGGCTGGTTATTTCCTCCATAAAATTATCTGATAGACAAGAAATTGTCAAAAGTGGATTGCGCTCTTTTTAGAAGTCAAAAATGGGTATGCTAAACTATACGCATCACCGAATTATAGATAATGAAGCGTAGGGTAGAGTACTATTGAAAATGAACTTAGTACAACTATATGATATTGGAATGCTATTTTATAATGAACAGAAGAACATTGAAGTACTCGTTTGATAAATTCAACAGAAGAACATGATTGAAGTAGATTGAGAAGGATTCGGGGAGAATATTCTCGGATTCTTCATTTTGATATGGTTTTATTTCATTTCTTGCAGTAGGTGGTCATTTCGTGTTTTCTTTCCTGTTTTTGTTTGTAAGAGGCGCAGCCAAACCTACTGCTTTAGTGGTAAAATAACGAAGCCTGGAATTTCTCTCTAGAGGCATTTTCTGGCCAACAGCTTTCTAGACACTGCAAACTACTTACCATTATCCCCCCCCCCCACCTTGAACCAGGACTTAATCACTTGTGCGAAGAAAGAGTTGAATTTTTTTTTTTTTTTGGATTTTGGTTTGGTCAATCTTTGACAATGGCGAACGTGATTGAAGTTAGAGAAGACAAATTTGTAATCTTATCTTGAATATGCGGCTAATCAAGTACTGATGGTTATGGAAAGACGACAAGTATATATGCAGAAGCACCTAAAGTTTGCTGGGTCAACCACTGATGATTCTTTGACATTTGCAAAGAGGGCAGCCCGGGCAGCCCACATTTGAGAATTTCATAGATGTCCCATTTGCGGCTGACTCTATGACCTTCAAGCTTCAAGACGGAACTTGAAAAAGAGTTGCGCAGCGTTCGAGCTCGTGCGTAATACATGCATCTCCGTACGAGATCTTTAATTCGAACCCGAGTCAAATGGACTGTCGGTCTCTAGACAACCTTGACATCTTGTGGATGTACACTTCGTGATTACTTCCCTTAATTTTCATCGTCCCTAGTCCTCCATATCCATTTTCATCGTCCTTAGTCCTCCATATCCATTAGATAGTTAATTAAATGCGTAATTAATCCACCAATTCTTATGGTTTTTTTAATTAGTCCTCATAGAATCCTTGGAGTTAACTACTTATCTTAAGGAAGTTTTTTATCCAGATATACAGAATACATACAAGGCGTGTAGGCATATATGTTACTAACAAACGTATCACAATTAAGAAACCTAAGCTGAGCGAATCAAAATGGCAAGTAATTGATGGTGACACATTTTTTCGTTAACCACATAGTTAATCCTAAGGACTCTCAAGGAAGAATTAAAATAAAGAACCAAAGTTAATCCTAACCACAGTCTATCTACGCTGATCAAGTTAATGATATCTTACAATATTGTTTGTCAAGCACTCCTTATTTCTGTCCTGACCCCTCATGCACAATTTGTTTCAATAACCGAATACATTCAAGAGTAAACATGATCACTACCCGATTATCTAGTTGCCACTAATTCTGAAGGTATTTGAGTAATTTTTTTGGCTATATAGTCAATGTTGATAGGATGGTGATCATGAGGGAAATGAGAGATAGGAATATGTGGCGAAATAACGCTCATTAAACCCTATCTTTAGCCGGAGTTAATGTTCAATTAATCGATCCGACTCCAAAGAGGTACTCCCACAATAGGAAACGAGTATTAATTAGATAATTCCTTGAAAAGGATATTTTATTAATTATTTTCACTCACCAGCTTAAACATGCAACACATAAACAGGAGGCCGTGACATTGGGTTCCTCCAAAAGCTAGCTAGAATCATACATAACTTGTCCCAATGTGCACTAGCTAGTAGATTATTTATCGGACGGGACAATTCTAATTATTTTTTTGTAGAAGTGCACTTATAATCTAAGCATTGACAAAGGGGTAAATCTCATATCTAAAGTTGCAACTTCCACCCACAACTCTTCCTCCTTCTTTTCCATCGCAGCAACGAGGAAGTTCATCGATTATACCATCGAGACACTTGGAACAGTCGGTGCTAGAGAGGTCCCTGGTGCATTGGGTCAAGCCATAGAGCTTCTTTGATTCTCCGAGTTCTAACTCTCCAGCTGCGTACAATTTTGGGGTCACATATGCTTTTTTGGACAGTAGACTCAACAGCTCCCTCGTTTTTTGGTTGAATGTTGTGGGGTTGCCAACAACGCGAATATTATACAAGGCGAACTTGTTTTGATTATCAATTTGGCCGAAAAAATCCCTGTTCAGGTACTTCAGAAGACAATTATCGTACCATATAATTGCACCTTTGTCATATGGGCAGCGTTTGTGAATTTCGTTGCTGGCCTCACTAACGCAGATCTTGCAGTCTTTGGCGGCAACATCACCACGACAAAGAGCTAGCCCGTAAGTCTGGTATGGATGCTGACCCACTGAACCAAGACCAAAACCCAGAGAAGGGGTTTGGTAGTTCAGATTACCCAAGAGCTTTTTCAGGTTTGATTCGTAAGGGCTATTGGCAGTGAAGTTCTCAGACCTCGAACAAACTTGGAAGAGAGGGCTGGCTGCATAAAGGGTTTGGAGAAGGAGAGCAAATGTGAGCACGTAGACAGAGAAGGTGAAATGTGGGGAAGCCATTGTTGGAATATTGAAGAGAGGATGGATGGTTTAAGCCACGGATAATGCAGCACTATTTATAGTAAATTAAGCTCAGCTTCACATGCACCCTTCTGGCCTGAAGAGTTATCGTAATTGTCAAACGTCCGACGAGAAATTGTCAAAAGTGGCTGCGCTATGTGAAAAAGTAAAAATGACTAATCTAAACTACACTGATCATCACTGAATTATAGAAAATGAAGAGAAGGGCAGACTATTAAAAATGGAAGTGCTACAATTGTATGATATTGGAATATTAATATTCTATAATATTGGAGTAGCCCCCAAAAGAGTTTTGATCATTTCAATATAAGAACATGGAAGTAAATTGAGATTTTGAAAAGGAACCGGAGTGAATATTGGCAGGTTCTTTAACAAATATAATTAACCTCGTACATACAATAGACCAAAAAAAGTAATAACAAATTATCTCGTATATATAAGAACATGGTATCAACATCTTATTTGTGAAATAGAAAGCAAGAAGTTGCTGGTTGTTTAAGCCCCTGCCGAAGAGTTTTGATAATTTCAACGCATGAAAATTAAAGTAAATGGAGATTTTGAAATAAACCTGCAGGGTGAATATTCTTTGATACTTCGTTTAATTGTGATTTATTTCTCGACGGAGGCGGCCATTTCAACTATACTCTCTTTTTTTATGATTTTTTTTTTCTTTTGGGTCGTTTGCTTGTAAGCAGTAAGCATGCACCTGCAGTCAAACCAAGGATTAAGTTTAGCCGTGGTACATCATGAATAACAAAGCCTTGAACTTTCAGAAATCAAAATGGTGATCAGGCACTGTTTAATAACTTTCCCATATATAAACATCAGACAACTGTGGGAGTGCTATAATTTTGCCATGTGTAACTTACGTACTTGTGCTCTGCGGGTGCTGCTCATTAGACGAGATCGTTCACAATCCCAAAATCCTCAAATCACTAAAAATTCCTGTGAGGACACTTGCATTTATACAGAGCATCTTTACGCATTTTGTGGCCAACAGGCGCTAGCTACATTTCTAGACAATGCCATCAACTATCTTTACCCCCGCCTTGAATATCATTTCTCCAAAGAAAAGTTTGTTTTTTTTTCTTGGCTTTTTTTCAAACCTTGACAGTAGCAAACGTACATGATTGGAGTTCCAGAAGACAGATTATATAAACGTGCGGCTAGTCAAGTAATGATTATTATGATTTTTAGTAAAACGACAATTAGATTGCACAATCACCTAATTAATATTTCGGGGGTGCCATTGTGTCATGTAATGCGAAAAGGCCTAGGCTATGCTCACCGGGACACCACCTCTGTTGAGGGTCAGGTATGCCTATGACCTCTGCTATATTTTAATTTCCCTTGATAAAATACAGATTTACGTACCTTGTTTGCTCAAAAAAACAAACAAACATTGAACAGATATAATCCACTTTTGACAATTCCATTTTCGGCAGGAAAAAAAAAGAATTCCATTTTCAATTAGTAGACAAATATCCAAAAGATTACGAGGAAAAAGAGCACAAAAAAAACAACAATGCACCATTAATTCTACCGGTCAAGGGACAAGCAGCGATTTATATATATATATATATATATATATATATATATATATCTTCAGCATGCATATCTTCAGGAGAAAACTCAAACTAATTATGACAAATTTGTTAATTTTTCCAAAATCCAAAATCCTCAATCACTAAAATTATCCTGTCAGGATCACTTGCATTAATACACTAGCATCTGTACGCATTTTCTGGCCAACAGCTAGCTTAATTTCTAGAAAATGCGAATTACTATCTTTATCACCATCCTTGAATATCATTTCTCCAAAGAAAAGTTTTTCTTTTTTTTCTTGGCTTTTTTTCAAACCTAGTTGACAGAGTAGCAAACGTGATTGGAGTTTCAGAAAACGGATTTATAATCTTATCTTGTGTTGGAAAAGAGGAGTTTACAACACAAATGGAGCAAGACTTTAAGGTAGAACAAATTTATGTGGAAGAGGTAATGAGGAGAGATACGAAAGAACACACTTCAATTTCTTAAATTTGGCTTGTATTGACTTGTCTTAACTTTTCTTGACTTCTTTTTCTTCTTACAAAATGGTGGGGCTACATCCCTTTATTTAGACTTACACATTCAATTTTAGCCACACATTTCATCTAAAATATCTAGATATTTCTATGACACTTTCTAGATATTTTGTAGCAATTTCTAGACAAGACAGTACTTCTACTTATTTCTAAGATATTTTCTTAGAATTTTCTAGAAAGTTATTGATCTATCATACTCTAGAGATTTATAGAACTCTCTAGATAAGTGTTTGTTCTCCCTTCTTTTAGAGCTCTATATAACTTTCTAGAAAATATTATTTCTCTTCCTTTTTTCTAGGGATTTGTGGAACTTTCTAGAAAATCTACATCCTCCATTGAGCAAGACTAAGTTTGGAGCACATTTTAGGTCCAAATCAAGTTTAATTTTCAACAATCTTGAACGTGCGGCTAGTCAAGTACTGATATTACTTAATGATGGTTATGATTTTTGGTAAAGACGACGAGAATTAATGCACAAGCACCTAAATATATATTCGGCGGTACAGAAGTGAAATATTCCATGCAGTACTTTAATTTTACAATTTCATTTTCAATTACTAAACAAATAAATTCAAAAGATTATGAGGAAAAAGTACCAAAAGCCATTAATTCTACGGGTTAGGGGATCACAAGCAGCGACTTATCTTCAGCATCTCTTCAGTAGAAAATTCAAATAATGACAGATTTGTTCTCTTTTGAATAACTGGTTAAAAAGTTGACCAGAAAATGTTGAACGTTAATGAGGGGTAGGCTATACTAGCTGCTGCAACTGCATGCAGCAGCATTTAAACTCTTCAACAAGAACTGCAGCGTTCATAAGATTATTCAAATATTTTTTATTCACGTTGCTTGAGATGCTATGCCCTAAGTGTACTCTAGCTCCTCCGATCCTGAACAAATGCACATTTAGACATCAATTATTCCCATCTCCAAATGTCCTGCATGCTCCTCCTCTATAGACTCGGAGTAATTTCTCAAATAATGAGATTTTTTTATAAAGAAATAAATTAGAGAAAAACTTAATTAATAGTATTTGGTTTGGGGGCCGGTTAACTAACTCGTTTAGACTTTAGATATAGTATACTGTTGATGCTCAAAAGTTCTTTTTCTTTGTCGTTGATGTTATGTATTCAGAAGAGAAAAAAGGTAGGGTTTGAACTTTTAACTCGAGGAGATGCATGCTGAGAGTAGTAGCTGGAAATAAATGCTCTCGGAACCTTAGGCTCATCATTCTAGCTAGCTCCTTAATTTACTCCTAAAAACTGAAGTTCTACATATATAATGGTCTAAAGTCCAACTTACGTACAATGTTGTTAAATCTCTCTTCTATTAATATCACAACCTTTCTACGCACTAAAATAGCTGACGTCCAATGTGTCAATGTCATCTACCTTAGATCTTAGAAGGTTAATTATCACAAATTAAAGGCACAATTAAAAGCTTCCTTTAAGCACTTGTTAAATCAAATTAGATCTACCTAATAAACAATCTATATATGGGACTGAACTTCACTCAACGTTGTCCTAATCCTCTCCCCTCAGAGCCCCCAAAATTCATTAGAATTTTAACGGCCAGATTACTTTTGTTGGATGGTTAATTAACCTTTATTCATTTGTCATTTGGCTTATCATGCGAAACTTTTAGATGTAAGTTTTTTTCTTTTGTTGAAACTTCTAGATGGAAGTTGAAAAGCTGTTGTGCAGCTTCCGAGCTGACGGTAATCGGAGCTTGCAGTAGTTAGGAACCTGAGTCAAAGTACTGCATAAAGAGCGAGCCCGTAAGTTTGGTCTGGATACTGACCCACTGAACCAAGACCGAAACCTAGGGGAGGGGTTTGGTAGTTCATTACCCAAGAGTTTTTTCAGGTTTGATTCTTAAGGGCCATGGGCGGTGAAGTTCTCAGACTTGGAACAGAAATGGGAGAGAGAGCCTGCTGCATAAAGGGTTTGGAGTAGGAGTGCAAATGTGAGCAAGTAGACAGAGAAGGTGACTTGTGGGGAAGTCATTTTTGGAATGAAGCGTGGATTGATGGGTTAAGCCATGGATAATACAGCTTTATTTATAGTATATCTCAGCTTCACCCTTGTGGGCCATGGAATTTGTCAAAAGTGGGCTGCGCTCTTTGTAAATGTCAACAACGCGTAAGCCAAACTCTTGGTTAAAAATGGATCAAGTGCGACAACTATATATATGATATTTGAAATTGCATTAACTAACCCGCCCAAGAGTTTTGATCATTTCAACATAAGTGGATTGAAGTAATTAAGTTGAGATTTTGAGAAGGAACTAAGGAAAACTATTCTCGGATTCTTCATGCATTTGGTAAAATTACAAAGCCAAGAATTTTTCTCTGGAGGCATTTTCTGGCCCGTAGCTTTCTAGAACAATGCAAACTACCTTAATCCCCCGGCGACGACCTTGCGCCAGACGTCCTCTTCATTCATCCAAAGAAAAAACACTGTTTCTTTTGTTTTTGGCTTTCTGTCAAACGCGTGGAGTTAGCGGCGACATCGTGATTGGAGTTAGAGAACATAAATTCATAAACTTATCTAGAACACGCGGTTAATCAACTACTGTTGGTTATGATTTTTCCTAAAGACGACACGTATGCACAAGCACTCCCCTAATCGTGCCCTTAATGACAATATTAAACTTGGTCATCAGAAGGCGGACGATTTTACAGTGAAAAGAAGCATGAAGTTTAAGTTCAAGCTGGGCTCACCGTATCCGTAATGGGCCAAAGATTCCCTTCCGTCACAGGCTTTCTCTGGCCCAAGCCCATTCTATTTTGTTCAACATAAAATATAAAGAAAGAATCTTAGGAGAACGCTTTCTGTTCTGTTCATGGCCCACTCCCCTACCCTTCTTCCGATCTTATTCTCTGCATTCGCTGAATCTAAAGGCCAGTACGGAGAACTAGAAGCCTGTTATTTTAAGAGCTTAATTATTTAAAAAAAAACTTAATTAATTTAACAAATCTAGTCAATTTTAAATGTACTTAGAATTTTTCGCTGGGAGAATATTTGGGAAAGCTAATTGCACGACGTATTCCACGTGCAAATCCGTATAAATTTGTATCCAAATTACTCGATCTGCCACAAAGTCGGTGAACTTGCAGGCATTGCATCTGTTGTGTCGCTGGGTTCTTACTCGACAATCAGAACCATTTACCCAAAAGAAAATGGAATCCAAAACTCCAATTAAACATGTTAGAGGCCTAAATTGTAAATTGGGATAGTAAAACATTTCAATCTTTTTGTGTCTGTGTTTCTCTCTCGTTCTTCTTCCTACTCTAATACTAATCCTTCGATTCACGAAAGGGCGTTTGTTCCCTTAAACTAGAGAAGAAGTTATATATATCCTTCACTAGTTCCTGCTAAAAGCATAATAAATGTAGGAGGTTAAGACCTCTTTGGTAATTCCAAAATGGGCACACCTCCCAACAATGAGTAGACAACATGACTACAATTAGCTACCTTGATTCATCCAACACAATAAAGTATGTATTTTTGTTTTAGCAATTCGATGAATTTTAAACATTAAAAAAGACAGACCCAAGTGTATATCCTGAGCATGTAAATAAATTGTAATAAATAGAAGGAGAATTACTTAAAGAGAGGACAGACAAGAACGAGCAAAAAAAAAAGGACCTTTGTGTCATGTGTGCTTCGTAACGGAGGTAGTGCTGCTGTACCTACAGCTTAAAAGGGACAGAACAACTCAAGTTCACAGCATTATTTTGTTAAGAAATAAGTACTCAAAAAGTGTACGCTTTTTTAACATAATCTGGGTCCGAGGTCTACTCGATCAAATGGGTGGAATAATGTTATGGGCAAATTGCAATGGATCCGCTTTGGTCCGTCCAATGTCACAAGGCAAGCAGATAGCAAGATGATTGCCTTTGAAAATAGGAGTTCAAAAAGACCCCGAAGGAAATAAACAATAGAAAAGGTAAAGATTGAAAAGAGAAATCATTCACATTTTGACTTCCGAGTTCCATAATTTGTTAGACACATGATCAAAATGCCCTTATTGGGTTGTAAAATGTGGACCATTATTGGCTTGTAAATTTTGTGTAAAATATATTTACGTGATGTTTTAGCTGATAAAGATGGGAAGAATACCCATGTTTATAATATTTAACTACAAAAGGCTATATATGTTCAAATTGGTCACATTTAAAGCATGGGTGACGAGTTTTGATATTAAATAAATGGAATAAATTGGATGAAAAGAAGTGTTTCAGAATTTTATTTGACTTAAAAATGAATATAATTCGATACTCTTTGAGTTCTGATTATATATGAAGAAGAATATTTGAATGGACAACTGGCCTCCATAGATGCTTATGATTGGACTTATGCAGGAGAGAGAGGAGAATTGAAGCAAGAGGGGTATATCGGTCAGAGAAGTTAAGGACGATGGAGCGCTCAAATCATACATAGCAGAAAAGTGAAATTGGAAGAATGCATTTGCAGAGAAAAGTACAGATTGGTGGGTTGTCTTCCCGCCATTAAACAGCATTCCCCTCTCTCCACCACACCTCACTACCCAGTCCCTTTCTCTCTCTGTCTGAGTCACCCTCTCTCTGTGTTGGCTTCTCTTCAATTCTCTCTCTCTTCCTCTCTCTGGAAACGACGAGAATTCTGGAACCTCCTCGGCTACAGAATAAGTGTGGAAAATAAACATTTTGGAGCTGTGGGCTCTTTACAAAAGCACTTCAGAGAGAAAGCTCATAAATATAGCTGAGGCTACCACCCCCTATTCTTTTGCACAGTTGAATTCTCGGGGAAGGAGATGGTGAGAGAGTCATACTCTTCGGATATGGAAGTTGGGGGGAGCATGATGAACAACATGAATATGAAGCCTGCATGGCTAGACGGCCTGATGGCTGAGACATTCTTTGGTGACTGTGGGGTCCACGAGAATCGCAGGAAGAACGAGAAGAACGTCTTTTGCTTGCACTGTTGCCGTAGTATTTGCCCCCACTGCCTCCCTTCTCACTGCTCTCACCCTCTCCTCCAGGTATCTATCCCCCCCCCCCCAACCACTAAACAAAATCATGCACGATCTTGATTTCCTTATTAAACTATCTAATTTCCTCGCAGGCGACTGTTTTTCAATTTTTGGGAACCATTTTTGTTATAGTCTTTTACTTTTTCTTCTCCTCTTGAAGTGTTTTTGAGCTAAGTCAGCCTCAATTTTCTACTAGGTACTTGGGAATTCTTCGGGTTCATTTAGACAAGTTCTTTTTTTCGGTTCTGTTGTTCTTGAAGTCCTTTGAAATGAAATCGAAGTCCAGTTATGTAGAGGGTACTCCAAATCTATCATGATTCTTTCGAATTTCTTGATAAATCTCTCTGGCAAAAGTGGATTTTGACTGGCAAATACTTTGGTGTGCCTTTTCTTACTCATTTTTTTTCCTGGGTGGTGATTTTATTGTTGAGAATTGACTCATTTTTTTCTTTGAACCTCTAATTTCTCTTGAATTCTCGCCATGTTCGACAGGAATTCTCCTATTGTCCACGAGATTAATTCCAAAAATCCACTTCCTAAAATTTGCAGTTTGGCGTTAGAGCAGAAAAGAGAAGAGGAACAAATTTCATAAGGTTTCCTTGTATTTCAAAGCATTCACAATCTTACCCATCTACCGAACTTCTATCCCGGAATAGCCTCTCCAAAAAGGAAGCTAATTTCTTCCAGAATTCATCGAAGTCGCGAGCTAGATTCTCTGAAAAGTCCTTCTCATCGTTTTACTCTTAAAACAGATACGCTCAGATGAGATCTCCATTCTTTGTTCATGTGTACTAAATTAAATTACTTGCTTTTGAGATCGGATTAAAAAAATATGCCTGAAACTATCTTTTAGATTTGATTATTTCCACATCTTTTGAGTGCAGCCAAGATTGTCTTATTTATGTGGCCTTGCTCAGTTTATCGTATCTTTTATGTAGAAGACATTCCATAAGTGGTTCACCATGTCTTCGTTGATTCCTACATTTTGGATTTGGTCTCTTTCCCATTTATGGAACATTTTTTTCATTTTTTTTCATGCAAAGGTTTCCTTCCCTCTGCTGTTGCTTTCAATGAAAGCGAAAGTTTGACCAAAATTTTGACAATTGATTTTCTTTTTTTGTAACTTCCATAAAGAACCCTCTTCCAGAACTCAAATTACCCTCCCTGATGCTGTAATTGGCTAATTGCTCCTCAGTTTCTTGTAATTTGCTGTTTTCTCTTGGAATAATTGGGTACTTAATTCAGGAAAACATATGCCCCACTCATATGGGTCATTTGTCCTATGTTCTCTCTCACGTGACAGGTGAGACGATATGTTTACCACGACGTCGTTCGGTTGGGCGACCTTGAAAAGCTCATTGACTGCTCTTATATCCAGGTTTTTCTTCTTCTTCTTCTAATTTTACTGCGTATGACTGATGTTAATTACTCTTCTAATCGCATAGGATAATTGTGTGGTTCCTCATTGTTTGGCAGCCCTATACTATAAACAGTGCGAAAGTGATATTCTTGAATCAGAGGCCACAGTCTAGGTCTTGCAAGGGCTCTGCCAACATATGCTTGACCTGTGACAGGATCCTCCAAGAGCCATTCCACTTCTGTTCACTCTCATGCAAGGTCCATGTTTCAATTGTTTCCTCCTCACCCTCCCTTGTTTACCCATTAATTTGGAGTGTTTTTTCCTATTCTGAGTCGGTGCTAATTTACAAAGACATTATCATGGAGACAATTAAAACTTAATTTGCTATGCCCAACTGCTTTATTTTTTAGTGTGGGAAGTCATGGAAGAACAGCATTTGGTTTGCTAAGAGAAATTCTCAGTGGGGTCTGTTTGGTTTAAAGTTGTGCTCTTTTGCTTGCGTTATCAACGAAAGTGCACATAAAATGTTAAGCTTTTCTTTAGATCGTATATGTACAGCCCATAAACTGGACGATACAATAAATGCAGGTTGATCACATGGTGTACCAAGGAGAAGATCTGTCTAGCATTCTGTATAGGTTTGATGAATCTGATTTTGCAATCTCACAATTTGAGGGATTGCGAATGGATGGGTCGGAGATCATTGATGATGATGCCCAAATTACCACGAGCTCCATCCTGGAGGACCCATCGCAGTACAAAGTTTCATCCTGCTCCAACGAGGCCACCAGCAATTCTGTAGTTACACATGAACCCGAGGTGGCGATGAAGAAGGCGAAGAAAGGGCGTGGCTTTCTTCCCGGGATTGTGCTCTCTCTCAGCAGCAGGAGAAAGGGAGCTCCTCAGAGGGCTCCTTTTTCTTAGAAGAACTAGGAGATTCAAGAAATAGAGAAACTGGATTTATTAGTTATATTAGGTAAAATTAAGGCTGGCCATGGGCCATGATTAATATTTATCCTTAAGTGGTGTCCAGTGGGAGTACGTGATCGGTGTTATGCTTGTATCGAGTGTTAAATTTGGTTTCTTCTCTTTCTGTGCACGGAGCAATTCCATTGCTGGCCCTTAGGTGGTTGAAGGACTGAATTTCCTTATCAGCCTCTCCCTTTCCCACCAATTTTGCACCTATGTAATGGAACTTGCTGGTATATATGCTCTTATTGAACTCTCATTAAAAATCTTATATATATTTAATAGGGACAAATACGTAATCCGTCATTGTGGTATACACGAAAATTAAATTAATTTTTGTGATAATAAAAATATAAAATGAGTTTCTTTGATTTTACTAAAGTAATTTTGCATCTATGTAACCGAACTTGCTGGTATATATGCTTATTTGTCTCATAAATTTTTTACATATATTTAATAGGGATAGATACATATTTACTATTTGTGGTACATGTGAAAATTGAAATTGAATTAGTTTTCATGATAATAAAAATATAAAATTAGTTTCTTTGATTTTACTAAAGTAATCTTGCATATATGTAATTGAACTTGATGGTATATATGCTTATTTATCTCATAAAATTTTTACATATATTTAATAGGGACAGATACATATTTACTATTTGTGGTATATGTGAAAATGGGATTAATTTTAAAATATAAAATTAGTTTATTTGATTTCACAAAAGTAATTTTGCATCTATTAAATTGTGCTGGTATATATGCTTATTTATCTCTTATAAAAATCTTATATATATTTAATAGGGATAAATACATAATCAGTCTCTGTGGCAAACTCGAAAATTGAATTAATCGTCATGATAATAAAATTATAAATTTAGTTTTTTTATTTCACGAAAGTATAAAAATCAGTCTCTAATAAAGGGATCAACTACAAACGAAAGTGAGACTAAAGAGACTAATTTTATATTTTTTTATTACAATAATTAATTTGATTTTTACATATATCTCGTACTAATTTTACATTTATCTCTATTTAATGTCATAGCACTGCAACCCTATTGTAGAAATCAAGGTTTTTTAGTTTTTTTCTTATATGTTAAATGACCGTTTAGATGGTGTTTGAATATTAAAATTTTGTGTATGATTAAAAAATTAAAAAATAATTTATCTGTTAATAATATTTTATTTTAGAAAGGGCAGATTTTATTATTTTATTTATTAATAGTATCATTATATTTTAATTAAATGCGATCTTGAAACTAACTGATGAATTTTGAGCTACCAAGTGCTTTTGCTTTGGCCTCCATTGGTGAAAACTGAAAGACCACTTAGGTTTCAACTTCCAAGAACATATGGACGGCATGCATGGCAGTCAAACAATCTCTTACGTCAAGAAAGAACTTGGGGTGGTCATCATTGAACTTGGGTGGCAGAACCAGAATTTGTCTGGGGCCGAGTAATAAAATCATTTGGTTAAAAATAAATTCTAAATATATCTAAAATAAATAAATAAAATTTTCTCTTACTAATCCTTCGGTCTTTTAACACTTTAAACTATCTAATTTGATATATTATAATTTCTAATTATTATTTGAGAAACTTACACTATTTATTAAATTTTTAAACTAAAACGATGAATAATATTTTTGACCTACTTTATATATATTAGATATTATTATCAATTCATTAAGTTCTTAGATAGTATTATTATTAGAGATAAGATGTAAAGTGTTTAATATTGATAATTAAAAAAATGTAATGTGTCAAAACAAGTAATTTATAATGTAATGTATTAAAACCTCTAATATTTAATGAGTAAAAAATATATTTATTTTTATCTAAAATGTTTATACCACCAACTTTGTCCAACATCTATACTTTTTTTTAAGAGCTATTAATAATATCACGATGTATACATTGTGATCATCTAAAATGTTTATTAAGAACCATGTTAGTAGTCATCTAATTATTTTTGTCCTATGTTAGTAGTCGTCTTATTTTTTTGTAGACAATTTTTTTTATCAATAAATGAGAATTAATACGAGCATAAAAATAATTAGACAAAAATCTAAAAATACAAAGGTGAGAAGCCCGTTGGATAGTAAGAATAAAAAAGAATTGAAAGTACATATTAGGCGAATTTTTTATTTAATTTAAAAACTTGTCGTTGGTTTTGTTTACAAAAAAAATAGAAAATATAAAATGAAATTTTTTTAAAAAAAATTATTTGGGCAGGTAAATGTCCTGCTGGTTTTAATTAAATAATAATGGAAAGACGACAGTTTCATGTTTTTCTTGACAAGTAAAAACACCGTAACACTGCCATAGATTATCCGAAATCTTCATTTGTTTTTAATCAAAACATGAAACTTTATTCAACAAGAAACGAACAAAAACACCAAAAAAAAAAACGTTAAGAGAGTTCAGAACCGTCGTCCAACCCAGAAAGATTAGGATTTAAGAAAATGCTTAATAGAACAATGATTGTTGTCTGAAATAATTTAGTAGCACCTCAACGAACAAAGAGGTGCACCACAGAATGAACTAAGAGGTGCACCATAGAATTTGCACCACGACGAATATGACGAATACTCCATAACTGCAACTGGCTTAACAATACATGAATATAATGAATAATAGATTGAATTCTCCGGTCAATAATCTGAGGATAGTGTTGAAGGGCTGAAATAACAGTCGCTGAGTCGCCTTCAACGGTTATGCGCTGAAAACCTTTCTGGTGAGCAAGTTCATTTATTTGCAAACCATATTATTTATATAATTTTTTTTAGAAGAATCTTCAGAAGGATGAGATTTGGGGGCGGGGATAAATTTTTTATTAAAGATTGCGATTCTTTTTTGGGGGGCGGCCACTGCCACTGGAGCTAGTATTGACATGCAGGCATAGACTTTACCTATCTCTGGCAGTGATAGACAATAGACATAACACACATGACACATTGATTACAAAAAAAAAAAAACAGGAAGTAGGCAAAGAGAAGGCAGCAAGTGAGTGTTGGGTTTATAGTAAAACAAAATTTGAAGTCCTTTGGAGGGACGAGGGTTCACGGGCAAAGTTGAGCTAATTAGGGAAAAGAGGTATCATTTTCTAATTGCCATCTTTGGAAATGTTTTGGACCCATAATAGTTAAAGGATCTCTTGGCACCTTCTTAGCTCTACGAGTTTAGGTGGTGGTGGTGAGCCCAAGCCAACGTACATACATAGCCAGCGTGCACTGTGCAAGTCATGCGAGATGCGTCCGGCAGGTCCAACTCCACTGCAGTAGCCGATGATAAAAATATTGCATAACGACAAAAAGTTTCGGGTTAGGCACCCGCTCACTACACAATACTGTTTCTTCCGTACACTTTATATACACAACTCTCTGTTAGAGTTTATTAGTGATTTCTAAGTTCTATTGATTCCTTATTTTGTTAATACCCGGTGGCACACTTTCACTGCAGTAGAGATAGGTGAAGGCTTGAAATTTGAATGATCCACTTTAAGAATTCAGAGGAAAATTAAAGCAGAAGAAGAAGAAACCAGATCAACTCCTCTATTCAAGAGATATCCACCCAATTCTTATCCGAGACAATCTCCAAGGTCGGAAAGTTTCTCATGGTACGTATAACGTATAGTGATTAGAGACATCATGATGTATTTCTTTTGGGTAATTGATATTTACGGTATTGATTCATCATTATCACAAAAATCTCTCTCTCTCTCTTTCTCCCTCTTTACGATGGATATGTATCCCAATCAGTCGGTTTTTCTGGCCTGCATAATATCTGTGCTGACTCTACGTGACGAGTAAGGGTATAGGAAGGACTACCCGGTGGGGTTCTTGAAGAATGGGTTGCTAAATGGTAAGAGTGAAGGATCTCAATTATAACAGCCGTAAAAAGCTGAAGCAGTACTACTGGCGGTGAAAATTTTTAAGGGATAGCATATGTAAGTAGTGCCTTTGTTTTGTGGCAAAACGAGAGGGTGTCCTGTGATGTGGTTAGCTGGACCAGATGACAGTGACAAACCCGAGATTTGCTGTGTTTTGCGACCACATGCTGCACTGTTTGCCAAAATTATGTCACCCCAACGTATACTTGTCCTACTTGTCCAACCCCCACTGCTATCCACGGTCTTTGCGCAGTTGCCCAATATATATATATATATATATATATATGTCGATAAATGTTACACAGTTGAGTGTTAAAATTTTGAGAAGCGCGGTGTATTGAATTTGATGAAAAAGTAAATAGATAATCAAGGTAACACAGGCCACAAGTGCTACGTTGGTTGGGTTTGTCCACTCCTGAATTTGGTAAAAAAGTAAAGAGATAACCAAGGTAACACAGGCCACAAGTGCTACGTTGGTTGGGTTTGTCCACTCCTAAACAATTTGCTTGCCTTTCTCCAAAAACAAAAAAACAAACAGGACAGAAGAAAGTAAGCAAATTGCAAAAACCTGGTCAATGTCTGAGCAAGACGTCTGTTCGAACTTCGGCAGCTTTCCACCAATGGGAACAGATATATTAATATCAAGGGATTTCTTTCATGTAGTTGTTCCCACCTTGCAGGCATAGAGCACTGAATTTATGAACTTTGTACCATATGTTGGCGTAATGGTGTCGTTTGCTACCTGCTGCGATCCCCAGACCTTTCATTCTTTTTCATGCATACTATTGATTTTTAAAACTGCTGCAAGGCTAGATAGCCTGTTCGTGGATTGCCATGTCCAATATGATTGATTCTCTATGAGATTACAGAACTGTAAGGTTGCTGTCAAACATTTCGAGTGGGCATATATCGATTTTGTCGCATCCCTTCCATCGCATTCAACGTTTAATTTGCAGAAATGAAAACTGAAAGAGTATTACTGTTTTTCTCCTGGACTACACAAGGAGAGGAACACATGCTGAGAGCTACTTGCCAAAAAGCAAATATTCACAGTTCTGGGCTAATGCCACAGGGGCGTTGGTTTACGGCCTGCAGCATGTGATCATAGGGCAAAGTTATGAGATAGATGGAGGGAGTCAGGTGGCTCACATGGGATGTCACATTCTATTCTGCTTCAATGGGTACCAGCACCTACCAACCTAGGCGAAGGCAGTAGCATCATAAATAGGTGGAATGCACGGGGGAGATGCACGTGGTAAAACGCTGTGCAGAACATCTGGTTAGCATCTGATAGGCTGAAGAGTACTGCTGTAGTTCATCTCGTCATCGCCCGCAACCCCCCTGGGGCCTGGTTCCTCATTCAAATGCAGGGCCATGATTAAAAAGCGATAGAATAACAGCTTGAAAAGAACAAAAGGTATATTATAATGAGGGTCTTGATATGTGCACTCCTATTTTTCACAGGAAAATTGCCTTTTCTAAACTAGCAGAAGTTTTATAAATAGTGGTCTATTAATACAGGTCATAAATATAATGGTTTTGAATAGCTATTTTTTTTTCTTGTAATTTCTCAAGAATCTTTCCCAGGTTTAACACATGCTAAAGACTTAATTAAATTACAGTACTTGTATGATCAAAAACATCATTAATGGTTTCATTAAAAACACTGACTTGATAAATCAGCTAAAAGTTTTTTTTGGCCTGTGTTTTCCTAATCGACTTTGTGCAGGAATTCGAGGTCTGGATTCTGGAATGAAACCTCGTGTTGTCTAAGTCAATACGACAATACGACATCTCAAGTGTACCACAAATCAAAAACCCTTGAAATCTCAACTTTCTGTAAAAGTTGATTTTAATGACAAATTTAAAATTCTTTTTTTTGTCTTTTGTGCTAGAAGGTACTAAAACTAAGACATTTTACCTAACTAAAACATGGTGTCTATATACGTCATTTCCTACGAAGCGCCTGCAATAAAGTGAGGACGGACGGATGATGATAAACCCTAATAAACAAATGAGTGATCGGGGAAACAGCAGCCATGGGCCTATATCATGGCTCCCATGCAGTACTTGCAGAAAGGCATATCATGGAGGCCTTCAATGGCATTCCAAGGTATCAAAAATTGAACATTAGGCTTGACCAGGTCACCACCGATGAATAAATTAGTAGGTAAAACAAAAGAAAATTGAGACCTTATCGATCGAGTTTCACATAAGGTGAAGAAAAGAAAGTTTTGTGTTTTAGAGTTTCACAAAGGTTCCCACTTCCCTCCCATTCAACATCATCAATTGGACATGACACTGCCCCGACAATCAAATTGGACCCCAATTGACTTTCCACCCCGACATACATACTGAATTTCCACCCCCAGTAATTGACTACTACCGTGTAGTTTCTCAGTCGGTTGAATTTGAATTATTTTTTTGAATAATGGAGGAAATTCAGGCTGCCTTTGTACTTTTGGCTTAAACTAATATTATTTAATTTATGTACGGTTTTCACACTAAAATTTTACCTATCCTAAAATTTTAACACAATAAAAAATTATAATATAATCTATCTCTCTCAATCAAATCATTACTTTTCACTACAAAAAATATAAAAAATTACATATCTCTTCACTTTTTCATCAACCTCAATAACTAAAATTTTAACAACCCTAAAATTTTACTTCTCAAACACAACCTTAAACTCATTAATGTTGCTAGTAAATTTTAGAAAGTTAGAGTGTGCATACCCCAAAACTGTTGAATTTTAGACAATAAAGGTTTAATTTTTTATATACAAGTTCAATTGTATTTTCAATTTAAAGGTGTTGAAATAAAGATGTGATCTTATATTTGAATTTTAAAGTGATAAATATAGATATGTTTGAATTTTAAAAGTTGAAGAGATTGAGGTTAATAAATGAATGAGAAGAATGTATATTAGTTTAAAACGTGTACAGTATTTTTATATGATTTTGATGTATTATTTAGGAAACTAAACAAATTTTTGATAAAATGAGATTGTCCAAATTTCATGAAAACTCAATTTAAATATTTATAACTTGTTTGGTGAGGATATTGTGAAATTTGTCATTGCGCTGGTGATATATCTATGTAGTCTGTGTGACCAATTTGATATTCCTCGTGGTATTGTAGGTCTATGTGGCTGGATGTCTGTGTGACCATTAGTGATTTTCCTATTTTGCATGGACTGAATATTTTTGTTACAAACTTATATTTTTGTTTTGGTATAGCCCATAGGTGTTTTATTTTGGATTTTCGATTGTTGTGAGAAAAATTACGTTTTCTCCAACCTCTTTTACTACTTACTGAATTAGTCGTAATTTACCATTTATTCTCATATTTTGTCAGAATTAGCAGAATTAAAGAAGTTGAAAGAGCTTAAGATACATTTATGTTTTGAATACCTGTTTTGCAAAAGTACTTTATAGATTAATAATTAGTTTTAAAATATTAGGACTTAAATAAATGATTTGATACGGTAAAAAAACCTTATTTTATATAAAATTTATTGACCCGGGTCGTTACAGAACTGCCAAAGCTTAGCTATAATTCGTGCGCTGAATCTTGAGACTACATTTTCACAATCCGAGATCAACTCTAACCACTAAGCAACTTGGCAATGAGTTTGGTAAATATATTTGAGTAACTTGAAACTAAAAAAGTCTTCTGCTGTTTTTAGATTTTCAGGTTGATGGGAAAAATTTTCGGTACGAGTAATTTCCAGTTTCCCGAGTATTTGTAGTTTCCCCTTGTGTTCTTCTGAGGGACAGAATGAAGCAAGGGTGGCGGTGGTTTTGAGATCCATGCAGTAAAATTGACTCATACTGGGCATCTATGGCCTCTTTCAGGTGACGCTGAAGTAAAACTTCACAATGTTATTGAACACTAGCTTGTGAGGTTGATTCTGAAATGGCATAAAAAAATTAAGATTGTCAAGTTTCATCCCAAAATTAATTGGCAATAGGAAGAGGTGGCCTAACAGGTATATGAAACACAAGATTAAATGGTCACTAATCAATGTGAGACTCTAATAAATTCTAACACTCCCCTCACGTGTAGGCCGAATGAATATGGTTCATGCACATGGACAACAAATGGGGAACACAAACAAGTGGGTCAAGCCTAGAAATATTTGGCTCTGATACTATATCAAGTTTCATCTCATAATTAGTTGACTATGAGAAGAGGTGACCCTACATGCATATGAAGGGGATGTTTGTTTGCCAAAATTTTGGGGAATATTCTCGAAATTTTGGGAATCTTTACTTTATTGAGATTTATTGGGGTTTGTGAAAGGTGAAATGTGTAGGTGTAAAAGTTAAAAATTTTGGAGTTTGTTTGGTTTGTCCGATTTGTTGAGACCCCAAATATTTGGGGTCTCAAACATGCCCGAAGTACAAGATTAAATGATCTCTAATCAATGTGAGACTCTAACACTCCCCTTCATGTGCAGGCAGAATGAACATGGTCCATGCAGGTGGACAACAATGGTGAACACAAACAAGTGGGTCAAGCTCATAAATAGTTTATTCTGATACCATGTCAAGTTTCATCTAAAAAATAATTGTCAATGAGAAGAGATGACTCAACATGTATATAAAACATAAGATTAAATCATCACTAATTAAGGTGTAATTCTAACATATTCTAATAGATAATTCAAGTTATTTTTTAGTACAAAATAGACCCAGAGTAAGACATGTGGGGTAGACAAGAAAATTTGAACCAGGATTCTATGAATCGAACACCAGGAACATGTCTTACTCACATGGTATGTTTAATCGCTCTCCAGTCAGTCGTTGAATTACATTTGTTTCCAGAGTAACTTACCCACAAAGATGCCCGTAAGGGGACTGTTAAGATGGGGCCTAAAGTTGCACTGCAGAAGCGACCTTTGCTAGGGAAATAATTGCTCGGTGGCCCCCCCTAAGCGATTCCAGTTTCTCCCCGTTATGTAACAGGCGTACGTTTTCCATGTGCTTTTAGAAACCATTACTATTAATCTGCAGACTGCAATATAGGAAGGAAGCAAGAAATAGCGGTCGAGATACTTTAAGAGTACCAAAGCTTGAGATAATTTAACATGACTACAAGGCACACTTTTCAAGGTGATTATGCAGCAGATGGTCTCGGGAAAAGATTTGCGTCTGCGCGCTCAAATCTCAAGTGAGTGAGATTTCAAGTTTTTTTTTTTTTTTTAGAAAAAAAAAGAGTGCTTCTGTTTTCTGGGAACCTAAGGTGCAGTTAATGTTTTAATGGTATGATTTGATTGTGTCTGTTTCTCTGTCGACCGTATTTTGAATGCAGATGTACCCTGCAATTCTAAAACGTCGATTACATCATGTATCTTTTATTACAGTTAATGTCTTAATGGTATGATTTGATCGTGTCTGTTTCTCTGTCGACCGTATTTTGAATGCGGATGTACCCTGCAATTCTAAAACGTCAATTACATCATGTATCTTTTATTACGCTTTATGTGGAGTTCTAATGAGATCTTACGTACAGTGAAGGGAAGTCAAGATAAGGATACAGGAAAGAGAAGTGAAGATAAAGCACACATGAAAAAGCAGAGAAAAAACTGACACCAATTAGGTTTACAAGGAGATTATGTTTTTTGTGACAGATCCAATATTTCACAGGAGAACTCATTGTAGTCGGCAGTCGCTCATCCTAAATCTGTCACAAACCCCTTAACTTTAATTTAAATGACCAAGAAGAGAGTAAAAAAGAAACAAAGATTTATATAGTTTTTCTTTCTAGGACAAGCCTACAAGGTTTCAGGGGGCATCCATGGCCTCAGCTTCTTAAACACTGCATAATTGTGTAAGAGAAATGAGAAACCAAGGCAAAATGGGGAGATACAATAACATATTCAAAATATTTCAGTGGGGGATAAGGTAGATTTTTGTTCAGGCCAAGAAAATACAAAGCAGATGAATGAGTTGTTCAATTCCCTAATGATTGATGCGTGTGAGAAAGCAATAAGAAAAGGTTGTCTCCCATTAACCAGTCCAAAAGTTGGGGCTTTGATGGGACTTGGGAGACATCAGACATCCCTATCATAGTGCTACACCTACAGCTAGCCTTTTCCAACTTGGAGCAGCAGCTGGATTGGCCTACCAGGGATCTCTCTCTCTGATGGCGGCTTATTGGGTCACCTCTTCCAGACAGACCTTTGCTCTCTCTCTGTCACCATCACCATTTTTCTCTTTTATGTTAAGTCACTGTCATATACATAATGTTAGCTCAGTTTGCTAGTTATTATAACACAAATTCTGACGAAGAGATGGGTCGGCATCTAAATTCAAACTGTGCCACCTTGTCTGAAAAAAAAGCCTTGCCCCAAGACAAACAACTTAATATAATCATAATACGCAGGAAAAAGAAGAAAGAATGGATACGTTTGTTTATCTACCATTTTGAGATTAAATTTTTTAGTAAAATAAATATATTTTTAAATTTTACCCGTACACTCTAAACTTATCACAAATTTTAATAAACTTTAATATTTAAAAAATTCTAAAATTTTTAAAAATATTCTCCATAATTTTGATAAATAAATATACCCAATCTTAAGCTCAATTTGCTAATTTTTTTTCCTAAGTAATCTGCTAGTTATTATAACACAAATTCTGACGAAGAGATGGGTCGGCATCTAACTTCAAACTCTGTCCCACCTTGTCTGAAAAAAAGTCTTGCCCCCAAAACAAACAACTGAATATAATCATAATATGCAGGGAAAGGAAAAGAAAAAGGCTCAAATTAGCTAAATCATTTTCAAGCTGTCACTGGGAGATGCATGTCTGCAATATTTGAAGTTAACACTTAGAAAAAAGAATCGACCCGTTCTGCTATACTGCCTGCAGCCTGTGAGGCGTTTACTAAATACCAACTTCCAATCTTGAATGGTAGTCTCAGAGGAATTAGCCAAAAGTTATTCAAAGACACAAATTCAAAGATCAATAGCGAGCGAGAGAGAGAGAGAGACCACCCATTGCACAGGCTCTCTCCTCCTCCAACGGACAAAACAAAAAAGGAAGAAATTACAACCCTTTTTTCTTGCTTTAATGATTTATACGATTTTACACGTACATTCGTCGGTGAGTAATGGAAGACATGGGGGCCATTGTCACATTGCTCTTTTCCGTAACAGGTCGAAGGAGGAGGTGGGGATGGACCCGATTTCAGATATTCCAGACCCTATCATTGTCCCAATCCTTTGACCCCAACAGTGTACACCTCTCTGCTTCTATGCTGTTCCTTTGACCCTATACACCACCTGCTACTCCTACCAGCCTATAGCCCTATTGGTTGGCATCTTTCACTTTTCACATAATGGCTGGAGAATATCTGAAGCATTAAATATACTTCGGGAATTCGAATTTTACCGAATCAAACACGATGTTCGGTTAGAGTGAATTTTGAGAAATTTTCAGTGTTTTAAGAATCTTTAGTTGAGGTTAAAATTATTTGTATGCGAGGTAAAAAAATGATGTTTGATTGTAAAAAATTTTATATTCTGAAAATTTTAAAAAATTCTGAGCATTCATACAGACCGAACACATCCAAAGAGAGTGAAAATAGTTGTGGCCACAAGAGTTAAGGGAAGAAGCAGAAAATAACTTCATATAGTATTAGAAAAGGTTATTCGTATGAGGCTGAGGCGCACTTGAAGTCGCTTGAGCAGAATAGCTAGTATGGCAGGCGTCTATAAAGAGGGTCATCAAGCAGATTATTAAGCTTCTTAAATGGGTTAGAAGATAAGTTGCAAGATTCGATAATTATGTTATAAGTTCTTGAAAGTTGAAGTACTTAATAAGTTGAGTCCCCTGGCTGTATTCAATATGCCTCTGTTTTTACCTTGCCAATGACAACCACACTGTCTTAAATGAGGAGTTAATATGAAGGACTAAAGTAAACAGATAGAACAAGTTGCATACGGATTTTCCAAACGCGAAAGGGAAAAGAGAACAGGAAATTGGCAATCATGTAGGCACTGTTAGGAAACCAGTAGCTATGGCATCAAGCCCACCATCAACCCGATCTCAACGGATTAATAAAACCCCTCATCCCGTTAGAAGGAAACTGTTAATAATCATATGTTAGAAAAGAAAAGGATAGGGAAATATGTCATTATATGGGTCAAGATGGTTCGTGACAGTTCTTGTAACTTGAACCGGAATTCATTGAGCTCATGTGAAATCACAAGGGGTAAATTTTGGACAGGTTCTTTTGTGTTAGAAAAGGTGATTGCTGCAGAACTCATCAGATAATATGTAAAACCATAGCCAAATTTTAAATGAATACTAAAACAAAAAATGTCGGATCATCTAACAATTGCAGAATTTTTTCATCCCCTTTAATCTTGGGGGTGTTTTGCCGGTCCTTATTGGCTAAAAACTTTGTATTCCGTAGATAATTCAAGTCTATGAGAATTTAAAATGAAGACTTTAATTAGCCATATGCCGTGAAGAAATTTACATGACGTAGGTTGCAAAATGCTCGCCAGACCCTCATCTTAGAACAACCTTCAACTTGCTCTCCACCTGGTTTCTTACATTCCACTGCATGCCAGATTTAAAGAACCATTTGTGAGGTTATTAGTCACTTTTTCCCAAAAACATACTCAGGAAAAGGAAAATGTACGCCAAATACTAGATGTAATACCTGCAACTCATTAATTTCCTCATCTGTGAGTGAACGTTCCATGGACCGGTAAGCAATCCTATAACAATGACTGGTCATTCCTTTCTTGTTGGTGAAATTGTCTATCAATTGCACCTGAGAGTCACCAATAGGTTTGGATCAGGTGGCATCTCCAGCCCCCCTAAGCACGGGGTGGTGGCCAAGGTCAGGGGTCCAACCCTTGGATGCATGAGTAAATTTACCAGGGCAAATATAAAACACCAGAACTGGGGAAGGTCAGAATCATTCAGCAAGCATTCGATTACCTAGGCCTAGCAACCACTCGTTGACCCCTTACTTATGTCATGGACATGGACTAGCCACCACAAGATGCACGCAAAATGAATGTTCCTTTTGTCTTTCGTAAGATACTAATGCACAAAATCCATCTCCAAAAGAAGCAATCAGGTAAAGCAACCCTAATTAACGTATCTACACAGAGATACCAGAATAAATTGTAATTGTGTCGAAAGATAAAATTGAAAGTGATGTAATGGATGCAACATATTGACTCCTATAAGAAGATCAGAAAAAAGTACTTATTTAAATGCCTTCAATTCCGCTAATGCCCACTGCCCAGGCACACCCTATCTCTCAATCAGAAATTCATAATGGACCCAATGTCTACGGATAACAGAGTACACGAATTATTAGGTAAACATAGTGATTAAAACACATCTAAAGTTCTAGAAACTTCCACTGAGAATAATATTAAACACATACCTCCTCAGCCAGATCTCCAGCAACTCCTCTGACAATTTCGCATAAATTGTTTTCTGTGAACGCTTCACTGATCCAAAAACTTATGTCTTTGTAACAAGGAGGATACTGAAAAAGAATGCAATAATTTCAAACCACCATAATAAAAGTATTGTAACAAGGCTTTCTTCATTCATTGCTTTTTCTTTCAATATATAAATAAGTCAAATTGAATTTGATGAAAGAATGCCACGCACAATAGGTACAAAGCATCATAACAAAATCAAATACTGTACTGCCTCCCCTTTCAAACAAGAAGACTTTCATGCGAAATCCCCAATTGAGTTTCAGAGGAAAAGATCCCAATAATACCTTCGAAAATGGCTTGAATTTGACTCCCAGCTCTCCATTGGAAAACTGCATAAAAAATGCTTGAAATTGGATATTAGAAGTGATCGTGGACGGATTGACCAGTTACGAGAGACTTCTTATGATACCAGGTGCATAATCAGATCCAGATTTTCAAATTCTAAACGAAGATTTTCATTCACAAACAAAAAAGCAAAGCAGAGAAGCAAAAATAAAATATTTCAATCGATGGCTTGAGGAATGACCTGTGAGGTAAATCGCTCATCAGTTGACCAGAAAAGCCTAATGTCTGGTATGTCAAATAGAACCATTGCCAACCTCTCTAATCCGAGACCAAAAGCCCAGGCAACATTATCCATTTTGCCACTTCTCTTTAATATTTCTTGCTCTGTCACACCGCAACCCAAAACCTCCAGCCATTTTTCCTGACATGATATTGGGCCTTGGACAGTGAATTACATTCAGAGATTCAAAAACATAGACAGTATCTAGAGAGGATATAGAGAATGATATGGAAAATACTTCCATCAAAGCCATTGAGTTCAGAGAATACACTTTTTGAGGATATATATGGAAAACAACTCATTGACTGAAGCAGAAACCAAGCAAAGTGCAAAATAGTGTAGTTCAGTACCAAGAAGATTCAATACTTAATTTAGGCCAGGTGTCAACTTTTATCAACAATAGCCAACAGTAAAAAGAATCAGATAATAAGATAACCTGTGAGGGTTGGTACAAAAGCATTTTTTATGGAACGTGACTTATAACGGCTACCCAATGCTGGGAAAAAGCTAAAGGTGGGTACCGGAACGGATGGAAACGGAATGGGCCATTCCGGTTCTGGTTCCGGTACCCACAAGAATCCAAAAATTTGTTCCGGTTTCATTCCAGTAAATACCGGAATTGAAAACCGAAAATTCCGGTTCAATATCTAGATTTTTTTTGGCCATATTTTTTCAACAATAAAACAAACCAAACAACATTAAATTTAAATAATCAAACAGACCACCCGAATCAGGGAGCAATCAAACCTATTCAGTTATATTTTGTCACCAACAACAAAAAGAAAAAACAGGTATCTTGATCAATGATATAAAATGCACCACCTTTTCATTTTGAATACCCAATTTCGAATACCCGAATCCATTATGCAGGAACAATCAAATCCCCTAAATACCTAAATCTGAACCAATCCCTAAATCTAGAACAATCAAAATATCAAACCAACCAACTTATGCAATCAGACAAATCAAAAATAAAAAATCCATAAATCCCCAATCTAAACCAATCAAGTCCCTAGATCCCGAAATCATTAATCAAGTAATCAAAAATCTTGAAGCATATTATAGTTCAAAGAGAAATATCAGAGATGCTTAGTAGAGAGATTTGGCGCCCAAAGAGAGATCCCAAAGAGTTAGAGAGAGAGATTTCGGCCAAAGAGTAAGAGAGAGAGCCGAGAGGTGTGGATGAGCTGTTGGCAACGGCGGCTGGAAGCTTGAACCTGGATGGTGACGGCGGCAGGAAGGGACAGTCACCGTTGGAAGCTTGAACCTGGAGTCCTAGACAGTGAGAGAGAGAGAGAGAGAGATGGAGAGAGCGAGAGCAATGTGACAGAGGAGAAAGGCACTCAGGAGAAAAGGGGTGGGAGAAAGTCGAAGGAGAGGGGAGACTCACGGCATAAAGGTGTCTTAATGACCTTGACCTGGTCAAACGTATTCTTTTAAAACTAAAGTCTAAGAACTATCTAAAACGAGTAAAAAAACCAAAGAGCAGCCGGAACCAGAAAATTCCGGCATTCCGGTTCCGATTCCGGAAAATGTCAAAAAATGTTTCCAGTTTCAATTCCAATATATGTTGGAACCGGAACCGGAATTCTGGTATCGGAATTGGAACCGGAATTTCCGGTTCTTACCGGAATTTTTGCTCACCCTTAGAAAAAGCTGTCCAAAAAGCATATAACAACCCAAGGCTGTGAGCCAAGTAAATAACAGGTGAAGTGATTTATGGTCACCAGTAAAATGCTTGTAAAACCTAGAACCAGCCATTCTTAAAAAAAACCATCCAACAAACAAGATGAAACAGTTTTTTGACAAGGTCTAGTTAAACTGTAATTTAAGCTTGAAAGCCTTCCAGAAAAGAACTGGAAGCTTAAGAATAACATCCAACTAAGCTAGAAGAAAGGATCATAATTCAAGTTTTGAAGACTCCCACCTACCCAACAACCTAAACTAAACACACAAGTTCGAAAAAGCAAATTCACCTCAATCCCTTAATACAATATTAACTTTGAGAAGCCTATACATAACTGAAAATGAATATAGAAATTAAAAATTTGTCATATCTTCTGAAATTCAACACACTAGCTAGAATGGTAGTGTATATGAACGCAGATAGGGAAGAATGGTGAAAAAAAGGCATGTTTACTATTCCCCAATTAGCTGGAAAGAGGGTAGGTAGAACTTTCTCCAATTTAGCTGGGATAAGCCATAGTTGAGTTAACTTATCAAAAAAAAAAGCCATAGTTGAGTTAAGCTTTCTTCATAAATCATACCATGTCATTGGTTACACCAGGTCATCAAATAGAGTTATGTAACTTACCTACAGGAATACACTACAGCAAGGATATGTATAGTGCACCATACTATAGACACTATGCCCACACCTATATGAAGTGTGCATGGATCCGAGCAACACCAGGTTCCACCAATGCAGAAAGTATGTTATTCGATTCCCGCAAACTGGAACCGACTCCTTTGAAGTAGCGTAAGTCCAGTTAAACAGAACTCGTATCATCTAAGCAATTTGTATCTTTTATTCTTAATTTCACTTCTATGTTTTCATATCTTAATATTATCTTACTGGCATAATCTCAATTTTCAGATTTCCTATGAACTTATTGACTACGACAAGTTTGCAATACTAGGGAATCATACAGGGCCCTGTATAAAAGAATAGTAGCTTTTTTTTCATGACTTATATTCTTCCTATGAATTAAAAATGAAACATTCTGACAAAATGACCAAACAAAAGAGAGGAAAAAAGAAAGGAACAATGCCACATTGAACATATATCATAAAGTACCAAAGCTATATGATATATAAAGTTAAAAAAAGGCAGGAAAAAGAAAAGAGGGGAGAAAAGGGAGGGGGGGTGAATTGCAATTAACTATATATCCAAAGATCAATGGCATACCTGAAAATATATCTCAAGTTCATACGATGGATTGGTGAATGGAAAATAAGTATCAATCCAACGCATTTCCACAGAACCTGGTAATTTCAGCAAATTTTTAACTCATAGGGTTCAGAAAGTAGTATATTCTCCAAGGTAGGCATAAATCTTGACAACAAAGATTACGATATTGGTGGAACTTTAAGCAATTAGCTACGTCTAAATCCAAATTACCATAAACCTTAAGAAAGAAAATTGTGACAAATTATTAGGATGCTAAGAAATTAATATTTCTAAGCCCAGATTAGACTATCTGGATACGATTCTTTAGGAAATTGCAAATTATTCTCCACCTTTCAGTTCTCCTGCTTCGAATCGCAAAAAACAAACTTATGCTGGTTGTTTTCCTACCTAAACTAATTATTTTGCCTTTCAATTTCATTTTTTCCCGATTCATAAATTTTCTACTAGTGTACACCCCGTGGAGCAATCTATCCTATAATGTGTAGATGTGCTCAGAAAGGTTTCCCTTCTAAGTTTACCAAATAGATGGCGTGCCAAACCCTCGAGACATTTTTTCAAGTCCTCAGCTACATAAGATGTGGCATCTACGCCAGATATCTCCCAATCAGCTGGCGAAAATACACGAACACCTTCCATCTAAATATTCACAAAACAAACTCATCAAATTAGATGAAGAAGGTAACTTGGCTATATAATTCTGACTTGGGATACAACCTGATGAAACACTGGGTAGTGAGTTGAGTCTATGGAATCTCTACGGTAAACATCTCCAGTTACAAGGAAATGAGTGTGTCCATTTCTCAGTAGCTCTGCTTGATGAGCACTTGTATGACACCTCAAAACAGTTTGAGAGTCAACATAGTATGTATCGTTATAACTCCTGCTTACATGATCAGCGGGAACCAAGACATCATCAAAATTCTGCAAGAAGGCCACTTACCCATCAAAAAATAGAACCACTTAAACAACCCCCCCCCCCCCAAAAAAAAAAAAAAAAGAAAACAATTAAAATGATCAACATACAATGATTTCAGAAAAAGGTAGGAGGATGAGAGTAAAGAAGACTGGACCCCTGATGATTGACAAAAGTTGGAAGTATAACATCCGTGAAAACAGGATTAAACATTTTGAATCTTGTAATTTGAACAGTATCCACTGAAACTGTTAAGTTCAGATGATTCTAATCAACAAATCCATGCACTTGACGCAGTCAAAGATGTACCAAATCATTGCAACATGGGATCAAGAGCCTTATTTTGGAACTTGTGCTCCTCATGGATTTTGGGAACCAGAAGTCCAATTTGCAGGAAATGAGAAGTTTTGTGAAGGTAATTTCATCCCTGATCAAAATTAAAAATAGCATAGCATACAACTAAAGAATCTACCATGGCAATCATAGTTATGTGTCACCGATATATCCAGACATCATACGAGCAGCACTAATATTAAAGAGAGAAGACATCATAAACATGCAATTAGTCACAAATCACTTCATGAATTTTATGTCCATACCTGTTTTACAGTTACAATTGGGCAGAGATTGTCAAATTTATCGAACTTGTTGGAATAACTGGCGTCAAAGTACTCATATATCACATTCTTCAGTATTCCAATTGGGTGCTGATCCCTTCTATGAAGTTGCATACCAAGTTTTGAGAAAATTGTGTCAGGGACATTGTTCGTAGGATCATCCCTCACCACATCTAGAAATACATTGTCCACAAATATAGAACAGGTCAATTCGTGCCAAGATAACCAAAACATATAATGACGGATGTGAAAATCCAATAGGTTCAGAAATTGTTTGAAGTCGGGTGATGGTTTTAAGGCAATCCAGACATACCCCGCAATCCTCCAAACTGAAAGCCCACCAGCATAAAAGCAAAACAAGATATAAAGTTGAAGTCTAATTTCGAAGAACTTGCATTTCCAAATTTGTAGTCGGGCTTGCAATCAACAGAAATTGAGTGTAATAACAACCCAGACTATCATGCCACAAATAAAACTCTGCAAAATTTTATTGGTAAAATGCTGTCAACTATTTTATAGACTCGCTATCCGAATACTACAAATGAAGCAATCCAACAGATTAAGAAAACCTAGTATAGGAATCTTAAATTCTCATTACCAAAACAAAGAATCATAAACTCAAGCGTACACAGCAGTACAACAAACAGATCGGAAAAATTCAACCACCCCACAAGGCATGGCAACCGCATAACAATGAAAAATCATGCCCACCCGGGTACTAAAAATGGTCTCCGAGTACATAAATTGATAATGCACTGAATACCAATCATAGTTTATGCGAAAAAGTTCAAAACTTTGGACTAACGCCGTTCATAAGATTGCAAACCATGAAGAAAAATCTAAATATACAGCAATCACAAGCAGTAGAAACTAATCTAAAACCCGGACAAACGCCGATCATAAAGCTGTGAACTTTCTGAAGGGGATAAATAACCTTCTCGACCAATCTTGACTCCACCAAGTTCGAGCACTGAGGCCACCGGTTGTCTCCATTTCTTGCGGTGAAGCGCAGAAGAAGAAGAAGAGGATGGGGAAGGAATGCAAAAGGTGAAGCTTCTGAGGCCATTTCTGGAGAGAAAGAGCGAGGTTCTTAGAGTGGCATGAGCCACTGACATAGCCATTGCTATGCTCTTACAGGCAAAAAGACGGTTCTGTTAAAGAGTTAGTACTCTTATCGATACGGGGTTCGGTATTTCGTGGCAGCGTCTGAAAACCCCGACGGGCTCCACCTGTTTTGGGTCCCCGGGTCTGGATTAGCGGGTCAAGCTTTTTTTTTTTCTTCTTCTGTACGTTTGTTTGCGAAAATTTTGAAGAATATTCTTATAAATATTTTTGAATGTTAAAGTTATTGGAGTATGTGAAAAGTTTGAAGTGTATTTATAAAAATTAAAAATTTTGAAATATGTTTATTTTGTTAAAAAAAATTTCCTTCTTTCTGATCGACGGGGTGGGTTCATTGCACAGCCAGCGTCGTGGCTTTTGTACTTCTGAAGGTTTTTTTTTGTAGGCTAACCGCGAAAATAAACAAGGGAAGAAAGAGAAGAGAAGAATAGAAATTCCAACATTCAAAGTCGTTTTTCGTTCAGTTGAAGATAAGAGAAGAATAAAGGTCCACCACAAATTATTGCATGGTTTTTTGAAAGAAATTGGCTCCTGGGAAAGTAAGAACAAAATGTTATAGTTTGATCTATTACAGAATCTTTTAGATTTGCTGTGACTTGGTGAAATCGTTTTGTGCTAAAGCAACCATTCTTCACTTTGCTTCAAATCCTGTCTTCCATAGAAAATCAATTATGTTGAAATCAATCACCATTTTGTTTAGAAAAGAAGTAACTCATCCAAATAGTAACGTTAAATTCTTTCTACACTACAAAAGTCAATTGGCCAGTGTCTTCTTCTCTTATAGGAGATGCCAGTTCTGATTCCAAACGAGGACTACTATTTGATCTCTTTAGGCATTTGAGAATTGGTATATTTCTACATAAAGGCATATATTTCTTGCTGTTGTGAAACACACGCACAAGCACATTTATACACAAAAAAACTTCAGAGTCAATAGTTTAACTTCAGAGTCAATAGTTTTTCCTCCATTGTCCTCTATCTAGTCTTTCTGTTGAAACCCAGACACGAACAACCCAAATATAACAATATGCTTCAATTCCATAAGTATAACAAGAAGATCTCCATCTTGAACGCAATCCGACAGAGTAGGTCCTGTTCTCCCCCCAAATGAAATTCTTATTCAGTGCTCTACAAGTAAATAAGCGATAACTACACAGAATCAAGGAATACACATCAAAGTGGTTTATCAAAAAAAAAAGTACATAAAAGATAACTACACAAACTTGCCTCAGGACCAAAAAGGCAAGTGAACAAACGGAAACAATCTCTTCCATTTGTTGACTTTACTTTAAAATGCAACAAAGGTATCAAATTAAACATCATTTGCATCCATTCCCCCGGGAATCTTCAGTCAGTCCTGCCAAGGATATGACACAAAAGTTAATTGCTCGGCCAAAACTCCATATTTTACAACCAAAAGTAAGATAGGACGGATGCTTCCACTGAACAAGAAAAACATCTCATCCAATTCACATTCACATCACACGAGTTCAGCCAGAGCAAAAAGAAGAAAAAGGAAAAACACCTCTAAAAGATATGGGTCAAAGTAAAATAACTACTGGGTAAGGCCAAATAGAGAGAGCATGAATGATATATAGATAAACCCCAAAGGCATAAAGAAGATGCCAAGTGGATAAATAATGAATTACTTGTAGAGTTTCTCCATAGTATCCTTCAAGCGAGCAACATCAGCACCAATTACTTCAGCAGCCTTTTTCCCATCTCGGAAAAATTGGAGGGTTGGCTGAAGCAAAAAAGGAAAAGAAAAAAAAAACACACGTCAGCTTAGCAACACAAACCATACACATACCCTATACGGTTATCAAGTATAAAAGTCCGAATCCTATAACACTCCATATCTTCTTAACAGATTGAGATTTTGTTTTACCCCTATTAGATTATGTCCTGCCTATGCTTGTCTTCCAGGCCAAATTTCATCTTGATCATATAGCATTTACCGTTCAAACCATAAACTCATGCTTCGAACGCAAAAAGAAAGATAAAGATGTTTACCACAGAGGAAATATTTAGCTTGTTCAATACGTTTCCAAGGCCTTCCTGCAAATAGAATATAACCCAAGTAGTCCATGAATTCCGATATATGACAAGGAATGATACCATGAACCACAGAGAATTTTAATTCTTCAATGAAGCAGCCATGTGTAGCGTGATAACAAAGACATAAAATGCGAGACAATACAGGTAAGAACCACCCCGTCGCCCGGAAAGAATGAAATAAATAAATGAACGAATACCCGACTCGTCTAATTTTAAGAAGATATTGAAAAAAACTTGGTCTTACCACCCCAACAATGTCTATATCATCATACTAAAAAAAGTTTATTTAGCGATATTTCATTTCTTGTCAGCGTCATGGTATTAATTTATTTCCAAGATAAACGACATTTTCCCTTCAAAGTTTTAATTTCAGTTTCCCTCCATTTAAAAGCAACCATCACCAGACAGAATTCCTCATTTCTCCACCCCCCTTCCCTTCCTTCCATTCCATTTCCACTTTCCTATTCAGCTATTCTTAATCAAAGAGCTTCACAAACTTGCATGATCTCTTAGGGTACTGGAACCATGTTCCAATACAGGGACTATTTTATCTAGGTACAACCCTCGTGGAAAAAAATGGGGATTTGACGACAAAATAATTTTCCCCCCCTTTAAAATACAATGAACCTTTCCTCCTCCTTTTTTTCAGTAGCCACACTTCTCTTCCAAGTTGATGTATCCATCTAAACTCTCCCTCCCTTTTGGCATGGCCTACCATAAAATCACATTTCTTTACTTCCATTTCTTCTTATGGGTGAAATTCCTAACATGTCTATGCATGCAATCATTTCATAAACAATTTGCTCATAGTAAAATTCTCCAAATAGAATCTGTGAATTACATTAAAATATATCAAAATGTAAATGTTAAAAGTCTAACAGAGAACATGTTTAAAAGGATAAAAGAAGAAGCAAAGTATACTGGTCTGTATATTGTGTGAGTTATAATGGAATGATTTGTTTCAAAAGGACAGAAAAGAAACGGGTGGCTATACCCCTCTATGACTTACTGTCTTTGAAACAACAATCATATCAAATATAAAAGAGATATATAGAACATAAGACACCAAAAAAATTGCTGTTATAATGTATCACAATTTGTAGATCACGAGACCCATACCGAAGTACCTCTATTTCAGACTTGGAAACAAAATTCTTTTTTAGGTGATTGTAAAGATTTATACATATATCATATGATGAACATGAAGTGGTGTTGAGTATATTTAACTAACTGGAAAAGCCTACATTCCAGCACCCTAAATCCTCCCAACCTGGTCGATGTCAATCTTATACATCCTCACGTGAGGGTATTTCTCACTCAACTCCCCAATTAGAGGAGAGATGAGCCTACCTGCACAGTTAGAATATACCATCATTCTAGGAAACAAGAAAGTTATACCATCAATCAATGAACACAGAATTGAAACGTGGAAAGAGCTGGTGATGAAATCCAAAAACAAAGCATTATGCAATTCAAAATATTTGGTAAACCAACTTATCAAAAAAATATATTTGATAAACCAAACCAAATAATTAGAGTCTTACAAGGTCCACACCAGACTGCTGTGAAATAGAAAACCACTGGCAAAATTTCATCTGCAAAAACAAAATTGTAGCAAAAAATGTCCAATCAGGGACGAAGCCAGAAATAAAGCTTGGGGTGGGGAGAAGGCAAAATGGAAAAAAAAAATACAAAGAAAAATCTAAAAAAACGATTTTTCTTGAAGCAAAATCACTTTCTTTTGGCTGATTTTGGGGCGCCTGTCCCCCTCGCCTTCCCTGTATCCAATGATAAGCTTTGTCCAGAAACTAAGCAGTAAGACGTTTGCGAAGGAAAGAAATAGATACAAGAGGAGCTTTTTCTTATTTTAATTTCACTTCCACCATTGGACTATACAATGGCGCCTCTAAAAGGAATATCTTTGGGAGAGAAAAAATGACAGAAGAGTATGTGTACCTTGAACCTCGGAAAGGGCACCATTGAATTCAGTTTCCGACTGGATGAGAGCAATGTTCGACGGACCTGAAGTTAAATAATTGACTCAGCATACAATACAGGACAAAATCTTTGATGGTAGGGGAAAAATCTTGGGTAACAAGAGAGGAAAAAAAAATCAGCAACAAAGCTACACGAAAAGGGAAGGGAAATGCATCAGATTGATATTTTGCCAAGTCCACTAGTATTAAATTTCTTACGCACACATAGTCATGCATATCAAATTCCACAACAATCCTATGCCAGTTACCATTCAATATACACTTAATCCATCCAATTTAAGAAGAAAACGCCGTATACAATTGCAGGTACCTGAGGAAGAGGAAAGGGGTCGGAACAACAGGAATGGAAGCTTCGAAAAGTGGAAGCTTGTGGCAGAGGTGGATTTGGAGAACATTGAGGAACCGGAGGAGAATGGTTTAAAAGGAACCGAAGGCGAAAATGGTGGTATTGGAGCTAACGGAAGTAGCGTTTCAGAGGAAGTAAAACTATTGGAAGGAAGATTAAACGGCAGTGCAGGGCAAAGCTTGTTGTTGCGAAGGGCGTGGGGCAGGAGTTGGGACCTGAGAATTAAACTTCTCGCCATTTTCTCTGCTCTCTCTGAGTAGACTCAAAATTGTGTACAAGGGTTTTAGAGAAGCGACGTTTTTTGTTTGTTTGTTTTTTTTTTTGGGTGAGCTGAGAAGCGATGTTTAATTTTGCATTCATTTGTCCGAAACAGGTTAGTGGACCGGGCCTCGCGGAGATTGTACAGCACTAGCAGTGGTGTAAAAAGTGCTGCTTCCTACATACTTGCAGACTATACCCAAACAATTGCAACGGGTGATTGGAATTTGGGCAACAGAAGCCCAACTTGGAATCGGTCTAACACTTAAACCAGCAACCCTTTGATTGATACAGAGAACAGAGTGGCGAAGGAAAAAACAAAAAAAGACGACCATATAGATGTAGAGGTTTCGTTTTAGGGTTTGTGCGGCAATTTTGAATTCTGAGAATATACAAATCGAACATGTTTTTAACATCACTTAAAAATAACTACTGCACGCATGTCAATAAAATTAACATCACCTAACAATTCTCAAAACACAAAAAATTTTCAAAATACTCCATCACCGAACAGCCTCTTAGATTAAATCAGTGGGTCGTGACAGAGCATGAAAAGACGACCATATATATTAATAGAGATAATGCCAAGGCAATAATTTTCAACGGAGAATGGTGCTTTTGCGAATTGGGATAGCAGCAAAAAACCCAGATAAACTCCTTTTGATTTGGTAACTAATCTTGGCAGTTGACATTGCACCAACCATCTGGTTCAATTCAACAACGAAATCCTATATCAAGCACCCCTGATGACGACAATATTCCAGAGAGAAGCGTGTGTTCGTGGATTGAGTAGCTTTCAAGACTAAACCGCACCGTAATCACAGGACTTAATTAATTCCGTTGCTCCAATTTACTTTTTCACCCCTTTCTTGACATCTCAAGTGTGGTACAGCCGGCTAAACTGGTAGTACATTTTTTGCTCAGTTTCTTCAAATTAGATCCAGGCCGCTTTCGCTTTTGTCTGAAGTCTTCGTTATTTATTCGTCTGGTCTTGTTTTCTTCAACTAACGTAAAATGTACTACCTATGTACTGCTTAGCAAAAAAAAATGGTACTACGTATATACTAATGGATTACATCAGTTTTTTTTTTTAAACTATTATCACGCCTGACTTCAGTTCATATGTGTGCTTTTATATTTTAAATATATATTTAAAATTTAAAATAAATATATGTTTCACCAATCAATTATAGACAGTTTAATACATTATATCATAAACTATCAATTTCAACACATTAAAACTCTCGAACTACTAGTGTTAGACACAAGTAATGTTTGAGTGTTAAAATTTTGAGCTTGGATTTCGTAAAAAAGTGGAGAGAGAAAATGATTTGAATAAATTTTATATATTTATTATAGTGAAAACAAATTATGTAGTGAGGAGAGATAAAATATTTTGTAGTTATTATATTAGGCCAGAAATTTTGGCTAACAAACAATACCTTTATATCATTTTCAAATCGTACGGATATTCAATTTTTTTGACACCTAAAATGACAATAATGTCCATAATGACTTTACGGATTGAAAATTCAAATATGAACATATATAGAGTGGGAAAGTGGCATTATCTTCATTTATGTATAATTCAACAGAAAGTGTCAAATATATAATATTGATAATTTAAGAGTGTAATGTATCAAAACATTAACAAACAACACCTTTGTATCCTCTATCAAATTGTACGGGTATTCGATTTTTTTATACCTAAAATGACAATAATGCCCCTAATGATTTTACGGATTGAGAACTTGAATATGAACATATGTAGTGGGAAAGGAGCGTTACCTTTATTTATGTCTAATTCGACAGAGAGTGTCAAATGTATAACATTGACAATTTAAGAGTGTAATGTATCAAAACTAGTAGTTTATAATACAATATGTCAAACTCCTACATGTTACAATGGATGATGAGTGACATCAGGGGCGACTCTAAGGTAATTGAGGCTTTAGGCCAAACTCTAAAGTGAGGCCTTTCATGGAAATTTATAAAATAATATATTTAAAAAATAAAAATTAATTAAAAGTATTCTTATAGCTTTTTGAAATGCAAAATTACTTATCAAAGTTTTATATTATAAATTTGTTAATATATCATTTTTTATTGATAATATTACCGATTCATTTAATCTTTCTTTTGTCATACTTGATATTACGATTTTATTAGTTTAAATGATAACTAAAACAAATACAACTTAAAATTAAAATTAAAGTAAAAAGTTTAAAATAATAGTAACTAGAGATTTAGTGACAAAAGATAAGAGTTGAGAAGCACCAAGAAATAAGAATAAAAAAGATAATGGTTGAAAGAAGATTTTATAGGGTTTATAGAATATATAGGGTTTCTTTGAATTAATTACAATTAATATCTTTAAATAAAAAGGTTGACTTAACTGAGATTTTATAAATACAACAAAAGCTAAAAGTTAATACTCCTTCAATGAAGGAAATTTAATAAGTTTCTTTAATTAAGCTCTTCAAGATAAGTTTTTGAGGCCTTAACATTAAATTTTCTTTAAATATAATATTAAATAAAATTTTGAATTGGGGTCTCCTAAATTGAATGATCCTTCAATCAATGAGATTTAATATGCCTATTAAATTAATATATTTAACCTCAACTTTTTTATGTTTTAATATTAAATTTTCTGTAAATATACCATTAAAGAAAATTTTGAATTGGAGCCTCCTAAATTTAATGTTCCTTCAATCAATGGGATTTAATAGGCTTATTCAATTAATATATTTAACATTAAATTTTTTAGGTCTTAATATTAATTTTTGTTTAAATATACCATTAAAAAAATTTGAATTGGGGCGTTCTAAATTTTGGGGCCTTAGACAACGCTGTCTAACATGTGCCTGTGCGTAAGCAAAACCAAATTGAATGAATCATTTGGGTGGAGTGTTTGAGTAGAAACCAAACACTTTTCGAGTGATTCTTTAGTTTTGAAAGAGTGAGTGGATGAAAAAAATAAAAGAAAAAGTGAACCCATTGTGGCAGTTACGTCCTTTTATCTGTGCTACGAGATCAATGGACGACGAGGATGAGATTCCGGTGGGAAACAGAGGACCCAATTGTTTCAACAACTTTGTCTTTGGACCAGTCCGTGAAAGTATTTTTCAGCCCCCTTGTATCTGGTTTCTGTGTGCGTGGGGTTAGTGGAAAAGATGTCAGCTCTCCGACAAGATTTCTGATGACATCGATATTAAATCACGTTCGACCCAAATTAATTTGGACTGACAACTATGATTACATTTTTATGAGGTCCAATAACTATAATCAAGTTCATGTCGTATGCACAGATCTAAAAAGGGAATAATGACTATAACCAATCACAATAGCTAACGATGGAAAAGGTAAGTGAATTCTGAACAACCAAATGAAAAAATACATATAAAAAAGAAACTGACTTAAGCATCGGATGTTCTTAACCTCAGTGTTCGGAGTTATTTTTATAATTTTGTAAGAAAAATACGTAAAAATCGAGACGCATTTACTCAGCCGTATTTATCATAAACCAACTCATTCATCAATTTTGCTCACGAAGAGATGCCCCCATGATATTTGTCGTCCATTTTCCAGTTCCTTTCGTGTGGATATCTTGTTAAAAACAAGTAAATTAATCATTTCATATTACCAAAAACGTGCAGTCCTAGTAATAATTTATCGTGACTTCATAGGCGAAAATGGATTGTACCTCTCTTTTCCACTTCCACTTCATGTCTCTTGTTTAAGTTTTTTTTTTTCTACGTATAAGCTTTTTATTTTCAAATGGGAACTTTAGTTCGTAAAGCAATTAACTCTATCTCTATTGGTTCCCTCCTACGTAGCTAAAAGGGGTTACTGATTACAACTTCTCCTTTTTTTTCCCTTTTCCTGCTAATTGGTAGAACACTCTACAAAGGGTTTCTGAGTTACAAATTAATTTCTATAATAAAGTTTCCGTTAAGAATATGTTATTTTATACGTCTCGCAATTTTATTATTAACCGGAAATACTAGATCTCGTAGCCCATTAACATATGATATTAGCTAAAGAGACGAAGATAGATGAAATGTTGGAAGTCACACATTGTTAGAGAAAATAGTCAATGTGCTCCTTATAAAGTTGTAACATCCCTCACTCCTCGAATCGTCTTTTGAAATTGAGTTAGACCCACTTTCAGTGGCGGATCCAGGAATGTAATGGAAGGGGGGCAAACTCTTAATGAAAAATGACAAAAAAATTTTTTTACTATGTAATGCAAAAAAATGTCTTAAAAGTTAAAAAAAAAAGAATCCTAGAAAGACTAACACGAGGACTGAAATATTTACCACTTTGTTTGAATAAAAATAACATGATCTCGCAACAGATTTATTTTTCAAACAAGAAGAAACTAAAATTAAAACTAGCAAAATTTCTATAAATTCCATACTGCACTACATAGTAGAATAATGAATAAAAGCTAAGAAAAAATTACCAATTGAAAGGAACTAAGCACGTAACATTTTTGAATTGAAGGCCTACATGACAATTCAAATATACTAAGACCTAATAGCAAATTAAAAGGAACTAAGTACATTATAAGCTTATTAAGACAATTCTACTAGGAAAATGAAACATAGCTTAAATATTCAAAAGCACAGATCAAGTACTTATAGGAAATAAAAAGAGCAAAAAACGATGGTCTCCTTCTAATCTTGATGAGTAAGATAGCCCAATTCTCCTCTTGCCTTTTATAAGCCCCAAAAGATCAAATCGTGTTTCCTTTTTTACTTACACGAATCAGAATTCAGAAATTTGATTCGAGTTTGTATGTGAGTGATTGTATTGACTGTATCTAGGTTTTTACAACAAATATCTTCTGCTTAGAAAGATTGCAAATTCAAGAATTCTCTATCAGTACTTAATTCATCAAAATTTCATCACATGAATTCAATTAAAATTTCATCACAAATTCATGAATTTTCTATCCGGTTCACAATATATTCAATAATCCTAATCTACTAATTAAATTTTGTCACAAATTCATGAATTCTCTATCCGGTTCACAATAAATTCAATAATCCTAATCTGCTAATTAAATTTCATCACATAATTCATCAAAATTTAAAATAAATTTCATCACTAATTGAAAAATAAACAGAGTTACAAAGAGACTTGGAGGCTGGAGAGAGAGAGCTGGAGATGGAGAGAGAGAAAGAGTTGTGGTCCTGTAGAGGAGGAGAGAGGGACGGAGAGGGAGAGAGAGAGCTCAGTCGGCATTCTGTCGACTGTGGAGGTCAGGAGGAGGAGAGGCAGTCGGTAGAGTGATAGAGGACTAGAGGTTGGCGTTCTGTGGAGGCAGAGTGAGAGGAGAGAGAGAGACGGAGGCTAGCATCGGGAGGTGGGGAGCAGAGTGAGAGAGGCTGGGCTGTGGGCGTCAGGGAGAAAAGGGGGGGAAATTGAAGTTGTTAGAGAGGGAGGGGAGGATGACACCGAATTAACTAAAAAAAAGGCTAAGGTGAAATGCGTATTTTACCCTCTGTTGATTTTTTTTTTAAAAAAATTAGACCGGCTAGGCTGGCCTGGGCGCCTGGATTTGAAGGGGGGCAGCCCATATAAAAAAATCCAAAAAAAAATTTTTTTTTAAGAGATTTTTCAGGCAATGGGGGGCGGCTGCCCCCCATTGCCCCTAGCTGGATCCGCTTGTGCCCACTTTTCACATATTGTGTAAATTATAATATGGTATCGGAGCAATATTCTTAGTTTGTGGTCCACCATCACCCGTTTCCACGTGTTGGCTTGGATGTCCTCCTGTCACACGTGAGGGAGCGTGTTGGAAGTCCCACATTGCTAGAGAAACTAGTCAATGTGCTTCTTATAAGATTGTGACATCTCTCACTTCTCAAGACGTCTTTTGGAGTTGAGTTAGACCCACCTTTCACATATTGTGTAAATTCTAATATGAACATAATTTTTTTTTTACAAAATCCTAGCTATTAGAATCTAGATTTTTATGATTGAGGACATTAACGGCCAACGGGTCAATTAAGGGGAAGTGCTAGAAGTAGAAAGGATGCGCAAGGTAGAAAGTAGGAACTTTATTGCAAAAAATTCTGAAGGTGCCCCTAAATTTCAATGAAATGTACGAGGACAAGTTCTTATCTCCTTTGACGAGATGCAAGTGCTCGAGGTGTCCTGGTCAAAGCCGCGTCCGCGAAACTCATGCATCACTGGGTTTGGATATTAAGGTAAAAATGGGGGAGGACCGGGGAAAAACAGAGCCAGCAAGGTGAATTGAAACGTTACCCGAGTTATCTTCAATTCCAGACAAGGGTTGCGTAGAGCCGGTCGAGGCAGCGACGGCTGCCGTGTCTTCGGTTTCCCCCGAAAACGTTGCGTAAGTCCCGAAACACCCTCTTGCGTCCAGCTTGACATAAATCAACACGTTTTGTATAAGAATCATTAGTTTCATGTTCTAGCTCGGTACAGCCAGCATGTGGCTGTCAGGTGGGGCGACGGACGTAGAAAAATTACAATGTGCTCGCTTTTATCGAGGAGGGTCCAACAAAACTTTATTCTGACAAATAAAAAATATAAAAAATAAAGAAATAAAAAAAAACTGATAGACATTCGTTTAGTGTAAAATTGCAGGATTACGATAAAATTATGAATATTTATTTGATGTTAAAGTTATATTGATACGCGTACAGAAGTTGTTAAAAGAGATTGATGATTGTATAAAAGTTAATAAAATATTATATTGGAATACATATTTTTGTGATGTTTGAATTGTAAATATAAAAGTAGTATGCAAATTTTAAAAATTTGGTGTAAACGAACATGCCCTATATCCCAACATTGACTTTGCTTGCATCGGTGTAACTTGGTTGTACCCACTATTCCGCTTATCTTTTTTTTTCTAAGCATCTGATCGATTTCTTTTTGTTTTGGGTGATGTTCGTTTGGAAGAAATTTGTAGGATTCTAATAAAATTGTAAATATTTAGGTAATGTTAAAGTTGTAATGGTATGCGTGCAAAAATTATTAAAATTGATTGATGTTTGTAAAAAATAGTTAATAAAATGTTGTATTGAAATATGTGTGTTTTGTGATGTTTGTCATGTAAATATAAAAGTATGATGCAAACCCCAAAAATTTGTAGGAAACTAACATGTCCCAAGGTTCTTTCAAATAACTTCAACATTTGGACAGGCGGTTGTATACATTTGGTTGAGGTTGTTGGTTTGGTTGAAATATAGGTGTATGGATCAAAAGAAAATAGAAGGGAAAATTATTGGAGCAGGATAGATTGGGTTTCAAGGAAGAGAAAAAGCTTCATGTGTTTTCGTAATACCACGTTGTCCTCACCACTTACTAGATGGAATGGAGGAAAAAAAAACACCCAAATTTTATCTGTGTTCATAGGGAAGTTCAAAGGTCATTTGCTGCCCTTTTTACTCCACAGAAAGAACACTCTTTCGGGGATTAAAATTACAGCAGAAGAAAACAAAGGCCAAAGAAAACCTCGACCTCGTGTCTAAGTGTTGGGCGTTTAAAGAAGAAGAGATTATTAAATCTGTGGCTGCAGAATAATTTAATCTAATCAAATCTTTTCACTGGCACGAAGGAGATTCCTCTCGTCAGATATCACGTAAATTCGACGTAAAGAGATGGACAATTGCGAAGTGTGTATTCCACTAGCATAATGCCACAAGCACTTATAGTAGCACAAGCGTGCACAACACCTTTACTAGAAGTTTTTGCAAATCTAAAATATTTTTTAAAATTTAACCCATCCACATTTTTTAAATGTAAATATAATTAACTCAAAACTTTACTTAATAAAATAATAATAATAATACAAATTTTAAAATTATTTATTTATTTCCCATTAATAATCTATTTTTATTATAATAAACATAAAAAATTTACTCAAACCATAACACTCTTCATTTTTTTTACTTTCTAGTGAATTTTTTAAGAAAAAATCATTTTACGTCCTCAAACTACCAAAACAATCTTAAATAGAAGTCTAAACTATACTTTTTGACCTATTGAACTCTAAAACTACCAAATTTTATAAATTTTAAAAATAATATTAAATAATTATGGAAACAATGAATACGAATCTTGTACCCTTAATATGGCTTCTAATGCATTCTTATGAATCTCGTACGGTACCCTTAGTGGATACGCATACTGGATACTCTTTTTTTTTCATCGTTTTGGTTTCATTTTCACCCCGGACAATTACTCAAGTGCCATCGAGAGATCCCTGTTTGTGTTGTAAAATTTTTGGTATTGTGTTTAGTGTTGGTATTAGATTTAGTGAAAAAGTAAAGATAGGTAATATTTTATATTTTTTTAATGAGAGAGATTATATTAATATTTTATTAGGAGAGATAAAATTTTGGGTAAAATTTTGATTGCAAACGCAGCGGAGAAAAATAAATCCAGGGCAATGTTCGTTTCTGTTGGATTTGCAGGATTCACATTGAATCTTGAATTTTGTTCGGCCAAATTAGAATTCACGCTGACAGAGGCTGGCCCACCTTCAAAACACCTTTTTTCAGTTTTTTTTTGTTTTTTTGTTTTTTACGTTACCCCTTCCGACAAGCTGCTTGTCTTCACTATGCATGTGACTTTTTTGCTTTTTTTTTTTACCTTTAAAAAATCAACTTTTAATAAAATATAATAAATAAAAAATAACTTTAAACATCATCATCATTTTTTTACACATCATCAATCTCTACACAAACACCAATACAACTTTAACAACACATAAAAATTTCACAAAAATCTTCAAATCCTATAAAAACCTTCAAAACACCTTCAAAACGAACATAACTCAGGAATGGGCGTTTGCACGTACGTCATCGAGAAGAGCTTCCTCGCATTTGCAGTACAAAACAAGAAGGGCCAGCAGGCCCAGCACGCAATCACGCGAGTACAAGAGGACCCCGCTCTGAAATTACGAATATATTTCGAGGGTAAAATCGGAATCCAAAATGTCTCTCGCTCCCACCTGCTCCCTCCCGGCTCCCACCACCCTCCACCAGGCACCAGCAACTTTAGTTAAAAAATTGCTGTCTCAACCATCTCCATCGGAAGAAAGGCACTTTTACAATAATCTCCCTCTCTGAAATTGCTGTTCTCTCCTCTTCTCTTCTCCTTATATCTGTGTGCTGCTTTTCCTCTGTTTCTTGCTCCGTATTTCCTCTTGATCTCGTTAGTCGGTAACCTCCAATGGCGCTGAGTCAGAGAGACCTCCAGCTCACCGAGGTAGCCGGCGCCGGAGCCCGGGTCGTTCCCTTCGAAGATTCTGGCGACCTCGAGGATGTACGGCTTCTAGATTCATACGAGGATGGCGATAACTTCAATAGAATAAAAGAGGGAATGAGGAGGGTCCAGGTCAGCGTTTCAGGGATGACCTGCGCTGCTTGCTCTAATTCCGTCGAGGCAGCTTTAAAAAGCGTAAATGGGGTCTTGAGGGCCTCCGTTGCCTTGCTTCAGAACAAGGCTGATGTGATCTTTGATCCCGGTTTGGTCAAGGTTAGTTTTGGTTTAGCATTTCAACGTGTTGTAATGTAATCGTGGTTTTTAAAGTTGGTCTGTTGTAAATTCGTGGAAGGATTAGTTTTATTTTCGAAAGTTTGAGCTTTTGTGATTTGGTTTTGGTGTTTTTGGAATATGGGTCAGTGATAACTGCAGCTCAACTTTCGTTATCTGTGTGCATTCTATTAACTGCAGCTCAACTTTCGAGTTGGATCACGTGCTTTGTATTTGGGGACTTGAACTCTAGGTTGTCTTAGTTAATTAGTTTCCGCGTTTTCCTCTGCATTTATGTTTTGTTATTCCTGTTAAAGTTTGGTTTGTTTTGCAGAAATCGCTAAATATACACGGCATGAGCTCCTTTCTGTAATTATGGGCTAGAAATGATCTTTGGTTAACTTAACGATTAAGGTTCATCAGTTTAATGCATGGATTTAAGTTTTCTCTTTGTTAAAAATATTAAATGTCCGTTCTAGTGTTCAGTTTCGTATTAGTGATTGTACTCAAGCAGGTATGATTCATTGATGTGATGAGGAGTGCTGATCTCTTTTTCGAACATATGAGTTACTGTGCTTGAATCTACTTGAGTATTGATGGTTAGTTTTGAATGTTATTTGACTAACAAGGGGTCCTAACGTGCCTGTTGGTGATGATTTCCTCATAACATGACAACACTTACAAGGACTGTTAGTTTTAACCCTTTTGGTAACTATCTTTGTCAGTATCTTAAATAGTTTCTAGGCACCCATCTGAAATCCTTAATGTCTTCCTGCGTCTGGCTGCCCATGGGAATACCTTGCAAAAAAGTTTTGTATCTGCCAGTCTTAGTACTAAAAACCTGGGATTTCATAGATACTGAAGTATTTGTTGGCTCATTTTAATTTAGGATGAAGACATTAAGAATGCAATTGAGGATGCAGGCTTTGAAGCTGAGATTCTATCTGAACCCAGTACTTTTGGAGCAAAGCCACATGGAACCTTGTTGGGGCAGTTCACAATCGGAGGTATGACATGTGCCGCCTGTGTCAATTCTATTGAAGGTATTTTAAGAACTCTGCCTGGTGTCAGAAAGGCAGTAGTTGCCTTGGCCACTTCCTTAGGGGAAGTTGAGTATGATCCTGCTGTGATTAGCAAGGATGAGATTATCAATGCAATTGAGGATGCTGGTTTTGAAGCTTCACTGGTACAGAGCAGTGAACAGGACAAAATCATATTAGGGGTTGCCGGCATACACAGTGTGATTGATGAACAGATTCTTGAAGGAATGCTTAGCCAGTTTAAAGGAGTGAAAATTTTTCGCTTTGACACAACATCAAGACAGGTGGAAATTCTCTTTGATCCTGAAGTTGTCAGTTCTAGATCATTAGTTGATGGGATTGCGGAAGGATGCGGTGGTAAGTTTAAATTTAACGTATTGAGCCCTTATGCAAGAATGACTTCCAAAGATGTTGAGGAAGCTGCAAATATGTTTCAGCTTTTCAAGTCCAGTTTGTTTCTCAGTGTAAGTATTTTTTTTACATTGACATGATTGGTGCTGTGTCTTCTCTCTCTGTCTCTCCCTAACATATAATTATGTGTATATATATATATATATGTATGTATATACATATAATGGGTGTGTATATGTATGTCGGTACACACAAACACACAGATTTTGCTTCCCTTAAGTTGTGTTTTTTCCTGATATTCGCAACATAGGAGCATTGTGACACTCTGTCATGATGCATTGATATGGTAGCTTTAGAGTCCATGACACTTAATTGGCTTAAGTGTAGTAGATTGGTTGAGCCTTCCTTCTCAATGTGGAATCTTTAATCTATTAATACTATCTATAAAGCTGGATGAGATGAGACAAGATGATTTGAATTCCTTTTTTTGGCAAGATGAGTAATTAGATAGAGATCAAACTTTAAAATGATTAAACCGGGGATGAGAAGCTTTATATTAAAAGGCATGAGACCCCTTGGAGTTTAAAGATATCGGGCAAAATGGTGAACCTCTTCATTTGTTATATTCTATATAAGAAAAGACTGGAAGCTAAACTATATAATCCATAAAAGCCTGATGGCATTTTTATGTGCAATCAGATATACAGTGGCCTTCTGGATTCTATTGGGCAACCTTAGAAGGCTCAAGGCATCTTATAGGACTCACTTTCGTTTTTGCTAAGAGGGAAATAAACACGTTTCCATGGAAAATATTGTAGTCTGTGTAGACATTTTAGCGATAATAGCAGTTTCTATTCTTAGTTTTGATATTAATTGTTTGCCACATAATGCTTTGTTCCAGATCCCTGTCTTTCTCATAAGAGTAATTTGTCCTCACATACCACTGGTCTACTCCTTGCTGCTTTGGCGGTGTGGGCCGTTCCAAATGGGGGATTGGTTGAAGTGGGTGCTGGTGAGTCTTGTCCAATTTGTTGTTGGAAAACGCTTCTACATAGCAGCTGCCAGAGCTCTTCGAAATGGTTCAACTAACATGGACGTTTTGGTTGCATTGGGAACTTCAGCCTCTTACTTCTACTCTGTATGTGCTCTTCTATACGGTGCAGCAACTGGATTTTGGTCTCCAACATACTTTGAAACAAGCGCAATGCTGATAACATTTGTGTTGTTGGGAAAGTATTTGGAGTGTCTTGCCAAAGGAAAAACATCAGATGCCATCAAGAAGTTAGTGGAACTTACACCAGCAAGAGCAGTGTTGCTTGTCAAAGACAAAGGTATATATGTGCACGTGTTTTCCTTTTCTCGTTTCTTAACAGAGGTGGGAGTGTTATTGGGACTTTGCCCCTCTGTTGCGGTTGAAACATAGATGTTTTAGCGAAATTCCAATAATTTACATAGATATTTTGACATGTATGTCAATCTTCTTGATTCCAGACTTAAATCTCTAACTTTCAATACCTAACGGGTTTTAATTTATTGGTTTTTAGGTGGGAAGTGTATTGGAGAAAGGGAAATAGATGCTTTGTTAATTCAGCCTGGTGACTCGTTAAAAGTTCTTCCTGGTGCAAAGATTCCCGCCGATGGTGTAGTGATATGGGGTTCAAGTTATGTTGACGAGAGCATGGTAACTGGTGAATCTGTACCCATTTTAAAAGAGGTCAATTCTCCAGTTATTGGAGGTACCATAAATTCACATGGAGCCCTTCACATTCAAGCTAGCAAAGTTGGTGGTGATGCATTTTTAAGCCAGATAATTTCTCTGGTTGAGACAGCCCAGATGTCAAAAGCTCCTATTCAGAAGTTTGCTGACTTTGTAAGTGTTCTCATTATAGTTTGACTGTAATCTTGTCACGGTTATGCTGCTTTTATGCTATATAAAGGCTTCATCTGAGTCTACTCTTTTTATCGTTTTTTGGATTGAAAACAAAAGGATTGCATTTTACTGTCACCTGCAAAGCTTGGTTTACTAAAATGTAGAACCACGTTTGTTCTCATTTCTTTTTGTCTTGTTTGCATCTATACCATATGCAATTAAGGTTGATTTGCCATACTGTTATTTTTATAGTTAACTATTCAACTAGACTAGACATTGTTTAAATGTTTGGGACAGGCTGTTGTGTTCTCAAACTTGAATGCAAATTGGGGAATGTTGATTACCAAATGATTAAGTGTGTCAGTTTGGGTGGAATATGAATCTCTTCTCACTCCTAATCTCTTCAGGATGGATAGCTTTGACTTTTTTACTTGGTTTTTGAATTTTGTAGATAGTTGCCAAATGCAAACTGGGATCATTGTATTCTGCTGTGGGTGGATTTATGCAGTGCTAAGCCCTGTGTTGGTCAGCTTAGTTACATAATACCTGCCCCTCCTATAATGGTGCCCAAATGTTGCCTAGAACTACTCGATAAACAAATGAATATGACATTTTAGCTTTAACTTGCTGGTAAATGGCAAGTGACATGCCATAGACAGACCCTCAGCCCAAAACAAGGTGCTTTGAGTATCAATGAGTCAGGACCCTATTCACGCGTATTCATAATATGCATCTTTCTACGCAAGCCTTTTACAGGGCTGATTGGAGCGGCTTCTGTGATGGCTTCCTTACCTGTGATACTTGTGTGTTGAACATCTACCCAATTAGCATGTTATGGAGCTTACACTGGTCCCCTTATTTATATGAGTCCTGCTCTTTTATGTTATGTTTTCTGCAATTGGTTCAGGAACTCATGTTTCGGATTACAGATTGATCTGGTGTTATTCATAGTTCCTGGTATCGGGTATTGTTTTCTCTCTTAATGGGTCTTTGTACATGCAGGTGGCAAGCATATTTGTTCCCACTGTTGTTGCTATGGCGTTGTTAACATTATTGGGTTGGTAAGTTGGCATATCTTTCGCATGCATTTGTGGTTAGTGAAATTTTTTCCATAAAGTTGAAGCTCTATACCTCATTTTTATTAAATATCTTCTTTTGTTGATTATCTCTAGGTATATTGCTGGTGCTCTTGGAGCTTACCCAGAACAATGGCTACCGGAAAATGGCAATTACTTTGTATTTGCACTCATGTTTTCAATATCCGTTGTGGTTATTGCGTGTCCCTGTGCTCTTGGCTTGGCAACGCCAACTGCTGTCATGGTTGCAACGGGAGTTGGGGCTAATAATGGTGTGCTGATAAAAGGAGGAGATGCTTTAGAAAGAGCCCAGAAGATTAAATATGTGATATTTGATAAAACAGGTACACTAACCCAGGGAAAAGCCACAGTTACAACCACAAAAGTTTTTACGGGAATGGATCGCGGTGAATTTCTTAGATTGGTGGCTTCTGCAGAGGTGACTTCTTATGTCCTCACTGGTTTTCCGTTATTTTCCACAAAAATCATACGTGTCTTCTTATGTTCCTATTTTTTGTTCTAATATGGCCCCTGAAGAAGTTCCCAAAAATACCTTAAACTATCATAACCATAGAAAACAGAGTAGTTTCCGTACTATTTTTACCCTGAGAAAATGGGCAGTTTTCTTTCCCATGCAATATTATGAATTTTTTGCAATTGCGGTTGAACGCATATATGAGTAGCAGAGGGGATACAAAATTTAATTGTTCATTTTTTCTCCTTCTCATTACATTCTTGACCTTTTTTTTTTTCTTTGTGGGAGGAGGGAGGGTTGAAACTTATCATAATAGTATTAAGCAAAACAATGATACTGGAACCAAGTTTCGTTTATTTGTTTCTTCCCTTGGTTAGGCTAGCAGTGAGCATCCATTGGCAAAAGCAATAGTGGAGTATGCCCACCATTTCCATTTCTTTGATGAGCCTTCTGCAACCAAGGATGTTGAAGACAATAGCAAAGCTTCAATTTCTGGATGGCTGTTTGATGTGTCAGAGTTCTCTGCTCTGCCAGGGAAAGGTGTCCATTGCTTCATAAATGGCAATCGGGTCTTGGTGAGTTTTCTTTACAATGAGATGTGCAAATGTCGATTCATTTTGGATATATCTTTCATAACATCTTATTGGACTGATTTATCCTGAACAGGTTGGTAACCGGAGGCTGATAACTGAAAGTGGAATAGCTATCTCAACTAAGGTCGAAGATTTTTTAGTAGATCTGGAAGAAAGTGCCAACACAGGAATACTCGTTGCATATGATGATTGCTTAATTGGTGTTTTGGGAGTTGCAGACCCAATAAAAAGAGAAGCTACTGTGGTTGTGGAGGGCCTTGCGAAAATGGGTGTCAGGACAGTCATGGTTACAGGTGACAACTGGAGAACAGCTAGAGCTGTTGCCAAAGAGGTTTGTATGTTGCTGTTATTTGTTCCGTCTTTAGGAATATAAAATTCTTAGGCTCTTTGATTTCTGACATGAAGGCAAGTGTTAACTTCCTTTTTAGGTCCCCATGAAGTTTGACTATTACCAATTCAGTAGCTTCTATATGTCATAACAGAAAGGTTCTTGTGTAAATGATATCGATTAACTTCAAAACCATATGGTTCTTATATTGAGGTAACTACCCGTTATTAATAATGGCGGGTTCACATGCTCTCTTTTTGCAATTCTTGTTGGACGTCATTTTATTTATTATGTTGTTGGTATAAAGTTTTGGTTGATACCAAATTCGTACCCCGATGTCCGATCTGAAGAAAGAAAAGATGTGTTTATACTGGACAGGTTGGCATTCAAGATGTAAGGGCGGAGGTACTGCCAGCAGGAAAAGCTGATGTTGTCCGATCCTTCCAAAAAGATGGGAGCATAGTTGCAATGGTGGGTGATGGTATCAATGACTCCCCAGCTCTAGCTGCTGCTGATGTTGGTATGGCCATCGGAGCCGGGACAGATATTGCCATTGAAGCTGCCGATTATGTGTTAATGAGAAATAACTTGGAAGACGTAATCATAGCCATTGATATCTCAAGGAAGACCTTTTCTCGTATTCGACTAAATTATATGTTTGCCATGGGCTACAATGTGGTTGCAATCCCTATTGCTGCTGGTGTTTTCTTTCCTTCTCTAGGGATTAAATTACCACCGTGGGCGGCTGGTGCGTGCATGGCTCTCTCATCTGTAAGTGTAGTCTGCTCTTCTTTGCTTCTCAGGAGATACAAGAAACCCAGACTTACCACGATACTAGAAATAACTGTAGAATAGAAAGATGGAAAAACTTTTACGTTTCGGCTTCATATGTAAGGGGTGTGAATCCAGTTTGATATCCCAATTTTGTATATTTCTGTTTTACAGTGGGGGTTTAGGTTTTGTAACCCCCATCCTTGTAAATGCCACTTGTATAATAATTTTCTTTTACTCCTTTTTGTTTCCGTTTTTTGGCTTTGATTTCATTCTTTTATTCAATGAAGAGGCTCATGGTTCTTTTTCGTTCTCCCGGACTCTCTCTCTCCCTCCTCTTTGAGAGTGTGCACGCCCACACTGGGGTGAGGAGGATCACCGAGTGCTCTTCCTGGTTCTCCTATTTTGTGGTCAATTTTGGGAAGCCTTACCCCTTCTTGAGAAGGGTTTTGGGTAAAACTGACGGATTTTAAAAAATAAATCATCGTTCTAAGATTGATCACGTTTTATTTAATGAGCTAAGCCAAGATTGAGTCATGTCATTTTGATTTCACCTCATTAAATGATGTATTTTTATCTCTATACATAATCTATTTTTTTTATGCTTCATTCTGGCACGTAAGAAAAACTTTACTGTAGTACCACCACCATCTAGGGCTTCCAAATTGGGGTCTATCTAGGAAAAAATAAAAGGAAAAAGATTGTTGGTGTGAAGGTGGTAGCTGAAGGGGGTCGATCATTTCAGAATGTGAAGAGTGCCCTGCTGAGGAACCCAAGAATTTTCAGCCTTGAGGTGACCGGAATACTCAGTCAAAACTATCAAAAACAAATGTGGGTTGGTCATAAATTCTTAATCAGAATATCTTTGAAAGATTAATTGTATTTTTTTAATATGTTAATTATTGTTTACAACTGTCCATCTTTGACCAAATATCATCACCCGTCATCAGCTCCAGCGTCTTGGGCATCAGTTTACTTGCTCTTTCACACTAGATGGCAGATGCAGCTAGCTCACAAAACGTGGGTTTGACAAAAGACGGTGGAGAGGGAAAAAAAATAAAAATACAGAACTTCTTAGAGACAGAATCAGATAAAAATAATCTTGTCACATACTATGACTCTCTTTTCAGCTTTTTGCAATACAGTTACTTTATAATAAAAGTAAGTAAAAAAAACAAAGAAGGAAAGAAGAACTAGCACAACTTCACAGAATAACGAGGAAGAAAGAAGCCTTTTTATTTTCCAAAGAAAATGTCGGTTAAAGAAGAATGTCTTGTCGAATTGTGATAAACTACTCTGCAAATTCTTCATTTTGTTTGATTTTTTACTGGTCTGTGTAAAATTCTGTACCGGTACCTTCACAAACACATGCTTAGAAAGAAAGAAAAGAAAAGTAAGCAGGTCAAATAGAGCGATTCCTTGCTTTAGACTTTCCATGGAAGATGATGTATTTGCTTATGCAGAGGAGAAAAACGACAGAAATTTTCAAAGAATAAGGACAGCCATGTGATCAGGGCCCCGCCATGATAATAGTTGAACGACGATTAACAGGTCAAAGTTTAACGTCGATTGGGGGGTACACAACTTCTGGTCAGAACCCACTTGCCCATGTACTTGCTTTAAGCCATTCTTCAACGATGATGTGAAAGGGCGGGTCCCTCTTCTTCCTCGATAAACTTAAAACTGTACGATTGACTGGGCAGCTTCACTGCCTCTGGCGAACCCAACGTCCGAAGGTGCTGTTTTTCCGGCCTCTTGGGCCCCACGCGCCATTCCCCTAAACCGCCAGCGTTTTTGGCTCTTGAGCGCCTTTTTTGTGGTCATCTGATTCTGCCGCCGGCGTTTTTTTTTTTATTTCGGCCTTTGTTGTCAATGTTTTGGGTTTACCGGCCCTATGTTTCATCACCAGTTCCTCTAAATTTTCGTGATTAAGTCTGCTAATCTGCACCCTCTGCCTAATATGAAAGCATATAGTATTGGACCGGATCATAAATCTAAAACATCACTAAAAAAGTGAGATTAATATTCTTGCTTATACAATTTGGCAATATTCATTCTTCTTGAAATCTCATTCAATAGTCTGCGGAAAAGAAAGTTAATTTTGTCATAAAGCAACGGAATTTATTCCAAAGTTTACAAGTAACCTCGGCCTGATCTCAGCTGATACGATGTAGGGCGAGGCTGGTTGTAACGAAACAATGTTATTAATTTTTTTTTTTTTTTTTCTAGGCAAACGTGAATTTCATTCACAACTAAATGCTGCATACAGAAGGTCCTTCGGGACCGGATACAAGAAACATCCTTGATACAGAGAACTACCCAATACAGCAACATGAAAAGCCCTGAGGGCTATACATCCAGTCTGAAAGACCAGATTTCTAATGGCCAAAATGGCCTCATCAAGACAGACACACAAGTCTGTAGGATTGAAATGGGTGCAAAGACCCGTCACAAACGGAGTCCGGAAGAGGAGGGAGTCATGCACCTCACTCTCACTTCCCCGAATGATCCTCCATAACGGCATAAATGGACAACAAGGTCCATGACAAAAACGTGCAGTACTAAAACTCACGTACACCATAACAACACAACCTAACAACCAAAAAAAAAACACACAACAAAAGAGCCCCGGTGACGGCTGGACCCAGCACAAGAGCGAAGGAAACCACCCGAAACAACCCAGACAAAGCAACAAAATGGCGGGCGCGTGAGATCCACGCGCGCGTGAAGACGCGCGTGGATCCCCACGCGCCGCCGCACCAGCTCCGGAAGGTTGTGAGAAGAAGCGCCGAGAGCTGAGGATAGCTGAGGTGCAACGCGTGGCCATCAAAACGCCTTCAAGCAGGCCAGATCTAGCCAAGAAGAGCAGCATCAGGCAGGAGCAAAAATCACCGGAAAAAAAAGAAAAAGAGAGAGGGGACGAACAAACAAAGGAGAAAGCCGAGAAACTGGAGAGAGGGAGAGGGAGATGGAGATGGAGAGGGAGCGGAGGGACGTAAGGAGCCAAGGCTCCTCCCGTCCCCTAGAAACACGAAGGGTATGGGTTCTCTCTCTAGCAGCTCAGAGCCAATAAATTCTACTTTTGTTGCCGATGGTGAATGACTTTTTTTAACAATGTTATTAATTAATGACGCTGTTATTATTTGTTATCCTGGTTTTAGTGGTAATGGAAGCATACTAATCTAGACGTTTTGAAACTTTCTTAGGCGCCTATGAATTAGGTTGACATTTCTTAAGAGCTAGCGATGAAGTCATCAGTTTCATTGGATAATTCCGATCTCATCAGCTGAACTGATCTATTTATCAATGTTGTTTAATGCCGACGTCTTTGCTAGAATATTCAGATTAACTATTTTGATTTTTCTACCTGATCAGAGGGCTATTGATTGGTATGTAGGTCATTGATGATCACTATCTTTCTGCACCATACATATATATATATATATATATATCCCTCTTAATTAATTAGGACGCATGCATTCATACATACACAAATGCACACGTTTTTCCACTTTCGACGATTCACACTACACTTTGACAACATATGTTCTTTGGCTCCAAACAGTGCCTCTGATCTTTCACTCTCGAAGAATGGTCAAGACCTAGACATGTTTTACTTTGACCGAAGAATAGCTAGCCATTCTATAAGAGCAGCAGAACTAAGCTTGCTTCTACCTTTCACAACATAATTAGGAGTAGTAGATCGGAGAAGAAACTACCACCAACCCAAAAACCATGAATAACAGTATGCCTAGTCCTAGTAATCAGTGGGTGCAGCGCCCATTCTATGACCAAGCCATTTATGTGCAGCCTGTGATTTCTCACGGGCTCTCGGATGCCACTGTGGTCACATCTGAAACCGTCATGGGCCCGAACGATTCACCTACTGCAACTAATGGTTGCTTGACTCCAAAGGGCACTGTATCAAAACCAGTCCGACGGAGGTCTAGGGCTTCCAAGAGAACACCCACCACCCTCCTCAATGCCAACACAAACAATTTTCGAGCCATGGTCCAACAATTTACTGGTTGTCCTAGCACGGCCATTTCGTTTGGGAACTCAAAAGGACCGGCCAACTTAGAGTTCGGAAAAGTTAGAGAAGGAAACCAACGGATCATAACGCCCGGAATGGCACCCAGCTTCGGTAACAACTATCAGTATCCTCATCAATCTCAGTCTCCGCAGCAACTAATAGAGTATCAAGGCCACCATCAACAGCAACAATTGCTGCAGGAGCAACAAAGTACGTATTCATATGGCAATTTTTCTAGCGATGTTTTTGTTCCGACGACATCTAGTAACGTCCCTAGACAGGAAGTACTGGAGATTGCTGACCGGTTTTCATTGGACGATAATATGTCTCTTCAAGAACTAACTATGGATTCCTTCTCCACTGATCTTGTGAATGATGGTTTCTTTTGAGAACTACTCGTAGAAATACCAGTTTTTGACTCTCAGAATAGTCTTCGTCGATCGATAAGCAATTATCAGCTGTATATGTAAATTGTTATCTATCGATCCCACATAAGTCCATAGGAGTATGTTAGAATGAAAATAAGAAATACCCTCTGGGCGGGCGTTACATGTGATCTGCAACATGAACTTAATTTGGTGCAGCAGATCAAATACGTTGTATCTGTTCCTTTTTAGTTATTGGCTTTTTCGTTTCTTCTCTCTTCTTTTTGCCTCTTTTTCTGTCACAGTGTTTGAGTTTCTACACCTTGTTTTGAAACAAATAGCAGCATGCTTTGACTGAGGAATTGAAGTACTATATTGTAGGTCGTTTTCATGAATATCGTTCTAGAGTACTGAAAGTGCATCCAAAAACACTCTAGATTCGAAAGGGTTTTAACCATTTAGTTCACACAATCATCTCCTGAAAGTTCATGAATTAAAACCTGTGAATACATATATATTGCAGGAAAATTGAAGTACTACTACTAATCAATTGAAGAAGAGCCAACTTCTTCGCTCTCGTCCCCGGCCCCTGCAGCTTCCCATCTTTTTTCATAGTTGTGCTAATGAAGTGTAGGACGTCTAACGTCTTGGTTGCATCATGAACCACATAGGCCTAGGAATGAAATTATTATTTCCGGTTAGTATTACCTGCAGTGAAGTACTTTTTATCATATATGTTAGTATTAATTCGATCAGCATACTTCGTGTTAATTAATTCAAATAGACTCATCATTCGTTGTATAGTGCTGTGGTCAATAATATAACTTCGGTAATTGCCTTTTGACTGGGCTACACACAAAATTAATATTGTTTTTGAAGTCGTCAATACGCCGATCCAGAAAGATAAAAAAAATAAAATTAATCAATGGTACCTTTTTGCCGACAAAACCATATACTTCGAGTACTATACAAGCCGGGCAATTGATAATCGGTGTACTAACATGATATATAACATCAAGGAGCAAGCAAGCACACCCCACAATCCTAAAGAAGAAGAAGAAAAAATACTTCTCGCAAACTTGGTATTGGTAGTTATTTTCGAGTCTCTGCAGAACTTACTATGCACCTGTCACTTTGTTCTACGACTTCGAAAGCAAATTATCAATGCCACAAAACTTCAATTTTTTGTGCAAATGTTCAAGCCAAGAGATCAGCAAGTGCATGCATATATATTATTTATGGGTCAATGCATGATAGAATGGAAGGATAGACTATTCCATTTCCACCGGTGGCGCAAAACGAATCAAAGTAATGTATATATATTTAAGGCAACTCGACTAGTTTTAGATACAGGGTTCCGGAATCATGAGGGAGGGAATAAGTGACGGCTCATTGGACCGAACAGTGCGGAGAAAGGTCAAACTTCATGTGGCTGCAGGAATGGATGCCTAGTGGAGCTGAAGCCTAAAAGTAATACAGAGAAATAATCGTCATTAAACTGAAGATGGGCCAGCGTGTGGGCCTCAGTGTGAAATTAATAAAAACCTCTTAAGAATGGGCCCAACTGACTACTGGCCGCTGACAATTGATATGATGAGTTGAACCTGGGAAATCCGAAAACTTGACTCCATAGGACCATAACCAATGGAACCAAAATTTCATATGGAGGAAAAAATCGCATTAGAAAAGAAGAAGAAAATTGGACCAAAAAAAACTGATCCACAGCATATCAAACGCACCGACTCCAGGGGCGACGGAAAGTTTTTAGCATAAAAAAAGCTTAATTGCACCATAGGCCCTTGTGGTATACTAGGGTTGCAAATAGGCTCCCGAGGTAACGATTTCGACAATTAGGCCCCTAAGGTTGAGTTTAAAAAAAAAAAAACTCCTCTGTCAATTAGTCGTCAGATCTGTTAACGCTCATCGCTGACATGGTCTTTTCCACTTTCTCCTCTCTCTCTCTCCGCGTTTGGCACTCCAACATTAAACGTTTCACTTTCTCTTTGATTTCCGTAAGAAAGAATTAATCATCTTCTCTCTCATAGCCCTACCTCCCGCTCCTCTTTCTCTGACCTCATAGCCCTTTCCCTAGACCAGTCCCCACCCGATCCCACCTCCCTCCTTTCCGACCACATCCTCCTTCACATCTTCTCCCAGCTCCCCGTCTCCCAGTACGCTTCCAATTCTTTGGTCTGCAGGCGCTGGCTGTACCTCCGGAAATGGGTATAGAGAACAATCCCAAAGCTATAGACATCATACAATCCATTTCCTCAGCGACCCATTAACAAGAACCTCTTATGGCTTATAAAATAGCTTCAACCAAACCTCTACTTTTTATCCTCAAAAAGAGAGTGGTCCTCTTCGCAAAAAGTATGTCAGGTGCCGAGGTTCCCTGGATGGCTGCTTCACAGGGCTTGGACAACAACATTTAGAAAGATACATAGGATGGAAAATCTTCATAAGAGATATATTTGATGACAAAATTAAGTCATATGTACAGGGTATAGGAGAGTCAGTTGACCATCTTTTACTTCCTGTTTCGGAAGCAAACAAAATTTAGCTTTTTGTGTTTTCCTTTTGTTTATTTATGGATAATGCCAAAGAACGTGATTAAACTGTTTGGACATTGGCAAGGGAGGTTTGATTTTCATGAAAGCGTATAGATTAGGAAGGCTAATCTCAACTTTCTTTATTTCCTCGGAGAATCCAGCTAAAGAAACATATGCATTGCAGTATAAAATGCACGAGAGCTTTCGTCAGTTTCGGTCACTGGCCTTTCACACAAGAACAAGTGAACAACCATTAGCCTCACAAAACAGAGACTTCCCATGAAGAGAACAAGCATTCCAATCATTTTCATTGTCTCTATCATCATTTTTTTTCCACCTTGAGCCTGTGCAAACAAGCTGCCAACCGATGGGGCGCAAAAGAATTGCTCCTACTCAATTGAGATCGAGACAACTTGCACACCCTCCGCTGAGACCACATATCGTGTGAGTGTCAGATTCGGCGACCCACTGGGAAATTTGATCCTTGTGAAGCATCTCAAAAATCTCATGTTAGTGTATGCTCCAAAAGACGACCTCAAGAAACAAGACAGTGCATATAACGACTTCAAGCGTTGTGCCGTCGACATGTTTGAGGCAAGCAGACCATGCATGACGCAGGGATGTACGCGGTTGGTGAGGCTTGAGCTGTGCGGTTGAACCGAGAAAACAACTTACTAGGAGTAGCAGGGATCCCCGACTTCCTCTCCCTCTGTTTTCGCAAGAGAAAAACTGTAAAAACTGTGTTGATGTATTCAACGAAAGCTTCTACTACTTTCTGATCCAATTTACTATGACTAGCTACCAGATTCCTTCCATTCCATTCTTATTGCCTTGCCCTATGTCAACTTCTATCTCTTTGGGATCCTTTTCTTGTAGGTGAAGAGATGAAACTCAGAAGAAAGCTCTACACAGTGGACCACTGGAATCGTTGAGGACCACAGGATGATGGCGCTGGATCTAAACCAAACGAGACTAGAACGGAGGTAGCAGGACAAAGGCAAGCTGCAACAGATGAGTTCATGCTAGAGCGTTTCCGTAAACGAGAACGACACCGCGTGATGCGGAGAAAAGCATTCGGGGAGGCTAAAGAGAGAATGGGCATTCGGGGAACAGTGCTGGAAAGTTTTGAGTGTTGAGTTTTTGCGCCGTCCTAACTGTTGAAGACGCAGTGGGCACGACGTCGTTTGAATAAATGCGTGTTTTTTTTAACTGAAGGTGACCTGACAGACAACTGTGAAAGGATCCCCAGTGATGACTTGGGCGGCAAAAGCCATACGTGGGAGGATAGTTGCCGAGATGAAGCGTCAAGGACATACATGGATACTCATGACACGCCCACAGCGCGCGCAGTGACAACACCGCAGCTATGCCATGACACCAGCGCGCGCAAGCTAAGCACCCCAGCGCCCCTGACAAGACATGACGCCTCACCAACGCCCATGCCTGACATGCCAGCCAGCCGGTCCCAGACAGGCCATGACAGCACATGACCTTGCCATAACACGACGCCACAACAAGTCCTTGGCCACCAGCCAAACCATGAAGCAGCAGCAGGCCAGCAGAAGAAGTCACAGCAAGTCCTTGGCCACCAGCTAAGCCATGCAGCCACAGCAGACCAGCAGACAAAGGAGTGTCATGACACAGGATGACCACCAGCAGCAGCCACCACCCCTATCGGTGCTAGGTGGGGAATGAAAGAGGACGGGCCAGGGACCCGGAGGAGCATCACCACCCAAGGTGGTGCAAGCGGCGGCGGACGACGGCGAGATCCCTACATTCATGGAGGTATCTTAGAGATTAGTTTCGTTTTGTGTTATGATTGAATAAATCATATCTTCTAGATTTAGGGATCCTTTCCTAAACTTTAGAAGATTCCTTTCCTTTATGTTATTGTTATGTTAGGCATGTAATATCAAATCTCCTTGATTAAAGAGATTTGATTTAGATTTATTATGATTGAGTCAATTAGGGATTGTAAACACCTAAGGATGTCTATATAAACACCCTTAGGTGCATTAGAGTTATTCATTCAGAAAAGTAGAGTCTTGGAGAGCCAGAGAGCTTTTGGGGTGAGATTTGGCCAAACATAGACAAGTATATGCTAAGTCGGTTTCAAGGCTAATAACCTTGTTACTTGTGATTCATTCTAGGCTAATAATCTAGATTGGGTACCCGTTCTTGGGCTAATTAACCCTTGATCGGGATTGTTCTTGTTCTTGTGGTCTTTGGGCTAATTAACCCTTGACCACGTTCTTTGTGTTCATCAATAAACATCTCGAGTGTTCTTTATTTTGAGTGTTAGATCCTATATAAACAGCTCGTGTGTTACAGATAATGGTTTAGGAGGATTGATTGGGATGATCGGGTTCGAATCACTTGGCGTGAATTGACGTTGTTATGGTGGCCTAGACCGGGGTCCCTAACAAACTGGCTGAAGACATGACTTTGAGGTGTAAAATGGACAGGTGTCGCTAAATGATTCATAACTACGTGTATTTTAAAACCATGTCAGCTTCGAGCGTCAAATGATTTGACGAGAATGGACAGAGGGACTACTTTTAAAAAAAAACATGACCGTAGAGGCTTAATTGTTAAAATCGTTACCTCGAGGGCCTATTTGAAACTTCCAAATACCACGAGGCCTCAAGTGCGATTAAGCTTAAAAAAAAACAATCCAATCTGATTATAATTTGTGAAGCCGCGAGCTCCGAGCGCAATGGGAGCAGCCTCAGTTTGAAATATTCGCATTTGTTTCGGCGCTGATACCATGTGGGCGACGCCGACCAGGCTATCTGCATACTTGTGCAGTTCGTAGGCAGGATTTGGCGTCCGACTTTTCCACCCCATCCCAGTCGCTGCTTAAATGAGTCTTGCAATGGGTTTGAGTGTGATGCGGGGAGGACGAAGTCTCACGCCCGTCTACGGGTGCGTTTGCGTTGTAAAATTTAAGTATTGTTAAAATTTTAGGTATTGAGTTTAGTGAAAAAGTGAAGAGAGAGGTAATTTTTTATATTTTTTGTAGTGAAAAGTAGTGATTTGATGGGAGAGAGAGAGATTATATTGTAATATTTTATTGTGTTAAAATTTTAGAGGGTGTAAAATTTTAACACGCAAACGCAGCCTACGTTGTGCTCCTCCACTATTCCTTGTTCTTTCCTTCTGATTTTTTCAGAAGGAAAGAACAAAGATTAGTGGAGAAGCACAAAGTTGAAACACCAAAGTCAATCACCCAGTAGATTTCTTATCGATTTTTTTTTCTCCTAAGAGTAATGATTTATCTACCCACAGTTATAGACTTAAAGTTAAATGGTTATGTACAGGTCCGTCTTTGGTACGCAGAGGCTATTAAGGGGATGCTCTTTTCTTATCGAAGAAATTTATAGGTTTATGATAATATTGTGAATATTTAAGTGATATTAAAGTTGTATTATTATAGGTGTATAAGTTGTTAAAAGATATTGATGTTTGAAAAAAATAAAAAAGATATTGTATTGAAATGCGTGTATTTTGTGATGTTTATATTATAAATATAAAAATATGATGCAAATCCTAAAAAAAGTGATAACCGAACGGATCTAATTTAATTATGAAACAAGTTAATTGAAATAAAATCACAACAACACATCTTAAATACTTAAGAGGGTGTTTGTTTGTGAAAATATTGGAGTTTTGGAAATTTTGGGTATTGGGGTTTGTGAAAAAGTATAGTATTTTATGAAAAAGTGAGAAGAAAGAAGATTTAATTGAATAGTATAATATTATTTTATAATTTAATGAGGAAAGAAGAATTATTTTATGATTATTTGAAAATTTTGAAAGGTGAAAATATTAAGAAATAAACGCCCCATAAAAATGCTTGAAGTTAGTAACTCACGATTTTTTTCCCACGCTCAAGAAAAATAAGAAATTACAACTTTTATTTACTTTAGAAAGGTGGCCAACTTTTATTTATTTTACAAAAGTTTTGGTGTGCTTCTCCAAGAGCCAACGAGGAAGCTAGTAAAGGCCTAATTGGCTTTCTTTCCTGAGGCTTCGACCGACAAACAAAACAAAAACCACGTCCTCTTCTTGCCCGATCTTTCGTAATACGATGATAATTGCTTCGTGAGGGACAACAGAAAAGGGAAAATAGTACAAATGTTCACATCATGGGAATGTCAGCTTTGCTGTCTTTGATTCTATCGGCTGTACCCGAAGGGACAGCTCTGCTGTCTGATTACGCGCAGTATTAGTTAAGGATTTTTTTTTTAATTTTGAGAATACGTAAATCGAACATATTTTTTACATCACCTACTAACAATTACAACACGCATACCAATAAAATTAATATTACTTAAAAATTTTCAAAACACAAATTTATTTCAAAATACACACTAACCGAACATTTTATTCTTTATTTACGCGCTATTTGTTGTACCACTAGTATATTCTTGCAAATTATATACTATAAAGTCATAAATTATTGTTATACTACATGCTGATATTATATGTATAAGGATGACATCAAACATGAGGTAATTTTCATCAATTATATGTTTTCGATGCATTAAATCTAAAAATATAAAAAATATATATTTTTCATTCACCTATTATTAAAGTATTGACATATTACACTTTAAATTATTAATTTAATAATATTATTCTCTCAAATATCATTTTTGTACATTTTGCACTCCCCATTGTTAATTTGGAGAATTATGGGATTTGCTTGATGTGATTCGATCTAAATCACAGATGCAACCCACTTTGTCTAGATCGATAAAAACGATGAAGACAAGAATCTCCCATTCTAGTATGCTCTAACTTGATCCTACCTATTTTGACTAGGTCCCTTTAAAAAATATACCAATAAAAGATGTCAATTATATAGATTCAAGACACAACAAAAGTTAGTTCAAAAAATAATAATAATAAAAAGCCTAACAGGAAAAGCAAAGGAAAGGAAAAACCCACCCACAGTAAAAGAAAAAAGGCAAAGGAGAGAAAACTAAAAAGTGAATGCTTAATTATATCTTACTTACCAAAGTATGTTTTAGCAGTAAAATGAACACAATTTTGATTTCTTAGATATTATTTAAATATCATTTATGGGTCTGATCTATAACTTTTATTATATTTATTCTTTAGACTATTTAAATGTATTGAAATGTAGAGAAAATAAGTTAATTTGACATCGTGTAAATTTGTATTTAATAAACGGATAAATATTGAAAATTTTATAAATTAAAGATGTAATATAATAAAATTAGTAATTAGATAAAGATATTTAATTCAAAGTTTTAATTTCTATAAGTGCGCTTTTAGTAAAAAGAAATTTGTTAATTTTGTTTGACAATATTTTTAAAAATATACTTAAAATTTATTTAAATTTGTGAAAAGTTAGAAACGCGTAAATATTAAAATATATTTAATTTATTTAAAATTTTGATACCCAAAAATATTAGTATCAAACATCACTTTTATAAAGTCCACGTAAGTCGCAATGGAAGAGACTAATGTAAGCAGGATTAGAGTATTTAACAAGAGGGACATAGAGGTAGAGATCTGTTGGGACTTGGGGGCTTCAGACTGTTCGGTTACAACTCTTTTTTTTTTTTAAATTTGTATTACATTTTTATATTTATAATCAAAACGTCACAGAATATATATTTTAATATAATTTTTTATTATAAATATCAATTATTTTTTATAATTTTTAATGTAAAAATTAACTTTAATATTACTTAAATATTCAAAATTTTATTATAATAATATCTATTTATTCTAAATAAACATCCTGTTAGACTCTGTTGCCTCGAACCCAAACAATTCTCAGTACGGTTTTTCTTTGCCAGAGAGACAAAGGAGACAGTCAGACAGGGGAGAAAGATGGAAGATCAGAAGCATAGTGTTCATGAAAATGGAAACCACAACGACAAGAGCGGTGGTAAGGAGGGGGAGAGGCCGGTTCGAGTATATGCCGACGGAATATACGATCTCTTCCACTTCGGTCACGCCCGTGCTCTCGAGCAAGCCAAGATACTGTATTCCTCTTCCTCCCTTCCTCCCCATTGTATCTATACCCTGTTTGTTCCACAGAAGATAACAATAAATTAAACATCTTTTCCGGGAACATTTTGTTCCCTGGGTGGATCCGCCGGGGGGAATTTTCTAGTCTCTTTGATTATCTTCATGAAAAAAAGTTACTTTTATTCTGAATTTGATCTGGTTTCGAAACAAAGAGTTGTAACTTTTTTGGGGAAAATTTTTCAGGGGACGCTTTTCTGTCTAACTCAGTTTCGGCGTTTCTTCTTCTAATTTGAATCAAGTTTTGTACGCACATATATATATGTTGATATGTATCGTTCAGATTGCGTTATATATGTAAATGTACGCAATCCTATGACTAATTGTAATTTATATCACGGGTTTGCTAACATGCTGAACCTAAACTTGCCATCTGGAGAGTATTATTCTTTCTTCCCCGAAAGTGATGGTACCGTGGGATTAGGAGTTAAAGTTGATGCCAATTTTCCGCAGCAACAGTCGATTAGGTTTTGTGTTCTTCTCACTTTGAAAAGAAAAATGCCTGTATTCTTGCGGTGTTTGAACGCGATTAAACTTTGTTTAACTCTAAGACTCTTTTGTTCAACACCTAGGTTACCTAACACTTACCTGCTTGTTGGATGCTGCAATGATGAACTCACCCACAAGTTTAAGGGGAAAACTGTTATGAATGAGAAGGAGCGATATGAGTCTCTCCGACACTGCAGGTTGGTCTATGTTGTGGTAAAGAGTTATATTTGGTTCTTTCAACTTCACTTGGTTGCTGGTAAAACATAGGATTCAGGGAAAGAACTTAGATAACTTTTACTGTTTTGCCTGTTGCCCCCTGCCTCTTCAACAACCAAATGGACCCGAGTGTAGATGATGCCTTCACAAACTTGTTTTAACAAAAAAGCTCATTGTAGCTGATGCGGGAGACACTTTTGACAGTGATGCTCTATTGTTTGTCAATCTGATTTGATATGTTGATATAAATGATATGACAATTAGGTTAGCATGGACTGTAGACACAAGTTTTTGGTCTGTAAGCTCCGTTATTAGGCTTGGTATGTACCTCAATTATTACAAGGGAATGACAATTGCACTCAGTATATCATTTATGCAATTAGCTGCCTTTTTTAAACGGTCTTAATATTTTTCCCCTTCACTGGTTCTCTTTGAGATCCAAAGAGAGGGTTGAGGTATTATATGAGGAAACCTCCATGAAAGTGGAATATTGAAGACTCAGATTCACTCAAATTCAATTAAATATGGTGTATGTCGATGTTAGAGTGCATGAAGAATGCTTTTGTTATGCTTGATGCAGATGGGTTGATGAGGTTATCCCCGACGCTCCATGGGTGATCACAAAGGAGTTCCTTGACAAGCATCAGATTGATTATGTGGCACATGATTCTCTTCCGTAAGGCTAATCAATTTCAAATCAACTACTTCCAGTTTTTTCAGCTTAGGGTTCTCTATAACTTTCTGGTGCTGTTCATGCTTATCTTGTGCTCTGGTTTCAAATTGTATTACCTTGGACAAAAAAAGTGTGAACTATTTCCATTGTGGATGGACGGGTAGCTTGATTTCAAGTTGACTAGGCTATAGCAATAGAGACTTCCACTCCACTGTGGGGTACATCGAAACCAATTAACTCTGTTTTGTGATGCTTGTTTAGAACAGGGTCCTTAATATTTGATAATTGATTTCTGGGCCTTGCCCTCTACTTTGTTCGTATTAGAGGAGGTGATTTCTTTTTGATACCACCATCTCCAAATAACATGAAAATTTTGCATCCTAGGATGATCTCGCGAAAATATTAGTCTGCCATTTATCTGAATGTGATAGTGATTTTATTTCTGATTCCCAGATTTCTTATATGAACATTGCATATGTAGTAAGGTCATTATGTTCTGAAATATGATGTCTCTTCTTTCTCTGAGCATTGTAGTTATGCCGATGCAAGTGGGGCTGGAAAAGACGTCTATGAATTTGTAAGTCTCAGCGATAACTGAACCCTACTTTATATACTTCCACATACATTGGCTATTTTCTCTTCCTCCTCCCTCCCTCCTTATCTCTTGTGGCAAGATTATACTCTCCCTGATATAATTATGCAATTATCTGAACTCAACTTGATATGCCTTTCTTTAGATGGTGCCGATAGTTGCTTGATGTCAACAAATTTTGGGTTTGTACAGGCCCATGTTTCCTGTTAGCTCTCTTTGCTAGTGGGCATTTATTGTCCATTTGTTCCTCTTCTTCCCTGCCTCGATCTTGTCTTTCATCTCGCTTTACATACTATTTCTGTTAATGGTAGTACTTATTGCTTTCTAATTTCCATATGCAAATATTTCAGCTGAATTTTCTTTCCACTCAGTTACCAATTGGTACCACCTCTTGCTTCTAACAATTTTGATAACTTCACAAATGTTCTATATATGCTTTAATTGTCTCATCACTCTACCATAAAGCTTGGATGGTCTCCGTTTCAACATGTTTGACATAGATCTCTGATACAGGTTAAGTCCATCGGGAAATTTAAGGAAACCAAACGGACCGATGGGATCTCAACATCTGATATTATAATGAGGATTCTCAAAGATTACAATCAGTATGTGATGCGTAATTTGGCCCGCGGATATACAAGAAATGATCTAGGTGTTAGCTATGTCAAGGTGTTTTCTTGTTCAAATATCTCATGTACATTTGTATACTTCTTTCAAACGATAGTTAAGATCTTCATTCCTGTGTGTGAACTGATCCCCACCATGTCATTTCTTACTATCAGGAAAAGCGGCTCAGAGTGAACATGGGTTTGAAAAACTTGCAGGAGAGAGTGAAGAAACAACAAGAGAAAGTTGGAGAGAAGGTACGCATGTGGTGATGCTGAAATGATTCTGAAATGGCATTGTATGTGCATCTCTACCCTAGGTAGTTAGAACATCGTGCAAAATGTTTTAGTTTTACATTATGGATTGTGTTCTGTGAATCTTGGTTTGTTTGTATTTAGTAGGATTTTTTATGGCAATAAACTTGGTAATTCAAAGTAAGCATACCTAGGAGGAGAGGAAGGAAAATGAAAATAGCAATCGGCGTGCATACGAAAGATTTTGTTATACCGAACAGATTCATTTTCCTGTACATGCATGTTAACTCATGCACCAAATAGGCTTTAGGCACCAGCTGGTAAGATAACTGTTTTGAACATGAGATGACAAATGCCTAACTAATGTCAACAGTTGTGAATATGCATTAGTCAAAGAAAAGAAGTGCGGCGGAATTAGGATGAAGTATGAGAAGCTCTTATAAATATACAATCTACCTAACGGCAGTAGTTGCTTCTATATGGCTAATTAGTTCTAGCTCAAATAGCGCTTCCTCCAATCGTCAGAACAAATTGGAGGATGGGATTGTGAATACATACTGGTTGAACATGTAACATGTTAATAACAAATAATGGATTCCTCATGTATGTGCAACATGTTTTGACATTTTACCTTGTTGCCGATGTGGGGAAGGGGAGGAGGGACGGGTGGGATTATGGCCAATGCAGGAAGGCTAACTTCCATTTTGTTAATTTGGTCTGTATTTTGCTTCTTTGATTTCTCTGTCTCTCTCTCTGCTTTTTTTCCCTCCCTGTAGTTTCTATCTCAAGCATACACTCATCATAATTACAGCTATCAAGTACAGTGCTCACTTTGCCTCCTGCAACCCGTGTCTCATGCTAATACTTTGTGATGATTTTTTCACCATACTGCAACTAAGAGTAGAGATTTTAAGACTGCTATTCCTTTACAATGCCATTTATTCTTGTGCTTGGTCGTATTTGTGGAATAACTTTGATTTACTTGAGGTTAGTATTAGCTTTATGTTACAAATATTGGCTTTCAGGAATGGATGGTGGGGAGGTAGGCAACCGTTTTGTTGGGAGCTGTACCAAGGTTGCAGTGCCCTGCCATGCCATTGCTCTCCAATATGATTAAATAGGATGAAACATGCTGTTACACACCAAATAGCTTCTTATGCAATGGGAATGTTTTTCTTGTGTGACTTTGTAGATACAAATTGTAGCAAAGACTGCCAAAATACATCGTAATGAATGGGTGGAGAATGCTGATCGATTGGTTGCTGGATTTCTTGAGATGTTTGAAGAAGGCTGCCATAAGATGGTCAGCTCTCTCTCTCTCTCTCTCACACACACACACACACAAACGCACACACAGTCACACACACGAGGCAAGGGCTTTAGTGAATAACTAGCTTTTGCATCCAGAAGCTGAAGTACCTATAGTCAGTATGAATGTTTTAAGTTCTGAAATCTGAACATTTGACTGGGGCATATGTCAGGGAACAGCCATCAAAGACCGGATACAAGAGCAGCTAAAGGGGCAGCAGGTAAGAGGTCTTATATATGATGAAAAATTTGATGTGGAGTTCTATGACTCTGAAAAAGAAGAAGAGGAAGAGGAAGAATACTATGACAATTACGAGTAAAAGTGAGCTGCGCTTTTCTGTGCCTGATGGACCACTAATCTTGTTCATGGTATTAAGTCTTAAGAGTATAGAGATCTATGTAAACCTCCAGTCAGATGATACACTGGGCAGACGCAGGATTGACGTATGGAACTTTCATATTGCACTACAATGGTTGCTTGCCAAGTACAGGTTTCTGAAAGACACCCGACAGCTTGAACTCTTAACTTCGAAAACTCTCCGGCATAGTTTTAGCCAAGACTTGCAACGACCATTGACAACTAAACTCTTAACTTCGAAAAGGATGAAATCATAAGCTTGAAAAACGTCTAGGTTTTTTTTTCCCTGCGGAAATGAAGTGTAGGTCTAAGATACCTACGGGACACTGAATCCCAGTTGTTTCCCCACCACTTATATATTATTTTGTGATACTTAATGTAATGGAATGACCCTTTAAATCTGGAAAAAAGAAGTAAAGGTTCAAGAAACCCCAGTAAGGGCTTCCGTATTTTTCTTCTTTTTTTGATTTTGTAATATCTTTTTGTTTTACAATGGAGAGAAATAACTATGTCCAACGAACGACCACAAAGTATGTTTCAATTTCTTGAAGTTTTTGGTGCTTTCTGCAGCTAGAAATCATAGTTATGGAAACAAGTGAACCTGACTTCATAAAGCATACGAGGAGACATGTAGGTTAGCTTCATTCCACCAATATTTGTATCCACTGACTCTGCTCCAAAATCGTGTAAGTTGATGCAGTATATTCCATGGTACTGGCATAAAAAACAATCGAAGCAACCTTAATCTAGTAATTCAGCAAAACTGTGCATGTCTTAGCACAAAAGCCACATCAAAAGAGGTCTCACACCATGATCCTAGATACCACACAAGCCATGCCCAGAAAAAAAAAAGAAGAAAGCGAAAAAGAAAAGGTAAGAAAGCTAGTACACAAGGCCGAGACGATCTTTACGTACGAAGAATGACACATGAATCCTAAAGAGGGAAATGAACGAGATAAATCACTAGGCCGTGACAATCTCCAAACAGGGCATGCAGCCACTGGATTTAAGCCGATGTCGGCAAGTAGGGCAAGAAGAGTGAGATAGCAGCCATTTATCTATGCAAGCGACATGAAACCGATGATCGCACTTGGGCAGGACCCTTATATTGTCCCCCTCGGAGAAGTCAACCAGGCAAATCGCACAACTTGAAGCTGATGATGGAGACCCTGAATTGGAGTAAGTTGAAGTTGGCAAAGCCACCATTTCTTTCTTCTTTAGCCCCGAATTCAACCTACGAGTGGCAATCCACTGAACCGGCTCAGTGAGGGAACGATTAGCACATCGAAACACACATTGTAACATGGAGTTAAGGCCAAGAGCGCAGACGAAGGCACATAACATGGCTGCAACAATGACCATAAGGTTGAAATCGAAGGACTGTTCGTGAGTCGGATCATGACAAGTGGTGCTCATGGTGGGACTAATGGTTGGAGGATGAGTTTGAGCCATGAAGAGGTCGAAATACTAGGGAGAATTAAAGAGATACAGAGGGAAACGGAGGAGTGCACACGTGGGACAAACCCAAAGGGAGCATATTGAGGCCAGAGAGAGAAGAGTACTCTCAGCGCTGAATGGAGAGTGGCGGTTTATGTTATGGTGGAGGCGGTGGCATGATATATATGCTTACTTGATAATCCACTGTCTTCTCCATCTTTCGTTATGCGCTTCCTTTGAAGCGAAAGGCATTTATCTCACTCAACCTCTCGAGGGATTGTCAGCAATTCTTATTGGTGGTTTTCATCGAGTTGAGGACAACATAATTTTTTTTTTGAGAAAAGTGTGGGGTGTTTTGGGTGGAATAGGGGCAAGAAAATGTAGTTCTTAGAGATCAGTGAGATTTGATGGTCACATCTTGTTTCCCTTCCCTATCCTTTTTCTCGTTTGCTTTTGGTCGTTTTCAGCATAAAACATTAAACATGATTGAGATTTGAGGTTACAAGATAACTTGGCCCATCAAGCATTAACGAAGATATTTGCTCCTCGTTTTTCTGGCAAGAGTACAAGGGATGCGCTAAAAAGTAGGAAGAGAAGCATGTGCCGTCGCTAATGCGCACCTCTTTTGCGGGGATAAAGCTTATCTTCACTTAAGATGAGAAAAAATTGTCGACCAACTCAATATGGATCAATTGTTCTTGACCAAAATCAAAACCCCCACCACCAGATTGCTTCATTAGAATTTCCGAGGAATTGGAAGCAACTTCTGGATAAAATGAAGCTACTGTTTTGATGATGATCAATAAGAAAGTTCAACGGAAAACTGAAATAAAATAGAGATGTTTTTCTCTTCTGATAGTCATTTAAGCTTGATGCTCTTTATAGGTTCTCTTTTACTGGTGGACCTGTGTATGACCTTTTGACGCTAAATCTGACTAGCCTTCTAGAGGGAGTAACTGATATCTTTAAACTTCTTTGATTATTAATGACCAAGATGTTTTGATTAAAATGAGGAATTTGAACCTCTTTGAGTATTAATGAACAAGCTGTTTTAACATATTTTTCATCAATCTTAAGAGAATATAAACTACCTCCAAACATAACTCAACTTTTCGGTGGTTCCCATGAAAGCAAGTCAGATCAATAAAAAAAATTATTTTAAGTAACTTCGCCTTTTAATCTTCAAGTTTCAGCTATATTAGAATATTTAATATCTTCTATATATTCTGCAGTAAGTTGTTTGAGTTGATGAAAGCACGAGACACAAACATATAAAGTTGAGCAAATTTTTAGAGGAACGGAAGCTTTGGAGTTAGCATGTGCTTTGCGTGCGCCGTGCGGCTTTGGATACTACGTTTTCAAAAGAAGAATATCCTACTTTGATTCTCTTTCCTAATGCCTTCGAGAAAATCATTCAAAGGACAGTAAGTGATAGGAAAATACTGCCTTTTGACCTCTTTCTACCCAAAATAGTGGAAATAGCCGCGCCATTCAAAACATTGGAAATCTTGGGGAGAATTTACAGGCAAGGAGCTCCCAAATTAGACAGCAGTAAGTTCAACGGAAATCAACTGAAAAACGTATATACCAAAACATTGGCGAATGTAGCAGAACTTTTTAGTGACTAGACAAAAAAATTCTTCTCTCCAATTATTCTGTGCTGGTCGACAACCACGGAGACCACCCCATTAACCACCTTCTCGCTCTCCACAACCACCATGTTGTTAGACACATTGGTCACTGCATGCGCTGTAAACTTAGGCTCCCCCTGTGTGTAAAATGAGTACTGCAGATGAGTAATCCGGTTGGGAAACACCAACACAGACGAAAAATCAGCCTCCCACTTTGTCCCGTTTCCGGCCACTGTCAGTTTTCCGATCGTCGATTTCAACGTCATTCCATTCACATTGTTCCGGTTGATCACCACTTGATCAATGTCAGTGAATCCCCCATCTAACTCAACTATAGGAACCATGTTTTTGGCTTGCCCACTAAACATGTTGTCCACAATGTTTAAACCAGAGATCTGACCCTTAATCGATTTCAATACCACATTAGCATCCCCTAGGAAGAATCCGTTTGTAACATGTACTTGTACTGGGTCTTCCATAACTATACCAGTGTAATCCAAGTAACAGTTATCTATTCTGGTCTGTGAATATCCGGCTAGTTTTACTAATATTCCTATCCCACCAAAACCTGTTGCCTTGTTGTAGCAGTGCACCCCAGTGAGTATGTTTGCCTGACCTCTTAATACAACGCCGATTGCTGCTGAGAAAATCACGACATTCGTTACCGCATTGTCGTTACTTGCGAGATCAATGGCAGTGCCTGAGAAGTACCGCTCATCTTTATCCCCGCCGACTGTTGAATGTTGTCCGAGAAAGCATGTTGATATGAAGGTCTCGTGGCCCCTTTGGACTAGAATTCCGTGTGTTGTGAAGTGGAGAAAGAAGCAGTTGCTTATGCGTATCCTAGCTGAATCAACTATGAAAATGCCTCCTCCTCGGTAGCTTGAGTCAAAAAGGATGTCCCGGAAGGTGATGTCCTCGTAGTAGTATCCAGCATTTTGGACCTGCTGGTCGGTTTCTGGAGAGTTCCGTGACCATAGTTCAATCAGATGTCGATCCCCAGGAAATGTATCCGATGCTCTCAAAGTTCCTCCCCTTACCTAATTAACCATGCCAAATTTCAGTTAACTCGATCGGAAACAATTTGTTTGTGGGTGAAAGACATCAATGCAGATCTATCAACTTTTGGCTTGCCTAGAAACAAGCCCAATACTCTGTGGCATATCATCAGACACACCTGAAAGTGTGGAGTCAATCAAACATGACTTACATCCAAACGTCGTAACAGAAGTTTTTATGAGTTCGTTAATTACCCCTTCAAGCCAAAGCCAAAGAAATTCAGAGCTAAGGACTCAGGTTATACTTTTGGTCCCAAATTTTAACAAACACCAAAGACAACCACCCTATGGTCTGTTAGAGATAATATCATAATCAAATCTTAAAGATTTGATATGATATTATGATTATGATTATCACAATATCAAATTTTTGATATTGTTATAAAGATTCAAATTCAAATTCAAATGTAGAGATTTAAATTTAAATATAGGATATTCTTCTATTATGCTTTGTATTATCTCTATAATTAGAGATCTTCAATTGTAATCTGTATGGACTCATAATACAAAATACAGTCATAAAGGGCTTTCACAGTGGATATAGGTCTTCTAGACCTAACCACTTAAAATCTCTTGTCTCTTGTTACCATTTCTCTCCTCTCTTCATTTTCATCTTTTTCTTCTTAGTCTACCTCGCTAAACTTAATCCCAATAATGTTTTCCATAAGACCTAATACTAAGGTGTGTGGTATATCAAAAGATAAATGGCCGGCAAAGTCGCTAGTCTTAAATTTCAAAACCGTATTCAATAAGCGAGCTAATATAATAGTACTTGATTTGCTGCGTGGCACTTCTTGCCATGAATTCATTCTGGCGTTGTTAAGAGGGAAGTTGGATCGTAACTTTTTAGTTGGAAAACAGACAAAAAGTGTTGGTCTCGAAGGCATAGATTAAAGAAGCTTTAATGGTGGATTTTAATGAAGAAAAAGGGAAGTACCTGCTGTTCAATGCATGGACTGAAACATAGCAACAGGGCAGAGACCCGGACACGCACCGAGACTGTACAAACACCTAAAAAACTCCGAAAGTCTCAAAAGTCGACCACAACCGGCATTTGTTTGATTACATCAGGGAAACAAGGAGAGAGGTTAAGACTTAGAATAAAACTTTGGACTGTGGCCGGTGACATTTATGAGCTACCTAGCTAGCAATAACAAAAATTCTGGATATACTGGTTCGGATTTTTTTTTCTTACTCCAAGTGATTAACTGGCGCGTTTGATTCCAAGGAAAAACAATAAACTTCTACTTCCTAAGAAGTCTGAAAAGAGCAGAGCCAATTGGAATGGAAGGGAAGATGAGAAAGAGAAATGAATACACATATCATCTTATTACAAAATCATCTACAAGATTAGCCTTATTTTAGAGTTTTATGTTAAGAAGAGCGAAGTTTATAGGAACTCTTTTTGTACACAAATCTCTGAAGAAAAATTGGAGACTCTGTTTCATTTGTTGTGAAATTTCTTTCGGGAGTAAACATGCAGGGTGAGAGAGAGAGAGAGAGAGAGAGAGAGAGGCTGACCACAATATTGCCACCACCAGGAGGGAACCTTATTGGTTTGCTGATTTTGTAGTTTCCACCTTGCAAATCAATCGTCAAACCCCCGAAGTCACTTATCCCAGACAGCAATTCCAGTCCAGTTCGCAACTGGAAAGCATCACTCAAGGCTTGCAGAATGGCATCGCTGCTGTCTTGTGCCCCAGTTGGATCTGCTCCATACCCAATTGGATACAACACCCTTCCATCCTGAACACATTTAAAGCAAATCATTACGCAAAAAAGAAGAAAGGATGTTTCAAGGGGAAAACAAGTGCAGAAAACAAGCAACATGGAAAGAAACAAACACACAACACAGACATATGTATGCATGACAATGAATGTTTTTTACCCTTTTGTTGTCTGAAGTCTTGGACGATGCCAAAGGTGGTTCGGTGGCAGAAGGGGTTAACTTTTCAAGCCTTTCTCGCAGCTCCGAGAACGTTTGCTCAACGCTGGAACATACAACTTCTTCTACCAGCAATAACACAAGGATGCTCAATGCTGAGAAGGGTTTCATTGCTTTTGAACTGCTATCTAGCAGTTTTGGTGTCCATTGGACTTATAGCTTGAGTCTGAGAGTGTGAGCGCGCGCGAGAGAGACAGAGCCAGACGGAGGAGGATGAGTAGCCGGAAACTGTCTGGTAGTACTGTTTCTTCTGCCTCTTTTGACCAGATAAAATAGACTATGTGGAAAAGAGCAGTCCAGGGGTACTCTAGATCATAGTACAATGGTATTGCTGGTTCCAATAGATATGTAAGTTGCCTGTGAACCTGGGGAAGAAAACAAGAACCGAAAGTTAATATGGATGTTAATCTGCCCCAACATAGATGAGATAAATCCCCTTTGACGAGCGCAAGTTTCACGAGAGCTTGGACCCCTCCGAAGAAAAGACAGATGGAATACATTATTAAAAGCGACACAGAAAAAAATAGGGAAAAAGAAGTGGAATTCCTAGAACAGAAAGATTTATCATTCCATATCTGCTTGCAACAAAGAAACAACTGTGATTCAACCATGGAAACGCAATGAACAGCAACTATAGTCTAGTCTGTAGAGTGAGGAACCGGGCTATAAGATGTTGAACTGAATGGCCGAGAGCGAGCACTAATAAGTTTGCTCGAGACAGATAATGAAAGTAGGCTACAAAATGTGGGCAAAGTGGGCCAATAAAGCAGACAAAAAGAACAGGCGGGTCAAAAAAAAAAAAGGAAAACACCACACAAGAGGTGGGCCAAGAAATGAAGTTGGGCGCTACCAACTGGGCTGAACAGAAGTGAAAAAGTCGTACGTAAAGAATTACAAGAAGTTACAAGGGTAAAATAGGTAATTAGATATCAAGTTTTAGAGAACGAAGTTCATTAATACTCTTAAAATATAGTCAGAATTTCAGTTTGGACCTCAACTAACAATTAATTGATCTACTCTCAAGACTTCTACTCTTTTCTCTTTCTTTCCTTTCCTTCTCTTATCGGAGTTTGTTAAGGAAAATATAATCTGAATTTTAAACTCAGTCAAGCCACGTCTTAGGAATTCTGTTACCACAAACCAAGAGGATTCATATTTTTTTTCTTTTCAAATTGAGTGGGCTCACCATCTCTGATGGCAAGGATGATGACTAATGCCCAACCACAGACACCCAATATAGCTAGATTAGCTAAACTTTCAATTCAAACCCTGGACCTTTAGCCAATGCTCCTACCCTATGCTTATTTTACCTGACATTTATTCATCTAATTTCCCTTGGATGCTTGTGTTTACACCTACTTTGTCACCCTATAGTGTATCGACACGAGAGGTTTTCCTTCCCCAGTCAATCGGTAAGAATTTTTATTGGAAATTAACGAACTTATGACATAGATCTTCTAGAACTGGACCAGAACATGTTGAATTTAGTTGTCTTCTGAGTTACAGCTTTGAACTACATGGAAAACGTTGGACTACACTTGATAGGAATTGAAACTTTTATGTTCTGTTCAATTTTAAGGCCATAACAGGGGTGCTGGATTCAATTCTCTGTTTTTTTTCCCCTGACATCAGAAGCCAAACCCAACGTTAGAGAACTTCTTTTCATTAAAACTGGTTCATTTCATATGGTATTTCTTAATCCTGTTTCAGCATCGTCTTGACCAGAACTAAAAGTTGTTTTAAACTAAACATTTTTGAAGTCTCGCAGACTTATAGTAGACTGCTCTGCATTTTAATATCGTGTATTTTATCTGGCTACACTTTTCCACCATCACTACAAATTTTGTTGTCAAGCTCGACAATTTTGTACCAAATTGCCCAGAAGAAAATAGATTCATCCTGGGACCTGTTTAACTTGCTACCCCTTGATTCGCCGTAATGAATACGCTGGCCGTGACGTTCAAATCTGTCTGAATCACAACGCGGTTATCCGATACATTCCTCAAGACATGGTTGGGGAACTGGCCGCCAGAAGCGCTTAACGAGTACTGCACATGCCTAATAAGGTTAGGAAATAGAAGAACATGGTTAAAATCCATGATCCACGAGCTTCCATTCCCTTTCACAGACCCCATTGCAACTGTGGCCTTTAGGTTCATCCCTCTGACATTGTTCCTATCAACCACAACTTGATGGATATCTTTGAAAGGTCCTTTGGATTGATCCAATAGAACAATTTCAAATCCTTTGTCGTAACCGCAGAACATGTTGTCAACGATATTGACCCCACGTGCAACTCCATTGATTGATTTCAGGACAATGTATGCATCACCAAGGAAAAAGCTGTTAGAGATATGAAGTTGCACTGGGTCTTCAGCAACTATACCAGTATAATCGAAGTAAGAATTCACGATCCGGGTTTGTGTCAAGCCGGGCAATTTCAGATAAATCCCAGTGCCACCAAAGCCAGTGGCCTTATTGTAACAATGTACCCCAGAAAGCAGATTGGCTTGGCCTGAAATCATTATCCCTGTGGCAGCTGAAAAAATCACCACATCGGTTACTGCATTATCATTGCCCATTAGGCTTATTGCAGTTCCTGAAAAGTTCCTTTCACCATGATCACCCCCAGCAGTAATATGTTGGCCAAGGAAGGAGTTCCGGATGTAGGTTTCATGGCCGCCTTGGACTAAAATCCCATTGGTAGTGAAATGGGCAATGTAACAATTGTCTATGCTAATCCTGACTGAGTTCACGACAGAAATGCCTCCACCCCTGTAGTTTGAATCCAACATGAGGTCCTTGAGGGTTATGTACTCATAATAGTAGGATGATGTTGAGGAAGATAATTTCTGTGCATCCATGGAGCTCTCTCTATGTTCTTTACTATTGCTAGTCGGGGAAGTTGACAAGTCAATCAGATATCCATCATTTGGAAAATTGTCCGAGGCATGTAAAGTTCCTCCATGTATCTGTTTCATCAAAAAACCCAAATCAAAACAGCATCATAAAAGTCAGAATGATTCACATAAAGCTTGGTACCCCTGAAATGTAAAAGCTAAGGAATGTCTTGGGGTCCTGAAAAGATGCAATCACTTTTGAGGCTTTCTGCATATGATACAGCACCAAACTTTTTGCACGCGGAAGGCCTAATGGATACCATTAGGTTTGACATTATGAAAGCTAAATATTTTGCTTTTCAGAACAAACCAGGAAGAAATATTCGCCTTCAGATGAAAGGAAAGTATATATTCGAAAAGACTGCCGAAAGGGGGGAATTTGCTTGGTCATGGCTTCACAATATCCTAAAAGAGAAGTCAATATTTCGTTTCTCCAAAGTTATCTGAGTCGCGTTAGACCAACTGTTTGGACATTACAGTTCTACACACTCGACTGGTCCGACCACAGGGACACGAGGTCCTCTGTGTCGCCAAGGTATTTGTCTTGCCATTGTTGCTTACGATAGTATGCCACGTGGCACCGGTGACTTTAATACAGCACTTTATTAGATATTACTGCATTAAAATATTTAGGAGATGGTCCTTTCACATTATCAAGCAATATTGCTTGAGACAGATTAACTAATTCAGACCGTCTTTTTGAACATACCATGAGGTTCCCTACGCCGGTGGCCGGCAATCGTATTGGTTGGCTGATCATGTAATTGCCACCTTCAAGATTAACCTGTGCACCCCCAAGGTTTTGTATTCCCTCCATTAATGACCCCGAGCTTGGACCCTGGACTGCATCTGCTATTGCTCTTAGGAGTGCATCTGTGCTGTCTCTTCCTCCGGTTGGATCTCCACCATATGATGTCACACGATACACGCGTGGACTTGATGCAGCCTGCATCACCACCATAATGATGATCATCAGAATCAGTAACATGTTTGAAGAAAGATCATTGGCCCAGACTATGAAGCAGTTGGTCAAGAAATAATCAAGAACATTAAAATTATTATCAAACGTATCTTAAGCCGTATTAAAGAAGAAGTAACCGAACTTTACTAGAAAGTTGAGAGAAAGAAACGTTTTGAATACCGTTGGTGGCTGAGCCGAGCTAGGAGAAGGTGGGGTCGACAGTGCAAGCGAAACGGAATCATGCCGGACAAAGGAGGCTCTAAAGTCTTGCATTTTGCGTATTTGATTGTGATAGGGACCGCCGGAAAATCGACTGGTTGGAGAATGCTCTCCACAAACATGAATCACAATGAAACTGGCCAACCCCATGAGCATGGAGAATATTAGAGCTTTTCTTGCCATTGTTGCTTCCATCTATTTCTCTCCGACGTTAAAGAGAGGTTGGTGAGAAAAAAGCGTCCCACACTCCCACTTAAATAAATGAGAGGGGTAAAGAAAGGGAGAGGCTTCGGGACATGGAAAGAGAAGGGCCAAACTAAGATCTGACAGGAAAAATGGCAAGATATTTATTCACATCAGGGGCCAACTAAGATCTGAGACGGAAATGGTCAGAAATTTGTTCGTATGACATCACACAAATAACACCCAGATTGGTTTTTGTACTTGACAAATGAAAATGGGAATTGTCTCGGGCTTTTTTATCCCCTTGTTTTTCCCTTCGGACAGAAAAGTAAGCAGTTACCAACTTCTTACTTTAGGAACCCGAACAAGTTTGACATTGTTTAAAAGGCATTTCATAGAGAAAGGCAAACGTTATACTTTAGGGTGACAGATACTGTATGGGGGGTTCCATGTGCCTTATCGTAGACCCTAGCAAATCTTCTGTTTAGTTGGTTATTGGTAGGTGGAGATCGGAAATATAGTAAGTTGGTCCTCAATTGACATATCTTACATATGAAGCTATAGCCTTCTTTGTTGAGAAAAAAAGAGAGAAGAAGCTATAGCCTTCTCAATATGTGCAGTTAGAATGGTTAATTTACTATGGTGTCAAGGGGACCAAATTGAACGAAGAAATGAGTAGTAAGGTGCACAGAGGAGAATCCGTTCTTTTCCATTTTATTTATTTCTTATGGAATATATATAATATTATAACTGTAAGAAAAACGGGCAAAAAATTAAGTATGTTAACGGACGGCAACAGCAAAGGGCACATATTGTACGTACGTTGTCACTGGTACTAACTTTGAGAAGAATCAAAGCTTGGCTGTCGGGGTAAAACCCAATTGCTTGGGACATAGATTGTGACAGCAATAACAAAAAAATAACATGGCTGCACTTCTAAATTCTATGGCCCTATTGGTTAAGATGGTTGGGCTTTGGTGGCAAATCTTTTTGTGCAATTTTGTTAGAGGCTATGAGTATATATTGTCCCAAGATCAACTTCATCTGTAAGACATATATATGTTGAAGGTGATTTGACATCTGTACTGTACGACGTAGTACAGTACTAGTACATATCCCATTAAAGGATGTACCTGAATCGAAAAAAAAAGTCTTTAGATCAAATCAAATCCATGCAGATTAATGGGGAGTCCATCTTTCTTTCACTTGCTGCAATCAAATCTCTATTTTGCATAACCCAAATCAGATACGGTACAAATTAGGTAGATTTTTGAGATATCCCAACCCTTAAATACTGTTTGCTTTCTCTCACTCCGGTTTCCCTTCAATAGGTTCCGTGCTCATGATGCATTCTTAATCATGTCCCTTGGACCCTTCACAATGTATATGCTTGCCTTCATGATGTAATCTCTAAACTAGTCCTACATAAGGTGGAGTGTAGTAGTTGATTGAGGATGATGAAATGAGAAGGTAAGGAATCTTATGCTTGTGGCCTTGCCTTTAATGATAGTGTAGGGGCAGATTGCTTCGATTTGCTGCATCTCGAAGAAATGCATGCACATGCACTGCAAAAAGAAAATTGTTTGCTTTTTGACTGCTAACTCCCAAGTGGCCTTCCAAAAGCGCGCTTCTCACAGAGCAGCTTTATATTTAAGGTCAGTGGATAGGGTTAGATCAATAATAGGCAGTAGGCACCGTAAATGGTTATGTAATGCATTTAAGGATCCAATCAATTGCATAGGGCAGGTCCATTTTGGTTGCCAAATTGGTTGGCCCTACTGAAAATAGTCAAATAAAATAGTCAAATAGCCTAGTCTGACACCTAAATTTAGAATTTATTTTTTTTACTAAACGATAGTGGTGCATTCAAAATTGATTTAGGGCATGTTCGTTTAACCAGTATTATTAGGATTTTTTAGAATTCTCACAACACAAAAAATTTTACAACCAAACATCATTTTAAACACTACATAAAAATAACTACAACACGCATACTAATAAAGCTAATATCACCTAAAAATTCTCAAAACACAACTCAACTGAACACCTTCTTAAAGTTCTATCACTTATAGCAGAAAAATATGGTGGTAACAATTAAATTTGATCGACAATAAGTAAAACATTCAAAGTCAAATTAAAAACTACCGAAGAGCTAATACAAAACAATAAGCTAAACCAAACCAAATAACTCAGTCAATTATTATATCTTAAGTGAGACAATCTCCGTACATAAGTGCGAAATAGAATCAACAAAATTTCTCAAACAAGACCTACCATAAAGGAATAAATTTGAATTAAGTATGGCGTACGTTCATAAGTTTTGACTCAAGGGGTACTTCACTAGGTATAAAAAAACGAGATGAAGCTGAGATAGTAGATTCAATGGCATGGATGTTTTGACGAAGGCAAATTGCACTACCAAATAATTAAGACAAATAAAGCATTTGATTTCTACAGTCCACAGGCCTGACCGCTGGTCCGGTGCAAGGGGTAGGTAACCTAGGCCACTGCCTTAAGCATCTACCCCAAGCATGGCCCCAAACAAAAGCTTATCCCTTGACCCTTATACCCAGAAGAAACAAAGGAAATACCTTAATTAATAAAGGTAGAATTCAGCTTCCAGGCTAGAAAAAAAGGTGACCTTTTTGATGTTTGAGCCCCTTATTTGGATTAATATTAAAAAATTTATTACATAATTTATTATTATTATTATAATATTTATAAAAAATCTTCTCGCTTCACTTTTTGTCAACTCTCATAAAATATCTTTACTTTATAATATTTCATAAACCTCAATACCCAAAATTTATATCAAGGAGGAAAAAAAGAAATCAACAACGAAAATCTAGGTGAAGTTTGTTATGCTTTCGTTATTGAGATGACATAATCTATTTGTAAATCCTACAATTAGATTGGAATGTAAGTATGCGTGTGCATATGTTAGGTACTATATTGGTTATAACTTAAATAGTAGGTGAAATTGGATTATATTAGTTGCTCTAGAGAGTTCCAATAGGGACTCAATTTTTTTAGGTACCCAAAGTCTTACCCTTTCGTTAACTTTATTGCTCCATTACTCGAACGGTGCGCAAGCTGAACCGTAAAAAAAAAATACCGTGACAATGTTACAAAAAAAAAAACACTTGCACATGCAACAGCCGTGTGCGTTGATTGTGTTACCGAAGACGCAAACCAGAACTCTCGCACAAAAGATTATAGTAGTTACAAGGACGTACTGCAAAGTGGATTTGAGATGCACGCTTTTTGCATGAGAAGTCATGTGTCACGCATGACCTTTAAGCCAGTAGTATTTGTCCTCCCCTGCCAATTTGCAGTATTTGCTAAACTAACAAACCAGAGCATGTATTACTTCTTATTAAATACATCAGACAGGAACCTGATTTATATAGATCGTATAACAGATTTGATACAAAGAACACCTCATTTACGTGTATCACCGGATCTCTCTACACTAATTACAGGTCCAGCATTCAGAGGAAGGAGGCTCCAGTAAGAACCCTCATTGTCAATACAACAACTATGCCATTTAATCCTATAAGAACCCACTGGAAAACCGGAAATATCAAGCAAGCAACTTGCAAATCCTTGGCCTCTCTCGTTTGGCTCGAAATGCACAAATGAATAAACAAAACCATCCTCATTGTTCTCTGACTTTCTGCGCTTACTAATATTGATGTTTCTTGCGCTCAAGTTTGTCACATGTTGGAATAGCATTTCGTTGATATCTACCAAGTCATCAGTTTCCCAAGCTCGACAACCCCGCTGCTTCTCTTTTTTACTTGGCTTGGGCTCCTGAAAGGATACTCTAGAATAGAGGATGCAGTATAACTTTGTGAGACGAATTTGGAAATTTGGCGGCATGTTAATCAGTTGAAGACAAAGGTCTAATGATAGGCTGAAGCCTGGAAGTGCAGATATTCCATCTCGTTTTTTAGTGTTGGAGCTGCAAGAGAAGAGCTTGGACCCAATGCAATTCCTGAATTCACGTCAAATATTAAATTAAAAGGTAGTTAAAACACCTAAAACAAAAGCGCACATGTTGAAAGGAATCAAGATTTAGAGGACAAAATTAAGAGTCCTTTTCACTTTTCATCAAAATTAAGATAATTTTGGAACATCTGCTGAACAATCATTCCAAGCAATTATACATCTCACAGTAGATTGTTGAACCCAAGTGACTCAAGGAGAACATCAAAATGTAAAAGCCAAATTCCATATAATGATGCAACTGAGTTCCTAAAATTCTAAAGCAATCATAAAAGTAAAAGTTGCCACCAATTTCTGTTTTTGGGTAAGTAAATCTGTCACCATATTGGTACTCTTAAAATGTGCAAGTTCACAATTTTTTTTCCCAGAAAAGAACAAAACAGTAAAGTAACCATAAGATAAATACGGACAGGTTACAAAAAAAAAAACGTAAAGTAGCCTGATTTTCTATAATCCACGAGCAATGAACCACTATAAGGTTCATTTCTGCTTCTTGTTTTTCTACTCTTAAAATGAGCCTGATTTTTCTTCCTCTTCTTGTTTTTTTTTTGCTTTTTGTAAACTGAACTCATTCAGAGCTTAGAATATAATCTGAGGTTGTTTATGCTTTGGCATGCAAGATCTAATAAGGTTCGGATTTTTGCCATCTATTAATGCTTTAGAGATGAAGAAATACTTGTAACTATGTTGTTTCATAACAAAAGAGCTTTAGCTTAGGTCCTTTCACACTGCAGATGTGCAATAATCCAATAAGGTTATTACGAAACAATGCCATAAAAGAAATCTTTAGACCAGCAAGGGAAACTGCTTAGCGTACCTTACTTGGAAGAAATATTTGGGGGTCCGAACAGTAATGTGTATCAATTTCATAATAATGCTGGACAGAAGTTGTAAACCATCCTTAGTAACTTGGGACAAAATGTCCTCACTGTCTTCTTTACTTGCCTGTTGCAAATGGACTGCCCCAGCAACAGCATAACCACAGATGTTAAGAATATCTCTTTCTTTACATCCAACCTTCAAACTTTTATTTCTAGAGCGCGAGTGGAAACAGTTCTTACCCTGTCCACTATAATCAAAAAGCTTGCAGAGATTTCTATTTATCTCATGGTCTATAAGCCACAAACGCCCAATTAGATTCTGTACTAGCATTGCGTGTAAACAGTGTTCTACTTTTTCCAGTCCACGTGTCATAAAAGTATCATAGGAGGCAAGATTTGGTATGAAAAATATGAAACCAGTACTAAAGGCCAAAAGTGAACAACTTAATGCAAGGGACGAAATAACTTTTGCACTTTTGTCGTCCATATCAATGAAAGATGCAGCAAGTAGATCAAATTCTCCGGCTAGCTTTCTAAAATGCAAAGACATTTGACCAATTTCTGGCAAAGATTTCAGGCTCTGAACCGAGATACTACTCCCAACCTCTCCATTATTGCCAGTATTGTCCGTGTTAAATGGAATGGTTCTTAGAATTCTTAGTATGTCCACAAAAGCTCTTACGAGTCTAGCTCTTAGATGCAGAAACCATCTCTGGAAATAAAATCCTTGAACAGATGCGTTAGCAGCTTCTAATGTTTTCCCCGCAGAGCAGATACCCTCAGAAGCCCCAGCAAGCTCCTCAATATAGTTAGGCTCGTTGGTATTTCCAGCAGCATCTCTTCTGATTTCATCTAACACATTGCTGGCAGGAAATTTATTCCTCTCTAGCCACTCCACTAAAGTAGACCCCTGGTTTGGTAAAAGCAGTAGCTGGATTTTCCTCTCAGAATGAGCCAATTCGTTTATCGAATTTAACCAGCAGCGACAAATATCAGACTGAACCTTTGTTACTAACTGCCCAAATATGAAACTGGCTGTGAACCATGCTCCTTGACATGCCGCATATATCCCAGATCTATAAGCAGGCCAGTTATGCCTCCCTTTCAATATCTTATTTGCACACTCTAGGGTAGGAATTTCCCTCTCAACGAAGGAACTACTAAGAGAATTTCTATTGAGATGGCAATTTTCCTCGCTTTCATTCAACAAGCAACTCCAAATCCTTCGATGGTGGAGCAACAGGGAGTAGATTGTATGTGTAAAGCAATCAAATAAGCTGCACTGACAAACACGATCAACCAAAAGCTTCACTTTTTCATATACTACAGGAGTGAGTGCACTGGCTTCATTGAGATTTTCAAGACACGCAACCACAAATCTGTATACAATTAGCATTAGCTTTGACCTAATACCTGTGCTCTTTTCTCTTTTGAAGTCCTCCATCTTGTCAACCAGTACATCTGATTGCCTGGTAGCCATGACGTGGTCATGCTTATTTGCTACAGATTCAATTAGCAAAGATATCTTATCTAGCACCAAAACACCCAGATCCGGACGTTCTCCAACCAAGAGAACAAGAAGGTTGAGTCGAATATTAACTTTTTGAAACACTTGGGAGTAAGTCTGGCAAAGATCCGATAATGGCACCACCAGCAATGTGATTTGATCTATAATTAATGAGATTACCCTCGATGGCACAGGGGAGGAACACAACACACCAGATTCCATTTCTGTTCTTCCCCTAAGTTTGATTAATATATCTGCCAGAATACGGGCAAATAAGAAGCTCCTAGAGATGATGGGAGATTGGGAGGAATTTTCAGCTACGGCTAACAGCTTATCAATTTCGAGAATTACCAGACAGGGCAAATGAGGTAGCGAGTATGAAAGGATCTGCAATTGCGTAATAGTGATCAAGAGAGTGAAATTTACAATATTAAATCACCAGTTAATCTATATGGGCTAAGAAATGACCTTATGCAAAATCTGGAGAGCATCATATTGCATGAATGTAGGAAGTTCAGGCCCAGTAAATGTGCTCAATAATGCTTTGATTATATCTGCACTAGGAGGAAAATGAGCAGGTCCTCTCATGAAAATGAAATGCAGGCATCTTAATACCGTTGCTTTAATACGCAAAGGTTTTTCTTGCCTAAGAAATGAGAAAAGCAAGTCCACCTGCATCACGATGTAACTGGTTAAAAAGTTTGTAAATGAGAAAATCAAGTCCACCAAAATTTTGCACTTGTTGCTAGCTACAACCTCAAGCTCATAATGCTATTCACCACACGAGACAGGCTCAATCTATAAGCATTCTGCCTGAAGGTCTGAGTCTAGATATATGTACAATTGACCCTATCATAAATTGTATTCTACCATCTGAGAAGTGTTAGCATCAACAATTCTCTTAGGAACCAACTTCGTTCAAAAAACCATACCTGTTCTAATGTTCATAACTAAGGTGCTTCAGAATATTATTATGGGACTTAACTATGAGAACAAAATATGCCCAGTTTTAAACATATTCCGGCCAATGAATGTGATAATTTTGAATCCTAGACCAATAAGATTCAACTCAAAATGGATTTCTGTTCATTCAATTCACGTCCTCCAAAAAAATTAAATAGAAGAATGAAACACTCAGCACACGTACACACATCCACATGCCAATATACGGTTACATATAGATGGTAAATATGCATGGAATAAAGGTGGAAATTTTTTAGTGTTATGAGAAAGTAGACAAGCAGATCTCTTAATATAGGCCTCCTGCCTCTTTAAGAAAAAACAGACAGAATAAATTACCATTAAGTACTGCAAAAGTACCTGTTCAGACGTTAGAATTGTCAATTTGGAAGCAAGTTTTGACAGTGAAACCAGCAAAGAGATCGAAAAATCCTCTTCTGAAGAGTCCAACACCAACTTTAGACCTGTCTGTAACATACAAATTTCAGTAAAATTCTGACCATAAAAAACAAGTATGTTTAACCCATAAAAAAACGACTCACTTTGATCAGTAAAAATTTCTCATTATGAATGAGCTTTGCATATGGACGCTAAAGACATATAATGCCATTCTATAAGTTTTCAATCATTTAATGTCTTTTGTGCTAGACCATTAGTTAGGATATAGCTTAAATTTGTATTGCTTCCACTACTGCTAATGTTTTATTAAACCTTCACCCACATCGCATGCTCTAAACTGTACTCCTGCACTCGTGTCCTATTATGTGTTGCTCTAACTGTTAGTGAACTGATAATTTGGAGCTCACATAAGAGGGAAATATCAAACTGCTTATATTCGGTAAACCCCAATCTTTCCCCAATATTGAACCAACCTTGCATATAATATCACTATGATAACATGTTACTTTGATTGACCCCTAAAGGCACATCAATCATCACCAGCTTTATACATTAAAGAAGAAGAAGAAAAAAGCTGTTGCATCCCACAAGGGAATATGTATAGTGCAAATTTCATGGGTCTATCGGAACTGAAAAAAAAATCAGAAGGGGTACAGAACCTTGTAAGCTCTAATTGCAATGGAATTTGAGCACCCAATTTTTGCAAAAACTCGTGCTCCAGCTAATCTTACAGCAGGTACTGTTTCAGATGAAGTCACCATGTTAACCAGCATCTCTAACACAACACATGCAAAATCATCTGACAACTCAGAAAAGCATCCAGCTGCAAACAATGACGCTTTTACCTGTAGTAATCAAACCAAGTGTTTCCAGATCATTCCAAGCAAACTTTGTATAGATAATCAGTTAAGATACAGAACCAAATACTTCGTACAAGTGTGGTCAAAGAAGTGGGTGGGAGCCAGTTAAACAATGTCCCCTTGAAAATCTAGCTCCATTAGACCTAAAACCAAAATTTCTAAGGAACTAAGGGCATGTTCGTTTGCAAAAGTATTCTAGAGTACAATAGGATTCAACAAAATTTACAAAACAAACATCCAAAATCTCAAAAATTCCTACACAAACACCAATACCTTTTTCACAATCTTCAACAACTTTTCATACAAACTCCAATACCTTTTCAAAAAAAAATTATAACAAATATTATCTCTCTATACTTTTTCACCTAACTCCAATATTTTTTTATTAAACAATTACATCAAATCATCTCTCTCTACACCTTTTTACAAACTCCAACAAAAATACATCTTTAAAACTTTACACCAACTTTTACACAACTTATAAAACTCCAATCTACATAAATATTCACAATTCTATCAAAATCTTATAAATCTTACAATTTTTTACCAACCAAACATCCCCTAAGTCAGTCCACCAGCAGTAGCTCTTCAGGCACGAGTCAAATGCCACAGGTTCTAATTTATTCTCTGAAATCATTCCACTGGAAAGTCTGAAGTCTTCTATAGCAGTTACCACATAACTTTTTATTCCCTTAGATCTACACATTTGTGTCAGTCTCTGCTTACAAACAAATAAGTGAATTTTCGTGTTGGGTGCATTATCATAGAATGAACGGGTCCGAAAACTCTGATAGGAATAAACTTGAAATCTTGTTGATCTGCTAGACAAGCATGTGAACTCGAAATTTTATCATTATAAAGATGATAATGATAAAATGAAATAAAGCTGCAAGAAAATACTGATGATAGTACCATGAATATTAACAAGACAGATAGCAACTGATCTAACCTCAAACACATGTGAAGAGACTAGACTAGAGAGTATCAAGTATCGTATCTGAGCACTGTCTTTTGCAAAATCAGCCCAACAACCGAAAAGAGCTAAAGCTAATGCTCTTGATTCAAGATCCCCAGTATCAAAAACAACCTTTACCCTTGTCAACAATTCTAAGTGGTTGTGTACCCTATCCTTCGACAAAATCCCTTTGTTTCCTTTATTTTTATTCTTGTCACGATTCCTGTACTCCGACAAGAATATTCTCACAACAGCAAGTTTTGTGTGCTTATCACCCAACTTAAAAGCATCAGCAAGCCGTAATAGGATGGTGTTGACAAAAAGCCTATCTTCCCCTGGCACTAAGCCAAACAGGTTATACGCTGCCATGGTAGTTTCAGGTTCTCTGCTCCATTGCTCCAGCCTTCGCCCAGTCTGTAATATAACTTCAACATTTAGACCTGAATCATCAAATATTGTTAACACTAACAAACAAACACAAAATTTAGCAGACAACTTTTCTCTAATCAACATAATGAATCAAAATCATAGATTTGCAGCAGTGAAAGAGAGATGAGAAGAGTTCGTCAAAAGGGAGAAAGAGAAGTGCACTGACCTGGTTTTTTGGAACGCAGGGCCTTCTCAAGCTCAATACTCCATTCCATGGCGCAAGCAGCAGAATTTCTCTCCATTACCTGCTTCAGCCCACGCCCCTTTCTCCACCAGAATTTAAATATTTTCTATCTTAGCGATGCAACAGATTAAAAAAAAAAAGTTTCTTCCTACAAGCCCAATAAAATGAAAATGAAAAAGAGCACTACAATTCAATACCAAAGTCAAGATCCAATTACCACAACTAACATTGCTAGTCGATATTACTACCGCTAAAACATAAGAGAGAAAGAGAGAAAGGGGCGTGGCCTCCTTTCTCCACCAGAAAATTTGCGAGGAATCGAAAACGAGACGTGAGAGAAAGGTGGTAGTGGTGGTCGGTAGAATCTAAAGAGGTCTTGACCGTCGGCGTCGTGGAAAGGGCAGCTAAGAGGAGGCGTCTAAGAGGAGGCGTCCAAAAGGAGAAATAGAGCGAAAAGTGAAATTGGTGACGCACTCTCTACCTCTCTCCCATCCTCCAAAAAACCAACAAAAACGACTATCTCTGAAATCAGGAGACAGAGGCGCGGAGCTCACTGCCAGTGGTCTGAGAGGTGGTGTTTGGGAACAGCATTGAAGCTTGAAGTCTCGAGTTTCGCTCAGGAGCTCATTACTGACTGCGTTTGTTTCAGCGTAAAAAAGAGAAAATATTTGCAACATATGTTTGGCTAATTATTTGAAAACGTACATTTTGAAGCGTAAAAGGAAGAAAATGAGAAAATATTTACGACATATGTTTGGCTAATTATTTGAAAATGAGCCTGCATGTACGTGTTGTTACATTAGAGGTGGTGTTTGGGAACAGCATTGTAGTTTGAAGTCTCAAGTTTCGCTCGGGAGCTCACTGCTGTGGTCTGGCTGCGTTTGTTTCAGCGTAAAGAGAAGAAAATGAGAAAATATTTGCAACTGCATGTGTTTGGTTAATTATTTGAAAATGAGATGAGCATATATGTTTGCTTACTTAAAATTTTTTAAGAATATTTTGTAATAATTTTAATTTGTGTTTGTCAATAGAGATATTAAAAATAATAGAAAAATATATATCACATACTTGTGTTTTATGCCATTTTGGAATCGAAACTCATACTTTAATTTTTTTTTTAGACATGTGGTTGTGGTTTCTCGGCTTATGAATGTAAAGCTTCACTTGTTTTGTAGTTATATATGAATGAAAAATTTATATGTGACTCATTTTCAGACATCAATTACATAAATGACTTTTTAAAAATAATAATAATATAATTATACAGATAAACTAAAAAATTAAATTAAAAAAAATTATTTAAAATAAAATACAAGCAAACATATTTGTGCCATTATAGACGGAAAATTCATGTGTCTCATTTTCAGACACATTAGTTATATATGTGGCTTTAAAAAAATTAAGACATTTACATGTAGATAAAGAAAAATATAATAATATCAGATAAAATTAAAAATATAATATAATTTTTATTTAAAACAAAATCCAAATGGCCAAATTTGCCCCCTTGTGCGCGTTGAAGGTGATTAAGTGCTTTAAGTTAGCCAAGATTGGAGATTGAAAGGACCAACAAAGAGTTGAACAGTTTAAAAAATGACTTACCCTTATTGCAAGGTAAAATTTTCCGTTGACTCACTTGACATATTCATTTGACCTCTATTTTTCGTCCTTACCAAACACAAGAAAAGTTGAAAATATTTTCAAGGGCGACATTAAGGTAAAACAAACGCAACCAATTGAAAACATATTACAGAATTGGGAAAACATTTTCCGGATCCTAAAAAACTAATTCCATATGGCATAAATATTTTCTTAATAATTGAAAACATATTATAAAATTGGGAAAACATTTTTCAGATCCAAGAAAAATAATTATGTATGTTGTAAAATATTTTCCTAATAATTGAAAACATATTACGCAACTGGAAAAACGTTTTTTTGGATCCTAGAAAATTAATTCCATTTGGCTCGAAATATTTTCCTAATAATTGAAAACATATTACGCAATTGAGAAAACGTTTTCTTGATATTAGAAAACTAATTTTGTATGTCGTAAAACATTTTCTTAATAGTGTCCATTTGTTTTGTTGTAAAGTATTTTTTTTTTGTAAAGCAGTTTTCAATACATTATGTTTCAGTAAAGTATTCTAATTTTCAGTATTTGGTTGTCACATCAAATATATTTTTTGAAAGTATTTTTCAATATTTTTGACGTATATATATATATATTCCTAATTATATATGATTAATAAACTTAATTTTTAACATCAATTTAAAATAAAATAATTTTTGAGAGTAAAAAACGGGTTGAGTTCTTTTGAATGTTTTGGTTTCGGGGTTAGAAACCCGAACATTAACATGATTTTTTTTTCGGGTTCGTGTTTCAAAACTCAACCTCAAACTCGAAAAAAGCTAAAATAGTCGGGGTTGAGTTATTTAGAGGATTTGTTTTTGGTTTAAAGATCATAACATGAACTTGACTTTTCTCGAGTTTATGTTTCAAAACTCGACCCCAACCACAATGTAAGCTGATCAGTTTGGGTTGAACATGGTTGATTGGTTTTTAGCCACCCCTAATATTAAGAGAGTCGGGTCAGGAAAAAGATTTATTAGTTAAAAAAAAAAGTAAACTTCTACTTTTTAGAAAAGTGAAGCTATCTTTTATAGTTGACAGAATTGAGTTTCGGTTGACCGTATTTTACCCGGCTCCCCAAACAGTAGTAAGTATGGAAAATATTTTTCATAAAGTAAAATACAGTAAAACTAATGGAGTCATAATTGAAAACATATTAGGAAATTGGAAAAATGTTTTCCGGATCCTTGAAAACCAATTTCGTATGGGGTAAAATATTTTCCTAATAATTGAAAACATATTACCGAATCGAGAAAACGTTTTCCAGATCCTAAAAAACTAATTTTGTGTGGCGTAAAACATTTTATAATAATTGAAAACATATTATGGAATGGGAAAAACGTTTTCCAGATCCTAGAACACTAATTCCATATGGTGTAAAATATTTTCCTAATAATTGAAAACATATTACGCAATTGGGAAAACGTTTTCTGGATATTAGAAAACTAATTCCGTATGTCGTAAAACAATTTTTCGTATCCTAGAAAATTAATTCTGCATGGCATAAAATATTTTCCTAATAATTGAAAACATATTACGTAATTTTAAAAATATTTTCCAGATCCTAGAAAACTAATTCTGCATGGGGTAAAACATTTTCTTAATAGTTGAAAACATATTACGAAATTTGAAAAACATTTTTTGAATCGTAGAAAACTAATTATTAATAATTGAAAACATATTACGGAATTGGAAAAAAAATTTTTGAATTCTAGAAATCTAATTTTATATGGCTTAAAACATTTTCTTAATAAAACAGAGAAAAAACCAAGAGTACAAATATGGAAATGTCACCAAGAGTAAAAATATGAAAAAGAAAATATAAATAGAAAAATATTAAAAATGCTTATCGCTAAAACTTAACAAAAAAGAAACATAATACTAAACTGAACAAAAAAGACAACAAATACAAGAAAACCACGAAAAAGAGAATTAAAAAAAATCCTCAAATACAAAAAAGACACAAATTTTCAAAACAGAGAATGAAAATATAAAAAGAGCAAATAAACCAAATATAGTAAAAGTTAGTAACAAAAACATGTACACGAGAAATAAACAGAACAAATATAATTCAAAATAAAACAATAAAATAGAGAATAGAAAAAGAAAAAAGAATATCAGCAAATAAAAAGATACAAATTTTCAAAAATAACAACGAAATTTGGGAAAATGCATAGAAACCAAAAATAAATAAGTTACCCAACAAAAAATCCAGTGAAATTTTTTCATAAAGTAATATACCAAACAGAAAATGAAAAAAAATAAAAACTACGAATAAAATTAATACCTTAATTGTTCGTAACCAAGAAAAGGTACTCGAAAAAATAAACCAAAATAATATATAATTCAAAACAGAAATCAGCTTTAAATAGAAAAAAAAAACAGAAAAGCAAAACAGTAAATAGAAAAACAAAAACAAAAATATTAATCAGCAAATAAAACAACCAAAAATAGAATAGAAAAGAAAAAAAATCCTGTAAATAAAGAGATGCTAATTTTGAAAACCTTACAAATGAAACAAACTAGAAACACAATCCAAACAGAGATAAGTGAAACATAATTAAAGCAAAAAAAATCCCAATCAGCACATATAAGGGTTACTTGATATTTTTTACAACAAAAATTAAATGAAAATGACACCTAGTGTAAAAATACGAAAAGGAAAATAAAAACAGAAAAAGATCAAATAAAATTCTAACCTTTTATTTGCTACTTGATATTTTTTTTATGCACTTTCTCAAATTGTAACCTTTAAACAGAAAAAAAATATAATGCAAAAAACTGAAATAAACTTTTAAAAAATAAAGAATTCTAAAAAAGCAAAGGAAAAAATTAAACAGAAAAAGGAAAAAAAATACATTAATCAGCACATATAAGGGTTACTTATCATTTTCTTTTTTTAATTTGTTCTACAAATTTGGAACCCGTGTATGGAAAAATTAAAAATGTACAATTTGAAAAAAAAAATGAATTAAATCCAAAAAACAAATACGTTAAACTGAAACAAACACGAAGGGCAACCAAAAAAAAAACATATTAATCAGTAAATAAAGAATTACAAGGAAAAAGAGAATAGAACAAATAGCAAATAAAGGGGTTCGAATTTTGAAAACCTTAAACTGAAACAAACACGAAGGGCAACCAAGGCCAAACAGAAGTGAAAAAAAAAATGAAAGCAAAAAAAAACTAATCAGCAAATAAAAGTGTACAATTTAGAAAAATGCATAAAAACCAAAAAAAAAAGTTACACCACATAAATTAAAAATACAAAATTTTAAAATATAATAAAAAGGATATTACGAAAAGCAAAGAAAAAAACATATTAATCAGCAAATAAATGTTTACTTACTTTTTGAATTTCCTCTATAAATTTAGAACGATGCATCAAATATAAAAGAAATTGAGTTGCACAACAAAAATTAAATGAAAATGTCACTTAAATTAAAAGTACGAAAAAAAAGATGAAAAAGATATAGTGATGGAAACTCAACTAACCCGTCAGCCCACCCCATTCCCCACGATGTGCCACCACCAGTGCCACCATTACAAACATCTACTCCAGATTTCACAACTCTGTCGCTGCTTCGGAGGAAGCCACCGATAATTGTTCGACCTTCTTGATCATTGTGCTTAGGTTTCCTCTCCTGATTGAAAACGTCTTCCTCCACTTCCTCCCATTCTAAACCCTTGGATCCACTTCTATGATCTTCCAAACAAATGTTGTTGCAATGAATATTCGAATCCTCCGAATTGACTTCCACACCCGGATCCGACTCAGAATCAGGTCCGGCGACACGGAGACCATCTACATGTGAGCGTTGCATATCAGATTCAATCCCAGATACAAACCCTAGCCTCAGTAGCACCTCCGCATGATCCGGCTAGAACTCACCGCCATTTGCGGATTCGAACTCCAAAAATGGATCCGAACCTGATCAGGGACGTCGTAAGTGTGAGAATCATCGTCGAGGGAGCGATCGAAGAAGTCTGAGACGAAGGGCCCGCGTCCCGGTCGGAGGCGGATACGGAATAACAGAACCTTTCCGAGTCGCATGCTTGGAGATCAGATGAGATGGTGGCAAAGGTATTGTCGTCCCTGTTGGTGTCGGAGGAGAAAATGGCACACCAAAGGGTGATAGGATCCAGTGTGATCGGGTTCCGGGGGGCTGAGTTCGTGGAACTGAGACATTGTGGCTAGTGGAACCTTCAACTTCAAGGAACCCGACTCTCTTGGCACTTGGTTGGGGAGGGGGGAAATGTTTCCGTTACGTCCTATATTTAAAGCTTTTATATTGTTTGTCTAGTCCGGGATTTATAACATCATTAGAATGAACGCGAATGCAGGCAAGGATTCTATGGGATCAAGCTCTCGATACGTTAAGTGGGACCACCCCTAGTTTCTAATTACTTCACGACAACTTTACTTAACTTCCAAGTAACTAAAATATTTAAGGAGTAAATATAAGGTATGTTTGAGCCGACCAATTATTTAGTCTTAATATTAAAAAATTAATCACATAATTTTTTATAATTATAATATTTATTTAAAATCTTCTCTCTTCATTTTTTCAGCAACTCCCATAAAATATCTTTACTTTATAATATTTCACAAACCTCAATACTCAAAATTTCCACACTCAAACATACTCTAGGTAATTCACTTAGAAAAAAAAATATATATTGGGTAATTCTAGATTTAAAATAGGATAAAAATATGGTGCTATTTGTTTGTGAAAAATTTGGGTATTGAGATTAGTGTAAAAGTGAAGATATTTTATGAGAGTCGGTGAAAAAGTGAAGAGAGATAAGATTTAAATGAATATTATAATAATAAAAAAATTATTTGAGAGAGAAAGATAGTTTATTTCATAATTGTATAATCTGGCCCGAAAATTTAGGTGCCGAAATTTTAAGAAACAAACGCCATCGTTATACTTTCTCTCTCGTACTTGCCTAAGAGGCAAAAAAATCATAGATACAAGTAAATATCTATAGAACTGGTAAGTGACTGGTACACTCCTCCAGACACGAACTTGAGAATAAACCTACAACCTTCCTGTGTATGGCGGTGGAAGAGCCGTCTGACCCCAGGCCATTGGCAAATGTTATCCTGTTTTTGACAGTTGTTAGGAGCTGCAAGAAAAAAAAAGGTATGTTCGGCTTTAAGAGTTTTGTTAATTTTTAGGTAATGTTGGAGTTATATTGGTGTTTGTGTAGAAGTTATTGAGGCGTAAAAAAGTAATGATGATTTTTAAGGTTGTTGTTTGTAGATTATTTTTATTGGGATAGTGAAGAAGATAAAATGTAAAATAATAATATTATTTTTATTTCAAATTTTTTAATTAAAAGTTAAATATTTGAAAATTATTTAAAAAAACGACCGACTCTGACGCCTGACGTCTGAGTTCGTGATCAAAGAAGGCCATGTCCACTGTCCAGAGCCGTTGCGTCAGAGATCATATCTCTTTTTCCTCATAATTATCTTCTTTTCTCAGCATCAGATACGGTATCGATCCTCATCCAACGATCTACATGGATATATGGCATGCAACAAGGGTCACCATTTGCTGAGGTTCGTACGTCGATGTCTAATTGGTTGTTTAATGCGTTGGCCATCAATTAATCACGTCGTGCTCTGTGCTGTTTGGGGCTGCACAGTGCAGGCAAGTGTGCTACCCCCTAAGGGGCTATAATCATCCTGACGCAGCTGCAGGCGATTTTCGCCGTTGCCAGTGATGCCTGACTCTCCTGAAGCAACATCAACCTCGTGACATGGCGAATCCTAAAATCATGTTCGGCGGTAGATTTTTAAATTGAATTCGAATCCTACGAATTCTATCAAAACCAACAATCGGATGAGCCCATGTATGAACCAAAACCAACAGTCGGATGAGCCCATCAATAAGACAATTTCATGTCGAGTTATGAGGTTGTGTTAGGGTTGATTAACGGTGATGTAGGTGTCGGTTTGGTCAAAATCGACACCGACTGGCCATAATATCCAATTCTTGTCGGTACCGATTTGAAGGTAACGACGAGAGGTTTTCACCGGTGATCTTGACCAAAAGAGGGGGAGAGAGAGAGAGATTTGCAGAGGGGGACAGAACTTGCAGGAGTAGGAGGTTTCAAAAGACAGAGGAAAAAAATGATTAAGATTAACCCTTTCCCTGAACGACATTGTTCTTTTTAAATAGAGAATTATACTTTTTTTTTTCTGATTTTCGATGATGGTGAGAACACCGTATCAACACCGGGCATGTCGGTAACAGGGATGGCGTCGTCGGTGGGTGTGGGCTTCCACAACCCTATGTTGTGTGATTCAAATGAATTCGCTTAAAATAGGGGAAAATTCACTTTGAGTCCTTAAACTATCAAGAAAATTACAAATATGGCCTCAAACTACCAATCTTGACACATTGAGCCCACGAACTATCAAATTTTATTAAATCGCGCCCTGAACTAAAATCTGACGGTCAAAATGATTGGCGATTCCCTGAGAATAGTTAAAGTATGATTGAAGTCTACATGTAGTCTAAACCCGGAGTCGGAGCACTGATGTTTGTGAAGCACTCAAAGTTTGATCAAGACTTGCAAAAGGCAGTTACAACAGTTTTAACAGAAGCGCGCAAGAAGCAAGAATTCTGGAACCTTCGTGAGAACCTTCTTCCCAACCCTCTAGAAAATAAAAACAATTCTCTACTCATATTTTGTAGCAGACATACGATTGAATAGTCATTCCTTGAGAGAGATCCTTCTTTCCATAACTTTCTTCTACGTACATTCTTTGTAAATATTTCTATAGTCTGCTATGTGTGAACTGAGATTAAACCAGTGAGATTGTTCCTTCCCTCATTATCTCAGATTCGATTTTGATCACCAAGATAATACCAAGACTTTGTTCCTAGTGTGAAAGAGTTGACTGCACGTCGATGTGTGGAAAGATCGGCTTGGCTGTAGAGTTCAGCTTTTTGGAATTAAGATCTTCAGAAGAGGAGTTCCTAATTCCTTGTATGGTGCAAAACTGGATGTTATATTCTAGGTAAAGTACAAGTTGTGTTAAACTAGCAATGAGGTGTTGGGTAGTTTATAGATCACTGTGTACTGAGTTTGAAGTTTCTAGTGGATTCGCTTAAACCGGCTTACAAGCTCGAAAAGTTTTTTTTTCTTTTGAAAGAATTCTTCCAATTTGTTTTTCTCTTCGTCATCAATCTTGGTGTCAATATGTGTGATTATGATTGTTTAGAGAATTTAGTAATTGTTGTGATTGTTATCTGTTTGTTTCTTTGATTAAGAAAGAAATTCTTGAGTATATTGTAGAATTGCTAATCTGCAATAACTTAATCATATTGAGTTGTTATTCCACATAATATACTAGTTGATTGAGTGTCCTTGAAATTTGCTGATAAACTTGTGAGATTGTGCAGAGTAGAATTAAAAAGGGACCGAGAATTTTAGAATCTATTCAACCCCCTTCTATGTTCGACTAGTGTATATTGACTCTTGAACCACCTTGTTCAACTACAAACACTTATCGTGGGGATTGGGGAAAGAAGGCATTTTCCAAAATCAACACCCAAAGCCAAATTTGCTGATAGAAATCTACACTTGTGATAGATGACTCGTATCATCCTGAGCCTTTAATCTCCATGTAAGAACTTTTATAGAACGACAAGACAGAATATGCCTTAGATATCATTGATCATGCTTAGGTTTCCCTATCAAAATATCATTGAACTGAAAAGTTCGGGTAAAAACTGCAGGTTTTTACTTCAAAGATAACTGCAAATTTGTTGATCCTAACCATCATATTGCATGTAATAGCAGAGCATCATGTCCAGTGACGAAGATAACTCTTTCTAACAAGCTATCAATGAAATAGGAGGAAAAAAACCAACTTTATACATCAGCTGGTGGATTAAAGCATCATCCGATGGAACCAAAACATCTCTTATCTGTAACCCATCAAAGGCGTACACATCATTTAAAGATGTAGAATCAGGCAACAGGCAACAACGCACATGAGAAAAACAAACTGAAATCTATGCTTTCTCAAGATGCTGCTACGGATGAACCAAAGGATGGTACGAGCCACCCCTTCTTCTGGGCATGCTCTACATAAAAGCTGAATTTCTCACTTGCATTTGGAATGTCAAGAGCCAGATCGTCTAGCCCATCCTTGATACGGGTGAAACCTTTTTCATCTGATTGATAGTGATCAGCCCTTCCGCAAAACACTCCTGCAGCAGATCTAGCATTCTATCGTTCTTCTTCTCCATAGCCATAACCAGTGCCTTCTTCACCACCTCATGGTTAAAGAAAGGCATGCCGAGATCACGAATACATTGGCAGGCTTCAGCAACAACACCCCCACTTTCATACTCCTCCAAAAGTTTTAAGATCTTGTCTTTCGCATCCTCCACAGCCCAGCCACTCCCTATCAAAATATCATTGAACTGAAAAGTTCGGGTAAAAACTGCAGGTTTTTACTTCAAAGATAACTGCAGGTTTGTTGAAAAGTCGGTCAAGCTTTAATGATTGCTGAGCCAAATGTGAGGAACGTGTTGTGGCAAATTAACGTGTACCATCATCCATGGGGACCATAATGACCCTTCATGACCTCTTTGAATCTTTTGCCCTGCGAACGAAAGAAAATGAAGAAAGAGAAAGGTTATGACGTAGTTGATAGATCATGCGTTCATGACGAAGAACTCTTTTATTCATTGTAGTACGTTTATGAAAACAAATAGTTGAATACCATCAAGACGGGACATGCTACCTAATGGGTTTCTTTCGCCTGTTCATCTGCGCAAAAAGACAACGACTGACAAAGATAAAAGGAATTAACCCTACAAGAGTGCAAGCTGATGCAACCTCTTTTCTGAACCGTAAGGATATAGGATCTTTCAAAAGAAACTCAAAAGATATCAGACGATCCAATAATTAGAGTGAAATCACTACGACAAGATGTTCTTTCGTTCTTTCGTTCTTTCTTGCCGAATGTTTTTTTAAAAGAAAGGGACATGAAGAGTTCTGTCGACAAAAAATTGGACGGGGGAAAAGCCCAAATTATGATCACAAGCCCTTGGAAGTTGCCCCTGATTTCTTGTGGGAGGAATCTCTGTGGCAGAACGAAAGACAGCATAAGATCCTTATCCTACGCTTGTCACCTTGTGCTCCGTCTTTAAGTACTTAAGGCGATGTTAATCCTACGGTGCTTTTACATTGGATTTCAGCTTAGTTAGTACACTCAATACCATACCTTAAGTAGCCCCTGTTTTCTTCTTTCTGGGTCTGTAAACGCACCATCCTTCGAACTGTACTGTTATAAATCTTGTTTTGGGGCTGGGAGTGATTGTTATGATAATATGATCTTCTTCTCCTTGCCAGTGGGGAAATATGACAACACAGTCGGTATCTCTTTCTGGCTCACTCTTACAGAGACGCCACACAAAGAAGGCCTTATCGGATTCTAGTCTGAGATATCTATCTGTTATATATGCATCAGCATCAGCATCAGCAATCTGTCAAACCACAGCTTCACCACAGGCCCATAGCTAGGTAGATTAGTTTCTCTTGGTTCTTGCTTAACAGCCTATATGCTAAACAATGACCAAGTTCCAAATTCATTCGTGCAAATTCGTAATCATCACTTCTCTTGTTCTTCTCGTTGGTCCTATGTTAGTCTCTTCAAAGTGCACATGTGAATCGCATGAAGAAAATCGAAACACATCCGGGTTACTGAAATACAAACTAATCGCCATGGCTGCCATCCTACTTGCTAGTGCACTAGGAGTTTGTCTTCCATTTCTGGTGAAGCACATAAAATTCTTACACCCAGAGAAAGATATATATTTCCTTATTAAGGCCTTCGCAGCCGGGGTAATCTTGGCAACCGGATTCATTCATGTACTTCCTGATGCTTACGAAAGTTTAAGAAGCCCATGTCTTAGTGAAGATCCATGGAGAAAGTTCCCCTTTACAGGTTTTGTCGCAATGATGTCGGCAATTGGGACTCTTATGATGGAAGCTTTTGCTACAGGGTACCAGAAGAGGTCTGAGCTGAGGAAAGCTCAGCCAGTGAATGCAGATCATGATGAGGAAACTAATGGGGCACATGCTGGCCACGTTCATGGTTCTGCAATTGTATTAGAGAGATTGGATTCATCTGATCTTATCCGGCACCGCATAATATCTCAGGCAAGTCAAGGACCCTGTCTTAGTCCATCATAGATAATCCTGTCTCTCTGTATTTCTCTCTCTCTCTCCCCCCCTCCCCTCCCCCAAAAAAAAAATAGATGTAGACAACCTTCATAAAACCATAGAATTTTGCTAGCTAGATAAATAAAATAACAGCAATCCGTCTTCTTGAGTTAAAAAAAAAAAAGAAACCAATTGGTTCATAGTGATTTTCTCATATAAGGGAGGAGGATCAAATCTTAGGATATGATCTCTTTATTTAGTTTTATGTTGGTTGCTTGTCATTTGACTTGTCCAATTTTCTTGCTGATTAATTCCAAGTGAAGATAAAAGGAGCGATGAGATTCCTTCGTTGTAATTTCTAGGGTACCACCACAACAGGCCTCACTCGTTTAGAAACTTTATTGATAGTGTTGACTTGTGCCGTTGTGCGTCTCCGACTCTCCAGCTACCAAAAACTTATGGCAAAAAAATTTAAAAGAATATTACCTTCATCGGGCCATAGATAGGAGTGCATCATCACCCCCTTCTACTCTGTTTTTTTGTAGAAAGATAATTCTCAAGATTCAAGAATATTGTCATCTGGAGAAGGTTTACAAAGAATAAAGAAAAAATAACAAGTCATTACATGTGGATGAATCTGATATATATTTTCTATCACTGGATTCATATAAGAAAAAAGTTTCTTATGCTGGTTGCCGAGAGCAAAATGATGCTCGCTTTTACTTCATAACGTGACATTCATTGAAGTTGTTTACGGAAATCCTTTGACATGTTGGTCTCTGTTTTTCTTTCTTGCGTCCTCCTAATCTTACGCTCCTAGCCGCTGCCTTTATATATCAGTAAACTATGTCTCGTCATGTCTGTGTATGTTTATATCGTGATTTATTTTACAATCTTCTCCCATTGCCAAATGCCAGCTTCTTCATCACTTCATTGACTTTCTTTCTTTCGTGTAAAATTCTCATGTAACTTCTTTGAACATCACTTTGTAATGAGTGTATTAGGCGGAAAGGTTTTTGCTTTTCTCCTGAACAAACTTGGGGATTCGCCTCGACTTGCAGGTTCTGGAGTTGGGTATTGTGGTTCATTCGGTTATCATTGGGGTATCACTTGGTGCGTCCGAAAGTTCAAGCACAATTAAGCCACTGATAGCAGCCTTGAGTTTTCATCAGTTTTTCGAGGGCCTGGGACTCGGCGGATGCATCTTTCAGGTACGTACTCTTAAAAGCGTCTCAAGAACAAAAACGAAAAAAAGGAAAACGAAGACATCTGTTCACCTTCATTTCCATGTCTTTCTTAGGAGGACCATGGCTATCTACGAAATAAAACGTTGGACATTTTTGTTGCTTACAAAATAAAAGGAGTCCTCTGGATTCAATAGGGTATATATCCAGGTCCTTGCTTAAAGCATGTGTAATTTTTGCAGGCGAAATTCAAGCATCGAACAGTCATAATCATGGTACTGTTTTTCTCACTTACCACCGCTTCAGGGATAGCTATTGGGATCGGCATATCGAGCATCTACAACGAGAACAGCCCAACTGCACTCCTTGTTCAGGGCTTCCTCTTATCAGCGTCGGCTGGGATTCTAATCTACATGGCACTTGTTGATCTCCTTGCAGCCGATTTTATGAACCCCAAAATGCTCTGCAATTTTCGGCTCCAAGTTGGAGCAAATTTCACACTCCTTCTAGGAGCAAGTTTGATGTCGGTCTTGGCCAGATGGGGAGGATCGTAATTTTTATTTTTTTACTTTTATTTGGTGGTAAAGCCTATCATTGTGTTCCTTTCTGTTCTTTCTTGCCTTTTTTTTTTCCTGGCTTTATCATCAAGTGGTGGCAATGGACCTAAGCTTCTAAACCAAGCTGTCGGTGGCACTTCAGAATTGTCGAACCCATTTTCGAGCTATAAGATATAAATAGGGAAATATACTATATAGGGTACATCGTGTTCGTCTTTTCTTCTATTCCTTCCCTAGAGACGTGTTCTGTTTTCCATCACATCCGATCGGTATCTACAACTAGAGAGTGCTTCAACGTGGGGTTGTTAACCACACCAGACTCAATCTGAATATCTCGTTTTAGAACTTCAAGAAAGGATGGTAATGGGATAAAATATGGTAGGACCAATAAAAGTTTTAGACCAAATGACCTTTATAAGCACATCGACAGTCCATTAGAGAGGTCAAACTCTCGTATAATTTGGATCTCACCTCTGCTGCATCTTAGTAGTAGATCTGATCTTTGAATTATCAGAAACGCATAAAGATAAGATAACTCTCGCGTGATAAGAGCAGTCACCTCTCAAATTCCCAATAGGGATGAGAGTATTTTGAAGATACTGGATGAGAGTATTTTGAAGATACTTCGGGTTCAGTGGCCTTCGATGGTAAGCTTTACGTCGACAATGTAGGAGACGGCGTAACTGGGTAATCGTGGGGTAAAATGTGTAAGGTTATGATGGAGGTCAGATGAACCTCGTTTGGTTAATGTAGGGTTTGTGGGCTTATTTTGTCGTGTTAAGTGGGCTTGGGGAAAATGAGACCCCAATATAGTAAACAGAAACTAGCATGGTTTGGGTGGGCTCGGAGACTTGTTACTCAGAGCCCAGAGGGTTCATGATGATAGGCAAGTGACTTGAAGCTGAAAAGGCCTAAAGCTCAACCTCTGCAAATTACAAAATCACTGTGGGCAAAAGACATTCTCCTTTGGTCATGCGTCTGCCGGGAGTCGAACCCGGGTCTATTGCTTGGAAGGCAATTATCCTAACCGTTGGACTACAAACGCCTGTTGGGACATTCCCATATCTAATAAAAAAAAGGTGTATATCTGTTGTCACTATTTCTCCGTTCATCACTACTAATCTATTTCTTATTTCCTTTCTTATATATATATTGGTGTCTAAACAAGGTCAAGAATGGTTTGTTATCTTTGACTCCGACTTTCGTGCTTATTAATCCCCCAGTACCTTCTAGAGCGTACCCAGATAAGGAAATCTGGTAATCATGTGTACTTATCTTGATGGTGTGCCAATGACCAATAAAGATTAACTAACCATTCCAAAGCTAAGGAATCATACACACAGGAGATGGCTAGTTGAATCATGAGGATCTGAGGACGAACAATGCAATGATGCATGAGTCACTGGTAGTAGCAGTCATGGTTTCGGTAACAGCTGATCACATCATGCGAATGTAGTGCTGCATTAGATATTTTTTTCCATTCTGCAATATACATTCACATGCACATTTCTAACAAGTTCGGCTAGCTGGGAAATAGTACAAAAAGGAAAAGGGCTGTTGGCGGCGCTGGCCTTAACACATTTTCTATTCGCATATAATGGTTTGTGTCGCTGTCTCCGTTGCGCAAACTTTATGATGCGTGATCAGCAACCGCGAAAATAATTCTGCTTGTATGGCGGACACCTGAGCTGTTGACAAGAATTAATGGTTTCACAGCCATTCATGGTCCTTTGTAGACAACTAGACATTCTGCCCGGCAACGTCTAGTTTAGTAGACCCCATTAGTGCCGACACCAACTCAACAAACTGCGACTTCTGCTGCATGAATGTGGGCTTACTTTTTCACATCATGTTGGGAATGTCCGTCTGCGTTTTATTTGCATGGAATAGCGTCTGCCCTCTCTCAAGACCATTCCTAGCTTCTTCTGACCATTTTCTTTAATTAGCAGTCTGTGGTGACGGGTCCTCCCATCTCTTCCGCCCCTCTCCCTCTCTTCCCGGTTCTTTCTCTTCTCCCCTCCAACACCTCAGTTTTTGGCTCCTTCATTTTGACTTTATTCATGGCTAGATCAAGCCGGTTTGGAGGATTTTTTACTGCCACCTCAGCACAACAGAGCTCCTTGGCTCAGATGCTCCTTTCGGCGCTGGTGCAGCGGCGCGTGAAGAGCCACGCGCGTGCATAGATCTCACATGCAAGCCCTTTTTATGCTCTGTTTGGGTTGTTCTTTGTGGTTTTCTACGGCCATGTGTTCTGGCAGGTAGTTTATGAGATTTTTTTGTTGTGTGCTTTGCTTTTTCTTTGTTGTTTCTAATAATTTGTTTTCTCTGGACTTTTGTGTGAAGGATCTCGCGTCATCCAACTTACTGTTGAGAATTTTTGGTGACATGAACATGATGGTTGTTGGTTCCTTTTTGCAGTGGCTAATAGGCAGTTTTTGACTTTTCATGTTTTCCTCTCTTGTGACTGTGCTGTTATAGATGAGTTTATAATCGCTTCCTCCGTTAGCAGAGTTTGCTTTGGGTATGTAGACCTGTTTCAAATCAATAGGTCTTTTGGCCCATCTGTATGAGACATTTATGACCATATGGATTCAAGCCTTTGCGGCTGTTTGATGTATGATACTTTGTGCCTTTTTATTACTACTATGGGTTTTATGCCCTGTTCATTGTATCGGGCCTTATAGGCTTATTTGTACTCAAATTTGTTGTATTGTTTCCAGTGAAATTTTCACGTTTGCCTATTATAAAAAAAAATCAGCAATGGCGACCTCCTTCTTACTCCTCCTGTTATGGCATGTTACAAATGGTCGCGTATGGTCCTCGTAGTACCAATTGTTTTTCATAGTAATTAGTTATAAATGCAGATCACGAGGGTTGATGATCCAACATGAGCTCGCAAAAGACCTGTTATTCCTATCTATTTATTGCCCTGTACATAGATTAATTTGATATTGATTGCATTGCTACGTACAGTATTATATCCCTGGTCTTATATTAGAAGCACCAGTCAAGGAGGATGAGGCTTTAGGCCATGTTAATTTTGAGAAAATTTTAAGGATTTTGAGAAAAATGTGAATATTTAGGTGATATTGGAGTAGTATTGGTGTTTGTGTAGAAGTTGTTGAGGTGTAAAAAAAGTAATGATGATTTTTAAAGTTGTTTGTAGATTAAAAAAAAAGACAAACATGACTGATATTGTTATAAAGAGAAAAAAAAAGAGGAGAAGAAGAAGACAAATGTGACCGATGTGGTTATAAAGAGAAAAAAAAAAGAGGAGAAGAAGAAGACAAATGTGACTGATGTGGTTATAAAGAAAAAAAAAGAAGAAGAAAAGTACAAGAATACAAACGTGTGATTGACTCCAGGCATATCACTGAGAAGCTATCAGGGTATCGCAAGGAAAGGGGTGAAACAATTGCGGCAGGTTATTAAAGGGTTAGGTGAAATGACCATATCGCCCTCAACCAAAGCATCAACTTGGGTAAATTATTTTGTGGTATTTCATCCATTCACATGTCTAAATATTTAATGTACTGGACGTGTGGGGCCATGTGTTTTTAAAAATCTCGTTTTACCCTCTGGTTTTGATGTACGCAACTAATGACTTGAGAGTATTTTGGTAATTTTGTATAAATATGGGTCAGGACAAAATCGAAAACTAATGAACTGCATCCTCAAATAAATCATGTTTGGTGGGATTTTTTTCAGTTGAATACGAATTTCCCAAATCCGGCCCAAACGAACAATGCCTTAGGCTTACATGTACTAGGGCTGTCCAAAAAATCGACCGAACCGGACCGAAACCGGACCAGTTTTGGCCAAACCGGTGAGAAATAACTCACCGGAATGGCCGGTCCGGTGAAACCGGTATACTCCGGTCCGATCCCGGTTTCATACATAGAATATCGGTGTCATACCGGAGTATACTGCTCCAGACTGGTCCGAACCGGTTATTAAAAAAACATGTTCGCTCACCCCCCCCCTTCGGTTTCGAGCAGCACCCCTGACCCCCCTCACTTCGCACAGCACCCCTGACCCCCTTCAATTCGCGCAGCACACATTACCCCCTCTCACGCAAAGCTCAACAACCATTGGAATCTTGGGGCTCTTTTACAACATAAGCTTACACGGAACTCCTTCCTAACAATTTCTGGAGCCTTAGACACTGAGGCCTTAGAGAAGAGTCCAAAGTTTGGGTTAACACTCTCTCTGAAGCCTTGAAGATATATTGATTGGAGATGGGGAAATGCAATTTGGTTAAATTCACACTGCTTACATCTCTTCGTGGTTTAGAATGAGGACCACTCAGTTGCTAGTTTTATAGAATACTGTTGTTTGTTGATTCTTATAATTCTTAGTAGATTAAGAGAATGTGATTCTTCGAATCTTTCCCGTGTTACATCACAGTTTGGGCCTTCACGATTCTATGTTTCATGCCCAGATCCAACTTGACAAAAGAGAGTACACTGGTTTGGGCTTTGGGTGAGAGTGGTTTCTTGGATCTTCAGATTATGGTTTTAAGGTTTATGTTGCTAGTTTTAAGGTTTTTAAATGTATGATTTAAAGTTTTTTTTTTAGTTTGTTGTAGAAGATGTCACAATTGTGGTAAATTTGATTGAGATACCCAAAAAATGGTATAAAAAAAGCCCAAAAAAGAGCAAAAAGCGTAGCTTAAAATTAGGCCCAAACTCTGGACCCAAACCGGACCGGTCCTTGGCCGGTCCGGTTACCTTGCTTTCTATAAATCCAGTTACACCGATCGGACTGGACTTTGGACAGCCCTAAGTCATGTACGCACGGATGTTGATATTCTAGCTTTCGATAAAGAAAGTAAACCCTATCGATAAAGGGACATGAAGGGTCCTACAAAAACCTATAGAAGGTCTCACAGAATAATATATATCTTTACCTGTGGAAATAGTACTTAAATGGTCGTTTGTCCCCTCGATGAGGTCTCCTATACGTTTGAGAAAATGATACGATATCGTATATATTTATGGAAACCTTATATCTGCAAATGATGTCGATTAAAAATATATAGCCACTTTCGACAGTTTTCATTGACCTTTTGGCGCTGTATCAGTACCAGTCATGCATGATCATGTAAAGCGTGCCTTTGCTATATATATATCAAGCACGAAGCTTCACTACCACCGAATAAGTAGAGTACCCTGCGCTGCATCTTTTAGACAACTAAAGTGTATGATCTTTAATTTGCCATAGCCTTGCTCTAATTTATGAACCTTGTTTATTAATTAATAACCCATGTAAGACAATGACATCGCTATAATATTTCATCCATACTCGCCGGCTAGGGAACAAAGCATAATGGGAGGTTTATATATAAGATCGATTACTACGGGTATAATATATATAGATAGATAATAGCGTTTCTTTTAATTTTTTTTTTTCAAACCTTTATACTATACTAATCTTGTAAGGCTGACTTCCTATTGATCAGTTGGAAAGACTATCAAGAAATCAATTTTTTTTTTTCAAAAATCTTATATAAAAATGTTATAGTTATATATTAAACAAATGGGACGTCGAATGTTTTGGCAGAATTATAAAACTTATAAGGTAGGTACGTAGTAAACGTGTTGGGACATGAATCTTAGTTGGAAGCGCACTTAAGCCAATTTGTGCTTCCACTGGTATAATCGATGAAAAGGTACTATTCAACATTAATATTTAATATTGTCAAAGCTTCAACGATATTGTCATAAGGATTCAACCTAATGACAAAAATGGCTCTTACATGAGTGCATTGACGTTAACATTTCTAAAATTTCTCAGGGCAAAACAGTAAATAGTTATGAAATTGGAAATTATGATTAACACTCAAGGGGGTTGTTATTTGTTAATCTCGGAGACAATAATCCGATTGAGCAACAGCTAGTCAATAGAGATGGCCTTTGGATGACTACATGCCAACAACCAGCAGAAAGGGAGGATGATCAACTTTTGGGGTTAATGACTTTTGGGATGAGTGAAACGAATAACAAGTCAAATTATAGAAACAAACAAACAAAAACAAACACTTTATTTGCCTTATTTGCTCTTAGAGTTGAAAATCGGATTTTCGGTCCGGTTTTAATTTTTTTTCAATTTTTTTAATTTTTTTTAAAAATTAGGTTAATTTCAATGGAGAAAGTACATATAAAAATGTTGAGTTTTAGTTTAGATTAAAATTAAACATTTTAAGTTTATAGCTTGTATTAAAAATTATAAAAATATATATTTTTTATTTTTTTAATAAATGAGGTTCGGTCCGATCCGAACCGTATTTATTAAAAAAAAAGATTGGGCCGCAAATCCGGTCCGATTTTTCGGTCCGGTTATGTGCAGCTCTATTTGCTCTTATTGAAAACATTTTGTTGATGCTCGGTGATGCTTTTGTGGTTTCATGGTTGGATTGTCTCTAGTCTTTGTCCTGGCCATCGAGCAAATTACCCTAATTATTTCCAATTTCTAAAACTTTAAATATCTATCTCTAGTTTGACTTTAATTCAACCAAACTTTCTAATTTGTGTGGCAACTGGCAAGATATTTCCTTCACGTACGTCTTGGGATATGAGATGCTATCCTTGAGCAAATAAAATAAACAAACCCCAGCCAGCAGGCAAGCTTAGAAAAGGTGAGATAATGGTAAAAGTAGTAAATAATAGAACCGAACTGCGGCCACGATATATGGAATGTGCTTCTTGACTACAAAAACGCTGAAAACAGTGCCACGTGATTTGTGAAAGTGACATTATTTTAAAGGGTGATCGATTTTCAAAATTTTATCCGAATTTAGATTAATGAAACATTTACGGCAATGTTGTAATTTGGGACAGAATCCTCTGCAATTCGGCTGATAGAATTATAGAGCAATTGATGAAAGAGAGTGAGACAGAGAAATAGATTCTATCTGGGATTTATATCTGTCCAAATAGAACTCTCTTATCCGAACATGTGTGAGTCCTGTACAGAATTCACTCCTTTCTCTTCAGAATTGGGCGGGACCCACCCTACTCGAATAAGACTTCCTTACCGAACAAGTGTGAATTCTAAACGAGACTCCACTCTCACTGGAATTGCTCTGCCATCCCGATCCTGTAATTTAGAATATAATTCCATACAGATCCGGACCCAAATATCATCTGATTCAATTGCTTCGGCTTCACGGGTTTGACTTTAACGTGGCAGTGGCCAACCACGGGCCCCCGGCTGCGGCTTCAGAATCTATAAATAGCTTGCTGAGATTTGTTCCCCATAGATCAAATTTTCGACCCACTTCCGGCCGAAATTAGGCAATAGTCAGACCATAGTACAATTATTGATTGGACCGCTTTGGTCTTAATTCTTTCTCAAAAAAAGGTGTCAGGAGAATTTGGTGCATTCATTTTTTACGAGGATAAATACACCTTTACCCTGAGTATGACAATGGAGTGTTTGTTTGTGGAAATTTTGGGAATCTTTACTTTATTGAGATTTATTGGGGTTTGTGAAAAGTATAGTGAGTGTGTGTAAAAGTTAAAAATTTTGGAGTGTGTTTGTTTTGTTGGAAATTTCGAACCCCAAAATTTTGGGGAAACAAACAATCCCAATGTGTACCTTCGGTCGGTGTGGATAAATTCATATTTTAATCTTTAAAATTATAATTTTATTTTTGTATCATTTTTACAGAAAAAAAAAATTGTTGAGATAAAATTGTCATTTGATATTTTTAAAAAAATATTTTTTATTTAAATTAATTGATTTTTTTTAAAAAAATTATAAAGTACTTATAATTAATAATTAATAGATGTAATATAATAAAAATAATAAATCAAAATGTAAATGATCAAAATTGTAGTGTTATGGGCGTATGGAGGGAGGGCTCCCTTTTGGGAAGGGAGGGAATACGATATTATAGTACAAGTGTCTTCCCCCCGTGACAACGATGGAGTATTGACCATGTGGCCGAATCTATCTGCTTCAACTCGTAATCAATGATAATGAACGTCATAATTACGTCATTCTTTCCACTTCTTAACACTCATTATATATCAAACTCTTTTTTAAATGCTCTAACTCAAGTACAACATTTGTGAGATAAAAATACCCTAAGATCGGATTAAGATCTCCTCTCATTTCTTTTTTAAATTATACTATGATGGACCATAAAATATTAGGCTCTATCAGACCTGATCACCTATTATTGTTGTTCTCCACTGTCTATTCGACCTTCTCTTAAGAGTTCTCGAAGGTTTAAAACTTTTATCCAAACATCTGATCCAAACCGAAGTTTTATCTCTTCTAATAAAACTCTATGATCTATCGGGAAGGAGTTTTATCCCTAAAAAGGTCCGTGACTCCGAGATCTATATATGGATTGAGATATTTTTCTTTAAGGATCATTCTCAATTATTATATTTTCTAAACATCAAACACTTAGATTCATATCTAACTTGGCTGTCAGAGACTTGATCCGAGGCCACACCCCCTCGGTGATCTTTGCAAGACTGATCGGCTCTAGTTCGGTGGCGATTCTTGACATCATCACACTATATAATTCAAAAATAAATAGACACAACATATGAACCATATACTATTTAATATTATTTATGGTTGTCCATGTAAAATTTCAAACAAGATAAAACTTTCAATGAGATTTAACTATTATGTTCATCTCCCTCTAAATTGCACCATACAATTTAAGTGGGCAATTATAGAGAATCGAGTAAAACATGTTACCATGTCTCATCTTTTTAGCCAACGGAGACATTATTTTAAGACAATTTGTTTACCTCCCTTATAGATGGTTTTGATATCTGTAAACTGATGCAACAAGATCAGTTTAATCCGTACTTTACATTGATTGACTAGGTTATCGATCGACCAGTACTCCGTTACCTGTTCTACAATATTCCAACCACGAATGAAACAACCGAAAAACAATTAAAGAAAAATGAGGTTCATGTCCCTTAATGTAAGGCCTAAATATGTGATCACACTCCTTACAAAGACCCAAAAACCGGATCGATCTAGTCGTATTGGTATTCCTCCTCTCCTTACCAGCTAATTAGGGGAGGCGAATTTGCTATCATGGCATCGACGCGTCGAGGCCAAACCAATCTAGTTTTAATGTCATGGACAGGTGGGATAGCAATTCAGCAGTGGCAGGCCAAAGTTGCAGCTAAGTCGTTTCACAAGTCACAATTAATGTGTGGGTTTGAAACTTTGACGGTAATATTTAGTCAAGTAGAAATCGTGGCCGGCGGCTTTGTTCAGTCTCCACGCGGCACTTCCACATTCTTTATAGTTTATAGTTTGAAACCTCGCTGCCCCTTCTGGCTATCAGATTTAAACCTCTTCACGGCTTTGACTTGGCAGCCTCTGCTTAGAAAAAACTGGCAGCCTCTTGATCCCAAACTCTCCCTCTCTGTCCCAAACTCTCTCCTAACCACTATATATACGAGGCCTAGTCCATACAAAGTTACAAACCTTCCCCACTAAACCTTTGCCTTGCATTCTTGCCCTCGACAAAAGCCTTCCATAATTGTTCTTCTCTCTCTCGCTTCATATTTACACTTCTATGGCTCGTTTAAGCTCTGCGCTGCTCATTTTCTTAGCTGTCTTCGCTGCATTTGCTTCGTCTTCAGAAGGCAGAAAGCTCTTGGATGAGAAGCAAACCGAGAAGAGATCATTCCCTTCTTTGGGGGCCAGTTTGTTTCTAAGCACCCTTCCAAAGGGTAATGTCCCATCGTCTACCCCCAGCAAGAAGGGCCATGCGGTGGTGGTGGATGAAAAGCTTATCGCCCGCCATCTTATTAGCATTGATCGGATTCTCCGGTCTGTCCCAAGCCCTGGCATCGGCCACTAATCTCTTCAACACGGTCGGCTTTCACTTCTCTTTGAAACATAGGTTTTAGATTTGATTTTATCTCTTAAAAGTTTTGGGTTTCCTCTGTTTCCTATTGGGTGAGCTTCAGAATACAGAGTAGTAACAGTAGAAATGTATAGATAATATGGATTCATTCGTTCATTTTTCTTTCATCTCCTTCTCTTTGGATTCTTTTTGTTACATCTATCCCTCTGTATCAAGGAGCTTTCCTGTTCCTTCCAGAGTGAGAGCCAGAGCAGCCTGCGTAGTTGTATTCTTTTCTTCGATTTGGGTACAGAAATTGTATCATATCAAACTCTATAAATTACAATGCAATATATAGTTGACATCTTATATCTGATGCTTCCGTCTGTATACTGATTGATCTGACTCGCTGCCGACTGCCGACTCTATCAATGCATGTGGGCGTGTGATCAAAAGGATCTATCTGAAAAAGCTAGAGATTATCACCTTATTGGATTGTGAACACCCCACTTACCTCTCAGTGGTTACCCTATAAAGTTTGACAACTGAATTTGGAAGGACATTTCTCCAATATTTGGGTTTGAAAACGTAGGACAGGTGACACTTTTCCATTCAAGTCGGGGAACATTTTAATTCACAAGGGGTCTGGTAGAGAACTACATGTCATGTAATGGTCTGCCACAAGGTGCTAATTTCGCGAACTAAATCACCAAAAAGCTGAAAAAACGCTTCTTGAAGGCTTTATCCAATCACAAGCCAGCCGTCTACCACTTTTCATAAAGATTAGAACTCTTGAATTCAATTTCGCCGTTTCCTTGTTTTCCGGAGAGAGATCCAGACAGAGAAAGAAGGAATTTTTTCTGCCAAAATTCAGATCATATTAAGGGAAAACCAAAGCCGGTGTGGAGAAGCCACGCAATATTTTTTGAGCAGATGCCACACAATCTTACATGACAGTAAGATTTCTGTCATGTACGTCTAAAATCACTCAAGTCATGATTTAGAACAGAGAAACATGTACTTTTATTACTTTCCAGAGAATTTCGGACAAAAGGGAATAAGGTTCTGTTGGGATTGAGTGTGTAACTTCTCGGAAGTTATGTGTACTTCTGCACTGGATTATTCCTTTATGGTAACTTTTTCGTACGAAAAGATAATAAAAAGTGAACTTCAAAGTCTCTTAAGTTATAGCTATTGTAATATTTGACTTTCATGAAGTTTAGAATGGAGATTGTTTTATGCAATTAGGTAGGTGAATTTAAGAAAGAAAAATCAATAAAATTTTGAAGCGTCCAAGTAGGTAAAATTGTGTTCAAAGTTAATGCTGGGAAGTTAAGAACATCTCTAAATTCGTCTCTTGCTTTGTTGAATTGAATCTTATTGGCTGGAAAAGGAGATAAAAATGATGGAAAACGGTCATTGAGTACGGAAGTGGAACGACCAAGTAGGTAAATTGTGTTCAAACTGTAGCCCATCAAGCTTAACTAGAGGGTCGAAAGGATGAACATGACTCAGTCCAGTAGGGTGATGAGCTCAGCTGATTCTGTTTCCTTTCAAATGCTTTCGAGTCATTTTCGGTTGATTCTAAAGCTCAATTGGTTTACGTCTTCGTGCCCAACATTTTCTCCTACTCTTCCTGGGAGGCTTCCTTGCCAAGACATGAAGAGGAAAATTCGCCTTCTATATATGAACAGTAATCAGGAAATACAGATGAATTAACAATACTACTACAAAACGGTCTCGAGTTTGAAAGGAAAATAATAGTCTTCTCTGAACCAGTACAAGGGCTCCACAGACCGCCCTTCGCTGGGAGAAATTTGACTATCGAACAGAAACGTGTACACCGACACGTTTGTTTGCAACTTACTCCCTCTTCTACTGTCACTCTGTCAGAATTCTTCACCTAATAGATCACTCTATTGGATACAAAAGAGTGGAGAAAACGTCAGCATTGACAAGTATCAATGAATCTTTGGCCCGGATCATTTCTGTGCTTTACAGCTAAGAGTTTATGGTCCTTCCACTGAATGGTCGAAGCAACAATGAAAGAATTCGGAATAAAGGATTTTAATTGGGTAGAAAAGAGATAGCCCAAGGGATTCGAACAAGTATTTATTGGGGGGACAAACAACCACTTTAAATGCAGATTAAATCCGTATCTATCAGATCAAGGTATATGCTTCACAGCTAGAGCAAAAGATAAATCCACTTTCAGTTCCTCCTCCATTTTCTTCCCTTTTTCCAGTCTGTATCAATGAACATGTAGATGTGAGTGGTTCAAGCTCGGTAGTCAATGGCCTCACGTGGGCAGCTTACTGTGAACATCTTCGATCTATTGACAATACGTGAGACCTCACGAGATTGGACCACGCCACACGTCATTTTCCTACCTAAATTCCATCGAAATTGCAGGAGGAGGTAATGTTTTACACGCGTGCACCATGCTTCGGCAGTTTATGGATCAAGAAGTACATCAAGAATTTAGTATGGTATTATTGATGGATCATGGAATTACACGGGTGCTGGGGCCTTGGGGAGAAAATTTGAAGGCTGTCAGGCTAAAAAGTAGTGCGGATGCAAATGCCATTTTTCTGGCAGTATGCCTGTGACTACGAAGTTTATTTCAAAAGAGAGACAAACTGAGAAGCCACCCCCACCGCTTTTAATGTTGAAAACAGACTTGACACGGCGTTACCCCAAGTTCAAAACCTGTGAAAAGATTTGCCATTTCTCTCTTTGAAGCAAGATTGTGGGCTTTGGCATCCCAGGTCCAACCTAAAAGGGCCTATAGGCTATACATGGGCTATGACGTATAGGTGTAAAGTGTCAAGATATTGAGCTTGCAGCAGCTGTTTTTAGACTCAAATCCATATCGATTATCTCTAATTCGCTGCTCAAATTAAACTATTAATTTAGAGAGGAAAAAAAAAGGATACGAATTAAACTATTAATTCAGTGGGTTGTCTGTCTTCTTTAGTCTATTTTCCCGTATTAAAAAGAAAAAAGTGGCTTTATATGTGATACACCAAATTGGTATGGAAGTATCGGACACGTGATAGCACTTTCCACGATCCCATGATAGGGAATGGACCCTAATTATGGACCCCCACGATCCTATGGCTATGACCCGACTAGGGAATGAGGCTCTAATTATGAACAACATCCATTTGAAGCTCCACAGAAAGTACGTCTCTACTTTCGCAAAAGAACCCCATCATCTGTATGTTGACTCTGCCTGATAACTCCAATTTCATAAAAAGCAGAATTAAAAGCGTTTCATATAATTGGTATGCTGACTTTAGATAGAGTTCACTTAGCGTTTATTGTTGATGGGCGATGACTCACTTAGCGTTTATTGTTGATCTTCCAGGTCATTGAGAGCAACTAGTCTCTGATCAAGGAAAATTTCAAATGCAATTCTTTTCCATCTTTTTTTCTCTTTTTAATTGATATATTTTACATAATGCAACTTATTTAATTTTAGACCGCCGAAGGGGCCGAGTGTAGGAAGTATGGAAAGGCATAATTTGGGGCTGTTAATATTTTGCAGAAATCCAAAGCAGTGTAATATATATATAATTGTATGTTAATTGAAGGCTGTAGGGAAGCTCCATGCTTGAGATATAATTGACTCTTGCATAGATATCGCACTGGTCATGACTGGCATTGAGGAAAATGGAAACGATAGAGATGGAAGCTTAGAAAGTCTAAAAGAAGATAGAATGAACGAGAGATGTGGAAAGTCGGCAATGTGCGGGCCGGGTTAGGCGAACCAAAAGTCCTTGATGATGTATTTAACATTGAATCTATCCCATATTCTCCCTCCTTTTTGGACGTTTCTTTAATTTCCACAAGCCGCACGTTAACGAGGATGTATGTTTTATGGCCAAACACTAGACTAGATTTTCCATATCCATCTTTTCAGTTTCCAAGTTGTGGTAAAAATATCAATATGAAACTATTTATGAGAGCCAAACAATTGAATCTCTCAATCCCATCGCAATACTAGATGAGATCTATTTGGCAGCATGGAACTGATCCAAGTTATATTCCACATTAACATCATTGGTCGGTATCTCTTTCTGTGGCTCATGAAAATAGTTTCAATAAGATTTCACAAAACTAATTGCTGAGTCCCGCCATCATTGACTTTGAAAACCATACTCCACGATTTGCATGAAAAAGCTGGTAAAAGGGGTTTCTTCGATGATGCTAAGCCCACCTTTCGGAAAGAGAACTTTTTGATGATGTTGAGCACACCTTTTGGAAATTAGCACGAAAAGGTTCTCTTTCTGAAAATCTCAGTCCGTCCGTGTACATCCAATTAGAGAATATAAACGCTATCCATTCCTATTCGTGGTAGGTACAATTTGATTGCTTTTAATCATTTACTTGTTCATGATATAAAGCTAGCTAGCTAGCTACCAGGGGCTTCAGATCATGATAGCAGTTCTTCAACTGTGATGAAAAGGTGCAACTAGTGGATTTGGATGGATTAGTGACCTAATGGGAAATCAACTTTGTGAAAGTGGCACGAAAATTAAAGTAAGAACATCAAGAATTTGTGGTTAGGCCACAACTCGGTCTACATTCACTTCATATCAATTTTATTAAGAACGCTTAATAAAATCACTTTACTCTCCCCCTCCATACCCATATTGGGAAGAATCTGTTCCTGACATCTTTCGGCTGAGTGCATTCTGGGCTCCCATTAGTAGAACCTTCCTGCAACTTTGGTGTATGTTGCTCTCCTTGCTCACCACCCCTTGCATCCTTCTTCTACCGACACTATAACCTCGTCCTTGTCACCAGACGACCGCACCCCCGCCTAGGGTGCCCGCATCCCCTGCTTGTACCGCCGGATCCATGTAGAACAGTATCTTCCCCTGCTTTTACATCTCCACCAACTAATATCAAGCACCTCTGCGTGCTATAAGACGTTGGAGTCATCAATTCCCTCCGGTTTCTTGCCCTCGTTCTCTAATAGATCATACACATCTTTTGCATAAAAGATATCCTCCATCTGTGGCTTCCAGCTCATGTAATTCGTAGTAGACAACATTATCATATTAGTAACTATACTCTCTGTCATCTCAATTCACACTGATCTAGGTCGAATTTTGAAATTTTGAATGCACCAATGTATCTGGGATGACCCAAAACTTTAGGAACAAGTCTAATTTGCTCAAAATTGATCTAAAAACCATTGAACCGGTTAAAAAATCACTCTGGAACAAAATCAAAATCTTTTAGAATATTATAGAATATTCTTATTGGAATATTTTCTGCTGACATGGCACTGACCAGGACCCTTGCTGACATGACAGATGATGTGGAAATGCTGACATATCATCCTAGGACCCACTCGGTTGACGTGTCACTGGCGTGGATGCTGACGTGGCAGGCTAACTAGAAGCGCTATGACTTCCTGTGACGTGTGGGGCGTGTTTGGGCTCCACCGACGACACGGTTTCGACCTCCGACTTCGTCTTGATTCTTTCTACAGTCTAGTGCCCTCCAATCTTCGATCAGACCGCTTTGAATTTTCAGACATTCTCTTCTTTCCCTGAAAAACCACTCCAACCCCTCGAACTTGGTTCTGATACCACTTGTTGGGAAAGCGGCACAAAAATTAGAGTAAAGAACACCAAGAATTTATGTGGTTCGGTCACAATCTGACATATGTTCACCCCAAAACAATTTTATTAAGAACGCTTAAGAAAATCACTTTACTCGCCCAATACAATAGTCACACCATTCTCTCTCTCTTTCTTTTCTCTCTCTACCCAATGCTCACCCGTCTCTTTCCTATAACATAAACCTCTATTTATAGGAAACGATACAAAGAGAAACTTTAAGAGAAAACTCTAAACTTGGAGTGGGGAGGAAATAAATTTCATTTCCAAGTCTACCTTATATGAGTGTGGACTCAAACAATCGAAAGGTTGCATCTACTCCACTAATAATGAACAGATAATTGAACACTTTTTGTTCGAGTATCTACGTCTAATTTCTAAGTAAGCAGGATTGCCTTCCATCTTTTTGTACATCAAGAAGTTTCTGAACCAGATTAAACCACGTTTTTTAAGGTACGATGAGGTTTTTGCGATGAATTTTTCCTCCATGAATAACTGGAATGGAACATGAACCTACGCTCTCTCTATATCTGCTCCATTACTACGATATTGGTTCCCACATTGTGTGTGTGTATATATATATTCTGGGATAATCTTGAACAAACTCATGATCTTACCCATTACACAACAACACAGCGGACGAATGGTAATCAGGTCCCAGATTCATAGGTTGAATCTTGCATGCCTAGCTCTAGTCGGCCCTGGCCCGAGTTTGGAGCTAATTATCTAATATATTGCAGACGTGAGCATGAGAAACCCAGCGGGCCAGCAGCACCTTCAGTTTGGCTTACAAATAAAGCATTATATAGTTGTTGAGTTGCTCAGAGGCAGAGGTAGAGCTAGGGGGTGCCGGTTGGGGCGGCCGCCCCCACTAGCTCCAAAAATCCATTGCTTTTTTTTTAAGCAGGCCTGCCCCCACTGGCCCAGCCGCCCAGGCCTGCTTCCAGGGCCAGTGGGGGCGGGACTGGGTCAGCGGGGGCAGTCCCGCTGGCCCAGTCCCATGTGGCCTATTTCGTTTTATTTTTTTTAAAAAAAAACCAGAGCATTTGGAAAGGGAAGTGATTCCGTTGGTAGAAGGAGATCGACAAGCTGTTATGGCTAGTCTGGTGATTCAATCAGACTTAATAGAAATGATCAAAGTGGCTCAGAAGGAAGATGTAGGCATAACGAAGCTGGAAGCAGAGGTACATACTAGAAATAAAGTTGATTTTAATATTTCAGATAATGAGGTGCTCAGATTTAAGAACAGGTTATGTGTGCCTAACAATAAGGAGATAAAAAGACAGATTTTAGAGGAAGCTCATCAATCTCTTTACACAGTACACCGGTGAAGTACCAAAATGTATCGTGATTTGAAAGAGATGTCTGGTGGAATGGGATGAAAAGAGAGATAACGAAGTTTGTGGAGCAATGTCTCACGTGTCAACAAGTCAAAGCTGAGCATCAAAGACCAGCTGGACCATTACATCCACTTGAAATTCCAGAATGGAAGTGAGAATATTTCCATGGATTTTGTAGTGGGTTTACCGCGAGCATTAAGCGGTCAAGATGCTATTTGGGTTGTGGTGGACAGATTGACGAAAATTGCTCACTTCATACCTATCAAGATCGGGTATTCTATAAAGAAGTTAGCGGAGTTATATGTTCAGGAAATCGTTCGGCTACACGGAGTACCTATATCAATAGTATCAGATCGAGATCCGCGATTCACCTCGAAATTTTGGAAGAGTTTGCAGAAGGCTCTTAGTACTAAGTTAAACTTCAGTACAACCTTTAATCCTCAAAGTGACGGTCAATCAGAAAGAACCATTCAGATTTTGGAAGATATGTTGCGGGCTTGTGTACTCGACTTTAAGGGCAGTTGGATACGATACTTACCTCTAGTGGAATTCGCTTATAATAATAGTTTTCAAGCGAGCATCAAGATGACACCGTATGAGGCTTTATATGGAAGAAGATGTCGATCACCGCTATACTGGAGTGAAGTGGGGGAAAGACAAATTTTAGGGCCAGAGAACATCAGAAAAATTTATATGTATCCAATAAAGGTTGAAATCTGCTCAGAGTCGACAAAAGAGTTATGCTGACAGACATCGAAGAAAGTTGAAATTTGAGGTGGGAGATAAGATTTTCCTAAGGGTTTCCCCAACAAAATGAGTAATGAGGTTCGGAAAGAAGGGCAAGCTGAGTCCTAGGTATATTGGACCATTTGAGATTCTCGATAGAGTGGGACCAGTGGTTTATCAAATCGCTCTGCCGCCAAGGCTTTCGGGAGTTCACAATGTCTTTCATGTATCCATGTTAAGGCGATATGTGCATGACCCCACTCATGTCATAGATTTTGAGCCATTGCGGATTCAGGAGAATTTATCATATCCTGGAGAACCTCTGCGAATCATTGAACGAAAGGATCAAGCTTTGCGGACCAGAACAATTCCACTAGTCAAAGTACTTTGGAATAATCACACCCAAAGAGAGGCTACATGGGAGCTTGAAGAGGAAATGCAACAAAAATACCCAAATTTATTTGAGAATTGAAATTTCTGGTACTAAGGTTATATTATTGATGATTTTGGGATGAACTATATGATTTGTACTATTGTGAGGATTCGTCTTTGTATCTGTTACTAATAATTTGTTATTTCAGGATGGAGGGATTAAGTTGGGTAGATATGCTTTCTCAATCGAACCCACGTCGCAGATATTTACCAGCAATAAGAACCAAAACCATACGTTACTTCTGGGGAGATGAGTCAGATGATGAAGATGACATTATTAGGTTCGTAGCATGACCAGAGTATATTTTGATCGAATACACTGAGGAGGTACCTTTTGGAATACTGGATGTTATTGATAATAATGGACCAATAGATGAAGATGAGAGTAGTGATGAGGATTTATCAGGTATTTTTTTGTTTTAGTAAATTTCGAGGATGAAATTTTTTTTGGGGGGAAGGATGTGATAACCCAATTTTAAAAATAGGAAAACAAAAGAGGAGCATGGGAGTTTCGAACTGGGGCGCTTAGGAGAGGAGAGAGGTGCGCAACATGACTACTGAGGCGCTTGTCGCTTTTGTTCTATTTAATGAAGTTTTAAATTACTTAAGCTTCTTTTCGCCTGGTTTGATTTTTAGTAAAACGTTGCGTTTCGACTCTTCTACTTCCTCAACCCTAAATTTTCGAACTTTGCAGCGATTACATGGCTTTTCGCCGACCAGTCACCTCTCTATCTCATAAACCACTCTCTCTCTTCATTTCCTCACCTGTTACATCCTTTTTTGGCTAATTTGCGTAGTCTTTTCAACTCCATTGTAAAGATCTCGAAGTTTCTAGGTAAATCGTGTGTTTTATCGTGTTTAATAGAGGATTTCGAAAGGGCATAAGTTTCAGACGCTATTCAATGAGTTTTTGGTTAAAATTCGAGTTGCCTCACCTATAAAAATGGGAGCTTGTTCAGAGGTTGAACACACCTCTCAAATCTGACCTCACAATCATTTTTGAGCTCTTCCTCCCTTTCTATCTCACTGTTGGTTCTTGAAGAATTTTGGCTCTTAAGCAGTGTAGAATTTCGGCTTTTAAGCAGTGTGAGTATACTCTAATGTTTCTCTACTCCAATCACATGTTTAATTCGTTTCAAATGTTTGAACGAATTACGCAACGTGAAATTCAATTTTCAAATATTGTTTCGATCCCTAATTATTTTTCGAATTACTGTTAGGTTGTGCTAATAGCGGAGATATTGATTTTTCAAGCGATTCAGTCCCATGTGGCCTATTTCGTTTTATTTTAAAAAAAAATCACACTCCAACCTCTCTCTCACTCACTGCTGCCGCTGTCATTGCCCTGCCCCGGCACTCGCCTGCCGACGCCACCCAACCCAGGTAAGCCCACTGCGCCACCATATCTCTCATTCTCTCGCACTCACTGACTTACATCTCGCCTCTGGCCATCTGCTCTCACTTCTCAGTTGCCGCCCACAGGCCAGCACTTCCGGTCCACCAGCCACCGGAACTCTCGTCTCTCTGCCGAAGGCCCGACTGGTCGACTGCCTCTCCACTCCAACCTCCAGGTGCAGGTATGCGGATGTCGTATGTTAATGTCATATGTGCACAATGTTGTGCAATTTAAATTGTGAAGCTCTTGAAAGAGATTAAAATGTTGTATGAAGTTAGAACTTTAAGTGCCCTTTTAAATGATCTAGTGAGAGTTGGGCAATTTCATGTAGTTTTGGAATTGTTTGAGGAGTTTGTGAGTGAGGGTCTTCGGGCCGATGTCTATATATACATAACAGTGGAGCTGAATGGATGTGATTTATCATGTATGTGTCATAACATATAATGTTCTGATTCATGGGCTCTGTAAGAGCCAAAGAGCTTGGGAGGAAGGGAGAAATTGAAGAGGTTTATAACTTAATAAATAAGGTGAAGAGAGTGGGGGTTTTGCCTAGTCTGTTTGCTTGCAGAGCATTGATCAATTCTTTGTGCAAAGAGGTTAAATTGGATGAAGCAGAGTTACTTTTTAGTTGCATGGGCGAGAAGGGTTTGTTTCCAAATGATATCTTTGTTTGTCAATCTCTGAGAATTCCCTAAGACAATCTCTAGAACTGGATCATGCTTGAGGAAATAGAATGAGGTGCAAGAGAAGGATGGAACTGGATTTTGTCAATTATCAAATAGGAGTCAAATATGTTGTCATGTAGATATTTTATTGTTCCAAAAGTCTACACATATTTTGTACAATATTATGTACAATTGTAAGCAATAGTGGCCATTTTACTTTGATTTTTCCATTCAAATCAGACATCTGATCTAGACTTTCAATAGTTGAATTCTAATTCAAACCAAAAAATATGAGATCAATGCTCATAAAATCATAGCAATCTCAAAGTTAAAAAGTCCTCTGCTTGGAGAATCCAGCATAAGCATGTACGGGTTCTTGTTCTTCCATACACAGTTAATTTGATATTAACATAATATTTGTGTATCCAATGAACTGCCTTTCAGTAATGGGACTGGAAGGAAATGAAATCATGTGGTTCATACATGATGCAGTTAACTGTCTGTTCAACTTCTTATTGTAATTCTGATTGCACTTAGATGTTTAAAGGGGAACCTCATATTAACTTACCACATGCAGACTAGCAAGAAACCAAGAAGTCATCAAATGATGTGAAGTTTGAAATAATCAATGGACACCATATACAATCATTCATAAACAACCTAAATAAAACAGTTTAGGTTCTCTGATGGTTTTTAGACTCATGGGAGGCATAGTAAGAGAGCTCTAACTAATCATACACTTTTTACATTATGTGAAATTTTTGTTAAAATAATTGTCTTAAAAATTCGACTTCACTCATTTTATATCCTAGATACGAGTCACTGCTCATAGGGTCGAGAGGGATCATAGCATGGATAAAACAAAGATATCTAATACAAAGATATATTTAGCAACTGGCCTATTAGCTCAGCTGGTTAGAGCATCGTGCTAATAACGCGTAGGTCGCAGGTTCGAGACCCACATGGGCCAACTTTTATTTGTTTTGTTTCAGATGTAAGATATCTCGAGATCCATATTCACATATTCTTTTCCATGCGTTAGAAAATAGAGCAGTAAGTAACGATGTTATTGCTTGCAAAGGCTGTCTGAGGGTCGACAAAGATTGGCACAAGTCATGACCCACATGGGCCAACTTTTATTTGTTTTGTTTCAGATGTAAGATATCTCGAGATCCATATTCACATATTCTTTTCCATGCGTTAGAAAATAGAGCAGTAAGTAACGATGTTATTGCTTGCAAAGGCTGTCTGAGGGTCGACAAAGATTGGCACAAGTCATGATCGTGCCAGGCCTTGGAGAAAGAACAATGTCCTTGTTTTGTTTCAGATGTAAGATATCTCGAGATCCATATTCATATATTCTTTTCCATGCGTTAGAAAAATAGAGCAGTAAGTAACGATGTTATTGCTTGCAAAGGCTGTCTGAGGGTCGACAAAGATTGGCACAAGTCATGATCGTGCCAGGCCTTGGAGAAAGAACAATGTCCTTGATCCTACCTGCGATAAGAGGATTGGGCTACCCTGCAATAACTAGCGTATTACAGAGAGAACAACTCGGAGAGAGAGGGAGAGCAGGAGGTGGGTCCATTCTATATAAATAACCCACTATAAAGACCTATCCTCTTTCTACAAGCCATCCAATCCCCTATTCTACAAAAAACTGTCCAAACTAATAGGAGCTATTCCCTACCACACTGACCAGAAACCTCCCCCACATAAGTGCTTGTATTCTATCCCCAGACAGAGCAGTCACGTTCCCAGCATTGCCAATTTGCCAGGCGGTATCCACGTCTTTCAGCTTGCCCTTCCATCGAGATGAACCTTGTCCTCAAAACAATATCCCCTGTTTTCTGTCCCCAAAACAACGCTCTGAAATCTGGACACCAATATCCACTAGCTCCTTCCGGTTTTGCTCCATGGGACAAAAAGTTCCAAATACTTATATCCATCTCATCCCGCTTCCCCAGTTATTTTACAGCCCACAGACATTTCGTCTGAGTCGCAGCTAGTTTATCGACCAAAGGCTTGGTTGTGCTGGGACGTCGGCTTAGTAGTTACTATTTTCCGAACAACATGACGCCATTAGAGCTCTCTTTTTAATATTTCCTGTAGGCTCCAGCTGCAGGACAAACAATCAAACATCATTACGACATGTTTGGAGATCCTTAGGCGAACCCTGCTCTCATCCAAAAGAAGTTTAGAAATGATTATATAATACGAAAAAGCGTCTACAGTTACTGCAGATATATTATTTATTCTGTAATTTCACTTAACCAGTACCATACAAGTCTTATACATAACTTCTCTTCTAATAGCATACAACACATATATCAGATTAGAAATCTTAATTTTTCTTAATTCCTTGTATTTTCTGCAGACTTGGATATTATTCTGACCCATTTCGCTATGAAAAATAATGGCAAAAGATTAAAATTGCTTGCCCATGTCTTCTCTGAAATTTGGTGGCCGGGCGATGTCCACAACACGTTGTTCACTTTTTTTACACTAGGATTTGAGGGATGCAGACTAATAAATCCAAATCATCCAACCATCATACCATGCCTAGCAATTTGTTAAGCAGATGATTAGGATTTGGTCCTTTGGGTCTTAATCAATTTCCTTCTTTCACAGTACTCTTTCTAAAAACCGTGCAACAAATCCGACTCCAAGCAGCAGTGGGGCCGATGGATCAGGGACATATTCCAGGAATATGCCAACGGATGTGCATGCATGATCCGTAATTTAATTAGAAATTAAAATGGAAGAATCAATAATAATTGGAATTTAAAAAATAGAGAGAGAGAGCATGCATGGCAAAGACAGATGCCAAGTGACCAACATAGCTACCACTATCATCACCTTCCCCTGGATGACGAATTAGGTGAAACACGGCGTGCGAGTCCAAAAACGCACACCATATGGTCTGACTGGGCATAAGGGCAAACTGGCAAGGATGAAAAGGACATTTTCATGCTGGCTCTTTTCTCGTTGCTCCAACCATGAACCAGGAGTGTCGTCCATGATCATCCCAGCACACCACCAAATCCCAAAGGCCCCAACCGAACCGAACTCTACTCAACTATTCTGCCACCTCCAAACAAACTAAAGAAACAATCTTTAAAAACACGTGTTCCACGTCTCCTCGCACGTCACCTGTGACGCCATTTAACTGGCCAGGTCACTCCCTCTCCATCTTATCCACGCACTTCTGCCACGCGGAAAGATCGTGCACGGGAGGTGACAGCTACCGGCGGAACCGGGAATGCAATTGAAGGGAGGAAAATTTTAAAGGAAAAATGATAAAAAAAAATAATATAAAAAATGTCTTAAGAGTCAAAATATCAAAAATTAAGTACTAAAAACACTAAAAATATTGAAATATACGTACCGTACTATTTGTTGATATTGAGAGGTGACATCTTTTGAAAACATTGTTAAATAGTTCGTTATCAATAGTTTCAAAAAATTTCCTTTCGATATATACCATCATAAAATCATCTATCTTATTACGCAATTCAGTTTTGATAAACTTCATTGCAGAGAACACTCTCTCACCGTTGCAGTTGCACTGGTAAGACCAATGCTAACTCAATAAGCTGATAAACCAATAGATATAGAGTATGTTTTATTGTCTCAACAATCTTCACAGCAAGACCTCTAACATCTTGAAGCCCAGAAAAAACATCATGAATTCTCACATCATAAATGTAGTTTCGAAGTTGATCTCTAAGTACAACACGATCAGTTGCCGAGAAATCTTCTGGATAAAACTCGGCAAGACGAAGTAAGTTAGCATGATCAAACGCTGAACATGAGTTTCTTAGATCAATACATGCTATATAAAATAAGTAACTATGTACTTGCTTCTGTGAAATAATGATTCATCTCCTGAGCGATCAAATCAATAATTTAGCAAAACATTTCCACACGAAAACGATGGAAATAAGAAATTGTTTGCCCTCAACGCCGAGCCCGACTGCGAGTTGGAGTAATGTCTTCTATATTGGGCACCAATAATGAAGAGGTCCTGGATGCCCTCACGAGTATTACTAGATATCACTGATCTTTAACTTGTCATAAATCGGGCTGAGCTGCTTGTTTTGTAGCTGGTGTTGCCTAATAGGAGGCGCTCGAGCCCAAAGTCGGTGATTATGGACTCCATGTCAGTTTTTATGAGGATATTATTGGGTTTAATGGAACCATAATTGTGTTTCTTCTCGTGGATGTAAGCCAGTTATCGGGCTACTCCTATCGCTATCTTTAACTGGACCTCGAAAGATAGATGAAATGGTGATATTCCGGGTTTCCTTGAATTTAAGAAAAAATAAACATGATAAATTACAATTTACAAGTGCACTTGTTTTTTTTCCTCATGTACTGTTTTTTATTTTCTTTCCCCCTTATCTAAAATCTGAAATTTATTTTGTTCACCAAAAAATTTTAATTTGGGCTCATCAAAATAGTGTTGGTCAGTACGCACTTTAAGGAAATCGCATCAAAGCAGTTATATCTGCTCCTTCAAACCATTAACTAAACCTTTAGAGTATCGACTGATAGGTAGTGAGACATCAGTATAAACTTAGACTTAGCTACTATTTTCTTAAGCCAATCAATATTTGAGAATGAATCAAATTTCTAAGGGGGCGACACATTAAAAAAATAAAAAATAAAATAAAATTTTTAGAGATTTTACAGGACTGCCCCCAATCGCCACATGCTAGATCCTCCTGTGGCGGTAGCAGCGGATGTCCAGGGTATGTTAAGCAACTCCTGGACCACCCTATGTTTTCCAACCTGCTAATTAGCACGTGCCGGAATTAGTTGACTTTTGTTACGTGGAGAGAAATGAATAGATTGTTTGGAAGTAGTACGATGAGATGAAGTACATGTGAATTACAATTTTTGAATGAATGTACTGTATCATTTGGGGGGCCAGGGCCTTACGGTAGGTATACACGGGCCGGTTTGAGAAATGATTGAGGTTTTTTTCAGATATTTTTGAGAATTAATCTTATCACTCAGAATTTTTAAGGTGTGTAAGATTCACTTCTAAAATAAATTTTGAGCCGTTAAATTCTAGTTAGAAAAAACGGGCGAGGCTTTGCTGCAGTTCGGGTGACCGAACTGCAGCAAAGTTCGCTGCAGTTCGGGTGACCGAACTGCAGCAAAGTTCGCTGCAGTTGTGAGGGCAGGCGTGGGTCCCGCCCGGGACCCACGCCTGTACTGTTCATGCCCGAACAGTATTGTACTGTTCGGGCATGAACAGTACAGGGGCGGGACCCACGCCCGCCCCTCACAACTGCAGCAAAGGTCTGCTGCAGTTCGGTCACCCGAACTGCAGCAGACCCTCGCCCAGAAAAAACTAGAATCTCAATCATTTCTCGGCCGCTTTCTATCTGACGTCCTAAAATTTAGATACGTGGTGCCACATGTGGAGGACATGTCAGAGTAGAGTGGTAACAGCGCGTGTGGCAAAGACTCATCAATGCCAGTTGGCATTACTGGGTACTCTACTGGCTGACCTTATCCTCTTCCTTTAAAGAAAAAAAAAAGTAAAGTTTCTGAAAATTTATTAATCGTTTCTTTTTGCTCCGAAAGAAAGAAGCATTGTATATTGAGAGAGAGAGAGAGAGTTTGGAATGTGACTCTTGGGATAGAGAGGACCAAGACATACCGAAAGAAACCCTAGATTTCTTGCTGCTGAAAGCATAAGATTACTGTCTTTATTTTGATTCGCTGATCCAACTTTGCCGAAGTGAAGGATAGGAAATTTCTTACTTCAAAGCTGTGGTAAGCATAAAAGCCTCTTTTCTTTTATTGTGTGCGCGTATTTGATGCTATAATTTGCAATCGATTGGGATCCTTTACACATCTTTTGTTCGAATTTCGTCATTCAGATTATGAATATACAAGTTTTAGTGTGGAGGAATTGTATAATCGATCGTTTGCTATATTTGAATGTCATTCCCCCTTGTGTGTTAATGTATGATTATAAACAACCTGCTTTCTTTGTTTCTTTTTCTTCGAGATCAATTGTAATGGAGATATTTTTGTGATACCCATTACAGATCGTGCCCAGTTAATGCCGTTTTGGTAGAAAGCAATTGTCGGTTTGGTTCATAACCTTGAGATATTGTGAAAGATTTGGATTGAGGGTGTTACCTCAGAAGCGGTTAAAAATGATGTCTAGATCGTATACCAATCTATTAGATCTAGCCTCCGGGAACTTTCCAATCATGGGTCGCGAAAAAAAGCGCCTTCCACGTGTAACGACTGCACCGGGTGTCATTTCTGAGCTTGATGATGATCAGGCAAACAGCGTGACGTCAGAGGTTCCATCCTCGATTGTTCAGGACCGTATCATTATCGTCGCTAATCAGCTCCCGGTGAAAGCAAAGCGTAGACCTGATAATAAAGGGTGGAGTTTTAGTTGGGATGAGGACTCGTTGTTGTTGCAGCTGAAGGATGGTTTACCTGAAGATATGGAGGTTTTGTATATAGGGTCTTTGACGGTTGATGTGGACCCTAGTGAACAAGATGATGTGTCTCAGCTTTTGTTGGAAAGGTTCAAGTGTGTCCCAGCATTCTTACCGCCTGATATTCTGTCAAAGTTTTATCATGGGTTCTGTAAACAGCATTTGTGGCCGCTTTTTCATTACATGCTTCCCTTCTCAGCAAATCATGGTGGACGGTTTGATAGGTCTTTGTGGGAGGCATATGTAGCAGCAAATAAGATTTTTTCCCAAAGGGTGATCGAGGTGATAAACCCAGATGATGACTACGTTTGGATTCATGATTACCATTTGATGGTGCTGCCTACCTTCTTGAGGAGGAGGTTTAATAGACTGAGAATGGGCTTTTTTCTCCACAGTCCATTTCCGTCATCAGAGATATACAGGACTCTGCCAGTTAGGGAGGAAATCCTCAAGGCACTTTTGAATTCAGATCTAATTGGTTTCCACACTTTTGATTATGCTCGGCATTTCCTGTCTTGTTGTAGTCGAATGTTAGGTTTGGAGTATCAGTCGAAAAGGGGTTATATAGGATTGGAATATTACGGAAGGACTGTGGGGATAAAAATCATGCCAGTTGGGATTCATATGGGACAGATTGAATCTGTATTAAAACTCGCAGATAAGGAGTGGCGGGTAGGGGAGCTCAAACAACAGTTTGAAGGAAAAACTGTGTTGCTTGGGGTTGATGATATGGACATCTTTAAAGGCGTCAACTTGAAGCTGTTGGCAATGGAACAGATGTTGAAGCAGCACCCGAAGTGGCAAGGAACGGCAGTTCTAGTACAGATTGCAAACCCTGCTAGGGGAAGAGGGAAAGATCTTGAGGAAATACAGGCTGAAATACAAGCAAGCTGCCAAAGGATTAACAATACTTTTGGCCAGCCTGGTTATGAACCTGTGGTCTTCATTGATAGACCAGTTTCTCTCAGTGAACGAGTAGCATATTACACCGTTGCTGAGTGCGTTGTGGTCACAGCTGTGAGGGATGGAATGAATCTTACACCTTATGAATATATTGTTTGCAGGCAAGGCGTTTCTGGGTCTGAGTCTAGTTCAGAATCTAGTAGGGCCAAGAAGAGCATGCTGGTAGTATCAGAGTTCATTGGGTGTTCACCTTCACTGAGTGGTGCAATTCGTGTAAACCCATGGAACATCGAAGCAACTGCTGAGGCAATGAATGAGGCAATCTCAATGGCTGATGTAGAGAAGCAATTGCGCCATGAGAAGCATCACAGGTTTGTTAGCACGCATGATGTGGCATACTGGTCAAGGAGCTTTTTCCAAGATATGGAAAGGACTTGCAAGGACCATTTCAGAAGACGCTGTTGGGGAATCGGTTTGAGCTTTGGTTTCAGGGTTGTGGCACTTGATCCTAGTTTCAGAAAGTTGTCTACTGATGCCATTGTATCTGCATATTCAAGGTCCAGAAATAGAGCTATACTTTTGGATTATGATGGCACTGTAATGCCCCAAACTTCCATCAATAAGACCCCAAGTGAAGAGGTTATATCAATCATAAACATGCTTTGCGGTGATGTTAAAAATACTGCGTTTGTTGTCAGTGGAAGAGGAAGGGATAGTTTAGGCAAGTGGTTTTCTCCTTGCAAAAAAATTGGAATTGCCGCTGAGCATGGTTTCTTCATGAGGTGTGCTTTTCTTCTTTTATTTTCTCCTTTACGTTTGCATTTGTTTGTCTTTGCCTTGTATCTAATTGCATGATATGTAGGTGGCCCTCTGAAGAGGATTGGGAAACCTGCGGACAGAGTAATGATTTCGGGTGGATGCAGATCGCTGAGCCTGTTATGAAATTGTATACTGAAGCCACAGATGGTTCTCATATTGAAATGAAGGAAAGCGCCTTGGTTTGGCACCATCGGGATGCAGACCCTGGTTTTGGATCTTGCCAGGCTAAGGAGATGTTGGACCATCTGGAAAGTGTGCTGGCTAATGAACCCGTTACTGTTAAAAGTGGTCAATTTATTGTTGAAGTGAAGCCACAGGTACTCATCTCAGCTCTTGTATTTTTCCTTGGACTTCTGGGTGAATGTGAATCCACTTCTTGTCTACATGCAAAGCAATGTCATTTGTGGCATATTAGTTTGGCTTATGAGTTCTGACGGATTACAGAAAGTCACTTTTTTCCAAATTCATATTTGCATGGGTCAAGACTAATATATGCCTGCTGATATGAGACAGCTTTGGATTGATAAGACATGCATCTGTAGTATAATAGGTGGTAAGTTGTCTTGAAATGGATACGGCATGAGACAAGATCAAACCAAGGATGAAATATAATTGGTGTTTAGCCCATGTCCCGAGGATGCTAATATTCCCCTTCATCTGTTACATTAACCTCTATCCAGGGTTCTTGGAAGCAGATTATATTGTGAAATAGAAGAAACCTCTAGAAACAGTGGTTGTTCTAAACTTTCCTTATTGATATTATGTTTTTGGTGGAAACAAGAAGAAAAATTCTTCTAATGTTGGCTTTCCTTGCATAGACGTTTATTCACTGCTTTACCATGTCTTTTTATATGACTTGTTAACTTTGTTGTGGTGTTAGATTTTTTAATACTAGAAGATGAGTTCCCTATTGCAATTGTGGTTAGGTTTTTTAATTATAGAATATCAGTTCCCTGTAGACTTCGTAAGCCACTTTCGGTGCTTTGATTATATTCAATTTGTAGTCAAATATTGGTACTTGCATGGATTAGAAAACATAATCTTTTGAATCTGACTTATATTGTGGCTTTTAGGGAGTCAGTAAAGGTGTGGTTGCAGAAAAGATCTTCACAGCAACGAGAGAGAGTGGCAGGCAGGCTGACTTTGTACTTTGTATTGGTGATGACCGATCTGATGAGGAAATGTTTGAGATCATTGGCAATGCAATGAATAGTGGTGTCCTCTCCTCCAATACCTCTGTTTTTGCATGTACTGTGGGACAGAAGCCAAGTAAGGCTAAGTACTATTTGGATGACACAATAGATGTCATAAACTTGCTTGAAGCTCTTGCAGAGGCATCGGATCCTACACTCTCCTCCGGAGATGAAGCTGGAAGTTCCCCATGAGATCCTCCCAATGGCTTTTCTAACGTCAGTGACTTCTGCTTTAAGCCAAGTGTAAAGAATAACATGCTGCTGGCCTGTGATCAAAGGTGATGATCACTTTCATCTCTAGTTGAAGTAATTTGGTAGGAGAACTGTGAATGACCATCTTTCTGATCATTTGGCGGCCATTTGGGTAAACCTAAACAACATAGATTTTTTCAGTCGCACAAACAATGAAGAAATAGTGTGGATACAGTGGGTTTTGCTTTGGAAAGCAGAATTTTTTGCATCAGCTAAGACATCTGAAGGGTTCTGTCAACATAGCCTGTTTATTCTAGAGAAACTGACTTGGATTGGAAGAAATGCGCAAATAATCTTCTTATCAGACACATAAAGGCTGCCTCGGCTGCCTAATGCAATCACCATACTGACAATGCCGTCCATGTGCATCGCGCTTGAATTCAATATGGTAAAAGTCTCTTTTATGTCTGCGAAGATGTTCGGGGGGGGGGGGGGGGGTATCAGAAACTGGTTTCAGCTGGTGATGTCGATGTCCCCATTAGACAAAACAGAAGACGGGCTGTTTCTTCTTTACTCCCGTTTCCCTCGTTAATTTTTTGAGTGAATGTCTTTTTTGCCATTGTTACTCGGATCTTTTTCCTGCTGGGATGTGAAGTCTGTAAATTCTATAGCAAAATTTGCAATTTAGTTATGTATTCTCTACTTCCACTCTCTGTGGGTAACATGGATGACCTCACTGCGGTTCCTTACATATATACATGTCTTCCGTGTACTTGGTGCAGTGAGCCGATAAGATAGTGCTGCAAGGAAGGCATGGAACCACCTTGTATTAAAAATAGGGGTACACTATTTGACAACCTTTTCCATTTTAATGTTTTCTCTGCGCTGGAAATTTGCAAGAGGTTTTTATTTCTTCAAAGATGCTCTTGAAGATATTCGCAGAGGGAAAAGAAACGCCAATTAAAAGAATCTCCCCAAAAAATGTGGTGGATATTTCCGGTTATGCTGTTCAAAGATTCCCCACTGCAGTGGCTTCCTTCATTGGTTGAACGAGAGTTTCAAATCACCCATTGACTACAACTTGATTCATCACCCCTCGGGTCGAGTAGCTTTATTACGAAAACATGGTGGTGGTTGTCCATTGAACTTGCTAAAACTAAACGGTGTCAAAAGTTGCTTTTAGTGTTGCTTACTTCTCTGTTCCAGTGCAGAGAAGCTTGTAATTCGATTTCTGTCCGGCCTTTTGCCGACAATATTTTACAATTATTTCCCAATATTTCTGTTGTCAATGTTGAGCCATGGTGTCTGTTGCGTGTCTAGTTGTTTTCAGCCTAAGCCTCTGTTTTTTTGTTGTAACTGGTTTATGAGGAATTTATTGCCCCAAACAGAATACATAATGTCAGAAGCATGTTTACCACTAGATGCCGCAGGGACCAATCGAAGAACTAAACAGGTACCTTCAAAGCCATTCCAGCCCCAGGTAACCGGCTTGGTTTGTCTGCATAGCATTATAGAAATTTTATACAAAGGACTTGTAGAATAAATGTAAGTCTGCAAAATTGACGATTGAAACACAGCAGAAACACGAGTCCCCAACAAAGTTACATCTCATGATTATGTTTGTGTTTTCATTTGCTGGCTCTTGTGTATTAATGGTGTCCGGGTTATTATATATTTTTTTGTTCTTTTTGGTGGTGTATTATCTCGATTTTCTGAAAGAAACTGAAGTGCTTCGATTTGTTTTGTGAACTGGGCCTATTGATCTCCTGGGCTGACAATCCTTATTTGGGTTGGATCTTGCCCTAGCTTTCCAAGATTTATATGGTTAAAGTTTGTCCGCCCTTTTTTGGCTTTCAAAAAAACAATAAAGCAATGCTGAGACTACGTTTTCTATTTCTTCTGTGGATATGAATTACAGTGCTGAACTACTGGTAGCCTAACTAGTTAGGGGATTTGAAAAAGGGTATTTAAGATTGAGTGTGGAGCTAAAAATTTATGGCTCGAACTCAATTGTATTCTCGTGAGATTTTTGTAACGATCTAAGGATAAGTACTTGTCACATCTGTGCTTTGACTTAAAAATGACTAGTCAATGTTGTTCTTGAAGCCCCTTGGATCATTATAAAGCACAGTTAAACCTAGTAAGGTCTCAATGTGTGACTTGACCCTTATACAACACATCTCTCATTCATTTTCCTCTCCCACTCCATGTGGGATTCGTGGTATCACAATCTCCCCCACTTAAATCTTTGACGTCCTCGTCAAGCCCACTAAGCCCACATTGGTAGTTACTAGGACCACTCTGATACCATTTTTCAACGACTCAAGGACAAACACTAGCCACATTTGTGTTTTGACTTCAAAATGACTAGTTAAGGTTGCTCTTGAAGCCCATTGGATCATTATAAGCTCAGTTCAACCTAGTAAGGTCACAATGTGGGATTTGACCCATTTATTCTCATCTCTCACTCCATGTGGGATTCGGGGTATCACAATTGTGGTGATCCTCCATTTCCCATGAGTGATAGTTGTGACTTAATACGGACATACTACAGTGAATGAAGGTTCTTATGATCAGGTTTAGGGGAGTATGCCACGCTAGTTGCCCCCTTCACATTTTTTCAAAAAGAAAAAAAATCACTTTGAACCCTTAAACTATCAAACAAATTATAAATAGTTTCTCAAACTACTAATCTTGACACATTGAGCATGCCAACTACTAAATTTTATCAATTTGCGCCCCGAACTAAAATCTAACGGTCAAAATCGTCAGATTTGAATCACGTGGCACGATTTTGACCGTTAGATGTTAGTTCGGGACTCGATTTGATAAAATTTAGTAGTTCGTGGACTCGATGTGTCAAGATTAGTAGTTTAGGGTCTTATTTGTAATTTGTTTGATAGTTTAAAGGCTCAAAGTGACTTTACCAAAAAAAAATGAAAGCGTAGAATTGTATCACATGAGTGTTGTATACAAGGTTATTTTATTCTAAAGATAAAAACACATTTGCATTCTCCAACTATTAGTCTTGATATTTTAGACTTCAAATTATTATTTTTCTGACATTGCATACATCAACATCAAGTTTCATAAAATTGCATTTGCCATTTGGCAAATGATTTGAACTGGTGTCCAAATTTGCCCCTACGGACAGCGGTACTAGTTGTCGAGGATATCCCCCTACAGTAGTCGGCAAACCAACCGAGGTTGCATGTTGGACCTGGCTTGCCTGCAGCCTGCAATAAGGTGGAAAACCTAATGCTTGTGCTGTTCCCGACCAAAACGTTTAGCACCTTAGGCTAGTGGTTAGTTGAAATGGCAAACGCAATGAATGTGCTCTAACCAAAGTTTCTCTGATTGGCTGGTGCAGATGAGAATCATAGGCCGTGCAAATGAAATCAATCCATCTCGACTCAAGGGAAGCGCCACTCTGACTCAAGGAGGAGAAGTAGACTGCGTACGGCTCCGCTTTGTGGACAACCCGAAGGCCATATAATCTAGCCCGCAGGCAAACAGTCGGGCTATTTGCCTTGACATTGGGAGTGCCGAAGGCATCTTCACGGTTTGTGCCAGGCTTGACAGAGCCATGGTGCGACTCCGGGATTTGATCCTTGTCTACAACCGACAAGTATAGTATCCAGATTATTGTTCTAGATTCAAGTTTCAGCAAAGCGTTTGTCTCATTCAGCTCCAACATCCTTAATTTATTTCTCCCATGTGCGATCGTGGGTAGAAAAAGAAAAACAGTAATAATGATACATTTAACCATGTGATTTGCTTGGCTTACTCATTGACATTTCTTCAATGATAGGAGGGATGGAATTTTTTTTCCCACTTGGTGGAGAATGATTAATTAAATATTAATGTTATGTTAGGTTTTTTTTTGTCCTGTGTAAAAAAAGACTAGTTTGTGGTATCAAATAAGCTCGTACTTATTCACATGAGATGGCTAGTGCATAGCTTAAAAAAATTTTAAGTTATTGAAGTTTGTGAAAAAGTAAAAATATTTTATAGAATTTGATGAAAAAATAAAGAGAGAAGATTTAATTGAATATTATAATATTCTTTTATAGTTTGATGAAGAGAGAGATTATTTTATAATTGTGTAGAAATTTTGAAAGTAAACACAACTACCCTTTTGACTGCCAAATATTTTAACACCCTAAAATTTTAGGGAGCCAAAATTTCGACAATCAAACACTCAAAAGGGTTTGTCGGGTTTGTCAAACTTCAAGCCCACAGCTTCAAACTCGTTAGGTGATAGTTGAAACTTTTCTGGCACTAAACTATAACACTATGAATTTGGGCAACAAAAATTATTGTAAAAGGAATTTCTTGCCACTGCTCCTGATGGGCACAGAGACATTAGCTAAAAGTTAAAAAACTGGTTCATGCATGTGACACAGAGCCCGTGAACCGCGGTCAGAGAGATATGGCATTTATGTGGCCATAACCAAAGCAGTACACCACTAGAAATCCCTCAATTTTTCAAGTACCCCCCAAAGTCGATGCACATTGCACAGCAGTACTGGCCATGAATACGTATAATGTTATTTCATTGTATCGATGCAAGCTGCACTTGCAGACTGTCTTTCCGTCTCCGTATACAAACCAGCAGAAAAAAAAACAAAATTGCAAATTTTTTCAACCCCTATCTAAAAGATAGGCTACAGGATCTGTGAATATTTAATAATAATGTGAATATTTAAGTTTTATTGGTATGCATATAAAAATTGTTGAGTTGTATTAATATATGTAAAAAAGTTAATATTGAGTTGTATTGGTATGAATATAAATTTAGTAAGTTGAATTCAAATTCTTAAATTTTTACCCTAACATGCCCATATGATGTGTAAAACTGTATTTGCTTTATATAAAATCTGTACAGAGGGGAAGATATGAGAATAAACACCAGACCAGAAAGGAGATTACAAAAAGTCGGATTATTTTCATCCTTTTCCTGATTGCAGATGAATTATTTTCATTCCTTCCCTTATTTACAGAGGAATTCAAACTTGCTCTAATAATATCTTGTACCACCCTCAAGATCCTCTTCAATTTCTTATTCTAATTGCATGATAAAATTTAGAGAGTAACAGATACAATAGTAGACCCATAATACTTAATGACGCTCATATCTACATATATAAAGTTTCGAACAATGAGTTACAGGATTCAATTGTTATATCTATCTCTCTCTGAATTCTGTCATGCAATTGGAGCACATCAGAAAATAGAGAGGATATCAATCCATGCACCACAACCAATATGGTATTCTAGCAGATTTTGCACTGCATATCATAAGATTATAGATGTTACCTGCCCCAAAAGCAACCTACTTTGTATGATATTCTTCCCCATACATCTTGATCAATTTCCTTAACAGTGACTGTGGAAACAGCAACAACTATAAAGAAGAGCAGCTGTGTTGAAAGCTAAGTCCATAGGAGCAACATTTGTATCACCCCATTGCGTAACAGACCTTACCCGATTGGAAGAGAGCAGATTACCAATATGTTTATGAAGATTACAGAAGATTAAGGTTCGTTTTTTTTATTCCTTAGCTGACAAAATACACTTATCTCTGCTGCTGGTATTTATAACTATATGCTACCCCACTGCTCCAAATATCTATGGGCCCCTGGATACAACCATTGAGACACAATGTTAAGATACGCATCTCCATCGTAGAGAACTAGCAGAGGCTAACTTTACTAAATAAGATGCCGGAGCGTGTAAAGGAGCGCGTGGGTATAGAATTTTAAATGCAAATATACAAATATTTAGCACCTCTCTGGAGCAGTAGCAGCCGGAGCCAGGTAAACCTGACTTTGTATCACGCTTTTTCCAATCTTGAAACCTGGCACTACCGTGAAACCCACGTGAGGTTCTCCACCGCCACCACCTTCGCCATCATCGCCAGAAATTTCACCGGACAAGAACAACGCTTCCTCAGCCACGCATTCCATGTAGACTTCAGAGAATCTACAGTTCTTCCTCACCTGAAAAACGCATACATCTTCGCCAAACGAGAATGCCAAGCAATGCAACAACCAAACGCGCTTCGCCATCTCAGCGAAAGCTACGAAGAACGCGGAGTCGGGAACACCGCCGGAGTTAACGAGCTTTCGCTGACTCAGGTTACCGAAGAGAGAGCATTCCATCTTTGCATGTACGAGGTGGAGGTACTTGGACCTCGTGAACTTCGCAAATGACGAGTTTGGAGTTTGGGAAAGATGATTTCTGGCATTTACATTTGTGAGCTTCTTGAACTTGTCGAAGAAGAGGCGGTTGCGGTGTTTGTCAAGTGGTAGTTGTTTTTGAGACTGATCACTCGGTGAGAACTGAGGGAAATTGAAGCCCTCGAACATGGTTATGCAAACGAAGGATTCGAAAGCGAATAACCGGTGGCTTGGGTTTGTGAAAACAGCGTCGGGGTGGAGGAATTTGACGGCTGCGTCAAGATCCCATTCCGCCGACTCCATATCACGAACCATGAGCCTCACAAAACTACGAATGGAGCGCAGGGTGTGGTGGAGAAATTGGACAAAATGTGTCACATTGAGCTTCGTATGTCCAAGACTATTGAACATGGACAAAGACCCACTTGAGTTTAGCCGCTTTTCCAAGGATTTGTTGTATGCAATGGAGTCTTCGAGCTGGCTCTTAAGCGAAGTGATGTCGGAGTCTTTGAGTTCAACCTCGGCCTCGAGTTTCTTGATGCCTATCTCGTAGGTTTTCATCAACCCCTGCTGCTCTTGAATCTCCGCCAGCATGAGAGTGACCTGGGGCGAAAGATCAAGTTCCTTTTTCAAGAAGCTGCGCTTGAGCTCGGAAATGGCTTTCAACTCGTCCACCACGGCCTGGTCCGCCACCTGAATGGTTTCGCCGTTGTAAGGATTCTGAGCCATTTGCATCTCAGCATAAGCCGCTTTGATCGAAGTAATGCCCGCAAAGAGCTTTGCCACCAAAGCTTCCAGTACTGCTCTCTGCCGGCCTCTTGTATCTTCATTCTTGTCAAACTGCTGGGACCTTTTCTCCCCGAAAAAAACCTCCTTCACTTTGGGTTGCGATGTCAGCAAGCAAATCCCATTGTTTGAGGCAATTCTTGCTGCAGTTTTGAGGTTGATAACCTTATGGAAAGCACGCGCCCACTTGCCCCTGCTGTTTAAGGCTGATTTGGGCTTCACTGTATCCATCTTAGAAGAAAATAATTAACAGGGTGGATTGGTTTGGAGCATGAAACTAGTGGAAATATGGTAAAGAAGACAGGGAACTTCAATCACAGTGAAATTCAAAAAAGGGGTTTGGGAGTAAAGTGCTTGCAGATAGGAGATTTTTAAGTGGAAAAAGGAAGCTCAAAACTTTGGACTATATCAGATTGAAGCCGGTGATGGTGGTGGGGAAAGTGGGCTTTAAAGCGCGGGAAGGGTTAATTAAAAGACCAAAAAAGATTAAAGGTAGAAGCTACCGATGACAAGTAGTAGTAGGAGAAGAAAACGAAACTCATAAACATAATGGCCAATTTCGCTTTACATTATACGAATAATAAATAACAATTTGTATCGCTATATTGCTGCACAGAATGATGATGACTGCCTCTGCGGGTCCTTCTCTCTGTAAAATGATTGACGGCCACATTCTGGTCGTGGACCTACCTTCTACAGCCTTTTTTTCTTCTTCTTTTCTTTTATGAATTTCTACCGTCGTTTTTCATGCTAGAGAACCGTGTTTTGACTGTTGCACTGCACGATTAACATCCTGAGAAACAAGCTGAGAATCTCAGTAATTTTTAAGGATAAATATAAAGTGTTAGATCATTTTTTATCTTTGTATTTATCATTAATTTTTCAGAATTTTTTTTTTGAAATTTTGAGTTACATATTTAACTACAGTACAGGAAGAATTTCTCTAACTCTCTCTTTTTTGTTTTTTTAATTTAAAAAATGATAAGGGTTGTATTACATCTGGGCTTATTCATGTCAAATTTTCGAGTTCAAATTTTAATATATTAAAAATGGGAAATTTTAAGATAATAAAATATTGAAATTTAAATATGATAAATATGGATATGTTCGAATTAGAGTCATATAAAAAAAATACATGGGTTGGGTGGATCAGTAGTGGGGGCATGCAGCTGGACAACAACAACTAGCAATCCACGTTCGTAAAGCCATCGCAGGGCCGCCAGGGCGTGCGGCTTAAACACAAGCGGAGTGGCGGCCCTGCGGCTTAAACAGAAGCGGAAGTCAGTGAATGTCATCGCGAGTGGGACAGAGACCACAGTCTACTGTGGAAAGTTGCCTGTGACCTGAACTAATCATGGTCTTTGTTACTGTAGCTCCAGATGGCAGATGCTGCGAACGTATATACACTTTCATAATGGGAATTTTTTTTTGAACGTGAAATAGTATTTTTTTTAAAGTAACGTTTTGTTTTGTGAAGATAAAATTATTATTTTAAAAAATAGAAAATAATTTTGATTAAATTTTATGTAATTAATACATACATAACAATGCAAAATAACAATTTGAGATATAAAGTATTGAGATTCTAAAGGTGTGTTTTAGTGACAAAATTTTAAGGTGGTTAAAATTTTGGGTATAGAAAATTGGTAAAAAATGAACGAAGAGTAAAAAAGTTTGTAAAAAAATGAAAATGTTTATGAAAGTTGATAAAAAAGGCAAGATATAGAAAATTTTATAATGGCCGAAAGATGTCAAATGTATTTATTATTATTTTTATAAATACAGAAAATTTTGAAAATGGTAAGAGTAATGTATTTATTTATTCTTGGGTCCAAAATTATCCGTTATTGCACTTGTAATGGGCCTAGGGAATAAAAATAGATGGGGCCTCGGAGAAAACATAACATAATAGACATTAAATAGCCGAAAGCAGATGGTGACGCGCGGAGATGCAGTCCTTGATTCGATCGGTGTGGGACACCACAATGACGTAGAGATCATAATATTTGAAAATTTGGAATTATTAATTGAGCTCTTCTATATATTTGTCTGTTTCAATAAATTGAAATCTGCTAAAGAAAGAAGCCGGCGTTAGTCAACAATAGAGTACTTTTTTTCTGGATTTCAAACTTTTTTCCTCCCAGAATTAAAAACCATTTTATTATTTCTTTTTAATTCGCTCTACTTTAACAGCCATATATTATATATATATATATATATATAGAATGAGTTTGGATTCCCATCGTGGCATGATAAAGGAACCGAAACAAGTTTCCTTTTCGGTCTTTCCACTTTAAGCAATAAAGAATGTTGAAATTAATTAGAGAAGTTCCATGAAACATCATAATTAAACTCATGCGAGTTCAACCTCATTAGTAAGGTTGTCGGGCTAACACAACAAAAATGCATGCACGCGTCTCCTCTGGACCAGCAACGAGCTGGTTTCAACTTGTTTCAAGTATTGGGTCCTGAGTTTAATTGCAAACAGAAATGGCCTCGAATCTAAATCTTAAATCTTCAAAATTTATAAAAAAAATTTGTTAATGGTGTAGATATTTAGGTAGATTGCAATTGTATTGATATCTTTAAAAAATCAGTGAAAT